>OY540803.1:21112207-23539368 GCA_961205885.1 Ptychoptera albimana
TTTGATCAAACGAATGAAAAAGCAATTTATTTATTCTTGTTTTTCTTCTTTTTTTTTATATATAAAAAACAGAAAAGAAATCGGAAAATAAATGATTTTTTTCTGGTATTTTCGTTGTTACGTTGGGTCAGCCTTTGTGTATAGTGACGCACTTAGTTTGCAATCTTTTCATGTCAAATATGTTTAGTTTAAGTTTTTTTTTTGTTTTTATTTCTTTTACTATAAAAAAAGAAAAAAATTGGTAAATTTAGATTTATATAGTATTGTTGCTTCTCCTTTTAGTGGTCATGTTGATTTATTATTTGTAAGAAGCATAGTAAATTTAGTGGCTTCCATTCTATTTTTCTTTTTTCTATTCAAATTGCTTTTCCAAACCAATTTTTTTTTCCAATTTTCATTTTTCTTCTGATTTTTTTTTTTGTTTGTTTTTTTTTCCTTATTTCGATTGGAAATAAATTGGGGACACTTAAAAAATAAATTCATTTATAAATCGATAATAGTTAATTCATTTGTTCAAATGGAAACCAAAATTTTTGTATGTTCAATTTTTAACAATTTTAGATAGATTTGTCATTTAATTTTGCCTTTTTTAACAATAAAAATAATTAAAACGATTGAAAATAAAATTAGCAGATTCAAACCTCGTGTTATACAAATATTTTAAATACAAAGACAATTTCAGTTGTCTATGTAAGCTTTTCATTTAATTAGATACTTTTAGTTATAAATAATATTTTATATTTATATCAATAGTTAATAAAACGGAAAATCAGTAATAAATTAAAAATCACATTCACAAAATATTAACTGATTAATGAATATTAAATTATTTTCTATGAAAATTATTATTATTATAAGAAATATAAAATTGTATTATATATTAAATTTATTATTATAATATAAACATGACCTAAGCGTTAGTTAGTAGGGAGTAATCTAAAAATAAAAATATCAGGGAGATAAAACGTTAAGACGAACATTCTTCCATTTGATGACCAACTGGGCTTAAATTGTTCGAGCGCAACAAAAGAGCAAATGAAAAAAGTTTTATTGTTCGACAAAATTGCCTAAAGATTGATATTTTTTACGATTTTATTTTTACTATAAGAAAATCTCAACCATATATCCATGTCTATATGTATAAAAATGTTTATAGGACACAAACAAACAAAAACTAAAAAAAAAAATGCAAAGAAAATAAAAGTTTAAGTTCAACTTTAATTTGTCCATATGTTGCACAGCTTCAAAATGTCGTACGCATATTAAAAGTTATAAATGTTATAAATTCATAACAGCATCAAACTCTTTGCATGGCATGTGGTTATGCAATTAAATAAACCTATATTAAAAAAATAAATAATAATAATAATACAGAAAATATGACAAGTTGTAGCAAATTTAGAAAACTTATTCTTGTTACATTAAATTACATGATATTACATAAAATTAATTACGATTAATGAAAGAAAAATAATTATTTATTTATTTCAACAAATGTATAGTTAAAAAATTACTTAGAAAACTACCTGCCATATGCGGTTTATATACACAAATTATAATTAAGAAAAATAAATAAAAATAAATGGCGAATGCAATTTGACATTTTAATCGTTTTTGTTAAGCATATGGAAAGCTCACTCATCCATAATTATCTTAAGTGCTATAAATCAATAAAGATAGTAAAATACTTTTAGATTAATAATTTTATTACTTTTTAGACTTGAATGTTCATTAAATTACTGTGATTACATTTTATACTATCCTTAAGTATAGAATTTAATATTCCAAAAAATCAACTTCATGAATCTTAGCATTTTAACGATAAAAACAAAGAGCATATAAATAAAGATCATAAAAAACTGTCAAAAACTGTCATCTTTATGGTTTTTAACATATGGTAGATAGCTTTATATAATTAATCAATTTAATCAAATCAAGCGAC
This sequence comes from Ptychoptera albimana, assembly GCA_961205885.1. Lineage (NCBI taxonomy): Eukaryota > Metazoa > Arthropoda > Insecta > Diptera > Ptychopteridae > Ptychoptera > Ptychoptera albimana. The sequence continues at coordinate 21,114,150 of OY540803.1, forward strand.
TGAATTACATTATAGAAAATCAGCAGCAACATAGTCAGACACACGAAATAAAATAATAAACGCATCAATATAACACAATATTGCATCACATTTTATAAAATGTAATAAATATATAAAAATGAGAAATTCAGCCTACGCTATTTTTATACTGTTTGTGCAAATAAGTTTTTTTATTCCCTTTTTCTCAGTATTTTTGTTATCATTCCAAGTATATGGCAATGACAAAATCAACTTCCCGACGCAAAAACGAAGAAAATGTATGTTTATATAAATAAAATAAAATAAAAATAAATAAAAATTCTTTACATTTTATATCAAAAATAAATAGAATGGGTTAGAGTAAATGGTACTGTTTTTAAATAATTTGTTTTTCTTTTCTATAAGCATAACCCCAAGACAAAGCATGTTTCATATTGTTTTTGCTATGCATAAAATTCATCTATAATCTTCTTCTTGTTCGATGGACGTATAATATATTAGGCTTTGTATGTGGTGTGACACGTCAGTACTTTACAGTATCACCCTTCCACATTAATTCTGAAACATTAGCTCATAAGCACACATGCACGCATACACATTGTTTTGGGTTGTCGCGGAAAAGTATTAAGTTGAAGATGCGTGAGAACATGATGAAATGAAACCAAAAAACCGAATTACGTAAAAAATTATCTGTAACCGCAACAACAATAAAAGTGTAACAGCAGCAGTACCGGCAGAAGGGATCTAAAGAAAAAAGCTCTATTACAATTTTGTTTTTATGCTTAAAAGCTCTTTTGACACATGTTTATATATGTGACACACGCGTAAAATCGGCAATTTAACAAAAAAAAAAAAAAAAATGTGGAGAGTTTTGCAGTTTTTTTACGTCTCTCTTATGAAATTTTCGGCGAGGTCAGACATGCGCTTCAACAAAATGAAATTTCGAAACGAGAAACACAAGCGAAAAAGAATTAAAATTAATTTTCATTGTTTGGTTTGGTGGTTTTTTTTTTTTTTTTTTGTTTATTTGGATCAGCTCAACGTAGGTTTGGAACAGAAAAAATTTTAATCATTCCCAAATATACGAGTGTTGTTTATAAAAAAAAAACGAAAAAAAAAATTTTTTTATTGCATTTCTACCATATGTGTAGAATTATTCCATTTTTATTATTAAGAAAAGAAATAATTTGCTTATCGATAAATACAATTTTATCGTTTGTTTGTATTTTTTAATATATGTAATTTTATTAAAACATCGTTTAGTTTGTGAAATCAACGTGTAAACTATAATCAATTTACACATTTATTTGGTTTTATACGGTACAGGGAGGAAAAACAGCATACAAAACGATAGGGATTTACAGAAAACAAAACAGCATGAATGATAAAGAAGAAAACAAGCAAGCATAATTTATATATGTTTTCGCCGTTATACTGTAGTAAAATTTTATAGATTATTTTCATATAAATATTTATTAATTCAATTAAATAATAAAAACAAAATTAATTCGAGAAAAACAAGTGCAGGAAAAAAAGTTGTGATCATTTTTCTATATCTTGTAGATTTTTCGTTTCCTAATAATATACATTTCAATTAATTTTCTATGGTTTAGTGTTTTGTTTGTTTTCTTGCAATAAACTTTGGTTATTGTGGGCCGATTGTTGTTCGTTTTTATTTGTTTTATCATCTTTTTTCTTCCCTTTTTTAAATAAGCTGCTGGTATATGGATGTAAAAAGGAATTAGCACATTGCCGTTAGCAAATGTTACCACGGTTTTATATATATTGTATACAACTTTAGCCCCTCCAGCAACTTCAATAAAATAAAGTAAAAAAAAAAAAAAACAAAGTTTGTACCATCCATCGACGTCATAGCTAACAAAACTTTACCAAAAGTATGCGACCGACAATAACCCAAGTTTTCACTTCGTAAGCAATTTTGGTCAGACACGCAGATATATGTCTCAATTAATTCATATGAATTGTATTCTAGTGTTTTATATATGCATTATCCTTAAAAATATAACTTAGAAAGAAACCTAGATATTTATAAGACAAATATTTAGGTATATAAACATATATAAATATATTAAATATTTTCAGTATTTAGATTTTCATGTAAGTTTAATTCACTTTAAGCCCATTATTCAACTGTAACATATAAAGAGAAATTTCAACATTTCACTAAGAGAATTATAATGTAAATATAATAAAACCACTGCAGAACAGAAACAAACAAAAAATTCTATGTTATTTTCATTTAAAATAACTGAAATTGCTTTATAAATTTTCTAATTACTTAAATAATTCACCTGTGTAGATTAATTTTGAAGCGATTCGTATGTAAAACCTTCGTTGACATAACGTTGGTTTGAAACATTATAGAAATATTAATTGTAATAAGTCAACCGTCATCAATATCATCAATTAAATTTGAAAGAAAAAATAACACAAATTTAAATAAATAAATAAAATTCTCATATAAATCTTTCTTACAGTCTCTTTGGATGGCCTTGGTGTTTTTTTTTTCTTATTTGTATTTTACCCTATGTTTGTTTATTTCTTATTTCGGCATGAAAATTAAGATTTATAACCAATTTTTTGTATCTAATATTGCTAAAAAAAAATGGAAGAAAACAACCAAAAAAAAAGAAATTGGTAAATAGGTGCTGAGTATTGTCCTCACATCAATAAAATAATATCAGAATATAATAAATAAATATCGGAGTAGGGAAATGAAAAGAGAAAATAAAATGCTAGAACAGTAATGGTAACAACAAATGTTCAAGAAATACACAATTGGCAGGGCAACTAATGTATGAATGTTTTTTTTTTCTTCTGATTTTTTCATAAAGTTTTTACACTTTTAAAAACAATTTACCGTTTGTGTTATCGTAGTGTTAACAATAATTCGTGTTAGATAAACTTTGTGCAGCTGATCTTTGCTCCTAAGGACATATATTTTAAAAAACAACAACAAAAATTGTAAACTAGACAAAAATTCACGTAGCATACATATATAAAAATTGGAAAATATATGCACATCCAAACAGCGTGACGCATTGATAGCAATACGACGCAAAAAAAGTTTTACTTTATATTTGTGAAAAAAAACTCTAAAAATAAATGTCTGCTTTACAAAATTCAAAAACATATTTATCAATGTTTCTTTCTCTTATTTTTTGCAGATAATTTAAATTTTCTTTTCATTTTTATTCAAAACATCATAAAGATATCATGATCAATAAATATTTCCCTTTTTTTGCATTTTTGCCTTCTGTATTATTGTGTTATTGTTGAATGATCAGTATCATTGAATTATATTATATATATATATATATTATTTATTTCGTTTGTTGTGCTTTTATGCTATGAATACGAATAATATTCAATGATAAATTAATACATATAAAGCTGAATCGTAATAATTAATAAGCAAATTGAATGGAAAGAAAATTTATTTATTAATGAAATATAAATTAATATTTATTTGGCGATAATTAATTTTGTTTCAGAAGGTTAAGCACGTGAAGTTTATTGTGCTATTCTGCCAGACATCTACATGTGGCATTACATGAAGAGCCGAAATGACAAGAAATGAATATCTAAAATGTGTAATCGTTACTTAGTAATTACGGTAAATAAAAATAATAATAAAAACTTGTACATAGAAGCAGATGAAATTTAATTTAAGTTATAAAGCATAAATTTTGCTTTTAAATTATCGAAACACGTGCTTAGCCACAACTAATCTTATCTAATTTTCTTTGCTTACTGAAAGTAGTGATTTTTGTATCAAAAGAAAAAAAATGATCTTATCTATTCGTATAAAAAAATTACTCGCAAACACCGAATAATTTTGAAATTAAATTAAATTTGAATGTGCAATTGTATATCTTCCAGAATTATCAAAGAATTGGTTTTAAACCAATTTTTCGTTTTTAATAATTATTGTTTGCCTCATTATACAAAAAAAATTCATGAGGAAGTAAATCCGAAAAGCTTTTGTTTGTAGTATTTCAGACTATACACTTTTTAAATAGTTTTATTTATAGTTTTTAATTTAAGTTTTGAAATATACGTATGTGTGTTTGTAATAAGCTTAGTGAAGTGTATTTAATGTGAAACAAAAACAAAAATGATGCTCAAATGTTCAACCAGCCTTTAATGGTAGTGCTAACAAATTATTTTAGATAATGCATATTCGATTACGCTTACATAAATATAATTTCAGTCAAGTTAAATTAAAACTGAAAATTGTTTAATGGAGTGGGTGATTATAAACTTAAACAACTAAAACTGTAATCTAGTTTCACCAAAACCAAACTGAATGAAAAATAGCAAAAAAGAATTATTTCAAATAAAACTAAAATTAAATTGTGCTGCCATGGTACAAGCGAATGCGTAGTTAAACTAACACCCTCCATTAGTATTGTTTCTATATGACAAAACTAAAAAAAAATTATAGAGGAAATTCATTTTATTTGAAATCATTTTATTTAATTTTTTTTGTTGTTTTATAAAAACTTTTCTGTGTTGCTACATTTTTTCAATGCATTTGATATCAGCTACTAACACATTTTAATTAAATTGAATTTTATATTTTCTTAGCATCATTGCCATGTCGGCTAACAATATTAAATAATAAAAAGCGTACGCTATTGTGTAGGGGGCATTTTTTCCTTAAAATTTTCACTTTTTATCTCATCCGAACTCATTTTTAATTTTCCTTTTTTCATTTTTTATTTTGGATCCTCGGTAGCGTTTTTTTTTATTTTTCATATCTGGTTATCTTGGTTAAAAGAAAATTTAAAAAGGGACCCATTATATAATTTTTTTTATTAATTATAATTTTTCATTTCTATTTGTATAAAATTGATTATTCAAGCACACATTACGAGAACACAAAAGGTTTTCAAGCATTTTTATAATTGCTATTATAATTTATACTTTATATAGTGATCCATGTGAATTTATTTGATTTTGATGTAAGTTATGTTAATTCTAATGAAAAATATAAAGGTGAAAAAGCGTTACATATTGGATATTTTAAATATAGAAATAACTAATTCACCATAAAGCCAGTGTAGTGTACAATATATATATGTATATGTATATATTTTAAAAACAATTTTGTTAAATATATTATGTTCAAAAATTCCAATCAGTGTCAAAAGCTAACTATAGAAGAAGGGAGTGATTTAAACTCAGATCATTCCCCGATTCTTCTTACAGTAAAAGACAAAATAACAGAAATTGAAAAAAATCCAATGCTTGTAAATCAACATACAGATTGGGAGGGCTTCCAATATGAAGTTTCAGAAATGATTGATCTTAAAGATTCAATCAAAAGTATAGATCAACTAGATCTAGAGGCAGAGAAGTTTATTGTTATTCTTCAACAAGCAGCTTGGAATAATTCTCCACCAATGAAAAATAATACGAAAAGTACAAGGTATCCGAAACAAATTGTAGATCTTATAGCAGAAAAACGTAAAATTAGGAAAAAATGGCAGCTAAGTAGATTTCCTGAATACAAAAATAAAATTAACAATCTTTCACAACGTATTACAAGAGAAATAAAAAAATACAAGGATAACACCTTTAATGCATTTCTTGAAGGATTATCAAATAAAAAAAATACTAGCTACTCTCTATGGAAGGCCACAAAAAACCTTAAAAGGCCAAATTCACAAATATCACCAATAAGAGACAATGAAGGAGGATGGGCAAGAACTAGTGAACAAAAAGTTGAACTTTTTGCAACACATCTAGAAAACATATTTCAACCAAATAATGGAGAAGAGATTCTACCAGCATTAACAAAACACCATGAAACGGGAACTATTAAATTAACATCTCCTACTGAAGTCAATAAAGAAATAAAAAATAAAATTAAGTCTAAAAAATCACCAGGATACGATCTAATTACTGGTGAAATACTAAAAAAACTACCAAAGAAAGCTGTAATAAAACTAACTAACATAATAAATGCTGCATTTAGACTTAAGTATGTACCATCATCCTGGAAATGTGCGGAAGTAATTATGATATTAAAACCAGGAAAACCACCCCAAGAAAAAACATCATACAGGCCAATTTCACTATTGCCAGTTATTTCCAAATTATTTGAAAAAATACTCTTAAAAAGGATTAAACCAATAATAGAAAAAAATAAGATAATCCCAGACCATCAATTTGGATTTCGAGAAAAGCACTCGACAATCGATCAGGTCCATAGAATCACAAATCTTATCGAAAAAACACTGGAAGAGAAAAAAATTTGCTCATCAATATTTCTAGATGTTGCACAAGCATTCGACAAAGTCTGGCATGAAGGATTAATTTTTAAACTTAAAACAATCCTACCTGCACAGTACTCAGAAATATTACAATCTTATATCACCAATCGATATTTTAGAATAAAACATGATAATGTTTACTCTGAATTAAAAGAAATAAGAGCAGGGGTACCACAGGGAAGTGTGTTGGGTCCAGTCCTTTACCTACTATACACACATGACTTACCTGAGCTTGGAGATAACACTATTGCTACATTTGCTGATGATACATCAATATTGGCAACTGGAATAAACAATGAAGATGCAGCTGAAAAACTACAATCTGCAATCACAGAAATATTCAATTGGACAAAAAAATGGCGTATCAAACTGAACGAAGCTAAATCAACTTACATTAACTTTACTAATAAAAAAATATCATACATCCCGGTATTCATGAATAACGTAGAAATACCGTATTCAAACAAAGCCAAATATTTAGGCATGACACTAGACACGAAGCTTCGCTGGAAAGCACACGTAAAGATAAAAAGAGAAGAACTCGGCATTCGTTACAGACATATGTACTGGCTGATTGGAAGAAATTCTTCACTATCAACATACAACAAATTGCTTCTCTATAAGCAAATCTTAAAACCCATTTGGACTTATGGTATTCAATTATGGGGATGTACTAAAAAAAGTAATGTGCAGATAATACAAACGTTTCAAAATAAAGTATTGAGGAATATAATTAATGCCCCTTGGTACATCAAAAACACCAATATCCATAGGGACCTAAAGGTGGATATGGTACACACAGTAATTAAGAAATTTGCAGCTAGTCATGAACAAAGACTACAACAACACGTGAATATCGAGGCAATCCAGCTCCTTGATACCACAAATATCATGCGTAGACTAAAACGTACAAAACCACATGAATTAGCATGTAGTTCGAACACAAATTAATATAAAACTAAAGTTAGAATAATTTAAGAAATAAGACTTAATCAATTCTTAATATAATGTAACCGTAGTAAATTAAAGATAGAAATAAATTGCTTATTGGTCATATACTGACTAGATTGTAATAATAAAAAAAAAAAAAAAAAAAAAAAAAAAAAAAAAAAGTGTCAAAAGCTGCAAAAGAAAATTAAATAAAAATATTTTTCTGTATATTTTGAAAAAATTCAATTTTTATTTATTCATCTTCCTGCTGTTTATAAAAATAATTCAATTTTTGTTTATTTATATTGTTGTTGACAATAAATTGTGTAATTTCATCCTATAAATTCTTATAGCAAAATAGTCTCCTTCTTTTTTTTTTTTTTTTTTTGTTTTTTTGTTTATTTGTAATTCTGTCTCTTATTGGGCTTCACATTTTTTGTATTCATTCCATCGAAATAGCTTAAATTATAAAATCTAAAAAATGAATGAATAAAAATAATAATAAAAAACAAAAGAAAAATCATAAAATATATGTTTTACAGTAGATATAGTAGGGTTAACAAAATAAAAGTATAAAGTAGGAGGAAAGGCTTCGTGCTATATTCTGGATAATGTGCGCTTTACAAAAAGCAATACACAAAAAGCTTTAAATTTATTATATTGCTAACACAATACAAAAATAAAAAATAAAAGTAATACTTTCGCATGAAGCATGTGTTTGGTCGTTGCTTTTACATTTATTCCCTACATATACCATGCCATTGTATATATATATATAGTTTAAAAAAATCAAGAAGACCAAAAAGATGGTCCTGTCTTATAGTTACGACATCCAAATAAAATAAATAAATAAATAAAACAAAGAGATGCACACCTAGGTCGTATCATTATAATCTACATTGTAAATAAAACATAAAACGCGCGTACATCTTCTTTTTTAAGCATATTTTCAGCTATATACGTTTATTTTTAAATTTATCTAAACGTAAATATAATTCGCCGAAACCATTCTTGCCCATTCTAACCATACTTTTGTGTACAATTTTTAGTAGATGGTTATATGAATAATAAAAAATAACGAGAAGTAAATAAAATCTTCTTGTAATACATTTCTGTGGCATGAAGCGAGGAATGGAGTCAAGTAAAACAAATAAAAACACTGAAGAACACTGTTGAATCCAAAGTAAAAAATAAACAAATTGTAACGAATGATGATGTGGTGAGCTAAGAAAAATGAATGTCTCGAAATATTTAAGTTTTTATCTTGTAAAATTGTATTTACTTGTTTCTAACGTTTAGTATTATCAATGTTTTTCTAACAAGTAAATATAATTACCTATTTAAATTTAATCAAATTATTTTACTTATTATCATTTATTAATGATAATTTCCCTTAATGCTTTTTCAATTTAACCGACTTTATTTATCAGAAATTCTTTAAGTCGTCATTCTTAAATCATACAAACTATCTCGAAGAGTTATTAGTTTCGCATTTCTACTAATTTACGTTTATACGATCGACATCAAAACGTTTTTAACCTATGCAACCAGACAACTAAAGCATTGAATTTTGAATTATTGATATTCAGAAAACTAAATCATACGTATCTCAAATAAACTATTTTCCGATTACCCACTGATGCAAATCTTAAAATTATAAATAAAGGTACAAACGTTTTTATTTTTCCAGAAAGAAATTTTTGAATTTGCATCCTTTCTAAAAGTCTCTAAAGTGAAATCATATTTAACTTTAGAACTGGTATTATATACTTCAATACTTATGTGTGGCTACTTATACATATTTATTCTTACTCTCTATTGGCCATCAGAGGACGATTTCTACTATTTTAAATCCTTTAATAATCATTAACCAACGTAATATATCTAAACAAAATCAAAATTAAAGCGCATTAAAGCGACACATTCATACAGTTTATGTTTATTTTAGTACCTTTAAACATAGATAAATATCATTTAGTTCAATTTAATAAACTTTAGTAATATAACACGTTATAGGTAGCACACCCTTACTTTACTTAAATTGTCTGATAATTTGATTTAAGTTCGAATTCAATAAAATGTGACTAAAGGTATTTTAACTACACATCCTAATAAGCAAACAAATATAAGAATAAAAAGATTGCTATTACTACTAAACATTATGAGGATCTGCTAAGTTCATCCAAATATATTATATTATATTATTAAATTATTATATTATTATTATATTATTATTTTTCAATTAAAGGTTGCACATAAATAAATTATTATGATAATAATCGGTTCTTTATTAGTAAAATTGATAATAAACAATTCATGAGTTTAAATGAAATCGTTATAGATCAATTTTATCATTTATTCTAACCATAAACATTTTTTTTTCTACAACTTGCAACTTTCATTTATAGCAATGGTTATTATGGGGTTTAATGTTTAATGCAAAAAAAAAAAAATATTACGAAAAGTTGTGAATATCTCTTTAAATTTATACGCTTAATAGACTACCCCTATATACAACATACATTCATTTTTCAGCATTACAACTACATAAACGTCTTGTTTTAGTTTACATGTGTAATTTCAAGAAACGATTTTCGCATTGTTTATCCTTTATTTATCTTATTTTTTCATGAATAAATTTTACATAGTCATTTTGCTGCTCCTTTTGTTAATTTTTTTTTTTTTTTGTTACATTTTCAAGTTACCAAGGGTCAGCTATATTTATTTTTCTTCAACTTTTGCCTTGGCTGATCAACATCGACAAACAAAAAGAAATAAAAAAAATCATTCAATTCTCAGTATTAGTCTCAGCTGTCGAATATTCCATTGCGCTTGAATATATCAAAGCACTACCAATCCCATCACCGCAAACATTTAGTTATTTTATGTTTTGTAAAGCAAGGAAAAAGAAACAAAATTCACTTTATACCCAAGAAAAAAAAAAACTATCACAAAAAAGAAAAAAATAAATAAATATAAAAATACGCATTTATACGCCTACTTATATATATTTTATATAAATAAAATATACACATGAATCCCGTACATAGTTAACCGCCCAATCGTTCAATGTGTTTTGGTATGCCTAGTCTAATATAAAATCCCTTAGCATCAAGAGTATAAATGTGAGAAAAAAAGGAACTCAACAAGCAAGTAGCTAAGCAAGGAGGTGTGTAACAAAGCATCTAAAATTGTTTGTAATAGATGAGATTTTTATTTTATTTATTTTTTTTTTGTAGACGAATAGCCAAAATATAGTCTGTCTGTTTAAACAGTACAAAAAATGGAATAAAACTACGTAAAGGATCCTATAAAACCAACGAGAACCATTGAAAAGAATGTAAACTATGTAGTGCGTTGCTTCATCAAAACGAAAGCGACCAAAAATAATAAAAGCAGAAAAAAAATGTAAACAAAAAAAAAACAAAAAATCTAAGACGATGAAGTGAAACAGGGAAGTAAATAAAAGGATTTTGGGGTTTTTTCTTTATACACATTTTCCAAGTGATGACTATTTAGAAAATTTTACATTCTTGACATTGTTTCACCTAGATTCAAACATTATTGGATGACAGTAAAAGAACGATAAAGATATTGATGGCATTCATTTGCGATCTAAAATTAAAAAACTTTGTGGTTTCCATAATACACGTATACAAATTTTGATCAATTATTTAAATAGGTCCGCATTGCAGTATTTCCATCATCATCATCTTCCTATTATTAATTATAAATTTTATTATACTTTATCTTCAAACTTAAACAATATTTAATGAAAGACTTTGAATAGATAAGATAAGAAAAGCTAACGAACAAACAAAGACAAAAAATAAACAAACAACCGAATAACTCATAAAACTAAAACCATAAACTATTATATTAATTTACTTAAACATTTATCTCACTTATTAAAATATTATATTTTACTATTGATTTTCTCCTGATATATGAACTTAAAAGTATGAGTTGTTAAAGCAAAATAAAAAATATACAACTTGTAGCTAAATTTCTAATAATGATATGTTAATTAGAAAGCATATTTCAGTGAGAGTTTCCAAGAAAAATCATTAATTAGCAAAAACCTATCGAGATTAAATCTGCAAAAATAAATATTAATAAATAAAGTTAATATCATAAGGATCTTGGGGTACTTAAGTGTCGCATAGTAAAAACTACAAACTCATTTATATTTAACTCTTAATAAGAGTATTATCTTTAATTTAAAAAAAATGATAAAGGTCAAAATGGAAAATAACATAATCAATAGCAGAAAATGTAAAAGAATACCATACACACAGAACAACTGTTAAGGGCTTCAATGTGAAGCATAAATTCAACATATTTAACCAGGCATTTGTGAAAATAAAAATTAGAGAAAAATTTTTACGTTTTGCAACGTTAAATCCCTTTCATTTCCCATTGCCATATCTAAAGCATCGAAGTAATAATTTGAAACAAACAAGAAAAAATAAACAAAATTAAAGAGAAAAAACTTTGAATGATGCCTTCGAGTGTTAATTTAATTTTAGAAATATACTCGAGAAATAAGCAATGTTGTATCATAGATAAAGTTATAGCAAAATAGGACACAAGAACTTTATTTTTATTATTTTACGCCGCACCATAGTAATAATGCTATATAAACGTACAAAAAGTTACTTAAAAACTTGACTAGGATGGATACAAAAAAAAAAGTGAAAGTTTTCTTCTTTACTCAATGAGTTTTTACTCAGTCAACCAATTTATTTTATATATGTTTTTGTAAACGATAGCTGCAGGTAGGATGGAAAAAAGAAAAATTATTTTTCTATATGAAGACGAATATTTTTCCATTGAAGTTAACAGAATAAAAAGACCCTTTTCTGTTTTTATACATATCTGGTACTTTTAAATGTGGATGACAAGACCTACCGATGAGGTAAATAAATTTTAATATAAAATCATGTCCGGATCTGTCCGCAAGTTTTTCGTTTTTTTTTAAACTAAGGATAGAAAAAAAATTCTTTTACCCGTAGGCATAATGCTGATAATAGAGATTACGAAGTTGAGACATGAAACTTTATGTCATGTAGCAGTTGATCGACATCCTGTTAAAATGAATTTTGATAAGAATAATATATTAACCAATTTTATAATATGGTACGAGTACTAGAAACTGTATTGCGTTCCTGAGACAATAGAAAGAATTAACCATAAAATATATAAACAGGATTTTTTTTTTGTATGTCATTAACGTATGTATAGTTGTGTGAGCTAAATATATTTTAAGTTTAATATAAATAATGTTATAGTTTTATTTATTTAAATTTACACAAGTGTTGAATAGGTTATTATTTTAATTATTATTAAGCATTGAAAAAAATATAGAAGAAACAAAAAAAAATTAAATTAAACCAACACAAAACTTTACCAAACAAACTTATATCACCTATAGTAACATTTTTTGATTAAAACTAATGCTTTATATTCGCTTTATGGATAAACATCGTACACATATACGTCTATTCATCTTAATAATGTTTTTTTAGCATCCCAAGTAAATGAAAGCAAAATATTGCGAAAGGTAGTTTTCAGACGCAGTGACGTAGCAGGTGTATACATAAATATAAAGCTTAAAAGCCAAATGCTCTTTTCAAATATGTAATCACATTCAAATGTTTTTGACATCATGAACACACAATAAATTAACTAGTTTGTCTAGTCCTTTTATATAATTATTGGTCCCTGAACTAAAGGGAGCAAAATTCGTTTATAAATACGAGTCATAAAACTTACATGCTCACACAGATATCCTTGTTCTATTAGAATAACGAGATTCTATGATTGACAAAACACACTAAAACTAAATCATTTATATTCCGTTAATTTTGTCAATTGGTACATGTTTAGCAGCGAAAATTCAGTGCCAGAACGATATAATCATTAATCATGTTATATAAATTCCATAACAAATCAGCAAATTTCTTTAGTTTTTACATAGTCATTTAGATTCCAAGATGCTTATTTGATACACAAAAAAAATTAATTCGTGGAATACGATATAAAAGTTTTGTTTTTCAAAAACGTACCATTATTCATCCATAAAGTCTTTGAATAAAATCGTTACACTTACAAAAATTGGGTTATTTTACTCTACATGCAGTATTTGTATAAATCTACGCTACTGTTATTATTTGCTGAGCAAACTTGTCACATTTTAAAACTCAAGTCATTTAGTAATTGCAATAACCATTTACTATATCCTCAAAACTGTCATCTATTAAGCCACCGTATAATCAATTAGTACCTTTAGAGCAAAAGAATTCAAAACAAAAATTGTTTTTTTTTTTGGTATTTTAAACTAAAAACTTTTAATAAATTCATATATGCCATTTATTCATCTAAGAAAGTATAATATTGTAATTTAACCGAACTTTTTAATCGTTGTAGATATATAAAATGGTTTTTGCTATGCATTATAATGATACAATTTCAGCGTTAAAGAAGAATAATTATATCAAAATCAAATTAATCGTGCTGAAGTAATTGTCCCATTCATATTGTAATTTCTCAATAATTGAAAATATTAATTAAATAAAGTGTTAATTAAAGAATTCTAATTAAAATAAGGAAAAATAAACTATGTGTGAGGTTTTACATTACATTTACTGTTAATTAAATTATAAGCTTAATGAATTTATTAATTAATTAAACTAGCGTATTAAATAACAACTAAAAGCGATGAAATGAAATTTTCTATTTTGATTTTCAAGTTATTTCATTATTATTGCTTTGATTATTAAATTAGCGAAAGAAACTTAAAACTAAAATTGTATTATTTGTTTACATGATAAATTATATATTATTTTGTTTTACTTTTTTTCAATTTATTATATTATCAATGTAACCCCTACAAATTGGCAAACCCGCCAAAAGCAGGGTTGTTAGTTAGAAGTAAAACCATATATATGCGTGTTTAATTATTAAAGCTATGTGTGTTTATATTTTATTTATTAAAGAAATTCTTATTCTGGCTTCATTTTATGAACATAAACAAGACGATAAAGAAAATGCTTAATCTTGAACCAAAAAGTATATTAGTTCTATCATTATCACCCATAAATCAGACAGAGAGAAAGGGAGTGCAAAAATAAAATTACTTAAAAGAAAAACCCACAAAAAAAAACAATAATAAAACCTAAAGGGAAAAAGGATAACAATAACATTGAATGAAAAAAAAATATTTTCTTTGTAAATTTGCTGAAGCAAACTATAATCAACTTGCAAAAGTTCGTTTTTATAATTTGCTTCTGCTCCTTTAACGTTTCATACATTTTTTCACATTTACTTTTAATTTGTACACTTTTTGAGCGGTCTTTTTACTTCTTGAATTCGCTTCCTTCTATAACATAAAATTTATGTTAAAATTACTATTTGATTGCTTTATTATTATTTTTTCTCCTTCTTTCTAAAGCTTTTATAAATCTGAAGGATAAAACCGTTGACGAAAAAAATGGAATAAGGATGATTAAGTGCTGTAATTAAGCATTTGATTATACGTTATTTTTTAAAAGAAAACTTCTTTTACATTACTTTGCTTCATTTTTTATATTTAAAAAAAAAAGTTAAAATGATTGCCAATCATTTGTTTCGCTAAATTATTTCATTTTCGAATTCATGATTATAATTTCCAATCAAAAATTTAATCTTAGTGCAGCTTCGTTACCTTTAATTTAAAACTTTATCAAATGACACAGATATAATTAATGAAATATTTAAATTTATATACTTTATTTGTTATTGCTATTAATTGATTTGATTGAATGAAAAATGATCAATAAAAAGGGAATATTATAATTACCTCTTTTTTATTATATTGAGCACTTAATTTAAGACAACATTTGCTTGATGTGTTATATTATGTTTAAAAAACCGTTCATCATTTTTCTTGTATGGAAATTTAGTTTTCATTATTCAGTAACTGAAAATTATACTACGCATTTCCCATTTATATAAATCAGAAGAAAAAATAAAAAAAAAAAAAAAAAGTACGATACGATATTCTACGATATGTTATAAGAAAATGAATGAAAAAAAAAATAAGGAAAGTAAAAATCTGAAAGCAGAAGGTTATTTGATCGATTATAAATGATTTTACATAAACTTTTAGACACACAGAGAACACTCTAACTATATTCAACATTCATTCATGTTCATGTTTTTCTTATCAAAGAAATTCCAATTAACGTTCCATGTTTTTCCGCTTATTTTATTTTATACATTTTTTATTATTATTTTTTTTTGTATTTTCCCTTTTCTATATAACGTTTATTTTATTAGACGGTTTTATTTGAAAACATTGAACCTCAATAAGAAAGCTTAAAATGTGTGGAGAGCTGATTTTATTTTATAAAATATTTAAAAAAATAAATAAATAAATAAAATTCAATATTGCTTTAAAGGAAAAAAAAGCAGAAAACACTTGTCACTATCTTCTATATTTTCCAACATTGAAAAATCTTCTTTCTTTTATAGGAATGTGTTATTGCAACAATATTATTTTTGAAACAATGTTTCCAAAAGAATTATTTGAAAAAAAAAAAATAAAAGAATTTTCGAAAAGAAAAACATCAACAATAATAGTAATAACACAACAACATATGTTCAGTTCATGTTTAATGATTATAATAAAAACTGTTTTGGTGTTATACGATAATATTATATTTTCTTTTTACACTTTTTTCGTTTTTGTTTTAGAAAATAAAAATAAAGCACATATTCAACCCAAACTCTAGTAAATTTTTACCTTCAAAATGTTTATTATGAAGGTGAGACGATGTAAACAAAAGACACAAAAATAATAAAAACCTCTTCCACACATAAATAGATATAAATATGTAACATCTTGTTGTTGTTTGCTTAGTTTTTCTTTTTCTTACTGTAAAAGCTGTTGTTTGCTATCTTTTTCGTCATTTAACAACATAAAAGCTAACAATGGATGTATCGTGTTAAAAGTATTAATTATTAAAGTATTATTGGATGATAAGTTGTATTTTGCAACATCGATTATGCACGACCTACAGGTGTTTATCTCATATTGAATGAAAAAAAAACATATTTTTCTTCTAAAATTTATTTTTTCACAATTTAAATATATCATTTATCATTTTTACTTTAAAAAAGTAATTATCTACAAATTCAATTAAATTTTCTTCACATTTTTATTATTATATATATTTTTTTTTATTGCTCATCTTGCAATTAAAATTTAATTTAAAACAAAAACACTTTGCAGATGGAAAAAAATGGATTTTCTAGCAACATATTGATTCTTCTCAACCTTAACTGTCCACCCAGTTGACAATCCTCTCAAATATTTCTTAACCTATTAATTTGATAATTTAAAGCTTTATCTTAATTAAAACGATAAAAAGTTTTTATATTATTTTGCTTTGTCGGCTTAGCAGAGATGAAAAAAAAAATAAAATAATTTTTGTTCTGTTTGATGAAACAATATTTAAAAATGTCATGAAAATTTAATTGCGGTACAAAAGAATTTTGTGCATTTTTATTATTATTATCGGCATTACCCAAAGAAAATACAAATACGAGAGATTAAATAATGAATAAAAAAATTATAAATGATTATGGCTTGGTTTGGTTTCGTTTATTTTCTATTGAATATAACAATGCGACGAAGAACAATTTAAAAGAAGGAGAATTTTTGTATAATTTAATTTTTTTTTTTTTTTGTGATATTTTTGTATCAATGATAATCGATGTGACTTGGTTAGAATATGAAAGTGTGTCGAGGCGGATTCGATATTTTATTAAATGTTTAAACATCTGTTTCGAATAAAAAGAAAATAAGAAGAAGAGCAACAGAATTTTATTTTTCTTCTTTCACGGTATTTTTAAACAAGATGGCAAGGATGCAAATATTCTTTTTTATAGATTATATTCTTCCGGTGGAGAGAAAAAAAAGTTCCAATGGCTCAAATGCTGAATGAAAATTGAAAAAAAAAAAACATATATATATTGAAATTGGTGTGAAATGTGTGCGCGCTTATGAATAAAAGATTCAAATACTTTACAGAAGAAGAAGAAGAAGAAGAAGAATAAAGTTCTACTTCGATGGCTTTACTATGTAGATGGCTCGATAGTTCAGTTCGGTTCGATGTTTAATAAAATGAAAAAAAAAAATCACTAGCTGAAAAACAAACGTAAAAATGCGACAATAAATTGTGGGGTTTGAGCAAATATTATCACCTGATTTGAAGTAGCGATAAAATTATTTCAAACGATGTTCATTTTCAGATCGATTTTTTATTAGCATCATTTTCTTATTTTGAATTAACACGAAAATATTATAATTTTAAGCTCATTTTGTTGTTTCTTAGTCACTTTTTTCATGTATATTTTGCTCATTTATCATTCTTATATTTTCGTTTTCGTTATCTTTTTTTTTTGTTTAGTTTTTTTTTTTTAATGGATAATTAATTAGCAATCGTATAATAGGATTAAAATGTTTCACACAATCAATAATAACATAATATTTGTTTAGCATTATTTTGTCATTTTAAATGCTTTTAGTAGCAAGTATTATGACAGTTAGATGTCTTAAATGTTGCACAAATATAAATCTAGTTCATAACTAAATCGGTTTTAAAAAGATTATGTTAAGTAGGTGACACTTTGTGACACATAAAAACCATCAAAATGTATCTAAATTGTAGACATTTTTTTTCAATATCATATGTAAGCGATTTAATGTATGCGGGAAATATGTAATACGATAAAGATCAATTTTTTATGACATTAAAATATTCCATTCAATGATTTATAATTTTTTTTTAAATTTTCAATTTCATCGAAATTAGATTATTTTAAAATTATATTTTTATACAACAATCTTGATCAATCGTAGAATAGATAAAAGTCAAATAAAAAAAAAGTTCCTACATCATATTTCAGATTTTTTTTATAACATTTCGAAAACTTTTGAGCTCGGCAAAATAAATAAGAAAGTAAAAATGTTAATGCAAGTCATTTATAACAATTGCATGTTGTACGTCGGTAAATATAACATTGTAATGTTGTTATCATACTAATATATGATTACTAGATTTTACATAAATACTTTAAGGTCAGAATGATACACGTTCCCCGCGTCAATAACTTTACTTTGATTTCTTTTTGGATTATTTGTGCTGGTTGTAATTTTTTTTTTCTCGCATCCTTTTTTTATTATTAAAGTTAAGAACAACTTTAATAGTTCGTTTTCTGATTTTTTATCTATTTCATAACCTTATGACTATTAAAAAAGAACTTTTTGGTCTTTTGTCAACCTGAAAACATGGTTTTTTCGGTTTCACTAGTCAACCAACTGTCGTTAGGAAGAATTACTTTTATTATATTTAAACTAATGATATTTTAATAACAATAAAATAACGATTTTTATATTTTAATTTTACGCAACTTAGAGATAAAGAAATGATAAGACTCATTCAATTCACCTGAGATTTACAATTGCAACAATAACAAAAAAATGCAATCTTATTAATTCTCTCTAATAAACAAATTTGTATAATAGTTTCTTTCACTTTTTGATTGTTTGAGTTTATTATTATCAACTCAGACAACAAATAAATGATAATAATACAAATAGAAAATAGAAAAAGCTCATGAAAATATTTATTCTATTATACACTCACTGGCAACATTAATGCCATCAAATATTCGCTTTGTCGTTCTTTGATTGTGAGAACGTTTAATTTTTGCATATTATCATCAGTTTGCTTTTCTAATGTACAGCCACATTTCATTTAAGCAGTTGACTAAAATGACTATATTAATGTATATATGACCCAGTTAAATATAATTTTTCTTTTCATTTATTACTTTACTAAATAACAGATGAACAAATTTATAACCCAATTGAATTGTTTTTTTTTTTTTTTTAATTTCACTTTGGTTTACTCTCATTATCGAAATATAAGTAAAACTAGGACTAAAATGATATAAAGGTTGCTGTTTTTATATTTGTTGATACAAATAGAATAATTATAATTTATTATCGTGGCGCTTTATTTCAGGTCAACACTGTGGGTGATACCAGAAATCTAACAGAGAAAATTAATATCTGTTATAATATTTCACTGTTTTCTGTTTGTTATGACTTTATACACTGTACGGTACGGTAGGTATACATAATGCACATACAAATACTTCATTTAATTTAGTTAACTTTATCCACACATGGTGTACGAGACATATAGTCTCCTTTCTAAATATGTATCTTTATGCTGATGGTTGCTTTTTATAGTTATACAGAAGGTACGGCTACTAAATTTACATCAACAATATAGAAAATTATTTTTATTTATATGTGATGAAAGTTTCGACAGAAACAATACAAACCATTTTACTGATGATGATGATTCACTGACTTATTTTTGTTGTTAACAGCTAAAAAAAAAACAAATATATGCATTATGCGTTTGTTTTGTCAACAAAAAAGATCGTCCATCATAAGAAAATTGAAATATACAGACAGACAAAAAGTCAGGATATAAAAGTAAAGAACAAACAAAATAAAAAACATAACAAAAGCATAATGAAAATGAAAATGAGCAGGAAAATTGTTACCAGGAATCACCACACCCATGTGCCCAGTATATGTATATACAAAACAAAGACACAATTATTAAAAAAAAATAATAATAAAAAATATATGAGTAGGAAAAAGAGAAAAATTATCATCATATTTATCTCCATAGTATGTTACCCGTCACGTTTATAGCATTATAAATGATTTGTACATGCTTGGAAAACGTAAGCAATTAATTTTTTGGCGTTTTGTATGCCATTTTTTCCTGCTTCTTCTGTCTAAATATAATTTTGTGTAATTTTATTTAATTTTTTTTTCGCCTGCTATTGTTCATCTTTTATTTTTCTTTTTTATTTAACATCTTATCGAGGGTGACACGGTCGTTGCGTCACTTTATTTGCCTTTGAAATATATACGAAACGAAATAGACGACGCGTCGTTTTGACATCAGAAGAAACAAGGGTACAAGGGTATTTATATACATATTACATATTTTTAACAAAAATGAATTGTATTATGAAAGTACAACCGCCACGAAGAACAACAGAATAAAAAAAAAGAATGTTAATAGATCTATATAAAAAAAAAACAAATAACAACTCACAATGAGCTTTTTAAAAAGAATTAACTTTTGGGTACATTAACCAAACATTTTTAGAATTTCTACACTTTGATGCAGGTCTGCAACTAGAAATTTTTTTTTTATCAAAACAAAACCAAATTAACAAATAAACAATAAAGATAGGGCCAAAAAACGTATAAAAGTATTTTGTTAAAATCTTATTATTGCCAACATTAACGAACAATGGTATATAAAAACATTAATAAAAAAATATAAATAAAAGTGAAATTAAAACAAAAAAATATAAAACGAAACTTTTAAAGCTGACAAGCATTTCCTTTAATATTCATTTCATTAAAGATTTTCACAACAAAACAAAACCATAAAAATTGCACACAGAAAATCACAAGAAATAAATTATAAAATTTTATAAAATATATATATATATGTATATACATGAACCACCAACACGTGATAAATACAACGTAATTACTTGTTGACAATAAAATATTATTAAATAAAAAATTTTAATCAAAAATGAAGAAAAATATATGAATTTTTATTTTGCGTGAACGGTGGAAATATGCCAATAAAAATATTATTACCACTTGAATTTTTTTTTTTTTTTTTTAACACAAAATCATTAACTTTCATTTGGGTGTTGAGACGTAAGGTTTCTTGCCGTTTGTTTACTTGATGGCAAATTAAATCAACCTTAACTTTATTAACGATTATTGGAATTTATAACAAAAATAAAAATAAATGAAAAAGTTTGAATCAATAATAATAAAATTGATGCTTAAAATACGCACCACAAACTTTATTTCATTTCATTTCGTTTTTTTTTTCTTTTTTTGGTTTTATGTTTATGATTTTTAATAAAAATAAAAAAAAAATTTATAAATATTCGTGGTGTGATGTTAAATGGTTAAATTAGGCAGTAAGTGCCAATTCAATAAAATAAATCGAAATAAAATTTTCAACAAGAAATCGCGTGAAAGCATATTTTAACAAAATATTCGTTTAAATTTGTTAAAAGATTAAAATTGGTTTGGATTATCGTCTCCTCTTAACATTTTCCTGAAATATGAATACCTTAGTATTAACACTTTAGTATCATTTAAAAAATCCGAGAATCCCTTATTTTAATGTGTCACGATACCTTTATTTTACTCTATATTATCAGCTTTTATCGTATCAAATCATTTGCGTTAATAATATGCTTGAGTTTAATTTTGTCAAAATATTCTCAAAAACAAAACATTTCTAATTTCAAACAATTTTATTATTTTTTAATTTTTCTTTTTTCATTAAAATTTATATTTTCATTTTGTTTTATTAAGTATATTTGTAGGTCTATCAATTTTCGTTTGTCCCTAAAGACAGTATTTAATTTACTTTATCTACCCAATAACCTTATTTTAATATAAGTCTTATACACAAGCTGTAAAATATTTAACATGTTTTGAAAGCAAGTTTCACTGCGTTACTTATTAAATGAAAGCGTTCAAACCAAAAAAAAAAATGTTTTTTAACTAGTAATCCAATGAATGATTAATATTAAAAAAAAAAACTGAACAATTTGAAATCTAAAATCTGATAATTTTTTTTTTATTATGAATTTTTTATTAATATACCAAGAAATTATTTTTTCCCTTCGTTAAGTAAAAGTTCCCTTCCAAGTATACTGCAAATATTTCTGTAGGGGTTAAAATAGCACACAAAGCAAATTTTTCATTGAATTGAATAATCAATGATTAAAAACTTCATCGATTACCTGCAGGCTATTAAAAAATATATTTTTCTTATTCCTGCCGGTATCACCCTTTAGTATTTAAAAATTATTTTCAAAATCACAAACTGTATAATAAGCAAATTAATTATTCATTCCAAAAAATATAGAGACGTAAAATATGGATGGAAAACTTTCAAATGCTAACACTTTGTCAAATTTAATAAAACTAATTTCTTCCTACGAATTCTATTATACATTTTCAATCATATGTTGACAGATAAATGAATCAATGTTAATAAAATACAATTTTTCTCTTTGTATATATATCAATAATATTATTACTAACCAAAATGCAAATTTATTTTTATTCAAGGTAAATCAGTTATTTCTATACAGAATCGTTTACAAAGTACAAACATTTAAGCTTAGCATAAATAATACAATATTCAGCAAAATATAACAATAATAAGAATAAATAAAAAATACTTAACCAAAATCTGATATATGATACGCTTTTATTATATAATTCTTCACTTTTTCTAAAAGAAAATTAAAATAAATAACAAAAAAAAAAGCTACGAAAAACTTTTTCAATTATGTAACATTCAGGGTCGCTGTGTCATAAGAGTCGCATTAGGTACCGAATGAAACTTAAAACCATCAAGCAAGACAAATTGTAGAAACTTTCAACTTAAGTTAAATAAGAGAAAAAAATAATAAAATGAAAATATGGAAAAGAT
Organism: Ptychoptera albimana; assembly: GCA_961205885.1. Taxonomy (NCBI): domain Eukaryota; kingdom Metazoa; phylum Arthropoda; class Insecta; order Diptera; family Ptychopteridae; genus Ptychoptera; species Ptychoptera albimana. The sequence continues at coordinate 21,136,987 of OY540803.1, forward strand.
TCAAATTAATTTACATGTATGCGCCGGCGGTCTATCGAACAAGACCAACATTTATCTTAACTGCACCGCATATTCTTATAAAAATATAAACATGAAATAAACTTGTGATGAATGAAAAAACTTTTGTCTTTTATTATTATTAATTTATCAATAAAAAACAACCAAAAAATGGTTTTTTAATGTTACATTTTCTCTCTGGTGTTCTTATCTTTAGGTTTGTGGTTTTTTTTTTGCCAGTTTTCTGCATACACCAACGAAACATAAGTTTTTTACATAAATGTATATATGTTTATATAATGTATTCCCAGTTTTAAGTCATGCGTCCTTTTCTCGCTGCTTCAAAAAAAAAATATATATATAAATACTATCATTAAAAATTTACAGAAACAAATAAAAAAGTAAAGAATTTTCCACAATTCTGTTTTACAATTATTTAAGAGAACAGGAAAGTGAAAGAAACAAAAAAAAACGAATTGTAAACCTAAAAGCACTAAAATAAATAAAAGACAATTAGTGAGTGATTTTACTTTTCTTTTATTGTTATTATTTTACCAAAGTTTTTTTACTTTTAGTTTTCCTTTTAATTAAACAAAAAAAAAAAAACTAAAACAAAAGGAAAGAGAAAAAAAACTTTTAAATTAAATTTTATTTTACTTTTCGAAACTATTTTCTGCAGAATCCTCAATAATTTACTTATCTGTTTTTGTTACGTATAGTAGATTTTGGCCTTAGTTTGTTTGTCGACTTTTTTCTTTTGTTTTTTTTTTTTTTTTTTGTAGCACATTGTCAATAATTTAGAAACAAAATGCTGTCAATGCCATAAACAAAAATAAACAACACGAACAACAGAAAATTAATACTTCAAAGAAACTTTAATATAATTTAATAAACTTTAATTAATAACAGACGACCACATATTCTCAACATACTTATTGTGTTACGAACCTTGAAAATTAAGAGTGTCATCAATAAAATGAAGAAAAGATTAGTAAGTTCTGTTTATACCATTTAAAGTACTTAATTGATTCGACCACAGTATAGAAATATATTTGTGGTGAAAATTTTCCATTTTGTTTTTGAAGTTAATATTGTTTAAATATAACAGGGTAATCAATAATAATATAACTGGGCGACCAGACATAAAACAGGTAGCAATTGAGTCCTGCTGTGAAAACCGCGACACGCCCGATTGCATTTTTTACGCTTGAAAATATTATTTTCATTTCATTTAGTAATTCAAATGAATTAACTCGAAATCGTTATTTATCTTTCAAGTTTAAACTATTATTTATTTGATAATTACTTTAGAAAAATGTGTAACGGTGGACAGATTTATTCTAATACAAAATCTGATATTAAATTTAAATCAAATTGTTTAAAAAGCATTTTAAATTACGGAAAAATAAAAAAAATATTATTAAATAAGAAGCTTTTTTCAAAAACTTAACCGCAAACTTGGATTTGTTTCAGTGATGCGTACTTAAAGAATTGAAAAAGATCACTAATACTGGTTAACTGGTGAAAATTTAACTTTTTTTCTAAGAATTTTTGTCTTTTTAAAAGTTAAAGCTTAAAAAGTTATTTAATTTACTTAATTTTCTTTTATTTACTCTGAAATCTTTTTAAATAAATGAAAAAAGGTAAAAACCTATAACACAGTTTTACGACATTCGCTATTTTTCGGAAGAATCATCTCCACGTTATATGTCGGTTGCCTAACCTTTGTTTTACTTCATAGCTTGTAATTTAGTTTAATGTAAGCTTAATAACATTTTTTAACATTATGTTAAAATCTCTTGTTAGATTTTTTTATGATTATTGAAAAAACTAAAGAGGTATTCTGAGTTTTTTTTTTGTTACGCCTGTTTCATCATCTTCCATCGGTGAGCCTGCAAGTAATTTTATTATAATTTAAAAACAATAAATAAATTAACTTGTTCTTTTTTTTAACTATTTTGTTATTCATTTAGTCAACTATAATCTGGATTTGTATGTACTTCGAATCATTTGATAATTATGAAACAAATAGAGAGCTAAACATTATTATCCATTGTACCTCTCCGTTTTTTTTCTTTTTCAGTTTTCAGTGAGACGTTTGCTTTCATGATACTTACTAGAACTACTTAATAATATCACGTAATCCTTTCTAGTTATGTACAACAAATAAAATATTATAAGAATCATAATGCTTAAGACTTCAGTATTTTTTTTAATGTAAACAAAAAAATAAAAAAATTAAAAATAATTTGTAAAGGTAAAACAAGTTACCAGCATGCAGAAAAGCATTCAAAGCTATAATGATAATAATAGAGGGAATAATAATCCAACAAAATGTTTTTGCAATAAAAAATTTATTTTATTTAACAAGGGGAAAATAAACCCAATCTCCCAGCATCCAGAATAAAAAAAGAACAAGAAAAAATTTATTTATATTCACACAATCATTGTAAGCATTTAAAACAAAGTAAAAATAAAATTTATATATACATATATATATATTTAACTCTGGGAAATTTTCCAACTAAAGACATTGAAAATTTCTTTTTCCTTTTTTGACTGTTTTTTTATTGCACCAATAACAAACAAAACGCATGTCAGTATTTGAGCAGTTTTTCTCTATCTAAAGATCCATAGACATATAAGGAAAATATAAAGAAAAAGTGAATCGTTATGAAGGGAAAAAAATATTCATATTTTTTCCAAATTATATAATTTGTTTCGCTATTTTCTTCGTTTTGTTTTTATTCTATTCTTTGTAACTTTCATCTGTTCATAATTTTGCTTGTACACCCGGAAACCCTATTTTAACTAAACTTAAATGTATGAAACAAAACAGAAAAGTATTCGTAAAAACGACATGTAGAAAATAACGAAAAAGTTTGGTATGAAAGTAAATCGAATCAGAACGAAAAATAAGCAAGAAAAATAAAAACAAAGAGGAAAAACGAAACAATTTTTTGTGCCTTATTTAAGAACTCAAAATATAAAAAAAAAAATTTAAACAAAATTCACCCACATTTAAACGCTCACGCACGGATTTCCCAAAACAAATGGCAATTTAAATTGAATAATTTTTCTTGATTACAAAAGATCTGGTGTGACATACGCGCAGCACGTTCTTATCTTTAAAAAAAAATGTAATAACAAGAAGATGCCAAATAAGAAATAAGAATATTTATCCTATTGGTTATTTTTCTTAGATTTTTCCTTAGAAAAATAATAATAATACTAGATGAAATGAAAATATAAAGTAAAATCAAGTAAAGTAAAGTAAAATAATGTTTGTATCAAACTAAATTCAAAGCTTCGAATAAATATACAGTGTTGGGTGTGAGTGAAGATATTACAAAGTCAAGTTATTTTTGTTGTTATTTTTATTTTCTTTAGAATATTCAACTCTTTTTATTAAACAATGTTATATGTGTTACAATCACAAAGTACAAAAAAAAAATAAAAAAAAGACGAAATAGACAGATAAATAACCAAACAATAGAATAACAACGTTTTTTTTTTTTGTTATTTAAATTACTCCATTTGGTACGTATCTCATATTTCTTCTTATTATTTTTTTTACATTTTTGAATGTTTTAAACAAAATTGTCAAATAAGTCAAATAATACTATTTACGTTATATCGAATTTAAGTTGAGTGAATTGTATGAATAATAAAAAAAAAACCATTATTAGAGCATGATAATAATAAATAAATGCCATTGGTATATGTTGTTATAGTTTTCATTTTTAACTTAAAAATCTCCATACACAACAATCTGCTATTTTCCATTTATTTATCATTGGTATACATATTCGATACACTGCTTTTTATTATTCTACTTTACATAATGCTTTTTATGAAAATTTTACCTTGCTTTACCTAACTTTACTTTAGTTCTTCTATTGTTGTTTTTTGAGAGCTGACACGCTGATTTATAGTCTCAATTTAAACGAAACAGGAGTGTAAAATTAAATAAACAGTTTTATTTTTTATGTGCAGTTTAAATAAAATTCCTGATTTATGACATTAATCAATTATACCTATGATGACTTGATACTGATAATAAATACGCTAAAATAGTAAATAAATAAATGAATGATAAATTGGTTATAATTAAAGGTAAATAAATAAATTGAAAACTGTTTTCATTTTATCAATTATGATGAATCACAGATTTTCATGCATACATATTTTTTAATAAAAAGCAAAATTTCATAAATATTTTGTTTTTTGCTTTTTTATTTTGTGAAAAATTTGTCTTTTTAAAGTTACAGCTCTTGCGGTATTTGTATTATTTAGAATAAATATTTTATTAATTTTACTAAGACAAAATTTAAACGAAACTAAACTTTGAAACTATTAAACTTTTCACCAGGCAAACATTTAACATTTGTTATTCAGCAAACAATGGTCTTTGTATAGTATTAATATATATATATATATATATATATCTGTATATTTGTTTAAAAATATAAATGTTTACTTGTATGCGACATTACTCCCTTAACACTTACTTTGCAAAGGTTAATGGCGCTTAACTGCTTTTACACAAAAGAAGAAAAATTTAAAACATAGCGTTAAACATGAATATGAGAACTTAATCAATTAAAAAAAATAAAACACAAAACGGTAAGAATGTTTTGACAAATTTTCACTCCCGTAACTCAAGCTTTTATATATAAGCTTTTTTTATGTATGATTTTCATAACTTAGTTGGCTGTGAAGAGTTTTGGTTATAGGCTCAAGAATTTTCTGTAACACTCAATAGCGATGTTTATATAAGCTTGTTATTCAATTTACTTTCATTCATATTTATTGGCTTATGTCATCGACAAACTTTTGTCGAACAGGTAAGTATCCTCACTAATATAGTTTGTGATATTATTTATAAAATTTGGCAAGCTTTTTATAATGGATTAAATAGCGGCAATGTTAAAAAAAGAATCGTCGTGTTCTAATGTAAATCGTACATTAAGTAAAAAACCAGAGGAACGAAACCAGATAAAGACCACATACAATGAGTTGCTGGTGATTTTCAACTAGATAATCTTTTTATATTCAGGAATACTAAACGAATGATGCCCAAAAAGGGTTTATGTTATCAAGCAATTATTATATAAATTAATTTCATAGGGTTTTATTAGAAGCGAAGGAATAACAAAATGAACCGATATGCTTACTATTTTAACATGCATGAATCCAATTTATTTAATTATCTTGTTGTTTTATGATAACAAAAGTCTAAAGAGGGCATATGTAGACCATAAAAGTGAAAAATAAGACAACAAGACAACACCAAACCTAACAAACTTTAACACACACTGACATTGTAAAAGCTAAGTAACTATCTTTAATTCAAAGTGGTGCCTATATAAGTTAGCAAGGATGGCACACAATTTGTAAAGCTTTAAATTTTACAAAATACAAGACAAAATGATATCATTCAATGCAAAAGTATAATTACCGAATGTCAGCCGTGGCTATATTGTCGTTTTAGATGTTTTCTACAATTTACTACACTCTTTTCTAATAAAACTGTAAAAAATTTAACATGGTCCTAACTACAACGATGTATAACGATGGACAAATAAAACAGCTATTCTAAGGTTGCTGTTCTATGTTGTTCTCTGTGGTTTATTTGCAATGGTCCAAGATAATATAAAATGATATTCTGTTTGTCTCTAAATGTTTGTTAATTATACATTCGAATGGAATGAGCGGTACTCGTGTTCTAATAACAAAAACCCCATGTATGAAGAGTCTTCAAATGAGGATGAAAATCTACAAGAACATTATGTCCTTTTGTTAAACTATTTTATATATATTATATTACTACCATCCACTTGTTATACCTAAACCATTTAACATGACATTGATTAATGTTAAATTACTTTATTGCATTGATAATATGTCATTGTACAAAATACATATTTTTTGTGTTTTAAATTGCTCTTTGACTTTTCTATAGAATTTATCATTTTTTCTTTACAACAATAACTTTCTATTGGATGGATTTCTTTTTTTTTCCTAATTAATTATTTATTCATGAGAATGTTTTTTGGATTAATTGGATCTTAAATATTTTACGAATAATTAACTATTAGTTCTATGAAAAATAAATTACTATTTTACTATCAAAACGTTAAAGATTGTAAAATTGGATCCAAGGCTAAAATTGCTTTTCTTTTTATGTTTCGCCAGTTTTGTAGCAGAAAGCAGAATCAAAAGAAATTGTGGATAATTATAAGATAATTATTAAAACATGTTTATGGAAAATTAAGGGTTTCATGGTACTTGAATTTTAGTAGAATGTGACTACCGAGCTTATTTGTCTGCTAATAGCCAAGAAAAAGTTTCTTACCTTTTTGATATTAATCTATGAGATAATATTCCGTTTGATTAAGTAACATTTTGGATGAAAATTCTAGTTTACAAATAAACCCTTTGTCAACAACAAGTTTAACCAATTAAACAGCCATTTTATCAGTATTAGAGGCATCGTCGCTGTAAATAATATAAAAGAATGGGTCAGCTTCAGTCAAATTAGCCAGAGGGCAAACTATAACAGATGTTTATACATGATAAGATATATCCACCACTTACTGTTGGTGTTAAAAAGTTAAAGGGGTGATAATAGGACATCGACTCAAAACCATATTTCTTTTATCATTTTTATCAAAAAAAAATCTAAACAAAGAGAATTTTCTTTAATCAAATATGCAAAAAACTTATTTTTCTCCATCAAAATCTTTGATAATTCTATTATATGTAAAAAATTTTTTTTTATTGTACTCTATTGTTTTAACTTTTTATGTAAATTCAAAAATAATCTAATTGCGTAAAAAGGAATTTAATTTATTTCAAATTAAAAGTTAGAATAAAAAAGTTTTTTTAGACAATAAAAAACAATCAGAATTAAATTATTTTATTATTATGATGAAAGACTTAATTTCATTTTTTAAAGGGCAAAGTTGCGTATTTTATAATGAAGGAAAGTTGTATTGCAACTCAAAGGATATTTCTGTTTAATATACACTATTTTCATAGGTAATTTTATTTTTTATCATAATTTTATTCACTTGTATATATGAACAGAGAAGAATATAAATCAACGCACACCATGGCTTACACCATTCATATTGACAAAATGAACAATATTTCTTAGGGATGGATAGATGTGTCACATATTTACGGACAAACAAAATGTAAATCGAGTACAAAATAAACAATTTAAGCACAAAGTTTGTATATCATTGCTATAAACTCTTGTGTTCTGACTAATATTTAAATGTTACTATATTTAATGTAAATTAATAATCCACTTGGTATTAATGTATTATAACTAAAATACATACAATTAGTTATGAATTATAAATAAAGTATATAGTTTTACATCATTTACTAATAATATTATACTAGAGAAATTATTATTTCTATTTATTTTAGAAATTATTATTATTTGTCTCTATTGAATTTGATTATTGATTTAAATGGTTTTTACTGTATCGTAACAGAAGATTTTTTTTTTTTTTTAATAAAATATGTACTTATGTCGTCGTTGAATTTTTATTTAGAATCCACAGATTGTTATTGCTAAACACATACTATAAATATAGGTGCAATCTAGTTTTAATAAGAACTACGCTGATAAATAGGCTACGTGTTTTTATCGTTTGTCATCTCTTTTATTTTTAACTGTTAGTAAGGTAGTTATGTATATACATATACATATATATATATATATATATATATATATTATAGCCTAAGACGGTTCACAGTAATATATTCAAATAAATGTTTATGACACATGAACATTTCATTTCCCTCTTCAAAAAATAAATAAATTGAAACGTTAAAAAAAAAAACGAGAAAAGAAGATGAATAGAAAATTCTTTTTGATCTTAAATTAAAAATATAAATTTGATTTTTGTTAATATAATAAAAACTCAATTAAATTTTTCTCTTCAATTTTCTTATTACCAGTTCTATTTTATATTGAAAAATATAGCAATTTTCCTATTATCTTTATTAAAATATAATTAATTCAATAATATTGCAAATTTGAAAAAAAAATTATATTACGTGTATTTTAGAAATTTGAAAACCGGATTGAAAATACTGGACAAATTTCTTCGGCAAATGGAGACGTTATAAAAAAGATACTCATATGGTAATAAAATGAAAAATAATAACAGTGGTTAAATAATTTTTTTTTTCAAATGTTTTTAAAATTAAAGAAAAAGAAGTCTTTGTAATGCATTTCACATACTTAAGTACTTTTTTCTTATTTTCCTTTTTCTAACGTAGTTTTTTACAGAAAAAGTTCTCAAAGGCTAATTAGAAATAATTAAAAACTTTATCCATTATTTATAAATAATAAATTAGAGAAATCTATAATGATAAGTATTCTACAGAAACTCTTTTAGTTAAAGCAAAATTTATAAATTTACTTTCTTCGTGTAATTATGAAAATAAACTTTTCGATTTAATTGTTGATTAAATCGCATAGCAACAAATACTCAATTATTTATTATTATTTGTATTATTATTACTGGCTAATTCTTTTAATAAAAAATCATAAATCAAAAAAATAAACTAATTTTAAAAATATATAATATAATTTATAAAACTCTAAACATCCCAAGCTAACCTTTTTATAAGTTAGCAGAATGGATTAAAGACTAGGCAGTAAAAATATTTATATAAATAAACGTTTCTTGCTCGAGTAGCTTTTATTCAAATTAACTCCCACTGACTATCCGATTTTATATTTTCAACAAGATAATTCTTTGTTTTTTATTCTTATTCTCATAATTTTTACTAAATAAAAAATCTAAAAAACCTAACAATTAATTTGTTATTCTTATATTGTTACTTAGCCTCTAGCCCAAGATCAAAAACATTTACAATGTACGATTATTTGTAGAAACTAACGGCTTTATCCCTGCCTTTACTATTATCAATATATACGGTAATTTTTTATGTATTTTATAATATTAACTTCTCTGCAGTGTTCCTAAAAAAAAACGGAAATTGCAAAAGTTCCTATGTAAAATCTGATAAAATCCCTTTTTTTATATATTTTATTTTTGACATAGACGACGTTAATTCATTGTGAAAAAGTGACACGTAAAAAGTTACCTTTACCCCGTTTATATACATACGCAAACAGAGACATTTAACGGCAAGAACGACAAAATGAAAATAAAATAAGAAAAAAAAAACAAAGTTAAATAGACACAACATGTTACAGATTGTTTTAATATTTTGATAAGGTTTAAAAATATTACACAAAATAAAATAGAAAATGAAAAAGCTTCTTGCTATTTTATATTCTAACCTACTCGAAAAATGATTTATAACATAAAAGCTCTACCAAATTATAAAAGTCACTAAAATTTTGATAATTCGTTTTTTTTTTTGCTGTACACATTTTAGGGTCAATTTGTTGTTCCCCTACAAATGGCTTTTTGTTGTTTTTTTTTCAACAGTATTTTAATTAAAACTTTATAAAAATTATTAAATTTTTGTAATTGACATTAAATGGATTGTTTGTTTAAGTTTATTTTATTTTTTTATTATTTTCATTTTATGCTTTATGATAAATATTTATTGAGGGCACGACCGCACGTTATATAGTGGTTATGTGTCAGGCAATTTTCAATAACTGTTTTTTCACATATACTTCACCAAATGAAAAGCATTTCCTGTTATTTTCTATATAATAAAGGCTAAACAAAGTTCAGAAAAGATTAGTTTAATCAATAAGAGGGGTTAAAAAGACCTACTGTCCTATACACATAACTGGTCATTTTCTTAGTTCGGTAATAAGTTTGAACCTTTAAGCATTATTCAATTGCAGAAAATGTTAATTCATGCCAAAAAATAATTAAAAAATGTGTTATTTCATTTGTTATATTGTAATTGCCAAATAATGCAATCAATATACAAAAATTATAATGATAGCAATAAAAAATAAATTTGAACATTATGTTTGGAAACTTAACCAACTCAAAAATAGCCGTATTTAATTATATTTATTAAATACATTGATTATACGAAATACAAATATTTCAAGCACTTAATTATTTTAAATTTATTAGGATTAAAAAATAATGAAAAAATTTCAACAAATTTAAATCGTTGTTAACCACATTAATTACGTTTTTGGCGAGAATTTCTTCTGCAATAAGTACATATATTTTAACACACAAAATTACTATTTTTTTTCTCCTTATTACTTAATATTAATATATTTAATTAGGTGCATATAATGTATATAAATTTATAAAATTATATTTAGTTAATGAAAATACCAGGCGCCTCCACTGCAATAGGACTTACGGACGACTAACTTTATTTTAATTATTTGTTCCAATAGAGGTTTAATTTATTTTTTTTTTATAATATATTTTTCATTTAATTAAAACAAGCCCTTATAATATATTTGATTTTGTTTTAACAGAATGTGTGAAACGTGACATATTTACAACTAAAACATAAAAAAAAGATTAAATGATTTGTCGACAACAAAACCCAAAAATTATTATTATAAATAATTATTTTATTATTTTGATTGATGTTTTTTTTATGCATAATTACAGATAATATTTAATAATAGAGTTCAAGTGTTGTAATAATAATAATTATTTAATGAATTATTATATAAAAAAAATTTATTAAACAAATTTTTTATTTAATTAATTTTTTTTAGTCTTTCATTTAATTAACTATAATAATATAAAAGCAATAAATAATAAAAAAAATCATGTAAAGACGAATAACATATTTTATGATATTTGTTATATTTATATATGTATATATATATTAAACATATTTTGTACAACGATTTGTAGAATTTTTATTCGCTCGATCTTATATAAGACGTAAATAAAAGACAAGGAAAGGAAAAAACAGGAAAATAGAAGAAAAAAGAAATAATAAAAATATGATCTATAAAATACACAATAAATGTGACATTGCCATCTATTCCACTTTTATATCAGTTCCTTTTTATTTTTTTTTTTTTTTTTTTGCACACTCACCCCATATAAAAACAAGGGAAAATTTTTTCGGAAAAAATCAAACTAGTAAACGATAACAAAACGACCGATTCAATATTAGTCATTGGTTGATAAAGTGTCATCTCACACCATTAAATTCCTTCATTTTTATTTTATTTAATATCGTATGCCATCAACCATTCTCGTTCGCAAAATTATTTATTTTTTTCTTATTTGTTTTATTTTGTTTTTATTTTTATATATAATAAGCAAACTGATGGTATCGTTTGGTCAAGTTTATCTATATATACTTTTATATAAAGCATTTGCTGCACATTAAAATCGATTGGGAAAAAAGATAATAATGCTTGTTCTGTGTGATATGCTACGTAGTTGCTTATTTGATAAAATAGCTTTTAAATGGAGCTAAATAGCAACAAGATCATAATATAAAGTCTAAAAGGTGGCAATAAAAGAAAATTGATGAAAAGATTAATAAAAAAAAATCCGTGGAAAAAATCCTTCAATTATTATCAATGGCATAAGAGAAAGTGATATAAATTTTTTCTATAACATTTTTTATTAAGAAAATTACTTTGGTAATTAACGTTTTTTTTTTTCGTAGAGATTAATTCATTGATCGATATTAATTAATAATTGATTATATTTTACGTTAAATAATTATAATTGGTGTTTTTGCTTTTGATTTGTATTCCTAAGGACACATGATTTTAACAATTTAATGATAGCGATGAAAAAAAACAAATAGGAACCACAAAATAACAAACAAACAAAATTTGTTTTTAGTATAAAACAAATATTATTAGCAAATGTATGAATGCATTTTTATCATATAAAATAGAATCATAAAATATTTAGGACATAATAAAATTAAGGAGAGAATAAATCAATTGGAAAGAAAACCTTAAAATAAAAATGCGATTTAACGTGGAGTGAGTACATAATACATATAAAATAAAATGAACAAAAATCTGATTCAAGTATTTAACACACATACGACAGATACATAAAAAAGTTTAATTGAATTAAATTTGATTGGAAAACTTTTAAATAATCAAATTAAATTAATCAAAGAGACGTACTTTAAGCTGTTATTTTGTTTCGATTTTTTGTTTTTTTTTTTTTGGTTTTTGTATATTTTAAAATCAATTAAATTAATTGTCAAGTACTTGAATTCTTTAGTATATAAAATGGAAATAAATATAAAAAATAAAGTTCAACCAACGCTCTGATTGGCAGCTGAGTTTATAGCTTTAGTTTGTTTATTTAAAATCGCTACTCGTATTTAACTGTTTCCTGAAACTCGCGTCATTTTATATGAATAAATGATTATTGATGTTACAATATTTTTTTATTTCTTGATAGCTTATGAAGTAAATGCTCTCACTGTCAAGCATATAATCTCTGGAAATACTAGTTTGATCCGAACCATGTGACTAGTTTATCGACAAGGGCCCTATACTTATGAACGTCATGGGCGAAAATCACCAAAGCAATGATAATAATAACTTTGTACTAACTTTGATATTTACTTATTATTATGTATTTTTCGCAGTTTAGTTATTTACGTCATTTTCCTATTTTATTTATTTTTTATATTTATAATATGAAACCACAAATGTTCATTTATTACTGGATTGATCTACGATACGTTCAACGATAACAAAAATAGCAATAAAATTTAACACCACCCCAGGAGGATGAAAAACAACACAAATAGAGTTGAATAACAATAAAAACAAAATTGTTATACACGTCAACCAATTAAATATCCATGGATGCGGCTATGAAGATAGCTTTATATGAGATATAATCCTCAACTTCTGTGTCCTACCATTTCTATTATATTATTAATGTTTTGTGTATTACTTTTGTTTTTGTTTTGTTTTGTTTTTATAGTTTGGCCGCATCATTTTAATGATATCGTACTTACATCTGTTTGTATCTCTGTATATGATATTATTGAAGACAAAGGAACGAATGTTATTTCACCATTTAAATGATTTTATTTTCAATATCAAAACTACTGAAAAATATTTTAGCTATTTTACTGATAAACTATTATCATTTTGCACTGAAATAACAAATTATTTAAAGTAATCATCAAAAACCAATAAGGATTTGGATTTTTTTTTTCTGGTCATAATAATTTTCCAGTGTCTTTAACATTGTTTTTTAAATATTACATATTGGAATTAAATTAATTTTTACATATTACGTGACATCCGTAATTTAAAAAAGATTACCATTTGGACAGAAGTGCACTGACTTGTAGTCAAATATAATAAAAAATTAAAAAAATAAAAATCATTTAATATTTTTTTATTTTTCGATTTAAATATTAAATTCTATTACAAATACAAAATTATTATTGAAAGTCAAATAAGAATAGCAGATTTTATGGAAAAAAGTAAAATAGAAATGAAATCAAATGAAATATAATTTTAGTCAACAAAAAAATAAAAAAATAACTTAGAAAGAGAAAAAATCTGATGAAAAAAACGTAAAAGAAAATAAAGATGGAAAAATTTGATGATATTTGCCACTCAAACCCAGTTGGGATTTTCTTTATTCTTATCCACAACATTATCTTAAATCTTTTATCTTGATTGTTTTGCACTCGTTTTAAGATGGTGACATTTGATGTTTACGAAATATTTGAAAATTGTATTTACATTTTATTTGTTGTTTTTACTTTATTTTTGCATTAGTTTTCTACTGGCTGCTGCTTTGATAAATTTGACGCAGGTGCGTGTACATAAGTAAAATAATACTAAAGCGGGTGAGCACTCGCAATGATTTTTTTCTTTTATTTTTAATTGATTTTCTTTTGCCATGCAGAGTTTTTTTTTTCACTTTCTGAATTTAATTAAAAAATCAGTAGCGTCACATCTTAATTAAAAGCACAAAAACGAGAATGAACAAAATGAAAAAAAAAACATTTTTTAATGCAAAAGTTTATATTTCTTTACTCAATATAAAGTAAGATGAAAAAATAATGGAAATTGATTTATTTTTTTCATATAAAATAAACAAAATATCATTGTGCATTTTTTTTTTTTTTGTTATGCGAAAACTATCAAAATTTGTGTTTAGCTTCAAATTGTGTTTTCTAATTAATATTGTAGAATAAATTAAAATGTATATCTTTTTAAATTGCTACTTTTAATAATTAATGTATGGTTTTGAATAATAAAATGATGCTGCTCGAGGCACCATTAGTGCGCATTAAATTTCGGGAAGACTGGTAAAATGCCAATAGATTTAATATAGATTTGCAAAGCATTTATGATCAACTTTTTAATTAGAAGTACATTATGTTAACATAGATAATAAATTACTTATGGAAAAACATTAATAAGCTTCGACAAATCGCTTGAAAAACAATCGAATTGTATCTCTTAATTTTCTAATTCATATTTCAACAATACTAATATAAATGCTCGCGGTTTTGCTAATCGGATTATTACTAAATATAAACATAACTTAGCGGCATAAATACCATTTTCCGAAAAATATTTAGAATAATCAGAATTAATTGAATAAATAAAATAATTTCTCGAAAAATTTCTACAAAAATAAATTTCATGTTTTTTTCAATGAAATGTTTATAAATTTTTATGCAGATATTTTTATCTTGTATTATTATAGCTTTATAGATATTCTTTGGTTTTAAATACAATCGTACATTAGTAACAATATTACTATAAAAATCTGTTTTTTACTGTTGATATTCAAATGAAGCTTTTGTTTAATTTAAAAAGATTCGGTCACAATAACCTTATCCTCTATTCGCTAATTTACACATATATTTCACATTAAGCAAAGACAATAGCTATCAGTGATGTGGAGTTGTCGAAAAAATTCCGACTCCGACTTCAATGCTTAAAAATTATATTAAGCGAGCATCCGATGCCTACAACTTAAATAAAATATTTGAACTTTTATATGCATATATTATACATATGAACGCCCTTTGATATTAATTTTTAAAAATTTTGTGAATAGCAATATTAATTTAAAATTTTAGGAAACTATATATTTGACAGTATATTCGCCATTTATTTCATCATTTTCATTGAATTTTTTACAACTCCTATTGAAATCATAAAACTTCACAAATCCGATTCCGACATCATAAGTCTAGTAGCTTTTACATAAGAAAAACACTAACAACAAAAAAAATACGTCACTTTACATAACAGATTTATATTTTTTATTTCTTATTTTTATAACGTAAATAGAAATATATTAGTTCTTAACATAACGATGTATAAATATATTTATTGTTCAATAGAAAACTCTTTTAACTCTTGAAGCAAGCATTTATAATGTCAACAGATACGACATCCATCCATTACAAAACACATTTTAGGACAAACTAAACTTAAGTTTGTTTAACTTAAATAAAGTGATAATAGCAAATGCAGGTACGAAACGAAATACTAGTTGACTTAATGCACAAAGTCTTCATGTATTTTTATTTTATAAATAAATATTCTATACGGATTTGTTTTCTTTTATTCAATTTAAATATATATATATATATTTATAAATAAAATGCATAATGACATTTTTTCTTTTTCTTTGAATGTTTATTAGTTAAGGATTGAGTTAAAAGGATTTTTTTTGTCTTTCTTTTATAAGATTCAAAAAAATTTCGAATCCTTTTCTATAAAAGCAGAGCATAATTCCATTTTTTATTTTTTCTTTAGCCACGTTTAAAGTGTTACTGCGTGTTAATGTTACATGAAGCTTTTTGTGTTAAATAAAATCTAACTTTATTATATAATCTTATGTATATCTATTTTTTTATTTATTTATCTACTTTTTTTTTTTAATAATAAAAGAAGCAATGCCTGATATCATTCTATGTTTATGTGCTTCGTCACTTGGTTAAATCGTATTATGTATAACAGTTAGCTAAGATTCAAACCCGTTGGGGCAATTTTTAAATTGTTTAACAAAGCAACCGTAGTCAGATGTATTCTCTGATGAATAGCAGACATGATGGGAAAACGAAAAGAAAAATTAACTTTATTTTTCCTATTTTTAAAAAAGTAACGCAATTTATAATGAACTAAAGTAAATACATTTCTTTAGATACACACTGATGAGAATTCATTGAAATGTTAATCTATTATTTTAATCAAACTACAAAATATAAGAAATAAAAGGAAATAGAACAAAATAGATAAGAATTTAAGAGGAACTAAAGTTTAATAACACATTTATTTAATAGCTTAAAGAAAATATTTCAACTGTAGCGAATTTTCTAGAAGAGAAAATGTTTGCCCAAATAATAACCAATCGTAGAGTTACAATCATTCCTCTGTTTTTTTAAGGACATGTCCTGTTTTTATCATATACTTGAGAACCAGAGAATTCTGCGAATTTTTAATAAATAAATTTTAAAGTAAAAGATTTATTATGTAAAATTATATTTTTATAGATATATTTGTATTATTCTTATTCAATTTCAAGTTACTTTTTTAAGCACCGCATTTATTGCATAACATAATCCGATTAATAATTTAATAAAAAAATAATTACCGGGTTTATTGCAAGTGACTTTACTTACACTTAATGATTACAGCACAATTAAGCACATAAGGATATCGCTTAAGTATTTGTTAAATTAAATGACTAGCAAATATACATATATAAATCATGTATGAAAATATTATTGTAACATATTTCTGGCGTTCATCTCTGTGGCTGCTTGCATTCTTATTGACTTCCTTTATCTCCAAGTCAATTTTAAAGATTCTATTGTAAAGATTTCTTAATACCAAGTTCTGGAATATTTGAATAATATTTATTGTGCTCGAATTGCAAATCCCCAAAGTTGTATTCTATGAGACCATATAGATTTGTATAATAAAAGCTTATTGGTGGTTGATAATGAAGAATTTCTTTTCATCAACTTGTGCTTTTCACTTTAATATAACACCTAGATATTTTGCTGTAATTGCATACGGTACTATATTTTCAATAATTGATACAGTGGCATATTCAAGTCAACTTTGTGAAATATACATGAACTCTTTTTAGTTTTGAATCTTTTTGTCCATTTTTGTATTAGAATAATAAATTGTTGTAATTTATGAGCACTCATAATTGTTTTTTCCAACTGCTATAATGGCAGTGTCATCTGCAAAAGTTGATACAGTATCTTATAACAATTCTAGGATTAGATTCTAGTATAAGGGCAAATTGCACAGGCAATAGATTTCTTAGTTTAAAATTAAGAACTTTATACCAGAGTTTGTCAAAAGGTTGTATAAGTATTACTCTCATAACTACTCCGTTACACTTGTTAAATGAAACAAAATCAGTTCATATAAATTATACAAAGAAAAAAAACTGTCTGTGGTATTAAATAATGTCCCTATATCATATGCAAATTCAGCAAAGAATTGAGGAATGGTAGATGTTAAACCAGAGATGAAAATAATATGTGCGTAACAGTGACATCCACAGGGATCTTGGAATAGAAAAGTCGCAAACGATGTCAGTCAATTTGGTAGAAAGCATGCTCAGTTGCTTTATACTTATATATATAATTATACTAGATGTCTTTTTTCTATATCCAGGACTAATTCCAACTCATATCCTTTGGCATTCCTGCATAAGATTTTAAGGTTGTTTGTTCTGTTTGGTGAAAGCTTTTTTAGTGCTAGTTTTTATTTTTAGAAGTCGCTCCAAATTCATTCTGGTGATAAGATAAATTACTCTTCATCCCCGCAAAATTAGCCACAGTTATTTTTTTTTTTTTTTTTATAACATGATTTTGATTTTAATTTTTTGTAATTTTACTTTTAATTGCTCAGTTGGAAAAATTTCTTTGACCACTTCATACATAGTTTCATATTCTTCTACGCAGTTTATAACTAAAAGGTGGTCGTTCAGGTAATTTTGCTATATTTTTATTTATAATTTTGGCTGTTTTAAAACCGCACTCTTTTGTTGTGGTCTGCTATTATAAATATCACTCAGTATCTTCCGCTAGCTGTTGTGAGTCGGAAAATATTCGACTTTATTTGAGGTTTTTTTTTGTTTCCCTCTACATCATCTGTTTCTTCTTTGAAGCCTGTAAAATCATTTCCAGAGACGTTACCTTCTGCAAAGTTAGATTAGCCTTAAATGGCTTTTTTTACATGTATAATTATTTTGATAAAGCATATGCACTTCTCTTGGTAAATTTGGTTTTATATATATATAGAAAGATTTTTGTATCCATATGTATCAGTATCATTATTTTGCTTACTAATTTTTTTTTTTTTTTTATTTAAATGATATCAAAAGTGCAATAAACGCAGTTTCCGTCTGTTCGAAAATAAAATTACGTTAAAAGCAAAAATGTATGTTGGATATTGAACATAGGATATCATTACAATAAATTTTGTTGGTTTAACATTTTAATTTAAAAATTTGTAAGCATTAAACATTCTCAAATTATAAAAAAAAATGTATAAGTCCCACATGGCATAAAAGAAATACCAGAAACAAACACATTTACCGTTTTGTTACTTTGAAACGATCTACACAATCTTTTCAATTTCGTTTCTTATCCATTACGTTTCAACAAATATACTGATTGTTTCGTTAATTCTGTTTATTACAATAACGTATTCCAAAACTGTTATTATATTAAATTTAATTTTCTTTTTTTTAAATAGATTTATGAAAAACATAATCTAATAAATATTTTATTTGAAGCATATGTATAAAAAAATGCATTGCTAATTTCATTATTTCGATAAATGCATAGAGTCCTGGTTTTAATTGAATGTAATTATCAAGTTTATACTGTATTATACAAATTTTTAGCTGAAAAAAGATAAAAATTATAATTTCCTGGGTTATATAAAAAAAAAATCCATAGTATAAATAATTTGATTTGTGAAACAACAAATATTGATATAGAAAAATTTAATAACAAGTATTAATTTAATCATTTTAAATTATTATTTAATTAATAATTATTGATAAATCTATTTATCTTAAAATATATAATTATTAAATATAAAATTTATTAAATATATATTATTATTTTAAAACCAAATTCAGTACCAAAATAACTGAATAGATGTAATCCAAAGCATCATCACAAGAATCAATAAAATTTTAATATTTATTGATGTGAAAAATCCAACGCATTTACACTGGTTAATATTTTTGAACATCAATTGGAAAATCAACAATAGAGTAAACAGACTTATTAATTACAAATGAAATTCATTTATTATTTCTGATCAAAGTATAAATTAAATTAAATTTTAAAACCAAAATTTATATTTTCATTCTTTATTATTTAAGAAAATATAATTAATAAAACATTAAATTAAAAAAAAATTAAAAAATTAGTGAGTTTTTATTAAATTTCGGCTAAATTACTTTACTTTTGTTGATTAATTATTCGCTAGTGATTGAGCTAATAGTGCAGCAATTTTAATTGATATGTTTGTACCTCCCAAATATTCTGTTTTTCATATATATAAATAAATATTTTTCATTTATTTAATTACTTTCTAAATTATCACATTTTTTTATATAACTTTTTTTTCAATATCATTTTTAACAGTTAATTATTCAAATATATGTACATATATTTGTAAAAAAGTAAATAAAAAGCACCTTTAAACAGTATTTCGTGTACGTTTAATACAAATATAGCATCCGCCCAAGGCAAGTAATAAAAATGGAATTCCTAAGCCAATTGTGGCAACAATAATTACAAACATTGAGAGTTCTTCTATCGGTGGCACACCATACCCGGAGACAAAAGTCCTGAAAAAAAAGTTATATATATATATATAATTTGTTACGTTTTTGTATATGATAATTATACCAAGTTGTATAATTGGTTCTTGCGTAAAAGCCATCTCCGCTTAAACCAAAAGACACGTTTACCGATTGTATTAAAAGTTTCTCTAAAAAGTAACCATAAATTGACCAAGCCAAAGTATCCTCCAGCAAATTAATAGGATCACTTAAATAAGTGACAGCACTTTGATGCGTTTCTGTTGATGCTGAAACGTCACGGTCTGGTGTCGTATACGAAACCGGTCGATATTCTAAGTAACCACCTGAAATTATCGTGTAAATTTTTGTCATATAATGAAATCTCTATAAAGTATTACCTTCTGCCGCTTTTAAACTGTCTGGTGATAAAATTTCGATAATTTCAAAAATACCCGGTGTATGTTCATCGTCTAAACTTTTACGAGATTTTACCATAAATGATTGGTGATCCTTTTTAAATTCTGAACTAACTAACAATATTTCAACAGCAAATCGTGGTGAACCAAACTTGTCAGTTATTGCTATATTATCTAATATCATATCCACTTGTGTTGAGTTTTCGGAATGCAGCAAGTGAGGATACTGATCACCGTGATCGCATGAACTAAATGTTTTGAACTGTAATTTAGGAAAAAATAATTAATTAAATTCATTAGTTAATAAGTAAAATTGTACCTTCAACGATACACCACCGGTTCTATTTCGTAAAACCACTTTATCGACGCTTTTCACAAAAACCTCGACTGTGTCAGAACTGTTAAGGAATTCTAAGCGTGACCAAGTGAAATTCTTAACATCGGCACCTATAATTTGGCTATCATTGATCCCATCAAATACACCAGTATCGTCCACATCATTGTACTCCCAAATCTAGAAATTAATGTAAAACCTGTCAATATTTATGAAAAAATTGTATTTATAAAAATTTTTACTTTGTTAAATACAGTAATAAATGTGTACATCGGCTCTGTGGAAAATCTAACCGACTTTTCTTTATTATCTCTAAAGTTTTCCCAATCAATTATAAGCTTTGTATTGGATAAAGTACGTGAAATTAATACTGAAGGTTTACCACCAAAATCCCATATGTAATGAATAGAATCATTTTGGCCGACCGCCTCCACATGAACTAAAGTAATCTTAGTATTATCCGCTGTACATATTACATCAGGACACTCTGGATTCAATTCAGATTTCAACTACAAATAAAAATTATTAATTATTTTACGATTTCTTTGTTTGGTTTATCTACATGTGACTAATAATATAAAAAACCTTGCAAATGCATACTCACCACCCTTTTTAGTTCACAGTTTTTAAAAGCACTAGTTTGTTGTAGTAAAACACACGCAATATAAAATAACAACTTCATTATAATTTCTTTTTAAATATTTGCAATTTTCATTTGAGTTTTTTAACTTGAAGCAACTAATGTACAATATCAATATGAATTACGAATTAGATTAATTTACAAGTTTGTTTATTATTTTTGTCATGTCAACGTAAATTGTCAAAAAAAATGTAGGAGAGGGAGATAAAAATACATTAATCAGTTTATCAAAATAGACCGAAGTTAGTAATCATTCAAATTAAATTAAATATTATAAACTAGAGTTCAGCGCAGTTGTTATTATTGCAGTTTTATTTTCATGACTTTAATTATATTGCTATTTCGTTTGATTATTTTGTTATCTCCTTCTTACACGTTTTTACACTACTTTACAGCTTGTCTGTCGTGATTTTTTTTTGACATTTTAATGATTTAAGCAGTGAAGTGTTCATAAAATTATTAATTGTTTTGCAAATTGTACAATTATAGAAACAAGTTGCAAATAATATAATAATTTATTGCTACACTTAATTATAATTGAAACCTATAATATGAGTGGGTACGAATTAGAAATTAATCCAAATGTAACCTGCCGCACCTGCTTATCACAAGAAAATGAATTGAGAAATATTTTTTCAAATTCTATTATTGATGGCGATATAATACCATTTCCACTGGTGTTAGAAGAATCATGTAATATTAAAGTAAATAATAATTAAATATAATAAGAAATCATTTCCCAACTCTTATTTAACTGATAATAACTGTTTTAGGTAACCAAAATAGATGGCTTGCCAGATAAAATATGCCTCAGTTGCAAAACAAACATATTAAACTTTTACTCCTTTAAACAAATGTGCAATCGGTCAAATAATCTCTTACAAAATATTTATTTTAAACAAAATGATTTAAAGAAAATTGGTGTATCGTTTGTACGTATAATATCCGAAGATCCACTAGGTACCCACATGGAAGAGAATACAAATGATTCACAAAAATCTACTGGTTCAGATACATCATTTGAATATATTTTTGAGTGTAGTGTGTGCAATGAAAGTTTTAAGAATGAAACCTTGCTTAATTCCCACATTGCACAGGTGCATAATAGAAAAACACAAATACTGACAGATAACCAATCACCAAACACTTCAAAATCGGATTCAATAGAAGAGATTCCAACGCAAACATTTCAATATACACCTGTAACGAACAATGACAATTTAGAACCACAAAATCTGACCAAAAACTCCCGTAGTTTACCATGCGATGACAAATTAAAACCGAAAATTTGTGTGCACTGTAGTAAAACCTTTCGTAAAGCTAGTGATTTACAACGACATATTGATACCCATTTTCAAGTTAGATACAAATGTCGAATTTGCTCTAAAACATATACACAAATAGCACCGAGGAATCGACATATGAAAATGTTCCATCCGGATGAAATGCGTCTATTGTTAATAAAAGGTGAAAAACCATTTTCAATTCGTGATCCGAATAATCAGCCTATTCAAGGCAAATTCATATTACAAAATAAGTCATTTTCGCGACGTAGCGAACATCAAGGCGATTACGGATCAAACAGTGACTCTGACGACATCCAAGACGGTTGATTATTATAATTTATTTAATTTTGTTTTATTTCTTTTAATTTATATCATACATATGTAATGTATTCATATTTATATAGTTTAACTTAAATAAAATTATCTGGAAAAAATAAAAACAGTTTAATTATAAAATATTTATATTAAATATTTATTTTACAAAATTTTGTAATTCTATGTTTTGTCCTTGTCTTATTTTTGTTGGTAGCACTACTGGTAGCATTTTCTTTGTTTGGTATCAGATCAATGGCAAAATGGCTGCATACTAATATTTTGACAAGCGTACTTTTTCTTCATTGAATTAAAGTTTAATATTTTGACGGTTACAAAAGATTTAAACGATTTAATATTTAAATTAGATAATTTTTTTTTTATTAATAATGGAAATGGAAGAATCGGAAAATCAAGAATATGGTTTGGAAATAAATTCACATGAAATATGTCGAACATGTTTGACACAAGAAAAAAATTTAAAAAATATTTTTTGTAATGACATTGTCGATGGGAATATTGTAAATTTTCCAAGTATCTATGAATTTGTAACTGGTTTAAAAGTAATTAAAATTTTCTTTTTAAAGATTTGTTGTTTTAACATGTACCTATTTTTAGGTTAAAAAGAACGATGGATTTCCTGAAAATATTTGTATATTGTGTAAAGGAAAAATTAACGACTTATATATATTTAAAGAGAAATGCAAGCGTTCATTTGAGTTACTACAGAAACTAATCAAGTCAAATGAAATAACATCGGAAAATGTTGATATTGAAAAAAATGATAAATTAGATGAAGAATTTGAGAATCAAGATTACGAGGAGGCGGATATTATTACAATAAAATCGGAATTAGCCAATAAAGATTTTCTTGAATTAGTCGATGATAATATATTATATGATATAATAGATAAAAGTTTACCAAACAGTTTTAAATGTGGAATATGTAATTTATCGCATGATACGTATGGAAAATACGAAAAACATATGGAAGATCATGAAAATGATCATTATAAATGTTATTACTGTCCAAAAAGCTTTCTAAATGACGTGTTACGTGACGAACATTTATCAAATGAACACAATCATGAAGATACTGAAAATTCTAGTAAAATATTAAATCCAACAATAATTAAATCTTTGTCAGAAGACGGTTCGTATGAAATTGAAACAATTAGAACAAGGTCAGAAAATAGTTCAATTGTGGACGAATGTGATGAATACATTGATGGCATTATTGATGATGAAAAAACCACATATGAGTGTTTAATTTGTAATGAAGAGTTCTCTAATCAGAATTTATATTTTGAACATTTGAAAAATCATGATATTTATGCAAATCAAGACAAGCCTGTAAAAAATAAGAAGCAAAAACGAGGAACATCTTCTCGATATAAATGTCCACTATGTAAAATTGTAGTAAAACATCAAGACCAAATAGATAAACACATTGAGTTTCATAGAAAAACAATAAATTTAGTTCTAGATTCGGTATATTTTTTTAAGTGTTCAAATTGTCGTAGCGTCTTCTATAATGCAGAACAGTTGGATAATCATTTTGCCCTAAATGAGGAAAGACTGTGCGTCCCATGCCCTCTTGATAAATCATGCACAGACTATCAATTCATTGAAGATGGAATAACGCCTAATACAACTAGTAATTCATCTGCAAAAATTTTGTGCTGTTTTAAATCAAAGACTAATATATTGCAATGTGAACAATGCTTTGAATATTCTGCAAATACAGTTGATGAAATTTTGAAGCATACAATTGAAAATCATTCTTCAGCAATAGAAGAATCAGAAACCTCGGTTTTATCTTCACCCATTAAAACCCAAGACGATGAGGCGCATCAGTGTGGCATTTGTAATTCAGTTTTTTCAAATATAAATTCTGCCAGACTTCATGTTTATTTTTATATAAAATTTTTCTCATGTCCATTTCCAAATTGTGGCAGCGAATATGATAGTTTTGTCAGACTAAACAGTCACATGTATAAAGCGCATGCAATACAACACGAATACGTTTGTTCTTATTGTAATGAAAAGTTTAAAATGTATGATGAGCTGAAAAAACATTTTAAGTTGGATTGTAATAAGCGTACGTTAAGTTGCACATACTGCGATAAAAAGTATATTACTCAATTCAGCTTAAATAATCATATGAAGATTCACACGCGTGAAAAGAAGTTCATTTGTCATTTCTGTGGCAAAGGTTTTATACAAAGCGGTGATCTGGCAACGCATCGTCGCTTACACACGGGTGAAAAACCATTTAAATGTACAATATGTAGTAAAACGTTTCGCACAGCTAGTCATCGCAAAGATCATATGACAGCGCATAACAACGATCGCCCATTTGAATGCACGATATGTAAAAAAAAATTTAAGTCAGAGCGTGTTTTAAAAAGTCATTTGGAGTTGCATTCGGGAAATAAGAAATGTGCATGTACAATTTGTGGGAGACGTTTTGCACGAAAACAGCATGTTACAGCGCACATGAAACGGCATTTACGTGAAAACACAACAGCGCAACAAATAAAAGAGGAAGAAGAGTTTGAAAATGATGATGATGAGTCACAATAATTAATCTACATAATTTATTTAATTATTATTGTTATTTAACAGTAGAACAAATTATTGAGTTTTTATGTTAGAAAGTGATATAAAAAATTAAATTAATTTAATTTAATTTTTTATTTATTTGTTAATTTAGATTGTTGTATTCATATTAAGTATTACTATGATTTATATGTATAAAATAAAATCAAATTAAAAAAAAAAAAAAATTAAATAACATTTTTACTTCACGCCTAGAGAATTTACCAAACTGAAGAAAACTTGAATAAAAATTACATTAAAGATCTAAACAAAAAAATTAATAATTAATAAGGTAAACATGAAAACATATTTTTGTTGTATCTATGCTTAATAAAAATAAAATCATGTAAGTAGTGTAATCATTGGTATTAAAATAAATTATATTAAATATAGAAGAAATTTTTATTTATTATAGTAATAAAAGAAAAAGTAAAAATTGTTGTTCGATTAGAGGTCTTTAACACCTTTATTTATAACTAAACGAAAGTATTTTTAAATTTGTTTCAGTTTATTACAATATCTAATTTTTTCCTTAGAATATTTCTTTTTCAAGTAACCTTTTCTTAAAAATATATTATATACAAAACACATATCCTAGAATTTATGATTTTTTTAATGATTTATGACTAAAAGATTGACCATGTATAGCTTTCTATTAGAACTTAGTTAATTAGATTACGAACTTGCATTTTAGTTTATTTTTATTATAAAGTCAATCATTAGTGATTTTCTAAATAACTTTTAAAATTTTAATTGTCAAATTTGTTTCACTTGAACACATCAAAACTTAATTCAATTTTGACTTGATTATTCTTGTTATTATAAATTATTATTTTACAAATTAATTAAGTTTTTGCATTCGCAATTACCACCCACTCATAACTTTTTTTCAGTATTAACTACGGTGGTAGCGAAAAAAAACTGTATGAGTGGTAAATGGTACGTTATGGTCTCATGATTTAAAATCCTCTTAAACGCACATATAAATAATACATGTACAATAATCATTTTTCTATTAATTTCTAGTCTAATGAATAAAATTATTAAATAGAAAATTGTATAAAAGCCATAGATTTCATCTTTTTTAACTCAATTTATGTTTAAACATTGTTGTGGATTGATTACTGTCGGTTATATTTTAAATAAAAAAATATGAAAAATTATAAACAATTATTATTTTTACTTGTAAGTGAAATTTTTATTCATATTTATAAACGTAATTAGTGTCATTAAGTGATATTTGTGATATTATGGATTTTGTCATTAGTTTTCGTACTGGTTGCTTAAGCTGGAAGCCAGATGGACAATAAAAAACTCAACCAATAATTTTATATAGAAAAAATATATTCATTTCCTTTCAATTTAGTTCTAAGTTTTCACTTGCATCCTGTTAGTTGTAATTATGTGTAACGGATTTAATTAAATTCAACTAAACAATTAACAAAAAAAAGTTGTTTTTCGAGTCAAAGTTTTTCTGACAAAAAATACTCAATTATAACACAAAACCATTCAAATGACAACTAAAGTATTTGTAGTATAAATAATTTATAAGGTTTTTTAATTTATATAAATTTCCACTAATTAATTTCTTACATTTCATTTCTGCTCTGTTTGACTAACGATAAAGTCAATTAAATTGTCTAATTGGAACGATGTTTGATGTTTCTTTGCTAATAATGTATAATTTATTATAAAATAATTTTTATTATTTTCTGATAGTTAATAACATGGATTGCTGATGCGAAAACAACACGGCGTCGATATCCGTTGGATAATGAAGTGGAGCAGAAGTACACCGATAACCTTGCTTTGGCAACCTCATCAGTCAGTTGGACACCTTCGAGCTATTTCCCAGGTAATACATAATAATCTACGATTTTTAAGTGTTGCATAAAGAATAAATAAAATTCTAAAGGTAATTCAGGATACTCCAACGTTGTTGTTAATATTCCGCCACAAAACAAAGAAGATGTCAAAGAGATTGATTACGCCGCATCAAAATCACTAGCTGATTCTAAATCAGCTGAAGAATATGTAAACAAAGCGTTGCAAATTCAATTGCATCATAATCCGTCTTCAATACCCTCAAGTTCTTCCTACACAAAATACCAAGGTGCTTCAGGAACTAAGAGCCATCATTCTTATATTCATAAACCTCATACTGATTCACCGAGATTCAATAAAATTGACCAAACACCAAAACCATCTAGTAACTTTCAAATGGAACAAGAATTAATTCATTACCAAAAACCTCAACAAATGACCTATGATCAAGGCGCACACCAAACCAAACAGAATGAACAGTCTCAGCAAAACTCATTCAAAAATAAGCCAGACGGTTATACAAAACATTATACCGAGAATTATCAAATTCCAACACACACTGATAATAGTTATAAATCACATAACAACGAAGATCATGCCATTAAAATCATTGCAGCTCCAAATTATGCTGCGCAAAATCATAATATTCATGATCATTCACAAAATTCTAATATGCAACATGGAAAGCTGCCAAATGAGTATATAAAGCAAATCCAGGATTCCGTATTTAAATTTATGAAAGAATATAATCAAGATGAAAACGAAGACCAAATTCATTACGTAATTAAGCCAACAAAGAAACAGCAACAAAATAATCATGAATACTCTCAACAACAAAGTCAACCTCAACTTCATCAATCGCTAAATCATCAAAAACAATCGAATAAAATAAAATACCACGAAAATTTTTCACATCATACAGAATCTCTTCCAACAACAGTAATGCCTCGTTTTGAAAGTCAAAGAAAGCCGATTTCTAAACAAAAGAATTCGGAAAATAATTATACTCACCAGCGACAGCCAAAAGCATCGTATCCTCGTGGAAAGGCCATTGAGAATGCGCAACATACATACACGAAGAATGTAGATCTCACAATTAAATCGCCTAAATCTGCATCTAAACCAGTTGATTTGTCGGCACTAGATGTTGGGCAATCCTGGTCACACGATACTAATTTTGATCATGTCACAGCCCTGAAATCAGTTCAGGATTTCGACCAATCACATATTTTACATAATACACAAGATCACACTCTCATAAAATATCCAGAACCAGAGCGATTGCACTTCAATGAACAAACTTACCATGACATTAATGCTTTATCTCACACCGGCGTAAAGCATTATCAGGATCCAGATTATCATCGAGGATATTCATATTCTGAGCCATTGGCCTATTATTCAGGAAAAAATGAGTTTTCAGTAGCCTTGCCATCGTCGCATACCACTGTAAAGCATGGAGGATCTGCAAATGTTGGCGCATCCATAAGTGTAGGCGGTCAAAAACCATCAGATTTTCCTTATAAACCAGATACCTTAAAATCAGTAACCGACGATTTGGGTGGAATTCAAATAATAAATGGAATTCCAGTTGCAAACCCTTACAAAATCGATTTAAATACATTGAGGTAAAAACTATTTGTATTAAATTAATAATTTACAAATTGACTATTTTTTTTTTCGTTTCCCAATAAAGGTTTATGCTGGGAGCAGTACGGGCTGAGACTTTTAAGCATGAGGAAAATGCTCAAGAACATTTTAAAACGAATTGGGATTCATTAAACCATCCAAATCAGCATGCATCTGAAGAGCTACCATTTGATAGTTACAATCCAAAACACAATCACAATCCTAATGGAGAGGGTTACCAGGAACACTATCAAACAAACAATGATGTTAATGAATATGATCAACATCATTGGGAACCTTCCGGTTATAATCGATATCACGGTTCTGATTTATTTGTTAGTTCAACAAACAATCGTCCCGTTAAAGATAATTCAAAACGTGGTAAGCGCGGCGGAGGGTCCAGCAATGCAAACAGTTCAGCGATCAAAACAAAAATAACCATTGTAAAAAATCGGGCTAAGTCAATTTCGGGAAAATTACGTGATTTATCAACTGAATTAAAACCGCCACCAATTCAAATTAAGCCTTCTAAATAAAAAAAAAGCAGAAAAATTAAAATAGACGTTAGTGAAATATGAATTAATTACGAATGTGTTAAGTTTTTCTATTAAATAATTTAATTATTATGTTTGTTATATTGTTATTATTATTTTTTTGTGATATAGAGATTGTTAATTAAATAAATAAAATTCATATTAAATTATAAATTAATATAAAAATTAATTTTGGTTTTATTTTTTAATTAAATTTTCTTTGGTTTATGTCTTCAGATTATATTATTAGAAGAATAAGTTAAAACGAAGAAGTCATTGTTTTCTCTTCTATCCAATACATTAAACACCACCCAAGCGTACAAATAAAAAAAATTAATAATTTCGCTTTTATAAGAGGTTAATGTCGCTCCAATTTAATATGAAAACCACAGAATAGCAATCAAATAGAATATTTTTAATGTGAATTAGATTTGTTTTAATTAAATTTCTTCTTTCAAATTTAGTCACAAATTAGATAGTAGATGACAAAATAAATACCAAAAACATGTTTGAAAAAGAATAAAAAAAAACTTTTTAAATAAATGCAAAAAGAAAGAACAGTAGGTTGAAAATTAAGTAAATAATTTTTAAAAGCTTGCATTTCTTGGTAAATAAGTAATACTGTCGCTTTTATAACAGTGCTTGTTTCGCTTTAATTGCTTTTAAATTTTCATAACTTATTTTTTAAGTATCCTATAAATACTGTGTGTCAAATTAATATGTAACCTGTACAGATGTTGAAATAGATCCAGGGGTCCAAACTGTACCAAAATTAAACTATTATACATAGTGTATAGATATAACATTTTATTTCAAATAGAATAAATCAATTAATTCAATTAATTAAGCAAACATAACATAACATAAATTATACTATTGATTCATGTTTTAATTTATTGAGACATCACCGTAATGCTGTGCATTTTGTTAAACGTAAGAAAAATAATAATAAAAAGTAAAACAAAGATAATTGTTACACATTAAACTCATTATATACACTCGCGTATTATCTATAATTGATTTAATTTATTGTTTTACTTTTATGTTTTGCAAAATAACAACACAAAAAAGCAAACAAATGACTAATGAAAATAACCGTACAAGGCACATACAATAATATTTACGAATGTACAAAATGTGTTTCGATTTAAATATAGCTAAAATAAATAATAAACCAAGCAAATATTGTATTCGTGCGTGAAAGCATATCAAAATTTCTTTTCTTTTTATCCATTTGTAATTTCTTTTTATTTAATTTAATTTAATTTATTATCTATGAAAATCTAAAATTTAATTAAAAATAAATTCAAGTAACGTGCAATCTATCTATGTATAAAATGTACAAATAAAATAATCAACTTAATTAGGGATTTTTACTAATAACCGTAGCAAAACAAAAGCCAATCATTCAAATTACTTAAATACGTGTAAACTGTGTTTTATCATTAATTGTTTTTACTACCGTACAGTTATTATTCGCAATTCGAATACCAATCATAATCACTTTTCAATTGTAATTCAATTAACTTAACATGTGGACACATTTTCTTTATTTTATTTTATTTTTTTCATTTTATTGATATTTTATCTTAATTTACTTCCTCATTATAATACTAACATAAAACTGTTTAAAAACTAAAATAATTCAGATTAAATTAACTTTTCGAAATCTTTATTCATTTCATTTTCTATTTGCTGAATAGTATGATATAAAAATAGAAAAAATTCATAATTATTGAGCCTGTTATTGTCACTCGATAATTAAAATTTAATTATATCAAGATATTTTCCTTGTCAGTGTAAGGTACTGCACATTAAATATATAGCATTATTATGTAGATGTTGAAAAAACTTGCTGGAGGCGAGGAGGAGATATTTTTATAATTGAAAAATTAAGATTATCAGTAGTGCATTCTGTATTCATTATAAAAACTAGTAGAAATACCAAAAATATTCAATTACATTAGAAACATTTAATTGAAATTTAACCAAATTTTTATTTAAATATATGAGAAGTTTCTTTGCAATCTGCTTTATATGAAATAAATGTTTACCTTTGTAGAGGATAAGAAAAACAAAACTTACTTCAAAACAACGATAAATGTAAAAGAGCATGATATGCACTTTAGAATTAATCAGCTCATATTATTATTTAAATATCAATAAATAGCTCTGGTAATATAAAAATATAATGACTTAGATAATTGATAATTTCAATATTTTGAATATTTTATATAAAAAAATAAAAATGATTACTTTAAATTATTCTTATATAATAAGAAAACGAATTAGGTCCAATCAAAAAATGTTGAATAAAAATGATCAAAATAAATATTGATACTTAAAAGCAAGCAAAAGAAGTGAATTAAATTATGAAATACAAAAACAAAATATCAATAAATAAAATATATTTAAATTGATTTTTTTGTGTTGTTTAATCTTCGTATATTAATTAAACCAAATTATTTAAATATATAAATCATACATGAAAATTTAAAAAATCGACAAATGTGTAAATTTAACGCTAGAGAAGAAAAAAACGAATTCACATTAATTTTTAAAAGCCTGAATAATTTTCAGTCCATCGTATTATTAACTTAAATATAATAACAACATTTACAAAAGGCTTTACTTAGTCAACTGAATAAAGCAAAAACCGCAAGAAAAACTCTGTGTCAAGTTCATATTTTGCTTTTCATTTTTGTCTTGTTTTCATATTTAAAATAAAATAAAATAAATAAATTATCATCCCAAAAAAGGGATAAATTGATATCATAAGTTTTTTATTTTATAAATAACATGTTTTTGAACTTTTTTTCATTTCATTTTCTATAGTAAAGCAAAGTCAATGCCAATTTTTTCAAAACGGCAAAATTATGGAAAAGAAAAAAAAAATGTTTTTTTTTTTAAATTTACTATTAAGCTGCTTGGCAAACGAAACTGTATTCCAGTAAGCCGTTTCGATGCAACAAAACTGATAACTTGTTTTTTGTCGTTTCATTTAATTTCATTTCATTTATTTTTTATTTTTAAAGTTAAGTCAAATAAATAAAATAGAAACAACTTTATAAAATAAGTAATTTATTTAAAAAAAAAAAGTGATAAATAAAAAATCATTACAAAGAGAAGAGAAAAATATGTATAATAATTCCTAGTTTAAAAAGAAAACGAAAGTGGCTTTTAACGTACTTATAATAAAAATGAATAATTTCTTTTCTTCTTCTTCTTTTTTTTTTTGTAGTTATAATTTATTTACATGAAAAAATAAAATTATTAATATGAGTTTTAATGCATCGGTATGATTTGTATCAACAATAAAAAATAAATTTCATGTTTTAATGCATTTATGAAACGGTTTAATTTGAACCAGGCCAATGTAACACAGTAATTGTATTTTTTTTTTAACAGATAGACTGATTATTTACTATATTAATCTTAATAGATTGTAGTATATTGCTAGCTTTCAATATATAAACCAGGAAATGTTGCTTATATGTCTGCTACAATGGAATACTGAAATTTAAATCATTTCAAATTATAATAATTTTTTTTAATATTCAGTATTTAAGCTGGTCACATTATATAAAATTTCTAATATTAACAAATATCATTTTTGCATATATTTAAAGTATTAAGATTAGTTAATCAAGTACATCATACATGCGTTTATAAAAACTGCACTAATTCACTTTAATTTGTACAGCTGTTTGAAGCTATCAAACAACAAATAATCTGTTTATAATTATTATATCTCAATGTAACATGTAAGTATTAACATCATAAAATTTGTACAATAATGTAACATGAACAACGGATAACATGAAAATAATAATTATATTAAAATAGCAAAGGAAAATAAAAACAATAATTTTTTCTGTTTTATTATTTGCATGAAGTAAATAAAACGTTGATTGCACATTGTTGTTTGTTGTTAAATTAAAGGAGAAAGTGGAATTAATATTTATCTGGATTATTTAAAAGAGATTCACTGAATAATAAAAAAAATCAAAAGAAAACAGAAAAAACCTGTCGTCATATTGTGTCTTCTTATCACTTATAGTTTTAAGCGAAGCTTTAATCAGTAAATGCAGCGAAATTGTTTTTTTATTTTTTTTGTATGTAAAGAAATAATTTATTATGAAATTATAAGAAATAAGTAAAGAAAAAGCATAACTCAAAAATCATGTTAAAGGAAATGAATGAAAAAATTAAAACATAAAAACTTAAGCCATTAATCTAATTTATTTTGTAATAAAAAAAAAATCTCCGTATAATTTTTATTAGAAAATAAATAATGTGTGTCGTCAATATATTTTATATTTAATAATATGAAATTAACTAATCATGACTTATCGCTTAAGCTTATTGAGTTTATTTTACATATATACTAATAGACAGTTAAGACTTAAGCACTTTTTATTTATAGTTAAAATTGAAAAGAAATTATTATATTATTGAAGAATTACATAACAAATGGTGTGTACACACTGTAGCTGTAGGATTATAGGAAATAAAATAATTTACAAGTAGAAATAAAACTAATAAGAAACAAAAAAAAAACAAAATTAAATCACATTCTATTTGCTAAAACTGGATAATAATCTGTTACCAATAATTAATGTGTTTATTTTGTAATATTTATTAAATGAATGGAGCTGGAAAACACTATTCAATGAATATGTAAATAAATCAACAGTTCTGCCCCGCTTAACTTATTCCTCTTTTGATTAGCGCTGTTTCTTTTAGCGTTTCAAAATATTTAATCGTATCCCTGTGTAAAGTGAAGTTTTTCTCTATTTGATAATTCATAATTTAAGCGAAAAACATCAAATAGATAATAATGTAACGTGTAACAAAACAACGGCATTTAAATGAATTGTGCTTTACTTATTATTGTTTTTTTCCAAGTAATATAAATTATAATTATATACAGCAATGCGTGCCAAGAGCATGCATTTAATCAGAATAAAACTAACGAACCAGAAGTTATCTGCTGCTTCATTGCAAAATAATTGTTGATTAAACATCAAATCAAATATCAACTAAAATAATTATCAAATATTTAAATTATTTATTTCAGATTTTAACGTGCTGTTTTATATTTATAAATATATATTTAATACACAAAGCATTATCAAATAATAATCAAAAAATGTCAATCAGAAACTTTCTCATTAATAATTATATTTTTATTATTAAAGAAAAAGCAATTTATTATTTTTCATGTTAAACAAACTACTTATCATTTTTCTTAATTTAATAACATTTTCTTGACTACATGAAATTTTTTTTATTTTTTATTTTTAATAATAAGAAAAATTTCTAACACGAAAATGAAAACAAAAGTTTTGAATATTATATGCGCTAGTAGAGCGTTTTAAAACATAAACAATGTTTTTAATTTAATAGATATATATATATATATATGTATATATATAGTTTAATTAATAAAAATTAATAGAAAATTATTAATAAAAAACATAAAATTCTTTTGCATAATATTAACACGAAATGCATATTTAAATTAAATATTTATACCAGTATTATTGTATTAAATCTTTTTGTATTTGTATCTTATTATTTATTTATCAAAAATGATTAAATAAATGGTCATATCCAAATGAACAAGAAGATTACGCATCCATTGTCTTAAAGTTTCTTTATGATTATTCAACATTAATTATTTCTAGTTTCTTCCTACTACTTCTTACTGTATTTCCCATTAAACAAACTTTAAAAACCAGACGTGAAAAATTATATTGATTTTGATTGTTTTTGTAAAATAAAATAAATTAAAAAAAATAAAAAACAAAACAAAAGCAACAACAACCACAGCAAAATGAAGAAATGAAAAAAAAAAAGAAAATACAACAAACCAACAATAACAACATATATTGGAAAAACACATAAAACATTTATTGTTTTTGGTTGCAGAATTTTCATAGTGGGGTATCATAGTATAAAGACATACAGTTTTCTATCTAACATCAACATTCAGCTTTGATAGTTAATTAAGTGAACTAAAAACAATCAAAATAAATAAAATTTAAAGAGCTTCGTTATAATTACTAAAATTCAATCAAAATGAACAAGATACTTGTGAGTTTTCGATTAATTTCTTTTCTTTTTTTTTTTTGTGACATAAAAAGTTAAATTAATTTATTGATTTTTTCGTTTATATAAAAAAGATAATTGCATCACTTGTTGCCGTTACAATGGCCGGATTTATTGATCATCATCATCAGGATCATGAGGAGCATCATCATGAATTACCCTCAGAAACTGATCATCATCATAAGGTTGAGCATGAGCACGAACATGCTACATCTCATCAAAGTTTCAAAATACATCACTTCCATGCTGTACCCGTTTATGTAAAGAAAGAAGATCAACAATTCCTTAAACACCCAGTTGAAATCTCTGGAGTTAAACACAATTTAAAGGTTTTTTATTTTATCATAATTACAAAAGCTTTGAAATTCATCAATTTATCTTGGTATGTTGTAGATTATTCATCCAGAAACAGAGCATCATCATGGCCATGGATTAACATTAGAGAATCATCAAGAAGTCGATGATAAAACTCTTGGTCATCATGGATACGAACACAGTCATGATCATTCTGAAAGTCATCATGACTTCAGTGGACATGATTTCGGACACCACTACGACCATGAAAGTCATTAAAAACACAACTAAGTTACTAACTTGTTAAATCGTATTATGTGATAAAAAAAATATAAATAAATAACGAAGTTCCGTAAAATTGATCAAATTTTGAAAATAAATGTTTAAATAACATTTATGTTACTTATTATAGGAAGCGCATTGCATACCAATGATATTTTTAAAATTATTGCTATAAAACTATTCGCATTTTGATAAAAAAATAAATAAATATTAAAAAAAAATATATATTGAAGCATTTTTTTAAAACATTACAAATGTCATTTTTAGAAAACATTTTAAGGTTTCTATTCAGAAATTAAAATTCGTTAATTATGATTTCTTTTTAATTTTTTTAAAATAATTAAATATTTTAATTGCTGTGAATAATAATATTACTATTATTATAAAAACTACATATTTTGAAATTAATAAGTATTTTTGTTAAAATATTTAAATTTTACTGACCTTCTCTCTGACATGTAAAATTAAAAAAAAAAATTCGATATGTCAAAATTTTAACAGTAATTTTCGAATTTCGAAATCACATTTCAATATGTCTGTCTGCTGTCTGACTTGCCTACTATACTTTTTCTTTATAAATATATCCTCGGTTGTTCAGTATAATATATTTATTATATAGGAAAAAAAAGTCAAAATTAAATAATTTAAATTCATGAGAAAAGAATTAAATTATTTATTAATTTTTTTTTTTAATTATCGTAATACAAAAAAATTAAATTAAAATTATGATACTGATTTTATAGTGATTGAAGATTAGTGCATAAAAAAGATTTTTTTTTACTACAATATAATTTCAAAAAAAAATATTAAAATTTTATTTATATAATTAAATTTTAGTTCTTCATTGTTTATTTTCTTTTAGTATATATTCATTTTTTGTTATTTTCTTATTGAAATTATATTGCATTTTAACATGGATAGTGCAGTTGAAATTACGAAATCATCTACAGTAGATCCAACAAAAAAAGAGAAAAGTTTAAGTGATTTTGGCTTTAAGAAAAAATCAAAAAAGAATAAAAAATCTAAAAATAATAATCTTAGCTATATGATTAAGTCTGATAATTTATCATCAGTAGATAAAGCGGGAAATCATGAGGATACTAATAGAACTAGTTTCAATGAGAACTGTGAACAACTAAAAGAGCGTTTGCATAATGCACAAAAACCGAATGGTATTTTATTGAATGGGGATAGTAATCACTTTACCGATTTTAGTGAAGAGTTTCAATGTCACAGTCTTAACCATAGATGTGCAAAGGATATGAATAAAGTTAATGTAGAGGACGAAGATGACGAGGAGGATATTAATTCAATAAATAGTATAAGTAAAAAATGTGCCAATAAAATACCCGAATACATGCAATGTGGTTTTGTTCCGGAAAAATTTCACAATCATTTAAGTATGAATGTAACAAGTGAATTTAATAAAAATAATACAGAAGACTTAGGTACCTCAACAATAATAGCATCAACCACAACAGCAACACATTCAAATGGATCGGACATGCAAATGCTAAAAATGACCAATATAACAAATAATCATTTATTTAATAATAATTCGATATTGTATCATCACAATGATTTAATTAATAATTTATGTTCAAACGATTTGGTTGATTTAAAGCAAAAAATCGATTTATTAGCTGACAATACTGAGAAATTAAATATAAATAATGATAATATTGGTGGTTTAATTGAGAGTGAGAATATTTTATGCAAGTATCCAGAGCATGATGAAGATGAAGAGGAGGAAGAAGAATTAGAAGAAGCTAGTAAACAAAATATAGAATCACATACGAAAATTATGCATCAAGTTACAAATAGTAATAGTACAGTAACAGGAGATGATTGTAAGGACATAGAAATAGTTTATAAAGAATATGAATCTGAGTTGCAAATGCCTGATATAATACGTTTAATTCAAAAAGATTTATCAGAACCGTATTCAATATATACATATCGTTATTTTATACATAATTGGCCAAAGCTATGTTTTTTAGCAATGGATAAAGATTTATGCGTTGGTGCAATCGTTTGTAAATTAGATTTGCATCATTCGTCGGTTAAAAGAGGTTACATAGCGATGTTAGCGGTTGATAAAACATATAGAAAAATGAAAATTGGTACAAATCTTGTACAAAAAGCAATACAGGTAAATAATTGTTGTTATTAAAAAATAATTTGACAATTAATTAAATTTTATTTTTAGGCAATGGTGCTAGATAATGCGGATGAAGTCGTTTTAGAAACCGAAATAACAAATACACCAGCATTACGTTTATATGAAAATCTTGGATTTGTACGTGACAAAAGATTATTTCATTATTATTTAAATGGTGTTGATGCTCTACGATTAAAATTATGGTTTAGATGATTTATAGTAGCACAAACAACAGCAAAACTAATAACAACAAATATAAATAATAACAATTACAATAAATATATATTTAGTGACATTTTCTAGTCAAAATATTATTTATTCAATAAAAATTAACTAATGTATTGTCCCTAACACAAATAAAATTATTAATATAAATAATAACTTGAATTGAAATCTTTAAAAGATTTGTGTATCAATAAAAGGATAGCAAAAAAGAAAATTTAATCACAAATAACGAGATTAAAATAATTTTTTTTTTTTATTAATTTTCTTTTCGAATTTGTATTTATTATTATTTGTACTGATGATATATGGAATAATGTTTGGAAATTAATTACTGCAGGCAAAATACGCCCAAACAATATATTAAAGATAAATCAATAATAGTGACGGAATAATCATATTTCTTCTATTTAAATTAATTATCGCTGTAGATAGACTTCTTATTATTTGCAAATTCAAAATGATTTTTTTATTCTTGGCTACTTTTAATGCCAACATTTTTGTCTTTCACAAAAATTATAAATTCAGTCTCAACAAAATTAATTAAATAAATTGAAAAGTTCTGTTTATTTTTTTAAAATTATTATTATTGAATAAAAAGTTTAAATTATTTATTTATATACATAATTACCAATTTTAAGTTTGTGTTAATTTAATTAAATATAATTAATATTAAAAAAAAAAGTAAAATAAATTTTC
Organism: Ptychoptera albimana; assembly: GCA_961205885.1. NCBI lineage: Eukaryota > Metazoa > Arthropoda > Insecta > Diptera > Ptychopteridae > Ptychoptera > Ptychoptera albimana. Next base: position 21,176,100 of record OY540803.1, read on the forward strand.
TTTTTATAATTTAACTAAATTAAATGCAAATTAATAAAAAAACAATACTATATAGGGTGTAATAAATTTGTTTCTTACAAATTAAAAAATAGTAATTAAATTAAATTAATTATAAATGGTACTAGAAATTTACAAAATTAAAATTTATGTTTTAGAGTGGTTTTTTCCTGTTTTTTTTTTTTTTTTGTTTATATGATTTCTATACATTATTGTCCTAAATTAAATCGTTTTAAATTGAATTAAAGGATTGTTTTTTTTTTGTTTTGGTCAAAAATAACTTGTAAAATATAATAAATAAATAATATTTTGAGACCAATCATAATAAAATACTTTTTAAAAAAGATGTGGTAGAAATAATAATGTAAATAATTATAATTAAAAAGAAGATATTGGGAAATAAATAAAAAATCAAATCGAATCTTCTAATTATGTGGAAAAAATAATTACTAGTTATAGTATTACTAGTTTTATACAAAACAATGTGTAAGATAAATAAGAATCATGTCTGAGTATCCTAAACCAATCTTGAAAAAATTGCCTTCCCACAAAAACAAAAAATCAATAAAATTAAAAACATAAATGAATTGTATCGGAAAAATTAATTTATTATAATTTTTTTTTTTTTTACAAATTACACCTGTGCTCTCTCTCTCTCTCTATTGTTGATTAATTTTTCGTTTGATATTTTTCACCATCATTTGCACGGCAACATCTTTACGTGGTTTTTTAACTAGGACGTCATTATGTGTAATGCCATTATCGTCGTTTGTCCGTCGCTTGAGTTTTTCCTGTATAATATTTTCCATTCCCTTTGTCTTTTTGAAATGCGAATCTGTTGGATCAATGTTGTACAAATGTGATGAGTAGATTGCAGCAAAACGATTATCATTTACATTCAATTCAAAACCATCGTCTATGTCTTGATTCTTCAGAGTCTCAATCTGTTGGCGATTTTTCTTTAATTTTTTCTTCTTTTTTGCTTTTGTTTCATTTTCAGCATCTTGGATTTTTTTTAAACTAAAATGTGCCTTATCATCAGTGTCATCAAGTAACAGTGCCAATTCTTCATTTTTCTGTTTTTCTTCGTTTTCCTCTACGATTTTCTGTTTTAATTTTTCTTTCTTTTGACTTTTATTCGACTGCTTGCTATTTGGTTTTTCAAATTCGTCGTTATTAAACTCCTCTGCAAAATAAGGATCGTTCATATCGATTCCACCTGGCAAATCATCATCAGATGAACCCACATTGTCGTTATCGTTATCAGCGTTTCGAATTTTTTTCTTTTCATCCTTCTTAAGCTTGCGTTTTTGCTTCTTCTTATCAAGAAATTGTTCAAATGGAGTCAGTTCAGTTTTGACAGTGCTCAATACCTTGCCACTATCTTTATCATCCATACCAATTCCCCAGCTAAATTCCATTTCTATCGCTTTATTCTTCTTTTCGTTTTCCTTTTCTTTAATTTCGTTTAACAACAACTGATACTTTTTTATGCATTCATCCTTGCTAATTTCTTCAGTACTGGACAAATCATCTTCGGATTTATTTTCATCGACCTCCTCTTCATCTTCACTACTATATGCAACAAACTTTCTTAAATCAGCATCAGAAACCTCATCGAATTTACCAAGCGCCATTTTTTCATTTAATTCTTTGCGATCAACACTAGTATCATCCCAGGTCAGCTCTACTTTCACCTTTTGTAATGCAGACGTAGTAAATAATCTTGGTTTATATTTGTTTAAGTCGGGCAGCTCTTTGCACTCATCAACTGGTTCATCGTCGAATTCCATATCTTCCGGAATGAATCGTAAATCTAATTTTGTTGCTGTACTTTCGTATTCCAAACCATCACACTCTTGATACAATTTCTCAGCCGTTGAAACACTGTCACACGTAATCACAGCATAATAATATTTTAGTCTATTTATTTGATATTGGCGCAATTTTTCTATTTGATATTTTGAACCCTCACTAGCATTTGGATCATTATCCTCATCGTCCTCATCATATGCCTCTTCTTTATTTTCTGTTAGCTCTTTTAATTCAGCTGGTCCATTTAAATCTTCTTCAGCTAATCGTTCTTTGCCATACTGAGATGGGTATATAGATACGTTCAATATAGTACCATTTGGTGGAAGAAACGAATTGCATAGAACAATAATATCAATCGCTTTAATAGAATCCCAATCCATATTACAGGCTGCAAGTCGGCGAGTAGCATCTTCAGTGGTAGGAGCGTCACGGTCAAATTCACCCCAAACATGTTCGATAAATAGTTCCGGATCTTCTTCATCAGTTGTTTCATCGTCAGAAGAACTATCAGTTGCTAAATTTGCACTACCTCTAGCATAATCAAGAGCCAAATTTTTCAATTGATTTTTAACTTTTTTGGGAAGATCACCACTTTCTAATTTATCATTTTGATCATCATCTAAATCACTGTCATCGCTAGATAAATCATCTTTTTCTTCCGTATCTTGAAGAATAACCGCCGATTTTTCTTTCTTTTTTGATTTATGCACTTTACTTATGTCTACGTCCGATTCATCGGACGACAATTCATAATACTTTTTTAAATCCTCGGATGATGAATTGTTCACTTTCCGGCCATATTTGTCGACGGTATATTTTACCTTAAATTTGTTATCTTCAAACATAGACTGAAAACGTTTGTCTATTTTAACTTTTCTGGTTTTCTTTGGAAGATTTTTAAAACGTGGATCGTTGACCAAGTGTGCAAATCTAGGATCCTGCCATATTTTTGAATTTTTATTATCACTTGTCTGTTCCATTATTTTAATTTTGATGTAACTGGTAAAGTAATATTCGTTAGCAACTCTGCACAGCACGTGTTTAATTATTTTTGTATTTTGACATTGACAGTTCAATATAAAAATATATTGAAAACAGTGGCGCAGGGTTGTCTATTACTTCGGTAAAAAGGACAAATTTTATTTTAATTTAATTTAATAATAGACTTATTAAATGTTATATTTTTGAAAATAGCAATAATTGTTTTAAAGTGTATTCTGACAATTTTGATGCCTATCTTTAGAGATAACCCAGCTGTCAAAATAGAAAACATAACCAACTAAATTTTGGTCTATTTTTTATTGTAATTTTTCTAGTAATTAACCTCAAATTTAAAGAATTTAAAAATGTTACATTTTTGTCGGAATAGTATCAAAATAAATAAATATCTTAATCAAAAGTGTAATTTAATTAAATATTGTCAAAGTAAACCATTTTGTAATACTACAAACTTATTTAAAAGTAATTTTCATATTTTGTTGTTATATAAATCATCTTTTTCTTATTACTTTTCTTATATGTTTTTATTGTAGAATCCTTCGAGGATTTAACACTACTTCGAAGAGATGAAGCTAGTCGAAGTATTTTAGTTCAAGTACATTCGGTGAATTCTTATAACGAATTGAACAATTACTGTTCCCAATTTGGCGAAATTAAAAATGCGTTCCATTATAGTTTACCACATGAAGAACTTAATTATATACTTTTAGAATATTCTAATACATCAGAGGCTACCAATGCCATCAATTCAAGTTGTATGAATGAAGATGGTAATGGCGTTCCGGTGCGATCTCCCTTTCTTTGGTTTAAAGCGGGACCTAAACCTAAAACTAAAGTATCTAAAAATAAACAGACAGATTTAAATTTTAAATTGTCTACAATAAATGGCAATAAAGTATTTACCGAGAGTGAAATATTTGATTATCTTTTAACCGCAAATAATCTAGATGATCAAATTATAGTGTTGCATAAGTTGACATGCCTAAATGAATTAGGAGTTAGATTGCGTTATATAGCAGCAAAGCAAATAGAAATGTCGGTGTCAGGTATGTTTCCTAATGTAAATGCCTATCCATTTGGGTCGTCCGTTAACGGGTTTGGAAAGTTGGGATGCGATTTGGATTTGATCCTAAAACTTGATTTCGATAATAATAAAGCAAGTACTAGCTAATTGGTTAAATATAATACATTTATATATTATTATATATAATAAATAATAAAAAATAAAATTCGACTCCACCTTAAGAATAATGCAAATTCTCGCCTTGTGTATCACACAAAAGAAAGTCTTACCAGTGGAAGATCTCAAATTCAAAGACAAATGGAAACCTTGGGAGATATGCTGCAAATTTTCTTACCTGGTGTTTCTCATGTGCGAAGAATATTACAAGCTCGTGTTCCAATTATAAAGTATCATCATGACCACCTTGATCTGGAAATAGATTTGTCTATGGGTAATTTGTAAGTAAAATTTGTACCCTAAGAAGATCTGTGCTTTGTATATATAAAAATTGATTTTTTTTACATTTTTAAATAAGATCTGGGGTGTATATGTCAGAACTACTATTCATGTATGGAGAATTAGATGATCGAGTACGGCCGTTAACCTTTTGTATTCGAAAATGGGCCCAATCCACTGGATTAACAAATCCTTCGCCGGGCAGATGGTTGTCTAATTTTTCCTTAACACTACTAGTTATATTTTTTATGCAGCAAGTCAAACAACCAATATTGCCACCAATAAATTCTTTTATTAGTAAAGCGAGCAAGGAGGACATTCGTTTCATAGATAATGAAATAAACTGCTCATTTTTACACGACATAAATCAACTGAAATTTAAAACACAAAATACAGACAGTCTAGGACAAATATTACTGCAATTTTTTGAATTTTATTCACAGTTTGATTTTCACAGTCGCGCTATTTCACTAAATGATTCGAAAACAATAACTAAACCAGATCACTCAGCAATGTATATAGTAAATCCATTTGAATCAGTTTTAAATGTTAGCAAGAATGTTAGTCTAGAAGAAATGGAAAGGTTTCGAATAGAAGTACGAAATGCGGCATGGGTACTTGAGTCATCTTTAGAAAATAATAATTCCAATTCGTGGGGTTTAATAAATGTGTTCAAATCACAACAACAACAGTTAGTTAAGCCACAAATGTTCTTTCGGCAGCGAATGGTCGATGTAAGTGAACTATTTGAAGACACCGTAGACGATAACCAAATTGAGTTTAAGAATTCATTCATGAAAAATCAAGTAGACAAAATAAAAAAAACAAAAAATCAATTAAATTACAAAAATGATGTATTATATAGGAAAAGATAGTAATAAATTAATAAAAATAGATATTTTAGAAAAAATAGTTCTTTATTAGTTATCTTTATTTTAGGACATTAAACTTGGGACACGGCTCTACATCATTGATTAAATCACGATAAGCTGTGGAAATCTTCGCATTTTCCATGCAGACAGTACCTCCACCTCTTTCTTTTTGGTGTAACGCACGATTTATATCTCCAACACAAATCCAATTATTATTGCCAAGCAAACTGACTGCCCATTTCGAATGATCACTCTCTGTAGAAAATGCGAAATCTATTTTCGTCATATTAATGCCACGAATATTTAAAACACTACAAAAAAAGGAGATAGAAACAAGGAATTTATAACAAATCATAAAGATACTTACTGATGTGTTTTCGAACAATCTGAATCAATTTTGCCTGTACCATGAAGCCACGTTTCAGCATAAAGATCTGTGCTCAATGTTGGAGCCACCCAATCTTCGTATAATTCTTTATTAAACTTTTTTCCTTTTGCAAATGATGTAAATACGGTTGCACTTATTGTCTGTAAAGTTAAGACATTCCAAAATGGAGCATCTTTATTAAATTCCCCCTTTGCTGCTTTATATAGATAGGGAAATGTTGCTCTACGGTTAAAGTACAAATTTTTATTTAATTTTTTTTTCATTTTGTTGTTTATGAATCGATGCAGATTACTTTAAATGATCAGGAAAATTATATGAATAAATATGCGGTTCATTAAAAGTTAATTGTTTACCCACATAATTCATTTGATCAGCGTTCATTGTAATACACAGGAAGCTTTGTCCGTATTTTCGTGCTGTATCTGGATAATTGTATGATTGATTACTCTGTGCTGGAGGATAATGCGGTACTGAATGTATTAACCAAAAGCCACTGTTTGTATTTGTGGCTAAAACACCCTTTGTATGTCCATGGCTACCATCAGTTTTAGCTTCTGGTGGTTCATCATTATACATTAAAACAACTAAATCCATCCAATTCTAGTTATAATAAAAAATTTAGAATTTATTTTTTTATAGAATGATCTAATAATTTACCTTTTGTGAATAAATTGGTGACAATGTCATGCCAGGAATACTTAACGGGTCATCAATTGTAAGATTTGACAATAACCAATCGTCGGTTTTAGTATTTGATGTTATATACGCAAAAGTTAATCCACTGCTTTTCTCATGTTCTGGTAGTTTGTAAAGGTAAAACCTTATTTTAAACAAAAGAATAAATCAGATTTATAAAATAATAATTTTTTAACAAAAATACCAATCGACCATTTCTCCATTATTATCACGACAAACTAAATTTCCAGTAGTTAAAATATACAAATTAAATAATACAACAAAATTTAATAAAAACATTTCACTACTTGTTGCAATATAATTAAAAACTGGACAAAATAAAATAAACAACAAAGTGCGGTTATGTTAACGAAACTATCAAGAAGTATAATACAAGTCTTTGTTTACATATTTTAGTTCAATTTACTTTATTTTGTTACCTTTATTAATTTCATTTATTATTAAATTAAAATTATATATCTTTTGCAATTTTACAATTCAATCAATTATGTTCCATTATTGTGAAATAAAATAATTTATCTATTCAAATATTTATCTAAATATATGTAAAAAAAGTTTGTAATAAGCTATACAAATAAATAAACTAATAAAATATGTAGGATACCAAAAAAAAAACTGTTTTGGAACTAAATAAACGGCTTTCTGATAATGCTTAATCTCGTAAATAAAATTATGGTTATGTTCAAATTAAATGAAGGTATATAAAGAATATAAAATGAAGTATTTTTTCAGTTTAGTTTTTAGTCGACTAGTATTTCGTTGTAGGTAAAGTTTGAACAAAGTGATATACATTTAAAACTTCTAAAATGCCTAGAATACCAAAAAATTCTATAATAGATCTCAATTTAGATAGTATTTTGGATAAATACAGTAATGTATTTAATAGTAAAAATCTTTTAAAGAGGGCAAATAGATTTGGTATAAACATTTCCCTAAATTATTATAATCCACCTCATCCAATTTTTGCTAAGCCTACCATATTTCCCACTAGTGTTATCAAAGAAGTAAATAATGAATTAAAACGATTAGAACAACTGGGCTTGATAACCAAAATAAGTTCTTCAGAATGGGGTGCACCAATTGGTTTTAGTCGTAACAAAAATGGTGATATACGATTATACGGGAAATTAGATAAAACGGTGAATAAATTTATAAAGCCGTCTACGTATCCTATTAGAGAAAGTGTGGAGCAAAAAATTAGCAAGTTAAAAGGTGGAAATAAGTTTACTGTTCTAAATCTCAGTTCTTTGTATAATTTGATTCAAGTATCCGATTACTGGAATAAATATTGTAATTGGAATACTCATTTTGGAATATATAGAGTTAATTATTTACAACTTGAATTATCAATGGTTAAATTAACTGTGGAAAATATTCTAACAAGTATGGTAAATTGGAAAGCTAGTGGAGAGATTAATATTGGAGATAAATGTGCCTGCAAAAATAGTAAAATAATTATAGCTGGTGATAATCATATGGAGCACTTAACAATACTAGAAAAAGTTATACAACGGATTAGCAATTATGATTATGTGGTGAACAAAAATAAAAGTGTATTCATGGTCGACACAATAAAAATATCAAATTATGTAATTAGTAAGAACAAAGTCATCAATTTGGAGGAGCATGAAAATACAAATATAACGAAAAGGAATTATAGGAAGTCTTCAAAAACAAAACCATTGGATCAATATATTCGAGAGGAAATGATTATAAGTGACATGACTTTAAGTAATTGTTATGACTTTTAAAAATGTATTATTTAAATAATTATTTATGCTATAATAAATGTTTTATGAAAATTTTGAATTTTTTTACTATTTTGTTAAAATGCATGATACTAATATAATTATTATAAATTGGAAATGTTAAAATGTTTTACTTTTCATTTGTCAACAACAAATTATATAATCTCCGTTGGAATAATAGAATGAATGCTATAATAAATTCTATTTTATTATTATAGCTTTAACCTTTCATTTCATTTCAAAACTAATAACAAAGCATGCATACCTATTAATAATAATGATTTTCTTAAAAATTTCATTACTTGTAAGTAAGAGATTGTAGGTGAGATGGTGATATGTTAAAGAAATCTCAAATTTAAAGTTTTGTTTACATTATTTTACAAAAAACAAAACTGATAACGGTTACCGTAATCAATACCGATAAGCATATTATGAACAATAAATTATAATCCAATATTGCGAAATAAAATTATTTAGTTACATATAAAACATGCGTATAAATGTATATTTTATTCAGTTTATTTTTAAGACAGTTAGCATTCATAAAAAGTATTAACACAGTGATAAAAATTTTATTAAACGTATACAATGTCTAAAATACCAAAAAATTCATTAATAGAATTAACGTTAGAAAATATTTTGAAGAAATATATCGATACATTTCGTAATGATTATAATATTAATGCAAAAAAAAGATCTATGAAAAACTTGAATAAATCGCTGGATATAAATTTTATTGATAATCCACCGTATTTCATGTTTGCGAAAGCTACAATATTCCCCAATAGTATTATAAAAGAAGTTAATAATGAATTAGATCGTTTAGAGAAGCTGGGCCTCATAACCAAAATCAATTTTGCACAATGGGGTACACCAATAGATTTTAAATACAGTGATAATGGTGTTATGCGATTATATGCGAAATTTGATAAAACAGTGAATAAGATTATTAAGCCCAGCCTGCATCATGCTAACGAAAGTTTAGAACATAAAATTAACAAACTAAGAAGCGGTAAAATTTTTACTATTCTTGATCTTAGTCCTACATACAATAATATTCTTATATCACATTATTGGAATATTTATTGTAATTGGAACACACATCGTGGAGTGTATAGAGTAAATTATTTACAAACAGAATTTTTATCTGTTAAACTAACATTGGAAAATATGTTTATGACTATGATAAACTTTGATAGTAAAAATGATCGAAGCTTCCGTAACAAATGTGTCTGCAAAGATACTCAAATAATTGTAACTGCTGACAATCAAATGGAGCATTTACAAGTGCTAGAGGAGTTGTTTAAACGGATTGCTCATCATGGATACCATGTCAACAAGGCAAAGAGTAAATTCATGGTCGATTCAATAAAATTTTCAAACTATGTGATTAATAAAAATGAAGTTATTAATTTGGATGCTATGGAGAAAGAAGAAAATAAAAAAGTGCAATATTACAGAAGAAATACACGCAAAGAGACAATAAAGTATAATAATGAATTTATTCGTCATGACATGGATATCAGTGACTTATATTAATCAATACATTTAATTAATTATTTATTAATGTTTTTTATGTTGTGATTCGGACTACGACCACAAAAACTAAAATAATTTCGTTACATAGCTTGTATCAAAACTGCAAATTAATCAAAAACATATGATATGTAAATGAAATTTGCTGACCACTGGGTAAGCGTGTGAATAATCAAATAATTATAATAGAAATGTAATAATTATTTTTGAAGGAGTGTTGTTCAATTCCTCACACGCTGATGTTAAAATGTAGCATAATATATTTATAATATTAAATTTAATAAATAAAATAATTAAAATTACAAATAGTTACAACTATGTGATAATTCTTGTTGGTTAATAAGAACAAAATTGGTTCTAGATTATAACATCTATTTAAAATGAAATTAATAAAACGTTTATCCATTGAACAATTAATTAGTTTTTTTTTTTAATTATTTGTCATTTTTAAATTGACTTAATCTTATTTGCTTTTCACCGAAAAAAAAAAGTAATTTAAATACCAAATCAATCATAATATTCTTTAACCTTTTTAGTTGATAATAACGAAAATCTGAATTCTGCAAAAATAAATTTCAATGCGAATGAGCAAAATCCATATAACCCAATTAAGTGTGGTTATGGTAACGACTGTCAAAATAAATATGTCATGTCTTTGTTTACATTTTCGTTCTTATCACTTTAGAAATAATTATAATTATTAATTTACAATATTGTGCAATAATAAGTCAATCAGTTATGCTCCAATATTGCGAAATAAAATTATTTATCTACATATAAAATATGAGCTAGTGAAGATTATTTGTTCAGTTTAGTTTTACACCACATAGTATTAAGTCATAAAAATAAAGTGATATAAACGTTTAGTTAACGTACTAAAATGTCTAGAATACCAAAAGAGTCTGTAAAAGATCTAAGTTTAGAAGAAATTATAGAAAAGCACTTTGATTGCTTTGAAAACGATTACAATAGGAAGGGTATACAACGTTCTTCTTGGTTAAGTTCTTCTCTTTATTTAAATTTCAATTGTAATCCACCGCATCCAATTTTTGCCAAAGCAACAATATTCCCCAACAGTATTATAAAGGAAGTAAATGATGAACTAAAGCGTTTAGAGAAGCTTGGGTTAATAACCAAATTAAGTTCTTCAGAATGGGGTACCCCAATTGGTTTTAGACGTAACAAAAATGGTGATATACGATTATATGGGAAATTTGATAAAACAGTGAATAAATTCTTGAAGCCGTATGAGTATCATAGTCATGAAAGTGCTGAACAGAAAATGAATAAACTAAAATGTGGGAAGAAGTTTTCTGTTCTTAATCTTAGTTCTATGTATAATATGCTTCGTTTATCTGAAAATTGTAATAAATATTGTAATTGGAATACCCATTTTGGAATTTACAGAGTAAATTATTTACAAACAGAGTTATGGCCGTTTAAACTATCTTTAGAAACAATATTCAATAATATGGTTTTATGGGATTACAAACCACAATATATAACACTTCGAGATAAATGTGTCTGTAAAAATAGTAAAATCATTGTAACTGCTGGCAGTCAAGAAGAGCATTTAAAAGCGTTGCAAGAATTGTTTATGCGAATAGCACGTTATGGATATTTAGTGAACAAGGAAAAAAGTAAATTTATGGTCAATTCAATAAAATTGTCAAATTATGTTATTGAAAAAAATAAAGTTATCAATTTGAATCTTGAGGAGCACAGCGGAAATAAAAAAGTGTACAAATTCAATTCAAACAAACATCCAACAACTGCCAAGCAATTTAAAGAGTTTATTCGTGATGAAATGGATATTAGCGAAATGACTTTAAACAATTGCTATGACGATTATTAAAAAATGTATTTATTTAATTTTAATAAAAAATATTTGTCTATTATAAATGTTTTCTTATTAATCACTCCACAAATATCCACAATGGTAGCTGACATCATTTATGACATTCGTATTCATATTTGGGTCACATTGTTCTCCAGCGACAATACATATTGGCTTTTTACCATCCTTCCGTAAATCACTTATATGCAGCAAAATATTATTATTCGTTGTCCATTGGTAAATTTCATTTTCACATGAACATTGTAATGGATTTCCGTAAAAGACAAATGATTTTAATTTCTTTAGAACCTTAAAAGAAATTTCATGTTATTTTGTATTAAAATTTGTTGATTTATAAGAAGATATCCTTACTTTAGACGATCGTGCTGGGGTTGGAAAATAACTTAATTTATTTGCATTAATTTTCAAAATTTCTAAGCTTATTAGTGGTTGCAAAACTTCTTGATTAATTTGAAAGATACTATTCGATGATAAATCCAATGATTTTAAGTTGTGCATTCCGGCTAACGCATCATTATGGAGTAATACGATATTGTTGTAAGATAAATCTAGTTCTTCTAATGCTGTTAATTTTTCAAAACCGTTATGTTGCAAAAAACGAATCTGATTATGTGATAAATTAATGGTTGCCAGTGGTGACGAGTCAGCATATGTCGATTGAAAAATATCTATATCCTCTAAATAATTCCAAGACAAATCCAATACAAGCAATTTTTGGTAAAATGTGATAATAGAATTCGTCAATACTTTATGCAATCGGCAATGGTTGCATTTGAAAGCAACTAAAGTGTCACTTAGTTCAAAGCGTAACTCATAAATGTAATTATCACTTAAGTCAACATTTTCTAATACTCTTAAATCGGATAAACCTATAAAATCACGAATCGCCGTCTTTTGATGATTGATCACTTTTAGCGTAGGATGATCAAATGGAAATATTTCAACAATTGGATTACCGGCAACATTCAGAAATTTCAGTTGCCTCATTCCTTCAAACAATTCACCATACAACGCTGTCAAAAGACAATTGCTTAGGTTCAGTTCCTCTAGATAGGGGACTTGTAAACTGTTTAAACTTTTCGTTGACAAATCAGTTATTAAGGTATCAGACAAATCAAGTGTTGTTATCGTATTCGATTCAATCACAACCATCGACAGTTGATTTTCCGATAAATTTATTTTCATTATACTCGGATAATTATTTCGTTTGATTACAATTACTTTTAACCGATTCGATTGTAAATTGAGTTCCTTTAATGATTTAAACACAAAATCACTCGTTTGAAAATCAAATTTATTAAGACGATTATATGACAACGTAACATTCTCCAATGTGTTTCTAGCATGACTTAAATTCTCATAATCAATTGTCGTTAATTTATTATTAGACAATTTAATTGTTTTTAAATTATTCATACCGCGAAAACAATTATTATTTATATTATTTATATTAATATTATGCATATTAATCACTTGCACTTGTGATGCAGTCAACCCAACATTTATTAATTGAGAATTGCAAAATTGCTCTCCGTCTGCATACGGTAAAAATGTTATTATTGTCCATAATTCATCTTTTTTTATTGTTTTTGAATCACTAATCGTTTGGCATAAACCTTCTGCACGATTATATAAATTCATCACACAACCATTATTACTACAATTAACTTTTATTACATTAAATAACAAAATATTGAGAATAATATATAAAAACATTTTACTTTTGATACTGTTTATTTAACACTGACAGTATATATTAAAAAAAAAAAAGATTTTATATTGACTTAAATTTGCATGATGAGAATTTTAATTATGGTTATTTGCCATGATCCAATAATAACAAGGTCTGCTTGACAGTTCTGCTGCTGTGAAATGTGACGTCACTCGAATGATAGAAAAATAAATATATATAGAAGTAAAACGCACGCAACATCAATTAAATGTTTATGTTATAGTTTTTTTTAATTTTCTTTGGTATTTTTCAGTTCTTATACATTTGTTTAATTCTCTTATTCTAAAATATAGCCTACACTTAAAAAATAACATTTTAATATTCAAAGATATATTAATTTGTGCACATTCTTTTATATGTAATTAATAATATATCCCGCCAAATATTCGAGAGCATCATATTGTAGGTCATATATATAATTCTAAATTGCTATACACAACTTGTGTTATCACAATTCCAGGTTGAAGATTAATTTTTGTTGCCCATTGTCTTAATGTTGATGGTCCAGGAAGCGGATATTTTTTGTTGTACATAAATCTATATGCACGCGGGCCAGCAGAATATAAACATGTGGCTTAATTAATTGGCTTAAGTGTTTTAATTTGTCCACTACTAAATATATGGTTCACAGAATCTTCAAAATTTTGTTGCTGCTTAATCACTTCATTTGATTTTTCCAATTCTTTTTTCATTTTTTTCACTGTCTTCTCCAATTCAATGATTCTTAATTCTCTGGCACACTCTATTTCAACTCTGAAAATTATTTCAATTATTTAATGAATCAACTGAAATACAAAAGGGCTTACTCTGTCTGGACTTCAACTGATTTTGATGAACTTATTCCGTTTTTTTCATTAAAATTTTCGCTGTTCATCATTTCGGACGAAACAGATTCGTTTTGTTGTTTTTCATTACTAGAAAAAAGTAACAGATAAATTAGTAAAATATTTCAATACAGTTTGAAATTTTTAGTTTACCTCAAGTCATATTCTTCGATAGCTTCGTTAACTAGTTTTTTCGAAGTTCGTATCTCGAAACGTTTTGTCCTCTCATTTAAGGATATATCGGTGTTTGCATGAACTAATTGAGTTGGGACAGCATTTGCATCAAGAAATCGTTTTTCTACGGGGAGATTTAGTAATCTATCTCTGAGGCGCCAGTCGTTTTCTGTGAAATGCATTGAACAAATGGTGCCACTTGCCGTATTCACATTTTCTCTACCACATGCTAAAATCCATTTTTTTTAATAATTGGATTTTTTGGGAAGCGAAAGAATTTCAGTTTATTTTTTTTTGCTTCTTTCCAGCTCCAACAATCTTTCACAACACAATACCGCATTTTAAACAGCAAAAAAAAAAACAGTGTCAATATCACTAATACACTAAATTCACGTCAATTGCACTTTAAATAAAATAATGCAGAAATTTACTTAGCCTAAAAACAGTGTCTATTTCACTTCACTTCAAAACCAATCTTTTTTTTCAATTTAAATTAATTATAATTATAAATTTGCCAAAAAAAACGCGTCCGAATTCTAAAACAATAAAAAAATATCATTCCATCTACGTCACAACAAAATTAAATGGCAGCTGTCATTTTATTTCCAGCAGACCTTGTTATTATTGGATCATGGTTATTTGCACACTAGTTTAAACAGAAATCGTTTAAAATCATATAATACGCTCCTTTACGATACACTGGTTTGTATGTGAGTTAGAAATAAAATAGACAACAGGAACGTTTAGTAATTTTTCGCACATTAAAAGCAATCTCATCTTTATTTCTAAATTGAAAATCTTGAATTGAAAGTTCGCGCCTAGTCTCTAATAAACCGATAACGTATCAGAACTATCGTCTATCGCATAAAAAGTTATACAATAAAAAAGCAAAAAGGTCTTGTTTTGTTTTCAAAAGTTCAATTGTGAAAAAACATTTTTTTTCTTCAAAAAATTTTACAAAACACTTTAAAACATTTTTTTTTTGTTTATTTTATTAAATTATTTACTTTTTTTTCTATATAAGATAATTTTTTACAAATAATATTTTAATTTTTTTTTTGTTAACAGTTAATTATAAAATTTGTTTGTTTAATTAATTAGTTACAAAATCGTTTTCTTATTTATTAATTTTAATAATATAATAAATAATTTTTTGTTTACTTTTTCTATATTATTATATTTATTTTGTATCAAAATCTGACAAACTACTAAACGTAAGTATTATAAAAATACAAAATGACAACGGATTACAAGTTTAATATGTTGGATAGGTAGGAAGAAGAACACGTCGAAGAAGAGGGGAAAGATTCAACGTAAAACGCACGTTAATAATAAAAGATGACTGAATACTCCTCAAAGCGTTTCAATATTGTATATAATGCATGCATAATGATAATTTTTTTAGTTACACTAAACTATTATCCTACTGACGACGACCGACTACGGTTCTTTCTCGACTGTCCTCACGATTAACACTATTTCGGCGAGGTGGCGATGTGCTATTGGGATTAGATATACTTGGTGGTCCTAAACGTGTTTTACGTGAACGTTTAAATTTTGCCATGTCCTCACCAAATACATCGCCTGTGCGCAATGCTGATATTAAATCATCGAATTCACCTTTGGTATCAACTTTTGGATCAGAAGATTTTAGGCCAAGATTTTTAGCAACAGATGATAACAACCCTTCACGTGATTTTCTTTCAATCGTTCGTTTCTTCATCTGAAATTAATTCAAAAATTTTATTTTAAAGAAGAATTTATAAAAATGAACTGAGATTATTTTACTTCAGCTTCCTGTTTAGCTCGTTTCTCATCTTCCTCTTGTCGTTTGCGGAAGTTTTCGTTGTCTTGCCTTGCCTCCATGAAGGCAATAAGGAAAGTGTCAAATATTCCAAAAAACTCATCGGGCTGTACGACTGATCCATCTTCGCCAAATAATCGAACAGCACGATCAAATCGAGTCTTCATATCCTGAAACTGATCTTCAAGTTCCGCAAAACGAACTGATGCCTGCGCATGGAATTCCCGCATTACTGGCAAAAAACGATCGCCAGTTTGCTGTGCACCGGAACTACGATGAAATTCAATCTCTCGTGTGACTTCTGCTAAACCAGCACGAAGCATTGATATGTCTTTCTCCATTTCACCTAGTGACACCTTGGATGCCTCACGTATATGTGGCAAATCCTCGTCCAAACGTAAAAGATCTTTGAATTTTTTCTCAATTATTTGAACCTTTAAAAATTTAATCCGATTAATTTTTGTATTGTAAAAAAAAGGTTTAAACTAAAATTACCAAATAATGAAGCAGCGTTGTGCCTTTGGCTGAACTAGACTTCGTGTCTGCTAAACGATTTAATGACGTTAAACGGAACCCAGATGCATTTCCTCGTGCACCACGATTCATATAGTTTCCTAGAGCAAGAACGAGTTCCAGTAAACGTCGCAGCCTTCTTGATCTTGCAATTTCACGAGATGCTTCCATAACATTCGCTAATCTTGGTGACACATCGTTTATAGTCACTTGGAAACGTTTTTTGTAGTGTAAACTGCGAAGTCTTTGCTCATAATGCGGAATTCTATACACGAAAAAGTTAAAAATGTAATATTCGTTATTAAGCTTGTAAATTGTTAATTCGGTTACTTGGAAATTTCATAGAGAAAACGATCCGCCCGGGCCAATGAATCAATGTCTTCGGAATGTTCATCTAAAAGTGCTCGTTCCTCGGCAGAAGGCGTGAACTTTAATAATTGTTCTACCATATCAATTGGTAAATACTCATTTGAATCCATAGACAAAATTCCCCTATAAATTTTAAAAATAATTGTTTTTTATATGTTTAAATAAATTTTAATTTCTCAGGATTTACTTTGAAATATCTTCGTCGCTCATTTTCAATTTACTCAATAAAATTGTACAATTCTGAGCACGTCTACCATCAATTACAGATAGAATTTTCACACGATTTTTACCAATTATGCGTAGATCTTCAATTGATCCGTCACTCTATAGCAGTAAAAATAAAAATAATTAAGTCTCTTACGCTTATGTTAAGAAGTTGAATAAAATTAATTACGGTAACTCCATTTTTCTGATAGGCAGAGAATAATTTATCGATGCATTCCAATTCCATTGTGTTATACCATTTGGAATCATCTAGTTCATTCCATATTGTTCCCTGTACTTTGGCATCTGGTAATTTTGACCAATTGAAACTTTTTAATGGATTGGTTGGCTGTGGCACATTTTTCTTAGTCGCTTCTGACTTTTGTGGTGGTTGAACTAGTCGTTAAAAAGGAAATTTCAATTAACTAAAATTCGCATGTATTAATTAGGAGTGTTACCTTGTGTCATTGGAATAGGTGGTGGTGGTCCACCAGGTGCCGGTGGAGGTGGTGGCGGTATAAACAATGGAGGTGGAGGTGGCGGCATAGTTTTAGGTGGAGTTGTAACGGGTGGTAAAATTTGGCCATTACAGCCTTGTAAACCAGCAACCTTTTGATCATCTGGTATGCTACCCTCGCTAACAAGACGTTCCAATCGCATACGCTCCTGCTGCTCTTGCATAAACTTATGTTGAAAGTCTTCTACGCGCATCTCTGCATTAAGAGCACGTTGAACTGCCTGCGAATGATTTGCACTCTCTTTCTCTAAGCGTTCTCGCATTCGGGACAAACTCGTTTCCAAATCTTCTTTCTCTTGTGTCCTCAAATCCAATTCTTGTTCTTTTTTTGCTAATTTCGATTGGATATCACTATTTTCTTTTTCTAATTCTTCCGCCCGATTTCTGGCGACTATTAATTCTTCTTCTTTTACTAACAATTTGACAATTTTTTTAACATCGATTATCAGTGGAGATACATCTGGATCTTGGGGTTTAATATCCGGTTGACTAGAATCTGGATCTATATCACTATATGGTCGCTCATCGGTTTGAAGCACAACTTGCTGAACAATACGATCGAATAATAACCAGTGTTGTATATTCGGCCCGGTAACTATTTAATAATATATAAAAAGTAAAGCAGATGCCAAAAACTATTGTTAAAAGAAAATAAATTAAAACTTACAAGGAAGTAACAGCATATGCTGTAATAACGATAATAAATGTGGATATGCTGGAGAATGACTTAGTTTGCGTCGCAATAAGTCAAACATGGCAGTGGCACTCTTGGAATCCACATGTTCATGGTTGAATTTTCGCGCTAATTCTTTTTCATCTTCGTTACGCACCATTTCGAAAAAGTCCTAAAATAAAATCATAAAATGGTTGTTCTAATCTCTGAAATAAATTCAAACATGCGTACCAAATGTCTATCCAATGTTTCGTTTTCGTGTTTTCTTAATTTGTCTATAATCGGCTGAATGCCAAGCATTAAAAATTCATAACGTAAATGTAAACGAAATTCAACATTTTCTTGGCCTGGTCCATAATTAAGTACAGCATTGATAAACGACATAATGGCAGTCTTTAAGTTCACGTCATCACGATAGGCACCTGTTGATCTATCCAAATCATTTATAATGCCCTGAAAGCGTGTTCGCTCAGCAGCAAAATCTTGAAAATGCAGCATTGCCGTGAGAACTTTTTTATGACCACCTGGTACAAGACACACAGCCCCTAGAATTTCTAATGCTGCTATTTTTGTTTTTATATTATCAGCTGCCAATGACTGTGCAATTGTATCGATCCCCGTGGGATGCGCCAACACATGAGCGCGTCCAGTCTAAAAATTATAGTATTCTCAAAGTTAATAATAATTTGTTTAAAAAATAGAATTCGATTAAATCTAAATTTACTGAATTATTCATTAACGCCTTTATACATCCAATAAGACTTGTGTGTAAGGTGCTGTTGGCAACTCGGCAATCGAGATTTTGTAATAACTGTAATAATGCCGATAAACCCTGTAATTCTATAAAACGTAATACAAAACTATGTGTGGATGTTCTGAGTGCCGTCTTAAGCGCATCTAGTAAAGCTGTGTGAGATTCAATTTTGAAACTATATTCGTGGCACGGAGAATCATCCGGTGATGTACTTAGTTGCTGGTTTTATCAAATAAAAAAAATATCGTAAATCATATTATCGTTAATGAAATATTTTATTTCGTTATCGTCAAACACTTACTACACTCATATCTTTTAGTCGATCGATGTAATGCTCTGGGGATGGTGGGACAGTCGTCATTTGTGCACCTTCCTGTCCCTCAAATGGAATTTTTCGTGAACAATATATTTGCCATTTCTTTTGTTGTGGCAAACTAAGCATAGCCGCCTTATTTGGAGCCGTCAAATCGAGCTCTTCAACCAATTCAGCAAATTTAGCATCCAGCTCATCGATAGCCGGCATCGGCTGTGTAGGTGTGATTGTTTGTAGTGTAAACGCTCCCTCAACGACACATATTTCTGGTGGTTCGTCATCCTAATAAATTATATAAATTCGCACATAAACAAAAAATCAACAAACAAATTTTTATTCAATAATCAAATCATTCATAAAAATATTTACAAAAAAGAAGAAATGAATAAAAATGGTAAAAACGTTTTATGTAAATATCGCAAAAGAAAAGCGAAACAATAAAAGAAAAAGAAATGCCGCCGAAATCCAATTAGTCATTAAAATCAATGATGATAATAGACATGCTTGCTTTAAACAAATTAAATAGCAAAAAAAAAAAAAAAAAAAATTCCCATTCGCAAATAAAACAAAAACCAATAAATGATATCAGAGACATAAAAAATAAGTTTATAATATTCGGATGTTTACATTAAACATTTTTTACGAAGACAAAAACTTAAATAAATAAATAAACAAAAAAAAAATTAAAAAACTTTTATAATTCGTTAGTGTAAAAGAGAAAGATTTCGAAAGAAAAAAGTATGTGTAAAAAAAAGAGGTTTTAGGTAGCCCCCAGGGGCTTGAGCTAAAAATAACAAAACTAGCCAGTGGTGAAAGTACAGCATGGCCGTACGGTAAATTTGTTTACAAAATATTCACATTAGCTGAGAGAAAAATTTAATAAAAAATAAATAAAAAAATAAATTTTTTACTTCATTTAGCTAATTGCACAAAGCTATAAAATAGGAAGCAAATTAATTTTTGAAAACTTCTTTCTCTAAAATATAATTTCATTTTAGCATTTTTTTTTACCGCGATTTTACTGCATAAATTACATTCTTATAATTTCATTATTTTAAGTTTAAAATTTATTGTATGGATTACTAACTCACTGATAACACATTAATAATCAAATAAAGATGTAAAATATTTATATAAACATTTTCTGTATTTATTTATTATTGATAATAATTTCTATTTCAAATAAAGAAATTATTAAAAGTTAACCAGGAAAGTAAGTTGGTAATTGAATTTGAATAAACAAAAATGTAATGGAGGAATGTAATGAAAAATAATAATAATAATGTGTGGTTATATAGAAAAAAAAGTAGTACTTTCGCGGTTTCTATTTCAAAAAAAAAAAAAAAAAAGAATACCTGTAAACATCCACACCATGCCCTTCTGCCCCTGAACGCTGGCATTTTCCTTTGTTGTGCACGATAAAAACGATGTAAAGCGGTTGGCTGTGCTGTGCCACCCGTTACTGTAGTACCGTTAACACAATCACCCTCTCCAGTATGAAGATTCCAACAATTTAAATCTGGTAAACGGGATCGAAGTGCTGCCAAACTTAATGGACAAGTTGGTAGACCCTAAAATTAAAATAAAAAAAAAAATCATGTTAATAAAATCTCATGTTGTGCTACTAAACAAAAACATAAAAATAAAAGTTTTTTTAAAACCATCAAATAGTGATCATCATCTATCTCTTAACTTTTAATTAATTTTCAAAGTGAAAAAAGAAAAAAAAAAATAAGAAGAAGAAGAATGAATAACATAAAAACAAGAACCACTCTCACTGAAATAAAACTTTTATATTTTCAAGCTTTGCAATAATAATAATGACGTTATAGCGTTTTTGTTGACGATGACGACAAAGACGACGATAAAAAAAAATAAAAAAAATAAAAAAAAGAAATAAATAAATAAATAAATAAAACTGTTACAAACGTGATAACGTGGGTGAAACTCTATAAATAAATTTCTTTATATGTGGCTGTGGTTTGCTTCGAAAAGTCCAGTTTTTTTTTTTCATTATAATAATAATTTCTTTCTTTTATAAAAGCAATATAGTGTTTTCCCATATTTTACAAAGAAAAGCAAAATAACACAACAACAAAGTTGTTTTTCAGACGAAATTTTTTTATTAAGTTAAAAAAAAAATATGTTTTATTTTTTTTGTGCAAAAACATGTTTTTTTCATAAACGAAAAAGAGAGAAATTTTACTTTTAAAACATATTTTTTGGCAGCGTTGCAAACCTAATCAAAAGCCCATATTGTATTGTATATTCAAATAACATGTAGGAATAGGTTGGTTTCAATTATATTTATTACTTTTTATGATTACTTAAAGTGTGCACAAATGAAAAATGATGTGGTTAATTATGTCAAATTTAGTTTAAGTCCATGAAGGTTTAACGCTGCCCATGTTGAAAACATTTAAAAAATCAGAAATGAAATAATATTGCTTGTAAAATATTTAGAAAATTATTTTGTGTTTATTTATTTACTCTTTAAAGGGACCCAGGCAAAAACTCATTCAGAATTCATGTACATTCGTGTCCAATAAAGACATTATAATCCATCATAATTGCATAAGAAAATTTTTTTTTTTCCCAACTCGCTATGGAAATGTCATTAAAGTTTATCCAATGTTTTTAAAATTAAGATTGCAAGAGCTACCGTGTAACGTCGCTCATCTAATAATTGCTCTTATATAGCAGACTCTATGTCAGTAAACTTTCTGTTATAAAATGCATTTTATTTCGTTTAAGATGAGCTTTTTGTTTTGCTTTGCAACATTTCTAAACATGAATTTATTTTCAAATTTAAATTTTAATAGATATTACAATAAAATCAATTATAAGGAATAAAAAGTTATTAGTGAACTCAAACCAGCATAAAATTTCATTTGTGAAAGATGGACAAACTAATATAAAATTTGCGTGAAAAACGAAAGTACGAAAACATTAAATTTTTTCTTGCTGACTTTAAATCAATTAAAAAAAAAATTTTTGGTGCCTTTAACTTTATTTTTTTCTTCGCCTTCATATAATAAATTTCGTTTTGCTTTTTATTTCCTTTAATCATATTTTTCGTTTCGCAAAAAAAAAATTAAAAAAAAAACCGCAAAATAAATAAATTTCATTAGTAAAGCTTTAATAGCGCGCGTTATAGCGCCATTTTTTTTATTTGTTATTTAAAATAATACAAACAAGTGAAATTGACTTTTTAATTTTTCTTACAAAAAAAAAAAAAATAAATAAAATAAAATAAATAAATAAAATAAAAATGAATATCACGATTTTAAAATTATTTTCCAATAACTTAGTCAGCTAGAAATTTTTTTTTCAAACTACAAAATGAAAAGATATGAAGAAAAAAAAGAAAAGGAATTTTAATTAATTTTATTTACAACGAGTCGACAAAGAAAAGAAAAAATAAGTAAATTTTATAATATTATTCACTTAAAAGCTTCGAGATAAGCAATTTAGAATTTTATTAATTCTGTTTATATAATTCAAGAATATAAATTACAAATTCAAACTAATTGTACTGCGAACAATTGTGAAACAATCCAAATTCAATTTGTTTACATGAGAAGCAAAACTAACAGGTTAATAAATTGTAATTTAATTAACAGTCGCGGCTCAATTTAATCAATCATTATATATATATATATATATTAATCATAATTAACAAGATTTAATTTAAATAAAAATTTACGACTTTATCATTTTTAATCAAAGTTCACTTTTAATAAAAATGACTCATAAAGAACTTAATAAAAATCCACGAAAAGAATTAAAGAATTTATCAAGTTTATATAGCTTTTTGTTGTACCGTGTATTGTGTGAGCGAATTCTACCAATATGCAAGATAAATTTTTTGTTTTTTACTTAATAATTTATGACTTAAGTTACCTTAAGTTATATATATGAGAAAAACGCATGTGAACCTTAACATATATTTCGGAACATTTTTTTTTTTAAATTAATTCTTTTTGCATATTTTAGGAATGAGTTTACTGTTTGAGTTGGGTAAATTCCTTATTTCATTACTGCAATATAAGACAAGATAAAAAATTGTTAATTTAGAATAGTGTTAATATGTGTTTTGGTATTTTACAAAAATTTACATCAGTTTACTGACAATAAAAGGTTAAACCAAATTTAAAACCATGCGTGGTGTTTTTTCTTATACCTCAATCACCAATACTCAATGATAAAAAACATTACACTATTTTCGATATGTTCAAAGTTTTGACAACCGAATAAATTATGATTATTGTCAGTAATGAGCCTCTACTGCTTTATTAATAAAAGCTAGATTTAAACGAAAATGTTAATAAGCATTATTCAAATCAATTTAAATTATACAAATTAAACTAGTAGAAGGTGTAACACCAGACAACCAGAGAAATAGTAAAAAGGCAAATATATATATATATATATATTTAATTTATTTAAAATGTTATTTATTATTATTATTTTATTCATTTAAGAGAAATATTAAACTAAAAATAGTTTAAGGTGAGTAACAATAAATAGAAAAATGTATCGTGTTTAAGGTGAAATTGATTATATTGATTAAAATAATATTAAGACGTACGTTGAACCGATTTTTTTTATTAAATCAATCGGATACTTCTTATCAAAACGTGTCACATTTCATTGCTATGATTAAATCAATTTTAATCTCACAAAAATAAAAGGAATCTCAAACTATAAACTATTGTTATTAATAAAATCATAAAAACGGTTTGACGGTTTATCTCCAAATCTTTTAATTAAAGAGATGAAAGTTTCTCGTTATTTATTCAATTAGATTTTGTAGCATCTTGTACTCATCATTTAATATAATAAACACTAAAAAAAAAGACAAATTAAAAAGAGATAAAAACGACAAAATAAATAAAAGTTTTTTTTAATTTTTGTTTTTAATTAAAAGCTTTTAAAATTAAACAAAAAATTACTCTCGCGCAATTTTGTAGGTCGTCAAAATTGAAAAATAAAAAAGAAAGAAAAAAAAAATTTGTTTTAATGTTGTCTTTAAGTATATATACAAGTAAGTAATATTAACCACGAGTGAAATAAAAAACAAATAATTTAATAAAAAATATCATGATGATTCTGTTTTGTTAAGTAAATATTTAGTTAAATAAATAAGAAGAAAGGTGAAGATAAAAAGCAAAACAGCAGTACGTAGTGTCAATGCAAAAAAAAAGGTACGTAAATGCTAACACGGCAGACATATAAAGATAGACCTACAAAAAATATGAAAATAAATAATTAAATTTCGTTTTTATTTCTTCTTCTGAATTTTTATGAACTAAAAAAAAAATGTTAATTCTACATTTAGTGACAGCAAAGTTAAACCGAACAATTAAAGAAATAATAAAAACTTTCGAGTGTTTTTGTTTTTCTTCTTTTTTTGTACGCGAGGAAGTAGAGTAAAACCTGTACAAGGGCACTTTTACTTAATTTTAGACACGTCACTAAAGCTAAATGAAAATGTGAAATCAAGTGACATTCACGATTAAAAGAAGTCCTTTTAATTAATATCAAATAATATAGAATGATTATATAAAATGAGAAAATTATTCAGTAATTGATAGATAATCGAAAGTGATTGACTGATTAATGACAATTGACAATTTTTTTTTTTTTCATTTTTAACAATAGATTGAGATCTACATTTCATTTATAATCAATAGTGATATGTTTTTTTTTTGTTGTTATAGTCAAGCACACTTATATGTATATGTTCAGGCAAATTTTAATGCCTATATAACTTAATTTTTTGGATAATAATTACATCTACAATCATTATTACTCAACTAATAAATTACTTTATATAAAAAATAAATAGCAAGACAACAAAAATAAGCAAACATCAATCAATGAAAACTGAATAAATTCATATGAAATCTATTTATTTAATTAATTAATAAAAAATATAAAAATAATTAATCATTATTATGAAAAATAGAATGCGGAAAATTAAATCACTTGATTCTTGATTTAAAAATTCTATTATTATTATTATGTAGTTAGAAAAAAAAATGTAATAAATTTAAGATGGGTGGAGTAGGAAATTAATTTAACAGCATTAATAATAATAATAATAATAAGATTAATAATATAAATATAATTCAACTAAAATTGTAATAATTGAAAGTGATCAATATGCCACCGCGCAGCGCATTCAATACTTACTACACCTTATATTACTCGTTTTCATCACCAACAACCATACACAAATAATAATAAACAAAATAAGGCAATTTACCTTTTATTGCATTTGAAGAAATACAGAATTTGTGTTTTTTTTTTTACCTCTCACTTTTTATATAACAATAACAGCAACAATATAAGGTAAAATAAATTAATTAAAACAATAACCGACAGTACAATTAACGTTAGAAACGATTAAATAATTTATTTGATTTTTTTCTCTGCATTAATTAGTATAATTAATTCATGTAATGTGTAATTGTAAATAGAATATTAATTTTCCCCTTGAAATAAATTGTAAAACAAAGCGAAATTTTGTATAGAAATCGATGACGAAATGTAATTGATTTGCTACGATAGGTCTTTAGCGCTAGCATATAAAATGAATGAAAGTTTTTGGTTAAATACTACACAATGGTACTTATACAATGATATTAACTCATCTGACAAGGCATTGAAAAGATTCCAGTAAGAAACGAAATTGACTTTTTTGATTAATCACAATAAAAAGAGTAAAACAAGTCAAGAAGTCATCCAGCGAAGTGCTAATAATGATGTTAATTAATATATTCTAAAAAGTCGACATAAATCGCATAAATCAAAATTGGTATATTCTTTAAAGCTCCATTAAAGTATTAACCAAAATAATAGAAAAAAATAATTGCTAAATATTTACCAGTCTAATTAACAAATGAAAATTACCTTGTCTAATAAATGTAATTAAAGTTACTTTGCGCTTTAATTGCTTAAGACGACTGTCTTTTGTATGAAATAATTAATTGTTTTCTTATTTTACTATGCTGTTAAAATGTTTACATTGAAAAAACGTGTTGAATACATTTAAATTTCATAATTACAATAAGATTGATGCAGGTAAAATATATACAAAAAAGTTTATTTTCTATAAAAAGTTTAATAAAATTTCCGGTATAAACCTGTTATCTAATTAAAAAGGAAAAATTTAATCACTCTAAATAACTAATAAATTAATATTTTGCATAAAAAAAAAATCAATTTGAATGTAAAAATTCTATCAAGCAATAAATTTGCTGTAGTTGCTTACTGCTGGTCGAAAAATCAAATTTTTTTATTATTTTATTTTTTAATTACAAATTCCTCCGGATATCAACAACTAACATTTGAATATTAATACTTTCATATTTAGCGTTTCCTTCATGGTCAAAATGTAAAAAAACATATATCGCTGGTTAGAATAGTGTTTTTCATTTTTATGTGTTTTGGAAGTAAGAATACTTCGCCTACGTAATGTTCAAAAATACCAAATTTGTGACTCAACTAGCTGTTTGGTGAGAAATTATAATCAAACAAATGTTGCATGTTAAGGTAGTATAAAGGTAGATACAATCGAGAAATAAATCAATTCTAATTATAGAAGAACTCTGGTAGTTTTTATTTGCTTAATTTATAATTGATGAAACAATTTTATTATTATTATTAAGCGAAAATGTATCTAAATGCAGCACTGTACAATGCATTTTACTTTAAATACCATTACTAGCAACAATAATTTCTATCAAGCATATCAAAAATATTTGCGTCTTAACAACAGTTAAAAAAAATTGCATAGAGTAATTTAAACTTTTTTATTTTTACCTTCTACCAAAAAATTAATTCTCCCCGAACAAACATATAAATTTATAATTGCTTAATAAATAATTAAATTTATTTTCTTATGATTAAAAGTGTCACACAATTTAATAACAGAAAATAATTATTTTGTAAACAACTGTAAACAAGTGTAAATAAAATAAAGCAAAACAACACTAAAGGAAAAATGCACAAAAATTAAAAATAAAAAAATCTTATCAGTACACCCCATAAATCTCTAATTAAGCACAATTTATTTATATATTATAATAATTAAGTGTTAAATTATGAAAAACAAGGTTATTTAAAATTCGCAGACAATAATTAATTATTTAAATTAACAAATAAAGAAAAAATGTTAAAAATTATTTTTGAAATCAAAAGTATTTTTGTTTTCTTCGCATTTTATTTACATAAAATTAATAAATTAAATAAATACAAAGAAATGTGGTTAATTATTAATTAATGAGTTTAATGTTATATTATTTTTAATTATTTGCTTGCTTTTTTTATTACATATTGCATATTTAATCAAATGAAAATCAATATACAAATTTTAATGAAAGAGAATAATAATTAAAAACACTTTCTCGGCATAAGAAAGGAAATTGATAAAGATAAATAATAAAATGTAATCAATTACACAATCACCCAACGCAACGCAACGCATCATCTCTACAGTAAGCAAAGCAAATATAAATGTTTATTAATAGTAGACACAGCTAGCATACAAAAAATGTCGCATTGTTATAAAAAAAAACTTAAATTACCTCCATTCTCCATATGTAAACAACTTAATTTGCAATAAAATCATCAATTATGAATCTTGATAATAAACATAAAAAAAAAATTCTTTTTGTTTATTGTTAGGTAATATTGTATCGCTGCTATTCCGCATGCATGCAGGTAAAGGAAATTAAATAATATAATTAATTAAACATCCGCATATGGTGATAACGTAAAAACAAATAAATTTCAAATCGCACAACAAGATCCAATCACAGTTTATAATAATTTACTGTCAACATTTAATTTCTTTTTCTTTTTCTTTTTGTTTATATCTTTCATAATTAATTATTTTTTTCATCATTAATATTAAATCATCAGTAATTGATTACATCAGACTACATATGTAATAAACAATTTGAATTAACCAATTTTTTAAATGGTAATGGTAAAAAACTATAAATTTTTCTTTTAAGCTAACAAGCTAACAAAAAATTTATAGGAATAAAGAAATAAAATGATTAGATAATTGGAGACAAAAAAAAAATACACAAAACTATTTTTTATTCATTTTTTGTCATGAAATTTCGTGCTCTGATGTTTCTTTTCTTTTTTAATAAAATTATGTAAAGCATAAAAAATACTACCGCTGTTATTGTTGTAATATTTGTTACTTCTTTTTGTGAATTTAATTATCTTGTAAGTATCTGTAGAAATTTATTATTTATATGATGTAATAATCTCTACGTATAATTTTTATTATCAATGAAGAATGAAAAAAATGATTTAAAAAACTTGTTAAATGGAACTAAATGGTTATGATTTCTGAACGGCAAATTGTCAATTATTTTCTGAAATTATATTTTCTAATCATATTTGATGTTTTTGAATGTCAAAAATCTTATTATTTAATATTCGTTTTGTTATCAATTACGATTTTTCTTTTTAATGTAATCAGTAGTAAAGTTTATTATTCTTAATATTCCAAAAATTACAACACAAAATATCACAACTATAATGAGATACATTAGGCATTATTTTTTATTAATCTATATAATATTATTATAGACGAAACCAACTAACTTTTAAAACACTTAACGACGTATTACAACACAAAAATAATTTAAATAGTTTTATTATTATTATAATTATTATTAGTTTTATTTGAAAAACACTAAAAATTTATCTTAAATTATTCATTCAAATTTAATACAGCTTTTAATAAAAGAAAAGCACAGAAAAAAATTGAAAATTTTTCCCTTTCATTTGATTGCAATTATTGAATATATGATATGATTAATATAATTTTGTAACAAAGAAATAAAAAATAAAAACGAAACAAAATAAAAAAACTCAACCAAACTTTATCGTGAATTGCGATCAAATACTATTTGCTACGAAGAAAAAAAAAATTTATAGACGGAAAGGATTACAAATATTATTTATTTATAAATTTAAATAAATAAATAAAAATTTAAATAAACAAATAAAAATAGCACAGTGTGCGATTTCATTTTGGTGTTTGTATAAAAAACAAATCTTTATTTGATAAGAATTCATATGAGATAAATTTATTCTTTGTTTTGTCATTTTAAATTATAAATAAAGATAAAACATTTACTATATAATAGATAATAGAAAATGATAAACAAGGTGAATATAATGATAGCAAAACAGTCATAATTTATTTTGCTTGTTATTATTTAGACTAAATTAAATTAATTTAAGTTAAATTAAATTTTTTATTTGTTTAAATTACTTTGCTCGGTCGCAATATACAATTTTCTGTAATTCTGTTTACTTCTAAATTAAATAATAAAATGATTTAAATAATTATTTTACATGGTTTCGTCATAATAAAAGATGATTTCCACAGGCAATAATCGAAATCATATAGGCCTCTATCATGTTAGACTAAAAAAAATATAGATTTGCGCTTCTGTCGTTCACGAAAAATGATGGTTGCTATTATTATAGACTTGTGATGCGTTTTACTTTTATATTTGTTAATAGATGGGGATGTTGCATAACTAATGTCAAATTCATGCAATTTATTTATAAAAAATTATTTTTTGAATGAATTTTTTTTTTTTTTATAAAATTTTCTTAACATTTTTAATATTTT
Source organism: Ptychoptera albimana (assembly GCA_961205885.1). NCBI lineage: Eukaryota > Metazoa > Arthropoda > Insecta > Diptera > Ptychopteridae > Ptychoptera > Ptychoptera albimana. The sequence goes on from OY540803.1 coordinate 21,206,020, forward strand.
CAGATATAAGAAATAATGATTAAAAATACTACAAATGACAAAAACAATAATTAAATTAATTTAAAAAAAAAAAAAAAAAAATTTTTTTTTGATTAAAAATTTGAAATTTTTTTTTTTTTATTTTAATCAAAATTAATTAATTTATTCAATTAATGTATGTTTTTATATCATAACTTCAATTATTTTCAATATTTAAATCATTTCTCAATAAAATATAGCCGTAAAATTAATTAATTATGATTTTTTATTACCCATCACGCAAATATTTGACGTGATGAAAAACATAGATTTTTTAGGCAAACAACCTAAATTGCGCCTTGCATAATACACTACGATTCGACAAACATCATTTTTTATCGTTTGCGTCTTTGATAATACGAAACACAAAAAAAATGATCATTGTCTATTTTTTAGTCTAACATGATAGAGGCCATAATGATTGTTATATTTGGATTGAAGAGAATTAAGGAAATCTAATAATACAATTATCGTTTTCATAATTAAAAACTAAAATCTAGAAAAATAAATAAATGTTGAAGTTTAACGGTCAATTAATTTTTGAATTTATTTTATGACGCAACCGAGATTTACTCAAAAAAAAGACAGCAGTTAGACAGTAAATTTGTATAACAGAATATTCCGCCACAATTAGCAATGTCATTCAATTAGTGACAATTTAAAGTTTGTTCATCAATTAATTTTTAATAATAAGAGCAAAATGAAATGTTTATTTTATGTGAAAGTCAATTATAATTAATAATATTCAAAAATGTCTTTGATATATTCTTGTCATTTGTCAGTAAATGTTTATCTTAAAATTTAATAATTATAATATATGTCCAGATGCTCAATTTAACGAACACTGAAACCATTTAGTCTTTTATATAATTAATTCTATATAAAGTTAATATTATCATCATTTTTGATATTTCTTGGACAAAATAAAATATTTAATTGAAATTAATGACATTAAAAAAGACAAGCAGAAAGCACCAAAAGCAGCTAAAAGTGTGTTTCTTTACATTAATTATTTCTGTTACTTATTTGTGTTATAAATGTTTGATTGCAACATGCGCTACGTGCCTAAAATGATTTTTCTTTAATTTTTCTGTATACAAAATTAAAGCATAATAATATATTTTGTTCTACAAGAAAGTGTTCGTGATTTTTAATTAATGTATTATGAATTAACTTTATCTACTCGTATCACAAACATAAAGTAATGATAAAATATTTATAACAAAATAAAAAAGTATAAAAAAAGCACAACATGAATAACAAGAAGGCAAATAAAAAAAAATGCTTAAGAGAAAGGTGAACATACATAAATGGAAATTCAAAAATTAAATGAATTGTATTTAGTGCACTAGAACGTGTTGTATCGCAATCATAAAGAAGACATTTAATAAAAAAAAAAACAATAAAAAATAAAAATGAAAGATACAACTCAATAATCTGGTTTTAAGTGAAAATGAAAATTCTTTTATTTATTTATATATTATCATTAAAATGCAATTAAAATAATAAAGTAAAGGAAATAAAATGGAATATAGTATATATGCATCATGTATGTATAAGCATATATACAAGAAGCCAACAATCTGATTATTGTTACTTATTTAAGTCTAATGGAGTTAAAAATGATTATAATAAATTGAAGTAAAGACTTACAAAAGATTTCCTTTATAAGAAGTTTTTATTTCTTCAATGTACATAAATATATAAAAATCGAAAAACAATAAAAAGTTCAATCTAAATTAGAAATCGTCTCATTCAGTTCACTCAATCGTCAGTTCTCTGATTAAAAAATTCACTTATTTAATTTATTTTTATGCTAGAGTATTTAAAAGTGCATAAAACTTAACTAACAAAATTACTGTGAAAAGGATATTTAAAGCAGTCATCATTTTATAATATTTGTGTGAAATCCAAATGTTTCCGTAAAGCTTAAGTTTACATGTCTACTAAAACTGATATAATGTGAATAAGTATTTGATAAGCACATTAAACATTGAAATTATTTAAATCGTCACAGCCTTGATAACTAATGCATTAACCGCAGTTATATAGTAAATTCGAAATATATGTAAAACAAAATTATATTCTTAATCTAATATAGTTTCCCCATGTTTTCTATGGTATCGAATTCTCACTGTAAACTCAGCATAGCGCAATGGAATTTTTTTTTCAATTAATATTTTGTTGCAACACAATCTTTTAAAACTTTTTGTCAAATTAAGTTATTTAAAAATGATTAGTTCTATTTAAAACATTTTGACATTTCAATGAAATTATAAGAGACAGGAAAATTAATCAATTAATACAGATTTATACATATAAAATAAAATTTATAACATATTTTAGTGCAATGGTGCTGAATTTACTAGTCTACTAAAAATTTCATTAAAAAAAATAAATTTATATAAAAATAGAAACAAACAAAAAATTAAAAGTACATTGCACAATATTTTATTATTTTCACTATTATTAATCAAACCTCAGACCACAGGCGGAGATTAAAAAAAAAAATTAAATTAACTGAAATAAAAATAATTAGTAATAAACAAGATATGTAATAAGGAAAAGAAACGAAAACAATAATAAGAAATGTAAAATTGATGTAATGTGAGTAGTACCCGTCTTAACTCCTTATCTTTAATATTTTTCTCACGATGAAATTATAAATATTTTGTTTTTGAATTTTTGTAGCGTTCGTTAAATAAATTTTACTTGAGTTCCTATAAAAATAATTATTCTTATTTGAATATTTTATGAAAAAAAAAAAAAAAAAATTAAAATCAAAAAGAAAACTGAGCTTATAGCACGAGAAAATATTTTTGTTTATACAATGAAAGTAAATAAATTTAATTAAATTAAAAAGAAAACAATTTTCTAATTAAAAAAAAAGTATCGTTGACAGATTTTATCTCACTCGTTTATTTATTTATCAAAAAAATAATAATAATATTAATTAATAAATACAACAAAGACGTTATTATTTTGTTTTTAACCAATTTGACATAGTTTTAATAGATTTGTTCAAATATTGTAATTATTATTTTGTCACAACTCACATGTAAGTACTGTTTAATTTCAGAAACAATTGTCATAAGAAAAAGATTAATTTAAAGTCAAATAAACAATGTCACGTTCAATCAAACATTACGATAACCTTAAAAAAGTAAATCGACCAGTAAAAGAAAAGAAAAATGAAATTTATTGTGACATTTTTGCGGTAAAGAATAAAAAAAAAAATTTTTGTTACTTTTCCTTAACACAATTAAATTAAATGAAACTTTTGTGGTAGTTGCTCGCACATTTGGTCAACTCGCAAAATCAACATTTAGTTCAACGACATAACACAAAAAATTAAAATCGTACCGGAAGTAACAATTTAATTTTCATTTTTCTATTTGGAAAATATTTTCAGATTTGATCTACTAACACCTAGACCCAATAATGTGATAATACTAAATAAAAATTATACAATAGAAGCACACATTTAACCTATTAAAATTAAGCAGAAAATACAAGACAAAAGACCATTAGAATAAAAATACACAAAAAACCGTTAAACAATTACTTAAATAGAGAAGAAAAAACATAATAAATTATAGATAATTATTATTATTAGGTATGAATTTGTTTTTTAATTAATTAAAATTCAAAAAATGTTTTAAAAATTAATTTAATTAAATTTGTTTCTATTATGTTTCATAATTTTATTTTTTTTACATTATGAATTATTACTTAAATTGAATACCACGTCTCGTGTTTTAAACGTTTTATTTATTTATTATATTTCTACATTTGTTTGTTTTCATTAAATTAAATAATTAAAGAAATTACAACTTAATGAAAGAATCAATGTACTGAAGAAAAACATACAATTTTACAATGGAGTGTTGTTAAAAGTTAGTTCTGTAAAAGAAAGTTTTGAACGTCTCTTTGATTAGTTGTTTAAAAAAATGTTTAGACATATTTTAGTTTCCTTTATCAACATAGAAAATTTGATTACACTTTTAATTTATTATAAATATTTTAAAACAATTAAATACAATATGCATATAATCAAATAATATTTTGATTGTAAAATATAAAATGTTAAGTTAGTTTTTCCTATTTGGCTAACACTTAACGACGAGGAGGATTTAAAAATCACAATGTTTATAAAAACAAAATATCTATGCATAGGCTACAAAAAAGATCCTGAAAATAATTATATGACATATTTTTTAAATTGAATCATCAACAATATTTTTTACAATAAGTCAAACAAAAAAAAAAAAAATAAAAGAATTATTTAATAAATTAAAAATGTTGAAAATTTGACATTTTCTAAAAATGCTAAAGTTTATTATAATTGTCTATAGAACTTTGAAAATAAAATTCATTTCAAACGATAGTTGAAAAAAAAAGTTGCATAATGTCACAGTATATTTCTTTTCTTTTGCATTAACATCGGTGTCGTAATTGACAGGGGTTGAATTTATACTAAAGCTCAATAAGAAAACATGTTTAACAAAACAAAAAAAAAATAATAATAAATTTTTTTTTTTTTTTAAACTTTAAATTTTAATTCCTGATGCTACAATAATTGATTTAAAAGATAATAAAGTATGATTTGCATGCGCAACAATTTAATGTCGAAATTAAATTAATTAAAAACAAATTTATTTTTGTTTTATTGATTTTCGTCTCAAAATGATTAAATTAGTATTTATAATGGAAAATTCAAAGTACCAAAACGACCAACACCCACAAAAATAATCGATGTCACTTGAGATTCCCATTAACAGCTAAAACCATATATTGTGACCTATATACACACTCCATCAAATCATCACGGCAAAATTTAACAAAAGAAAATGAAGAAAAAAAATCAAAATTCAAATCAAGTAAAAGTGGTGTCAAATGTATAAAACAACAAAAAATAACTAATATAAACAATTAATTCAGGTTTTTTTCTTCTTCTATTTGTTCTTTTGTTGTTTTGGTGTTGTTTACTGTAACATAAGCCAAACACGTAGTGAAAGACGTTTGTAACTATTAATTTAATTTAATTTATTTTATTTTGAATACAATTAAAATTAGTGACAAAAAATTACATTTTTAATAGGTTAACTATTTGTATGTGATCAAATTTCTTTTGCTCTTGTGTAAAATTAAAAAAAAATTAATTAATATTTTGGTCATCTAAAAAATTATTAATAAAATTATTCAAAATTTTCTTTATAATAATTGATGTGCCATTACATTGCTCTACATAAACGGCTGGGTTATTAACCTTTCTAATATATATATATATATATATGATTCAACATAATTGTGTGTTCTAGATAAAAGATCCTTTATGAGAAATTAATAATTCAGAGCCAGTACATTCTACATCAATTAGTATGGGTTGAAGCAATGAAATATATACAAAAAATGTTATTATGTTGTTTATGAGAAGGATCAATTCAGTAGAATTCTGCCTTATATATAGAGAATCAATAAAATAATACAAAAAAGTAGTTTTTATTTTATATTAATTATGCATAAATCCTAAAGATATAATTTTATTAAAAATTAAGTATAATTGACAATTTTTTATCATATAACTTCCACAATTATTATTGTAATCAAATAGAAATACTTCAAATCAAATGCTACCTGTCGATGCAACAAATATTATGAATTGCTGAAAAAAAATAATTTTGTCAAAAAACTCGACAATTAAGATACACTAGGTGGTATACTATATGTAGGTGATTTAATTAAAACAATAAAATCTCGGTATTTACAATTCAATACACACAATGTGGTAACAGTGTTATATTTGATAACTACTAGCATCGAATAAAGCCAGCTTGAGGCATCTGACAGTTAAATTTTAGAATAAAAATTTAGAATGGATTATACTTCAAAATTAATATATGATAATTGATCATATAATTTGAAATCTTTCTGTCATGTCTAGAAAATATAGAAAAAATTACATGTTGAAATTTTGAAATGAGAATAATTCTCTTATATAAATCATTCAAATATTGATTTAATTCTATATAAGTGTTATTATTTTATTTCTCCTAAACCCTTTACAAGAAATACTTTTTTGTGTTTGTTGGGGATGAAAAAAATGTATGTACATAATTAAAAGAAATATATGAATCTCTAATTATAGAAAATTATGAAACTTTGCCATTCGTGACACTCGCCTAATCCGCCGTAACTATGAACGATAATATATAATCTTGTTTTTAACCACACATAATATTTTATTGGAAAACTAATATACAAATAAGTTGTTGATATAATTGTTATAAACAAATATAGAAGAAATGTTAAAAAAAGCGTTTTAATAAATAATTCATAAAAATAAAAACAATATAAATAAAAGAAAATCTCATCGCTAAAAACAAAATAAAGTTTTTTTTTTTTATTTTTATTTTTATAACAAAAACGCAAGAATGGTTGAAAAATCAATAAAAATACCGCAACCAAATGCCGCTACTGATAAATTAAATTCAGAAAACACCAAAAAAAAGAATCAAAACAAAACAATTGAAGAAGTTAACAGTTTTTAATGTAATCGACGTTGTTGTTTTGTTTTCCCACTTTATTTATTTAAAAAATATTATTCTGTATATTTTTCGCGAAAATCAATCTCTTAAAACAAATACAAAGCATAAGAAATGTATTTATAAGTTTAAAAAAAAAATGCTGTTAACAGAAAAAATAATTCAAAAACAAAAAAAAAAAAAAAAACAACAATTAAATGCAAATAAAATTAAAAAATAAAAGCTTAAAAAACCTACCACATTTAATTTTTCCATTAAAATGTTTATTTGATTTTTGCTACACATGTTTCCTGCGGCTGTTTTTTTCTTTTTATAAATATATAAAATATTGTTTCTTACATAAATTTAAGTTTTCTTATTACAAATAAATAGCTTCTGGCTGTAAAGTGTCTGTTTATCTGTTTCGTGTCTCTTTTGAACAAGGAAATTACACTTTTATTCGTCTCTCCGATAAAACCAAAACTTTAATCCAATTAATTGTCATTTTTAATTTAAGAAACTTTTTCTTTTTACATATTTAAGACTTAATAAAACCAACCGAACAAAATAAATTTTTTAGAAAATCTAAAATTAAACTTTTTTCATAACGAAAAAAAAAAAAAAAACTTGAAAAGCACTAACAGAAGTCAATAAAAAAAGTCGATTAATGTCTTAATTGCAATTGTAATTTATTTTTGTTGTTGCTGTTGTGGTTGATGTTGTTGTTTTACTTCTTTGCTTTTTACATAATATAACATTATATACCAAAACTGTAAAATTGAACAAAGTAAAAGAATTTAACGTTTTTATTTAATTTTCTTTTGTTTCTACTTTGCACATTTATTATTAACTTATTGTTGTTAAACACATATAACAAATAACGAATTCACTATTGCAACAAAATAAATAAAGCAAACAAAAAAAATTTCTAATTAGAGTTAGCGTTTGGCATTTAAAAATTGTATTTTTTTAAAGTACTTGCAAAAAACAAAATTAATTAATTTTATTAACAAAATATTTATTTATTCAGTTTTAATTATTTGTTCGTTAGCATAAATTTTTCCAATCACTGTTTTTTTTTTTTTTTTTCTAATTTATTTTTATTTTAATTAAAAAAGACAAACACACACGTACACATAAAATCGATAAAAGAAAACACAAAATTGAATAAAAGTAGGTAAAGAGTAAAAATAAATAATAATAAAAGCGAACTGAACGAACTGATGGCAACTTTCGAACTGATTGAAAATACGTACAAATGTACTTGGATCAGATGGTTGAATTGGAATAGTGGTATCAGACGCCAGCCATCATACCAAAAACAACAACAATAATCATTTTTTGTCTGCTCAACTCATTCAAAGAAATTAATTTACAAACAAAACATAAATGTGAATGGTTGTGTGGAGGTGGCTGTTATGTTTTCAACGTGATTTTCTTGCTGCTGTTTGTTAACGTTAAACGCTCAACGTTAATGCAAATGTTAAACGTTAATGAAAAAACAAAAAATCAGAAAAAAAAAATGTTAAAGAGAATATTTGGCAGGTAAGGAGCGGAGAATTTTGCTTAGAGGTGTGTTATACTTGTTTTGACTTAGTACGGTGTCTCAGGTGTGAAACAAGAGATAGTTATTTATTTTATACTTTTGGTATGCGCGTGCAGGTTGATTTTTTTATGTACACATAACATAAAAAAAAGTAAATTGTTTACAAATAATAAAAATGACGCAGAAAATTTTGTTTTTATCTCTGTATTGATTGATTTTGTTTTGTTTTTTATACAGATAAATTCTTAATAAAGAGCAAATAAATTAAAATAAAATAAAATAAAATATTTAGCAAATTTACAACAATTTTAATTAACACAAAAAACAAATCCAGTCAAATCAAGTTTATTTAATTTTTATTGACACAAATTTTATTTAAAAATTTATATGTGAAAAACCATATAATTGCATAATAAATCACCGTGATATTCAAAATTAAATATAACAATATCTTTAATAACTCCGTTTTCATCCTGAGCAAATTTATTCGTTATGACTGTCACAGCAACATTATTATTTTAATTTTTTTCAAATATTAGAAACGCACACAAGACAAACAAAATTATGTCATATCCGGTATACCCTAGTCGATATTACAATAAGTTGTATTATTAGTACTGCTTAAATATTTAAAAAATATGTTTTTTTATTAAAAATTATTATTGAATAATCCTTTTATAGAAAAAAAAATCATAAAATAAAGTTGTTTAAAAATGTTGCCAAAAATCAGAAATAATAAAAATAGCAACAGCCAACAGTAATAAATAAATTTATTATTATTAAAAGGACCTCGAAAATTTCTAAAAACAAAAAAAAAAGCAAAAAATCACAAAAAGTATAAAAAAAAATTAATGATTAAAGCAGCAATAAAAAAATTAATAAAATTTATTAACAACAACCAATTCGAAAAAGAATAAAAAAAAACGTATAAATAATCAACAATATTGTTTGATTGTGAATAAATAAAAAAAGATAATTTTTTATTATACTGATAATAATCATTGATGTAAGAGATAAATTATTTATTTAATTCTCTGTTTCATTTTTATTTGCATATAAATACAAAACTTATATGGACCCAGGTGTATAAAAAAAGGTTTGTTAAATGAGTCTGCTACATTCACATAGCACATAGAAAGCACATAGCGACTTATGTATAAAATTTCACCACCCAGCCAGACACATAGTGAAAAAAAATGAAACAAAAATACATAAATATGGAAAAAAAAAACACAAGGGAAAATCGATACTGGAGAAACATTAGGGTCGTGTGCAAAAGATTGGCTACAGTAAAAATTGTTTCTCCAGTAATCTGTTTGTCTGGTAAACACAAAAACAATTTTAGAAAAAATTTGCACCACTTGAAGCAAGAAATAATTTTCCAAGCATTATAAATCAGTAAAATTCTACAGTTTTTTCATATAACCTGCTCATTTAAAACTTCATAAGGTTTGCATAAAGGAGCAGAATTAACAAGGCTTCAAGATTATATACTTATCAAAGTTATCAACAACTGATAATTGATTTTGTATGGTTTTCTATTTTAGACATTGTGCTTATGTTTTTATAGCTTCAACTACACTTCCATTCAATGTTAAATACAGCACTGTTATTTATTCATGTTTATATGTATTATTAAAGATTATTTCTAGCAAATCTATCTTCTTCATAGATTTTGGGGTTGCAAATTAAAAAAACAATAATTAAATATGATTTAGCTTTAAATAAAAATGCTAAATTATTTTTACAATTCGTATTGAAATTGAATGCTTTTTTCTTAAAATTGAATAGCCAGTATAAAACTACAAAAAAGAATCTTTAAATAGAAAGTTATAAATAAGTTTCCTTTATCCACATAAAGTATATATTTTCAAACTTCAAAACAGTCATATCGATATAACTAGGATCATTACTATTTATTGACTCATTATAATTGCGGCACTATAACCAATTTATCAACAACTATTTTATTTATATGAAACAATTATTTACGAATAATTTCTAATTCTTATATTATATCTACAATTATAACAATTAACGTCCAACGACCTAAAAGCATCTCAATTATTTATTCTAATTTATTTTTGTTTACATTTCGACAATAATAAAACGCGACCTTAAACTTAATAATCACCTTAATTTATGCGATGTTTATATAAGTGACCATAGTGCAATTTTGCATTTATATGACCATACAAGAACAAGACATATAAAATATAAAATTTTAATTTAATTGAAGTCGGTGTATGATTAAGATCATTTTCGTTTTTCTTTTTTTTTTTTTTTTTAATTAATTGTTGTTTTTTATGTCAATGTCATCTTTTTTTTTTTTTTTTTTTTGGCGATTTCTTTTCTTTTTTTTCTTTAACAATTTTTAATTTTTTATAAAAGTGAGCAAAAATATTTTAGCATTTATTTTCTTTTTACAAAAAAAAAAAAAAAGAAAAAGGTTTTCAATGTTGGTTGGTGCTTGCTTTTAAGTTACTTAGAAAAACAAATCACGAGGAATTATTTTAAGTATAAATTTAAATAAACAACCAGAAAAAAAGAAAAGAAACAATAGCGAAATGCGCGAGTGACATAGATCTTAAGAGTCCGGTGCACAATGGACTGTATAGGCGCCCTGAATATTAATTAACTTTGTTGTTGCAAACCAAAAAGAAAAAAAGAAAAAAAAACAATGAAATGGTTTATTGGACAAAATACGTGCTTTACGAATATTTTTAATGAATTTAAATAATTTTTTTATTTTTCGGTTTTGGGCGAATTAATATTTCACGGAAGTAATACCAAACTGTCTGCCGTTTTAGCGATGAAATTTTATTTTTATTTATTTAGCTACACCAAATTAGTCAACTTAAGTAAAAAAAATTAATGAAATCATAAATCCATTAAGTAAATGTGTAACGATTAGAAGTAGGTAGCACTCCAATACGGTGCAACTACAATGAGAAAACGTAATTAATAATTGTTTTTCAATTTAATTACTCTAGCAAACAACCGCTATAGCTAAACTTGTAATTCAAGAGAAAATAATCAAGAATGTAGGACTCGATGGTTATTAACCAATCACTAAAATATTGTTTGAAAAGCTAAGTTCAATCATAATTAAACATGAATTGAAAATTAATTAATTAATCGATACAAGTTCATGGCATTATCAAAAAATCATTTTTGTTCATTAAATTGTCAAATTAACGATAATAATTCATATTTAAAGAATAAAAAATAAATAATACGAATCTGCTGCAACAGATAACACTTTTTATTTTAAAAATTAAAGAGTAACATAAGTTATCAACATTTTTTTTTTTATATTCGCAAAATTTCTTTACGTTAATAACAAAAATATCTGCAAAACAAATGTAAAACAAAATTGACAACAAGACATAAAATGCTAAATATATGGTTATAGAAAGGGAGAGATCATAATTTTTGCTGTTTTTTTTTTTGCAAATTATAATTTTTTTTATTTTTTTTCGCCAATAAATTGAGGTTATGTTATGCATTTACTTTTGTTTTAGCGAAGAAATAAAATTTAATTTATTTATTTTTACTGTAACTGATGAGAATAAAATCAATTTCAAATAAATAAAAGCAGAAAGCAAAAAACAACGAAAAAAAAAAAAAATTCCATTGAAATAATTTAAGTAAAACTTTTTGTAATTTTCAATTGCCTAATTGTAGAGCAACTAAGCTGGTTGTGTAAATTTTTTATAATTACTATTATTATTTGTTTTAAATTGTTTTCCAGCTAGAAATTAGAGGAATTCTTAAAGAAAAAGGGAAATGTCTCATCTTTTGGTATTTATGTTTCGGTTGTAAATTGAACAAAAACTAACAGAGTACTGTCAATGATAGGAAATATAACTTTAATTTTAATTAAATTATATGGCTTTTACTATGTAAATTAGGTTTTAACTATTAATTTTTGTGCATTACAGGTGTCAAAAAATATATAAATTAAATATTACAATTATTTTATGCACAATATTGGTATGACAATTATATCTTCATAATTCGGAATAATCAGAAAAATAATAAAAAATATTTAAATAACTGAAATTAAAGGAATATTCTCAGCTACAATTTGTAACATAAAACCTAAACTTTTTACTATCTCATTTTTATTAATTAATACATATCGCATTACTTTACAAACTTTACTATTTTAATAAATTAACCGTATGACACTGACATATGTATATACTGTTTGTAAATTTATAAACTTTATGTCATAAATGTGTTGTCCGTCATAATATCACACAAAACAATTAATGCTGTTCTAATTGTACGTTTAAAAGTTTCAAGAACCATCAATAAACATCCTAAATGTTACAACTTTATTAAATAATTCTTATTAGCTATCCTTATCAACAATGTATAAAAATAATTTTTCTTTTTAAAAATATCAAAACACAATAAAAAAATAAAGCCAATTACTTACATATTTGTATGTAATTATTCCTTTTTTATTTTTACGTTTTAATGTTTTACTTTCAAATCAAATTTAAATTATAAGGACGATAGAAATATTTGTGCTGCTGCTGCTTATTATTATTTATTATTTTTATATATATATATATATATATATATATATATATATTTTGCGATAATAAAAGTTACAAATTATAATTTAATTATTTTTTATTATTGTTTTGTGTATTCACATCACGTAAAAATTAGAAAATAATTATTAAAATTAATTCAATTATTAACAGTGTGTGCTATTTATTGGTTAATAATATATTTTAAACATAAAAAAAAAAAAAACATTATTTTTCTATGCTGTTCTCTTCATTTGGGACAAACACAGTAACATTTAAACGACTTATCCTTCATTTATATACTCGTATTTGTAGTATTATAGTTTTGATTTTTCAGTTTTTAGCGTCTTTCAAAAATTAATTATTATTACGCCATAATTAACATACGCTGTGGCTTAGTTTTAGCACACACATCAAGTTCACTTTGCCAGTTTGATGTTTCAAATTAAAAAAAAAAAAAATAAAAAAAAATACACAACAACATTAAAAAGCAATTAAATTTTCAAAAATAAAAATTAAGTAATAAAATTATTGGTTATTCAGTCAGAAAAAAAAAATACAACAAAACTAAAAACAAATCTCTTTGGTGGGCAATTCATTATATGAAATTAAAAAAAAAAAAACAAAAAAAAAATTCGTGTATTATGAAATTAATTAGCTGGAAAATTAAGTCACTCCCTGTTTGATTTCAAAAATTAATGAATTCATACAAACAATAAAGATACCTAATAGGGGATAATTGTTATTTTAATTAATAAAAAAAAGGTATTTAGTACTTTATTAATAACGTTTGATTTTTATTTTATTTAAGGCTTCCAGACTGTTGCCCTGTTTTTCTTATTAAACCGTATCACTTGTACCGGAAACTCAAAATTAACCGAATGTCATCGATTTAACAAAGCCATCATATGTAAACAAATTATTTTTTATCTTTTATCAAAAGGTAAATTTATAGCTCTTTTAATAGCCATCGGTGTTTAATTATGACCGTGAAATAGGGGTCGCGGTATAAATTTCAAAATTATTTCATTTTCCCAAATGGTTCAATTATTACTTATTTTAATAAGTTTTGTTATATTTCATTATGTTATAGATATGTATGTTGGTAACTAGAAGTTTATATAAACAAATATTTCATTAATAAAAAAAGACGACAAAAATAGAAATCAGCTATTTCACTAAAACAGTTACCATTATTGATCATTATTATGATTGTAATTTACTCTACAAGACTATTTGTTATATCTTTCTTAAGTTTTTTATCATTTTAAATGGATAATTTTAGTATTAAAGCACGACTTGATGAACCTGAGACATTTCAAATTCTTATCAATAAATATGCAAATTAAAAAAAAAGTTAACCAAGTCATTTATTAAAGGTGAATGCAAACCATCTGTGGAAAAAGTTTAGACTTCATCAATATTCTATAACACAGCAGGTAGAAAATGGTTTTATTTTTTTATTTCTACATTAACTTTCTATTAGTAATTCAATTTATAAAGTCACCAAATATTGCAGAATAACAAGAGTATAGTATTAACAAGAAAACCGGTAATTACACTACGTTATACAATTGTTTATAACGAGTTAACATAAATAAATAAATAAATAAGATAAATCAAATACTTTTGTTTTCATTAAAAACTAAAAATAAAAACTTAAAACCAAAAAACTTAAAAGTAAGTAACTTAAGAAACTAGATTTTTTTAAAACTTAAAAAATAACATAAGAATGTTATTTAAAATGATCCTTTAAACCGGTTTATATGTAAATAAAAAAATTAAATTGTATTTCTACAGTTTCTAAAGCGATCTACCACCCAGCACTGTATTGTTATTATTAATTAATTTATTTATTTATTTAACGTCAATGTTTAAAGTCACATTGCATTTGGAAAATTAAATACAGATGAAAAATATAACAAACAACAAACAGATATTATTTGCTTTAGGTTCATCGAAGCACAACGACAGATGTGTGGCACGCGCCCTATATACAAAAAAAAATGTAATTTTAGACGATTCAGTTGTGTCTCATACCTCTGCGTTAAGTAATTTTAATTTAAATTTTAATTATTTAATAATAAATTAAAAGCGAATTCAGATATATGCAATAAAAATTGCGTGCAAAGATTAAAATTAGTTTCCTTCATTTTTTTTTCACAGCTATAGAATAAAATTTAAATTAAATAGTGAACTTAAGCTAAATAAAGTTAAGTCAAACAGAAAATAAAATCAACACATATGTTTCTCGTGTATAAAGAAAAAAAAAGTTTTTCATAAGGGGAAAACGGCTAAAGAAACAACAAAACAAAATAAATAACGTCATAAGGCTTAAACAATGTCTAAAATTAGAAATTATAAAACCGAATATGACTTAAAATTAATAAAACAAAAGAAACAAAAGAATTTTTTTTTTTAATAAAATGGCTTTGCATAAATTTATTTGATTATTTTCAATTTTAATTAATTAATTAATTATTGTTAACAAATGAAGAGTTATGGATTGTGTACGCCACCCACCGCCCAAATTAACAGTCATATTAAAATGTTTGAACCGGAATTAAAATAAACGATACTAACACTTTTTATACAATTAAATAATGTTAAAAAATATCTTTTTTTTTAATTAATTAAAATAATTTTTTCATTATGTGAATTATTTTTGGTTTTTTTTTATGAGTTCGATAAACCTTTTTCACTACTTCACACATTTTCCACTCTTCAAAGAAAATAATTAAAATTCTAATTTAGTAACAAGAAATTCTATTTTTAAGTAAACAAATTATAATTTTAATTTAGAAAAAAACAAAAAAAAATAAATAAACGATTTATAAACACAAAAAAAAAACGGAAACATTAATTAAATTGAATTAAATTATATTTTAAAAAATAAAAGCAAAAATAAATGATTTGTCATAGTCATACCTTGGGTTGGAAATAGTTTTCCTGGTTGCTCTGTTCACTGCAATTCACCCGTAATCCCACTGTAATTCGTAAATGCTAATGTGAACAAATTTATCGAGTAACTAGTTCAACCTTGTCGTCTCGTGTAACTTAAGTAACAACGGAAAAATAACACCAAAAACAAAAACTTTATTTTTTTATGCAAATATTTATTTAATCAAAATTGTTTTTGTAATTTATTTATTATGTTCATTTGACGGATCAATAAATGCTCCAACGCGTGAAAATAAAAAAAAAAAACAATTTACACTAATACTATTTTCTTATTTCACATGAATACAATGCGTGTCAGCAAAGCCGGCTCAAACGCGCAGCGGCACAGACTATACACATGTACACCATTTTGTCACACAATTGAATTGCATACTGCTAGGCGTGTTTTTTCCTAATATAAAACTTCTTTTTTGTTCACATAAATTTTTTTCCGATCTCAGAAAATTTGGTAAAATAAAAAAGAATTTCAACCAAAATTTATATGGCTGATGTCATTATTGCATTTTAAATAAATTATGAATAAGAAACACAAAATGCTTAACTATATCAATATGACACCACCATTAAGATTTTTTTTTTCTTAATGCATTCTTTGCTTTTTATCTCACAGACACATGGATGGAATTAATTGTTTGTTATTTATATAAATTGGCATTTTATATTAATCTACTTGAAGCACTATAGTTAATTAATGGAATTCAATAAATAACCTTTCTTTTGATAAATAACAAACAAACAAATTAAATTATTTTAATGTTTCTTTGGCAAGCAAAAATTAATTTTACACATCACATTTAAAGGGACACTGAGCATTTAAAAAACATTTTACCCACACAAACAAAATATAAACTCGTCTGCTAATTTTTAAGGGAGCTAGAATTTAAACATTAGATTAGAACAAGAACAAGAACTGACTGAACTCTATTTTCTATATAACCGTCACTGAAATTATTTCATTTAAAAAAATACATAACGACCGAATACGGAGTTAATACGTTTTGGAAGTTTAAATCAAATGGTTATCGAAATAAATTTTCTGTTTTAAATAACCAAAAAAAAATTGTTGGGAATTATTATTATTTTTTAAATAAATAATTTATTTTAAAAACAAAACAAAAAATATAATAAATATTTATTTGACATTGAATAATTACTTAAAAATATATATATTGAAATTGAAAGTTTTGAAGATTTTGCGATTTTTTTGCTTCGCTATGCGTTTCTCTCTTTCAGACACATAAGGAATATATTATTTTTATGCTTTCAATACACACTGTAATGTAATGTTCAGATTATTAAGTTATGATTGAATATATATTGAATCTGTGAAATGAAATTATGAAATTATAACAGCGCCGGCGCTTATACATACCACATGGAATTCTATATATTAATTTCTAAAGGTATACGCAGACGCACTATAACGTAAATCGGGGTATTTACAGCACTAGGTATATAATTTTATAAATGATGAAGCCACAAAAATTAAAGATGCATTTTAAGTTATCAGAAACTGTTAATCTTTTAATCAGATTAAATCTGCAGATCTGCAGACCGTTAATTATCAGATAAAAATTTTCGATGCAATGAATAATCATTTAAAGAAAAACACCAACGTTTACATAAAGAACTATTTATTACTTATTAAATAATTATAAATACAAATGTATAAACATAAAAATAATATATCATTTGCAGTCAGTTTTGCTGCTTACCCCACAATTTCCATTGACTTTTGCTTCAAGAAGCTCTATTTCATGATTCATTGTTATTGCTAGGAAATATCGCGTACATTTGGAAGACACTCGGTAATTTAAAACAGCCATATTTGTAGCCGAAGAGTGTAATTTATGCTGTGTCAATGGTGAAAAGCCTTGTATACCCTTATATGTAAATATTTGCACCTTATTTTCACCTTCCAAAAACGCCAGTAATGTTTCATCGCCAATATTCATTATAACCAAGCCAGATGGTTTATAACACGGTAAGGTTTGAAATAATTTTCCTTCTAATATATCTTCGTAAATTTGGATAACGTCGTGTTTCCCAGGTATTGTGCTTTTTTTTGAGGACGAAACTGCTACAAGTGTCTTCTTATTAGCTATAGAGCCCACTTTTAACACAACAATATCCCCATGATCTCGTTCGGGAATGAATTCATTGTTTGCTGTAAGTATTCCGCCCAGCGGAATTTCTTGTGCGATATTTGGCTCTATTAATATGTCATCAGTTGATGTGACACTTTCTCTAGCATTAAGCGATGTAGTTGTTTCTGCAACTAAAATTTCAGATATGTTTGCTTCATTTTTAGGAATAATAATAAATGGAACCCGCGAAATGATTGGCATGTAGGATTCATCTATATATTTTTTATTATTCACTATCAAATGACTTTTCTTTTGAGTATTTAATGGGTAGATAGAATAATCAGTGGTATCGTCTATTTTTGTTGAAACTATTGTTGGCATATAAGAAATAGGTGTTGTGGATCTTTCAATATCCGTAGACTTTTGAAGAGCATCTATTTCGGATGCTGACATTGTAAATCGACGGTAATAAATTTCTTTTAATCTACTATTTTCAGTTGTTATTTCTTCGCCTTTTTCCGCCATTGGCAAGCTAGCTGGCGGATTATTGGTGGTAGGTAATGTAAGAATTGTGTACTTAGATGTATAAGAATCTAGTGGTGTTGAAGTAGCATGAATTGACTGTGTAGCATCAACTATCTGGTAATCAGTTTTTGGTATTTTATTAAGAGGTGGTTGAAGATCCTCTCTAACCAGTGGTGAAGTATAAGTGTAGCCTTCCTGAGTGTAGCCATAATTATTTGTAGTAACTTTGGATTTAGACTGATATGATGAAAAAATTTTTTCTCCAAGTGCAGGTTCAGTAGTTATTTTTCCAGATACCGTAGATTTTTGAGATGCAGGTTCTGTATAAACAAATTCATTTATTTTATCATTTTGTTTTGTTCCTTCTTTTTCCGATGTTTCTATTGATTTTGAGATATATGAATCTTCGTGTTTAATAGTTGTAGTGATCATTTTTTGAGTTGTGGCCACCTGGATATCATTTTGGTTAATTTTAGCATTTTCAGTAACGAATGTTGAATCGAATTTTTCCTTATCAACGATCGCTGGTACTGTGGTAAAAATATCGGAACTTGGTGTGTTAGTTTTTAAATCGTCCAATGGAATGTTTTCCTTAGTTGTATCTATAAATTTATTATTTTCAATAGTTGATTCAATAGTTCTTGTAGTCAAATCTTGTGAAATGATAATATTTTTTGTTTCATCATCTCTAACATCGAAGTCATAAGTCACTTGTTTTAAAGGACTTTCTGTCGTTGCTGTAACATCTTTTATCTTTAAAATTGATTCAGAAGTTGTATGCTGGAAATCTATTGATTTATCTATTTTTGGTTTCGCTGAAGTTATGTCGTCATATTTATAATCATTTAATGTTACTGTCCTAGCATCTGTTAAATTATTTTCAGAGTCGCCTGTAAAAAATAAGTTTAATGCTGACATAAACTTTGAAGTTAAAGATTCCTCCACTTCAGAACTAGTTTTAGTTAGCGCAATATTTTTCGATTGCACTATTTTTGTTGTATCATATTCCTTCGAAGTTGTAGTTGTAATTGGCTTAGATGTAAATGTCGATATAGTCGTTGTTGTTTCATTTTCTATTACATAATTAGTCGTTGGACTAATTGTTATATCGTAAGCTTTATTAAAGTTCGATTCTTCAGATGAATTTAGGGTTTCGTTTCCTACAGATGTCATCGGTGTTGTTGTTTCATATTTTAGTACATTCATAAATAATGTTTGTTCACTTGTCTTGCTATTTAAATCAGTTGTTTGGAAATCGTTTGTTGAGTTGTTTAGTAAATCATCGTTTATAGTTGCAGCCTCTTCTTCATTAGCTAAATATCCATTTTTGATTTTTCGTTTCTGTGTTAAATCGATGAGTTTAGATTTTCCTAATAATGAGTCGCGATCAAGAGCCTTTGGCTTAGTAGATTTTTTTAGTGCTGATGTCACATTTGAAAGTTTTTCAATAAGTGCTTTACTAAAATGTCGTTTTATACGTTCGTTTCCGTTGTCTGCTTTCGGCATATAATCGTAACGTTTTTTAACTATCTTCTGCCTTTGAACTGAAGATAAAATGCTCAACTTTTTTCCATCACTAACAGCTAATGATAATGTCAATTCATGTGGTACGAATCTATATTTAGTACCTTCATACGGAAGAACCCATTCTTCAATTAATTTCCCAAGAATATCAAACTTATAAACAATATTACTTTCTGAATTTAATGTATAAAAAATTCCATATTCATCGGAAATTATATGAAGTGAACTAAAATCATTATATTCACCTACTTTTCTTACAAAACTAATCGAAGTTCCATTGAATAACCATATAAGGGTTCCTGAGTAAGCACAATTATTTGACAAATTACCACCTGTATTGGATACTAGATAATTGTAACCGTTAGTATCACGAACGTTTATCCATTGCTTTACAAATCCAGTTTCAAAATGATGAATCAACTGATAATCATCATGGATCACAGTGTATACACTGCTAAAGCAATCCTGACTAACCACAATATATATCTCATTTCCAAATTGAAAAAATAATGAGGTCGAAATCGGAGACTTTTCGTATATATTTAAGAAACTTTCAAAATATTCAAAATAATAAATTTGGTGTTGCGATTTTTCTACAAGATCATTTATTTCGTAGCAGAGTTTATGGAAATCTTCATTGTAAACCTTGATATTAGAATCTACTTCCCTTTGATTGTTTTCCATATTATTAATAATTGTGGTTATTGTTTCATTGTTAAGAATCTCATTGCCTGTTAATTCCGGTACACAAATGTTTTCGATAGTCCAATTACCAGTTATTGTCTGGTATTCTCGACCGGTTCGCCATAAAGCATTTTGATACCATTCATCAAAATCAATGCCTGAAATTGTATCCTTTGTTATTAAATTATTTACTGTAATATTCATAAACGATAATGGTGATCGTAAATAAATATCGCTATCCAATGTTGCAAGGTTGCTGATGTTTATTTTATTAACCAATCCATTGAATAATAATGAATCTAAAACACGAACATTCTGGAATGTTGTTGGTATCGTAATAAATTGATCACCATACGTCATAAGAGTATTTTCTCTTTCCATGTTCAATTTCAATCCGTTTATGAATCCATCCACTTGTATTGGATTCGGGCTAAACATTTCATTACAAATTATATCATCTTCTATATACTGATCTGTATTCAGTGTAATCACATTTCCCATAGGGTTTTTATTTAAGTAAACAACTTTTAAATTTGCTACGTTTAGTGTACCAGGCGCAAAATATGTTGTTGCTAAAAATAAATTGAAAAATTAAAAATTAATAAACTTAATATATTGCTTGATTGAAAAATTAATTACAATTGATGAGAATCGGTTGATCAATTCTAATTCCATAGTCCATCCATTCGTCGATGAAGCAACCGGAAATAATATTTGTGTGAATATTGCCGGTAACTAAAACTTCTTTAAATGCAATTGGCGCTTGAAAGTAAACATCATTATATATTAATGTCGGTGTTGGATTGTTAATCAAGACAATATCCTTGGAAAACTCATTAAAGTTTATCCCATTCATAAGGTCTACATTAAATCCGTTAGCAAAATGTACTAAACCTGTAAATATGAATTCGTTTGTAAGATTCATATTTTGGTTTTTTAGTAAAATGCTTTTCAAGAATAAATTTACATCCTGAATTTCATTTAAATAACCATTAAATTGAACATGATCCACATGAACTGGCTCGTTAATTATGAAATTATCTTTCAAAATATGAGATTTTGTTTCCGCATCATGCTTATAAACATTTTCTAGATACTTCATTGGAACGTCATTTAAATTTCCATCCAATGTTACTGGCTTTGTAATATGAACATTTCCATTAACAGTAATATTACCGAAGATGTCAGTTGTAAATCTGGTTAACAGATGCTGTACAGGAACATTATCAATTTGTTCCACGTTTAAATCGCCGGTTACCGTAAATCCCTGTGCAAAAAATTTGTCACCTCTAATTACAATGTTATCATCCGTTTTGAACACCAAGCTCTCGATAAAATCATCAAAAGGTTTCGTATTTAATTGGCCTTCGACTGTAATGTTTCCTTTTATTACTATTGGATCCAAGAACCGCATTATTCCATAAATCGTATTTGTTTTATTCAACCAGATTGCATTTTCATTAATATTTTGAAAATCGTGTCCGTTTACATTATTACATGCGACACTATCTTCTACATATAGATTTTCTATATATACATCCTCTGTTGCTAAGATGTTTCTTATATTTAAACTTTGATCAAGTTCATAATTCACATTCTCCATTTTATGGTCATTTACAACTGCCGCATATACTTTTCCATTTATATGTACTTCTTCTGTATAAAAAACTCCTTTTATAGTTTGTGGTTTATTTATACTCATTCGCTTCTCGTCAAATAATTGCAAATTCACATCGTTGACTAATCCATCATTAGTATTTATGTTTCCTGTTTCATAAATAAACTCTTCTACAAGGATATCTTCAAAGCTAAATTCTCCAGTTAATTCTATTTCATCATCTTTTGAAACGTAATCATCAACAGAGATACCGTTTATTGCTGCATTAATAACTATATTATCCGCGTAAACATCATAGGATTCCTCACTGTCTATGGAAGGTGCAAATATTAATTCAGTTTCCGTATATTGATCACCAAGTATTTTAATAGAGTTTTCATCTAATTCAGTGACATTAATAAAATCAAATAACCCCTTTAAATTCAAATGGTTAAACATAACATTTCCACTGATTTTGTTAATAAAGAGCTCCTGCTCTGTATCAAGTGTAACAAAATCTTTTAAATTAATACCATTAATTAAATTTGAGGTCACTTCCAGCTCATTTGCAAATGTTGCTTTGTCAAATGTTTTAAATGAATTGATTACGGTATGTGGCTCGTTATAATAGACAACATCGCTCAGAACATCATCTAAGAAAAAGTCATCCATTTTGTTTTGAACAATAATATCACCTTCAACTTCTAAACTTCGAAAGTTACATGCTGCTTCAACATGATTTGTATGAATTAATGTCGGATTTTCCATAAAATCATTTAAGTGTTTGCCAGAAACAGTTCCATTTATCTAATTGAAAATTAAAATATTAAAATAATTCATTAACGATAAGAAATAACTAATTTAAGTAAAAACCTCTAAACTCTCTAAAACTTCTATATGATGAAATGTTATTTCTCCAGGAATAAACTGGGAACTATCTAGAGTAATAAAGGAAAACGGATCAAATCCATTGATTGTCCCATGACAGTCAATTGCAAATGTTTCTGTAAATATTAAAATTTCGCCAAAATGTATACAGTGCTTTGTAAATAATAATTTTCTTATTAACATACTCAGTTCGCTGTTGAAATGCTTGATACCTCGTATAATACTCTCCCGTGGTCCACGAACCCAAACAAAATCATTGGGAAATACCAATTCATTCAAAGTATTTATTTCTAGGGGTGCATCGAAAATAACATCCTGAAATTATAATACGTTAGATTAGTAAACAACATTATATAATTAACTTAAATAATTGTTGCATACACCGTGAACTTCTAATTCATTTAAGTGGATTGGTAGATTTGTCATCAAAATATTTCTGATAAATGAACTCCATTCAATACCATTTATTGTTTCAAACGTTAATTTTCCATTGATCTCAAGATCAGAAAGAAATTCTGGAAATTCATTCAATTTGTCAGTATTTTCATCCGTTGAGATTAATCTAGTTTCGTCTATTGGAACTCCATTGACTAGACCACTTATTTGAGTATTCTCCTCCACATGCACCTCCTCAAACTGAGCAACACTATCAATCAACGAGTTGCTATTGACGCGCGCTATTTGTTCACTTAAATCCATATTGTTTACAAGACCACCATCTGGCAAAAACACATTTTCACATTTTAAAAAACCATTTACTGTTAGAGTATCAAAAAAATCAAGATCCCTATCACAAAAAACCAACTCATCTGCTGCAATATCATTTATAAGTGCCACATTCATATTGGAAACAATAACATTTTTCGCATGTACAGTTCCTGATATTTGTATGCTTCGTTTACTTACTTTATTTTTTTTCTTATAAATAGGCTCACTTGGAAGCACATGAATACCTTCAATGTTAAATCTTCCATTTGTTTGAATGGGTTGAAAAGTATGGATAGGGGTATTTGTATCATGAACAATGCTTCTGGTTCTTTGCTTTTGTATAAAATCCTCAATTAAGTTCAATTTGTGTTTTTGCTCACTCAATGCAATTTCCAAAATGTCAATAGAAATATGACCATCTTTTTGAGTCCATAATTTATCTCCTACATGAATTTCCGGTGGATCAATTAGAACTTTATTAGTTATTTGTAATTCCTTTGTATATATTGTATCAACATTCCAAGTTCCCGTAAATTTATTTTTTTTATCAGGAGGTGCAAAATTCTCAATTGAATCTACAGCACTTGCAATTATCTCGTTTTCATAATTTAAATACTTAACTATTGAATCGTAAAGATTTTTGACTTCCGTTACTTCTATCGATAGCGGACTATTAACCTGTGTTAATGTTAAATTGAGGTTAAATAATCCTGACGGTGCATCTTGACGTGGGACAATAAGAGAAATATTCCGACCACGTTGTATAACGGTCGCACCATAGATTCCTTGCTTTCGTTCAAAGTCAATCATACATGTTATACCAAAATTAACGAGAACATCATCAATGTAACAAGGAATTGAAAGTGCACTGTTAAAAGCTTCGCCATTCCAAATTAATGCCTCTAGCACAGATAGAGAATGTGTTTCAAAATAAATTCTATGCTGAACAAGTAAAAGCAAATCATCTCTATAAGTACGCGCTGAAATTGGCATATATTGTTCTACAAAACCAAAACTCGAAGAAAGAATGGTTTGTGGATGAAGTTTTCCTCGATGATAACGAAGAACTTGAGGGTTGTACCCTCCTATCGCCAGGTATGAATGTCCTCCCATTTGAAAGCCCGACACACTTGTCACACCATCGGAAGAGATATTTAAAAATGGAGCAAATCTACCACGACCATGTACTTCTATTTTAAATTGATAAACAAAAACTGTTCCGTTTTGTGGAAAGCTTAATAAGTAATCCCTCCCAGTGTCTAGTGTCGCTATATTATCACATGGAACTGATAAATAAATAATTTGAATTATCCAAAACTCTTTAGCAGAAATATCCACTTCGTAAATGTCTGCAGATGCTTTACTGTACTCTGTATTGGACTCCGTTACTAAAATAACCATGTCAGAATTATCCATCCTGAAGTAATGAACCATGAGAATTTCTTTATTCACATTCCACCGCCATATTTCTTCCAAACTTTCTGAATTTTCAGTTAATTTGAACAAAACTATTTGATTCTTAATGCTAAGTACAACAATATTTTCCGATGTCATTTTTAAATCATCCCATCGTACAAACACATCCATTCCAGTAATTGTCTCACTGAATTCAATTTTTTTCAATAATTTGTAATCCTCATCTTTTTCTGATACTAAAATAATATCACTATCAGTTCTGCCAATCAGCGTATGTCTTCCAAAAGATTTTTTATATAGCATTTTCCAAACAATCACATTATTCCCAAGCTTGAATTTAAAATTTTCCCTAACTGAATTCAATTGCAGCACTTCACGATACGTGCGTCCATTTTGTGGCAAATTTGAATGCCACATCGCTGATGTATCATGATGAAAATGCTCTTCAAAATTCGATGGCATATCATTATCCAATTCTTCCAGTTCTCGGGCAATACTACTTTCTATAGTATTTACTATTATTTCTAATTTCTCTTTGGTCAGTAAGTTATCCAGTAATCTCGAGTCCTTTATATTAGCTAGAAATGGATCCAAATGATTAAAAGTTGTTGCCTTCGTTTTATTATCATGTTTACTGTTATTTCTTAATTGCGGTACTGCGACAACAATATCATCCATTGCAACTGCTTTACTAATAGCATCTCTGATTGCTTGGGCATCCTTGAGTTGTTTATCTGTCACTTTTAACTCCTCACTACCTAGCGATCCCTTTAACTCGTTACGCACTTTTTCAATTTCTTCTAATTTGGCTTTTGAAATTTTCGTTTGTGTCGCTATTTTTATTTCATCGAATAAGTTGCCAACAATTGAATCACTTGTATCATTTGTTGCCGATTCTGTTGAATTTTTATTAACGGTAATCGCGGCACCAACATATTCATCTTCCTAAAATTTAAAATTCACAATTTTACAATCCACAATGTTATTAAAACAAACGAAAGACTTACTTCAACCAGATAAGCACGTGGTATTAATTGAAAAAATATTGAGAAAAAAATAATTCGTAAAAATAACATCATTTGATTAGAATTTTTCTGTTTATCTTATTTTTTAATATAAATATTCATTAATTAATTAATTGACACTTTTATTTAATTATAATTTGTAAATTTTTTTAATTTAATTATTTTCTTTGATTATTTATTCAATATCACAATATGTGTAAATTATCACAGCAATTAAACAAGAAGACGAAAGGACAGATTGTAAACGATTGACTTTAAAACAAGTAAATGAATTTAATTGTTAGAATGGTATTACTAGAACAGTAGATGTGTGTACAAAATTAATTTATTTGTCACAAAAATCATATTTATATTTCAGTCGGCGTTTTACAATTTACAGGCAGAATCATTTGTATCTAATTTTTAAGCATCCCTGTCCACAGTTATGTGTTTAAACAAAATTTATTTATATTATAAGGATGCAAAATTAGCCGATTATTAAAAACGTATTCATTTTGTATATTTTACCGGATGCGAATTGTTTGTGAAATACGTCATTTATCTACACTATTATGTTATACAATCCGAATAGGTCTTAATGGGCAATGTAACAGCTAGTGTCGACATATAAAAATAAATAATAAACCGTAATCAATGTAATTATTTAATCATTAATGTTACAATTTTTTCTTAGTAAACGTCAAACGGCTATAATAGCAAAAACTTATTATTAATGCATTATATTTCTGAAATGAAAAATAAATTTTATAAGCAAACTTCCGTATTATACTTATTAATAATATAATATCTCCAGGTGAATTTTAAGTATTTAAGTCATTATGACATGCGTAATTTTTTTTTGTTACGTTAATCTAAATAAATATTCGAAATGATTTCTTCAAGAATAAAGTCAGTAATTAAGAAATAAATAAAAATAGACAAATTAATTAAATAAGAGAAATGATCAGAAAGTGCTGCGAATAAAGATTAATAAACGAAACCATATATTGGGACCACTAATTGGATACAATATTCAAAGGAAAAAGAAAACTTTCATCAAATCATAATTCAGCTGTCAATTAATGAAAACAAAAGACCAACCCAGAAATTGATAGATGATCATAAAAAACGGAAAAAATTATTATAGGATAAAAACAACAAAATAAAAAAAAAACTCTTTATTACAAAACAAGAAGCGGTAATTACAGTAATATTACTTTTTTTATTTTTATTTATATTATTTAAAAAAAAAAAAACTACTATTGTGACGTAATAAAATTATAGAAAAAAAATCTTCACACGTGTTTCTAGTTTTATTGAAAACAAAAAAATGCTTTACATAATAAAATGCGCATGCGATCATAATAATTTTTCTTGTTTATAAATTGCATTGCAAATCTCATGCATAGTAAGCTAGCTGCAGAGTGTGTCGTTATTATTCTTCTTTTGTTTATACTTTTTCCGTTGTTTTCTTTTTTGATTAATGAATTTTTTTTTCTTTTTTAATTTTTTATTAATATTATTGTGTGTATATTATATATATATATATATATATATATCCGTCTTTATGTATTTTTCTTTTTATTGCAAAATATAAGGCAAATGTATAAAAATGAAAGTTTAAAATAAACAAAAAATAATTTTGAATGTTAAAAAGTTAATGTTTTCGCTGTATTCAATTTTAAATTTTTTTAATTATTATTAAATGAAAAATTATTAATATGCAAGGCGCAGGTTTGTTTTTAAGTGATAATGACAATTGATATTAACATTCAAATTAAAATAAAAATAGTTAAAGTAATAAATGATTTAAAAAAATAATAAATGTAAATAAAAAGTTTAATCAAATAAGATTTTAATCGTGCAATCTACTGTTTATGTTTATTAATTCATTAATTTTTTTTGTATATATCTAACCATTATCATCGTGTTGTTACGAGAATATTTGACATTTTGATATACAAATTTTGTGATGTCACAATGTAAATTCATTTAACAAAAGAAAAGAAGAAAAATGTCAAATAAAGTGAGAGTTTTTTGTTTTTTTTTTTCTTTAGTTTCTTATTTTTCCAATTAATTTTTTTTGGAATTTATCGCTTATGCGCGCGATTGACCTAAAACAAATAAATGAAGATGTGACGTCACTGTTATTAATATTAAAAATCAAACAAAAAAATAAAATATATTTTCACTTTTGTCACCGAAAATGTTTAAATTATTATTTATTTTTTCTTTTTTTCAATTAATTATTGTTTGGGCAACGCGGACTTTAAAACATTTTTTACCACACGTAAAATATGTACATGTCGGATTTGCTTCTTGTTAAATTTAAATTTAAAAAGAATAAAATGATTAAGCTCTGCGTATATCTAAATGTTAAGATTAACCTAATTTACTTGCTATTTTCGCTGCTAATCGTCATTGTTAATTTTTTGATTCTTGATTTTTTTTCTTAATTTATTTTTTAATTAAGTTTACAAACAAAAAAAAATTTAAAATAATAATTATAAAATACAAACTAATGGATGAATGTGAAAAAAAAATGTTTTTTTTTGACTTATCGATCTAACGGTTTTATATTTAACAAAACAAACAAGTGCAATGATTCGAAATGAATACAATTTTATTTTTGTTCATAAACATTTATCAATCAGGTAATTTTTTTATTATTTATTTAATGACTTAACAAAGTACTTTGAAGTAATATTTATAAACTTTTAAAAACAGTTTTATTAATAATAGAAACTTAGGAATTATAATTGAATAGAGAAGGTAATGGAAAATATTAAATAACCATATTTTTTTTAGGCATTAAAACAATAAATAAAAAATACATAACTTGGTCAATCGACAAAAAGAAAAAAAAAAAATCAAAAATCACAATAATAAAGTCGAACAAGATGTGCTGTGACTTCTTGAATGAAGAAGAATGAATAAAAGTAGAACGACATCAACGTAAGTAAAATTAACATGACTCGACTCAACTCTAAAGTAATTTTATTATCATTTTAATAATCATTGAAACCAATACAAAAAAAAAATCTATATATAAAAAATGAAATAAAACTAAAAACCACTGAATAAAAGAATTACAATATAGTTTTATATACAAGTAAATTGTATTAATATATTGTTTGCTGTTGATTCTGTTAACCTGTTACTTTGAAAATACTTTATTGTAACCGTTAAAAAGTTTTGTTTTTTATATTATTTTTTAAATAAGCTTTTTTTTATTTTTGGTATTCATGACGTATATGGTATTGATGCCAACGCGCACAGGTAACATTTGATTGGAACTTTTTTTTTTATTTTAACTTATGTAGCTAAATTTTTAATGTTTTAGATTAGTTAATTAAGTAGATTTTGTTTATTGTTTGCTAAAAAAAAAAAAAAACATCAATTTAGGTTCGTCGTTTTTTCTTTTTTTTTTTTAACCTTAATTATAAATTAGGAATAAACTTAACATAAAATAATTGCTATTGTTAGGTTAACCAGAAAATTCGTGATAAAATTAATTAAAAACCAATTAGCCAATTTGTTTGTTTACTTAAGATACGTATAAGATTAATGAACTTTAATTAATTAAATAATCAGTTGCAATTGTAAAAGAAATACCGGCTGTATATAGATTAATATAATTTTTTTTTCAAAAAGCTGACTTTTTGCTAAACACATAGATATTGTGTGTACATTTTATGCAATTATGCTGCGATTGATATCCTATTTATTAAATTAAACATTTCCTATTAGTCAAAAAAAAAAGATCAACATTTATCATCATCTGCGTAAAATTAACTAATTTATTGATTATCATCAAGTTATCTTATTTATTTTGCCTTTTTCTGTTTAAGCTTAAAACTTTTGACTTAAATACGAGATAAAAAATAAACTTTGCAAAGTTCAACTTTTAGTTGTAATAAAATAGTAAAATAGCGATTAAGCTGTATGACCAGTATAACAGATTTTTCAAGATGTTGATTTTTCACTTTGCTTTCAACCATTTTTCTTTCATCCAATGTATCCACTGTTTACAATTTTTACTACTACTTCTTTTTCTTCTTCCTCCTCTTCTTCGGTTTCTTATTAATATTATTGTTAACTTGCCTATTATGTTGATTATTTGTATTATTATTATTAGTGTAGTTGTTATTGTAATTTACCTTTACCACCACCACGAATCAAACTCGATTTAACTGATTTAATAATTTTTATCGTAAGCCAAGTTTTTAACACAGCTTTTTTCTGGCATAGAAAAATTATATATTATAGAAATTCAGTCATTGTTGAATCGACACCGTGTTAAGTTAAATTTCGTTTGGTTTTCTTATTTCTTAATTCTACGTGTTTTATCTAATTTATAAAACAAGAAGAAATAGAAAAATATGTTTTTGTAATATGTAACAAACTGTGTTTATTAATTTTAATTTATAATATTAATTGGTTTGAATAAGTGACGGAAAAATTTACAAATTTTGTGACACATTAAACACTTTGATAACAAATAATTTTTTTTTTTTTTTAATTGAGCGTGCAAAGGAGAAAGTCAACGAAAAAATATTATTTTTAAATTTGTGATTAGTTTTTCTGTTTTATCATTAATAATGTGGATATGGATTATTAACAATTAATTAATAATATATATATTAACTAATTAGTTGCATAGTCTGCAGTACCATAAAGGTCTTAAATAAATGGTGAGTTTTTGTTTACTTTTATTCATTTTTTATTTTATATTTTTTTTTTTTTTCAAAATAACCTTGTATCACTTATTTAAGCTCACATTTTAATTAAATGAAAATTTTGTTGATTGCTATTGCAAAAGATAAAATCATTTAAATTCCTTTATGTAATCATAATTATTTAATTTCATCTAATTGAAGATGATTTGATGATTCGGTTTCATTTCGTCGTCGTTTTTTTTTTTTTTTGTTTTGTTTTGTGAATTAACAAAAACAAAACCAATCATGTAATTATTGCTAAACATTTAAACTTATTTTGATTGCTTTTGGATTTTCTTTTCGTTTTATTCATGTGTGAAGAAAGGTGATTCCGAAATTGAATTTTTTTTTTGTTTTATTTTTTAGTTATGTTGATGAAATATTAAAGAGCTTTTGTAATTTTTTTTTTTTTTAGTTATTATTTGTCATTAATTAATTTTTTTTGCAGCTTCCCTCATTAACCTTACACAGTTAATACCTTCATGTTTTTTTTTTGTTAATTTTTTTTTAAAACTAAATTTCAGTCCTTGTCGTATAAAATAACTCAGTTACTTTTTATTAATTAAGCATACTAAGACTTTGAGTAACCTTTAATTCGTTTTTTGTTTTTTTTTTTGTTTTGTGTTTTTAATTGTCTCAAATTCAAATAAACTTCAAAATAAGTTTAAGACACCTTTTCTGTTAATTAATAAGAAATTTTACTGAAATTAAACCACTTTTTAGCAAAGTACGTTTAACATTTACCTTGAACGTTATTTACCTTTTTATTAATTCATTTAATTTTTAAGTATGCCTTGTTGACTTTCTTGCAAATGCAACTTTGAAAGTTCGCCATATAAAGTTTTTGTAAATTTTTTATTTTTTTTGCACGCAACTTGTTTAAACCGCTTGCTGCTTATTAGTATAATTTTTCTTTTTTCGTCATATTTCATTTGCTTATTTAACTTTTACTTTAATAAATGACAGCAATATGTTTACTTGAATTTAAAATATTTATTTATTTATATTTTACGAAATATATAATTAATTTTTTAACTTCAAATTTTCTTTTAATAATTTGCTCTAATTGTTTTTGAAACTAAAAATATTTTTTTAAAATAATAATGACCTGAATGCCAAAGGGATAGGAACTTATGGTACTTTGTCTCTATAAGACGCCCGAAAAAAAATTGAAAAATTGTTTGTAATAAATGTACGCACTAGACCGTTAAGTTATTGAGTCAAGTTTTTTAATGAAGAATTAGTAAAA
This sequence comes from Ptychoptera albimana, assembly GCA_961205885.1. NCBI lineage: Eukaryota > Metazoa > Arthropoda > Insecta > Diptera > Ptychopteridae > Ptychoptera > Ptychoptera albimana. The sequence goes on from OY540803.1 coordinate 21,238,016, forward strand.
CCTGTATGCAGTTTAATTATTGTTGTTTTGTTTCACTTCAATGGAAATGACTTTTATTTTTATTGTAGCTTAACAAGATTAACGAGTTTAATAAGATTTTTAATTAATCAGTTTGAAATTTGTACTTTTGCAACAAGTAATTACTTAAGATGAGGTTTAACGTACTTATTTGACATCAGTGAATACAGTTTTTATATAAATTTCACACATTTTTTTATTCTCGGATTCTTATAACGTGAGATTTGTCTGTATTATACTTCAAGCATTAGTTCAAAAAGTAAAGAGCAGTTTTCCATAAAATTTATTTATTTTGCCACTTTTAAAATATTATTAGAAATTGATAAAAATTAAAAACATATGCTGTTTGGTAGATGTAGAATTTTTTGTTATTTTAAAAAGCCAAAAATATTATTAATTTTAGGTCAAAAATACAAAAACCGTAAAAAAAAAAGAAATAATTAATTAACAAATCAGTGTCAAATATCGCACATTTCTTTTTAATGATGAGTTTAAGCGAAAAAAAAAATAAATAAGCGACACAAACACAAACAGAAAAATTAATTTTATAATAATAAAGAAAAAAAAAACTATTTATGAATGACATTGGGTCGTCTCGTAGTTTTTTCAAATATTTTATAAATTTATTTAATGTGGTTAATGATGGCTTTCATTTTAGTTTAATTTATTTATCAGCTTAACTGATACTGATTCGCTTTGTAGAAACAGATGAGAAAGGTAAGAAATCTTATATTGGCCAGTGCTCGAATCGTACAAAACGTTGGTACGATAATAATCGATACAATACTTGTTACAAGTGAGTTTTACTATTCGTTATTTTACATTTTTGCATTAAAAAAAAACGTATGGTGAATTATTTCCGGTGGTAATTTATTTATGTGTAGTTTCACTTTAAAACGGATACTTTGTGTGGATATGATACTCCAATGTAACGAAATTTGTAAAGTTAAACTTCTTGTTTAGTCACAAATGTTTCACAAATATTTCTTATAGAAATATCACTTTTAATTTTTAAATATAACAACGAACAAATATTAATAACAACGACTTACTTATTAATACTAAATTTATCATATTAATTATTATATTTATAATTTTTATAGAAATATAATAATCATAACATATTTCACTATAATCATATATACGAGATTATTCACTTTTTATTTCTTTTCTTTTATTTCTAGGAGAACTAAATAGTTTTTTATATCTACGATTGATTATTGAGGCTATGTTCATATTTTACTGTTTTATTGATTGACAAAATGTATTTTTTATATTTAAAATTATTGACCAAGAGATTATGCTAAATTGGCATTGTTTTTTTTTGAATAGTCCGGATTTCCGTTTATAAATGACGTTCACATGTATTTGTGAACATGATTTATTTCCTTATTAATGCCCTAGTTAATTTATCTATAACTAAGTGCAGATATTTTGTCTATTTATACGATAATTTTTCGGTAGCTTTTTAGTTTTATTAATGCAATATTATAAGCTTTCTATAAATAAAATTTTCTTTCAACGATTTATTTATTTTGACTTATGACACGATATCTTAAATACATTTTTTATTTAACTATTTAATATAAAATGAATATGCGAAAGTATTACACCATTGCATTGTCAATCATAGTTCAAATATTTCTAACAGGCAACTTAAAAATTCATTATTCGCAATAAATGTGCTCATTATGCGTTAGAAATTTTTGAACAAACAGTGGTACCAAAAAAAAAAAGCTAACTGCTGGATATAATAACTTTTTGTTTTCTCGTTTCATTTTTTTTTCACGGTCATGATGTATCCACAATATTAAACTAAATTAGAACAAATTTTTAACAATTCGTTTTAAACTGTTTTTATTTTTCAGATATCTTCTAGGTTCGAAAATTATAATCAACTTTGAAAATAGTAGTATTTAATTGTTTCGTAGTTGCAAAAGTTATATTCTTTCCCCTAACTAGAGCTAGTTTAGACAACAGTCGTCATTGCAAAGTTTAAATTATCTATTTTGCTTTGTTTCATTGTCGAAATCGTGTCAATTCGGTAATTTAAAATAAAGAAGACATTTAAAGATTATAACCCATTAATCGTCTTGTTTTTAATATTATATTTCTAAATAATAAAAAAATATAATTTATTCATTCAAACGACACAATGCTATGATATGTTTTGTTTTTGCTATTGTTTTTAATGACTTTAAAAAAAAATTAACCATAAAGCAGGTGAAAGCATTTCATTGTGAAATTTTTTGTTTTGTTTTATTTTGTATATTATTAATCAATTTTTTTTTTGTTTTGTTTCCGACTTTATATTTTCAGACAACTAAAAAAAACTAATTATGTCTAGTAAAAACATTGTTTTGATGATAGTTCTGCAACTGCTAGTACTGTGCCAAGTATTAACAAATGGGATGCCAGTTGATATAGAGCCAACAAACCAAACTGATGAAAATTATCCACTTGCTTATAATTTACATAGTTTAGCGGCCCCACGTGATATAAATAATTTGGATGGTAGTAATGACTTGGTAAAACGTGCCTTGTACGATGTAACAGCAACAATAAACGAAGTACAGCGGCTGTTAAATGCTGATCCAAGCTTACCACGATTAACACGTGGAGAAATAGAGGATCTGCTGGAAAAAGTTACTAAAGAAGAACTGGATAGAAGTATTAAATCTGGAAATAAACGTAAAGAAAAACGAATGCGTGCATTGATGTTGGTGTTGCCATTTAACACTGATAATACATCATCTGAAAACCTACAGGTTTTTAATAATTTTTTATTCTTTTATTCCGTTTGTATGTAAAACTTTTTTAATTTTTGTTTCTTCCGTATCAGGATTTATATACAAGAGCACCAGTTACAAAAATGGTGACTGTCGGATCAAAATCAACAAATCAAAAACCTTATCACCAAATTCCAAACTTGCCGTCACAAACTGGTAAGGTGGAGATAGTTTCAACGCCATTCTTACAAGAAATTAATGCTACAACGTATCGACCTCATAAACAAAAGAAAGTTTTGACCACAACCAAGCCCACAACGCAAGAGTCATTAAATGTTAATCGAAAACCATTTTTTGTTCCAACACAATTGCCAATTCCAGAAGATCCAACGATACGAACAGATGGAAAGTTCAGCAGTCACTATAACGGTGATATTCCGTTGAAACCATCAACAAAACCTGCACCAATTCGTGAGAATGTTAAGGATATTCTCGCTTCAATTGGCTTATATGCAGACGAATCACAAAAAGCGCAAAAAGATTTAAAAAATTCAGAAATACAAAATACTTTTAGTACCACAATTACAACCCCACTTTTCAAACCCGAAGAGTTTACAACAACAACATTAAGTCCCACTACAACGAAGAAACCAATTACTCCTGAATTAGAGCAACTATTAAAAACATTTGGATTTTTGAATGGAAACACGCAACAGCCTTTTAAACCATTGCCACCATCGTTACATGAAAAAAACTTAGATAAACTTATTTTGACACCTAGAATTCATGCAGATGATTACTCATCGTTTAAACCATTACCAGAAAAATCACAGCCGAAGCCTTTAAACAGTGAAATGGAGGAGTTCCTGAAATCATTTGGATTATTAGACTTAGCAGCTGGAGATGTCAATCGCAAGAAAAAATCAATGAAACGAGATGAGGCAAGAAGCACAAACAAAAAGATAATACCACAAATGGAAGAAATGCCAGATATCAGTGTTGATTATTTAACACCGGAAATGAAAAAAGTTTTAAATAATTTGGGCGTAGGAATGGTTGAGTCGGTCAAACCGAAACAAACACCAAAACAAAAGATAAAGTCAACAGACGAGGACGATTTCAAAAAGTTGCAAGAACTCTTTGAAACAGTGAAGCAATTGGATGCTCTTAATTCCACATTGACTGAAAAAGACTTTGAACAATTAGATTTAGGTAGATTTAACTTCAGTGAATCTTTGTTGACCAACGGTCCAGATCCATTTGATCATGTGGAACATTTTCAATCCAAGAACGAAATCAAACGTCAACAGGACGGAAGTGAGCCGACGAGATTCTCTTTAGATTTAAATACTACAAAAGCCGAAGATGATGCTGACGAAAATGATGATGTTGCAGTAACTGAAACCGTTGTAACAATAGTGACAGAATCGAAAAATTCAGCGCTGGATGACGTTAATATGGATGGTGACACAGACTCAGATTCTACAACAACTATAGCAACATCAACCACAACGGAGGAGCAATCAAGTTCAACTGCACAAACATCTGGACGCAATGACCTTTCAGATTCTTTCCCTGGCGGTGTTGATCCAATACCAGAAGAAGACTTACCAGCACCTCGTAGAAATGGATTTTACTTTTTAGCCGATTGGAATTCCTTTTTGGAAGTTGGAGAAGATCCAAATCGCGTCGTGGTACGTTTCGATCCTAAAGTTGGTGACTCGAGCCGTTTTCTACCCGTCAACGTTCCATAAACCTTTTTTTTTTCCTGCACAAAATGTTTTTCTTTCTCGCTTTTAACGGTCATGGGTTTGCTGGCATCTAGTTTGTTGATCAAGTTTTTATTTAATTAAATTATTATAAAGTGAAAAAACCATTTAAAACAAAAGATGCGTTAATTTAAGAAGAAAAAGAAATTAAATAAATAAAAATTAATATTCTTCTATGGGATGGAATTAAAAAGACTCACGAATATAAATTAGTGTACGGGGAATCATGTAGTGACACCAAATAATTCTAGTATAGAAATAAAATTCAAGCTGCAAAAATGGGGCTAACCAGGGTCTTTTTATATGCTAGGATGCGGATATATTTTTTACAAATAAACCCTACAGCAGTGTCATTCAAGTTTTTTTGTGCAAATTATATTAGGTACTCTGTAAATAGCGATAACTAATTAAGTTTTTATTTTTATACTAAATATTTTTTATTTTATTTGCATCTTAATTAAATTATTTTAAAATCAAGCAAATAAATTTATTTAAAATAATGAAAATTTTTGTTCTTCATTTAAAGCTTCTTTTAAATGATCTGAATCTGGAATCTACATGATTTGAAACTGATATCAAGCATCATATGCTAAAAATTATAAAACAATTCAACATATCTTCAGACCATAATTAGCTTTAAAAATAATCTGTTCATCTCAAATTTGATTTTATAAAATTAAAATGGGTGATACGGCTTTAATTTTTAGTATTAAGTGAAACTTTGTCATTACTCGTTTCGTTATACTACAAACAATTTACAGTACAGTACAAGTTTACTCTTCGCCATACTTCCAATATACACAACACAGGAAACTATGTAGTAATTATCTGATAGTATAACAATGCCAGTAAGTGCAAATCACATACATGTGTATTTCCCATCTATTGTCACATGTCTAATTCAGGTTGAGTGTAATAATAATCTTATCGGAAATTTATTCCATTTCACTATAGTTGATAAGATCAAATAAGAACGATAGCTTCGAACCTTATACTGTTTTTGTTATTTCTCTCTTCATTTTTTAGGATTTATTAGGATTTTCCTTGGGAATAAAATAATTATTTTTACACTTTAAAAATTAAAATTATTAGATTAAAATCTTGGAAAACCATAAAAAATATAAAGTATACAAATGTTATGATTTACTCTTATAATTGTTTTTCGACAATTTTCGAAATGATTAATTACATGTTCTTACATCGTTTCCATTTTTCCATTAAATGACATTTGAATTATTATGAATATTAATACACTACTAACCATATCTTTTATTTTAGAGTATCCTAAAAACATTGGTGTAAAGTAAAATGTTTTTATATTTCCTAATCCTGGCATTCCTATATAATTAATATTATTAAAATGATATTACCTCAAATTCCGTATTGCAAAAATACTTAATTTACTAATTTATTACTTAAATGGAAAACCTATGAATAGCCTCAGCAACCATGTCATGGTATTGGATTCAAAAGAATTGGATTTTAAGTTCAAAGTTTTAAAGGATTGGATGTTAAATTTTGAGAGAAACACGACCGATGTTAAGGCGTTTCATTTTATCACGGTTCTATTGAAAAAGTCGTTTTAAAAATCGTTGTTAACAATTTATTCTGTTCTGTAATGTATTTCGAATAAAAGTTATTGTCAGTTTACATCGAAACAAATTTCTTCTATAAATAATTTGTAGGTTGTAAATTAAATTAATTATTTACGTATTAGTCTAATGGAATTAGAAATAGTAACTTAAAGATAATATTTAACTAGAAAAAGAAATAAAAACAAATTTATCAAAAAAAATTTTTAATATTTTTTTTTTTTTTATTATTTGTGTTTTTAAATAAATATAATTAAATAAAATAATATTTCTCCTTTAATTCACTTATTTAATTATATCTTAAAAAAAAAAAAGAAACTTAAACATCTAAAATTACACAATATTTTTTTAATTTATTAATTAATAATTAACAGTCTCTACATTTTTGTTAATTTCAAAACTTACAAAACAATTAATTAATTATAATAAAACAAAATAAACATTTTTTTCTTTTTTTTTAACGTAGAAATAATTTTGTTAACAGTAAAATAGAAAAAATATTTCTGTTCTAAGAATATTAAGGAACAAAAAGGAAAAATAAAAAAAGAATACAACTTCTGTCTTCCCCTCTGAGTACTATAATGAGAATTTTAAAATTAATACTCGTCTTTGTACCGCAAAGACTATAGTAATTTTAATGACGTGAAGAAACATCATTCAGCAGAACATAAATTTCATTGAAATTTCACTTTTGTGGAGTTTATCGCTGAATTAAAGTTTTATTCTGTTTTGCTATTCATTTATTGATTTTCCCCTTTTTATCGTTACTCTTTTTTTGCACAATAAATTAATTAATTTGTATTATTTATGTTAATAGGACGGATAACAACAAAAAACAAAATTCGTTCATTTTATTTTCTTATCTAATAATATAGAAATAAAGATAATTTTATAAAACAATAAAACAAATCGCACAATCAATACAGATCATGTGATAAACACTCTTTATATATTACGCTAGAAAAAGTACAAATCTCACTATATTTAAGCTCATTTGTAAATTAATTAATTAATTAAGTCACTAAATATATATATATATATATATATATATTTATATATTATTACACTGTATTAGTGGCAAAAACACTTTAAATCAGGTTAAAAAATTATTAAATAATTTAGATAGAAACAAATTCTTTACAGTTTTTATAGTCTTAAACCGGACAAATACCCAAATTTATACTTCAATACTATTAAGACTTCCGGATGACATATTCTCAGGTCGATTACTACCGATTAGGTTTGGTCGTTTGATACCGGCTGCACGCACTGGCATTGGTGAACGTTGATGAAATTCGGCTACGTTTGCACGCAAAATACGAGGACTTCCTGGTCCTGAGCCAGGACTACGACGTGTCCGACGAAGTGACGGATTCCTTGGAAGATCATTTTCAAGCGCCACACTCGCTAACGCTGATACCATAACAATATTGTCCCCTGATGGCTGCGGCGATGAATGGTGTAAGCTGCGTGCACTCCGGTCCAATGTCCGTCGGTGTTGCAGTGTCTCCGATATCGATGGTGAGCAATTGTTGTTTGGCAGGAAGCGCAACTCCATCACATTACGATTCTAGAACATTCACGCTGATTTCTAAGCTAGAAGAAATTCTTCATAGTCGATTCTACATGGAAATGCTTGCACCAAAAATACTCGTTTCACATTCAAATCACTGTGGCATTCATTCAATGGAAGTTATTAATTATCAAAAGGATTTTAATTGTAATATTAAGTGTAAAAAAGGAGCCTAAAGACTAGCATGGAGTTTCAGGTTTTCGGATGTGCAAACTTATTTAGAATTTCTTGCATGGCTTACCTTATCGTTATCTTGCGATAATGGATTAGGAGTTATGTTCATTCGTGGAACAACTCCATTCAGGCGACTTGATTTTTGCATAGGGGAACCAAGTACAGGACGTCCTCCAGTTATCACTGGGAATCCGTTCGGTTCAATTTGTAAATGATCCGGATGCGATTTACTTTCATTTGTATCATCACCCTCTTGCGTTTTGGCACGTCGCCTTTTGACGCAAATACAAATTAAACCGAGGACTAATAGTAAAAGGGCGAAAACGCCTGCAGCCGCCCAAATTAATGGATTCAGTGAAGTTGCCGTTGATGAGGCATCGGAAGCAACTACTACCGATGGTGTTATACTTGGAGGTAGCGTTGGTGGTGTTAATGTTTTCCCGGTTAAAATTGCACTAAAGTCAGATGCAGCAGATGCTGTAAAACTTTGTAATTTAAATTCATATGAAGTGCCTGGCTCAAGGTGATCTATACGAAAGCGTCTTGCTGTCATGCTATCAACAGTTGCCTTTGAATATTCGCCAGCTGTCGAAGCTGGACGAAAATATACATAAAAACCATCAATCGGTGTTGGGGGATTAACTGGGAAATGCCAGAGCAAAGTTATTGATGTTTCAGAATCGGGCATCGTACTTTTAAGGGTAGGTGCTATCAAATGACTTTTCGCCGGACTCAGTTCGGATGCAGGTTGTAATAAAAACTTAACAGTCGATGCTCCTAATTTATTATCGTTATTAGAGTAAACGGCGGCTATTCGGAATCTACAAAAGGCAATTTATTTATTCATGTTTATTTCATGTATACATTGTAATGCATGAACTTACCTATAGTGATTATTTGGAACTAGATTATCGACTTCATAAGATCGTACATGAGGTGGTATATCCTCATTCGATGTCATCCATTGTGATCGAGGGATGTTTTTTGCTTTATCTCCCAGCATACGATGTTGAACTTTAAAAAATTGTATTGGTAAGCCATCATTAGCAGGCACAGACCATCGAACCATTACTGACTCGTCCGAAAGACGCGTTACACTTGGTCTTGTTGGTGGAATCATTATGGCTGCAACAAAATATATAATTATTTATTAAAAAATTATATTATTTTTCTCATAGCAAACCGTAAAAAAATATTTCATTTATTTGGGAAAAAAATTCAATGTCATAAGAATAGAATAGCATTTTTTGAAGTTTTATGGTGAATTTTAGTTTGAAATTATTAGTAGTTGGTAAATAACATGCCACCTAAGAAAGGTAAAAAGGGTGATGCTACAAAAGGTGGTAAAAAGAGTAAGAGTAGTGAGAAAAGTGTTGCAAAAGGAGTAGAAAAAGGGGATAAAAAGGATGGAAAAAAGAAAAAAGGTAATAAGAAGGGTAGAAAAGGTAAAAAGGCAGAGGCAGTTGTTGAACTGTTTTATGCTAGCGATGATACTTATAATGAAGACCTAGTGCTAATTTCTATTGAGCACAGTTTCGAGTGTCCAGTGTTTTTAGAAAAAGCTACAGCAATTTTTGATTATATTAGTACAACATTGGATAGATTTAAATTCACGCTTCTACTAAATAATGACGAGAAATCATCTATTGCAAATAAAACAGCACCAAGGCTTGGCACCTTTGAAATACTTGTATATAAAAATGCAAAAGCTCTGCCGAAAGTGTTTTGGAGTGGAATAACTCGTGGACCCCCACGTCGGGACAAGTTCCCCACTGAAGCCGAATTAGAAGACTTAGTATTAGAAATAAAAAAATATTTATTGGCAACATTTGTAGAACCAGACGTCGTTATTCGACGAAAGTCACGAAAAATGACGCAACCGAATCCTGATACGTCAACTCAATAAAAAAATGCGTCGTCGTGTTGCGTCAGCGGCAAAACAAATTAATGTAGAAAAGAGTCGAATGTATATGTATTAAAAACAATATTATATAAACATCTCAGTCACTCCAAAAATAAAAGTACCATAAAGCGCCATTGCTATAAACAAGTATTTCATCTTGCAATGGTTTCGCTTAGTAAAAAGAAGTCCGGCATATAGAAACATACCAAAAAATTTGTTTGAAAAGAGAAAAATATATTATCTGACAGATATAGCGTAGTTTCATTTTTTCATTTAATATAACTTTTTGACGCACACAGAAATACTAAAAAAAAAAGAAAATTTTTTTACTCATTTGTGTTTTTTTAATATTTTAGTAATTTCAGTGTTGTTTGGAGAGTTTTTATGTTGTCAACAGTAATCAGCATTTGTGTGTTTAAATTTATATTAAAAAGTAATTAAAATATTTTAATGAAATAATTTAAGTGAAAATTAAAGTATATTGTTTGTTTGCAAAAAAATATTGACGCAATCCTCAGAAATTTGAAAAAATTAAAAATTTGTTCGAAAAAACATAGAAATCACACAACAAAATGAAATCACCAGAAAGTGATAAGAAAGTTATTCGTTTTTCTGATAAAGAAAAATCAGTTCTATACAAATTATTTGACAAATATAAAGAATTAATTGATATTAAACAGCGAAAAAGTTCACAACATAAAATGTCAGAAGTAAGAGAATGTTGGCAGATAATTCATAGCGAGTACAACAACCATCCAGAAACTAGGCAACGTCATTTAAAGCAAATACAGAAATTTTGGTTAAATGCAAGGTTATTTTCGTAGAAAATTGTAATTTTAGTAAATTTTGTTAATAATTTTTTTTTTCCTGTTTTAGATTGCGAAAAAGTATAAATAATTCTGAATCGCCGGAACGAGGTAGTGGCAACGATAATAAAATAAAACGTTATAAATATGAAATACCATCACAAAGTGACAATGAATCGGATCAACAATCAAAAGCGGATGATCAGTGTTCTAATTCACGATTAGAGGAATTCGATAATGATAATGATAATGATAACATTGTGGTACACACAGCTAATAGTACAAGTAAAAATAAAATAAAGCATTTCCGAAGTTAGCCAAGTGACATCTGGAAATATTATCTATTTGTTAACTATAAAAAAAACTGGTTTTCTGTTTTTTATTTTAAGGTTTAAAGAATGAAAAATTCGATAATGTCGAAGATGAAAATGTAAATATAAGGAATTTTATGAGAAACCCATTAGCAAATATCGATGTTAAAAAAATTGGTACCAAAATTCAATCGCATACATATTCACAAGAAACAAGCAGAACGAAACAAAGTAAAGAATTGTTTTATATTTAGATGCTTAATAATTAATTCTATTTTCATTTCACTTATAGAAAATAATGAGAAATATCAATTGCAATTGAGTAGCGAATCAACATCACGACGGACAAGTATACGTGAGGATTCTAATCAGCAAATTGAAAATGATATGATTGAAAAAGAAGTGAATGCGGTTAAGGAGACAATAGAAGATTATGAAACAACAGATGTTAATCATAAAAATCGTATAAAGGATTTAGAATTACAAGAAATGCAAAATCGTGTCAAATTATCACAATTAAAATGTGAACTACAGCAAGTTGAATTATCAAAAGTCCTTGAAGAATTGGAACACCTGAAAAACATGAATCGTTTTCATGAACGTGAAATGAATATGAAAATAAGTTTGCTTGAACAAGAAAAGAAACATCGAAGATAGAATCATATTTTTAGTAATTGCAATTGTTGTGTGATGTTTTTTCGTCAATAAATTGTTCATAAATTAAGTTTTTAATTGAAATAAATGTGAAGAATATTTTTAAAAAACACAATTAACTGTATATATTTGTTGTTATATTAAATTTAAATTGCATGATAAACCAACTAATATCGAATAAAGACGTAACAAAGATTATTTGAAAAATAATTAATACTTACGATGTTTATGTTTTTTCCGATTTTTCGGCGGTTTCCCGGTGTGATCTATGCTAGATGATTTTGTTGATTGAGGTACTGTGCCCAATGGTTGGATACCAACTATACCTGGAATTTGTTTCGGTACAACGCGAAGTAATTCATCTGCACTGACTTCAGACACTTCATTCCGTGCAAAACATTGCACAATACCGGCGTGTTTCTTTTCTACAGAACGGATTGTCATGCGAGAATTATTTACTTTGATTAATGGATCTAAACGGGTATCGTTGCCATTGATGAGCCAATATATTTCTGGTTGTGGCGACCCCTTTACAATGCATTCTAGCTGAAGGCTTTCACTTTCATTTGTTAAACTTGACTTTGGGCCACTTATTATAACTGGAGATTCGAGAATTTCTAATCTTATCGTATGAATTAAAACTGGTGTAATTCCATTATCTAAACGGCAAGTATAGATACCACGATCATCGGCCGTTGTATTTAGAATCTTAATATAAAAATTAAATTAATAAATGACAGTTTGAAATACAAGAGAAACTCACCTTTAACCCATAATTCATAACAACAGTACGATTTTTTGCAATAATTCCATCAGGTCGACTCCAAACAGCTTTTGGCAATGGATTACCAACACCTGGACACTCCAGTATGGTCATACTTCCTGGACGTACTGAATATACATTTGGTGGCTGCACTAAAAATGTAGGAGGACCACGTTGTACATCATCAACCGTTAACATAACTTTTTGTGGCATTTTTATTTCAGTTCCAGTTATTGAATTAACTGCTGTACACCAGTAAACACCTGTATCTCGACTAGTTAATGGCGATAAAATTAATCCACCACTAGCCACCTGTGGCACAGTAGCTGACACATGCATGTTATCTCTATAAATAATTTAAATTATTATAAATAATTATTTTAATCTGTCAACTACTCACTTGTAAAAGCTCCATACAGGCGGTGGATTTGATGCGACATCCCCACATTTTATTATAATACTGTTACCTGGATTAATTTTCCAATGAATAACCTGTGATGGAATAGGTCGTCGAATTGTCGAACTCCCAACAAATGGATCAATCAACGAAATTCCGGCTAGAGACAGTTTTGCTGATATAGAAGCAATTGCTGATGACCAAAACCAACCAACACATTGATATTCGCCAACTCGCTTTTTTTCTACTAACACCTGCAGCTTTGATGACCTATCCTTGCTTGTTATGTTATACCCCGCCTGTTTTTTTCATATAAAATAAATAATTAATTAAAAAAATAAATAAGTTTTTTTTTGTTAAGTATTTACATTCTCATCAAGATAAATAAATTCATTTTTAGCTCCTCGCTTAACATCAGGTGGCCGAAATCTCCACTCTAAGCGTTCTGGTGCAAAATTAAATTCGCATTCAAACAAAACTTCATCGCCTAATGGCGCAATCGTTGATTCTGGTGATTTTATCATAAATATACCAAGTGGCGATACATCACTACCAGCACCTGATGCAAAATGACCGCACACCATTTTTGATAATAAATCATCATTTTTTATACATAATATTAATATTATTAAATATTTTATTAATAATAATAATTTATTTGCTGTTTTATTCTTTATTCGACTATAATTTGTATTAGAAGTATTATTCTGTCTATTAATATTGTGTTGCTTCGTTCTTAAACACATTTTTCTTAATAACGAAATTATTAATTCAATCATTTTGGCATTATTGCTGTAAATAATTAAAAACAAAAAATTAGTATATAATAACAGTCATAGTTTAAAAAAAAAAGATATCTTTTAAACAAAGATAGTAGTAGTTTACGCTATTAAATAAACCAGCAAATGTGAAATACTAAATAACTTTGTGTAAAACGATTATTAGTATTTTTATTAAATTTGAGACATGGCGCATTTTTTTATACTCTTGACAAACAAAAACGCTTAAACTATTTATACAGATATAAAAAAAGTCATAATAATTTACTAACCGTCGCTTTGTAACCTGTTCTCGAGCGCAGAAAAAACAAGTAAAAAAAATTTATTTCAAAAACCGATCATTAACATTAAGCCAGCGGAAAATATTTAAAGAACAAAATAATAAAAAAAAACTATTACTGATTTGTTGACTAATTAAAATAATAATAAAATTTATAATTAATAAATGACTAAACAAACTACTTTAATAAAATGTATATATTTTATTTTATTGATCGAAAATTCCAGTCCATTGAATAAGGAACAAAGAAAGGAAAGTGAACGGTTTATGTATATCCAAAACAAGAAATAAAAATTATCAACCAAAATTCTTGAATGAAAAAAAAAAATTCTTAAAAAAAAAAAACTATTTTTTATTATATTATGATTTTGCATAAATAACTGTCTGCATTCTTCTATCTTATATACGAAAAGCATAATTATTTCGCACAAGCGCTTTTTGTCATTTACTATGTTTTTTTTAACCATTCTTATTTATTTGATTTATGAAAAGAGAGAAATTTTTATTATTTTCATTTAATAAAATAAAGAATTAAAATATACGAAAAACGTTTATTTTTTTTAATAAAAATTATTATTACTATTATAGTTATAAAAGTTTTCAATATACGTTTAAAGCTACCTAATAATTCTTACACATGGGCACATATTATTTCTATATAAAACTCAACATTGGTAATAAATTTATGAAGAAACACAAAAAATCATTTAATTACGGCGACATGTGTATAAGAAAAGAAAAAAAAAACTGTTTTTGTGCTTTAACAATTTAAAATTATAAAAAGAGATGAAGAAAAAAGATGAAAAATCATTTAATAGCTACGAGGCAAGTAAAATGTTTGCATTTAAACAGGGATGCTTAACTTGTTAGAGGCCAGGTATTTTATTACGTGCCGTAAAACTATTGGATTATTAAACTTAAATCATTAATTATTTTTTAAATATACAAATTCAATCAATTTTATTTAGCAGCAGCATATAACACTATAGTTACGATAAAAATACAATAGGACAAAAATATTCAAAATTATAATTTAGCAATTAATAAAAATAAAAATATTATTTTTATTAACACATTTAGACACTAGGAACTAAAACTTCGAAATATTATATTAATAATTCAAGCGCAACATTTATAAACTTGTAAGAGACGTAAGCATTGCTGTCTAATGTACCATACACATTTAAAAATTCATTTTAAACAAGTGTGCAAGCATTTTAATATCACAAAGTATTTACCCACAAACAAACATATTCAAAATACCGATCACTTTATTATAATTGTTGGGGAAAAAAATCAAAACAATGTTTATATCTGATTACAGGATGTTTCCTGTGAACATTATTTTTAAACTAAATACAAGAAATGTAACAAACACTGTTATAATTTAAAGCTTGATTTTAAAATTAATAAGCTGCTTATCAGTTATTTTATCATTTAAAAATGATTTTTTTCATATACCGTATGTTTATAATCAATTAGATTCACCTTTTACATTTTTTAAGTAGGAATGAAAAATAAAAGGATTAAATGTTAAAAAAAAAACAATAAAAAAGCATCGCATAAAAGAAAATTTAATTCACACACCACCAAATAAATTAGAAAAAAAAAAGTTAATCTTATATTGTGATAATCACTCGTCACAGAAATGCTAATTAAATGCAACAATAAAAAACACCTGAGCAAAACCACTTTTACATAATAAAACATGGACAAACCACGTTAAAATTAAAAAAATATTAAACTTCTAGATAAAAATATCATATTAATAAAAAATCTCTCAAAGTTATGACAATCAACAACAATCAAAAAACAGATTAAGCTACGTAGACAATTTGTTTATCAGCTCTTATTATTATTTATAAAACACGAAAATAAAAATATAATAAAATAAATAAACAGCAAGTTGAAGTATTTTTATATAAATTTAATGTAAATATTTTTCTTCTTTTGAATTAATCCAAAACTACAAGGCTATAAGAAGTTTTCGCTTTATTATATTAAGCAAATATACAAAAAAGTTTATTAATCAATTTATAATATAATAAAAATTAAATAAAAATTTTAATAATGATTCATACGAGACAAAAAAAAAAGTCAAATCTGGTTAACTGTTGTTATCTGCCTAGACGATCATTTAACATTTAAGTTTTTTTTTTGTCTTCAACTTTTTTAATTACATAATTTACCTTTTTGCAAATATATACAAACAAAATTAATAAAACATTTCAATAAGCCGGAACTGGTAATATAATCCTTACATAAACAAAATAAATAATAAAAACAATGCATAAAACGGATGAATTTTTTTTTTCTTTTTGGTTTTTCTATTGCAATTATATGAAAACATAAAAATGAGCTTTATTTATAGCCAACATTGAGAGTAAATACTGTTTTTTTTTTTTTTTTGGTTGGTTATATTGTAAGAAAGTTCAAGGAGATATGGTTGAGAGATTCAATTGGTTTGGTTACTTGTGAGTTCCGCTCAAATACATAATTTATAATGTGTAAAATTAATTTTGAAAAAATTTGTATTTTGCGTCATTTAAACTAGAAGCTTCTTTGAAATCAATTGAAAATTTTGTTTTTTTGAAATACTTTAAACTCCTTCGTCACTATGGATTAAATGAAATATGAAGACATTATTTTAAAAATACCCTATTATGTATTCATACCAGCGATTAATAATTCTCATTTGTGCTTTTTATGATTTATCTGAAAAATAATGTTAATTTATTAATTATTTAAAATATCGTCAAGCAAATCATATATTTGAATTTCGTGCTTATAGAAAAGCGGAAATGACACGATTTTATCGATTAATAATTGATTAAATACGTATTTATACCAACTCATTATACAAAATTATCTTCAAATTTACGTATCATTAAATATGTATTTCATCAATAAAAATATTATTTATTTTATTGTTTCTCATGCAACCTACATTATTTAAATTAGGTAAAAACTCGCTGACAAATCTATTAAAATTTTCATAGTTTCATAAAAAAAATCATAATTTTTTTTTTTTTGCACCGCCTACTATAATAAGTAATATATATGAATAAAAAACCAAAAACGTTAAAAAATTTATGAAGTTTTATCGTGGCAATGAAGGATGACGTTTATTAAATAGTACGACGTCCCGTATTTTCATTAATGAAATTTTATCGTTATTAATTAATTTGTAATTTTTATGTTAATTGAAAATATATTATTATTAAGGGTGTGTAATATAGGCTTGTCTAATTCTACTGTAATGTCAAATTGTATAAATGGACGCTTACTTGCGGTAAGAAAGTTTACATATAATAGTTAATTTTTTTTATTGTTTTAATTTACTTATATTAAACGATACAAATTCGAGTTTATAAATCAAAAGCTTAATCAAGTAAATAATTTATTCAAATCGGTTTAGTTTAAAGTTTTCTTAATAACACTTAATTGTCTTCGGTTATTAATTATAAATGTCGCATATATGGAAAAAAAATGATTCTCTGTTGAATTTTAATCACATTAAAATAACATGTTAAACTAAATACATATTTGTTATCTTATAAAGCTAATATTAATTTAGTATTACATACAGTTAATAAAATTATTGTGACGAACGATCAATATTTAATAAAAGTTACCTATAATAAACAATCATGAACTTTGAACTTAAAAAAAAATTATTTTCAACATGTTGCACGCAATAATTCAATAAAATCGTTTAAACAAGCACTAAAACTACAATAAAACTTATTTAACTTGTTGCATACATTTTAGCGAAAAGGAAGAATAAATTATTTTTAACAAAATATTTAACAAATAAAACAAAGGAATAATTCAATTTTAACTGACATTTGAGAAAAAAAAAATAAATTAGAAAAAAAGTTTCGAATCCAACTAAAAAAGCACAACAAGAAAAGATAATTTAGAAGCAAATAGGTATTTACATACTTTTCTTTTATTATTTTAATTAAAAATATTAAAATTACTACATGATAAAGGTACGTCTCGGCTATTAAAAACATGAAAAATAATAATAAAAAAATTATTGCGTGACGCCATTCCTTCGTCACAGTCCAAAGTAATATCAAATCAATTTGAATTTCTTTTCTTTTATCAGCATGAAATAATTAAAACTTATAAATGATAATGGAGGAATTAAAATTAAATAAATTAATCGAAAAAACCTTTTAAAAATAAATTATGCCAATAATTTGCCCAATAAAAATATCCTTGTTTTGCCAAACTCTGATAAAAAAAATATTTTATGATCAAAACGTGTTAAGAATCTTAATTATTCAAATTTTCAAAAATTCTTTAATTTTAATCAAAGACAAATGGATATTGTGTAAAATTGAAAAAAAAAATCAGACTTAAAAATAATAAGTCTTAATGGCTGGCTGGCTGGCTGGCTGGCTGGAGCAACTACTTTTTTTTTAAAGCATAACCACAATCTTTGTTATAATATCAAAAGCCCAACCCAATCCAATGTACTAACAATTTTATATATATTTTTTTTGTACGTTCGGTTTCTTTTAATGATTGTTAAGTTAATCGTTTTCTGGTTGTTCTGGAGCTTCATCATCCATCACAACGATCTTGTTTTTCACCTTCCGCTGCCCTTCATTCAGCTTTATAAAAGTTTTTTTTGCTCATTGCTCGATTGGTGAACTCATCACACGTAAAATAAAGAAAAGAAAAAAAATAACGCAAACCGAGAGAAGCAGCAGCCGCAGAAAAGGTAAAATTATATTTCAAAAAAAAAAATGCAACAATATACAGCAAAGCAGCATATATACAACGAATAATTCTTATTTATAATTTTTTTTTTCATAAATATTGTTAAAACTTGTTTGGTTAGTTCTTTGCGTTGTATTTTTCACATTGGTTATTACCTCGTGTTTCATCTCTTTAGTGTGCATAGGTCACATTCTTCACTTTGTTTCTTTTTGTACTTATTATTTCTCAATTTTTTTACACAACATTTTTTATTTATTTTGTTATTAATAATTATTTTTCTTATTACCGCATTTATTTTTTTAGATTAAAAAAAAAACACAAGCAACAACAGAGTACTAAGAAGCAAACAACTCCAAATTAACGACAAAAATGGTTATTAAAGAGAATACAAAATTTTTAATCAATTTAGGTAAAAGGGTACAAAATACATTATATGAACTTAAATGGAGACAACAACTGATTGATAATGAAATTTTTTTAAATAAATTTACCTTGGTGAAAAATATGAATATTGAAAGAAAAAAACTAAATTTAAAATTTCAAAAAATTAATTTATTTTATTTAAATTTTTTAAAGTAGTTAGCATTATCGTGATAAACAAAAAATCAAATATTGTATAAACGGAATGTATTTATGTACCACCAACAAGTAATAAATATTTTTTAAATGTTTTTTTTTCAAACAAATATAAATAATAATCAAAAAAATTAAAGTTCAACAACCTAAGTATATTAGGACATTAATCGTAATAACAGTTGAACAAAAATTAACGATTTTACGTCTTTTAACTATTTTTTTTTCAAAAATAAATTGATGAAGATTTTTTCAAGTGTTTTTTTATTTGTTGTCTATCTATTATTAAATTTTATTTAGCCCACATTGCATATTATTTTTAAGTGTAGTTAGTTATTCAGAGAAGTAAACCGAGTACCGATGTTTCTTAATAACAATAAAATTCTATTTTATTGCAAAAAATTAGACGTTAAGTACAACCCTAATAATTAGTGGACACTAAAATATCTATTATTATAAAATCAAAATAATAAATTTTGTTAAATAATATTCCGGTTCCCACCAATGATTCATGTTTTATTCTTTAAATAGAATAACATTTTTGGTTTCTTTTTGATATATTAAAAAAAGTTCAAAAACTATAAAATATTTCAACGTTGCTGTACGATATAGTTGTAAATACTGCACTATGTAAATTTCTATATATTGAATTACAAAGGTCCTGGGAATACATTAAAACAGCAAGGGTTCAATAACTCAACAATTTTTTGTGTTAATATTTCATGTATAATAAAATTTATGATAACGAAAATAATTTTAGCGCCTATACAACAGACAGAAAACATTTAGACGTCACTTTTGGGGTTTTGACTCTAACTAATACAAAAATTAGATTTCG
Source organism: Ptychoptera albimana (assembly GCA_961205885.1). Lineage (NCBI taxonomy): Eukaryota > Metazoa > Arthropoda > Insecta > Diptera > Ptychopteridae > Ptychoptera > Ptychoptera albimana. The sequence continues at coordinate 21,257,909 of OY540803.1, forward strand.
ATTATCTAACTGTCATATTTGATTAGGGAAAAATTAAGTAGCATAATAAATGTCATGATTAATGAACGATCAACCATTTGTAACAAGTTCACAGCAGAAACAACATCACCCATCAAATTGTACAATTATTATATTAAAGACGCTTAACTACTGGCCGATATTTTTAGATTATTAGTCATGCAATAATTACCGGTTATGTGAAATATTTTTTTCTCCAAATATTTATCATTGATTATAAATTTATTTTAATTAATTTGAAACAGAACTTTATATTTTTATATATTTTTCTTAATCCCCAAACAAGATTTTATTTTTTTAATAATTTTTTATGAGAAATGATTTAGATATATGGAAAATAACAATTTAATTGTAATAAAAATGTTAATTGGTTAATAAAAAAATATGATTTTGTAGAATTTTATTACAGACAAAAACTCATTTAATATATTTTTATTGTGCATTTTATATATTTAATACAAATTTTTGTAAATGCTGCGAAATTTTATAGAAATTAAAAGTATCCAGTCGAGCTGTTAGCTTCATATTCGTATGAAGCCTTATTAAAACCAATATATGTCTGGTAAATGTTGTGTGTTGCATGTTAATTTTTAATAATTAATTATCATATTAAATTAATCAGTGTAGCATAGTTGGGAAAACACTTGGACGAACTCCTGATTTACTTCCAATATTAAACGAAAAAACAATGACGTTATATTGTATTTATGCAGGCACTCTAATTTATTTCGAGATTTATTGTTATTGATTATATTGATTTGTGATAATTCTATAACCATTTAGTATAATGACAATCGGCCAAAGAATCGTTACTCTGATAATAAAATTAATTGATTATTCTTTGATTTTTTAATTATTCACTATTCATTATTATTATTTTTATTCTGTAATTTTTTCAATGATTTATAGTTATCAGATTTACAAAGATAAAACAAACTCGTAATTGTGTTAAACACTTCAAACACATAAAAATTTATATTATTATATAATACAAAAAAAAGGAATAGAACAACACGTCGAAACAATGCTTACAAGTAATAAAACCGACAAATACAAAACTAAAAATATATTTTAATTACCAACTATAGTGTCAAAATAATAAACAAATAACGACAAGCAATAAATAACTTATCTAATTATCAAAAAATATTAAATTTCTGCACAGGATGTGTACGAATAAAAAAAAACATTAAAAATCATCACAATACTTTGCCCACAATCTTTTTTTTTATCTTTTATCTAATGATGTAGTTTCTAATTCATTTCTATTCCTTTCTTTATATTTTTTTTTCCTTCTTCTTTTTTTATTTTTAAGAAAATAATTTAAGCACGTCAATCGTGTCTAAATTGATGATTTTTATTTTTTTTTTTAACTAGAGAAGGATGTTAAAATTATTTTTTTTGTTTTTAAATTTTTTATTTATTTATTTTTTTTTTTTTTTTGCTTTTTTTCTATGTTAAAATATTTATTGTGACAATGACATGATAAATATTTTTATTGCTACAGTGAATTATCATTAGATGTGAACCAACGATTTTGATCATATATTCTACTTATTTTTTTGCTGTATTTGTTCATTTATTATCTAGTGTCTAATGAATTTAACTTTATCGACATACAATCGTCGGTCAAGTGAAAGATGTTTTATTCAGTTTTAATTCGATTAAAGTTGTAACACAATTGCTAATGTTTATTTCAACAAATATTAAACTCTTTGGTTATGACATATACATAAATCATTATACGTAAGATGATATTGCAAAAGAATCTTATGTAAAAAGCTCGATGACGTTAACAATATTGGTTTATTCATGCTCCATTTAACAATGTCTGAGCGTTTAAATTTTAATTAGAGGTGAGTCCCAAACAAATATCAAACAACAACAAAAAAAACTTTCGACAAACTAAAACAAATTTTTATTTGAATAATAAAAATGCATAAAAAATAAAAAACTGAATACAAAATATGAAAATAAACTTTATGATGTCTTGTACAACGATACCGTTGTTACTATAGACAGATTTTTTTTTTAAACTCCTAATATATGCAGAAGATAATTTGATATCTTGATAATAAAAGTATAAAGGATAACATCGGTAATATTAACGCTACACCTTTTAAATGTCTTACATGAACTTTTTGTATAATAAATTTTATCTGACAAAATAAAAAAATCTCGTTTAAATTTAATATTTATGCACCGTTAAATCACTATAGTAACTTTTCCTTTCATTCATACTAAATTAAATTAAACCTTACTGAAAAAATAAGCATGGAAAATTAAAACTTAAAATACATTTTTAAATATAAAGCCAAGAGTGCAACAAAAAAAAAACATTAAAATTCATTTAATTTGACGAAAAGAGTGACTTATATTGTGTATTCGGTTCAGTAAAACAAAAGAAAGATATATGAGTTAATTTTAAAAATCAAAAAACAAAAGTAAAATTATATTTTGTCAAAAGGAAATTATTTCTTCACTAAATAAATGAAAATAAATAAGCAAAAAAAATAGTTTGTTCGACTTGGCTTTCTGTCAAAATTTTTATATTTTCTTATTTAATTTTCGTTTTCGGTTCGTTATTATTTCTTTTTTTTTTTTTGTTTATTAATAAAATTATATCATAGCAAAACTATTGAAATTTCAAATTATGATTCAGGAAATTTAAATAACAACAACAATAAGCTGCTTCTTCCTTCCATTTATTAATAATCTTAATTTTTAAAAATTCTGATAAAGCATCCGTATAATAAGGAAAAACGCACGACTTCTAATGGCCATTTTACATAAATATTTATCTATAAATATTCAGCTATTCATATAAAAAAAATTTATAGTAAAATCCTATATAATTTATACATTTCACGAAATATATAACTTCCTTCTAATCTTGTAGCTTCTAAATAGCATTAAAATGATTAAAATAATAATAAAAATACCATGGACAAAAACTTGTTTCGCTAATTTATTAATTAACAAAAATAGTCATCAGCAGCAACAACAACAATAACAACAATTATCATTTAGTGACAACGGTGGTGATGGCGCTATTACTAAAAAAATGGTTAAGAAAAATTATAAATTAATGAAAAGAAAAAAAAACACAAATTTGCAAAAATTCACAATTAAATAAATATTCATTCAAGGCTAACAGCCAAACTGAATGAAAAATAAATAAATTAAACATCAAAATACAACAGAAAAAGTTAATTCATTTAACACAAGACAAAGCTAAAGTGAAGCACCGAATATGAGAAGAAAAAAAAACACAAATAGAAAAAACAAAACAAAAAATTCTTAAAATCCATTAAGATAATTAAATAAATTAAATTATTTTAAATGAAATAAAAAACTAAAATTATTTCAACATTGCGATTTAATGAGCTAAATAACGATTAGTACATAACAAAAACAAAAACAAAAAGAAGTTATTTAATCCAACTACGTGAATATAATTTTCCAACAAAATTATTTATTTATTTAATTATTATCACTTGAAACATAATAACACTGAATAATATTTAAAACAATGTGTTAGAAATAAAATAAATAACGAACAACAACAACCAAAAATAAAAATTAATAATAATAATAATCGGATATTAAATTTAAATAAAATAAAAATAAAAATAATAAGAAGAAAATTCAAAACAAAAATCATTGATAAAATTTTTTTTTTGTATTAATAATTAATTTTTTTTTTAAACATAAATAACATCAGATATTGAAAACCTTCTGCTGTGCGGATATTTTTTATTTCCGCAACAAATTTTTGAAAACTCTATTATCACTCAGATTCTACCTGAATAACTCAGAAATGTTACTAAAAACTGAAAGTAATAATTAATACTCGTGTATCCCATTGATATTATTTTACTAGTAAATAATTAAAAATAAAATATTATCTCAAACATGAATGTAGAATCTTCCAGAAACGATTTTTTTTTTCAAAAATGTTGAACACGCAGTGGTAAACTTTGTTCAAAATGGTAAAAATTTAAAACAAATATTTTCATAAAAAAAAAGTAAATGACAATTTTAAATAAAAAAAAATTAACGAATAATTCAAGTGACATATACAAAACGATAAATGTTAGTAAAGAATTGAAAGTGCCACTTATTAAGTGCTTGGTTGGTTCCTGTTTGTTCCAGTTACTGTTTTGTGGGGGCTTCGTCAATATCATATTCAATTAATTTGTTTAATAATTATAATGTGGTGATTTTATTTAATTGTTTATAATTATGTTTAAAGCAATTAAAAGGCAAAATAAAATTATACAACATTTAAACGCACAGTACTTGACAAAACCAAAAAATTAAAAAAAAAATGAATACAAGTCAAGGAAATGTAAAGTGTGGGCTTTGGCTTTATCGTTTTGTTTATTTATTTAAAGTTTTTATTTTTTGCTTATTCTTAGCTTTTCGTAACGTTTTGTTTTAAATAAAATTTGCGTAATCAAAGTCTCGTTATATATTTATTATTTTGTTTACAAAAAAAAATTATTTTCAAACTAATATGTATGTATAATTACAAAATTAATCAATAATAAATAAGAAAATTTATGACTCTTTTATGCTTTTGTAAAAAAGTTGAACTAAATTATTGAAACTGTCATTTATTTTATAATTTATAGCGACATTTAGTTTTCAATTACAATTTTTTTTCTAACAAGTAATTGAAAACTGGGTTTGCCAAAATTTAATATTTAAGTGTTTAATACTTTTACATTTGTTCTGCCGCCTATTAATTCATCTCATTATAAAAAGTAACAATAACAAAATGCAATTATTTGAATTGCAGTAAAAAATTAATTATAAACCATTTGTAACATTAAATTACAAAATTACATTGCGTTCCAAGAGAAGGAAACTAAATATAAAATGAATATTATAGTTTTTTCAAAAATATTAAAAAAAATAAAAACTGATTTATTGTATGTTTTGGGACATAACAACTAAATTCTAGCCAGGAATAACAAAAAAAAAGAAGCTAAAAGATAATTCTTATTAAAAATGTCTAAATCATAGAATTGACAAATAGATTTTCTATTTTTATTTAATAAGTTCTAATTTTCCTTTCTTTTTGTACTTGTAATTGTAAGTAATAGAAATTCATTAAACTAGCAGCATTAATTAAGTTCAAAGCTGTAGATGATTATTGCAACTTGTCACTTCAACAACATACTTGTCCAAATATCAATAAATTAGATGTTTAGGTTTTAGAGAATATTCCAGAATCTATATACTAATAATTTTGCATTTATTGAACAGGAAACTAAAATAAAACATATGACAAACTGAACTTAAATTCTATTGCACTTCCTACATAAATGACCTAAATGGATTTTCATATATTATGATTATGAATCATAAACGCATGGTTTTTTTTTTAATTTGTTCCTTTTGCACTAAATTTTGCTTAATTTTACTTATTATTATTTAAAAATAACTAATTGCATATAGATTTATGAATCATTTTTATTCTATTTTCGGTGAAATTTGTAATAAAATATTTTCGTTGTTATAGTTGACATTTATTTTTGCCGGTTATTGAAAATAAGTTTAATTTTAGAGAAATTTCACACCAAAATTATTGACAAATTTTACTGCAAGTAAATTCTTATTTTGAAAACAAATATAAAGATCAACGCTATTCGGCGGATTGCATTTTAAAAACATTATAATGATAAGCGGTTACACTCTTTTATTATCATCAAGAATCGACAATAAATTATTTAAAAAATGATGACTAACACGATGGTCGTTATATAGATAAAGTAATAAAAACCTTGCACAGACTACAAATATATACTTTTGATGAAACAGGTTGTAATAGATTATCAAAACTAAATATATAAATGTGTCATATTTGCATAAATAAATCATTAAAATAATAACAATAAAAGTACAAAGCATGGACAGCCCTAAATGACACTTGCCCACCCATTTACAAACATCCGTATTTACACCTGAAGAATCATAACTAAACAAAATTAATTTAAGTCGCGTTTCAAATGCATTAACTTTTTTTTTTTTTTTTTTTTTTTTTGTAAACGTTTAAAGTCACAGTCACAATAGATTCTGTCGTTGTTTTGTTTTGCTTTCATTTTTTATTTATTAAAAATATAAATTGATTAGTTATATTCATCTAATTGATGGGCATTAAATAGAAATTATTTATATATTTTTCTATACGTTTTCTCTATTTTTTTTTAATTATTAAATAAATAAATGGAAATAAATAAAAATTGAAAATTCCATACGGGGTAATGTGGAGTACGAAGTAAAAGCGTATTAAATTATGACCTTTTGTGTCTTAAATCAACAATTACTAATGAAACACCATGCAAACAGTATAAAAAATCTTTATGTGGGAATTTTTAATTGTTATTTGTAATATTTATATTATATTTAATTGCAATTTAACAAATTTTTGTAATAAAGCGTTTTTAAAATGATCTCATAAATATATCAGACTTGGATAAATGATGAAATTTAATTTGTTTCTTATTTTGGAGATTAATTAATTAAAATTTAATAGAGAGCAAGATAAAATCGAGAGCGAATAAAAAAAATCCAAAATGGATAATCGACTTTCATTGCAAAAGATATTTAGATGCAATTGCCAATCAACATATCTTCTGAGTGAAGATTTCTATGGTATTTACCATTAAAAAAACGTTAAACGTCGACTTGAACAATAAATCTATAGCTGGTAATTTAGTTTTAACTGAAATTATAATATTGCGATAAAACCTTTACAAATTCAATTTCCTTCATAACTCATAACATCTCATGTTTATAAAAATGTATATTAACATAGTTAAAAGCCATAAAAAGCACTTTGTTAACAGACTTATCGTAGGTGTTTTCACAGGAACATGCTTCACAGCATAAATATTCAAAAGATTCAGCATTATTGAACAAAAAAATGTGAGAGCACTTTTAAAAAATATATTTAAACAAACATGCCATAATGAACGATATCCTCATATTATTCATAACCCTACTTTATTTAATATTTATAAAAAAATAAATAATAATAACAATAAGATTTAAAATAATCTCTATAGAAGAGATTAAGTTTCATTACATTCATTCACTACTTCATGCATTTATTTATATTTTATATTTATTATTAAAAAAAAAAAAATCAAGTGTTGAATCAGCAATTTAACAACATCCAGAATTGGTTAAAAAAGTATATTCGAAATATATTTATGGAATGCAAATAAATATAAACTTAATGCGCATACAAAATAATAACAATAATAATGCAAAATGCTTTATAAAATAAATTAATTAAATGAATAGATAAATTGGTAAAAGATAATAAAATAAAGCAAATTACAGGCAAATTTTTAATCACAGAGAAAGTATTATAATTTTAACAAACCCTATTGCGATTCTTTACTATACAAGCAATAAACCCAATTTTCCTATAAATTTTAATTAATTAATATAAATCAGTATAATGATACTTAAATAACAAATTCTTAGCAATTATTTATCCTAATTCATTCAATTCATTTCATTATCAATTTCATATCATAGCTATTTTAAATTAATCAACTTATTTATTTACTTCATTGATAGATTTGTTAAAAAAATAATGAATGCATGAATTACGTTCTCTCTGTACTACGTCTACGTTTTAAGTCTACTTTCAATAATGAATTAACATTTATAAACAAGTATGTTACTTGAGCCATTAATAAGATAATATTATTTTATTTACAGTAAAAAATGTAGCAACAAACGTGACAAAATTATATTACAGTAAAAATATAAATATTTCTTTTTATTTTCATCAACAAATTTCGCTTAATTAAATGCAAAGACTTTCACAATGATAAATAATAGTATATTATAATTGATTTTTTATTTATATATCAAAGTAATAATTCGATAACACTTAAATGAGATCTCAGATAAACGATAATCTATTCTTTATTACATTTCAACCAGGCTTGATTCATATAAATAAATTTTCTTTTTTTTAACCTGTAGGGACCAAAGTGGCAGCTTAGGGCTGGGTTATTTTATCAAATATCAGTCCTTTCAACACGTTGAGAAGCAACAAAGGTATTAGTTTTAGAAGAGCAGTTTCAATTATTGAATTATTATAATTATATCACATTATTTTATTTGATGGGTGGGAAAAATTGCATAAAACTAATAAAGCTTAATTGTCACTTATTAATAATTAATAAATTAAACAAAACACTGTAATTTTGTAATGTTGACGTAACATAAAAAATAACAATAAATGACCAAAACACAAATAAAATTTATTTATAAAATTCTTTTATAGTTATGAGTTTAAGAATTAAATTTGCTTATATCTTAAACATAATCCGCATATACATATGTATTATGTTTTATTTTGTTGAAAAATTTAATGCAATTAGTATTAAACACTTAAGTGACATTCGTTAAGTAATATTTACGTTCGTTGTGTTTAAACTATTACAAATTACATATGTATGTATATTAAAATAATTCTTAGAAAAATCTTTAGCAAAAAAAATTATTAATTAAAAATAAATTGTTTTGTCTTAAATAACAATTATTTATTAAACAATTATTTTTTGTAAAATAATACATTGGCGTTTTTAAGCAGCAAAACTATGCGGGTTATAATTCATAAAACATGAATAAAAACCAGCTGTTGGTGGTCTTATCGTAAATTAAAAATAAATAATAAAAAGCATAAAACTTGAAGTAATCAAAATGTAATTAAAAATGCAAGAAAAAGTTGCTAAAATATTCTGAAATTGAAAGAGAACAGAAATTCCTTTCGGAAAAAACACAGAAGAAAAAATGCAAAATATTTTAATTCGTTGTTATTTTGTTTTCTCTTAATTTTTTATTATCTTTAAAACATAGTCATAATTCTTTCTTTTTTGTTTTGTTTCAATTTCTGTAGAATAAATAAATTTCATATAGCAACCACAAAAACATAAGAAAAACCATTTAATCCAAGATATTTTATTAGCGCCACCGGCAGAATTCTGTTGTTTTTCACATTTTTTTTATATTTTTTTGGTTAAACCAACGATTATCTATTTATTATTTGGTTATGTCTAATTATTTGTTTGTTATGTGTTTATTTATTTTCATTTCTTTCATTTCTACAACGTACTTAAAATAAGTTAAAGCAATAAATATTCAATTTTTTTTTCATCTATTTTTTATTTATTTAAACACAACTGAAATTGGTTACTTATACTCTTGATTATTTTTATATTGTTCAATTATTTTCATTTCATTACATTATTTATGTTTAATTTTCACTTAACTCAAACTTGTAATTGACTTTAATTAGTCCATCACCACAATTCAACGAAATTAAAAATAAATAAAAAGAAAAACTGCGCAGCGCAGTGACCCGATTCGTCAGCTTAAAAACATAAATTTAAAAAATAAAAAAAAATCGAAAAATCAACGATGTAGTATCTCTTATATATTTAATACATTAGTATATAATAAATATGTTATGTATTCTTGTGAGGTATTCAAACGAGTAGTACAGAAAAAAAAAACAAAAATTTATGTTCTTTATGAGAGTCAACTGTTTAACTGATACTGTAGATTCTCATTATTAAAAACCCAAAAACTCAGTTATTTTCAATTTAGCAAAGAACTATTTTGAAAAGACATAGACAGAGTTTAAAGTTCCGCTAAAGAAGTTTTACTTAGTAAAATACTTAAAGTGAAAGAAAAATTATTTCATTTGACAAATTTAATATTTAATTTAATTTAATATTAAACTAAAATTGGCATTAAATGGCGTTCAAAAAATCTAAAATTGAATAATTTTCACAATATTCATTAAAAAAATGTTTATAAAAATAATAATTAATAATGAATAATAATATTATTCATCAAAGTTCCGGTTTACATCGGGGCTGTGTTTCTTGAAAATGCATGCGTACTGATTCGACACGTAAAGAATATCATCAAGATTAACATCCGAAAAATTGTTAACGAAACGTCAATTTGGCATATTTAAATAATAGTTTTTAGTTTCAAGATGGTTAGTAATTTTATTTAATAAACTTTAAAGTGATAAATGCGATACTTTTTTATATAAGTGCATGTATTCGACGGGATTATTCTTATTCAAATAAAAACAATTTCAAATAATTGTACAATCAATCTCATTTGCAATCATTAGTTATTGTATTAAAAGTATATACATTATAAAAAACCACTGTACACACATGATTCACAAAATTGAGGATATATTATTTCGTAAAATTTATTATCACTTTTTTTGTTTTTTTACTTTTTTATTTTTTTATATAATAAAATAAATAAAAATTCTTCTTAAAACAAATAAAAAATAAATTACCAATTATAAAACAACATTTTTATGATTATTATTATAATTTTATTTATATTAAAATTTTTGCTTTTTTCTTCAAAAAACTCTATGATTGCATCTTGCTAAAATAAAACAAAAAAAAAAAAAAACAGAAATAAAAATAAAAAATAAAAATAAAACGAGATGACAATAAATATAAAAAAATAAAGAAAAATAATTTTAAAAAATTAAAAAAAAAAAACGTTTATATAGAAAGAAATACTTTATATAGAATTGCTTTAAAGAAAAAAAAATTATTAACCAAATAAATAAACGCTGTTATTTGTAAGCGAAAGAGTTAATAATAACCAAGTGTTATTAACAATCTACATAAATAACGAAAAAGAAAAACAGAAATTTATTGCTAAAAAAGTGATGTAATTAACATGCATTCAAACAAGAAAGTTTTTATTATTATTTTTTTTTTTTTTTTATAAATAAATAAATTAAAAAACATCAAAAGAGTAAAGAAAAAAATTTTAATACGAGAAGCGCGATGTCGTGTTTCGTTGTATTTTGACTGTATTTTGGTTGATTTGTTCAACACAAGCAAAAATAACTAAACCAACTAAGAAACATATGAACAATATTTTTGTTTTCATTCAATTAAATTGGTAATTAATTTGTGATTTTTATTGCAAAAATAAAAATAAATATATATTTTTTTAAATTGGATGATAAAACGCAAAAGAATAATTTTATTACTGATGATTATTTTCCCCTATCGACTGCGATTCAAATAAAGTTAAATTAAATTGGGAAAAATATATTGTAATAAAACTTTGAATTAATTTAATTCTTTGATTATTTAACTAATTAAAAATAACCGTTTTTTAGTCCGGTTTAATTTTTTTTAATCATCTAACATTTGAATCGGTTAGAAGATAAATGAGATAGCGCGCGTTTTAAATGCTTTTAAAATTATTCTCTAAAAAATTTTAGACGGTAGACACAGATTTACTTTGTTAATCATTTTTAAGATATTAAATCAAACAAAAAATAAAGTTTTATCTTTGAATTCAAGAAGTTTAACTGAATTTATTGCTGCCTGTTTTTAACCTTTTTAACTATTCAAAACTTTTCACCTCTGCAAAACATGGCATTATTGTGTCATATAACACAAAATATTGAGGCGATTGAATAAGGATAAATATTTACTACAGTTCTGCCCTTCACAAATATCTCTAATCAGATAATTCTACAAACTAATCTTAGGTTTAGATAAAGTTTATTTTCTAAACGGTTGAATTTTTTTTTTATAAATATAGAAAGAAACAAATTTAAAGATGCAGCTGTATACACACACAATACACATGCATTTTTAAAGCAAGAAAAAATAAATAATACATAAAATCAGATCAGAATATATATATATATATATATATATATATGTATATATATATATAAATATATATATAAATAAAAAAACGTCATCGTTAATCTTCTGGTTAAATATTTAATTTTCATTTTATTTTATTCATTAAAGTAAAGAAAAATAATGCTTTATAAAAATATATGTCTGGTGCTGTTGCGGCTGCTGACACAATATACGTATAACAAGAACGTGTTTTTAAAAATGTTTTATTTAAAGCGTGTTAAAAAGATTCTTATTTATTTTTTACTCTTGTTTAATATTATTACAATTATGATTATTTTTCATCATTAAATAACAAGAAAAAATAGGAAACAAAAATAAAAAAAAAATAAAAAATAAAAAAAACGTTGCTTTTTGTAATGCTTACCTTTCCTGTCTGTCTCACTAAAATATTATTTCAGTGATTCAACAAAATAAAAAAAATAAAAAATTTAAAGAGAAAAGAAAACAAGAAAAAGATCTTAACGCATTTTTAAAAATTTAATTTTTTAAGAAACAAATACAAAAAAGGAAACAACGAAAATTAATTAAATTTCCATCACCTCATTACAAGATTTTTCATTTTATTTTCGGTAACTAAAATGGATGCTTTGGTTGTCAGCAGGTTGTCAGTCAGTCAGTTTGTTCCTTTTAATATATTTTGAAGATAACAACAACCACACAATAAAATATAAATAATTTTTTAGCTTGTTATAAGAGACTAATATTTATAAACAACAAAATACAGTACATATTGGTTATAAGCAACGCTAACCTTATATAAAAGTCTCACAGCGTTACTTAACCAAGTAAAGAAAATAATATTAGTAATAAAAATAAAAAACCGAAAACAAAAAACCAAACAAAACAAAAACATAACTTAGTTGGCGCCGATCAGAATATACTTTTGTGGTATTTTGTAAATTTTTTTTTTCCATTAAACAGGTTCAAGTCATTCATGTTAACAATAAGAAGCTTAAATCAATTTGACTTGCGCTTTTTAAACGTTTTTTTTTAACATTGTATTTAATCACAATTCAAGTAAAGTTTGTTACATTTTGCCGTATTATTCTGCACTTTTTTTTGTAAATGTTACTTCCGTTGAAACCTGATTGGATAATTATTAATTCAGAAACTAACTCATAACTAACAGAAACGCAGCTTAGTTATTATTTTTTAATTGTAATATTGAATGTAATGTAATGTAATTCGAATACCATATTAATTGAAATGTGCTTCCTGTGTTATAATAACCGATTATCACTGTCATTTCAATTACAAAAAAATTGCCAAAACATAGCAAAAAGCGTTCAAAATCAATTTAATAGAAAACGAAATTTAATTTAAATATTTTTTAGAAAAAAACGAACAAACTTGGCTTATGTATTCAGAGTAGGCGCAATTTCATTCATTTATCTTTGCAATAGGTTGCCAAGTAAGAAAACCAGATTATAAAAGTAAAATAACTTAAAGTAGGATTAAAAATTAGAAAGAAATAATAAAATTTGCAATTAAAATTGAAAAACAAGAATATAATGTAATAATAATTGTGTATCTTGATGGCATTTAAACATTTATTTTATTTTTAATTAAACAGATTACATTCTAAATTTTTCAATTCTTAGAATGATTTCCATAGATAACGACTTAATAAACAGCTGATTATTTTTTTAAAGGATTTCAAGGAAATCTTGTATTTTTAATATAGAAGATAATGCTAGAGAGACAGATAAACACTAAAATAATTTTATTACACTTTATTATTAAAGTCCGTAATATTATATCATATTCTTACTTTAAAGTGTGTTAATCACCATTGACACGTGTGTTGAATAGTCTTTATCATGCAGATAAATTTGAGAAATCTAAAAACTCACAAAGAATAAACAGTGTAAGTAAGAATCCGCAAAATCCGGTTTGCATTAAATCCTGAACCGTACCAATAGTTAAAAACGTTACTATTTTATTTCTATGTTCATAAACGACTATTTTTATCATAAAATATAGGCTAGAGAACAATTAAAACCGAACAACTGTTCAATAACATACTGGAATAAGACTTTTGACAATGATTTTAAGCACATTTTTTTAACGATAAGTAACCTAATACATAGTAATAAAACTAGCATTATTATTTAATTTTTCTTTTCAACACAAAATGTTATAAACAGACAGAAATTGATGCGAATAGAATTATATTTATTATATATATTCATCGAATAGTTATTACATCAATTTGTATAAAAAAAATCAGTAAACTCAAAATAACAAGACGCGAAGCATAAATTAGCAAGAAATAGTATTTTTTCAAATTTTAATTATTTAAATGCACCTGTCATTCATCTCTTTACACAATTTTTAATTATGTGTTTTTTTTTTTCAAAAACTAATTATAATAATTAAAAATAGTTTATTAGGTTGACTGGCTTAATGTCGTCCGTTCGTTTTTTGTTTCTTTAAAAATTACACTTTTTATCTGGGTTTCAAAAATATAATTTATTTTTGTCATTAATTTAATTATCATGCGTCTAATTTTTATATATTTTTTTAAAACTAAAATATTTAAAAGATATTAATTATAAAGGAATTTATGAAACCATTCACATAGTTTTGAAATTATTGAATAATATATAATTAATATCTCACGAGGTTACTTAATTTAGAATCCATATTCCCACACTGTAAGCATATGTATTACTTATTTTTAATAAAAAAAAAAAGTAAAATAAAATAATTATTCAATTAGTTTTAATTAGAAGTAAAAAAAATATTATTACGTGCTTTAAATATTCAAAGTTTAAAAAGTAATAAATTTTTTTTTATTTCCTTTAATAAAAAAAAAAGTTACCTCACAGGTCGCACAAACCGTTCGATTATCATAACAATTAACATCATACGATAAAATAAAACACGGTTGCTCGACAAAAAGAAATGAAGTATAAATAGTATCTACCATTTTATTTATTATTATTTTTATTTTTTTTGTAATTCTCATTTGAACTCAAAAATAAGTAAATCAAAAATTTTCATTTCATTTTAGTATTACAAAAAAAATTATAAAGAAAAAAAACAAATCTAAGGTGCAAATGAAGCATCGAATTAAAAAAAATATATAAGCGTATGTAAGTGTATATAAATAAATTTATAGTGCCAAGAAAAATAGGGACATGAGAGAAACGACTTTATTTAAAACGTATTAAACAGGGTTGAGCAAATGATTGGTTAACAGAGCATGTTGTTCTTGTCAAATCGTCAAAGTGCCGTATTAGTCAAATATAAATTTGATAAGAATTTACTAACTAAAATTAATTAAATTCACATTGTGTGAATACAAAACACAAAGAATTCTAACCAACAAATAAGAACTTTTATTATAATATATTATTAAATTTGAATGGCATTTTTAATCTATTTACTATTTACTAGCAAATTTATTTCTCAACACTAAAATGACATTTCTGAAGGCTTTTTTATGTACATAGTACTCAGCCCATTATAAAGCTTGAAATTAGTTAAGTCTAGTATTTTCAAGTCATAAAAATTGTTTCATATAAAAAAAATCCAACCCTGTTACAAATGTACATTTTATAAACAAACATACAAAAATACAACATCAACACAGCATAAAACAACCAAATATCAATAATAAAAATGTGTCAAACGAAATACAACTTAATTTCATTTTTAAAAAATAATAAGAAATAAATAAAAATTCTTTACGTTAAATTTCAGTAAGGAAAAAGGAAAAGCAACAAAACGTTGTTATTTTATTATACATAGACCGAAAAGAAAAGAAAAAAATTGTAGGAAAGGATCAAAAGAATACAAGAAAAAAATGTTTAAACTATTCAGGTTTTTGGTATTTAAAGGAATAAATAGGCTTAAATCTAGGTAGAAATGTTTCACTAAAAATAATTTCAATAAAGAAAAAATTAGAAGAAAACCAGACAGAGTATATAAAAGTAAAGTATTTAGGTAAAAAAAAAATGATTACAAAGAATCATTTTATTATATTTCCAAAGTAAGCAGATAACATGGTGAGTTTAACACCAGTGTAATCATAAAACGTTGTTCGTTTACTGTTTTAAAAAAAACTAAATAATTATTTCAAAAACTAATATATGATTGTTGTTAATTGTCGAAAAATAAATTTTTTGTCAATAATTTCTGTGATTTTTGTTAGTTTAGTTTTACTTGTTGTTTGATTAGAAATTTAATAAATCAATTTTAAATTTTATGCTTTAAATATTTTGAGCTTTACATATTTTTAAAGTTCCTTAAAATTAAGTTTCGTATCTATTTTTATTTTTTTTTTTGCTATTTTTGACAGAAAAAATAAGTTGAAATTTTTAATTAAAAAATTACGTAATATAAAAAAAATTGTTAGATAAATAAATAAACAATAGTAAATAATTAATTAAAAAAAGAAATTATTTAAAGGATGAAATAAAAAGTAATGACATTTTTCAATTACAAAGTCTGAAATTCCCCCTCTTCTGAAAAATAAATGAAAAAAAAATATTTTTAAGATTTTTTTTCACTTGTATTTCAATTTGGCATAAAAAAAATTGGGAGTTTTATGCAGTAGACGAACTCTATCTATTTTAATCTATTTTGATTTCCAGATGACAATCTAAATAACTTTAATTTACATTTATTTGCTGATAAATAATAAAAAATTTTAAAATAAATAATACTAATTAGCAGGCACTATATTGAGTAGTATTTCGTAAACGACATGTATTTAAGGCACTAGGCTGTATAGAAATATTCACTTAAGCCTACATTGTTCAATTATTGTCATAGAATTAACACGATCACATTCTTAAATCAAATAACTATTTTCATTCACATAATGCCTTTTAGTACTAAAATTACTAAAACAAAATGAGGAGTAAAATTTAGAAAAATCAACAAAATTCTATTTAATTAATTATAAAACTAATAGAAAAAATTATTTAAAGTTTATAATGAATATGATAATAAATAAGATAAATAAATAAAATTAACACAAAGCGGAAATCGTAAACATGAGATTTATGAAAAGAAAAACAAATTAATTTTTATACAGCTACTAAATTTAATAACTTTTAGGCAAACAAACTAAATAAATCACTTAAAAATTATAATTTTTTCACTACGTTTTTCATTTTATCAAAATTTTCTCGCTATTTTTTGACGTCAAATAAATAAAAATAACGCCAAAAACAATACCAGTTAACAGATAATTAAAATTTATTTGAATTAATAAGAAAAAAAATATTTTTATTTAAATTTTCATCACAAACAATAAAGTTTTTTTTATAAATTTCCTTTAGGTTTGCTTTATTCATATTTTATTAGCATTCTGATAAAATGAATTGAAATATTAATCTCAGAATTTACTTCGTTTCTCATCACGTGTGAAAATTATTTTATTTTTTTATATTTAGACAAAAACCAAATGATAACAACATGGTACAGTAAAGTCTATTGAATCACAAGAATAGACGAATAATTATTCAAAAAAAAAAACATTTTAAGTAAGTCAACTTTCATTTATTTGTAGAGTTGCTTTGTAAGCTAAGTATACCCTATTGCAATATTAATTAATTACTCTGAAATTACGCAATATCCCATTTAACTAAGGTTTTATTGCATTACTTTAGGCAAATGACTCAAACCATAGCATTTTCAAACCATTGAAATGTAGTAATGTCGCGTTATTAGTTTTATTCCGGTTTCAGCCATTATAAATTTATTTAAAAACAATCAAAAATCCCAAAAACAAAATTAATCTTATCAGCTATAGTTTATAGTCATAGGCCAGTGTCATACAAACAAAATTCAAGAGAAACATCGTAAAAGATCGAAAAACAAAAAAAAATTAAGTTGCTAATTTTATTTTGAAATTATTATTTAACACCATAGCTTAGCTAGCTCTACCTACACACTTAATAAACATTAAAAGTGCGAATAGTGTTTTTTCAATTTTTTTATTTTTCCTTTGATTTTATGAACTTTTTTACTTTTTATGGACTGAGGAATCCGATCCACCTACTAAATCAAGAATTACGCATAAATAAAATCGATAATGAGTAGATGCCAAAGTCACCAATCAGTTGCAAATTTTTTTTTTTTTTGACTTAATAGTTTTATTTTTATATCTTTATTATTTATTACTAAGCTTGTTCCGGTTTTGTGGGATGTAAGATGCTAACGCATTTTTTTTTTTTATTTTTGACTTGTTTTGTTAAAAACTAATATTTTAGACATAGAAATAAAAATTATAATTAAGAAATATTAAACACAAAATTTTTTAACGTGAAATTTTTATATTCGATAGAAGTGTTAAGGAGAGAATTGTAAAGGAAGAGGAGAATAGTTTTATGTTTAAGTTACATTAATTATCGCATTTTTTTTCGTCTTAAAATTATTTTTTTGGAATAGCAATAATAAAAAATTCACTTATGATGTCATAATTATACAAAACTATAAAAGCAGTCAAATATTTTCCAGAAACATTTAATCGTAAAAACATATTTGTAAATAAATCCTACAAAATCCAAAGGCAGCAGACACATTATTCATTCATTTCATAAAAGTTTAGTAATAGTTTAAAAAATGCAAAAACAAAAAACAAATGCTTTAAAGGATTTTAATAGCAATAATAAAAATTGTTTTTTATGGGAATTGTAATGTTAAAAAAACCACTAATCTGTCTAACAAAGAAAGCAAATTTATAATCACAATAATACAAAGATAATAAATAAATAAATAAATAATCTAGAAAAGGCTAAACAAAAACAATAAATTATTATTTCGAATTTTGGATATGACGTACATATGTATCGTTTTCTGCAATTTAATGCAATTTATCTAAATCTGCATAATGTATTAATAACAGTAAAATAAAGGAAGCTATTACCCGATAAAACGTAAAGAATATTGAATCATAGCAAATCATACAATTGGAGATATAAATATAAAAACAAGTATAGGTAATATATATTTTTAATCGTGTGTTCCGTGAAAGTCGAGGAGTGTTGTTCAAAAGTGTTGTACACAATCAATTTTAGTATCAGTTCAATTAAGGTTTTTAAGTTTTTTTATTTATTTTATTTATATTTATTTCTTAATGTCAAAATAACATCAGAAAAAAGCACTACTTAAGATTTAAATAACCTTAAATGGTGTTTAATATATAATTAGACAGCTAACTACAGAGAAAAAAACTCAGCGAAAAGAGAATAAATTAAATAAATAGCGCAATACAAAATAAATTTGCTAGAATAAAAAACTCAAAACATTATTTATCTGAATGAAAATTTATAGTTTTGATTACAACAAATCTAAAGCAAATACTATATACAACCAAGCAACATAAATAAATTAAGAAAATAATTAACAATAATAATTAAAATACATAGAGCAATACAACCATCTACCAGTTTATAACTCACTCAACGCCGGCTGTTAATATAAACATCGATTTATCTAAATTTTCATTATTCGTAATAATAATAATAATTTTTATTATTTTATCTAAAAATAAACGAATAACTTTTTTTTTTTTTTATTACAAACAAAACGTTAATTATATACAGAGTAAATTGTATATCGCTTTATGCACTGTCTCTAAGGCTACACATAATACATACTCTCTAACTTTGGTTTCACTTTTTATTTGAATTCTCTTTTTTTCTTCAATTTATTAATTAAATTATCTTTGTAAGATTTTGTTATGTATAATAGTGTTTTTGTTGATTTATTATTTACAGAAAAATATAATAACAATAACTAAAAAAGACATTTTATTTTTGGATTGAAATATCTTCATTACCATTTTTGTACGGTAAATTGGATCAGTAGAGTTGAATTGATTAATATTCATCATATAGTTCCAGTATATGAATAATACAGGATAAATAAAAAAATATATTATGTCGCGACTGCACTGTTGTTTAATTTTTTTAAATACATATTACAAATTTAGTTTAATTTTAGTTTATCGACCTACTCGGTCTTTTAAAACAGAACAACAGAAATAAATATGTTTTGAAGGAAGATGATGAAGAAAAAAAAAAAATAATAATAAATTCTTAAATGAAAATACAAAACAAAAACATGAAGGGAATTAATTTTACGACAAATTAATAAGGTAAATAAAGCCATAAATAAGAAAAAAAAAATAAATTACTAAACATATTTAAATGCAAAAGATAAATAAATAAATTAAATTTAAAATTTTTTTTTAAATTATTAATGATAATATTATTAAAAAAATGAATGAAACATTTGTATTATAAATATAAAACCATCGATTAATTAACAAATAAAAATAAGAGAAATCATAAAAAATATTTTTTATAGTTCTATGATCAGTTTGAATGTTTATCATTAACTCTCATGATTTTATATAAATTTAGAGAAATGTGGGTTTTTTTTGCCATGGCAAAAAGCATTACAAAATAAGCTTTAATTGTTGAAAAATCATGGATACAATATTATGATTACTTTACACTTATTACTCTATAAATACAATTTAAGACATTTTGAAACTAAATCAAGAAACATTAAGTTTTTCATCAATTATAAATACAGTTTTGCGCTAGCTAAATGTATCGCTAAAATAACATATTAGTTATGTGTGAAAAAAGTGGATAACGACAATCTAATGATTTGCCAATGTTGACAAATGTATGATCAAAGTAGTTGTCAAAGGCCTAACGCTCATTAAATATTATATTTAAATTGTAAGGTTTTTCATTTATTAATTTTTTTTAAATTTTATTTATAATTCAGCATAAAGCTAGCGCTAAGAAAACATTAATCATTAATAACAATTAAATTGTTAACACTTTAACATTTTAACATAACTACTTTTATCATTATTTATGATTTTTTTATTTAATTATTTATTATATAAAAGAACCGAAGTTTATTAACGCCGCATATCAAAACTTTAGGGTGCACGTACTATTTAAATTATTATTGCAGCGATACCAGTGATTTTATGGCTTTAAAAAAATGCTATTAAATACATAATATGAGCAAATATAAAATAGTTAATAGTAATTAAAAATAAATACACAGACAAATTAACCATACCAACTAAGCAAAATAATTTCATTCCGTAAAAATGATACTAAATTTCTCAATTAATTTTTATGCAACAATATATTATTTATATAACACTAGGATTATAACACCATATTAATTGTATTTAAATTTTATTTTATTAATTATATCTTTTCACTAATTAAATATAACAAAACATTATAGACAACTGCTAAAATAAGTGATTGAAAATATATGATTTAAAAGCAAAAACAATTCCCCAAGCTTAGCTTGTTTACTTAAGCAAGCATATTAACTGAAACCATAATGTAATAAAAATTCTTATTTAAAGAAAATATATAAAAATTTAATAACATAAAAAAAAAAGTGAATAAAACACTAAAAAGCAAGCCGACAAATTTGTAAATTTATTATTAAAAAATTATTAACGAAAAAAAAAATTAACAAAATCTAATCAATTAAAATCGAAAAACATTATAATCATAATAATAAAAAGAAAACAAAAATTTTATAATCGTAAAATTCGAAAAAAAAAAAATTTAATAATATTAATTGTAGTTTTGTTAATTTTTAATTACATAAAGTAAGCAAAAAAAAAAAAATTATTTATGCGCCACGTGCAAAAATTATAAGTTTTTTTTACAAATTTTTTGCGCATTTCAAGAAGTGCGCAATTATCAGTGTTGTATTGAAGCTACATTTTCTAACAAAACACTTAATAAAGAAATTATATATTTTAAAAATATGCATTGTTCATATAATTTTAGCATCTGTATTTGGCAACACTACAATTAGGATTGTGCTTCTTGTGTTCACTTTTTATTATCTTTAAGCAATGCTGTTCATTAAGCCTAATTTTAATAAAACATAGTGTTGTAATATACTTCCCAAACAGTTTTAAAAAGCCAAACGATTATTTGAGACGAATCAAATTTTCTTCCTAGAAGTTTTGAATCATTTATTTAGATAAATTATATTTGAAGTAAGATTTTATTAAGATTTTTTATTTTATTTAATCAAATTAACGTTAAAAACAAAAATAACGAGTCATAATGAGTAATAAAAGTATGTCAATTACTCATGACAATTCGATTATAGGCTATGATGGAGGAATAGTAACAAAACATGAAACTTGTAGACTGTTTCGAATTATATGATGCTTTAGATAAACTAAATAACTATTATGATAATTTTATTGGTGCAAAACTTAATTTTATAGCTTTATTCAGCTCTATTCAAATGAATAAACCAATCAGAAAATTCTAGTTATTATTAAATCTTTTATTTCAAAATTTACCTGCGATAAAAATATAAATTTTGAAAAGAAGTCCTGTAAAAAGTGTTGAAAATAATAATTATTAATTTAAAATAATCATTCCAAATAAAATAAGAATTTAATAGTACAAAAAAAACATAAACTTCTTTAAAAAACAACTTTTTTTTTATTCAAAAATAATTTAGGGACCACATCCTAAGAACATTATAATAGAATAAAAAAGAAATACAAAAAAAAAACGCAAGTCATCCTGTTAAATTAATTTCAATAGTTAAGCCCTCAAATTATATATTTGTACCTAACCTGGTAATTTTCTCCAATATTCGATAAAAATCAATAATCCAATTAATTAATTAAAACGATAACAATTGTTTTTTATATCTAAAATACCAATCAGTATATAATTATTATCGTTATTGTAACAACACTTTGCCCCGGAAGTCGAATTTAATAAATTAATCCTATAGAAAAATAGATGAAAAGTTTTTTCAAGGCATTCTAAATGCAAACAAATAAAATATAGAAAAAAAGGAACATTTCTAACAAGTTTTTTAATAAATAATCTGCAAAACCTTATTGAGCCTTAACATTTCATCCATATACCTGACAAAAAACATTTTATTTGTCTCGTTTTGGAATTAAAAGAATATAATATATAAAAATACTTACAATTGATCACAGAAGTTGCATGTTATATTTGTATTCGATGTAATGGTGAAGAATTAGACACAAAAAAACAATAAGAAAAGCAACAAAATATCTTTTTATCCTTTATTTTCACAAAATAAAATCTTTTCTTTTACTTATTACATAAATTTACTTTGCTGCAGCACTAGCAGCACGTTGCTATTTATATTGTCCATAAATATGCTACCGTTAATGTGCAAACATAGATAATTTATGTTTCGAAAAATAACACACACTACAGCATTACTTAACTTTTTTAAGTCACAAAACAAAAAAATCACGATAAGAACACCAAAACCAAGTAAATGCAATTGAATCGTTTTTCTTCTTTTTTGTTTATGTATATCATAGACTTAAACCAGACTAATAGTTTTAAGTGACTTAATTTTTTGTTTTTTTATTCCTTGATTATTTTTTATTTATTTTATCAAGAAACAAGGTGCACCGGATGATGACGACACATATGCAATAGAAGAACAAATTCCATTCTTCTTCTACTTCTCCTTCGTTTATTTTTTTTTATTTCTACTTTTTTTCTTTCCTCTTCGCTTTTTTTTATTCTTTCTGTATTTTTATAAATCTACTTTTCCTCCCCTCTTTTCATTTCTTTTCTTTTATTTTTCTTATGTTGTGTTGCTCTTGTTGTTGTTTATTGTTTTTCTTACTTTACAGAAAAATACAAACAATTCTACCGTACAGTGGCGTACGTGTTTCACACATGAATTTTAATTTATTTATTTACAAAAATATGTTTAAACCAAAAGTCAGAAATGTTAATTTAATCTATCAAATGAAGTCACTTTTTCAGCTAAAATAATAAAATATAAAAATTAAAATTTCAAAAACAAAACAAACAAATGTTTTGTTTTTATTTTTTTATTTTTCATAATTTAAGCTTCTTATTTAAGTAACAAAAAATAAAAATAAAGTAAATTTTAAGTGAAGTAAAATCAATCTTGTTTGTCTATTAGTAATCTAATTAACACTAATTAGTAATACAAATGTTATTTTCAATTAAATTTAGTTACTTGATTAAAAAAATGACAATAAAAAAAAACAAAAACCAATTCAAAGTCAAGTTAAATTTATTATATACACAATATTCACGGTAAGACGCGAGAACGAGTCTCAGGTATTTTTTTATTTTGTCTTTGAAAAATAAAAAATTAAATACAAAACCTGTACAAGTGAATTATTACTTAAATTTTATTTTATTGCTTTTTTTTTTTCTTTATTTATTTTACTTTACTTTACTTTTATGCTGCTTTACTTTACATTATTTGACTAGACTTTACTTTACTTAAAATTTATTTCTCTTTGATTTACTTTATCTGCGTTAATTTTTATTTATTTACTTAGATAAATAATAAAAAATGAATTTTTTTAATCTTAATTATTTAAATATTATTTAATCAAACGGTTTTTAGTTATTCTTATTATTAAGTAACATTAAGAAGCACAGAATCTGCGTTAGCCACTAACACTACACTAACAGTCATTTATTTAAATACACTAATTTTAATATTTTTATTTCTCTTCTAAATCACATATTGATGAATATGTTTTATTTTAATCTTTTTTCTTAGATTAATTAAATAATAAAACAATAAAAAACAGTTGTTTTTCTATTATTATTTAAAAGAATCAAACATTTCTACTCATTTTATTACGTTTTTTTTTTTTTTTTTAATTAATTAAAACAGCATAAATGATACAACTGATGCTGCACAATGGAATTTAATTTTCTGTATCTGTATGTAATTCACGTAAGAAATGTATGCAATTAAGTTAAATATATAACGCAAGAAATAACTAAATAAAACAACAAATAAATTAAAAAAAAAATACCAAAGCAGATGGACGACAAGACAAAGTCAACTTACTTCACTTAACTAATCCATCTTCAAGAACAAAACAGAAAACAACCGAAAATTTTATTTTTATTTTTATTTTATCACATATTTATTACATTTTCGAAACCTACTCATTCTCATTTTTCTGGTTTTAAATATTATTTTAAAAACAAAATGTTAACATGTGTGCGTGTAATAGAATATCAAAACAATTTTTTTTTGCTTGCGCTTTTCTTAAAAAAAAAAAATAATAATAAAACAATGTTCACTTTATTTTAAGTTTTTTTAATTCGTAATGCTAAAAGATTTGTTATAATAATTTTTATTATATATTTTAAGTTTATTGTTTCTTTTAATAATAAATATATTGAGAATTTTTATTAATCACCATTTTAAAAATTGGGTATTTATATATATATATATATGTTTATATTTTTAATCTGGCAATACCTTTTTTGAAAATATTTTAGTCATAGCTAACTTTACACTTGTTTTGATAAATTTAAAAAAAAATCCAAAACGTCAAGTGTAAATGTTAAGGGGAGAAAAATGCAATATCAAAGCATTTAGCATAAACAATATTTTGGTTTAAATATTCGATAAACAAATAAATCTTTACTTGTTGCATATGCTGTAAATATATTTGAAAATAAATATCTGGAAAAAAAATAGTAGAGAAAAAATAATTAAAAACAATCAACAATTAATAATAGTAAAATTTGTTTAGGAAATCTATTTATTTAATAATAAAATAATTCAAAAATAAACACTTTTATTAACAAAATAAATGTTTAATAAAAACGAGGAAAAAACAAGTAAATCAAAATTTCTTTGGGATAAAATGACAAAAAACAATTTTCTTTTTAAATTAATTAATCTTAGATAATAAATAATAATAATTATAATAATAAAAACAGTTAAGAACTTAGATAAAAAGAAAAATATTCTTTTCGATTCTGTGTTTTTGTGGTTCGGTCTGTTTTTTTATTTTACTCTTTTTAATTAATTTAGTTTTTGTTTATTTTAGTTATGAATAATTTTCTATTATGACATTGTTTTTTTTTATATACATAAATAATGTTTTTATTCCTTGCCCATCGATTTAATTTATTCAATAGTTTCTTATTTATAATTTTCTTAATCAGTTTGTTTATTTTTATTTACTTAATTTATTTATTTTCTTAATTACTTCTTTATATATAGATACTCTAGGGTTTTTTAATAAGTTTCTTTATTTTACTATTTAGAATATTTGTCTAGTTTAAAAGGAAAAAAATATAACATTAAATTCTTAATAAAAATAAAGAAAATAATTATAAAAATTAGCTTTAAAACTAACAAAATTGATGAATCGTAAAGAATGCTTTACAGCAAGGGTGGGTTACAAAATGATAATCAAGATTCTTTCGATTAAAGGACCAAATTAAAATTCCTTCAAATACGAAAACCACACAGTTTTTTTATCCCACAAATGCTCTCTTTTTTTCTCAATATTCTACACAGTGTACATCATTTAGTCATTACAATACGTCTTCCATTTTTTTTTTCTTTTTTTAGTTTGTAAATAAAATATTTCTCACATTAAATTTAATTCTAGGATTTTTAAAATTTTAAACTTGTTAACTTTATTTTACAATTTTTTGTGTTTTGTTTTTATTTTATCTATTTTAATAAATAAATTTTTGTGTGACCATTTACCATTTTATGAATTAAAATTATAATAAACAAATTTTCACCTTCAAAGAAATAAACAATTCTTTTTTTTTTAATTATGGCAAAATATATGAAAATACTAATTTTTTTTTTTATTAAATCCTTCTTGAAATAATAATTATTTGTGATTAAATCACAGAATAAAAAAATTTGTTTCTCATCTATATACAGAATGAATAATAATTCAAATTTTTATTTATTAATTATTTAAATAAATAAAATAAATTAATTAAATATATTTTATTTTTTATCTTATGATTTACATTTTGCACAATTTAATTAAAATTATTATTGCTCTTAATTATTCATTTTAATATAATTTTTGATATAGCACAGGTAAATTGTGCAATCACTTAAAAGTTATTTAATTATTTTAAATAAATAAAAAAAAAAGTATTTAATTTTTTCAATTACCAACAACGAAATATAATTTTATTTTATTTTAGTTAACTTTTTAATTAATTTAAATTTTTTAATTTCACCTTTGATTTTTAATATTTGTTAATTATTTACTTGATAAGAGATCCTTAATTATTTTAATAAATTTATTAAAATTTCATTTATTTTTTTAATTTAAATAAAAAAAACTTATTATCTTTTTTATTTATATATTTTAACATTCACGTAATATATGATATTTATCTTCTGTTGAGTTTTATGTATTTACTTTTTGATTAATTTAAAGGTTTTATAGCATAATAACTCGCATTACAGAATAAAAATTAAT
Source organism: Ptychoptera albimana (assembly GCA_961205885.1). NCBI lineage: Eukaryota > Metazoa > Arthropoda > Insecta > Diptera > Ptychopteridae > Ptychoptera > Ptychoptera albimana. Next base: position 21,284,969 of record OY540803.1, read on the forward strand.
TTAGCTAATTAAGAAACTAAATTAAGAGAAAATGATTTGAACAGGTTGTCTAAGACATTTCTAGACATTTATTGTTTATCTTTTCATAATGAATATCATTGAAATGAATCTGCAAAATAGCTGCTAATTAGAAATCAATTTAAAAATTTTTGAAACAATAATTCATCATGATTAAATCAAACATTGATTATTCTCTAGAAACGATAAAAAATTGTTTAAATAATTTTGTAATTTGTATACGATTAATATGTGTGGAAGACTGTAGTCATCTTTATAATATTTAATTATTAAATTTTTTAATTACAATTTCGTATTTATTTATTAAAAAAATAAATGACTTAAAAGCTGAGGATATAATTTTGATCCAAAGAAGAAAAAAAAGAAAACATCTTAAGAAATTAATATAAAATATTTTATCTGATAATAATTTTTTTTATCTACATTAACTACATAATTAAATAATTTATAGGTTTTATAAATTTCTAAATTATTTGGCACGCTATTTGTTGTACAAACAATAATTTGATTATTTATAGAATTTTTTTTTTTGTTCAATCAAATATAATTAATTTTTAATTAAAATTAAAATTGCAATTTAAGGCAGATTAAGATTGAATTTGTTTTTTTCTTTTATGATAGATTCCAATTTAATTAATTTTAGATATACATATTTATTGCTTAATTAGTAATTTGTTGTTATTTTCTTTGATTTTTTGTTTTTTATAATCATACAATTTATAGAATTAATTCTTTTAAAGGCAAATAAGATATTTGCTGATTTTATTTATTTTTTTCTACTGACTAATTTTTTATTATTTATTTAATTATATCCCAAAATTTATTTAACCAATGATAACTATACAATGTTTCTTTGTCTTGTCTTATTAAAATATTAATTATTTATATATTAATACATTTTTCTTCATGTGAGATTGTAATATTTCTATGTAATCGATCAAGTATTAATTAAGTTAATTATGTCAGAAATATAACCTCAAATAATATAAAAATACCTTTATGAAATAGCAAAAAAAAAATTATTTTTTTTTAAGAAAAGAAACATTATGAAAATAAAATCTCTTACTTCTAACAAGAAAATAAAAATTAATTTAAGCAGTGTTCATGGCGGCTTGAGTTTAATTATTAAATATATTTGCGTTACAAAGAACAACTAATATTTGTTTTCTTTAAAGTCTTAATCGATGCAAAATTGAGTGAACTTTGCGACTTTCATTAACGCGACGAATGATTAATACTCCTACTAAACTAAAAAAAAAAAAAAAAATAATAACAATAAAAAAAAAGCAAAGCGAAGCTCGAATGTTGGTCCATCATAAAATTTATTGATTATTTTTTATTTATTTTATCTGTTTTGTGCGTCTTACAACAAAAAACGCTTACCTTTTCTTTCGTCAAAAATGAAATTTTATTAACACTTTTGCTAATCAAAAACTAAATTTTCTAATTAAAAATCAATCAGACTTGATATTTTTATTTTTCATGTTCTGTAATTCATTATTCATTTACACATTATTTGTAATTTTATATATTATTATTATGTTTAATTAAATTATTTATTAATTGATTGTTTTTTCACATTTTTAAAAGCGTTTTATTTATTTATTTGTTTTTTTTTTTAATTTACTAACAAAATTAAAGGTGAATATGATCCTTCATATTAAAAAACGGCCACCATTTGTTAGTAAATTAAAAATATTGTTTATACATTTATAATAACCAATTATTAATAATAAAATAATAATCAACAATTCCGAATTGAGAAAATTTTGTAAATTTTCTATTAATAATAAAATAATAATGTCTGGTCAAAGAATGCACTTCATGTGTCTTCAAATAATTTTAAATTAACAAATAACCGTTTAATATAAACGTTTTGAAAAAAAAATTTACAACAAATGGGAAGCTTTTATTAACTCATATTCTTTAATTTAATTTACAAAATAATCACTATTCAATCGAATCAATAGTTTTAATAGCTAAAATTTTGATTAAATTATTATTTTAAAATAATAAAATAGAATTTTTCAATAAATTATTTAATTTAAATTAAATGTAACAAGGAAAAGCAAAATAATTTTCTGGACTAGGTTAATAATTAATTATTTAATTAAAACTGACTAAACTAAATAAAGGCATTTATATAACCTTTAACTAAGGCGAAAAAGGGTTTATATATTTATATTTAAATAAATATATTCTTCTTTAATTAATTTTTATAATAGGTCATATTAACTATTTATTTTATTTTTCACTTAAATAAATCAATTAATAAACTTAACATCCATCCTTATCGTTTTTTTTTTGTAACAATAATAGAGTAAAAGAATGCACTGCAGAAAGCCAAAATGATACTTTACTGCAGTCCTTGCGTTGATATTTATATATTTAAGAGCAGAATTTATTAAATCAGTTTTTAATTTTTTATTGTAATTTGTAAAGTTTATGCATCAACGCAAATATTAAATTTTAAACTAGATTTACTTAGTACTTATGTTGCGTTGAGATTAATTCTAATAAGAAATTAACTTCATATGGCAACGCAAAGGACTCAGCATATTTACTATAATCATATTTTTCCTTGAAATAAAATTTTCGTCACCTAATAATTTAATTAACAAAATGAAAATCAAATAGAATAACAATAATTCCAGTTAAAATATTTTAAAAGTAATAACAAAGAAAGTAGTAGTAGTAGTAGTAAGTAATAATAATAAAAAGTATAATAATGTTTATTTATTTTTCATAAATATTTCTATAAATATACTTTATTATGTAATTATATAATTAAATAATTAATAACCAACAACCTTAAATAAATTACCTAGATTTTATATTATTAATTAAATTTAATTTTACTTCACACATATTATGTAATTTTTGTTTTATACATACGGTGAATTTTTATATTTCTAAGAATAAATTCATTATTTATAAACAAAAAAGGGTAAAAATCCAAAATAAAAACAACAAAACGGAAGACACATAGCATGGGTGTTGTGAAAAATAGCATTATAACTAAAAATAAATGACCAACTTATTAGACACTACAACCATTTTAAAGTAAATTTATAATTGATAAATATTTCAAAAAATTATATTGACTAGCATTTAAATGTATCATCCTGAAAGAGGGGGTTGGTTTGATTTTTTTTGTAATTTTACTTTTCCTATTTTATTTTATTTTATTTTTCCTAATTTTTATATGTTTAAATTTCGAATAGCCATTGAAATTTTATAGTAATAACGTAATAATAATAATAATCTTTATTATTATTGCAAATAAATTTATAATATTTAACTTTCATAAATGTTCAACACTTAATATTATTTTATTTTTTTATTTATAATTATATTAATGTTTATTAAACGTTTTCTTTGTTTTAATTTTTCAACAAATATTGGATATTACTTAGTAATAGAAATTATCTTTTATTCATATCTTAATTTTAAAATTAAATTAAACAAAATAAAATTCACTATATTTTATTATTTGACTAATAGATTTTTTTTTCTTTCGTTTTCAATTTTTTTTTCTATTTAAAATAATAAATTAATTTTTAATCAATTATTTTATTTTCACAGCAAAAGAATTACTTCAATAATGAAATATTGTTGTATCGTCTTTCTATTTGTGGTATTATTTTTAGTAAATTATTTTGATTTTTTTTGTTTTATTTAAAAATTTTAAAGTTTTTACTTTTAGCTTCAACCACAAAAACTCTTGAACACGATTCAACCACCAATCCTAACACTAATTTATTTAACAAATTTCATTTTTTTTATATATTACCGAAGACCAACTTTTTTTTTTAGTTTAGTGCGAAGGGTACGGGTTTTTGAACGCTTTGGTGGTGATGGTGTTGATAAATGATGATTATTGTTATTATTATGTATTGTGGTTACTGTTGTTTCAACATCAATGACACGATTTTCTATATTATGAAAACCATTGTGATAAGATGTATTCTCTGTTAATGGCGAACTAGATTCAGATGGGCGTTTTAGTATAACGCCAGCTAAATTTAATAAAGCATCAACACCTTCAGCATGGCGTCGTTGTTCCTCCAATTCTCGTTCGTTTACATGATGACTGAAATGTAATAAATATTAGGTTTCCTTCATTTTTGTTGCAATATTTAATATTACAAAAATACCTTTCTTCACTACTCTCATATGCAGCGTCTGATGATGTACCATTACTAACGTTATCACTACTATTTGAACGACTACCACCTCCTCCACCTGCTGAATAAGTATGATCTTCACTTGGTGATGAGGTTATAACAGGAGGTCGCCTATAATGTTTTTAATTTATTACTGAACAAATTTTTTTCATAAATATCACAAAAAATAATAAAAAATTACCCATTATGAAAATTTTCATTAAATATTTTTGGTCCATGTTTAAGTGCCAGCATAGCAGTTGCTGCATTTACATCTTCTAAATTATCAAAGCCCCAGTGCTTTGCTATACGCTCAGGACTACTTATATTACTATTGATCATATTAACATTATTATTGTTATTATTAAAACTATTGCAATTTATATAAGGCGGCGAATTTATTGTGTCATGGTAATCATCATCTGGTGGCGTACTAGCACGACTTGGAGGATCATAATTACTACTATTGCTTGTCGTACTTCCATTGTTCATTTGTGCCATAACTTTAGTCAAATGAGGAAACAACATAGGATCTAAATTGCCGCTCTACAAAACAAACCAAATTTTTAGTTAATAAATTTCTATTTTACATATAAAATTAAAAAATTACTTTTAATATGTTTGTCGATATTCCATCAACGGTGCTATTGCGTGAATTATTTTTACTATTAAATAGTGTTTTATCGCTAGATACACCACATGGATGATATGGTGAACGTGTTAATGAATGTAAAAGATTCGGTCTAAATTGTTCTTCAACACGCCACAATGATCCTTTTCCCATATTCTAATAATTATAATGAAAGGAAAAAATTAATTTTGATTTATTTTACAATTGAAAATAAAAAAAATTACCGGAGCTTTTTCCACTTTTTGAAAGCATTTATTTAGTGATAGATTATGTCGCACACTGTTTTTCCACCCAGTAGGCGCGCTTTTAAAATAAGGAAAACGTTGTAAAATAAAAGCATATATTTCTTTAACTGGTAAAGCTTTTTCTGCTGAAGCTTCAATGGCCATAAATATTAAAGAACTAAAACTTAATGGCGGTTTATTACTTTTATCATAAGGTACAGGAGCAGGATGTCGAGTTTTTGGAACCACTGGTTTTTGTGCAATTATCCTATGACTATTTGATTCATAATCATTAGGACAACCATTTGTTGTTGATGAAGTTGTTGTTAAGGTCGTTGTAGTTGATAATGTTGTAGAATTATTACCAGAATTATTTTTCAACCCATTTCGAACTGGTGTTGATGGATAATCTTTCTCACTAGTTAATAAATAATTATTACCATCATATTTGTTAGGACTTTAAAAAGAAAAAAAAATTGATACGATTTTTGAAATGAAAAATATTATGGTTATATTTACCTATTATATTCCTGTTGATTTTGTTTTCTGTTTGTAGAAGTCATAGAGTTTGAACAATTGCTTACACCCTGTTTTAAATTTTTCATATGTTCTTCTCTTAAATATTTCTTATGAAAATGCTGATGTGGTGTCGAGGACAATGATGACGTTGATGAGGAACAGGAAGATGGTGATAAAATATTGTTTGTTGGTGACGCAATTGCTGATGATGAGGATATAGATGATGATGAGGTAGACGAAGATGTCGACGATGCAGATGGTGATATTAATGGTACAATATGATTATTACCATTTAAAATATTATTTTGTCTGTTATTACGATTTATAGTCACATTACAATTTGTTGCACTATTTATATATTCAACATGCGTTGTACCACCAACCGAAGTTATATTATTATTGGGCGATATTGTTGTAATAGTATGGTTACGACTTTTATTTATATTTGTATTATTGACTGATTTGTATTGATTTATTTGTTGAGTTTGATAATTATTAATATTTGCTGTATTATCTGTGATATATATAGCGATTCCCTTCGATTGATAAAAAACAAAAAATAAAATCAAAACGTTCACATAAAAGGATTTTAGTATGAATAATTTATTATTTTACCTGATCAGAATTTGAATTAACAGAGGACGTATTATCTTCTGATACACAAGAATCATCCACAAAATCACTTGTTGGTGTTAAAATACCAGATGTTTGATGCGTCGGACTTTCTGAACAGGATTGCACTTTTACACATGAAAGATTTATATCTAGAATGGATAAAAATATAATAAATTAGCATAGAAGATACAAATATTACTCAAGCTCCTAATAAATTATCTTCTAAATTAAAAACATAAATAAATTTATTTTCTTTTGCATTTATTTATTTAATATTTTTATATAAAAAATACACAACTAAAATTGCATAGGTTTATAAATTATTTTTGTTTTGTTTATTATTGTATTTAAGAAAATACAATTATTAAATAGAATACAATGTTTTTTTCGCACTAGTATTACCTTTGAGTAAATTTTTATCATGTAACCATGTTAAAGGTGTTAATTCTTCATCAGTACCATTACTGTTATTGCGATCAGTGCAGATTGTTTGTTCAGTTGCCACTAAAACAATATTACCGCCAACACCATTATTATTATTATTAACATTATTATTGTTATTATTAATATCAGAAACAGCAGCTAAAATTTAAAATAAAATTTCAAATTAAAAACATTAGAAAGGGTAAATGAAATAGCCGGTAAGTATACCTGTTACATAATTACTACCATCATTTATATTTGAAGCCTGTACAACTACAATTTTTGATGACGCTGGTATAGATTTAGATGACGACGGTGATGAAGTCATATTAGCGTTCATTCCGTGAAAATTGGCACCATTTATAATATTTGTACTATTATTAACAACACCATTTATTGGTATTGACGAGGATGCCTGTGGCGACGATGTCTGGTGTTGTAAAATTATATTTGAATCAACATATATCGTTTGATTATTATTATTTATGGTATTATTATTCCCTGTTACTATAGATAATTTTTCTTTTTTCAAAATAAAACCATTTTCATGCGATTGTGGTGGTGGCCGATCTGGAGACATTCTGTAATATAAAAAAATAGATAACATTTATATTCCAGATCATTTAAAAACGCAAAGCACATAAAAATAACAAAAATAGAAATGATCCAACGTACAAAACATAGAAAAGTATTTTAGTTTAAATAATTTTTATAGAATAATTATATAATTATTAAATTAAAAAATTTCCTTTTTTTTTTTGTTCTCCTCTTTCTATTCAGTTATTTTATTTTGTCTTGTTTTTATATATGTTGTCAAAGAATTCGTTTTTTAATTAGAAAATAACTTTAATCCAATCAAAAATCACATTTTATTTATATTAAAACAATTACACTTCATACACACAACCACACATAAAAACACAATGTACATCACTAGGAAACAGATTTATTGTTGTAGTACCGTAATAATTATTGCAAGACAGAAGAGAACATAAAGAAAAAAATTGCTTGTATATATTTTTTTTTTGCGCGATGCTATTAATTGGTAACCATGGTAATGCCGGGTTATATATAATTTGTGTTTGTTATTTTATATATTAATATATAGCACCAACATAATATACATAAAATGCAATTTCATCATATTATTTCTTATAAACATATTTATTTTTTCTTTAAAAATCTGTAAAAAATTTCATTTAAGAAAAATAGAGGTGGGTAGGAAAACAATTTTATAAATACATTTGAAATTATAACAATTTAGTAAAACAAATGTCCTTTTCGAAATGAATGAGGAAATACAAAGTTAAAAATAACCACAACCAAAAACAAATTTTTATTTATAAAAAAGAAATCGTAGAAAAATAGCGTACCAACAAGCAGAATATAATATTTAAAAAAAAAATAAAATAAAAATAAACAAAAAAAAATCTTCTATTCTTGCATTTAATAAAAAATTACATGTGAAATGTGTGTCTTCTTGCTACTATTTGCCTTGTTTTAAAGATTGCTTAATTGCGTCAGTCAGCTACCTAAGCAACCAGCAAACCTTTTCATTTAAATAGCAATAAGGAAAACAAATATTTTAACTGCAGTATATGAATGGATTGGATTTAAAAACAAGAATCCAAGCATACAATTTTCTAATGTCAAAACAAAGCTTATGGTAATCGTAATTCTTAAATCTTTTTTTGTTAAAATCGTCATCATGTCGTTCATCTAACAAAAAATCAAAAGTATTAAACTAAATAAAAAACGAAATCAGTTTATTTTAGGTATCCAACAGAACACACAAAACAGCAGCATAAAAATAAACGAAAAGTTAAAAAAAAAAAAACAACAAGCATTTTAGACGAACATTTAAAACAAAATTAAATACGATGACAATATATAAATGTCAATCTGTTGGTTTTTATCGTTTAGTAACTAATATAATATATAAGAAACAACAACTATAGTACAAATAGTATATGTAGAAAAATAATACGTCACTTATGTACCAAATAATATGTTTACTCTTATTTTATTTTTGTTTCTTAATAATAACATTTACATATTGGCTAGGTATTTTGCTGCAACACATATATGAAACATTGGTTTATTTTTCTTAATTTATTCAAAAAGCATATTACTTGACACCGCAAAGTAGATTCAAAAAAGTTTTTCTTTTTTAAATTATTTTCAACCAACAGCAATCAGAGCACATGCATGTCAAGCAAAACATTGAAAATTAATTTTGATAAAAAAAGAAAAAAAATTTTATCATCAAAATTTTATTATCAATCATAATATTTTAACGAAATTAATAATCATGTGACAAAACATAATCTAAAAATTAAAAATATATATATATATATATATACATTTTTCCTTCAACACGTTGTTACGTACAAAAATAACACCGCACACAAAACAAAACAGAAAATCACTCCAAACACATTAACAAGAGAAAAATAACAATTTATTCATAATTAACATTAATTGTTATGCATAACATTTACTAGTTGTAATATAATTGTATAAATTTTTATTTTATTATTTACTAAAAAATTAAAACGATATTCAATAAAATTAAATTATTTTTAATTAGTTTTTAATGTTAAATAAAATAGAATAAAATAATAAATAGAAATTTTATAAACGCAATGATAAAAAAGATGATAATATGAATTTATTTATAAGGAGATTAATTAGTATTAAGCATCATAAAGAAACTTTATTTTGCTTTCACAAGAAAATTTTTAAGTTAACTTACAAAGGTAACAATAAAACACATTTTGCTATCCACAAATGTTTATATAATTAATATACGCACTTATAGGCAAGGCAAATACCCAAAAATGACAATAAAAATTTACAATAAAATAGTAGATAACTTAACACAAAAACGCATATGCACAACAAGGAAAAAAAAACATTGAAAGCTTTTGTATATTTGTTTTTGAAAATTCTCAGTTTTCTTCATTTGGAAAACTGTAATAATTATTTTACATAATTTACAAAAAGCTCAAAAGCACTATATCTATGTATTGTATATAAAATAGGAAAATATTTTTTGATATGTATAAAAATAAAAATTGTCACCATGGTTACACTACAAGTAATAACGTTAACTTCATTTTGTATTAGAAAAACATACACATCTACACGTATTATTAAAAGAATAAAGACAACAAGATAATTTTTTTATTATTATTCTTGTAAATAACTACCAACACAAAAATAAAAGACAAGGCAGCGCGCATCACATTAACTTCGCGTATTATTCATTGTAATCATCAGCATTTGTTATGATAAATTTACTTTAACTCAAGTTATAAAAAACACAATTATTCTAGTAACACAATAAATTACGAAATAATCACAACACAAAAAACTTATTTAACATTTCTATGATATTTTCGTTTATTATTATTTTTATTTTCAAAAGAAAAATGAAAATTCTATCAATATTTACATGCATAAAACCATCAGGGACATGTGTGTAAAAGAAACAAAATAGAAAAAAAAATTCAATTACATATATTTTACACAATCTACCAAATTTTAAACGCATGCGTTTTAAATTTTTAGCTTTCATGAAAACAGAAAAAAAAATTGATTTGAGTCAAATTTTTGACTAGTAGAGGAGATATAAACAATCACTGTGTTGTGTATATATATTTTTGTAGATAGATAACGTAGAAATTAACACCTCAATTTAGAGAATTTATATAAAAAAAATCATGAGAAATGTTCCGTCATTACAAAATATTGCCGTCTCTGGTTGCGTTTCTATAAAACGCACACAATTGTAAACTATAAATATTATATATAAATCATTGAAAATTCTATAATTAAAGATATGCTAAAAGTTTAACGCAACTACGTAAACATTTTAAATTATTTTTAAAAAAATATTGCACACAGCATGCATGCACCCAAAAAAAAATAAATAAAATTTAGGTCAAAAAAACAAAAACAAAAACTTATGTAAGGAAATTATAAACAAAACAAAACATTGAAGAATAATAAAATTATGAAAAGAAAAAGTAAAACGAAACAAGTGGAGACGCCAGGTTATGAATTAAAGCTTATATAAAATAATAATAGGAAAAATGTAGTTTATTTTATTGAAAATCGTTGACATATTCTATTTAACGCGTATTGTATTAATCCTTACTTAATAATTATGCACAAAATAACAAAAAAAAATAGGTAGAATTTTTACAAAAAAAAGATGCCAAGAATAAAATTTACTGTCGAATAATAAATCAAATTAAATATATTATCCATATATTTAAATCCATTAAACTTTAAAATATATTTTTTGCAAGAAAAAAATTAAAAAATCTTTGACATACCGATAAGTGATATTTGATATTTTACTATAATCGGAAATTTATAAAAATAATAATTTGTAAAGCGTTTTAAATGCATACAGAAATTACTCTTTGATTTATAAAAATTGAGCATAAGATATAAATACATGAGTACATGATAATATTATATTTCGTGATTAATTTAATAAACAATAAATGTAATTAACTATTTTAATTTATACATAAAGAGAGAGACGTTTTTTTTTAAATTATCTTATTTAATTCCCAACAAAAGATAAATTGAGAATAATTTCTAGTGTTTCTAGGATTAAGCAAGTCGCGAAGCTAGTTTAAAACATTTAATTTTGTTTAATATAAAGCACGTGTATAACGAAATCATGTACAAAAGTATACAAATCTAAACCCATAAAAAAAATTAAAAATAAATGATCATCGTGTTTATCGTGTATCAAAAATTAATAAAAACAAGCAAAAATAAAAAATTTACACGGCGTTTCAAGTTTCATTTACTTTGTCTATATGCCAATACTAAATAAATTAGAAAATTGAATAAAAAATTACATTTTTTCTATACCATCCAGTTTTCAGTCAATTCTCATTCATTTTTTCATTCAAGTCTGGTGTTAGTACAACTTTATGGAAATGGATAGAAAACTGTAATAAGGGATAATTTTTCACAGAAAAAAAATCAAACAAAGCATTTCATATGATAATTTAATTACTAAAAACTAATAAAGGATAAGTATATTCTTATCACAATTTTTGAATTATTTCAATTTTATTTTATATAAAATATAAATAAATAAAAAAATATTTTTTGTTTGTTATTCTAATTAAAAATTAAAAATAACAACACAATATGCAATATTCGCTAATCATAACATTTTTGAAAACTAATTATATTTTGATTAGCTATTAATTATTTAATTAAATTTAAGTACTACACAAAAAAAGGTAAATATAAAGCAACAGCCGTTTGAAATAAATATAAACAAAAATTATAATTTACTGATAATGATATAACTTGAACCACAAATTGTAGTTTATTCAATAGTATATGTTGTAAAAAAAATAAATTAATTAACCTCAACGTTTCGTCATAAAAAAATTAAAAAAACAGCAAATAGAATATTAATTTTAGTAAGAAACTAAGCAATAATGGTTTAAAAAAATTATTTTAGGGAAAACTTTGTTTTTGCAGATAAAAATAATCAAATCTGAGAGAATTTTATGTATTATTATTTATGAATTGAAATTATCTAATTGATATTTAAATTGATGAACTTAGCTTTTGACGAAAGTAATTATTTGGAGCATACGCTTAATAAAAGAATAAAATTAATAGAAAATTATTATAAATACAGCATATGATGTTATATTTATTGTAAATTAGTAAATCATTGAAAATAGTAGCTTCGCAATTAATTTGTAAATGATTAAATACGAAAGTAATCATATTATTCAAAAATCAGTAAACAACAATATAAAGAACACTCTGAAAAGTAAACAATAACGATAATTTATTTCTCTCAAATAAAGATATCTAACGCTGCTTAGCAGCCACAATTTTTGTGATATTTTTTTTTAGATTTTTATAATTTAAAATAGACTATTATACAACTAAATGTTATTCGCCTAAGAACACGAATATAGTATACAAAGTAAAATCAAAATGATTTCACAAACATAGAAACGAATTACTAGTTCCAATTAGTTTGCGTTATCACGAATCTACTGTAAATATAGTATCAATAGCAACCACACCGCACACAGTAAAAATTCAATATACATATATTTCTAAATGCAAATAAAGAATCTAGTTAACAAAAATTATATTAAACTTAAACGACACGTAAGTGCGTAACAGCTTAAAACAAATAAATAATAATAAATCGTTTAGCAGTGTAAAAGCAATCTTTTTCAACTACGACGATTAATATTATAATTTCCTGCTTAATATACATATTATAGTAATAATATTTAACAATAATTCAACAAAAACATATTCAATATGTAAAAAAATATTACAAATTTATTTTTATCACTTGTTAAAAAAAATACTCGACAGTCACTCGTGTCATTTGATATTTTACAAACAATAAAAAAAAAAGTTAAATGCTTAAAAAAGACGCGAGAATAAAATAGTCAATAAAAAATGAGAGAGCGACCAAAGAGAAATTTATTTAAGACACAAAAAAAAAGAATCAAATAAAAAATGCACATTTTTAATAACAATAATTTTGTATGAAAATTTAATTAACTATAAATATTTTAAACAATTAAAATAATATTACTCTTGAAAAAAAATTTAAGTATTAAATGTTAAGGAAAAAACAGAAAAAAAAAATTAATAAATAAAGAGAGAAGAAAACATACAAAACAAAACCAAATAAAAATATCTTTGATTTATTTCAACTTTCTATATATATTAACAAATAAAAAAAGATGTCTATACACACTACACTACCAAGAGTAAAAATTCGTATTTTTTTTACTTTATTAAAAAATAAACAAAATTTAAATAAAAATAAGATTTAGGACACAGCATTCAAAATCAAAATTTATTTGTTTTTTGTTTTATTTATTCAATAAACAAAAAAAAAAAGAAGAAATATTATCCAATCAAATAATACAAAAAATAAATAAAAATCATTTTTTTAATTAATTAAAACACTTAATTTAATTTATATAACAAACATTATTAATCTCTCTTTACTCTCAAAAATTCACAAACTCACCCACAAACACATTATCACAATTTTATTTTAATAATTATATATCCTTACAATTCTGTGTAAATAACCAGACACCTTTTTTCTTTAGAACTTTCTTTTGTTTTGGTTATTTTATTTTATTTTTTAATAAACTTAAACTTCTTAATTTAATTAATAATGTTACTATGTTTGCTTCAATGTAAACGCAGCTACTTATTGTAAACAACTAGGCATACTTATTGATAATATTAATAAAAGCAACAACAGTGACAACTATTTTAACAGTTTTTTTTATTCATTGCTTTTTGATTATAATAAAAAAAAATTAAAATGCAGAGAATAAAATATAAAATAATAATAATAATAAAAGCTCTACAAAAAAAAAGAGAAATGTGTTAAAATGTTCATTAAAATAATATACACACACATGTATAAATGCAGGGGAATTTTTCTTCTTTTACTTTTCTCCACTTTATCAAGTAAATTTAAAATGAATGTATTTTTTTTTGTGCATACATAAAACTAAATGTATGGGTTTGTAAAAATATAAAAATAAATGAAACAAATTAAATTAATTAAAAGAAAAACGCCACGACAAAACGATATATATATTCTTTGCCTCTTTTTTACGCAAGGTTTTTTGATTTGTGTGTTTGGTTGGTTTTGTTATACATTTTATTTTGTTTGTTATTTTCGTTGTTGCCCTGGCCTACCAATGAAACCCAATCATGTGGTGGTAGTGCGAACAACAGTGTTTTGTAGAGGAATTTTGTGTTATTTTCTTTAAAAACTTTTTTTATATAAATTATTTATGTTTGTTGCTTTTTTTGGGGCTTTTGCTGCGTTGTCGTTATCGTCAAATAGAAAAGTAATGTGTGCTTACTCGCGGGGAAACGTAACAAACAATCGGCTTAAATTTTAAAGAATGAATGACATTTTTTATTTTTCATATAAAAATTACGTGTTTTACAGTCTTAATAAAATTAATTTTTAACATAAGACAAGTTATTTTAACCTATATATTGATAAATATTATAAATTATGACACGAGAAAATAAAAAACTAAAGCTTTTATCCTAAAATTACAAAATCAGATTAGAATAGAATCATAAAGAAAAATAACCCGAATACATGGATGGGTTTTTCTATTACTTTGTTAAATTTATTAACTTCAATTAAAAAGCTCACTTCGTATCGTAACACAATATTTTAATACAAGTCACTTAATTAAATTAAGCGAAAATATCAATCAATCAACAAAAACACAGCAGAAATTTGTTGATATTTTCAATAAGTATTACATGTGTGTTTTATTTTACTTCATCATTTTCGTTCAATATTTTAGTCCAATGTCGCGAAGTTTTTTTTTTATTTATTTTATAATGCACACAGCAAACAGAAAATTTTATGTTTAATTGCGTAATGTTTACTTTAAAATTAATAAGTAAATAAAAAAAAAGGAAAAGCAGAAAATTTAATACTAAACACCAACGAAAACAACAAATATCAGCATCACTTATATTGCATTTATCTACTGTAATTAGATACAAATACAAAAATAACATATCATCTCTAATTTGCTTTTGTAATATTTATTTTAATAAAAAAAATTGTTTTTTATTTTTTCGAAATTCTCGATTTTAACTTTAGCAAACACACACAAAAAAATTATAATAATAATAATAATAATAATAATAAAGAAAAACGAAGAAAATCTATACTATAATCTTTCTAAATGAAAATAAAAATATATTGTTTAGCTATAAACAAAATATGGGTCAGGCAGGCAGTCATCAAATTATTTCTTTCCAATGAAAATAAAAAAAAAATTAACACAACTTTAATTTTGTATTAAATATGTTTACACGTCGTCATCAGAATCATCATCATCATTATTATTATTATTATTATTATTATTATTATTATTATTATTATTATTATTATCATCAACAATAGTTATTATTTTTTTTAATAATAATAAAGTAGAAATGGAACACAAATTCATGTACACTTTATTATTACAATACTATTAAATTACAATAAAAAATCATGTGTGCATGTAATTTGTAGTAAAAAGATAAAAAAAATTAAATTAATAACATTGTTTAATAATAATTAATTTAATTTATTACAAATAAAATTTATATAAGTCGTCATTTAAGTTCTAATAAATAAATAAATAAATAATTTTCACACAAATACACAAAACTAAAAATGTTTGTTTAAATTTTATTTGCCTGTGTACAACGGCCATGGTGTGGCAAAATTCTATTTGTGTACGTTTGTATTATTACATTTAATCACTAATTTATCGCACACACACAGCAACACACGTTTACTTAATTATTATTATTTTTAAATTTTATTTTAAAAAAAAATTTAAACAAAATTATCTTATCATCTAGTTTTTTTTTCTTTTACACATCACAGTGAAAATCACATCTTTTAAGCATAATCATAAATTTGTTTCTTTTTTTTTTAACTAAATGTATGATTAAAAATAGATATTTCCTTTAAAGAAACATTATTAAATAATACCAATCACCTTAATCGCAGTAAAACGCAAGGATAATAATAGTAAATAATTTCTATTAATTATATATGGACATGACAAATTATTTGTATTGAAATATGAGTATATAAGGAGGCGTAAATATATAAATTATATGTATGACCGTGTGGCACCGGAGAGAATTAGTCTTCTAATGTTTTTTTTTATTTAAAACATTATTTTAATTAAAAAGAAAAACAATCAGATAATTTTTCGTATGTTACAAAAGCAGCAGCACACATTTTTTCCTTTAGCATGCGTGATTTTTTTTCTTGCCTTAAATTAAACAACGTGACGTGATTTTTATCATTTTTTATTTTATATTATAAGACGAAACAGAAAAATAAATAATTCTATTAAAAATTGGCCCCAAAAGAGAAAAATAAATAAATTAGCCCAGTAACTACAACAATTTTATAATTGAAAATCGGCCATTGATAAACATAAAATATCACGCAATTAAATAATCATTTTCTATTTACACAATACAATATTAATTTGCAATTTAATAATAATTAATAATATTAAATTTTAAATCTCTTACCTTTTTCACTTTTAATGTTATATTGTTATAATTATTTATATTTTGTTCTCAAAATGAGTGTCGTATTATGTTCTTTGATTTTCTTTTAACTTAGAAAAAACTACAAAAACAAAATAATACAAATCAAATAATATAAAACAAAAAAAAAAAAAAAAAAAAAAAAAAGAGAACAAAATGACTTTAATAAAAAATTAATCGAAAAATAACATTAAATAAATAAATAAACTAAATTAAAAAAAAAAAATTTCTCGGTCACAGTATTTTTTTAAATCAAAAATTAATTAATTTTAATTATTCCTTGTTTTATTACTATTCATTAATGTCTTTTCATTCCACTATATATTAATTCCTTTAATAATTATGCTTTAAGAACTACATTACAATACAACAAATAAACTTTTTAATAATTTTTTTTCACTATATAATCTGTATGTACCAAGTAAACATATGACATCCAACACGAATTTTATTTGAAAAACAAAAAAAAAAATAAATAAATAAAAAAATAACAGTACAATGAACTGAAATTGTTTTCATTTTAGCAAATGTGCAATTTAGATTATACAATTTTTCGAAAATGTATTCATTATAATTTGGTATTCAAATGTTTAGTTTATTCTTTAATAACATTTAATAGAAATATTTTATTAATTATTTTTTAGAAATAAAGCATGATTGTTATAACCTCAAAATAGCATTGAATCAAAATAAGGTTGATAAGTATTACAAATATACCATGATATATATTAGTATCATGCAAATATACTGTATAATGTCCACGTTTTTATATAACTTTTCAAATTTATAGTTCAATGCAAAAAAGTTAGGTTAGAGATGTTTACTTGTAACTTTCTTTATAAACAATGTTGCAATTTTGAAAAATTATAACAATAATTTTATACATATTTTTTTAAATAAATACCATAATTTAATTAAAAATTGTATTTAAATATAAATATAGAATAGATGATAAACATTATTCTAAATGACAAATAATAGTTATAAATAATAATACAAAGATACATATTGGTTGCACACGTGAATAAAATGCGTGCAAGAATTCAAGTATTTCGAATTCGGAATCACGTGAAGTTTTTTTTTTTTAGTAAAATACTAACGCATTACTTCTACAGCTGTTTCTTACGTTAGTATTGTGAAAAATGAAATATAGCTAAAAAGTAGATGTCAGTTCAAAATAGAAAAATAATTGGGTTTATTTTATAGAAAATTTTGTAAAACAAAATTAAGTAGATAATGAAAAATGGCAAATCAAATAGTTAAACGGTTAAGTTTATTTAAAAATAAAATATATCTCTATCGATATGGATTGCCGTCTATGAAATGCACTTATTTGTCAACTGCAAATATCAACTCACAACAGCAAAATGCTGATTGTTTAATGTTTTTTCATAGAAATTATTGTACGCAACATAATAAATATACACAAAAATATGATAAGACTGTCCAGGAATCATTAGAAGAATTAAAACAAGAAACTGGAAGAAAAAAAAGAATAGATTTCTCCACAATTTATAATGTTGTCAATCAGCTGGGAAATGTAACAGTAACAATGGAAGATATAATATTTTTAATTAAGTGTTGTGCTTATTATCTCCCAGATACAGAGTATAATAAACGACAAAAATTATTAGATGTAATAAATACTTTTTCTGATAAGAATTTGCAATTAACACCAGAATTTTATACAATATTATTAATTGCAAATCGTGAAAACAAAAAAGAATTACCTGATTTTAAATTGTTTTTAAAAAATCTTCGGTGTACACCTAATGAGGAGATTTATCAGCAGTTGATATATAATGCAGCTGAATTTGGTAATATTGCACAGGCTATGGATATATTAACTGAAATGAAAAAGAATAATTTGCCTCTGTCAGAGAATGTCTTTAATGCTTTAATATTGGCACATTCACGAAAAAAAGATATTAGGAGTTGCCAAGGAATTCTAGATACAATGAATGCAGCTAATATAGAGCCTAGCGCTTCAACGTACACTGAATTAATACGAGCCAATATTGAAAATGGAAATAATTCTAATGCCATCCAAATTTTAAAAGATAAGGGTCGGCTATTAAATGACAAAATGATTTTATCAATAATAAAAAGCAATGCATTTAAAGATTGCGATCTATCGCTTCTGAATTTATCATATTCATTTTTATCTATGGACATTCTAAGAAATAATTCTATTGCCCCAAATATTCGAAATATTTGCACAGAACTTATATTTTCTGGGCAGCCAAAGAAAGCATTAAACCTTATCACATGTTTACCATTGCCGGTTTATCAAATAAATGAGGATTGTGATGTTCATGGTACGTCTGTACTAAATGATATGATTAAAACTGATGTAACATTTAACGTGTTAATTGATGTTTGCAGTACACTCGTTAAGAGTGACCGAAATTCAAGAGCTGTACATATTGCATGTGAAATAGCTTTGCGTGGTAATAGAGATATAGCAAAAGATTTACTATTGACTCTGCATAGAAGCGAGTCTTTACGTTCACACTATTTTTGGCCAATTCTAATTGACGAATATAAACTAAAAGGTGAAAGCGGCCTATTAGATATTGTCAAACTAATGGGAAACCTAAATGTTGAATTTGACTATGATACACTTAGATTTTATATTTTACCAAAGCTACCAATAACAATGAAAGAGGCTCGAAATGCAATTCAAATCTTAACGAATAATAATATAAAAATGTCAGAACTAGCCACACCAATTGTATCATATTTTATATATCATCGGAGATTCAACGATATTATTGACACAATTAGTTTATTCCAAACAAAATTAGATTCAGAAGAATTTATTATGCCGCTTGTTCAAATCTATATGAATCCGAGAATAACAAAAAAGTCTAAAAGTATTGTTAAATTAATAAAATTATTTAATGAAAAGAAAGTAAATTTAAATTTTGATTTTGGTAGCCAGTTTTTAATGGAAATCGTATCTTATAATAAAACCAAAACAAGCTATGAAAATGTTTCAAATATTCTAGAGGAATTTACTTTGGCGAATATAAAAGTTTCTGGATTTGTAGCTGACATGATAAGACAATTTTTTTCACAATGTGACAATGAATGTATGCGAAAAGAAGTTGAAATTTCCTTAAGTGCGATTCTTGATAAAAAAATAACATTACCATCAACAGACTTCTTAGGGGAACATATAAAGCATCCGCGTGATATGACACTGGAAGCATTAGAATGCCATTTGGTTGAATTACAAAACAAACAAATGAATACTAGGGGAGTATTACGTAGGCTACTTCAGCTATCTGTGCGAGAAGGGAAACTAGATCGAGCTATGGAGTTATATCAGCAGTGTTTGCAAAATGATGTAGAACAAAGTCCTGGTATGATAGCTAGTGTTTTCGAACTTTTTATAAAAACAAAAAATTTAGATAAAGCTGGAGAAATTTTAACGAAATTACAGAAAGAGTATCCAACATTTACTTTAGACGAGCATAAAGTAATTGATTACGCAACGTTGTTGGTTGAAAATATTCGTATTGATGATGCAAAAAATATTTTAGAAAGGCGGGCAGCATCTAATAAACCAAAGGGTGGTATTAATTGTATGAAAAATATATGGAGACTGCTAACTTGTATTGCAGAACAGAATAAACAAAACATTGCGACAAATGAATCAATGAAAATGTTAAATTTTCTTGTTACCAGTGGATATGCTAGTTACCACAATACGTTACTTGGACCAGTAGTACGTGAATATATATTAAAAGGTCAAATCAAAGAAGCACTGAAACAATTTAAGGAATATTCATTGAAATATAAAAAAACCCCACTGCAATTGGAACTATTAATTTGTCTTATAAATATTAGTAATGGAATTTGCAACAGTGCAACAGTTAATGTTTCAGCAGAAGAAGCAAAACAATTAATCAGTGTAGTGGTTGGTATTGCATCAAAAATACACGGACCATCAAAATCAAATTTAATATTCATAATGGCTCTAGCTGATGCAGGTACGGAATCACAATTACGTAAAGTTTTGATTAGTCCCGATGCTCGTATAAATCCTGAAGACTTATTAAAAGAGTGTGATCATTATATCAAAACAGGGAAAATAAATACCATGGTAAAATTAGCAAAGTGTTCCCGTGGCCTAAGAAATGTCATTAAAGAAGAACAATTATATAATTTAATGATTAATAATTTTGTTATTAAAAATGATTATTTATCTGCATTGAATTTGTTTGAAAAGATAATAGCTGATGATGAATATAAAGTGACTAGAGAATTTACACAGAATTTAATTGATCTTTTCGATAAGAATAATTTAGAAATTCCATCAAATGTATTAATTCATGCTAAATCGATTTAATTTGCATTATGTTTTGTAATTGAGTACCTTTCTCATTGTATAATTTAAAAGATTAAAAATGATGTTAGATCATTTTTTTATATTAATTGCGAGAAAATAAAAATATAAAAAATAAATAAATTATACTATTAAATATATTTTTGTTTTATTTTTTAAAGTTTTAAACAATTTAATTAAGAAAAAACAAATTTTTTCTAAACATGAATATACATTAAAAATGATTACTTATTTTTATCTAATTTCTTATCGTTGAGCATTAAAACCAGTTACACAAGGGATATAATGTTTTCCACCTGAAATATGCTAATTATTAATAAAATAGTAATAAGGCTGATAGTTAGCATAATAGCTGCATAGACTGCCACTAACTTATGAAAGGTAGAAAAGCATTAATGAAGAAAAAAAAACAATAATAATTATTTGAACGATATTTTTTTTCTTTTACTTGTTTTATTGAAAAAAAAACAATTATTTTTTAATTAATAAACTGGAATGTTGATTTTATCTTTAAGTTCTTTCATATAAGTAGTTTTTTATTTAAATAATTTGATAAAATAGATTTTTTTAGTATAAAATATTGAATTTCTTACTTTTATTATAATTATTGAAAAAAAAAATATATACACATTTATTTTGAATAATTGCTTTAAACACGTAAATTCACTAACTAAATTAAAATAAAAATTTAAAATTATTTCATAAAAAATAAAGAAAAATTTAAGTAAAATCACAATCGTATCTTTTTTAATTATCAATTAATAATTTAAGGAGATAAATTATAATTTAAAACAATTATTACAAACCCGAACGTCACCAGGCCAACCACGTTCTGGCACTGGTCTCTTACCACGCGAACAATTATCACATACAGCATGTCCGCAAGCACGACAATGGTGTCGCTTACGGTCACCTAAAGTTTGTACTGAGCTATCTTTTGATGAATTTTTATGGAACAATTTGTTATTGGATAATGCCATCAATTCTTCGACAGTGCCAAATGGCTCCTTGCAAATAATACAATCAGGTGAATCAGCGTCCGGTATCCAATAAGTAGGACGGGCCATGTCTTTTATAAAATCTACAAATGTATTGTCGAGACATAATAAGAATCATGTTAGAAGTTTGAAAAAAGGAAAAATCCAATTACCCTTTGGATATTCCAATACCGATGCAAAAGCACTAAACGTATTAATAGCGACTTCTCCATATTTACGTGCTCTAATATTTGGTTCATCGGTTAAATTTAATGTACTCGAAGAAGTGGATGATGATGTCATATCTTGTAATTCCTCTTCAAAAATTGTTACGTATTAATAATAATAAAGTTTAATTAAATTAATTACTAACCTTTTGGAGATTGTGTGGCGTGGTCGTATGTCTTTAATAATTCTGACTTGCATTGATTACAAACTCGAACAGGACTATTCCAGCCTCTTGCTGGTACAGGAAATTCATTTTTGGAACAAGGATCACAAAAACCTTCGCCACAACATCGGCAGTGATGTTTCGATAAACCTAATCGTTCAAAGTTTTTTGTACATGCATGACAATGCTAAAATGAAAAAAAAAATAACAATTAAATATATTTATTAGTTGTTTAAATAATTATATAAGTTATCTTTACGTGAATTTCATTATTTGGTTTCCAATAACTTGGCGCAATTTTATCGGTCATCCAATCTGTAATTTCTTTTGATGGCTGCTCTGTCCAAATACGCACAGTTTCTTTCAGTGATGTAACACTATCAACCATAATTTGTGCTGAATGTTTTTGGCTATTTAAACTTAATGATCCACCTGGCCATACGTGTACAATTTCTGTTCGAACAACACCCATATCCTCTGGTGTTTTATTGCCATACCAATGTTTACGTGAACGATAAATTTCACCGCAATGTGGACATAAAATAACTGAGCCGCTCCATGCAAATTTCGCTATTGAAAATATTGAATTTTCATTCGTAGCGTTGATTGTTTCTTTTACAATAACCTATAAATATTTCAAAATGCAAAATACTTGACACATTCGAACTAATATAACCTGTATAATATTGCTTACCTTTCTTTGATTATTAAAACAATGAATACATAAATATTCTTTGTTTTGATATTGATGTTGATATCTACAATGTTTTTCATTTTTGTGATCTTTTCCCTCTACTATGTGGCCCATAGAGAGTTCACAACGTTCATCACAAGATTCACACTGTATTCCACATGTAAAATATTGTGCGGGGAATGGATTTACATGCTGATCAATTATGGGACCAGAAAACTTTTTATTTAATGCCTAAAATTATATTATAATTGATTAATGTAAATAAAATCATATCATCGATTAAATTACTTCAATTGCATGAAAAACAACATTTGGTTGTCTATATGATCGAACTGTTGTGTTTCGAATTTCTAATAATATGGAATTTCTTAGTTCATTAAAATCTGTTTTTTTATTTATCGATTGCGTTCCAATGTAGCGCATTGAACTAAATGCTTCATGCTTCATTTTCATTTCATCAAAACGTTTTCGAAGTTCACCCTCCGGGCCCTCTTTGTTTATATCAATACCTGAATCTAACGGCTTCGTACGTTTCGTTTCATGAAAAATAAAAACAGCAGGACCTCGTGCTTCTGACGGTACTGGTAAATCCAATGATTTTAAAGCCAACGAAAAATGTTCTTGAAATGCATGGGATGCAATACCAAGAAATTTTATCATATCATTGTGTATTCGTTCTGCACACGTGCGATATATACAAATGTCGGATATAGCTAGAATTTTAAGTAACATTCTTTCACGTTGCTTATCATTAGTAGAAACGCCAAGCAAGCCCTCAGTATCTAAACACAATATATTTACAGAGGGCTCATAAGCTGCCCACACACCAATTGTGCACGAGTGCTGTTCGGACGATGTCCTAAATACTTCTAATCCGTTAAAAAATGTGTGGTTCATTGTATAAGATTTACCATCACCGGTATTTCCAAAGATTGATACAACTTTTATCTTTTCGTTTTCCGCACATCTCATCTTTTTACAAAAAACGTTGACCGTTGGTACGCATAATTTCTCATTATTTCCCATTAGCTGGAAACAAGTAGAATCATCATCATCCTCTTGTTGATCAATACATAATGATTTAAAATCTATATTCTCGTTTACTTTTGGATAATCATTCATCGGCCTTTCATCCATAGCATCATCGATTTCATTCTACATAAATAATAATAATAATAATAATAATAATAATAATAATAATAATACATTTTTCTTTGTTTATTAAGAAACACACCAAAATAACGCATTTATTTAAATTTATACTCAAATTTATTAATTTATTTCGAAATGTATGCAAAGTAGAATTTTGAATGAATTAAATTATTATATCGTAGAAAAAAACAACAAAACAATTTTTTTTTCTATTTAACCTTGAATACAGTTAATTTATATGCGAATATTTTTTGTTAATATATAAAACAAAGTCGTTTTGACGTTTCCAGATAAATAACCAAAGTAAATGATTTTGCAATTTTTAATTATTTACTAATAAAACATATTAAGAAATACAGTTATTCTCAAAATAATGCATCTTTTAGATTGTAAAAACATTTAAACTTACACAAATAATATTATCGTGGGTTGGTAAAGATGATAAATCTTCAATTGGTTCCATAATCGAAGGGGAATTTTTTTGATTTTTACCCATTTTGATCATATTTATATATCAAATTTTATTTACCACTTATTTATAATTAATTAAATTTAATTTATTTATCATTTAGTAGTTAATAATAATACACACTTTTTTTTTTTTTCCTTTTGTAAAATTATCATTTATTATCATTTATTGATAAATTTATCACAAAGGAAATTATACACTCAATGATATATATATATATATAAATATTAAGTGGAAAAAATTAAAAAACCACTACATGCTTTCAGTAACAGTAAATTCTAATCAATCTTTTCCAAGATTTATTATAAATTTATGCATTCACAAATAAAAAAAATGCGATTTTATTTTTTATTTTCACGTTTTGTTTACAAAAATTTAAGCAAAGAAAACAATAATATGGATGTGTCACAGTCACATACTGCGGAAGGATTTCTTTTTTATTTTATTTTATTTATATATTTGTTATTGATGTTATTATTTAAACGTGTTATTTTTAATAAAAACCTCAAAAATTTAACAAAAAATAAGTGTAATGAATAAAAGCTTAAACTAATTTTGCATTTCTGTTTTGCTTAAAAACTTGCACAATGAAATTAAATATTTGACATCGTTGACTCGGTTGAATATATATTATACGTATAGTCAGTAACAAAATTATAATCGTTAATTCGTAGTATTTTTATTCTTTTTTTTTTTTTTTTTTTTTTTCAAATTTAATATTAATATTTGTTCACTTTCAATTAAATCAAATGAAATATTGAATTTAAATGAAAATTGGTATACATTTATTAAACCAAATTATCAAAAAGGAAATCAAATAATAAATTTTCTTGATTTCGAAATATAATTGGTATAAATGGTTTGTGTCTAGTATTTGGTAAAATTAATTTATTGCTATGAATTGAATAATTTATTTAAAGAAAATTATTTCTTGATTTTCGATTATAATTAATTCTATATTTGTAATTTGTTTACTTTCATCATGGATAAAAAGGCAATTATTGCAAATTCTATTGAAATTATTTCATTATCAAATAAAAGATAACTGTTGGATTAATTTGGAATCTCAAGGTTAAAAATAATTATTTCTTTATACCTGAAAACTTTTTGTCACGAGTGTTTTCTTTCATAAAATTTAAATGCTTTAAAGTTAATATAAATGTATTTTTGTTTACATCAAATTACAATGATTACAACAAATACTTGAGATTTGTTAGGTCAAGAAGTTCACTGATTTTTATTATATTTATGTTACTTATCATATTTTAAGTATATATTAATATTTTTAAAGGATGGTGGTTGCTAATTGTTTGGATTAAATTTCATATCAATCTATTTTTATTCACGAACTATTTAGGCAATCTGAGATAAATATTTAAAATGTATTTCTTAGAAAGAACATTTATATTTCTTATTTTAAATATTTTATCTGCTGCTCAAAGTGATATAGTTTGTGATAAATGTTTGCTAAAAAAGTTGTACTGTATTTGTGAAGATAGAGACAGGGACATAACATGTGATAAACGCATTGATACTTCTCTGATTTCACCAACAGATCCAGATTGGCAGCATTTAAAAAATATGAAATCTGTACAATATTTGCGATTTAGAAAAAATATTGATTATATTCCAAGTCATGTATTTCCATTCTTTGATAATTTGACATTAATTCAAATTCATGATTCGGAAGTGAAAAAAGTCTCCTCTAATGCATTTATTGGTCTGAAGCGACTTGTGAAAATTTATTTATTTGAAAATCATATTGAAACTATCGAAAAAAATTCGTTTCAAGACTTACCATCGTTAAGAATAATATTCTTGCATCTTAATAGAATAACAAAAGTTGATGGCTTGGCATTTATAAATTTACCAACGTTGTCGGTGTTAACATTAGACCATTCTCAAATAAAAAAAATAGACCATAGGACATTTCGTGATTTAAAAAGTTTAAAAATATTAAACTTATCAAATAATCTACTTGAGACCTTTGGGGAGGATTTACTTAAACAAATAATAAATAATTTTATGTCTCCTGAAAGCAGGCTGAGTCTGCTTATTGGTAATTTTTGTATTTATATGGTAAAAATATGAATCAATTAATTTGATTTTTTTT
Organism: Ptychoptera albimana; assembly: GCA_961205885.1. NCBI lineage: Eukaryota > Metazoa > Arthropoda > Insecta > Diptera > Ptychopteridae > Ptychoptera > Ptychoptera albimana. The sequence continues at coordinate 21,311,864 of OY540803.1, forward strand.
TATTGAACAGGAAACAAAATTCAGTGCAATAATGATCTTTTCTGGTTATATGAATTGGCAAATAAAACAAAGAGTCTACAAATTGTAAACGAATTTGATGTGTTTAATTGTAAGGAACTTGGGAAAAACAGAAATCAGTTGAATTTATTCCCATTTATTATGAACAACATTTATCATTCAAAGAGTACATCTAACATAACGAATTCAAAATTTCCGTTAAATTTTTTTACATTTTTCATTAATCATATTTATAATCCTAGTGTTATAAATCCTAATATCACTGTAAATTATCATTAAATAAGATAAGAAATAAATTAAAATTTTTATTTTTATTAAAACTTGTATATTAGCTACGTGCTAATAACCGATGTTGAATTTATTAATTAAACATTTTTTATTTATTTATTTACTAAAACAAATGCAGCTATGCAAATATGTTCAGTTATTTCAAATTTTATTATATTTAAATTATAGAAACTATAAATATATTTAAAAACAAGTAAAATTCTAAAATTATTTATTAAGTGATAAAAAATTATATTAACAAATTGTTATAATAATTGAATTTGTAATTAAATTTAAGTAAATATCTTTGATTTCAATATAAAAAAAAATGTTTCTCATTTATGCGGTTTGTAACTGCTGTGGCAGACATTTATATTTTGTTTTTAGTGAAATCTCCGTTAAAAAATGTAGTAACCATTTATTTTTTAAATTATTATATATTGGTTGAATATATAATTATTAATTAAAATAAACATTTTGGAGCTTCGAGAAGCAGCCATTATAACGAAAAATAATATTTTAAAATCTTAGATCTTGGGTATTATTAAAAAACTTTTATTGAATATTTTAAATTTTTTTATTAAGTTGTTAAGAAATATTAATTCGAATCAATTAAATAATAATAAATATATAAATAATAAAATTTTTATTTCAGAAGACATATCTTCAGTGTAAATATCAACTAGGGTCAACTCGATCAAAATCCAGTTACAAAAGTTTCGATATTTCAAAATGAACATTTGATATATTTGTTAGTTTTTTTTTTAAATAAAAAATTAATTAATGAATTAGTAGGAATAATTTTTCATCAAGAAAGAAACAAAAAACACAGTTTTATCAACACATGGACAGACAAATTGAAGGGAAAAATTCACGGAAAAATGTAAGTCAATTAAAAATTTATACTCAAATTAAAAACGAAACTCTTTTATTTTTATTAGATGCTGCACTAGAAAACAAACACTAGTAAGTTTTAGGCAAAGTGGCATTGAGGCAAATTAAAAATCTGCGCGAATACAGATTTAATTTGAAAAATAAAAAAACAATAAAGCTTATTTTTTTAAGTTATTTTTATTATATTAATTATTTATAGTTTTTAAATATTTCCTAATTTTATTTTGCTTCAATATTGTTTCTATGGATTTTTTTTTTGTTTTTGTTATTATTTTTTGGAATAAAATTTTTACAAAAATGTGAATCATTTATTCAGAACTATTTATTTATAAACTATTTATTAGGATAATATAGTTTAAAGTTTGATATTATTGATTAATCTTAATAAATTTACTTGTGAAATACTGAATACAACTTCAGAAGACCTGAAAATCAATTCCACATGGGCGAAACGAACCTCTTACCAGTACGCTTCACAATATACGTGGATAATTATAAATATCAACAGAACACCGTGGGAAAATACAGTATGATTATATAAGTGTAGCGTATAAAATCTTCTCAATTGAATTTAAATGGTTAATTTTTATGTTAGCATCTACTAAAAAAATAACTGCATGGAATATCTTAAAATAACAATCGATGACACTAACCCTTAAACAATATTATTCGAAATTAACATAGCAATGCTGACATCTATAGGAATAAAATAGTATTGATTAGAGTTCATATGACATTCGCTCGAAATGTTTTCTTTCCGATACGATTTTTTTTTTTTATAAATAATTTATAATATAAAAAATCATATGTTGAAAAAAAAAGTTGTGCGAAAGAAGACATAAAACAAAAATATATTTATATATTTTTAATAAAATAATTTAATAGAATGCTTTAGATTTTATTAAATAAAAGTGATTATAAATTTGGTTTAATTATTAATATTAGTTTTAATTTTAATTATATTGCATGATGTAAAACTAAAATAATTTGTTGTTTATAAAGTGACGTTTGAGCTAACTTGCTCAAGCAAAGCAAAGTAGAAAGAGGAAAAAAATTAAGAAAAAATATAAAAATAAATTGATTAAAATATTTGTGGGTTCGTTTTAATTTTGTGAAATTTGGTGAAATTTATTTTATTTAGTTGAAAAATAATACAAAAAAAAGGAGAGAAATTGTGCTTTTAATAATAAAATGACAGATTATATTGATAATTTATTAACACAAATGTCATCGGCATTTAACCAACAATCACAATCAGGTGAAATAAATATAAATTTAACTGAGGATAAGACATTAAAGTGGCGGGGCCTTTATAATAATAGGTATGCTACAAAGCGACGTTCGAAACGTAGTAAAAACAGTGAAACTGATAGTGAGGATGATTCAGATTCTAACAGTAATGTCGATGTATCTTCTATGAAGCATGAAGATAATGAAAATGATATTGATGATACTGAAAATGATGCAAGAATAGCTGAGGATGGCGCTATGGCTGCAGAGTTACCAGGATGTGATATTGAGTGCAAACAAGACCAAGATAACAATATTGTCTGTTTAACAACATCTACGCTTGATGGTGATAAGGATGACGATGATGATAAAAGTACAATACAGCAACAACCACTACAACAGCAGCAGCAACAAGACGATAAGAAATTAATAAAAATAAAATCGAATAAAACAAATGTAGATAAGTCGGAGCGAGTGTTACGAAGAAAACGCAACGAAAGCAACTCGATTGAGGATAAAGTTGAAGGTGCATTAGATTTACCAGCAACTAATATTGAAGCACGCGATGATTCTATGTGTATTGATAAAGAAAAGGAAAAAGAAAAGGATAAGGATATAGATCAAGATAAAAATAAAATTGTTATTCGACGTCGTGGTAGAAGTCAACGAAATATAAATGATGCTGAAATGAGTGCTAGTGATGGTGCTTCAAGTGCGCCAAATGAAGAAGTGAGGAAACGAGGCCGTAAAAAGAAGGATGCGACCAAAACAACATTGAATAAAATTGTTCCGAGTGAACTCAAAAATAATGAAAATGAAACAAAACAAGAAAATTCAGTATCCAGTCAAAATTCTGAGGAGGATGGTTCTGCTCCTCCCAAGAAGAAACGTGGACGTCGAAAATTAAACTTAATACCAAGTATTGATGTTAAAGAAGAAGATACAAAAAATTTGAATACAGCTGACAATCCAATTGGAAACCCAGAATTGATCGAAAAAGAACAAAAACCAAACATAAATGTGGAAAACGTATTATCGGATGATTCACAATTGTCTCAGGATACGGATATTAAAACGGAAGATGATAATGATTTACCAAAAAAGGCAGGTAGAAAGCGTCAAAAGATCAGTATACCTGCCAAATTTCAAGATGATAATTCAACAGAAAACCAACCTGAAGCAGCTAAATTGGAGTTGTGTGTCGATAAACCTAAAGAAGAAAGCAATATAGTTGATTTAAAAATTGAGCCTACAACACCGTCAGAGGAATCAACACCTGAGAAACTACAATATATAACTGAAGAGATTCCTACCTTAGAACAAGTTGAAGTCACAGATAAACCTCGCTTAATAATGAAAATAAGATCAAATAATTTAAATACTTGTGAAATGAAAGCCCCAAAAAAACGAGGACGAAAACCAAAAATAAGACCAGTCGAACATTCAGTTGAGATGTTAGTACCTAACGCGAAAGAATTAAAAGAGAAAATGACTACACGGAGTTCTCCACAAAAGAAATCTTCTCGTTTATCAAATAATGGATCTGAGAGTATACTTGCTTCGGCAATAGCACGAAAAGAAAAGATTAACGAACAAGTAGGACCGCAACAGAGATTGTCCCGAAGAATAAAGCCAACAGCAAAGATATTAGCTAATGAGGAGTTACGACAAGGCTTTGAATTACAAAATAGCGCTCGATTAAGCTTTAGCAGTGAAAGTTTGGACCATGATGGTGATACTACTCCAAAAAAGGACGTACGTGTATTAAAGGAAGAAGAAAAGAAAATATATCGTGAGAATAATAAACAAAAGGATAATTTTTTATTTCGTAATCGGGAGGAAGCAACTTTGGTTGAACCATCCACTTTATCACTTACAATAAATAATCGTAATGAAATCGATGCGAAACGTAAATTATTTGTTAAAGATGAAATTGAAGTATCATCACCATCCTCCGAGTTATCACCGCCAGCATCAGCTACTATCTTATCTTTACCTCCAACTTTTAATACACGACCTCTGCGAAAACCTTGCCCCGAACCCGAAGAATTCTTACACGAAATCAAAACATCAAAAATTGCATTACATCGTTCACCCGAAGATAATAAAAAATTAAATAAAAAGCAACAGCGTCGTTTGTCCAAACTAAAAGAAAAACACTTTCAAAAATTAGGGTTACAAAAGAATACCAAAATTATTGATTCACGTTCAAATTCCGAGGAGTTTTCTGATGACAATGAGGAATTTTTACCCAATAAAAAAGTAAGTGTTGGCAAAACTGGTGTCACTTTGCGTTTAAGAAATAATCACAGTAGACATGAAACAGAGTTGATTGCCGTTAATACAAAAGCAACATCATCAACAATTACACCTCCAGCTTCAGATGGTCATACAAAACGTCGTAATTTAATAAATGATCGAATTAATAATACGCGAAATCCTAAAAATTGTCTCTTAGTAAGCAAACGCCGAAAGACCGAAACAATCGAATGCAATGGAGAGGATTCACATATCATGCGCAAGGAGAAACAAAGTCAAGCGTCTCTAATAAATAATAAGGAAAATCAAATTATGCTACAGGAATTAGAAGACACAATATGTTTGTGTCGGAAATCAACACAATATTTTATTCCTCGTACAAATGAGAGTAGATACTGTTGTGCTATCGATCAAATTGAATCACAAAAAGTTGGTTGTAGCAATGAGCTTAAGGGTGATCTACATAATATTGCACGTCCAAGCAAACGTGTTAGTTATATGGCCTTATGCGAGGCGCATAAAAAACGCTTATTAGCCCACAATTGTTGCGCTGGATGCGGAATTTTTTGTACACAGGTAATAATTTAATAATTTATTATTTTACAAATAAAAAATAGCAATCTATTAAAATTTTAGGGAACTTTTATTTTGTGCAGTCGTAATCATTTTTTTCACCGAGATTGTGCTATGAAATATATTCTAAATACACCATATGATCCTGATAATATGGATATAGATTTTATTTGTCCAACATTAGTATTAAAATGTCCACATTGTGGCATTGATGCTCCTGATACTGATTTTCGAGTAACTATGTCTTGTCAAAGGACACCTGTTTTTTTGCCAAGTCAAAGAAATTATATGTAAGTCTCATCTTATTCTTCTTTATTTTATATTAATAAATTAAAATAAAAACTATTTCTAGTACACCTGCGAAAATGTCAATATATCGTAACAATAATAATTCAGTTGCTAATGGTATTGGTGCTATTGGTTCTATTAATGCCTTGGATAATATCCCAAAAATTCGTACATCTATTGATGTTGATAAATTAATACCTAATTCAATATTAAATACTTTAGCAAATGCTCAATCGATGGCTGATTTAGGTAATTTTAATTTTACAACACGGGACCTTTTTAATGCTATCAACAATGATGATGTGGAACGTGTCGCAGAAATAATAGCAAGTGGTTTCAATATATTATTACCATTACGGGAATTTCATGGGGGCACCTGTTTACATATGGTATCTAGCTTTGGTAGCATAACTATGACTTATTTAATATTATGCCGTATGATATCTCCCGACTTTTTGAATATTCTAAATAAAGAAATGCGTACAGCATTAATGTGTGCTGTTGTTTCTGATAAAAATGAAACAATTAAATTATTAGTGCAATGCGGCGCTAATGTTACTATAAAAGTAAGTCAATACATGCTTTTCTTATTTTGTTATTATAATTAAAACATTTATTTAATAAAGGGTCAAGACGGTATGACTGCATTGCATTTAGCTGCAAAATGTGGTAATTTTATAGCAACGCAGATTTTAGTAGAATTTTATCGTCAAAGTGTTTCATTACGAAAATTTGAATTATTTATTAATTCCATTGATGATGGAAGTTGGACACCGCTTGTATGGGCTGCAGAACATGGACACTCAAATATTGTTAGTTATTTAATTAATTTAGGTGCTGATGCAAATATTTGCGATACAGAAAATAATACAGTTTTACATTGGGCGGCATTATCAAATACAATTGATACAGTTTTACCATTATTACAATCAAATTGTGATTTTAACATGCAAAACATTAATGGTGATACACCATTGTAAGTATTTTTAATTGTAAATTATATTTGTTATTTTATTGTTAAAACTAATAATAATATTTTTTAATAGACATATTGCTTGTCGTATGTCAAATAGTCGTATTTCTTTAGTTTTATTAGCGCATGGTTCAAATTTAACAATTCAAAATGAAGCAAATGAAACACCATACGACTGTGTACCAGACGAAAATAGTCCGTGTGCTCGTGCATTGAAATTTAATTTACAAATAAGACAATTAGCTGGTATTAATGAAAGGAAAATTATTTGCCAGTATGTATTATGTATTTATATTTAAAATTATTGTATTAATATATTAATGGTTATGGATTTTAGTGACATTTCAAATGGACGCGAAATTTATCCTATACAAATGATACGATTTTTGAATAATAAATTAATGAAACATTACGATAATGACGTAATTTTACAGGAGGAGTTAGAAGATTTAAATTTACCGGATTTTAAATATATAACAAAAACAATATTATTACAAAATTCAATACATATTGATCAGCGCATATCACAAATGAGAATATGTTCATGTTCAGATAAGTTAGTATTTTATATAACTTATCTGTACAATTTAATAAATAACACTAATAAATCTATTTTTCATATAGTTGTACATCAAATAATTGCCAATGTAGTGAAATATCAGTACAAAATTGGTATAACAGCGATGGTAAATTAATAATTGATTTCAATTACATTGATCCACCCATGATATTCGAATGTAACGATGTTTGTGGTTGTAATAAGGTAGGGATTTGTCTTTTATAAAAATAACATTTTTAATTTAATTTTTAATTGTTTTTATTAGTTAACATGTAAAAATCGTATTGTACAAAAGGGTATAAAGATACCACTGCAAATATATGAATGTGCTGAAAAGATAAAAGGCTGGGGAGTTAAATGTTTAACAAATATACAAAAGGGGACATTTATAGCAGAATATACAGGTGAAATATTAACCGATTTTGAAGCTGATCGTCGTACAGATGATAGTTATTTTTTTGACTTAGGTGCTTCTGGGGTAAGCTTATTTAATGCTTTAATTTACTTTTTATTTTTAATTTATTTTTCTATTCCAGCATTGTATCGATGCTAATTTTTATGGTAATGTTACTAGATTTTTTAATCATTCTTGTGATTCAAACATAGTACCAATTCAAGTATACTTCGATCATCAAGATTTACGTTTTCCAAAAATTGCCTTCTTTGCATTACGTGACATTGATGCGGGTGAAGAAATTTCGTAAGTTGTTTCTTATCTGTATTTATTAATTATATATTAATTATTTATTTATTTTTCTTGTAGTTTTGATTATGGTGAAAAATTTTGGATGGTTAAATATAAATATTTTACATGTTTTTGTAATACAAATAAGTGTCGTTATTCTAAGCAAACAATCCATAAGACTATCGAAGAGTATAACCAAAGAAATATAAATATTTAATTATATTTATTAAATTTTTTTTTTTTATTATTATTATTATTATTATTATTATTATTATTATTATTATTATTATTATTATTATTATTATTATTATTATTATTATTATTATTATTATTATTATTATTATTATTATTATTATTACTTGATTTTATAAAAAAATTGTATAGAGAAATTTTATTATTTGAATTTATTTTATGTTAAATATGATTTGATTATTATTTTACCTATTTTATTTCATTTTCGTAGTTGCGATTTTAGATTTCAAAAATGATGAATAAAGTATATAATGTGCGTCTGAGGTTAATAATTTAGTTTTAATGTTCCAATCTTTATATTTTTTTCTGATAATAATAATAATACAGATTAAATCTTTTATTATTATTTTGTTTAAATTATGGTATTTGTGTAATTTATATCCTACTATTAGAAATATAATGAAAAATCAGACATTTTACAACGCAATCCTTTTATATTTTACAAAAAAGTTATTATTAAAATTAATTTTTTGTTTGTTTATTATGTTAAGAATGAATAGAGTTTTATTAAAATAGAATTATATCACAATTTATTTTATTTTTAATCACAAATTAGTTATTTAAAAATTTAGATTGTTTTCCTATTTCTCTTGTGGAATTGTTGAAATTATTATATCACCTTTGCACGCTAAAGACTTTGTATTTTTTTCATAATAACCAATTTAATAATATTGTAATAATGGTTTAATAATGTAATATGAAATGACATACCTTTATTTCATGCTATGAGCACTTAAAAAGCATATCTAAAAAAATTAATAATATTAACAAGTAAAGGTAATTTCTTTTGAATATAAACATTTTTTTTTTAATTTCCTCTTAGCAATAATATTCACATGAAAGTGATTATTCTTTTTTCTTACATTTACTTTACATTTTTAAAGCAATTTTTTATAATTTATATTAATTAATGGATATTATTGAATATTTTGTCATCAGTCGAAAATGTATTTTTTAGTTATATTGGATTGAAATAAAAATAGAAAAGTATTGCATTTTGACTTATTTATTTAAAACTAATAATATTGTGTGTATATAATTAATTAAACACTGTAAAACATATATTGGATACAGTTTCAGCGCAATTCCCTAGCAATTCCAACTAATGTTTTTTAACATACAAATTGTTATTGTTGTTCATTATAATCTTACTGTAACAATTATTCTTACTGCCATTTTCAATTAATTTTTATTTTATTTGAAATATCAAAGATTAATTTTCAAAAGATTGGTGTATGTTTTATTTTTTAAATATTAATATCATTATTACAGTCTATAATAAAATTATTGTTGGCAATATTATATAATAATAGTATTTAATTTTTGTGAAATCTCTATTTTTTCTTTATAAATTTATTAGTTAGAGAAATTATTACGATGGCACGTTAACAGTTTTTATTTACCATGAATAAAAACTTTTATGTTTTATCCTTTATGTTAGAAAATATTATTTATTTAACTTAGATAATAAACCATGTAAGAATTTCTGTATCACAATATTGGTTGTGTATTCTTTAGTTATTTACTATCTATTCATGATTTCTTATGATTTCACTATATAAAATGATTAATTACACAAAAGACACAAATATTTAATAATTATGTATTAATCATTGTTCATTTTTCATTTCAATTAAACGTAAATAATATTTAACAAATATATTTAACTAACACAATAATAACACTTAATTTTTAGATAAATAATAGAAACAATCAATTACATTAACAGTATATATAAAGTTTAATTATTGATAATGTCACAAGTCTTGTGTTATCTTTGAACAAATAAATATAAATTTTTTTGTTTGTTTGCTTTTGTCTGTTTTTCTTCAGTAATTTAATAAAACGATTTCATTTTATATAGTCTGATAAATAATTACAGATATATGTATATATGATTTATGTATCATAATATTGATTAGGATTAACACAAGTAATTATTTAACAAAAAATGAAGAAAATTCACAAAATTTTAATATATGATTAATTTTAATAGCAAATAATAACAAATGTAATTAATTTAAAAATATAAATAATATATATAAAATAAATGAATTGATAATAAAAATTATTATGATAAAAAAAAATCAAAATATGTATATGGAAAATTATTTATTAAAATTTAAACAATTAATTCATCGTTTTAATTATATAATTATATTTAATATTGTTTCTTGTCTTATGTTTTAATAATTTTCTTTTACTAATCTTATAAATAAACTTTACCAAATTAAATATCTTAAAATAAAATTACAGAAAAATGACCTGCTTTAACTCATCATTTCTATAATAAACTGTTATAGTTCCGGAATAACAGCTGTACAACTTCCAAATTGTGCATAATTTTTTAACCATATTTAACTTACTTTAAACTTAATAAAATAATTAGTATTTTCATGTAAGATTCATGAAAAAATATTGAACCTTAAAAAATAATTCTTTTTCATACGGGAAATTCAGAACATCGACGTCAGTTTGGTGTTTTTCACAGTGATTTTATGATGATCAGTTTTTAAAATAAAAATTTATTAAATCTGGACAAAACGGTCTTAAGTCTTTAGGTTTTAGTTCCCGCGACTTCGACACAAAAATATATTTTATATTTGGATTTGATTTTATAGTCGGATGCTTATACTGCTCCATAAATTTATAACTTTTTTCGTATTTCATATTATTTTATCTCCATTTGAGAACTGAATTGTATTAGCTGAATCGAAATGTAAAACTAAAATTTCTATTGTAATACACATTTTCTGATTTTGATAGGGAACGAATAAATTAAATGTGTCCATCAAAATTTAAACTGTTCATAAGGATATTGAAGACCCGATTGCGAATTACGTCAAATGTGTATACAAAAACATTCACTTATCTTATAAAATTAAAAACACATTAATTTAAATATAAATATTCTTTATTAAAAATTTATTAAAACTACATTTTCTGGTTTTATTTCTCATTTAAATAATTAAAAAAAAAAAACAACATTTTAAAATAAATTTTACATAATTTTTCTATTTTTTTTTTAATAAAACAAAAAATTAATACAGTAAGACACTCATCCATATATCCAATAATATATATTCATTTATTAAACATTCAAACCGAAAACTCATTCATACTACTTTTTTTTTTCTTTTTTTTTTTTTCTTCTAACTAAATATGTTCATAAAAAATAAAATTATTAATTATTATTTCAAAATAAATAAATAAACGATTAGCTAATGTTATTCAATATTTTTTTTTTTCGTTTCTATAAAATGTATATTAGTCACTTGTGTTTTGTTATATTTATATTAAATTAAGAAAAACCCCAAGAATTAAAAAATGATAATCTGCCCTTCGGCGTCCCAAATGCTCACAAAATTCGAATAATGTAATATGAAGATGCTTATTTTGTATGTTAGTATATAATTGAACCGCTGGGTTTGGGTAATGAATAATGGTTTAAATTAATTTTAGTAAGTCTTTTTTCTAGCTAAGACGCATTTGTTTAACCGTAAAATTTTACTACAAAAATTCTATTAAAATTAAAATAAATAAATTAATTAACATTATTTGTTTTTTTTTCTTCTTTTTCATTTTCTTTAAATAAATAAAAATTATTTGTTTTCGCTGTTAAGTATAATTTAAACTTCGTTGCATTCAAGATACATTTGTCGGCAATTAACCCCTGAGCGACCACGACGACCAGCATCATAAAATGATTCAAATGTACTGTTTGTTTGACGTTCAAGTACATAGCTGGTTGCATATCTAAAAATAATTAATAAAATGAAAATTATTTGTAAGTCTTTGTATTTAAATTATAAAATTATAAAACCACTTACGTTCCGAGTTGACAGAAAATGCTCATGCCACCAATGTCGTGTGTGCATTCACGATTTGCTTCACAAATATACTTTTGCATACATTTGTCATCAGCATTGCGATAAGTTTTTACATAAGACTTCATCATTGAGATACCAGCGACTGTTGCATCTGAAATTGAGTCTTTTTTACCGATTGATCGGGCAGCTAATGAACGATGCGAGAAAGATGTCTTCAACGCGTCTAATAAATTAACAACGATGTTAATGAACTAAAAAAATAAATTAATAATTAATTAAATATAAAATATTAAAAAATTTCCAAATACAATAAAATTAATAAAAATAAATCCATTACAAAAACCATAAATGTGTATAAAAAGTGTATAAACTACCAAAAAACTATGTTTAAAAATAATTTCTACTATTTTATACAAAATAATAATAAATTTATACAATATTTGCTTATTATATTCTATTGAAACTAAACTCTTACCTCTCCAGCTTGTTTAGCCATTGAATTAACTTGATCGGGATCCTTTGCACCAAGTACGGCTGATAAAACAGCGGCAAGAACATTCTATTATGCAAGCAATAAGAGAGAAATAGAAAATAATAACCAAAAAGAAAAAAAAAATACAACAAGAACATAAAACCAAAACCAAAAACCCTGTTTGTGTGTGTAAAAATTACTAGCGGATATTTAAACCGCAGCAAATTGTGTGTGGTTTCTTAAATAAAAATTCACTCATTTAGTAATGAAAGCATAAATTAAAAGCTTAAAATAATTCTTCTTCATCTTTTTTACACAACTTAATTTTTTTTTGTACAACTTTTAATAAATCTTTATTCACAAACCTGCATTGGAGAGCCACCATTATCTACTTTATCAATGCCGTCATTTGATTGACCACCGCCTAAAATCGCTGTGATAATTTTTAAACCTAAAATTATAAAATATTTTTAATTTTCTTTTCGAGATTAGATCGATTTTTTAAAAATTATAAATGACTCACCAACGGAGATAACATTAGCCCATGGCGATTGCCCAAAGCCACCCTCAGCATCAAGATTATCAGATTTGGTTGGTGCAATAACACCGGCACCACCACCATTAAAGAACATCTGTAACACTGTTCCTAACATATTTGACCATGAAAATCCACTATCTTGAATTTGATTTGTCTGTATATCATCATCAATGTCATCTAAAGCAACTTTTTTCAATGCATTCGGTTTCTCAGCGAATTTTCTATTAACATTATCGATCTTTTCATTTATTTGCTGTTGCTGTTGTGTCAACTGATTGTTTGCTGGTAATGCCAATGTTGTCAAAATCGTACTACTAATTAACAATACAAACAATGACCAACCGGTAAATCTTTGTGTATAAGACATATTTGCTGCAATAAAATAAAAACGAATTAATTACACAATTAACCATGGTGTAAACTTTGTTGATATTAATTATAAAAATATTCAAAAAATATTTATGTAAACGGAAGTTTCTTGCCCCCAATAATAATTTAATTAAAAAATTATAATCAATTATTAATCTTGTTTTTTTTTTATATATTAAAATCTTGGGGTAATAAGTTAAGAAATAAATATACCAATGTGAAAAAGAAAGAGCATAAAAAATAAAAATATTGTTGCTAATTTAACTAATTAATGTGAATTGGGTTATGTTCTGATTTTTTTAAGTCTCTTAATTCTTTATTTAATTATTCATTATTTACTTAATCATAATAATAATTATTATTTAATAATACTAACATAAAAAGAAAACCAAGTACGTAAGTAGCTAGCGCATGTATAGTTGTTTGCCTTTTACTCGTTTACTACTCTTTACTTAAGGTAAAATGGGTCAATTATTCAACATTTCTCTTGCTAAATTATTTAAAAACGTTTTTTTTTTTTAAAGTTCAAAGTCATGTTAATACTAATTATACTAAAATATTGTGCTAATTGTTTAGCTATGTTGTTGAAAAATAAACTCTCGCGGTGCTGGTTTATATATTGACTAAATTTTCTCTACAAACATTAATCATTTTAAATTTATTTATACCATCGTAGTCGGTTTAAAATCTTATAACAGTTCTTTTTGGTGGCTTAATTTAAATAAAATAAACAAAATTTTTAACATTTAAGAATATAGAGCATAACCGCACATTATGTTCTTTTCAGTGCTGCTAAAAAATTCACCTGACTGAAAACAATTTAAAATAAATAAATTTTTTAAACTACATTTAAATAATTTAAAGAATTTTTTTTTATTATTGTTTATATGTCAAACACGTATTGTTCAAGTTATTATTTTTTGCGTTTTTTCTGTGCTTCTTATTTAATTTGCTCTGGTTAACCTTTTTTAATAAAAAAAAGAAAAATGTATTGAATAATAATACAACAATGAAATAATATTATTTTTTGCCATTGCATAACAAGAACATTGTGAATAATTTAAGGCGAAAGAACACCGATTTGTGCTGAGCTAATTAAATCAGTTAACAACATTTTATTAGGTAAATTGAAACAATTAAAAAAAAATACAAAAATGAATAATTAAACAAAAATAATTTCATATTTCTTTGTTGTTTTCTGGTGCAACAAAACACAGTAACGTTACATAAATTATTGTATGCTGTAATTGGTTAAACCCAATTAAATTTTTTATATTTTGTCGAGTCATAATTTATTTGATTACTTTTTATAAAAAGAAAATATTTAAGTATTAATTTACAGTATTAAACTGATATAAGATGTTTTGAATCAGTGACAAAGGACTGATTGCATTTGAAATAGAAAAATTTAGAGCAAATACAACTATTTTAAAACTAATAATAGCTAAATAATTTTTTTTATTTTTTTTTTCTATTACTGTACTTGTAAGATAATTTCTAGATTTTTTTTTTGTTAATTAAAACATAATTACCACAACTTTTTATTTGATTATTTTAACATATTTGCCAAGTGGCTATGGAAATATGATTTGAATACCGTTGTCGGTTTATTGCATGCCTTCATATAACTGCTGCCATTGCTACTGCTGTGCTGTTTATTAAATATCTAGTTGTTATTTTCATTTATTATTTTTTATAGGAATAATAAAATAATCTTAATAATTACTATAATGAAAAACAAACAAGAAGAAATCTTAAGATTTCAAAGAAGAAGAAAAAAAAACAAATAAAACGGTTGTTTCTTTATAAAAAATAGTCTTAAAAAGCATCTTAAATGATTAACAAGATTTGGAGATACAGTTAAAATGTAACATAACTATTTACTGTTTATTTATTTAATAAAGTAGAATTTTTTTTTATTACTTTGCTTGTAATACAGTTAATAATCATGCACTATATTTTTTTTTATACAATTCTAGTGACAAAAATTGTTGCTGTAAGTTCATATTAAACTGGTATAATATCGATTTTATTTTTGTGTCGAATAAAAATAAAATCAGGTTCGTCGTTTTTTTACGAATCTCAATTCCTTTGTTTTAATTACTTTCTTTTCACGCTATAAATACTTTATTTTTATTTGTTTTGCTTATTTAATTTAAATTTTTAACTTATTAAAATTAAGTAGAATTAATCCGGGATCTGTTTCGTTGTTTATTGAGTTCATTACGTTGTTTTTGTTTTTACTTTGAATGAATTGAAAAGAAATTAAATGATTCATTTTTAAAATATTTATTTAAATTGTCAGGCTCGATGATTATTCTCGAAGCGGAAATTATACAAAATAAAAAATAAACTTTCTTTTCGTTCTCTTAAAACGATTTTTACGTTATATTGTTGCAGTATGTTTTATTTGTTTTTATTATTTATATTGCTCATGTCGTGCAGATTCTTGTTAATTTTTTTTTACTCATTAGAAATATACGAAGTAACATTCAATTTTGTTGCAAGAGTGAAAGAGTATTTTTTTTTTTTGCTTTCTATTATATTTTTTTTTTATTTTACCACTAATTTCTGTTTTCTTAGAATAAAAATTCTTTCTTTTTGTTATTATTTATTACTTTTTTTTTTATTATCAACCTTCAGTTAAAAATAACTTAATTGTTAATATTGTGACGCACAGTGATGGTAAAAATGAATATTAAAAGAAAATAAACAAATAAAACGGAACATAAATAGGTAAATTAGGTAAATGGTAAAAGACATTTGTCTGCATTCCAATAAAAATAAAAAGAAAACATTAAGGAATAGTATCCCGTTACGTGAAATTATGTTTGTTTAGTTTAAATTGACAAAACTGACCTAAAGTTAACAATTAATAAAAATGTAATGAGCTACAGCTACATAAATTACATATTGTCCTAATGACACAATCAATTATTTTACCTTATATTGAAAAAAACGTACGTAAGCTAATCGTGACTTTCAATTTAGTCGTTTAATATTATTAGTAGTAGCATATAAAATTAAAAAACCAACATAAGCAATGACGTAGTAAAAATGAATAAAAAATAAAATAATGAAAAATAAAAGAGAAGCGATAAAAAATCTAAATCTATAAAATAAAAAAAATAAACAAGTTGTTACCAGTCTAGAGTTTTTCTTGTTTACTTTACGGTAGAAATTAATTAAAAACAAAAAAAAAATAAATAAAATAAAATAGGTCAAATACATTGTTGACAAAAGAGTTAAAATAAAAAATATTTGCATATAAGTAGAAAAAAAAAAAAAATAATAAAAATTGTTGAGAAGAGAAGTTTTTTTTTTAAGAAACACAAAAATTGAATATGTAAATTTGAGTCAAGACACAGTTTGACCGCAAATAAACCGGTTACAGTTCAATGAAACTTTACTTTTAAAAATATAAGTAAAACGTAACGAAAGAATTTAAAAATCCTCAGATCAATGAATTAAAAAAAAAAATAATAAAAAATATATATTTCTCGGTCAACAGTCGCTAGTTTAATTATTTTTGTATCAAACATTTACATTGACGGTTGACTATGTGTCTCTGCTGTTTTTCTTGTTTTTTTATTTCTTGTTTCATTTAAAACATCAGGTGAACGTGACACATTTACGTTGAGATTTTTAAATTATTTAACAGTAAAGTTTACAAAAATATTCATATAAATTTTGTCGCATATCAAAAAATGTATAAAACTTGTCCTACTTTTTTTTTGTCACAATTTTAACCTGTAACGCACGTAAACGCTAGTAAAGCATTTTTTTTGTAATGAAATATTAAAACAAACTTAATAACAAGTTGTTAAAATAATTAACGAAATAAATTAATTAAATAAAGAAAACTATATAATTTACCTGATAATTAATTTGTTGAGTCTTTCTATTTAATTAAATTTCCTTTTCTTTTCTAATTTTGTTTTTCGCACTTTAAAACACCTTTTTTCACGTATTATTATTTTTTAATTAATTTTAAAACACTTTTCACTTATTTTAAATTAAAATAACACAAAAAAATACAATCCAAATCACAAAAAAAAAGTAAATTTTCTTTAGTTTTATTAGAGTTGTTCACACAACAGAAATTCTTTACATCTGAACCGGCGATCGCCTTGAACTTCTCTTTATATATGTTGACCCACTTCTTGAATTTTAACGTACAAGAAAACAAATTAATAATAAAAAAAAGAAAAAAAAAAAGTTGAAGAAAGAAAAAAGAAGAACGAACACTAAAGAAGAAGAAAACAGGTAAGAAATAATTAACTCCTTCCACCATTGCTTAAGCTTTTTTTTTATTTCAAAAAGAAATGGTAAAAGAGCTTCAAAGAAGTAGTTTTTCTCTCTCACATAATTATTGGTAAATTACTTAATTTTTGTTTATTATATTTTGTATTCCTTAAGCTTTCTTGTTATTATAAACTTGCTTGTTTATTTGTTTGGTAGATAATTTTATTTTTGTTAACGATCCCAAAATAAGGATCTTTAATTAGAGATGAAACCATTGGCTAGTCTACAATGTTTAATGTTTCCTAGTACGTAATAATAGCTAATAGCGTAATAATACGTAAAAACAGCTAAAATAAATAAGCCAAATATCATATAAATATCTGGTTAGCTGGTATGATAAGAAGGATAGGACACAAATCTAAAACCGTAATTTATGCCACAACGTATGAATAAATTCTTATAAATTAATTTTAGTATATTTCTGAAACCGATGCCTCTATATTACCTTTAAAAAATTTAATTTAATTTTTTTTTAATTTTTTGCGTAAAATAGTTAAACCGTTAATCTATGTAATCATTTGGTGTTGTATTTTTTTTTACATTCATATATATATTTCTTCTTTCATTTCTTGCACTTTTTCTACATTTTTATTATTTCTTTTACATTTGTTTTTTGTTGAATGTTTGCTTTATTTACTTTATTTATGTTTAATTGTATTGCATTTGCTATTAGTTATTTTATATGCGTTTTATTACACTTTAATTTCAAATAAATTTAATTAACATTTAACTAATTATTAATATACGATATTATGTTGTTCTGCGTTTATATTTCGTACATTTTTATTCAAAACTGTAAATAGTTGGTTAAATTATAAAAGAAACATATGGAATGGGTGTTAAAATGCTTAAAAATCTAGCAGCTTATCGATATTTTTATAATGAAAGTATTAAAACGGTTATACAACTATATCGGATTTTTGGAACAGCAAATAATAAAGAACAGAAAATATTTTACAAAAAAAGAAGACAAAAATCATAATAGAAATGCACACGTTTAGTTGATAAATATTGACATGTATATATTTATGACCTTAATTAAGAAAAATGTTAAAAAAATTTTATTTTAGCTGGCATATTCTTATTAATAGAACAGCTTTGCAAAACCCTTTTCTATTAGCAGAACATAATTAATAACAGGTAATTGTAAGCTTTCTGCATTTTATTTTTATTTAAATTAATAATATTTAATAAATAGAATTTAGCACAAGAAAAAATAAATCTTCGTTTCCGCGTAGTTCAAGGTCGTATAAATTAATCTTTTTTTTTTTTTTAAATTCTTTTGATTTTAACTTTTTTTTTTGGTCTATTTCCCATTATAATTATTGTTTTATGTCATCATGATAATTATACTTTTTTTCTTTAATTTGATATCGCTTTTAAGTTAATTATTATACCTTTTTTTTTATTCTAATCTAATTTTTGTTTGTTTTTATTATCAAGCATTTCCTACTGCAACATTTTATGTCAACTAATTATATTATGCGTCTTTAATGAAACAGGCATAAAACTGTCATAATTATATTTGATGCGGTTCATGACTTTGCTATGATGGCATAAAAAATTCTTTGTTTAATAAAAAAATAAAAATTTAATTGTTATTTAGGTCATTGTGATTGTAGTAAAGAATTCGTAGTGTAAATTAGTTATATTAACAGTGAACAGAAACAAAAATAGAGCACCCAAAATATACAAATTTTCATTTTAAACTAGTATAAAGCTTTACTAATTGTTTAAGTTTCCAGAAGAATTACTTTTTTGAAAATGTCAATAACAGACTTTATATAATGTAAAAAGTAATTTGTCGATAAACAAGTAAATTACGTTTGAAAAAAAAAGAAAACTTTGTTAAGTTAGACTCTGTCACTTTGGAAACATAAAAAAGCACCGAAAGCTGACAAAAAAGTGTTGGAAATTTATAAACAAAACATTAAAAAAGCATCAATAATTCATTAAAACGAAAGGAAAATAGAAACAAATACAAAAAAGAAGCTTATTGGCACGTGATATTTTCTTTCTTCTCTCTATGTCTTTCGATGAAGAAACTAATAAGAAAAAAAAACCGAAACAGATAACAAGAAGAAATTATTGTGGGATTTTCTGTTATTTTTATATAAAATGGTCATCAAAGAGTTTCACTTGAACTCAACATAAAGTTTATGAAAAATCTCGATATTTCTGTTATTTTACGTTGCAGTTATTTTTTCGATTTTTTATTTTGATTAAAAAAAAAAAACTAATTCCTAACAAATCATTGTCGTTTCATAAAACGCAATTTGCAGTTATTATTTTTATTTTTGCGGGTACATGCTTGACTATATTTTACAAAATAAAAAATAAAAATATGTAGCGCAAAAAAACCTATAAAAATGAGCACACAAGGTACGTTTTGCACAAAACAAAATTCTTAAATTAAAAAAGAAAGAAACGAATAACACACGTCAAGCAGTAACAAAAAAACAGTAAAATTAAAATTATTAATAAGCAAAAATCTGCTAAAGTAACGAATGAAAGATATCATAAAAAGTCTTGCAGAAATAAAAGGTAAAAAACGATTAAAGAAGTTAATAGAAAGAAGAAAAGTGAATTATGCCCTCTGACACAATTTCTTTCAAGATTTTTTTTTTGCACACTTGTTAATAAATTTCTTGTATCGCTTCAAAAAAGTTTTATTTAAATACTTTGTAATACTTTCTGTTATTAATTATGATTTTGTCATCAAACATATTATTTTAATTAATTGAAGTAAATTTTGTGAGATTATTTGATGATGAAATTATTGGTATGATTTACGTCATCGGGGATTTTTCGAGACATAAATGTTTTCTTTTCATTTCTGCAATAAATTTAGTAATTTATGAAGGGAAATTGATTTTCTTGTGATTAAAGGGTTATTGATGCGTCGAGTTCATTGTACACTTTCTATTTGCTATACTCTTTTTTATATTCTAGTGATATTTGTTGTTTAGTTTTAGTTTGTTTAATTAACGAAAAATGATAATAATAATGAATAAAGTTATTAATTAATTTAGTTCAGCAATGACAGAAACCACAAATTCATACAAATTTTCATTTCTTTTATTGTATTTGTTGCTAATTAGAGGAAAACACCAGTCAAACGAAAATAAATAAACCTTAAAAATTAAACTAAATACTTTTTGTCGATATTTTATTTAATTATTTATTTATATTTTTTAACTTCATTTATTTATTACCTGGTGAATACGAAATAGATTCAGTGCGATTAAAGCTAAAGAATTCTTGTGCACATGGTGATTTATACGTCTTACGTTTACCGTTTACCGTTTCATGTTTTTATTTTATTTTTTTCATTTTTCGTAAACTAAAACAATTTTAACAATAATAAAAATTATATTTATTAAAAATTATACAAAAGCAATATGAAAATAATGTATTTTCTCAAGAATATACGTTAGACAACCGAAGTACAATACTTGGCGAAAAATAAATTAAATTTATTTTATTTTTCACACAACCAGAATACATATACAAAAAATTTAATAAATTAGAATTACAGCCACTCCGGTAATTTATTGTGTTTTATTATTTTTGCACATAAAAGGTGAGAAAAAGCTGATTATTAATTATTCAATTAATTAATTAAAAAATTATAATTTTTCCAGTAGTAAATTGTGAGAGTCAAAGAATAAATCAATTGCCTAACGAATCAATACTGTAAATATTACAATTTTTATAACGTTCCTCACACGCATCACCGTGCAGTTTAAATTCTTTTCCATCTGGTAAGTAACGATACAAGCTATTAATTCCGTATTCGTTATTTGATGTCGTGGATTTTGTTTTTTTATCATCAATCCGTGCTTGAACACCACGTTGCATCTCCCATAAGAACGGTGACATTTTACAAACTAATAACCGAACACAATCAATATTATCAGAATTTATGTTTGCAACAGGTAAAAGAGTATTTATCATTTTCACAATGTTTTCAGGTAAATTTTTGTCCTGAGCATTTTTCAATAATTCGGTTAGTGTCTCGGATGGATTATCCAAAATCCAATCAATTGGTGTACCGACTGGTGTAGAGCGCGCTTTTCTTTCCGGTCCAAACGGTTTTGTTTCATCATAGCCGGTTTGTATATTCGCTGTTTCCTGCAGTGGAGACAACAAACGTTGAATCTGAATAAAAAAAAATAATTTTAAATTTTAATTTGAAGATGAAGAAAAATAATAATGAATTACATATTTATGGTAATTACTGTAATTGAAAAAAAAACAAAATAAATAACACTAGAGTCCCATAATTAATCATAATTTTCTATTATTTTTTTGTGAATCGAATATACATAATTTACACCACACATTAATTTTGCTATTTACCATTTGACTGATGAATATCATTCCGTTAATAACCATTGCGTTCAGCTGAGATCGATCCAAGCCCATTATACGGAATAGACCACCAAGTAGTTCGTTTTGTTGTAGATTTGAACCCCAATTTGATTGTGGATTCTCTGTTGCCTGCTTTTTCTGGTCACTTGATTCACTTATTTTGCTTTCATCAGCGTTTTTATACTCATTTGCTGCAGTGTTTTGGTTCTGATACTGCTGCTGTCCAGAAAATATATTATTCGAAAACGCTCGAGACACCAAATTAGCAACATCCGACACCGTGTCGATTCCTAATTAAATGAATTAATTTTTTTGTTAACCATTTTATTTAAAAACTATTTTACACAAAACTCACCAAACATTTGCTGAGCTATTTTTATTCCCGACTGTATATTGTCCATTAGATTTGTTTTACTTTTCTTTGCCATAGTTGTAGTTGACGTTAATATTGAACATATTACAATGAAATAAATGAATATATTTTGCCCCATAGTTTATTTCTTTATTAATATTTTTAATAATATATTATATTTAAATAAATAACACTCAATTCACTTCCACGTTTGGCAAATGGTAAGACTCGTCTAATTTAAAAAAAGAGAAAATTTCCCTAAAAAGTATTTTTTTTTTATTTCTTTCTTGTTTAAATTGCAGCTAAAATTGTTGTTATTGTTTAGCAAAATTATACAATTATATTACATGGCATTGTCACATAATCATTTACCATCAAAATATATATTTATTTATAACAATATTAAATTTAATAACAATATGCTGATTGCACATACAGTATTGAAGCAACTACCATGTGTGCACACAGAAACGCTAAAGTGATTTTCAGTAGAAATTTTCCATTTGTTTGAGTAATTCATCTTCAAGCTTTTATTTTTATTTTTTCATTTAGTTATTGTACGCAATAATTGTAATTGTAAAAGCGTGAAATTACTTTAATGTTTTCATCTTTTTTATTAAATTGACAATTTACTAGATTGCACTCAGGTGTTATAAACTTTAAGAATTGTTTAACTCAATAATGCTTTAGTCGTTGTAAGGCATTTGCTACATTTGAAAAATCTTAGCATAAATTTATTAAGGAAGTAAATCATTATGGTTTTGAAAACATTGCATCACTGTTAATAAAAATATTTGTATAAAATAATTTTCACATTTTGAATGCAAAAAAATCCTATTTGTTGAATAAAAAAAGGTTTTCAAGATAATGTAAAATAAACGACTTTAAATAACTAAATAATTAAATATGGTTAATAAATTTTTTATTTATTTTTATTATTTCACGTTACTGGTGTTACGGTTGTCAGTCATAACACTGAATATTACAAAAAATTTCCATTCTTTATTTCTTTCATACATACTGTGTT
This sequence comes from Ptychoptera albimana, assembly GCA_961205885.1. Lineage (NCBI taxonomy): Eukaryota > Metazoa > Arthropoda > Insecta > Diptera > Ptychopteridae > Ptychoptera > Ptychoptera albimana. The sequence continues at coordinate 21,335,129 of OY540803.1, forward strand.
AAGAATTAAAATTATTACAATTAAAAAAAAAAAACACGAATTGTATTGAAGATATTGTTACAAAATTAAGTTGCATCCAATATAATAGACCTATTAATGTATTTAACTTACTAATTGATGATAATTTATAAACACAATTATTTATCGAAGATTTATTTTTTTATTTTATTAACCGGTTCAACAAAATTCATACTTTCGCCTTACTGCAATCATATTTAAATTATTGAATACATTTAATAAATCACATTTAAGTATACAAATTTATTGATTAAATTTACTCACTTATTTATTACTTCGTTTATAATAATTAATTAATTATTTATTACATTTGTACAATAGATTTACGAAACGGTTTAAAAACCACGCCGATTTGCTTTTTTTTATTTCCTTTAATGCGACAAATTTATTAAACATTTTATTTAATTTATTTATTAATTTAATTTGATTATTTATTTATTTTATGGAAAATTAATAATCCTATTAGGCTAATTTATTTTCATCAGGAGAAATATATACTTTTTTCATTCACTCTTTTTTATTTATTTATGTTTTTTTTTTTAATGTGAATAATAATTCGTTATTTATTTAGTTTTGTTTTGTCCAAATTACAGAAAGAAAAAAGGCTATTTTATTTAAAGAATAAGAAATAAAAGATACGATAAATAAATAAATTAAAAAAAAAACTAATAACCGTACAACACAACGAAGACGAAAATATTTATTTATTTATTAATTATTTATTATCAAAATTTCATTATAATGTTAAAAATGTTAATAAAATATATAAAATTTACACCGATCAACGATGTCATATTTATTAGCTGAAGTTCGTTGAGATGGAGTCGAAGATATAAATTGAAAAAGGATTGAAAATTTCTTCTTCGTTAGCAAAAGATCATATCCATTATAATTATTTTCGAATTTTTATATATAATACCTTATAATTCAAATAATTGAAAACCATAATAAATTGTTCGAACGAGTTGTTTAATTGCGTTAAATTTTGCTTGAATCATGAAATCTAAAAGGACATCTAAAAGGAAATGATTAAATAATAGTCACAAATTATTAAATAACACCCTCTTGTCCTGATCTATTTAAAAGTTTTTTTTTTTTTTCGCAAAATAAACTAGATGCGTACCGTCACATTAAATAAAATTTAAATTACCTTAAGGTGAGTGCGTTTTTTTTGTTTTGTTATTTTGGAATTTATTTTATTATTAAATAATTATACAAATTAAAGAAAAAGAGAAAATTTTATGTTTTTATTTATTTATTACAGAGAGAAAAAAAAGAAAAAACATTTGTATATAAACAATAAATGGTTATATTAAACCTTAACACCATCATGTAGTTACAGCCAACAGGCAACATAACATCATATAATAAACAATAATTTAAAACTTTATAATAAGAAGAGATGAAGAAGAATAAAATCATGATAATAAATATCTGATTTAAATCTTTTTGTGTAAAAATCTCCACACTTTATTATATTATGTTGCGTTCATGTGGCGCATGATATTGTTACTTTTGGGTTGTCTTGTTGTGTGCTTTTGTTTATTGATTTTTTTATATTATTGTGCTTACAATATAAAGTTAAATTGTATTTAAGACAATAAAAATAAAAATGAATTGTGAGTAATCATTGATTATTGATAATCTGTTCTGCTGATTACAAAAAAACGAATTCCTTACATTTCTAACATTTTGAGCAAAGTAATAAATAGTAAAGTTAATTAGTAATGTCAAGAGCATAAGAATACAACAGAAATGCATAATTTATGTCTTTATTATTTGCACATTAGTACACAAATATAATTATTTCAATAATCTAAAACTCTGCATTTACAGCTCTGCATCTACAGTTACTGAATCTTTTAAGCTTTACGTGCACGAAATATATTCATTCAAAATTATCTTTTATTGCTTTTCTTCCTTTCTTTTACAAAGGCATATTAATCAAATCAAAAAGACCAAATTGAAATAAATCTAAATTATAATAAACGAATAAGAAATATTTACCACGATTATTAATAACAATTTATTTGATTATCGGTTTACGAGGTTTGTGCCTTTGCTAAAATGTTTTTATTATAATTTCTCACATGAGACCATTCTTTCTTATCAAATAAACAACAAACTTCTAATAAATAAACTTTTTTTTATCTTTATATAATTTCTTTAATTTCATTTTACTTTATTACCTTATGCTAATTTTACCCAGCATTATCATGTTGTCTGTTTTGTTTATTTTTATTAGACGTTTTCGTTGTGTTATATTTCTTGTTTATTATTATTATATATTTTTTTATTTTTTTTATTAAAGAATATAAAGATCAAAACACACAAAGAGTAGAATATATTTACATACCGATTATTTATAACCGATTGAGAATTTTGTGATTGCGATAGGCAGGAGAGAAAAATTGAAGAAAAAAAACTAGCAGCACGCGTCTTGAAAATCCATTAAATTTATTTTTTTTTTGATATTATTAATTTATTTATTTATTGAATTATTTAGAAACTATTTAAAATGAATAAAATGTTTGAATGATTTAAGCTAAATGATCAGGATAATGATTATTAAGTTTATTACAATAGTAAAAGGCTAAAAAAGTTAAAAAATATCATAAATCTTATCACCGTCGAGTTGAATAAGAACATAAATTATCGGTTCTTCATTATATGAATCTTCGTTTCCATAGATTTCATCGTTATCATAATCACTTAACTCACAATTTAACAAATTGCTTAAATAGCGTCATCATTTATAATCATACTAAAAAATGATTTTTTTTGACCACCTAACTATTTATCCACGATTAGTTTTTATTTATTTCGAACTACTATACCGTTATTAATTTTTTTTTATAAATGCGTTATGTTATTACGCTGGTTTTAACGCTTGCTAATTACAGCAGTGGTAAATAGTTTAGTTTTTTTTTTGTATGTAAAAGCTAATAAAATTTACCTGGTGTAATAAAGGCAATATAATTTCCGCCAATTATCTGCACATGCAATGCAATGTAATTTACATGTACAAAACCAGAATTTGATTTGGTGGTTGTTACAATAACATAAGAACGTCATAATTATTATAATTATATATTTAAAAAAAGCAAAAATTTATTACAAAAACTAACTCACCCACAATATAATTAATAATTTATTTCACCTCCACGGTGTGTCCATCATATTTAATAAAAAACAATGCGAAAAGCACAGTGAATCAAAATGTGTGCAATAAAATTATTCGCATATTTAAATGGATAACTAAATGAAATAAATTTTATATGATTTTCCAAAATAATAATAATTATTATAATAATATTAATATTAATAAAATAATAAACATTTATTAAAGATATTTGGATGTAAATAAATTTTATGCAATTTATTAGTGTTGTTGTTGTTTTAGTGTTTAAAGTTAATTGCATCAGGAGAAATCAACCTAATTCATTATTATTTGTTATTACTTACATGGTCAGTCAACTGGTAAGATTATTTTGCTATTCCTTAATGGGAAATTATTAATTCTAAAATTCTAGAATCATCGCGTGAATATCATTTTCTATAGTAGAAGTGACGATGTATCATTTGTTCTTGTGAATAAATAATTGGATAATGCCATTTAAAACATATTGTATCTATTGATGAAGATAATCGAATTAAGCAAATTGTTATATTTTCTAATCTATTGAGAAAAAATCTATGATACTACGCCGAAGGCTAATCAAAATGTTATTTTTGTTTGTTATATAATGTAACATAAATTAAAAATATATAATCAATGTTTAGAGCCACTGATTAAATAACAAAATTTGTAAACGATATGATAAAGACAGGGAAGAAGAATGAAAAAACTCATAAAAATTTTGTAAGTAGGATGCATATTACCAGCACTTAAAGGTAATAAATAAGATTTGTTTGGAATGAAATAAGGAATGAAAAAAAAAAAAAATTAATAATAAATAAAATTCACTTAATAAAAAAATACAAACTAATGCGCACGCGTAACCGTTTTAAATAAGTTCAGGATCGGGTGTTTTTTTTTTTTTTTTTTTTTTTTTTTTTAATTTTTGCTTGCATTTTTGGTGCAGTCGTTTTGCCTATTACATCGATAAAGGTTCTAGTCTCATCGAAGAAAATAAATAAATCAGAAGGTTTCATATTACATTTTCTCTCGTCGTATAATTTATTTTTGAATAAAAGAAAAAAGTGAAGATGATAAAGCACGGCAGAGTGACAGTACTAAGTATACAATTCTGTTTCTTGTGTTTATTAACAAATTTTACAAATTTTTATTTTCCTGTATTTCATTTCAATTCATTGTATGTTCACGATGTACCACCCATTGCTAATTGGGACATGTTTATTAACTATTTCACGCTATTTGACATTACTTAGTTGTTGTAACTACATTGATGGTGTTTTTATTTTTCTTTATTTGCATTAATTCTTTCTTAGCAAATTAACAACCGTTTATCATCGTTTTTTATTTTTTGTATGGATTTACTGGTTTTACTGAAAAATTCATAAAAGAAGTATGGTATTTCTGGCAATCATTGCGCTATTAAATAAAGTGCACGTTTTGTCCTGGCTTAATTATTAATTACATAAAGGTCTCAAAAGGTCCTAATCGTGTTTGATTTTCAAGTAATAGCCACACACGTAGCTTTCTTCTTACTTGCAGCGCATTCAAATCAAATCAATGTAAGCAATAAAAAAAAATTCATTTATAATATACAAATTAATCAAAACAATAATCGGCCCCCTAACTGTTCGCCAAATGAAGTCTTAACTGTTAAACTAACACATTTTTATTAATAAATACTAAATACTAAAAAACAAAAAAAACATTTTAGTTATTTTAATTTTTATTCTTACTTTTATTAATTAATTACATTAGTTTTGTAAACAAACATTATAAAAGTATATAAATGAAGAAGTAGAAGAAAAAAAATCATATCTGTCTTATTTCAATTTAATTATTTAAAATAAAATAAATTAATGAAAAATTATTAAACAAGTAAAAAAAGATGTAAATTGCAAAGATTAAATGAAATTAAATTTAACATAACAAGTTTTGAAAAACAGTAGAAGCAGCAATAAAGGCAACCACCACAGCAGCAATCTCAGTTGAAGGAACAACAGTTGAAACACCATCGGCACAGCAGCAAAAATATAAAGCAAAAAAAAAAACATTAAAAAAAATCATATTTATAAATAAAGGATAAAATAAAAAGGAGTTTCTTGAAAAACAACATGCAGTTTTATATTTTATAAAACCATTTTACTAATAATATATAATTAATTGAATTACATCAAAGATTAACACAATTTTATCGTTTAACCTGCTGCTGCTGGTGGTAATCTTGCTGCGGTGGCTATTGTTAGGACTATTACTTAGGAATGATTACACTTTGCAATACCTGTTGCTTCTATTTTAATAGTGAAATTACACAATGAACGGGCGGAAATAAACAAAACGATCATAAAAATAACATCGAACATCAAACATTATGTGTGATGTATGGGTTAATAGGTTCGTGTATTTCAGATATTTTTTTTTTCCTGTAATTATATTCTTAAAGTAATAAAATTTAATAATAAATATTAATCAAGTATTTTATTATAAGAAACGTCGTGCTAAAATATGTAAATAAAAATCTAGAAAATTACTGGTCACGTGTAAGACTAAGCACTAATAAAAATTATAATTTCACAATAAACCAAAGGAAATAAATAAAAAATTATAATAAATTAATCACGTAGCTACGGATGAAAAAATAAAAAATATTAATAAATATAAAAAGAACAAGATTTCTTTCAAATTAAATTACATATTTTCTATTTCTACAAATGGAAATTAAACAAAACAAGACAAGACACAAACCAAACGCAAAGCACCTATGCACATTATTACTTATTTGTGCAAAAACAAAAAAAATATTAAATAATTTAAACCCACGCATTAAAAATACAAATTACACACAATAGTATGGTAAATAACAAGAGATAAACAAAATGAAAAAATGTTAAACTTATTACCTAGTTTTTAAGTAAAAATTATTTATATTAACAAGTTTTAATTTTATTTATTTTTTTTTATCTAAAAACAATTTTTTTTTTTTAATTTAATTTAATTATTTTAATTTTTATTATTATTATTATTATTATTATTATATACTAAAGTTGCACAGTGGTGGCCGTTTTGTTTGTTGAAATAAGTTGCGTGTGGTTAATGCTTTATATTTTAATAAAAAAAAAATCATTTTATTTTCTGTTACTTGCCAATGTTTCAGGTTTGTGATATTATTTTATATTTAGCTAATATATTTACCTTTTTTGATTTAAATTATTTATGACAATTTTAAAAACAAACAATTCCATTGTGCCTTGCTTAATACGTCTAAGAGATAATTAAATTCCGATTTTGGTGTAAATTATTTATCATGAGATGTTTATTTGAAATATTTAGAGTACTGAGTATATGAAATTGCTAAAACTTGTAGTTTAGTGTAGAAAATTATTCGTAGAAATATTTGTAAATAAAAAATGTGAAAAATCCAAAGAATGTTCAAAAAAAATCACAATAAATTTAAATAATTATCATAAATAAACGAAAGCAAATAAATATTTTAATAAATCAATAAATAAATAAAAATCAAATACCTGTCAATTATCGATTAAATACTATTAAATATTAATTTTCTTGCTTAAAGAACAACAAATAAAAAAAGCATACAAATATTTTTAAATCACGTTTGCCACAAATTAAAAGAAAAGAATCAAGAAGAAAGGAAAGTATAAAAAAAAATTATGTGTTGTTCTCTGCTGTTCACTGCGGGATCATAAATGATATTAAATTGGTTAGTTAACAAAAATATAAATAATTTATTTAATTTCAATGTTTTTACATTGCTTTATAAAACAAAAACACGCTTTTAAGTCTATATGTAAAAAAAAAACTAAACTAAGGAAAAAAAATACTTATTTAAATAAATAAATAAAATTATTATTAATGGGTGGTAAAATAAAGCAACAACTACCATTTATTTAACACAAAAATAAAAAATAAATAAATAAAGAGGAATAATATTAAGAAATTGAATTAAAGAAAATAAAAAGACTACATTACTTGCGGCTAAAGTGTTAAGAAAATCATTAATTTTTATGTTTGGTAATTTGTCAAAGAAAATGATAAAATAAGTTTAGCAGAGGTGGAAACCATTTGGTAAACCGGAAAAAATATGTTTCGTTGTATAGTAATTTCTGGTTTTAATTTATTTGGTGAAATCGCAATGGAGAAAAATAAAACAAAAATTATAGAATCGCGACACCCAAAGCTAAACACGAAAGAATAGATGGCATATTATATATAAAAGCCCTCAGAAGCTGTTACTTTAATGCCAGTTTGACATAAGCATTCACATAATTTACTATCAAAGCAATTACATGGCATTTTAATGAACTTGACACTGGTTTCAGATTTCCCAGTGGTTCGATTTTTGAAATTTAGTAATTTCCTTTTCTTGGCTGGAGAATGTGCTTCGGCATCTTCCTTTAGCTTTCTTCGTAATACAGTAAAAATCCACGGTTTATGGAAATCTCGCACAGTCCAACGACACTCACATGGCGGTATACATTCACACTTATTATCAGTTTTGCTATCAGCTGCTGCTATAAGGATATCTCCTGGTTGAACATCGGGTCCATCAGCCCCGTGCTTTAATAAATATTCTAATTTCCATGGAGCACGTAAATCACGTTCTGTCCATTCACATTCACATGGTGAAGAACATGTACATGGAACAATTTCAAGTGGTGGTGGCTTTTCAGCGGGCTTTTTTTTAACATAGTACAAACGAAATCTGGGAGCATACCCTACTCGTTCCCTTTGATAATCCGGAATATGCTTAAGCCATTCATGTAATTTTTCAAAATGGTTTAAGCTCTTTTTACGCTCACGTATTATTCTCATTTTGCACCACAAATCAGTCCTGAAAATAGAATTTACAGTAAAGAACAAGGGAATCTAATTGAATTATTTAACCTTTTACATTGATCGTATTTTGGCCCCGTAAATACCCGATAATATTTATAATGTGTATCTGGATATCTGGGGGGTAATGAAATACTTCTATTAAATAAGATTTTCTCCACTTGATATAACTCGCGAATGGCTTTTGCAATTATTAAAATATGATCAAAATTTTTAATATTCATATAGCACAAGGCATTCGCATCGATTAGTAATAATGTTCTCCCATTAATCGCGTTTACATAAAAAGTATTCTAAAAAATGAAGTAAAGTAATGCCGCTAAGTTTGAATAAAAAACTTCAATTAACAATTGTTGAGCAAAGTTATTGTTACCCTGTATTGCGGAAATCCTAAACTTTCAATAAACTTCACCACATGAACATTTTTCCATTTAAATGCCTCTGGTAATGGTTGATCATCAATCACATACGAAGCAAGATTAAACAATTCCTCAGGTAATGTCCATGGTCGTCGTGGTGGACTATATATCGTTCAAAATTCACATTAATAGAAATAGGATTTACTTAAAACAAATCAAATGTACTTACATTGAATAAGGAATGTGCCGTTGCATGCGTAAATTATCTACTATTTTAAATTTATTATCATCGAAACAATTTTTTTTTACACTACCCATTGCAAATTTTTGTTCAATTTTTTCTACAAATAATTAACAATTTTAATTATTTAATTACCTAATTAAGTTAATTATAAAATTAAGAAAAAGTAGAAATTTAGTTCAACACTTTGACATTTATTGAATTTTTTAATGAAAATTATAACAAAATTGCCTGCTAGTATTTTCTGTTAAATATTTTTAATTTAATAAAATAATTTTAATTATTTTTACAGTACTCTTTGACTGTCGTATTTTTCGAAAAGTAAAGAAAAAAATCTTTCATTTCTCATTAGTGAATTTTTCAACCAATGCAATTGAGCGATGAGATAACTCCACCTCCCGTCTTGTATGCTGTTTATTTTATTATTGGGATACAATCTTGTTTATTTTCTTATTAAAAAAAGATTTTTTTCTTTTCGTTAATCTGGCAAAGTGGAAATGTTTTACTTAAGCTTAGTACAAACTTAGTGATTTTACCGGACAGACTTTATTCGTTGATTATCTTCTCCAAATAAGCTACTTTTTTGTACAGTATTAAATTTATTGATTATTTATCTAAATGGAAAAGTGTTCACGGAATTAAATTTTAATAATTATTAATTATATTAATAAGTGTTTTCAATATTAATTATAAATATGTTAATCCAGTGCAATTAGTGATGTAATAATGCTAATAAATGTTTATTGATAAAGTGAATTGTGATTAATAAAAAAAAGTACACATAGGAATAATGGATTACTCAATGCCGAAGCAAAATCTATCACCACAATTACCATCAATACATCCAACGCAATTAGATAACGCAACAGCAACAGCTATTAACACAGTGACAACCAATACGATTAAAGAAAATAAAATTTCATGCCAAAAAACAATGACTACACCAACAACATTATTATCACCATCAAATAGAAACGAACAAACGTCTACAACTAAAGTGAAATTAAATTTCAGTGTTGATCGATTACTGTCAACGCCAATGTCAACCACATCTATCGGGACACAACTAACCTCCAATAAAAACCCATCAATAGTGAATGCATCACCGTGCTATCAAGTGAATGGTTATGGAATAAAATATACTGGAGATTTTAATAATTTTACGACATTAGTACGTCCAATAGCGCTTCGACAGCAACCTTCCTCAGGTAAGAAATAATTAGAATAACGCTTAGCATAGACAACAACCGAACCGTTAAACACACCATAATAATAATTATTATTAGTAATTATTTTATTTCATTAGTATAAACAATTATTACAAGTTATTAAAAGAGTAAACTGATATCTCTTCTTTGATTATTGTTTTATAATTAAAAAAAAGTTTAAAGTAATAAATACCAAAAACAAATGTAACCAAGTTTTCCTTTCTTTTTGTTTTTATAACTCATCATTGAACAGTTTAAGAAACAATAAAACCCCATACACGATTTATGTAAATAAACAAAATAATAATAATAATAATAAGATAAACTAATAATAATTATAATTACATAAACACAGGAGAGAAAAAAAAAAGAAATAAATAAAACGATTAACCATAAAAACATTTTTTTTTGCCTTTTTTTAATGTATACAAAATGTAGAAATTGTTGTTTTTATTTTTTGTTTTGGTTGCCCTCAAATTAAAGAAAATTTTAAGACAAACTTAAGCAAAGATGATAGAGTTTTATTTATGTTTTTTATTTTATTATTATTATTATTATTATTATTATTATTATAAGTCTGTAAGAGGAAAAAGGACTTGAGAAGTGATGATTAATATTTTACATCTGTTGTAATTGTGTTTTTTTTTGTTTAATTATTGTTATCAGAGTTATTATTTGTTAGTTATATTTAGAAGTGGTGTTTTACTTAGATTATGTGTCATTCATATGAAGTTGATTAGTTTAAAGAAAAGAAATTTTTATATTTGCAAAATGTAATTTTGAAATGGTAACTTCCTTTTAAACAGTGAATATTAATAATTTCTACTAATTATGAAATGACAAAACAAAGATTCATTTACAATAAAATTATGATACAATCCCTTTTAAACTAACAATAATAATGGAAAAATAATGTAAATCAATTGAATAACCAAAAGAAATAAACAATAAAAACAAATAAAGATTACCACTTATGATCACTTTATTTTAAACTTTTCTCACTCAACAGAATCATTATCCTAAAAAAAAAAACGAAAAAGAAATAATAAAAAATATTTAAATTTATGTAAATGTTTAAATTACATCAACCACAAACAAGTAAAACCATAACGACACAACAGTAATACGATCATTCAAATATACAAAAAAAAAATATTTTTTATTATTATTAATATTATTTTTGTTTGTGTTACATATTTATAATTATTATTTGAGTAATAGACACACATAAATAAAAATTTAAAGAAATATTTTTTAATTGTTTACAAAAAATAAAAAAATAAACCAAATATGTATACACAACACACTATGAACATATTTAATTGTGAAGTTACACAAACCATACGTCCGTTTGTATTTAATTTTTCTTTCAATTTCTTATACATTGCTTTTATATATTATTATTATTATAATTATTATTATTTTATTATAAAATGAGAGAAGAAAAATGTTAATAAATTTTGTTTAAGGAATATTATTTTACATTCCAAAAATAATCAAAAAATAACACACAGAAACAAGTAACAATAATAACAACAATAATAATAATAAGTGGAGAGCCCACAGATTTGCTTTATTTTATTTGTGGTAATTTTATTTGCTTTATTTCAATGTTTAATTTGTGTTTTTTTTTTTTTTTTTCAATTTTTATTTATTATTATTTCTATCAAGAAAATAAATATTTTAAAATTAAATAGAAATTTAGAATTGTTACCCCTTTAAACATGGTATTGCGTTTAAGTAGATAATTCAATATTATTACGATTAATGAGATACTGAAGAAACGTTAACTGTTCTTATCCGTGTTTTAATCTTTCTTTAGCTTATATCGTTCTAATGGCATTATATCTATTGGCGCTGAATAAGCTAACTGATTATTTTAAACAACCGTAAATATATAATAACCGTAAATTTCTAAATATCAATCATATAAATAGAATCCTATATGAATCGTCCGTGGAACAACTGAGTGAATCTTCTCGAAATGATACCTTCGGACACCTAATTTCAATCCGTTAAAGTGTATCATTAATATGCTATTTCGTATTTATTAATGAGCTAAATTTAAAATGATTTGGTGTAACTATTACATCTTAGTTTAAATTCAGCTTTTATAATAAAGTTTTTTTTTTCTTTGTAAGATTATCCTTGCTTAATTTACGTATAAAACAAATATTATTTATATGAGTTATTATTCATTTATTTATAAAGGTTATTATTCATAGAAAGCCTTTTTATTATTCACCAACTCTTCCGTATCCTTGCATTACTAAAAAAAAATATCGATAAATTATTTTCTTCGTTCTTGTATTCATTCTTTTTTTTTCATTGATTAATTTAATTTTTTTATTTTTTTGGCTAATTAATTTATTTTTTATGTAAACAAATAATAACAAAAAAAAAAATTAAATTAAAATTTGTATTATTAGTAAATGATCTCATTAACATAAAGAAAAATTTTAAACGATAAAAAAAAATTTCATAATGAAATAATAAAATATTATTACATATTTGTATGGTATGTTCATTAATTATTTGATGAAATATTGTAAAAATATTATTAACGAAATTTTTTTTTTTGTTTATTTTTGTAAATTTGTGGATTTTTCTATTTAGCGTTAAGTAAATAAAATTGTTAATTATTATTATTATCATTTTTTTTTTTTTTTTGTTAAACGATTTTTAATTTGTTATATTTTATATTATTAATTGATTGTGGCTGTGGTTGCTGGTGTAATACAAACTTTGACTTTTAATATCCTGAGATTGGAACTCTGTTACTTATACATTTATAATATGTAACGTCCTATTATTAAATAAATTTAGAAATAATTAGACAAACACCTCAGCTCCTAAAGTAGAAACTTAGGTGCTCCTAACACATGAGAGCAAATAGAGTTATAGTCTGGGGCAGGGTTTCCAGTATCGTTAGTATCAGTATCGAATTCGATTACTATCGGCCAAAACCAGTATCAAAAGTATCGATACTTCAAAAGGGAAATACCGATACTTTAATATAATCCTGTAAATACAGTATTACGTGTTTTTTTTATTTTAACGCCAATTTTTTCTAAAGAATTTTAATTAATTTTGCACTGAATTTTCGTTACAAAATAAAAATGGCAGTTTGGTTTTAGAACACAAAAAACTCTTAAATTTTCAGAATTTTTTATTATTTTTATTTATATACACAAGGATCTTTTAATTATTATTATTTTATGATAGTTATTTTTTAAAAATAAATTAAATAAAGCGGCAAAACATAATATCTATAGTATCGAGAGTATCGGTATTCTTATGAGAATGATTCGAGGTACCGATACTCCGATACTGGAAAACCAAGTCTGGGGGTTGAAAATAATAACAATAACAAGTTATTATGTTTTATTACTCAAAATTCTTTATGGTTTTTAAATAGTAGTACTAATAAAATTGAAAATCCTGACTTAAATTAGCTCTGATGCAGAAATTTAAACAATACTTTTATGTTTCATGTTGATGTTATATTTAGTTTTTATTTCCTAAGTTCAGAGTTCATATGGATATCCAAAGATATGGTCTGTCAATAAATTTTACCTAGCATTATGGTGTAATCAAACGAAATTAATTCTATTGCACGAAATATAATTGAACTTTATAAAAATCATTTTACAAAATATAATCTCTAATGCATTGTACTATTTTTTTTTTTGAAAATAATTACTTGAGAAGGAGTACATTAAAGGTACAAAACAATGTGGTAGTACATTTATTAGAAATTATAATTTTTCAATTAGAACATATTCGTATAAATTTACCAAAAAAAAAAAATAAAATCATTAATTACTAAAACTGTAAATAAATATATATATGAACTTGATTTAAGGTTATAATTTTAAATATGTTTGAAAATAATAATAAAAATAAAACAGAAGTTAAATATTTTCACATTAATTTAACAACACAAAGAGATAATAAAATAAAGAAGATAAACGTCGATAAAAATACTAATTATAATAATAATAACAATAATAATAATAATAATTAATTCCTCAATAACAATTTAACATCTTTTTAATCTCACCTTAATTTAAATAAAAAGAAACATTAATTAACTTTAATAAAAAAAAAAAAAAAAAATGAAAATTAATTCAATTAACTCAAAAGAAAAAGAGGAAAATTATTAAGCATTTTACACTTTACACTTTGCATTTTTTTTATTTTATTTTAGATATTTTTCAAATTCAATAATAATAAAAAAGGAATAAATAAAATAATTTTCATCTAATGTAAACAAACGTTCTAAAGGATTTAAACATGATAATTATAATAATATTATTTTTCATTTCTGTTTACATTTAATTGTTTTGTTGTTTCCTAGTAAATGTAAATATTTAGAAAAATTAATAATATTGAAAGAATAAAAATTATCATTTTGGCTTGAGTATTTACTATGTGCTTCCTTTTCAATCGATTCGTTTAACTGTCTGCTTTGCATACAACACATTTCCACACTTATAATAATAAATTAAGGCAAGGCGCAAAAATAATAAAATAAAATCAATAAAACACGATACGGTAAATCTTTGTTAATAGATTTTTTTTTTTAATTTTAATTGTTGTTCTTGTTATTTCTCCTACATATAAAAATAATAATTAAACAAAATAAAACGTAACGAAATAGAACAGATAGATTTTTCGTTAATATTATTATTTTTATTAGAATTAGAATTATTCCAAAATAACTAAAAATTTAAATCTTACTAAATATACATATAAGACTAAATTATATACATATTTAGTTAAGTATTGAGCAGAGATTGGAAACCTATATATTCTAGCCGGTTTATTTGTATACATCCTGTGATATGAAACACAATACTTTTAAAACTATAGAATTAATTAATAATGCTAATTAATTAATAAACGCTCCACATTCAATTTGAATACATAGATATTTGAAAATCAAAATGTTCTTAAAACGAATTAAATTATCTGAGGGACCATACTAATTGGTACCACATACCACAATTCTAATAATTTATTTGGAGCTGCTATTTTACCACATATAAAATCCCTTGGAAATATAGTATAAAATCTTCTCTTCTTTACTCAAGACATTCCAAATGAACGATTTTTTTTTCGAAGTGCATAATTTAAAAATATAATTTATATACCACTACACATCCGTTTCTAAACGGGTGCTAAAATACATCAACTATATTTGATTTAAATAAATATAGATCAAAAATATTTTCTTTTAATAATTGTATATATTTTGAATTATTGAATTTAATCTGTTTTAATCTACCAATTCTACCATACTAATTGGTACCACATACCACAATTCTAATAATTTATTTGGAGCTGCTATTTTACCACATATAAAATCCCTTGGAAATATAGTATAAAATCTTCTCTTCTTTACTCAAGACTTTCCAAATGAACGATTTTTTTTCGAAGTGCATAATTTAAAAATATAATTTATATACCACTACACATCCGTTTCTAAACGGGTGCTAAAATACATCAACTATATTTGATTTAAATAAATATAGATCAAAAATATTTTCTTTTAATAATTGTATATATTTTGAATTATTGAATTTAATCTGTTTTAATCTACCAATTTTACACCTATTTGACGTATCGAAATATTGGTGTAAATATTTGTATAATTTTTATTCGTAGTTTATGTTTAACGTAGTTTATGTACGACGATTTAAATTAACGTTTAATTTCATTTGTAGTCATTTAAATTATTTAAATGAAAAAAGATATGAAAATTCGAATTCTGCACACATTTGGTTGTTTATTTTATTTTAATGGTTGCAAGTTCTCCCTCGCAAGTTGCATTATTAGAAAATATTGAGGCGACAAAAAATTTATTTATGGATAATGTATAAGAATATATATTATCAAAAGGCGGTTAAAGTTTTTAAAATTAAATTAAAAAATTACAAACACATTACTAAATGAGTATGGTGATGATTATTGGGAAAGAATGCCATTCGCAAATTAATTAAAAATCTCAGACAAGATAATATACATTCAATAGTAAAAAGGTAATTCACCACTGGCGTATAGCAATGTGGCAATGTTAGTTAGAATTAAACTATTTTCAAAATCAACAAAGAAAAGAGAATGAAAACCGATTAACGATTTATTAAGAGTTAGAGGTGTTAATACAGCTGCTAACTGAAACGTTTATTTAAATGAATAAAAGGAAAAAAATAAATAAAATAAATAAATAATGAGTGAAAAATATTAGCAGAGATTCAAATAATTAATTAATTAAATTAATTTGAATTCATGTGCTAAATAAATTGATTTTTTTTTTTAAATTTCTTCTTTTAATTATATAATTAGGTTAAATTTTTAATTAATTAAGTAATTAATTCATTATTTCTTCAACATTGTTTAATAATTAATTATTGATATTTTTCCTTTTTTTAATTTTGAATTCAATTAACTTAATTAGCATGTGATTTAGGGAATGTTTAATGTTTGAATAAAATATACTTTGGCTTGTTCTTTGCTTAGTTTTCTAACTAACTGGAGATTTCTTTTTTTTTTTTTTTTTTTGTTTATTATTTGGTTTACTTAACATACATTAATTAAATGCTATTGTAACCTGGTATTAAGGAATTTGTTATTATTTTTAAAACGTTTGAATCGGTTGTAAAATTTATTTTTAATTAAAAACAAAAATGTATTCCAGAACTGTTTGTTGTTCTGCAAGATTAAATTGAGCTTTTATTCTTAATAAAATTGGGATAATTGTGATTAATAAATAAACACAGCACAGTTATTACTAAATCGATATTTGATTTTGCGCTAACTATATAAACTTTATTTAAACAGCAAAAACATTTGAATTGAATAAGGATTAAAAAACATTTAGCTTATAGAATTAAGTTTTATTATAAATTAAAAAGCTCATCTTATTAAAAAGAACATAAAAAGCATCCAAGAAAGTTTACCCTTTTTGTGGATCCTGTATTTTAGGATTTTAAATAATAATAAATAATAATAATAATAATAAATAAATAATAAAAACTACATACAAAAGTAAAAATGTATGATTGTATGTAAAATATTTGTTAACAATATTTTTTTTCTTATCAGCTTTAAGTATGTTATGACCTAAATTATGGTTATGTTTTTATCATTGGTATATTTATATTATTTATTCAATAAAATATTTTATAAATTTATTCCTCCAGTCTATTTCAAATGTGGTTTCATAATCAAAGTTGGGATTGTTTTAATAACATCTGAATGAATGCATAAATATTATGAGCTTATAGATGCATGAATCATAATAAAGTCTATCAATCTAGATCTATCTAATTAAGTATTTAAAGATAACACGTTTAAAATAAATATTATGTTTAAATCTCAAAATTATTAATTAATTTTAAATGACATTTTTATTTCGCATTAATAAGACATTCTTGTATTCATATTTAAATCATAAAAAAAATAAAATTTAATTAATAATAATGAAAAAACGATTAAAAGTTAAAATTTAATTAATTTTTGTTTATAAAAATTAAAATAATAATAAAAAAGAAAAAAAACAAAAACGTAGGCACACACACTCTTAATAGAACACTAATTAAGAAAAGAAAATAATAATAAAAAAGAAAATTCAATTTAATCGCGCTAATAACAAGAAAAGAATAAATAAAAAGAAACAAAAAAAAAAAAAATTATTTGTTTAAATATTTTTTTTTTCTTTTTTACTTAGATAAAAAAAAAATTTATCGAGTGAAATTAAATAAAAAAAAAAAAAAAAAAAATGAATAAAAAGTAAAAAAAAAGAAGAAATCTTCATCGTCTTTCGTCCTCTTTGATCAATTTTAGAAGAAGAAATGTTAGAGAGATGTAAAAATTACGTTTTGAGATACTAAATGTAAATATTTATTTATTCGTCGTCGCTTCATGATTTTTTAATACTTTTTTTTTTTTGTTAGAAAATAGATTTTCGAGTTTTTTATTTTTTGTTGAAAAATTTTAATTTGATTTTATTTTTATTTTCCTTTTCAATATTGTTATTAGGTGCTTAAGTAGTGAAAACAGATGAAGCATTATTTTTTTTCTTGTTATTGTTGAATCTCTGCTTTATTATTACTATAATAATTACAGCTAAATATTTATTTGTTGTTGCATCAAATTTGTTTTATTTAATTTAATGAAATTGTTTTCTTTTAATTAATGGACATAGCTGATAACAAATATTCATTATTTGTTAGTTTATGTATGAAGTTTATTGAAATATATGACATCTAGAAGTGTATTAAATTCTAAACTTTAGGCCTAGTATAACGAAGAAGAATGGAAAATATTCTCTCGTAAGACAAATTTAACAAAAATATATTAGAAAGGAACAAATGGAATGCTGGAAAAAATTATCCTTGAAAAAAGATCAAAACATTTTCTGTCGTAACTCAAATCATTACTCAAATCACATTTTGATTTAATAATGTTACAAAATAGAGCCATTAATCATGCATCTTTGATAAATAATAAAAATTTCTATATTTAAGCAAACATTACTACTGTTACTGATCGTGTTATCTCTCATAACAAAGTCCTGTACAAAATTTCTTTTATTTTATTAACGTTCTTCAATTATATTAAATAAAAACTCAAATAAAAAAAAAATCAAATTAAGCACCGAGAAACTTTCTTCAAAAATCATAATACGAATTCATAATTTTAGCATTAAATAAAAATAAATTTTAAATTAAATGAACATAATAAAAATTCTTTAATTGTTTATTTAAAATTACTAACGAAAAAAATTAAATTTAAGACAATAATTAAATAAAATAATTTTTTGTTTATTTCTTATAGGAATTTTGTGTTTTAGCACATAATCAAAAATGGTTTATGACTTGACTATTATTATTTTTCTTCTTTTTTTTTTTTTTTAGTTTTATCACCTATATGCCTTTCATCTGCTGTTAATGTAACATCTTCAGCTTTATTAAGTTTACAACAATTACAAAATCATGCAACTAATTATAAGCCACACATGATTAATGGATTAAATCAGCGACACCATCATCTGCATCATACACACAATCAGCCAATATCAATAATGCGACAGACAATTAATCAAATAGGTCCGATGCAGCATAATCAGTCTACAAATAACCATAGTAGTAATAGCAGTAGTGCGAATAACAATAAAAGTAACCGAAGTAATGATAATTCAGCAGCTAACGGACATATCGCAGGCACAAAGACATCAAACAATGGACAAACAAAGCGTAAACGTTCTTGGTCACGCGCTGTATTTACTAATTTACAACGTAAAGGCCTAGAGATTCAATTTAATGTACAAAAATATATAACAAAACCAGATAGAAAAAAATTAGCAGCAAATTTAAATTTAACAGATGCACAGGTAAAAGAGCTAAACTAAATTTAGTTTAATTTAAAAAAATAAATTAAAACGAATCTTTATCAGGTTAAAGTTTGGTTCCAGAATCGTCGCATGAAAATGCGAAATACGACAGAGAATAAAAGTTTAACAGAGAAATCAAGTAATACGGTAACGCCAAATACAAATAGCAATAATGGTAAGCAAGTACAGCAGGAACAGTCAATATACGACGATAAAGAGACAACATCGTCAATGTCAGACTTTACAAACGATGAAGATAATGATGACCATGTTTCCTATAGTATCGACGCAGATGATGAGGATGAAATTGATGTTGTCTCTGATTGAAAAACATAAAATATATAATTAATTTTTGTAATTATAATAAATTATTTATTTTCCTTATTTTTAAATAAAATAAAAATTAAATTTAAGAAAAAATTTTGTTTTTTATTAATTAGTTTTCTTTGTTTTTTTATATTTACAATTTTTTTTATATTACTTAACTGGTTAATTATTTACATTAATTTTTAAAATTAATTGTTAAGTTTAAAATTAGTTAAATTTTTTTTTCTAAATAAATTTTCACCTACTTTAATGCCATCTATTATGTTTAAATATAAGTTTTACTAGATGATTATTATTCGTGGGGTTTCTTTTATTTGTTTATTTTGTATTCAAATTTGATTAATTTTTTTATAGAAAAATAATAAACTTTAACGTTTTTATTTTTACACATATTTATCGAAAATAGGTATAAAAATCGAAGAAAAAAAAACAAAATTTATAACAAGAAAAAATCTCTCAATCAACAACACTCAAAAATGTTTTTTTTTTTCTCTTAAAAATAATATTTATTGTTATCGAAATTAATTAATTCTTGTACTTTTCTTATATCTTAATGTATTATTTAAAATTAATTAAATACGTCGTTTTACATTAAAAATTGAAAAAAAAAAGTAAATAAAACTTTTAAAGCTTTTCTAAATTAGATAAAATGAATATTTGTGTAATGAAGATTTTCGTTAGATTAAAGGAGATTCAAAACAATTCAATTATTTTTTTTTGTAGTTTTGCTATAATTTTTCGATAATTTATTAAAATTAAATAATTATTGCTTATTGAATACACGATTTTTATCAAATTTTACATGTATCCCTGAGTATGTATATATCGCTTACGCACTGTTATTTCTTTTTTTATGTGCAGACTTTTTTTACTAGGAACATGCATATAATTCTTCACCGATAAATAATTAATAACAAAAAAGAGCAAACATTTATTCCAGTATATAATACTCAGAAGATAATAATTATTAACTATTTTTAAAATGAATTTCACTATTTTTAATTATTAAATAAAATAATTAATTAAAAAAAAAGCAAATGAAGTGTTTATAATTGTCTATTAATATTCTTTATTTTGCAATTTTTGCATAACATAAAAACGTTAATAATTTATTCTATTTACTTATATAAAAACTTAAAATAAAACAACTGAGCTAAAAATATTTTTATTTTGTAGTTTTTATAATCAAATCATTTTTTTGAAAATAAATTAATTAAAAAAAAAACTTATTTAATAATAGTTTAATAATATAAATAAATTTAAAACAAATTATTTACAAGCTATTTTTGAATTATTTTCATTTGATTTATCTTCCTTCCTTAATTACAATTAAATTTTTATTTATAATAATTATGATTATATTTTTTAATTTATTTGTTTAAGTAAAACTTCACATTACACATATTGACACAGTAAGAAATAAAAAAAAATGTAAATAAAATAGAAAACAAATCCTATTTTATTTTTTCTCCTTTTATTTATGCATTAAATATTTAACATAACTACCACTTAGTGTTTAACTTTCACCACTTGTATTATTATTGTTTAAATTATTACTATTATTGTTTGTATTACTATTTATATTACTATTGTTAATAGGACGCGTTTGTTGTAATTGCTGTTGCTGCCTTGAATTTATTATTTGTGCAATTACTTGCCGTTCATCACCTAAAAATAAAGATAGTTAATAAAACGATCCAACATAATGAGAGGTAAAAAAATGAACCTTTATTTTGCTGTTGCTGCTGTTGTTGAATAGGTATCACCTTTAACCCCTGTAAAGTTTTTAAATTAATTGCACTCCCTTGAAAACCAGATGGTAAAACTAGTGGCCCACGCCCTTGTACAGCTAGAAATACACGTTGTTGTCCTGGTGATGCTGTGCTAATTGTTTTTGTATTACCCTATAAACAACAAGTTGCATTGAAATTCATATAATTTAGATCAATATAGAAATGAAAAGAGAATACAAACCTTAATTGTAGTACCAACAACAACTTGCTGCTGTTGTTGCTGTGAAGTTTGGCCGCCACTCACAATAATATTACCCGTAGTTTGATGATGCATTGGTGATTGCACTTTTATTGTTTGACCAGATGAACCAAGTATAACAGTTTTTGTCATATTTGACGCACTTGTTGTTATCATATTACTATTATTTATATTCTTATTAATATTACTATTATTACTGCCTAATGATGTTGTCGTTATATTTCCACTACCAACACTACTAACAACTCCGCCACCTGAACTAACAACAGTCACTGTATTACCAACTGAATTAATAGACGATGAATTCACTAAATTTTGTTGAAGTTGCTGGTGATGATGATTCTGTTGTAAAATACCTTGAGTGTGCACTTTGACAGCTTGATTACCAAACATAACAGTTTGTGTTTGTTGGCCACTTGCATTTGTCTGGTTTATTAAATTGCCTTGAACCTTTAATGTTTGCCCGCCAATAACTAAATTTGTTCCTCCATTTGCATTAGGTGTGCCTTGTAAAACTATACTTTGTCCACCTTGTTGTCCAGGTGTTGCTTTACTTGCAATTATTACTGGTTTACCGCCAATATGTGCTATATTTAAATTTGATGCGTTTACCATTCTTATGCCGCTTCCTGGTTTCATTTTAGTACCACCTATGCCTTGAACACCAACCAATTTTGCATTCATTAATTGTTGTGCTGTAATTGATTGTGGCTGTGATATTATTTTTGCTTGGGTTGTTATGTGTTGTTGTCCCTGTTGACTAATATTTATATGTTGATTTTGTGAATTAGCTACAATTATATTCGACGTTTGTCCCGCTATTGTAGTTGTTATTATAGGTGATTTTCCAGCTAGAACAAACATAATTAATTAAAACATAAATTAGTTTAAGTAGTGTAAAATTATTAAAATAAAAAATACATACTGGAAGTTTTTATAGCATTGCTTAAAGATGTTGCACTAACAGCTGATGTTGAAGCTTGTGTTGTTATTAGACGCGGGGCATTAACTGATATTATATTACGATTTTGTGATACCACCGCATATTGCGCTGTTTGTGATCCTGGTGTACCAGCCAACTAAAATTGAATTTCCATTATAAAATGTAAAATTATAAAATTAATTAATATACTTGTATTAAACTAGTCTGGCCAGGTTTAGCGCCAGCAACTCTCAATGTTGCACCAGGTGCTAAGCCTTGTTTCTGCAATAAACTCTCTAATGATATATAAGTATTTGCAAAAACTTTTGCCATTATAGGTCCCTGTTGTCCACTTGCTTTTTGACCACCGCTATTTTGTAAATGTGTTATATTTTGTTGCTGAACCAATGACGTACCTGGTTTAACAATACGCGTAACAGTGGGTGCATTTTGACAAGCTGTTGAATTTGCAGTTGAAAATGTTTGTATTGTGGAGCTTATGTTGCCAGAGCTAACAACATTTGCAAGTAGCGAAGTTCCAGCTTTTGGTGTCGTAGGTGAACTAACAACAATTGTTTGTTGTTGTTGTTTTTGTCCATCATCAACATCTTGAACTTGCTTTATTAATAATGAACGAACACCAGATTGTTGCTGTGATTGTAACTAAAATACAGAATCGTTAATATTGTAAATATATAAACAAACAAATAATTTTTTTAATTCTTAAAATTGGCTTACTTTTAATTGTTGCTGTTTAATAGATTGTTGCAAGTTTTGTTGTTGCTGTGGTGTTAAATTTAAAGTTGATAATGTTTGTATTTTGGTACCTTGTTGTTGCTGCAGATGTTGTTGTGGGTGTCCACTTTGTTGTATTTGAATAATTTGTGAGTTAATCAAGCTATTACGTGGGATGGTCGTCAATGTTGGTGTGTTTGCATTAGATGTTAATGCGCCAGATACTTGCAATGCAGAAACAATTTTTTGCAACTGTTGCTGTTGATTATGTGTACCGATTATTGTAGCACCACCACCACCCTGTTGCTGTACTATAATTGATTTAACTTGTTGATGTTGTGATGGCTGCTGATGTTGCTGTAAAGTTGCCTGACCAATTGACACAGCATTTTGTCGTTGTTTCTGCTGTAATTGTTGTTGTGCTAATAAATTCTGTATGATTTGCTTATGCTGCGCAGCAGTTAACGTCGTTTGTTGCCCTGGCTTTCCAGTAGTTGTTGTAATGATATTATTAACAACAGATACATTTGTAGGCCGTTGTTGAATTTTGACAGTTGTAGTGCCAGGACCCGTTGTTAAACCGCCCGATGTTGCAACAATAATTTTTTGTTGTTGTTGTTGAACAACTTGAACTTGATGTTGTTGTTGCTGTTGTTGTATGTTCATATTCGATGCTGTAATTGCTGGATTAATTAAACTCTTTCCTGGTTGAGGTGTTGGAGGGCCAACACGTATTGTAGTAGTTTTTTGTTGCATTGATTGGGGTTGTTGTTGATTTAATAATGATATTTTAGGACTTAAAGACGTCGTTAAAGCTGGAACATTTGTTTTAATTAGTTTTGGACTAATTGTAGCATTTCCTGTCACCAAATTAGATGATAGTGAAGTTATTACACGATTGATTTGATCACCATTTGGTCCAATGTTTATCGGAATTATATACCCTTGTCCTGAGGGAGATGATTGTTGAATTAACGTTGGTGCTTGTGTTTGGCTTATAATCAACGGTTTTGTCAATTGTTTTTTACCAATAACAATTGGAGACTGTGAACGATTTTGATTGACTAATACTGATTGATTAGAGTTAGCTAATATTGATGTTAATGGTTTTCCACTAGAAAGTTGTGATGCAGATGCCATCGAAACGTGCACCGTTTGGACTCCGCACGATGTTGATACTTTAACAGGTGTTGATTGTGTTATAAGGCTAACCCCTTTAGAATTATGTTGATTTAGATTTGAATTCAACTTATTTATTGTTTTAACAATTTGCTGCTGTTTTTGATCCACAATTAAATTCGGAACATTCTGATTATGGTTTTTTATTAAAACGGTTGTATGAGCTTCAATAGATGATTCTACATCAATATGTTCAAATGGAGTTTCCATACTAATTTGCTGTTGCTGTTGTTGTTGTGAGTGATGCTGATGATGGTGTTGTTGAATTGGTACAAGTTCAGCTTTCATTATGGATGGTTTTGGTGATAGAATTTTATTAATTAATGGCGGAGGACTAGAATTTATGATTTGATTATTTTGTTGTATTGTACTTAATGCGGGCAATTGGGGAGCCTGTTGGTGAATTTGATGTTGCTGTATTTGTTGGATTTGTGATTGTTGTTGAACTTGATGTGTTTTTTGTACAATTGGTGATAATGGTATTGACGTTGTTGTTGTATTTGAAATAATATTGTTATTTTTATTAACAATAGGCACAATAGCAGTTGTTGCTGTTACTTTAGTTGGTACATTAGATTTAACAAATAATTTTTGTTTAACTTTTCTATTGCCAGTCTTTTTATGTTTACCTAATCCTTGATATTGTTGGTGTAATCTTTCAAACTCTTCCTCAGAACGATTACGATGTAAATAAATCCATATTTTACGTTTCGAATCATATCTAACGCATGGATCAAGTTCAGTATGCATGCGATCCAGCGCACCGCTTACAATTGTTTGCAACACATTCTCGGGAGCTTCATTATTTATATATTGTGATGATTTTAATAGTTCGCATATATCAGCTCGGGTGCCTTCACCATTTGGCAACCGAGCCGTTGCATCTCGAACTAAAGTTAATATAGTGACAAAACTGGGACGATCTGCTGTAAGCATATTGTGCCCTCTCGCCTTAGATATTCCAGGTATTTGTGTATATATTCCTTTGACGGGACCCACAACACTGTCGTATCCATGTAAATGATATGTAAAAGATAGGTGAGGGTTCTCAAAACGACGTCGTTCTTGTTCACGAAAATCATCAATTTCTTCTAGTGTTGCTTTTTGTACTATCCAACTAGTTGGACATCTCGGTGGGGGCGGTGATGCAGGCCGTTCTGGAGGTTGATTATCTTCTGTTTCATTATAACTAAAATTGCGATTCCGCACAGTATCAGTTTGTTGCTTATCAACTGGTTTTGTACCCATTTCATTTCTCCTACTCAGCCAATAATTGCATAGTGGTATTAAATGTTGATCTGTATCACGACCAGCACCAATCCATTGGTAATATTGTAAATGAGGCTTATACTCTAAATAAGGTACAAAATCTTCCGGTTGATCTGAAAATTCGCCAGCCATAAAATTTATTGCAGATGATAATAAATTTAACCAATTATCAGCTGAACTATACCAATCATTTAATGGAGTGATTGGATTAGCTAGCCAACCAATAATTTTACTTTGCAAATTTCCTAACGGCATTCTATGATCTGGTGTTGAGCAAAAAACATCACGAATTAATGATAAATAGCATGCATGCGTTTCTTGCATTAATTCAGGGGTTTTGTCATTTTCATTAACATCACTTAAAATATCTATGTGTCCTGAATCATCTAAATCAACTGGTAAATGCATCATATCGATACCTTCTAAATCTGATAATGTTGCAGGTTTTATTTTGCCATAATTTGTTATATTTATCGTTGGTGCTAATCTTACATTATTATTATTTACGGCAGGTATTGAATTTATATTATTATTAATAATTGGTGTTTGTATTTCAGGAATAACACTATTATGTACAATTGTTATATTTTCATCTTTAGCATGTATCACTGTTTGGGTACTTGTATTTAGAACACTTAATGCATTTGTAAAAGAATTTGTTAACTTTTTATTAGATGATTTACTAATATTACTATTATTTTTTATATTACTGTTGCTATTATTATTATTATTATTATGAATAATACCTAAACCACTATTTGTCACAGCTGATGCAACTCGTTTTTTACCACTCTGTATTTGTTTTGTATTATCAATTTTTATTTTTGGTTTATTTGGTTGGGAATATACTAATTCTTGTTTTATTGGATCCACTTTAATATACGATAAACTATGTTCATCATCACTATCACTATTTGAATTAAAGCTATTTTGAGTATGTGATTTTCCAGAAAACATTAGTAAAGATGGTAGTTGTTGTTGCATTTGTTGTTGAATTATTGGCACCTGTGTTTCATGTTCTTGTTGTATAATTGGTTGATTTATTTGTTGCAATTGATGGTTCTGTGTATTATTATTGCTATTGAATAATATTGAGGGAATATTACTAATATCCAGAATTGGCGATGTTGACAATTGTACATTTTCTGTTTCCGGTTGATTTGTTTTGGTTAATGATAATTTCTTGCAACTAAGATTGCTACTATTTGAATTAATGTTACCACTACTACTATTATTATTATTAATAATTTTACTATGGGGCAGTAAACGTCGAGGACCTGATGATAACTGAGTCCTTGTGTATACATCCTTTAAACTAATATCAAAAGTTTCTAAATCCGGATGTTCCTTAAAAAAAAAAATATTATGAAGACATTGTAATAAACATTATTTAATTTTTTTACCGGTTCGTCAATTTTCCTTCGTTTATGATGCAACAACATTTGCTTATAAAAATCTTCCGATAATGGAGTTGTGCCCCCTGGTCCTACCAAATGATCTAAACTTTTACCTCGAGATGCTAATGTGCTAATAACACGAGGTTCAGCACTAGGACTGGCTGTACCGCCCTGAAAATTTATAATATTAAATGATTATACAAAATTCTTCTAATTATATTAAATATTTTCCAAACCTGAATTCCACTTAAATGACGTTTCTGTTTTCTTGATAACTGTGCAGGTGGACCTTCGGGATAATTTTCATCATCTGACATCACTTTAGGAATACCAGTCTCTGCACTCATTGATGATATTTCTTGAAAGTAACGTTTTTTGGCTCTTAAAGCAGCTGGTGACGATGCAAATTTTGGCAGTGTGTTAATGTATCGGTCCATTTTAATAATAGCACCTGGAGGACCATCGTATGCGGATCGTAACAACTTTGATCGTGATATCATCATAGTTTTAGCTAATCGACTTATTCTTTCACATTCTTGAAAACGATTTTCTCGCCGTTGTGACTTGGCAATACTTGCACGTAGTTTTACTATATCAGGACGGTAGTTTCCCTCTTCCAAATTTCTTTGAAATTCCAACATTGGCGTTGATTCAAAACGAAACGATTCTTGATTAAACAATCGCTCAATTGTGACCTCCTTTTCTTGGTCATCATTATCGGGGAATTTAGGTAAAAAGCCTTTTAAGTGTGTTTGCACATGTTGAGGTAAACTGTCCCATGTTTCTAATGAAAAAAATTCATTAAACAATGTTTTATCCTCACATAAACCCTTAGGTAATTCAAATTTTTGCTTTAATATTCGGACAGGCTCGAATTGTTCCTCTGGTTCACCACCTGAATCATCTGAATTATCATCTCCGGACGACGATGACGAAGACGACGATGATGAAGATGATCCAGATGTTGTTGTGGCCGCTGATAAGTTATGATTACTATCGGATGAATTTTCTGATGAATCAGAATCCGATATCATACCTAAATTCTCATTGCTATCATTCATTTTAATCACAACATTTGTGTAGATTTTTTATTTAAAAATTTTAGAGATATAAAAGAACCACAATACAATACAGAATCTGGATTTTTTTTCGTCTTCTGTTTTTAGTTAATAATCAATTCTCATTAATCAACTTTTATTCATCATTAGGATAATTTTTTTACATTCATAGGCACAAGCAGCATAAATATTTTATTTCAAAAAATATTTTGAGGTTATGTAAATAGAAAAATAATAAAAACTCAATTAAGATTTGGTGTTAACCGTCTATTATGTGTTTCCTATTTAACTATTTTGATATAAACAAATATGCAATCTTTTTCGGTGGCTGCACAACTATATTTACGTAAAATAAAAAGCACCAAACATTATTACAGTCAATTATCAGCATTAGAGTTTTATTTATGTATTTGTTTTCACATGTAATATTAAATTTTAATTAAATATTTGCAAAATGATTGAGATGAAGATTATTTTCTTTATTAGCATTAACTTCCAGTAATTTTCTCAATACATTCAAATGAATTTTACTATTATGATGCTTTTATTAATTATTAATGACGCACAATATTAAATTTTTATTTTTTATGTAGAATAATAATTATAATTTAATTCAATTGAATAACAAAAAAAAAAAACATTTCAATTACAAATAGCAGAGACACAATCCCAAGATAGTCAAGTGAAATATATAATTTCGTTGTAAAGACGACGCTGGGTGGATAATAATTTATATTTTATAAATTAAACACAATTTTCTTTATTTAAATCAATTTAAATTGAGCGAGGTGGATGGCAAAAATGTTTTATTCGATGTATGCATATAAAAATGTATATACAACAAAAACAAACCGAAACAATAATAAACAACTGAAAATAAAAAAAAAATAAATTGCAAAACAACCACCACCTACAGTTGTGTGTGTAAGTTTCTTGCTTAATTTTTTTTTTACTTTTTTAATGCCAAAATTATTTATTTCTGTGTTATGATTTTGAGAAAGAAAATTCTCCCAACCACTATTAGTATTTATTTTAATTCACTTTTATATATTTTATAAACGATTACATCATTTCGGCATTAATAATAATCTTTCATGTCACTTTTTTACTTTTGATTTGCTTTAATTAAATTATACATCCAAAAGTATAGTGTATATCATTTAATTTACTCATAAATACATATTTTTCATTACTTTATTTATTTTATATTATTTTTGTGTAATTAATTTCGCATTTTTTTGCTATGCGCTTGGATAGCTTAAACATAATAAACATTATCGAAAATAGTTTGCACTTTTTTCACACTTTACACACTCACTACTACTAAACACAACCAAATGTCAAAATAATGTATTTTTTTTTTATTTTGAAAAAACAATTTTTTTTAAATTGTTTCAAAAATTTAATTTATTCGCTTTTTTAAACAATATAATATTCATCTAGTTTTTATAATTTATACGTACTACGTATTTGGTAATTTTTTCTTGCTTTTATGCAGACATTTTCTTTTTTAACTTTTTACATGAAAAAAATATATATTAAAGTTTTTTGACTTTTATATATAATTTTTTTTTAATATAATGCCATTAAAATTGTTGTTGCGCTACTGTAGTACCAAAAAAGCATTTTTGTGTACTAAAACGTGTTGATAGCTTCATTTGGGTTTTAAGGAAACGTGCGACTGCCCACTACTGACATCTGTTCACAATATTTATTGCATTTTATTTTTACATTTATTGTTTGACAATCAAAATTTGACTGCATTACTTTTTTTTCTAACTTCTAAACAAGATTATAATTTAACAATAGAATTTTTTTTTTTTTCTTAATCCTGTGGTAAATATAAAACACAACCATTAGTTGTTTACAATTCCGTTAGATATAAATAATTCCAATCTCATTTAAGTCAAGATAAGAACCATTATTTTGTATTCTGGTTGATTAACCATGCGTAAAAATTACAATAATTACACCATCTGCTATATTATATCATTTGTTTACATTTTTTCTATTCCAATTCTAAAATAATAATAACAAAATAAAAAAAAACAATAATATTAAAAGTGGAAGAAATACAATATTTATTTCATTATTATATTTATTTATTAAATCTTATTAAACATTAATTAATTAGTGAGTGTTATGTGATTTTCGTATTTTTATTAGAAAACGGTTTAACGATTCAACAGTTTTTGAACAACAGTGATAATATAGTATAATTTAATATTAAAAATGGATATTGATTCAGGAGAATTTCATATCTTAGATTTAATTAAACGATCACAAACGGAACAAATTGATTTGCTACGTGAAGACTCCGGCACGAATCTTATGAAAACTGTTGCACTAACAGCAGATTTGATTGATTTCAAAAATAAAACGAAATGGGTCAATGTTATACCGCCGTTATGGGATTCAGATCAACAAGACGGTTATGTACAAAATATTGTTGATGATTTTTTTTTAGCAGCGACTAAAAATCTAACCGATTCTATGCAAGAAAATACAATATATGGTGATGAATTAAAAGAATCTAACAATATTGAAAAAAATTCTAAAGTTAATGGTGACTGTGAAATTATAAATTCTGAACAACAATGTAATAAATTTGATGTACGGTATGGAATTAGTTCAGTTGTAACAAAATCACCTGGTGTACAAGAATTGACTACGGTAAAAACGGCAACGAGCTCTCAGCAAATGCAAAAAAAGAAAACAATTCTTAACCCATCTAATATTGATTTTAAAAATAAAAGTAGCAGAAAGAAGGATGGCAATATTTTGACGCCAATACGCAAGTTGCAGCCACGAATGTGTTCAGAACGATATTCTTATACGACGTCACCGACAACTACTATTTTAGAGTTATCACAACAATCTATAAAAAATAAAGTTCCACAAAAAAATAAAAGCAAAAAACAATTTAATTTGAGACCTATTGATTTTACTGAAATGCACCCCGAATGGAAGTTAGACGTAGCAATCGACAATAATTTCATGCTAAATAATACATACGGTGCTTTATATGGTGGCAGAGCCACTTTGTTTCCACGTCGTATACCTAATCCGAATCACGTCCAAAAAACAGTAAATACAGATCTCGAAAATGCATGCCGTTTAAATATACCTGAATTGTCAATGAATCAGGATATTAGTACGGCAAATGATGTTGATGAAAATACACAAGAAAAACTAAAATGGGTTCGCTTTGGAAAAATTGCAGAAAAAGTTTTTGGCAATGATGTAAAACATATGCCTAGTAGAGGTGTGCGAGACAGAAAGTGGGGCGATATCTTTCAAAAGGATAAGAAAAAATTAAAAATATTAAGGTACTCGCCAATTAATTTAAATAGTTACTGCGATGATGGCAATAATAACAAAAGGATTATAATCGAACACAAAGAGAATAAGAAAAAGATATGCCCTGAACGTCAATTCAATATTCATCACCTGCCTATCTTATCGATACGAGGTGACTGTCGCATAAAAAAACTACATAATATAATAATCGCTCCGTCAAATGTTGCACAAGCACATCAAAGTGACGCACAACAATCGGTAATAGTCGGAATTAGTCACCAGGAGAAGTCATTACCAAATGAAAATGTAAAATATTTTCAATTTATTTATAAAAACCAAAGAGAAGAGGAACGTTTGAAAATTAAGCTGAAGGAGGATTTTACTAATACTATTACGACTTCGATAACGAACGATAATCAAATTTATGATGAGAAAAAAACATTCGATAATCAAATATTCAATAAAGATAATAATTTAAAAAATTCGTTAGAAAATAAAAAGTATGAGAAAACATTTGAAGAATTTATTAATCAATTTGGAGATGAAGTACAAACGGAGAACGCCATTAAAACATCTGCTACTAATAGGACTAATGGTGACATAGCGGGTTATCTAATGCCAACACTTAATTCAAATGAGAGGATTAGAACAATGGCAAAAATAACAAATAAAGAGTACCGAGATTTAGTAGCTGAGCTAATGGCGAACGTGGAGTGTTCAGATGAAGATGAAGATAGGGCTGGTAATGTTATGGTGGATGGGTTACAGTGTGTTGGAGGAAATAAATATTTAGAACCATTCAATTTAATTATTGGGAGTGAGGGTAACAAGATTATCAATGTAAGCGATGATAATCAATTTGAATATTGCGACGATACTTTCGAGAACCCAAACTCTTTAACTTATTTAACTAATAGCAGTAAAAATAAAATCACGAATGACTCGCCAAGTGTAGTATCGTCTATTTTGGATTTCGATCTGTCGGGATCGGTTAAAGCGAAATCGGATATTTCATTATCCTTAACGGATGATGAGAAATTGTCATCACGATTTATAGCTCTGAATTCCAGTCTTCATGAAATTACATTGAAGGAAGAAAACGCAAATAAAAAACAAAGCGATAGAGTCATAAATATTTATGACCATTTTAAAGAAGAAAATCAATTTAATGATGATGAAAATAAATTAAAACAAAGAAAAACATCGAAAAGTTACATAAGTGAAAACGATACAATATTACAAATGCTTGCTAAGGGCCAGTTGAGACACCAATACCAAAATCAGCACCAGCACCAGCATCAGCATCGCAACCACAAGCAACAACAGCTAAAAGCGGAAAATATTAATTTACTGGAAAATGATAAAGCCATTAAAGAAGCTAATGGTAATAATAATAATAATAATAACAATAATGTTACTGTTTTTCAACCAAATAATAATAAAAAATACGTAAGTGTCGATGAAACATTTAACAATCGATTTAATATGTACGGTGATGAGTGGGAAGCGATTGTCAAGGATAAACAAAATAAAAAAAAACAACAACATGCGTTTAAAGACTTTATTGCAGCAACTACAGCTACCGCAGTAACTGAAAATGGTAGAAGAGTAATAATTCAGAATAATAGTCATCAAGAGGAAAATAAACAAAACAGACAACTGAATGGTGGTAACAGCAGAACAGTAAATTTAGTTTATAAAAATCTATATGAGAATAGCAATAACGAAACTGTTGGCACTGATGGTAAGGTGTGTAATGTTGATGGTTTAATAAATTCAGTGAGTATCAGTGAACATTGCAACACTAAAAGTGTTTTAAATGATAACGACGGTAATATTTCT
Source organism: Ptychoptera albimana (assembly GCA_961205885.1). Lineage (NCBI taxonomy): Eukaryota > Metazoa > Arthropoda > Insecta > Diptera > Ptychopteridae > Ptychoptera > Ptychoptera albimana. The sequence goes on from OY540803.1 coordinate 21,368,363, forward strand.
TGTCGTAATTTACTTGATGTGACCGAATTACGTAATACTTTGCATTCAGTTGGTATGAAGTTAATTGATTTACAACAACGTCGTTCAAAAGGCGACGTTACAAAAAAATTGGACAAAATATATGATGACATAAAATCACAAAATGATGAAAATATGGCCGAAACACATATTTTGCAGCATAATAATGGTGCAGCCATAATGGGAATTAATGTTGTTTCATGTAATAAAGGAAATTGGCAATCTCAGCATGTACCTTCAGTTTCAATGGTGAGTGGGGAAACAAACGAAGTGGATAAAAGACAATTTATTAATATGATTGCTAATCATCATTTAACTAAAACGAATAGTTATACTGAATCAACGAAGTGTGAAAATTATATTACGGTTAAAGAGGGAAATGTTGATTATTGTGGGGGAAAAGGGGCTTGTTTTGATAAATCGATACCACAAAACTATCGATTTAAACACACAGACATAACACCAACGCCAACATCAAATCCATTGTTGGATTTACCACAATATGTTGCTGTCGATAATATTATTAAACAACCCCAGCAACATCAACATCAGCTACAACCCCTCCAAATCCTAAGTCAACAACAATGTATCGTTGACAATAGTAACACGATAACAAGTTTAAAAAATAAAACCGATAGAATCAATAATAATAAACTAGACGCTTTGAATCCAAATCAATGTCAAAAATTGTTTTTCTCACCAAGTTGTGACTTCAATGATATAAAAAATTGCTATTCTTCTCTACATCCATCATCATCATCATCTCAAATGGTTGTATGTTGCTTGAATCCAAAATGTGCTAATAAGAACAATAATTATCTTCACCAACAACTGAATTCGTGCAATTGTATAGAACATTCACAATCCATATATAAATGTAATTGTTTTAGGTGTTGTAAAACCGATGGATTGACTTCAATTGAACGTGTAACAGCAGAAACACAAACAATACAAAGTACGCCACCCAAAGTGCTTCCAATCAAGTCATCTGATTATAAACAAATAGAAAATCCATTTATAAATTATCAACGACCACTGTTACCACGTCGTCAAATTGAAAAGCCGGTGCGTTATAATCACAAAGAATTTCAGCGTTTAGTACTTGAAAGTAGTCCAAAAATGGGTAAAACCATTAAAAGTATTATTCAAAATAGTGGTAATGATTACATACAAAACAATAAACTACTTAACGATGGAATGGTCAATACTGATAAATCACAGAAAGCTGTTAAACGTTTTTTAAACTCAATCAAACAGAAAATCAATCGTACTAATCGACGATACAAAGAGAGTGATTTATTATCAAGTGATTTTTCAAGTATTGATGATGAACTGCTGCGAAATTCGTCGAGTAGTAATTATTCATCAGATGATAAAGATCTTTCAATAAGTATCAATAAAACACGTAAATTAGTGACGGCCAAAGAAAATGTTGCACGAAATATTATTTTAAGGGAAATGCAAACAAATTCCGATAATCGAACAAAAGACACGTCAGATAGTATACAAACAATGAATGATACAAATAGAATTATTAAATGTGATTACAGTGGTTTAAAAACAACACAACGTTTGTTACCACGATATCCATTGGAGTGGCCGTATATTGAAGATACAGCCTCAGATGTACGAAATAATTCTATATATTCTACTAGTTCTATTGAATTTCAAATAGCAAAATTAAAATTAGTTAGCGGCAATGTAGATGATAATAATGAATTTGAAGTGACTCCACACATTTCACCGGTAACGTCCAGTTGTGCATCATTACCATCATCAAACGAGTATAATAACATTTGTCCAAAAACTGTACGTGAAATCATAGCCAATAATAATAGTTTATCGGATGGGGAAATTTTAAGTCAGGGCGAGATTCGTAGCAATGGAAGTGGTTTTTAATAAGTATTTTTCTTGTATTTATATTTTTATTGTTTTTATTAATTATTAAAAATAAAATAAATGTTTTATTGAATTAAAAAAAAAAAAAAAGTTTATTTTTTATATTCCAGAGAATAAGTACTTTGAAACTAGGAAACGCCAGAGGGTTTGGGAATATTTTATTGCCTAACAAATAACGTATAATTTAATGTTGTTTTGTCATAAATATTGCATTGTAAGTGCTTTGCATTACAAGTGAAATAAATTTTTTATTATATTTTATAAATTTATATAACGGAATATATAAAATCATAAAAATTTATAAATAAAAAACTGAACCAAAATAAATTTTGCTGCTGTAACCCTTAGAAAAAATAAAAAAAAAAAAAAAAAAACAAAAAAGACAGAAAAATCTTTTTTTTTTCTTTTTGCATTAACTTTTTGTTATCAATTTGTATATTTTTCATTTTCTTTGTTGTGTCATATTTGTCTTTTATTAACATTTCTTCTTCTTCTTCTTTTTTTCAAATTGAAATTGAACGTTTTGTTTGCAATTGTTTAGCATGTGTTTGCTGTTGAATAATTTAAAAAAAATTATTTTCGCTATATGTCATATGCGTCCTGTGCTAATGTTTTTTTGTTGTCTCTTTAGTTTTCTCATTTGTTGATATTATTTAAATTTATTTTTGTTTTCTATCTTGCTTGCTTGTTTATGTAATTTGTTTTAACATTCACTTCTCTGTATAAATTTTCATTTAATTTTATTTGTCTTGTTACATTTGTGTGTTTAGTTGTCTGACATGTATTCTCGTTATACCAGTTAAACTCTTTATTATTAAGATAATCAGCTTAATATCAGCTTTAAATGTTATTTTCTTGTTGTTTTATCAGCATAAAAATAATAATAATAATAATATATATGTCGTAAAGGGATAATCATGATGCAATCTAAAAAAGATTTAATATGTTTGTTGCTGTATGTTTTTTATTTTTATTTTAATATTATTATTATTATTGGATTTCTTGGTAAAAGATTGATCGCTAAGATGAAAATAAATTTAATTTTTTTATTGTAAATAAATTGCATTAAAAATAAAATAGTTATTTAATATAAAAATAAAAACAATCAATTAATGTCAATAAAATAGAAATAACTTATTATTGCGATTAAAAATTTTGCTTCCGAAATTGATTACTGTTTGTTTGTTTATTTGTATACAAATATTTTATTTTATTTTATTTTTATAATTGAAAATCATTAATTTTCCTTGAGATTATTATTGTTATTGACATATTTTTTAACTTTTTTTCTATACTTTTCTTTATTACTGTTTTCGTTAAGCAATGTCAAATTGTCGAGTTATTTGCTCCAGTAAAGCTTTTTATAATCTTTTGATTTTTGCTATTCTACAAATTTTATTGATGTTAAAGAAATATAAAAACTCTTTTAATGAAATTCAGTGGATAATGAGTGACTAGGAAGCTTGTCGGAGCATCATCTTTATCATAGTTGAAATGAAGATTTCTGAGTTTAGTTGGCGGAACCGGATTTTTCACTGTTATTAACAAATGCGAGAAAATTGTTGAGAAATAGTAGTTTGTGTAGTTTACTTAATAGTCATTCTTGTTACAACTTTGAAGTAATTCTATTGAAATTAAACTAATTTTAATTCATTATTAAAGAACAAAATACAAAATAGATAGAAATATTTTTGCAAAATCTTTTATTTTGTTTTTCTATTATTTATTTATTTTTTTTTTTTTTTTTTGTTAATAAATAATGAAAATTAATATCATTGTCTTTGATGTTCCTTTTGCGAAAATTAATTAAAAAAATATTCTTCTGAATAAGTAAAAATAAAAATAATAAAATAAAAGAAAAAAGAAAAATTTATTGAATATGAATTTTTGGATGATTTTCTCCATTTGTATTATGTTTAATTTTAAAGGGGGGGTTTTCGTTTCTTCCTTTTAATTAAATAAAGAAGAAAGATATTGTTAAATCTTATTTTGATTGAATTTTATATTAAATTGAAGTGAGATGGAGTTTTTTATTATCAAAGTAAGAGCGTGGATTCTTCTATTTTGGATGATGTAAGTAGCTGAAATTATGAATTTCTGTTATTAAGAGAATAATCAATAATTTTATTAACTTATTTTTTTTTTTTTTTTATATATAAAGATAATAATAAATTCTAAAGTTGTTGAAAGAAAAATATATTGAATCGAATTGAATTAAATCAAATTGTATTGAATTGTCTTGTATGCATTGATTTGTATAATAAGTTTATATATGTGTATGTGTTTAAGTGAACCAAGGCCAGGTTTTAATCAATAAAAAGAAAAATCAATTTGAGTAGAAAAACAAAAAATGGTAAAGGTGGAAATATAACATGCATAGTAAAAGTAGTATAGGCGAATTAAATGTTAATGTTAATGTGGTTACTTGTTCAGATATTTATTTATTTGATTAGTTATTCATCTCTCTGGCAAACACAATTATTATCTGTTTGACAATGATAAAACAAACACTTTTTCTGCTTGACTTCTGCCTTTTGAATTATATAATTATTTATTTAAGTTTATATTATTGACCTGTCGCCCAGTTAATGCTACTTAACTTTTTCTAATAAGTGGTAAGATATAAGAATTATATGTTTATTTTATGTTTTTATCTTTTTGTAGACAGTAGGTACACGAACTTAATGAATAAGTCATCGTTTCCTGTGATGTTTTTTTATGTTATTAATTATCCCAGACAATTATAGTGTAGTACGGAATCGAATAATATTTGTTTATATATTTTTTAGCATAGCTTATATAGTAAACTTCCAATCAGCATATTTCTGTAGTGTTGGCCGAATAAAAATTAAAAAAAATAGAATAATAATTTTTAAATCGATCTTTAAACAGTGTGGGTTCCAGTGCAGAATTATTACTGTAGTTTTTTTTAAATCTATATCTCGTTAGTGGAGGAAAGTGTTGAGTTATCAATTATGAAGATTAGCGTAATTATATTCTTTCATTTTATTTTAGATAGTGGATGTAAAAATTTAAATGAAATCCTATTTTACTACAATTGTATGAAGCCTAATTTTGTCAAATATTTTTATGTACACAAACAGCTTTCTCAAAGTTTAAAACTCGTCTATTTCGACAATAAAGATATTAAATAGTGGAAATTCTTGCTTTCTAATAACTGGATAAAGATCAGCAATAATTCAATAATATTATTCCTACAGTGAGATGCAAAAACTACACATAAACTAAGAGGGATGAGCCTGGATTGGAAATCTACTGTTAAACACTTCACAAGCATAGAAAATTACTGAATAGCAAAAGATATATTGTTAGTAGCAGAATTGCATAATTTCATTACACCAATCTATACATTATGAAGTACCCTTGTAGCCCTGATTAGTAGATATATTTCTACGCAACAACTCTGCTAACGACTCCATGATAATAATAATCAATTGAAATTATTTCCATCATACAAATACAAACTATAATTAAATAAAATTATTCACTCTATCGTAATTATGTCAACTGTGTCATTTTATAATCTCTTTTTATCGTTTAATTCTTCACCTTTAGATTAATGTTTGTGATAATAACATTATTAGTTAAAAGTAATTAATTAAATTGAATATTTAATTAAAAACTAAAACTATAATAAACAAAAATATTTGAATAAAAGTGTTTTTTTTTTCATTCCGACAAGTCAATTAATACCAAACGAAATAAATTTATGTTTAAATTATAAAAATGATCAAATAATTTTGTTTGGCTTTATTTGATTTTTTTTTTGTTTTACTCTGTTATTTGAGTTGATTGATTTTTTTTATTATTTATGATTGAATAATTGGTGAAAATTTGTGGTTTATTTAATTTTTATTATAAATAAATTATTTATATATTAGAGTAATTAATGCTGTATATTTTGTCTGGTTAAAGCTTTATGAAATAAAATATTTCTACATACCAGTTTTTTTTTTTTTTTTTTTGCCATTACTACATTTATTATAAATATATTTAATTAAATAAAAAGTGTCATGTAGAAAATTATATTTCCATGGTTTTTACAAAATAAAAAAAAAAATCTTACCAAAAGCTTTACTTTATTTAATTAATTAGTTGTTGATTTGATTAGATACTTTTGCGACGTGCTTTGTACGATTTTTAATTGCTGAAATGGTTTTAAAAAATTTACATGAAAAAAATAAAATAAAAAACATGTAGCTGAGAGATTTATAGCTTTATTTTAGGGTAGTTCTGGTATAAATTTATTACGATAAATTCAAAATTAAAAAAGAAAAAACGGTGAAGCTGTGTGCTTACGTAGAATAGAATAGAAGTGGTTTTCCGAAAAAAAAAAATCCAAATTTGATTAAAATAGATGCCTTTATTCATTCATATTCAATGATTGTAGAGTTATTTTTTTATTATGTAAATATCGTATAAATAGTGGTTTTTCGTTGGCTGATAATCTGCAGTTTTATGCTTTTGTTAGGAATTATTGTTTGGATTATTTGACTGAAAAAATCATTCCATTCACTCATAAAATTCATATTCTTCGTATCATTTAATAAAATATTTTCCAGATCTTCATCACACAAACAACAATTTAATTATTGCGATCGACGCTCAAAAATAATCTTATTTCCGCATGCAATAATAAATCGATTTTTTCGTTCAACTTAACAACAAACTGGATTAGATTAGTGACAAACTTATGAGATATGAAACGGTAAACGGTATTCACGCATTATTTTCTATTCTTTTTTTTACATTTGATTTTAGTAAATTTATCCTTTTAATTATATTTTTACCTGTCATGATAGGAAAGAGTTTCATAAATTTGACAAAACTAACTAAATTCAATTTCCTTATGGAGTTTTGTTTTTTTTTTTAATGGAAAAATGTATTTGGTTTGATACCGACACTAAATTTGTTCTATGATATAAGAAAACTGAAAATAGAGTATTTTAGAACAGTCTTGTCAATATCATTACAAACTGCTACTTAAGTGATTCGTTAAGAAAAATTAATTAAATGTTGCTTATTTATCGAAATGTTTTTTTTTTTTTAATTTCTTAACTATTAATTTTCCTTTTTTCAATCATTTATTAATTATTTGTTTTTTTGCTGCTGATTCTGTTTCGTTTTAATTAAAATGCAGTAATGAGTGGCGCTCAAAAAAGAACGGCCAACAGATAGACAATAGTTAAGCAAACAAAGTTAGTTATCTCACGATAAGAACAATAGCGGTTCTAATAATAATAATAATAATAATGTAAGTAGTTGGAAAACACCTGTTACCACCCACTCTTTTTGTTTGTTGTCCACATTGCATCTAAGCGTAAGATTATATAGGTTTTTAGAGTACTGGGAGATGCGGTTAACCACTGTACCTTTTCCGCTTTATCCATAGTAAATATCATCGCACTGAAACAGCTTTTTATTGTGATAAAACCAAAATTAAAACCAGCAAATGTATGCTTTTTGTCTTTTGTTCAAAGTTTAATTAATAGTTTTGTAGTTGTGCTGAGCTGCGGGATAAAGTTTCCAAATGGTAAAGTGTCGTATCACATCGCACCTATTTTGCATATCAATGAACGGGCGACAATTGGGTGGCTGAATTGTGATTCAATTTTATTTTTTTTTTGGTCTATTTATTTAAATTTAGTTATCTGGTTTTTATTATTTTGTTTTTAATCAAACAATGCAAAACTTTAATGTATATGAAATAAAAGATTTTTCAGAATCAGGTCAACTACTTTATCTATCAAAGCGATTTTCAAATAGCTCAAAAACAAAAATGATGCGTTAGAATTTGATATTAATGTTGCCATAATAATATTAGTTTTAAAACAAATTTACTGTAAATTATAAATTTTAAGTTTAATGAAACAACTATCAGATACCTAAGCTCGTATTTATAAAAACAATTTAATTAAATCGTAAAGTTATTGTTATAATTATAATTATGATTATAATTATGGTTTGGTTGGTAACTAGTAGTAAAAGTTCAGCAGGAAAATTGGTAAATTGTGCCGTCCTACTTCATTATCGTTATTATCACCATGTCAACCAGGTAAACGTTAAAGACCAAACCGCATAGTTAGAAAACAGAGAAAAAAAGTTTTTTGATTGAATTCTAATGGAGTTATAAAAGTTTTCCTTTCTTTCTTAAATTCAATGTTGGTGTTGGTGGGATTTTATAAATATTTTTTTCCTTTTGGTTATAAAAATTCAATGCAATTGAATAACAAAAACTTATAAACGTGAGACTCGTCGTATATATTTTTATATAAAACGGTTTCTGTCACTCAAATACTTTTCCGTTTGGTTCTCTTTGTATAACAAATTCTCTATTTAAATAAATTCGAAAATATTTGTATGTATTGCATATATCGTGAGCTATATTGAAGTAAAAAAGAATTTAATGTAACAAAAAAAAAAAATAAAAATGAATTGATATGAAATGTAAGAAAGCCAAAGGGTAAAATGACAAAAGAATAGAAAACCAAAATAAAGGAAATTCTTTCGTTAAAATGTATTTACAGGCGATAACATTGCGTTGCGCTCCTTCTTGTTAAACATTAAGCATTACGTTAACATTTTATTTCATTGATATGTAAAAAAAAAAACAAAGATGGAAAAACAAGCATAAATTGTTGAATTGACAATGGTGTGTGTACAGCGCATAGTGAATAGTGAATGGAATACAATAAATATATATTATGAGCAAATGGCTTTTGTCTTTACTTTGTTTTTTAATTTTAATATAATTTCAAGAATTTTTATCATTGAATACAAATTTTTTGTTGATGTTGATGCTACTGCTATTTGTTTTTAATAAACTTAACCTCATTTTCCTATAATGAATGAAGCATAAAAGGGAAAAGATAATTAAATAAACTTTCTGCTAAATTACATTGTTAAAAAAAAAAGAAACATATTTACCACACTTAACAAATAAGAAAAAATAATAATTATTATTATTTGTTTTTAAACATTTTTTTTTGTATTTTTTGCATTACAGAAACATAAAAATGTTTAGCAGTGATGTGAGTTAAGCTTTCTAATAATAAAAGTAAAATAAAAGATTCCTGTTTACCGCACTCACTTTTCTTACATTTTTATTCAACACACAAGCATTTCTTCAGCAAGTAAAATTATGTAAAAATAATTTATTATACATTTTGGTTTTACAATTTTTTTTTTGATTTTGATATGAAAATCCCTTAGAAATACTTTATAACTTCTTTGTTTTTAGTTTCAGTAGTGTATTGGTATTGTTTAGGCAATAAATTTGATTATTCAATGTTATTGCTAAACCTTTTTTGTGGCAAAGAACCATGTCCTTTCGTTAGTTGCTATATCTTGCGAATTGAAATTTCATTGGAATCTTTCAATTGACAAGTGCAGACTTGACTGCGTAGTTGGTTAAATGATAATAAAGCTAAAAAATTGAATGATGAATTACGTTCAAAAATATTAGGAAACTACAATGAATACATAGGGTTTAGCAAGCTTAGTATAGTTTTTGTACGGAAAAAATTTATTTACTGGAAAAATTTACCATCCGGAGTTGCTGACGCTGCGTTATTGATAACGCTTTTTAATATAGTAATAAAATTATATAAGCTACGCTTGATATCATAATATTTCTTATCTACAGTGATTTTATATAAAAAATACTTCTTTTTTTTTTGGCAAAATAACCGCAAGAAAATATTAGAATAACCGACCGATGTAAAGTTAGTAAAATACTAAATTGTTCCGCTATAAATCTCAAAATCAATATTTTAATTAAAAAGTTTATTCCTTATTAGTAATTTAATTTTTACCACTGTTTCAGTGTCTGCTTCACCACCTGTCTACTTTTTATTATTTATTATTATTATTATTTTTTTTTTTGTAAGCCTCTTTTGTTGTTTTACCTTTTTTTTACTTAATATATTTCTCTGCTTACACACATCCAGTTATGGTAAAAGAAATGCCATCCATATCTTTAAAAGTTTTTTTTTTTCTTTGGTGTGTTCTGTTAGTTATAAATGTAAAGTGTGTACAACCCATTAAAATGTCTTTCACATTTAACTCATTTTCATTTTGCCACCTGGGAGCAATATTTAAAACAAACACACAATTATCCCATATTATTTCTATAAAGTATGGTGTAAGTATAGCCATAGTGTTGTGTATCTATCTGTATAGTATAGTATAGTTACTTTACATTATTGAAATTCTACAAATATGCTGTTTTTTCTTTGTTTCTTTGTTTTTTATTTTTTATTCCACAAAATAACACCCTTGCACACTTGTTTAAGGACTGGTAAATATCTTTCTTAAACATTTTCCTATTATTACATTTTTAATATGTATATAATTTTTCTTCTTTAAGGTTTTATAGAGGATATAATTCTTCTTTTAAAATATAGAAAATTATTTAATTTTCTTTAAGAAAATAGTTTAAAACAATTTTTTTTATTATTAAATTAGAACATGTTTTATGTGACTTTATGTTCTTCGCTTTTGTGTCTTATGTAGAAATTTACTTACTTTCTTAGTATAGAAACTATGTGACTTTGTGCTTAGGTTATTTAGTTTGTTGGGGGCGAATTTGGCACAAATTTTTTAACGTAAATTAGGTTCAATTTTCTATACATAATCTTGTTACTATACAAGTAAATATGAATATTATTATTTATTTTTTTTATCGCGTGATAATTGGTTTATTGCTTCTATTTTTTTTTTTTTTTTGGTTCCTACTTAGTTTTTTTTCGTTTGCTTGGTTTATTTTAGGTTAATACGAACATTTTTTTGTATAATATAAAAAATTATTCAATTTTATTTAATTAATTTTATAATCCGGTTTAGACATGTAATTAATTTTAGTTCAAATTTTTATTAAATATAATCATAAAATAAGGGTAATACGAATATTTTTAACATTTATTAGATAGGAAACTTGCTGTGTTCATAATAAAGTGTTAATCCAATCCCCTCTAATATTATTATTATTATTTTTTTTTTTTTTTCAGGAAGAAGAATCATTAAACTTTTTTCCATGAATTTGATTAACTTAAAATTGTATACAATGAAAGCAAAAGCAATTTTAAAGTCTACAGCAAAAAATAGATAACTTGACCAGAGATTCAAACCAATTTTGATAAACGTTTGCTATACATTTTTAGTGCGTAGTTAAGTCATTATTTTCAGTTAAAGATAGACATTTCACACAGATTATCCCACTAAACCATCTATTTTATATGCGTCCTATTAAATATTGCAGTATGAATAAGATTTTTTATTCTGTTTCACCAAGTGACTTAAAATTAATGATTTTCTGAGTGAATTATTTGTAGTTTAGATGAATTTTATAGTTGATTATCAATCGGAACGGATTTCTTGACACAGACAACCAAAAATAGACAAATTTTATTCGGTTCGGTTAGTATCGCATTGCTGCTTTCGACGGCAAAATAAATTCTATAACCAAGTAGAATTGACGGCAATAAGCTTCACAGTAAGTGAAATATAAAGCTTTTTTTGTTTTTAAATTGCTTCTTCTTCCTTTTATTTTTTATATTTTTTTATCATTTGTATTTTTGCTGTTTAGTGAGTTTGGTTTGATGTCACCAGATGTGCGGCAAAAGTTTCACATTGAATCCGTATAGTGTGTCGCTGTTTGTATAAAAATATCACAGCAAATAAATTTGCAATAATAATAAATCTGTATGGTGGTATTTATGTGGGTGGTTAGGTATATATAAATAATCTTTTTTTTTTTTTACTGTATTATTATTATTTTTATCCATATTAACACGCAAAAATATGTATTTTTCACCAAAAACGAAAATATTTTTTAACATTTTGAAACATCGTATGCATGAGAGTATATAAGGTTTAGAGACATGGAAAATATGTATGTTGATTTGTCATTCAGCTTTTCGCCATAGAATAAATGTGGAATGTTTAGGAATATTATAATATGAATTTTATGGTTATGTAAAATCAAAAGATGACAAGGAGGTTTTGTATATATGCATGTATATATAAATGAATTTTTTTTTTTATTGTTATGATTTCCGGTTGGGGCATTAAGCTTAATAGAAAAATAAATATTTTTATTTCTTATGGAAAATAATATTAATGTAGCTGAAAATGTAAAAGCTGCTGTTAGTTGTTCTACGTTAGAATGAATAACAAGAATTTCTCGTTAAAATGTTTGCAATTTTTTTTTATATATTTTTGGTTTAATAAAATTAACTTTGTTGACACAAATAAATCTTTTGTTTGTGTTCTTTTATGTGTTTTGCGTGTCCACGCTAATAATAATAATAATAATAATAATATATTAATAAAAGTGTAGACGGATCTTTAATTCATGACATCTCCTACCGCCTACACAATGAAGCAACACTCCTATGAACAAATATACAATGAAAACGACAGAAAAGCAAAAAACAAAAAAAAAAAAAAGAAAAAAAACCCCAAGAAAAACACATCAACGATATAAGATAATAATTTTTTGTGAACAATATCACGTCTTTTGTTGATGTTTTTGTCCTTTTTTTTCTAGCTTTCCTTTATCAATTCTTGGACACGCTGTTGTAATCTATTATGAGGGTTATTGGCGCGTAACTAAACAAAATTAAATGAATTTTTTTTGTCTTATGTTTTAAATCTGATGTTACCATCAAAACAATAAGACGAAGAAAAAAAAAATGTCTAAATTGCAATTTAATACACCAGAAAAAAGTTAAATAAATTTCTAAAAACAAGAAGCAAAAATAAAGAAAATAGTAAGAAACAAATGGAAGCAACAATAGTAAAGGAAAAAATTGAAATAATAAAGATTATGCTTAGGGGGTAGTAAGGTTAAGATTAGAAAGACGAGAAAAAATAGGGATGAATTCTTCGTTGAGGAGTAAAATAATATTAATAACGTTAATAAAAATAAAAAATGAAAATAAAATTGTTAAAATGATAATCATGAAGTGAATCTACTGCGAAATGGAAGGTCGCGTGCCGTTAGCTTAATGTCGTTGTCGCTTTAAGATTTATCTAATCGCTGCGATTTGTTTTTATTTTATTTTTAGTTTTTTAATTTATCATTATGCAGTCTCTAAAATGATATTGGCCAATGGAAACTTTTTGTATTTTATATAGAGTAACAAATCGCCCTTAATTTAACTTTAATATTTATTTTTTATTCATTTTTCTAGGAAATTTGATTTTCTGCTCAATGTTTGGTGGGATCAGCTCTTTAAATCTTTGACTAAGTTAAATGTTAAAATTACATTAAATTCTAGAGCTTAGCAATATGATAAAGGCGATGGCAACAACATTGTCGCATAGTAATTAAATCAAACAAATATGCTAAAAGTTTTTTTTTCTCCATATTCTCGTTGATGCCCTTTGCAAACGATAAGAAATGTCTTGTCTTGTATTTTTATTTATTTTTGTTTGTATTATTGAAACAGGCAACATAAATACTTTTTATAATTTTTTAAAATTAATTTTATTAAATTGAGTCTTCCTCATTGTATTGTGTTTCAAGAATAAACAGAAAAATAAATGTAAGCGAAGAGACAAATTAAATAAAAAATTATAATAAAGGAAAAAGTAATTTAAATTTAAATTTAATTTTTATTTAGATTTTGATACTCTTGTGTTTGTAGTTTTTAAATGGGTAGCTTTAAAGATACGAATACAGTCATTAACCAGCATCAGGCACCCTTATCATCAATACCAACATTATCATTATGATTGTGACAAAATATTACTTTTTCTATGAAAATGTTTTTAATAGGAAAAGTATGCCAATGTGATTCGCAATAATAATCAAGCAAACATAATTATGATATAAAATTGTTTATTGTTCGCTTTGTTATATTTTTTAAACCCTAGCATGGTTGGACGCCTATAATGATTTTAAGACCAGACCACACGATTTGTAGGGAAAACAACCAAAGAATTATTGTTAAGAAGCGACGTCTCAATAAGCTGGTATGTTTCGATTAGGAGAAAATAGTTGGTAATGCCTTGAAAGTCGTATGTACTTAACAATTGAACATGTTATTTGTCATTTGTAACCCTCTTCGAAAACAAGAAAATTTACTTATAAAGGCTTTCCTTAAAAATAAGGAAAGTTGTTTACATTTATTAAATAGTGACTGTATTGTGTGGTCTTTATATTTTACTGCTGAGAATTGTTATTATTATTTGCTTTTATATTATTATTATTATTATTATTATTATTATTATTATTATTATTATTATTATTATTATTATTATTATGATTGGAACAATGATCATTATCATGAGCATTGATCGAAATATCAATGTGAAATAAATACCATTGTGCTATATTAAATGGATTGATTAAAAGTAAAACTGATTATTAACGTTTAATGGTGATTGATGATAATAACGAACATAATTCATATAGAATTACCACAATTTTTTCTGTTAATATTTAGTTTGCCATCATTTCAGTTAACTTATTATTCATTAATTATAACATTGAAAGGAATCATAATATTTTCCTAGAACTGTTTACGAGTCGAACAAATTGATTAAGATTATTTTAGAATTGAAATTCAATAGTGCAAAATCATGACAACGAATTTATTTATTTATTATTTTTTTCACTAACAATATTATGTTTTTATTTAAAGATAAACTGTGACATCGGTACGCGTACTACGTGACTCCGAAAATCATTGCAAATGTTTCATAAATGTGCGTGTTTCTAAAAAAAAATAAAGTTAAATATGCCTTTGGATATCTTAAGCATAAAAAAAAAATCAAGAAAATCCACGAAATGATACGACACGCGTGAATATTATATTTAGGAAGTGAAAGAAATTTGTGTAGAATTACAAGTGAAACGACAAGTAACTAGGGACATTTCGGTGTTGTTGCGGGCAATTTAAATTGATTGCGACTAGAAATTCAATTATTTGATCCTGAAAATTACAACAACGACGGTGATGTTGACAGCACTGCCGAATTAACCATAAATATAAAAGAAAATTCTGTGAATTCATGCAAATTTGTGTGAATTTTTTCATTCTTTATTTTACTCAAATTTATTGGTTTTTTCCAATTTTCCCACGTTTTCAACGTAATAAAAGTTTTTATGATTTTATTATTAACTTTTCGTTTCTTCTATTACAGGTAAGTACATCGCTGTGACTTTAACAATCAGAATTTATTAGGCACATTAAGCGCCTAAGTTGTCAGCAAGGTACGGTTACGGTACAAGGAGGTAAGGTGGCAATATAAAATAATAAGTGAAATGGGACGAATGGTAATAAAAAATAATTAACATAAGACGGCATCACTATGCGTCTGGCTTTTGTCATGGCACAGCTAGGTAGCTTTGTGTCATCCCATTTCTCTGTGGATTGCCAACTCGAATGCCAGACAAAATAAAATATTTTATTCTTAAATTCATTGGAAATGCTTATTGTCACCACATGTCTCTATCCTCGTGTTAATTTCACCACTTCTGCCAACAAATATATATTATTCTGGTTTCGGTTTACCGTTGAGTGGCTGACTGTCTCCGTCTCATCTTATTTACTTAGATGGAGCTAAAGACAAAATTTTTCATCCCAAGACATATCAAGGCATATGCGACATACACATGGCTGCAAAGTCGTCATTGCTGTTTATTTTATTTTTCATAAATTGACTACAAAGAGTGACAACGATGACATATCAAGAATAATATAAAAAAAAAAATGAAGCAAATTTCATATCACATTAATGTGAAATTTTTGTCATTTAGTATTTTTGCTCATAATAAAAATCAGCAGTCATCCTGCATTTACATCACTGAATGCCTACTGATGATGATTTATTTCTTTGCGCCTTCCTGCTTCCGTTTTGAATTTATGAAAGACAAGCCATTAACACATGATAAAGTAGACAATTCAAACTTTAAACCGAAAACCAACGTATCAAACAACAGATGTTCTAAGTTCAACGTCTTTAATCCTCACTCTTTAATTCATTTTTGATAATAAAACACCAATAAATAGTGTTGTTGGTGTCGTTGTATTTACCTATAAAATCAGCAACAGCAATAGAAAAGCAAAGTAATAAGTAATTAAATTTTGTAAATAAGTCGTGTGCAGTTTTCATTATAATTACAATGCAAAAATAATAAAATTCGAATTAATTTACTTATTACATTCAATTGCAGTAACGTCTAATAATAAGAGATACATCGAGAGCCGGATAGCGTTAGAAAATCAATTTGTCGCGCCTACGCATTGTTTATATTTGAATTGTGACGCTTTTGATCGAGCGTCGCACATTTCACTTCAGTGCTTGGCTGTTTCGAAAATTGGTGAATTAATACGGAAAAGGGCTTGCCCACCTCTACAGTTTGTGTCAAGTTAATTTTGAACAATAAAAATTGAATAAATTAAATTTTAATAATTTAAATTGATACAGGCGTGCCTGTAATTCTGATACATCGAATATAAGCGTAAAAAAAATGTCATGCGTTGCGGTGCGTTGCCGCGTCACTTTTTTTTTAGATATTTATTTTTGCTTAAATAAAATCACGTCGTGGCATATGCCTTCTGGGAATCATTTAATGCTTTGCCGGTTTTATTAATAAATAAATAAATAAAATTCCTTCATTGTTCATTTTCGGGCGGGTTGAGTCGATAATTGTGCTTTCATATGCTGGTGACAATAAAAATTGTATCAATCAATTCGCTTTTATTAATTTTGTTCAGATTTATTATTCATTTAAGGGTAACTGGTTTTAGCAATAAACCTCATTCATTTGTTTTTTGTTTTGTTTATCTTTAACCAGCCCTTCTTGTGTTTGGATAAAAATTATTCGATTGATTGTCAAGCAGATCATTTTGTTGTTGCCGCTACGCCACAAATTCAATAAAGTCGTGTGGTATGTGTAAATGTGTGCTACGAATGGCGATGGGATGATAAAACAAGAAACGAAAATTCAATTTAATAATTTTTCACTTCAATGATTATATTTTCTTATATATTAATGCGATGACGTACGACATTTCAAATTTAATGATCATAGAAAAAAAAAATGTTCAAACATTTTAGTAAATGTGATTAAATTTTAATTAACAATTTTTCTCAGCTCAGCTACTTTTTGAATTAATTAAATTAATTTTGAATAATTAATTACAGCGATAGGATTATAAGAGCAGGCATCGAATTGTTATGCTCTTTAGTATTAATTAGTCGCGAGGAAATATCTTCCCTGTAATGAGTTTTCAATTCCATCAGAAAACAACTATTATTTCAATTCAGTTTGAATACAGCGGTTAGCCTAGGAATTATCCAAAAAAGAAAAAAAAATAACACCAGCTGATTTTTTTCGATTATATTCAAAGCTTTTATTAACAATAGAAACAAGAAACATTGAATTGAGTTTAGTTTGAAACTTTTAGGTGTGCGAATGAGTTTTGTTTTTTTTTTTTGCGAATAAAATGAATGATTAGTTGAAACTAAATTCAATACGATACTGATAATAAATTTTCCTCGTGCTTTATTATTCGTTTAGTTGGTAACAAGTAGTAGGGTTGTAAGCATGATTTGATTTGTATTTCTCCTAGATTACACTGTACTTGCAGTAATTTAAAATAAACATTCTCTTGCTACAGTTTTATTTGTGGATTTTTACCCCACTAAGCTTCGTGATTAACAACTATATGGTGAATTTTCTATTTCTCATTAAAAAATAAAAAGTAATAAAGCTAAAAGGAAAACGAGTGTTTTCGAATGCAAATAATAACCGAATTAGTTTCTAATATTGTGAGTTATGGTTGTGTATGTGGCTTAAAATAATATTTTCTAAAGCCATATTAAGACGACAAACTATTTATGTTTGTATTTTCATGCATATCTCAATTTATTAGATTTTGCTTTCGCTTGAATATGTTGAATTGTTTTATGAAGGTTTTAGGTGATATTTGCATTACATGCTCTGCTTTTCTGTTATCAATTTCATTATTTTTTATCTGGAAATTCAATTTTGTTTGTATTATTCTGCATACTACTTATTATTGATTATAATATTCTATTCATTTTACATATGAAATGTGAATAATAAAATCTATAATAAAAAAACTGGCATACAAAATTCAAATCTCCGTATCTCGTGGATACACAGAGAAAAAGACACAAATTAAATTCATAGGCTGCTGTTGCTTTTTCATATAACTGGCTTAACTGTTAAACAAAACAAAAAAAAAAAAAATATAAATAATAGAATAAAATGCCACAACCGTCCACTTACACCCAATCTACCCATATTTTCAATGCTTTTGAATTGTGCTTTTAGACTTTTTTTTCATTCATTTGCTTTCTTCGATTTCCTATGTTATTTCTTTCTTTTTTTTCATTAATAATAAAAAAGCAAACTATTCATGTTGGACGATGGCTAACATCAGTTCAGTGAAAAACACAAGAAAAAGATCACAACAACCCATCAAATTTGAATCGGTTGCTTCATTCTTATATTGCATTTTCTTTAATATTTTCAATTTTTTTCTATCAACTATTGAATATCGTTAAGAATTTTTACTGTTTCACATTCATAATTGAAATCTTAATCAATGAAATCATTATCGGCCATTTGTACCATGCTTCTGTTTTAACATCTCACAAGTGAGTCGTTTTATTTCACTATGGTAAATTTACATTTACATGAATTTCATTATTTACTTCTGTTAATTTCTCAATTGGTTTTTAAAGGTTACTAAAAGCTTTTAATTTTAAAGCAACTGTTTGTTTTCGAGCCTTTTAAGAATTGGATTTATCCATATAAATGATGAGTTTATGATGGTATGATGTTTGCTGCTTCTTTATTTATTTATTCCTAATGCTGATGATTTATACGTTTTATTTCTTATTAATCTTTTTTCTTAGGTCGACTAAAGCCATTTTCATCAGAAAGAGATAATTAAATACTTGTAACTTACTTGTAGAGGAGGCACTAAGAAAGCAAATATTATAGCGATGTCATTTTGTATTTTTTTTTTTTTTTTTATATTTTAATATATAAAGAGAATAAAATGACAAAATTAATGAAAGCAGGATGTGAAATATTTTCTCTGAATTCCAAAAAGTGAATACAATTGTAAAGCTCTAATGATTTTTCTATTTTTTTTTACAACTTTTGCTCTCTGCAATTAAAATAGCAAAGCAACATAAGGATGGTAATTTTTTTTTCTTATAATTTTTATATGGGTTTTGTTCTGCTATTTATTATTATAAAACACAAATAAATAGGAAGTGGATAAAGACTAGCACAAATGAATGGCACAACAAATGTGTTCAGTGAAGTTTTTCTTATCCATGTTACTCTTTTACAAACAAAACATTTTATTTACAATTTTTAGAAATTGTTTTACAAACGATTTTGAAAGAAATTCAGGTATTTGTGGTTAGAATAAATTTGTGTCTTCACTAGACTTTAATTAATTATCTGCTTTGTTCCCTATTTTTTTTTTTGTTTTTGTTTTTTTGTTTAATTAATTTGTTTTTCTATTTACCATTCAATGATTTATTTATTTAAATTTTCTTTATATAAAAGGGGAAAATACATTATTTATCTTTTAAATAATGGCATTTTATAGTTAATGAGTGCCTTTCTTTGCAAATTAATTATAATAAATTAGGAAATGATAATGGAAAATTATTTAAGCTTTAAAATCGTACACATTTTGTGGGTGGTCAATGTAAATAATATAAATAAAAAATAGTTTCAAAGAAAAGTTTATTGTTTTTATGATGCTATCTGTGATAAAGAATTTGACAGTAGCAACGGATTATTAAATAGGCGTATTTTAATTAAAAAAAAAACTTTGCAAGATGTGAACAAGATTGGCTCTGGTGGTTACCAGCTGTCAAGCTGTATGATTTTGTGAAACATAAGGGCGCGACTTGTATCTATATTAATGACGATTTCAGGTAATGGACCTTTATGTTGTTTGTTTCTATTTTTGAAATTTGTTTTTGACAAAAAAATGTTTAATTTGTTTCAAGTTTTCCATCATTTATCTGCACACGTTGAATAGAAATAAAATTAAAATAATGTGTAAGGGAGTGAGACATTTGCCCTTAGTAAAATTTAGTAATTAGTTTTTCATTACTTTATCGAGTAAGTTGAAAATCACGTTATTGGAATTAAAAAATTCGACGTAAAGAACAAATAAACTGAATGAAATTGGTTAATTGATGGTGGCTGCAAGAACTTTAACAATTGCCACCTGCATCATATAAAAAAAAATTCAAAATAAAATTCTGTGAGACAGCAGACTTTTGTAAAAATAATTTTCGTAAGAAATGTTCGCAGTAGACAAACACTGTGAGAAATTCCCATTTCCCAAATATCGATTCAATTATATATTTTATTATACGAAATGTCGTTATATGTTCCGAATAGATTTATCTCATTAAATTATTACTAAAACAGTGTAATAAATTGGCAACCAAATGATTAATTAAGTGAACTGAAATATAATTTAATTGAGCGCGAAATTGGTGACAATACAACAAATTTCTCCATTTAGCGCGATGCGATTCCATTGTTTTGTTATGTCTCGGTATTGTTTAATTAGTTTAAAACACGTGTCATATCTCAGCTGCTATTTAGATGCGAAGCATTGGTCGATAATGATCTAAATTCAATCAGAGGTTTAATAGGTTTGGTACTAAATCGAAAATAAATTACGCTAACAAAGTACGAAACAACAACAAATTACAGCCGATTTTGAAGTACTACGACTATGACACAACTTTAATATAAACACATTTAAAGTGAGCTTTAAAGGGATTTAAAAGTTTCTCAATTTTGTACTACTATTTCGCTAAAAATCTTATAAAATTTATTGATAAAAGTATGAAAAGTTTGCTGCTTATCGCCTTACTTCGACAAACATTTTAAGATGCGATTTTAGGTCACCGTTCCTTGGTTTGAGGGTGATACACATTTTGATAAATATTCATTTTTAAGCGAATTATTTTCTCACCAATCGTCCAAATAATAATCAAAATAATAATGATAATAATAATTATGTCGTTCTGGCTTCAAGCACTGTTTGCTAAACTAATAACAGCGCGACTAAACCTGATGAGAACAATTCAAACATTGATCAGAGTGTTTTTTAAACTTTGTGAAGTTGTATTCGCTGAACACTGCTTTTGACTTTGAAGTATCGATGGAATGCCATATTTGTCGATGATGGTGACAAACTATGGTGGTTTTTCTGCGTGAAAATGCATTGCTTATCTCTACTTTTTCTGAACTTCACGGTCGATGAAGCATCTGCTTTGTTTTATAGAAAAAGTTTTAAATTAAATTTATTCAAGTAAGATTTTCGATGCCCCTTAAATGTTCCTAACTGGTATGCTGTGTGTCTTATTATTTTCTGGATTATAATAAATAGTGAAGAACAAAGTGATACAGAACAAAAATATTTCAACAAAGTGTAGATTTAGCTAGTAATGCTAATAAGGAAGAATGGCTATCAACAAGGAAGTACAAATTATGTAAACAATAATTTCTCATACATTTCTACAGTTCTCTACTTTTTTGTTTAGCTATATTTTACATAGAAATAGAAATAACTGATAAGTGGATCTAATCTGATTTCTATATTCGAACTACGCTAAGATTTTTTAATGTAACTTTCAGCTGCAATTTAACGTTGACTAGAAGTGAACGTTAATTTCGATTGGAAGCAACATAGTTAAATAATTTTTTTTTAGTTTCCTTCATCGAATTGCATAGAGAAGCAAATTAGACGTCGTCGTTATTATTTTTTTTAGGATGTACAGTTTGTAAAGGATGTGCAGTTTGTACAGGATGTGTAGTTTGTAAAACTTTGTTTAATATAAAAAAAAAAAATCTTTCTTGCATGATTTAAATTATTATTGATTTACCGCTCAATCATAGTAGAAATCAACGAATTTTATTTATTTTACTTGTGCTAGTCTATGCGATTGGCAGACACACTGTAAAGTACGTTCGTCTAATATGCATGTGAATAATTAATATGCAGATTTGTTGGCGGTGACCTAGATGACTAATTTTTGTTTGCATTCCCATGTTTAAAAATGTTGAAATCAAAAACCAGAAATGTAAACTCTGGTAGGAACACACATCAATATAAATAAATGACAGGACAACAGAAAAAGTTTTACAGCCTGTCAATGATTTTTTTCCTATTTTTTTTCTAATCATCATAATTAAAAAAAAAAAAACTCTGTTTTTTACAGTTTAATAAAGTGGTTTATCAAGTAGAAGCCAAAAAAAAAAATAAGAAATTTTTAATGCTTCAATGTAGTATTTCGGTTGATTGTCATAATGTTAGTCTTTAATTCAGTTCTTAGATTCAGTAAATAATTTAGCTTTACGATTGGTGATTATGAATATAGCACGGGTGCTTTTCATAAAAGTATGTGTAATTGATAAAAAAACGAAAAAAAGAAAAAATATTAATGAGTCACTGTAGTCCAATTTAAGTCCATTTATTACTTAATTGCGTGACGCGATATTTATTTTTTTAACCCGGCACACTAAAAGGAGTCGATTGTTATTGTTTCTTTTGTTGACACACAATGCTCTAATATGTTCTGTTATTTCACTGTGAGGGGGCGTTCTCTGTATACTAATTAAATTGATAATTAAATTATATCTGAAAATGAACTAATTATTTCTATTGTTTCATGTGTTTGGTAAATTTATTACACTAGTAAATGAAATTATTGTGTACGTGCAATACTTGTTACAATCATAATTCTACCTAAATAGAACAATGCAACTGTAATTACAATTGTTTATTTATATTCGATTGTGCTAGACAATTGTACTATCCTTTAAGGTGATCTATTAAAGAAACGTCGTCACGTAGATAAAAACTATTTTCATATTAATTGCACATGAATTATAATGGCGTGAATAAATATAAATAGAAAGTAATAAAATCACAATAAACGCAAAGAATCTTTTCGGTCATTGGTTATGCATATATTAATATGCTGTAACTTGGCTGTAAATGACGGTCGGAATTTTATTTGTCAAAAAAAGAATCCCATTCAAAATGAGAAAAGCGTAAGGATATGAAATATTCAGAATGAGTAAAATTAGTCCTGTTGTTGATTAGCTGAAACCAAATCAAATCAAAAATTGATATTCATTTCATGTTATGAATGCGCTGGTATAGACTCTTCCTTCATTTCTACACACAATTATTTCAGTTAAATTCACATTCTTTACTGATGTAGATGGACTAAAGTTACAAGTTTGACAATGATATTTATATCTGTCGCATACAACATTGAATTCGTGGGATTATTACGAAATTCGTTACCCCAGATTTTTTCGGATTGTCACGGTATAAAGAGTAAAATTGTATGCCATGCAATTAATTTAATTTTATTTATGCAAAAAAAAAAAAAACGGTAACGTTTAATGATGATGGCATACTACAAAAAATAACGAAATGTGATAACATGATAGCAAGACAGTTACAGAAGCAATTGCGAATGCGAAAGCAAAACAAATGGAATAAATTTCAATCATTATCGTACATAGTTTATGTTGGAATTTTTGTGTCAGGCCGTTATCCTCAAGTCTCTGCCACCTCGAATACTTCGTAATCCCTATTCTACAAAGTATTTGCGTAGCCATCATTTCATTCTCGCAATTTCTTCAGCAATTTTCAGCAATCTACTCAAAACTTTCGTAAGGTGAACTTATTTTAAATTTTTTTCTTTCTTTCTTTCATCAAATGACAAAATTGTTTTCGGAATAAGTCGTGTTAAATATATAGGAAAATTAGCCCATAAATATCGTATATGGAATGCAGTTAAGAGATGAGTTGTTTTGTCTCCACATTAACAAAAAAAAAAACTTCAAAACAGACCGACATAGGTTTTGTTGCAAAAATAAATTTCCTTTCTGAGAAGTAAATTCTTAAGACAATTGGAATGTCGTCTATTTTCATCTGTAGCAAAAATTTGAAACATTTACTTAGTTCTAATGGATCTTGACCTTTTGTATTTAAATCGTCTCACTTGACGTACTTAAAATTCCATTATTGACCATTTGGGATGCTGCTTCTTGTTTTTTGTATGATAAAGTAAAAAATAAGTAATATGAAACGCATATGAGACGTGTATCATCAGTAAAAGCTATTTGCAGATTACAATTTGGAAGACGTGTTGTTGTTTTTCAAATCAATTGTCTGAAGATTATTCTCAGCCTTCTCCATTTCTTCATCTTTAATTTCTGTTAAATCGATAAGCTTGCTGTTTAAAATCACCATAAAACTTTAATAATAATTCACCAATTTAAAGTTTCACCTGACAAACTTTTCGTTGGAAATGGTTTTACTCCGAGTCTTCCTCAAACAAGATTATTCAAAAGATTAAAATCACGAAATATATATTCCAACGAACTAGATGTTGCATCTTAAACCCAGATGGACTTCGGAACCGATATAGATGTGAATTTTATTAAGACTAAAATATTTAATGTCAATATTTTACCGCAGTTCAGCTGATTTTGGGTTGCCTAATCGCAAAAATAAATATCGTTGTTACAGATTATATCGAAGCACAACCTGTTCTATACTGGAAGAGATGATAAATATATGAGTTATCAAAATACGAAGAATAGTTGCTACGATGATACAAATAAATCATTTCGTCGCCAATTAGTATTCTCGTTACGATGACCAAAAGTTGAAAAATTACATCAATTTGTAATAAGTTAGAAGGATAAGCTTAAAACCTTTGTTGACCAAAGTAAACGCATCGTATCACAAATTGAGAAAAAAAAAAACAAACAAAGAATTTCAAATCAATGAATACTGATATTGAGCAATCAATCCTCAATTTATTGTATATAAATCATATAAAAAGAAAACATAAACAAAGATGCGGCGGATGGGCTTTGTTAAAAGAAAAATATCATTAATAGGTGTTAGATGAAGATTGCAGACTGGAGGCAACCCGATAATCTTTGAGGCGTGTGAAAGTTAGTTTGTCGATGTCGCATCTCCCTTTTAGGTTTATTTCCTTTGTTCATTGCGAGTGTTTCGCTTTAGCCCTTTTATATCCTATTAGCAATGTTATTTTACCTACCGTTCTACAGACTTCTTGCATCCCATTTAAAGTCTTTCCTTGGTGTACTTATTGAATTTGTTGTCGGTCTCGGTTGATTTTTTTCCTGTTATTTCCTTATCGATGATTATTGATTTTTTTCTAATTTGATTTACATGTTAACCCTCAATTCATAATGTCGCTCCAATCAATCATCAAAAACAGCAACAAATATGCGGCTTATTCATATCCAGACTTTGTCTTCCTCGCAGGAAGGGCACATAATAATTATTTTTCATCTTTTGCTTCTTCTAATTTTAATTGTGAAAAAAGTGAATTCTAACTGCAAACATAAATCTTTATCGAAAAATCAGTTTGCAACGAAAAGTACATGCAAAATATATTGTTCAGTCCAGTATTCGCATGTTAAAACCAGAGCCGGCAATATTAAATTGTTCAAAAATCTCTCACATCGGCTAATAAATAATTATTCTTTCCCATCAATTAAACTAATTCAAACTAGGCATCAACATTTTTATTTCTAATTAGAGATCTAAATTAAAACAAGGTTCATGGTTGCCGCGGGACTCATTGCAACCCCATTTGTAACACGTGCGTAGCGTCGACCTTTGTAAAAACTAGCATCTCATTGTGATTATTGTTGCTTTGTTGTTTGGTGGAGAATAAATACCCAAATTGAGCGGCACCAAATGAGAGCTGTCCATTCCATTCTGTTTTATTTTACGATGTACTATGATTACTTTATGGCACTGGCACAGACGTAATAAATATACGAAACAGTAGATGAACTGTTTAAAGAAATTAGATGTAATCGTAATTAGATCTTTCTTCAACGAATATATTTTAGTTTAAGTTTCGCAGTTACAAACAGTGTATTGATGTAAGGAAATTCTTATTATTTATATTTTTCGCAACATACGTCTTACATCTTTCAAGTCTAGAAATAAATTTTATAAAATGAGCTACAAAATCGGTGTTAATTTAATTTTTAATTACTTGCTACTATTTTTTTTATATATATTTTAAAGATATGTCTTGTGAGTCAACATGTAAATCATAAATAATTATATAAGTGATGGATTCATACTCAAAAAGTTGTAACAAACGATTAAATTTACAACCAAATTTATGGACTATTTTTTTTTTTTTAATTAAATTGAAAAGTTATATAAAAATACCAAAACAATTTGAATTTGTAATAATTATAAAATCTGATCATTGTATTGTTACACCATATATACAGGCCATTTTCAACGAACCGAAAAACTTCAATAGAATGGAATGTTTTGGACAGTTTTAGACAAAAAAAAAAGGAAAAGAGTCTGTACAAACCCAATGTTTTGTTATCCTCATGCATTAAAATTATCTACTTGTGCGATAAAACAAAACGAAAATCTTGCCAAAGAGTAATTCTCAACGTTATAAATGAATATAATAATTGTTTTGATGTGAACATCTCTTTGCTATACGTCAACTAGAAGACATTGTGGATTTATGTTTCACACTTAAATATCGTGTAGCAATTAAAAATTAATGAACTGTGATAAAGATTTAATAAGTAGACAATTAATAGATGAAATATTATTTAATGTTAATGTGCGATGCGAACTCACAGTCAGAGACTAATTAATATTAATGTAATGTTCCTTGGTAAAAGGGGTTCCACCGAAGACAACGAATTAAGAAAGCTATGAAAATCATTAATTAAAATTATAAATGTCATAATTCTATACGTTCAGTGTTTATATATTATGTTTTGACGCATAGATTGTAGGCGAATTATATGAGTTGTGGTGCAATATAGGCGATAAGATGAAACATTTGGTTAGCTTTAGGGTGGCCAGCTGATTTATGGGCAGAAGCAGAATTATCGTTATTGTTTCTCTGATGGTCATGGTATAAGTAACGTGATACATTATATATACATTAAAAAAATAAATAAATGAAAATAAAATGAAAGCAGTATAATTAATTCTCTTTATCGGTATATTTATTGACTAAAAATGAAGCAACATTTCGTTGAAGGGAATCCGATTATGTAGTTATCCTGTAAGTAAGTAAGTAAAGCAAACATTTAAGTATCGGAATTATTAACGCTGACAGCAAAACACGAATACTTTTCGGCTTGATTAAAGAATAACAAAGACAGTGTTGTGGAATGGAAAACATATGAAAACAACCCCAAAACGTTTGAATAAACTTTTGCTATTGAAAGCAAAAATAAAAAAAAAATAAAACAAATTAAAATAAGAATCAGACGGTTGCTGTGCCTTTTATTGATTTTACTAGGAAAACATATTGGTTGATTATCGTTTATTTGCTTGCAAGAAGTACGATTCCGACGAATCAGTTGAAAGTTAAATGTGTTAAATCGAATTTAATAAAGTAGACAAAAACGTTTCTTCAGCACTCGTTCCACCCGTCCGTTTATTCGAAATTGTAAACTGTCGAGTGTGTGCTTTCTTTGGTAACGAAAACAAATTTCAAAAAACCATCAATCAAACGAAAGAACGAGTGTTACACACAGCAAACGGTTGAAGAGCTGCATGGTGTTGTTTGTGTTTGTTAAATTGTTCGCTTTTTGCACGCGTTAAAGGGGTTTTCACGCAACTCTCACACTTGGCTGTTCCATTTATTGTTAAAATATTGATTTTGTCATTCTAAATGGGGCGCGAATAGAAGGCGGATGTCATCTTTGCAAAACATAACAAATAGTTTAGCAAATTTAAATTTAAATCCATTGTCATCGTTCTTTGCTAGAAGTTGAACAGCGAAAGAAATCCAAACAAAGTGAAACATATGATCTTGTTCTAAGTAAATAAATTTAAATCGTTAAGTTATTCAATGAAATTCAAGGGTGAGATGAAGTGAATCTAGGAGGTATCTGACTGACAACAAACGAACTCATCTTCATCCTCATACATTTATTATAACTAGTACTACTGATGCTACTGCTGAGTTGAAATCGAGCAGCTATTCAGTATTGCAGTCAGGAACGCTGCATGCTTCATAAATGACATTTCATTTTCGATTCAATAGTTTCCTGCTAAGCATTTTCCATTCAGTTTTCGGTTATTTCCTGTTTCTGTTTAAACATTTCCTGTTTGTGAATTTACTTCTTATGATCTACGTTTTGTCTATTAATCAAATCAATTGGAACGATAATGCCAATTTCCGTTATTATAAGTTAATTTTATATTTGTTTTCAATTCAAGGTGTTCAAGGTTCTAGTCTGAAAAATGTTGTAAAGTATGCTGAAGTGGAGAATTAGCCAGAAGAAAATGCTCATCGTATTTTTTTCATTTGAAACACACGAGTGTTTAATTTACTTGAGTGCTGGATGAAAAAAATCTGAAATTAATTGAAAACTCAATGACGCTTCAAATTCACTAAACTGTAATACGTAAATGAGATACCATGCCAACCGTCATTCATGTTTGCACTATATCCTAAAAAGTTCTGTACTTAAATTCTATAATTTGATTGCTTTTCGTTTCTTTACCTTTCTTTTAGCTTGTTGTCCTTTTTTGGCTCAAATGGACTTTGCATTAAGTACTGTAGCTAGACGCCTAAATCCTATGTCAGTTCAGTTGATTGGCAACGATAAAAAAAAAACAAAGACGTAGAATCGTAATCATGTCAAGAAAACAAACACAAAGAAACAACTTCCTGTTAAGACTTTGCAAACGCGTATTTTAAACCAATTGCGTTATGAAAATCATTTTGAAATTGTCAATGCTTATTTGATGCTTTACTCTATCTCGATTCTTCTTTAGGTATACAAATTTTTTAATTGCCATTTTTGTCAGACATTAGAAAGCCCCGTAAAATTTGTTTCAAATGGGTATGTATAAGCGAAACAAAGATATCAAAGGAAAATAAAAATTTAAATGTTGGCATGTGTAAGTCGCCCAGTGGAAGTTTCGCTGTCGAAGCCATCGCAGGATTTAGTTCTACACAAACTCTATACTGATTATGGTCACATACGAACCATATGCAAACCACTAAGCAATTGACAAAAAATCGTTTCATTCACCCCATAATTCCAATTCTTTATTGTTTTAATTTTTTTCTTTTTTCCTTCTGTATTTGCACGTTTTTATGCTTTGGCTTTGTTTAATTTAATTAAGTCGACTCTAATGCGATTAGTTTGTAGTGTTTTTGTTGACGTTTGCTGTTTGCAGTCGTAATTGCATCCGTGTATGAGCTCAATGTCGTAGCCTGTGTTAAAACCTGTGTTCTATGGGTGGTAATAGTTAAACAACGGAAAAATATTGTTTAATTCAATTACATGCGACAACCGCAGAAGCCTAAAAACATTACCGTCTCCACTTGGATTCACTTATACATAGCACAAGAATGCTTGATCATTTTATTATTTTGATTGAGTCAAAGTTTGTTCATTTCTCTTGGTAATTATAAGGCTGTAATTCGTATAGAAAAAGCTTCTGCTTGCCAAATAAGAATCATTAAAGTTTATGTAATTTACCTTAAGAGTCGGCCACCACCAATAGCATCGTCTCATTATAGTAAAAGTCTTCGACGAACGAAGAAACAACACAACCATTGCACGTTGACAGGTTTATGTAACTTTGGTGTTTTATCGTGATAACAGGAGTAGTTGCCATAATGATGATGATGATGAAGATGACAGCATTAAAGTTTGATCGGGTTTTACAGCCGACTTTATTGTGGCAAAGTAAATGATATCGATGCTTAATGTGTGAAACGAGAAGCTGAACACCGAAATAATGACTTTAGAATATCTAATGTTGTCGCTAGGTAGACTTTCTTAATGTTGCTGAACAGATTAATGGGAAATAAGATTTCTAAAGCATATGATGGTAACACATATCAAAATGAATAAATAACAGAGTGGCTTCAACTAATAGCTTAATATAAAATTTACTCAATTATTCATATCCAACCACTCTGAACTCAAAAGGAAACCCACAAGCATCTGCAAAATGCGTAAAGATAAAACTTTTGACCAACAAATTCTCATTAATCGTTCTTGTTAGAACCGAGTTGATAATTAATCATATTGTATGTGGATATGATGTTTACGAAAGCAACAGTACAAGTAGCAGTGTAAAATTGAGAAGCAACAACAATAAATCGTCAACGATTCTTTAATTAATTCAAATATCGATATCAATATTAAACCTGTTTCGAATGTGGTAAGCAAGGTTGAAAATAGCGGCGATAGGATGATATCGAAATTTATTTGTTTACGGCCATTATTTTTACTTTGGGAATGATTAAGGTAAGTTTTCATTACTTATAAATCCTCATTGTACCTCTTATTTCTAATGGTTAAAGTCCCTATTGTTGATCTTCAGATTTTTTAAAATCATAAATAAAATGTATATGATTAAAAAAATACTCGAATCCAAATAAAATTATATTATAGCGACCAGTATCTCTGTTTCTGTGTCTTTATTACATATAATGACGCAGTCTTTGAATAAAGTGAGAAGTCGTCAATTTTTTTTATAATCATTTAGGTGAATGAAATAAATTCTATCTCATATTATCTAGCATATTTATATCATCATCAAATATCATTTCGAATGTTTATATTAGCTGATTTAGGAATCAAAGGGACAACAGCTACTAAATCCCATGACGTGGGAGTCGTAGCATCACTACCGCCAACATAATTTTGATATTGTTCTGTCAACATGCCCAGAGAAAGAATATAATGCAGGAACAGAAATAAACGATTCCAGTGGAAATACTCCAAAATATATCCTCCACTGTATTGTAATGTTAGCATAATTTCTCTAATCTCGATTATGTTTATAATTATCATTGAATATAAATAGAAATTTAATCAAATGAAACAATAAAATTTGTACATGTCTGTCTAACGTCAATAATCTTTTATGGTTGCAGTTTCGGAGATTATTGATATCAAATCGTAACCACAAACCAAAAATTCGGTTTTATCAAAAAAAATCCAAAAGTAAAGAATTATGTTGCTCATGATATGTCCAACAATTTCCACTGGAAGAGAGCATGTGATTAAGGAAGAAAATGTGTTTTGTGCAAAAAAATGATGGATTTAAGATAAAAATTCATTTGTCGAGTAGTTGGAAAGTGTGATGAAAACTTTGTCGATTATCTTGAAATTAATTTGGTTGATTCTATAGTTGGTACGCGTGTTGCTCCTTATCGCGTTAATTAATTGGGATTTTACTTGTCTTTCTTATAATCTGCTTGGATCAATCTAATTGCAATCGGTGACTGATAAGCTAAGTGCTTAACATTGGGCAAATATGTAATATAATGTCGAAATATATGTGAATCATTCGCTATGGTTAATGAGTTGTTTGTGTTCGATGGTTTTTATAACATATTTTCTACTAAAAATGATTCACACCATGTGTAAAGCTAGGAATTTTCACCGCACTACACTAAATTGCACTGCAGAGTATCATTCGCAAGCTCCCTATTAGGACTCGTTACTAACATTGAGAATGGCATTAAAGCTATCTCTTGATTGATTTTCATTAATACAATAAATGCCATAAATGACGGCAATATAAACAAAAAAAATGTGGCAGGCAAATTCGCATCGTGTTCCGTTGCTTAATGTTTTTTTATGAAAAAGTCCAAATAAAATGAAAAAATCGCTCTCAAAACGTCGAAAATATTAAAGTCTCACAAAGAGATATCAAATAATCGAAAATAAAACAGTCGTAACTGTAAGAATAACAAAATCGAATAATAAATGATAAAGTGGGATAAAATGATTTAGAATCATTACCAAGCCCGCGTATCTAGGAGATATCGTACCTGAAACCATACAGTTATACCGATGGTTTGCATTCTCTTTGCAACGAAAAAAGTACTAGCAGCATCAGAACAAATATAAAGATAAAATCAATTGTCGAAAAATCTACCATGAACCATGAATTATTAAGTTAAAAAAAAAGATTTATTTTCGACTTTTTCATAGCTAACCTGTGCCATGTTATACAATTGAAGAAGAAATACATGAATTTGGAAGCATAGAGTTAAAAATTTATTCGGTTATTATAAACGTTAATGGGACAATTTATGTACAAAACTTCGTTGAGCATGCATACAGCTACCAAAAAAAAAAAGAATGGGTAACATAAAATAATATCGGTTTAATAAAATAAAGCTGGTGGCTGGTAGTATGAAGAAAAGAATTGCTTTGATGTTATTTAGCCAACGAATCTTCATTAATAATTAATAAAACATTTTATTTATTGTGTTCTATCTAAATGTTTCAAAGAGAATCAGACGCACTCACATCGGTCATGAACTTTCTTTATTTTAATTCCATTTTGTTAATTCATTAACTCTCATTCCAAAGCGGGCCAAATAATTTCATTTATTTACCTTGGAAATTCGTTAAATGACGCGTGAAGGCGGCAAATGTGATAGATGACTTTGAATCAGAACCATTGTAGTACGATATCCTCGAAATTGAATTAAATCTAAATTGTGGTTAAATCGAGTAAAATTCGAAAAGCTTACCTAATATCATTAGGCAAAGTGCTATGCATTGTCACGGTCTCCCCATAATTAATGCTTAATATCGCAGACTGAGGTATTTATAATGGCATAATGTGGCTTTTTGGCTGTGCTCAGTAAGTGACGCGACGAAGATTGATGAAATCGAGATACCACTCGGTTGGTGTTCCCACAAGAATAATTTTGTGTCCATTATGATGCACCCCTGTAGTTTTAATGTAATGTTTGGTTTGAAATCGCATAATCATTCTTTTGGCAGTGGAGCAATTTTAAGTGATGAATTATGACTTTTAAGAAATTGAAAGAAATTCGATATTCCTATTGCTTATTTTGAGAACAAAAACGACGAAATGTGATTACAACCCTTTTTGTGAACCTTTGTTGTTCGATACTACTCAGTATCATGGTCTTCTTCTATACTCGCAGTGATATTAACAATAAAAATTAAGTTATGTTTTTATTTTTTCAGTATTCTCCTTTCTCCTAGTTTTGCCAAACGATACTTATTTAGATCCGTTAAATAAACATCAATGAAAATTCACTTTTTAAATTGAAATTATGTTCGTGACATTTCTTTGGTAGCGAATTCCTTGTTTGTCAGTTTTATGTAAAAATAACAAAAGACACGAACAAATAACGCGCGACAAATGACACATTTTCCCTACAGGCAGAATAATATTTGTGAAAACGATGACTGAGTTCTGTTGTGCATAAGCTATCTGCCTCGGTCTGCAAAGCATGACCAATTGTAAATCCTTGTCTTTGGCTCTCAAACTTCCTAACGCATCATTGCAATAAAATTCAAAGTGGGTGAATTTGTATTTTGGATGTAGCTCAATACATGAGATAATGATGACTATTTAGCATAATCTGATTGCAATTTTCGAAACGATTGCAGGGTGATGACAAAGAGACTCTGTAATGATCAGTAAAATTGTTGACAAGTTTATTTTTATTGACAAGCTGACCCTAACTTAGCGACGCTTCTTTGGCAGCGAATGATACTATCAAATTTGATGAAGGAAGTAAAGCGAAACGCAATATTTTTCAGAACACTTTATGAACTGGAAAGATACAAAGCGGCCAATGTGTTTCTTATCTTTATTATCCCCCACCTACATTCACGTTTTATAGTTTAAGAGTAATAAAATCGCTAAATGACCAAATTGCGCCGCTTCCTCTAATTTAATGATTTTTCTCCAAATATGTTGCCAGTACTTTCATCGGTAATAAAACGTTGCAATTCCTGTTTTATGATTTCCCTTAAAGCCTAACAAATGACAAGAATAAATTTCATTTATTGCTCCGTTGTTGCAATTTATGTGCGCCGATTTGCATGAATTTGAATAAATTCTTAGAATGCATTCATAGAGTACAGATGCAGCATAATTTCATCGAATTTAATGTCCCCATACAATTTTTAATTTTAGTTTTATTAAATTATTGTTAAAACAGTTTTAATCTCGTGAGCTCTATTTGATGACTTTGAATAAGAATTGTGTTTATTCGAAAAACTCTTTATCAGTTTTAGTATCATTTGAAGACATTTGAATTTAATTTAAGTTCTTCAAGAATTGTCATAAAGATAATACATAGATGGGCAAAAGTCAAAATATTTAGTTACAATTTTTATTACACTATTACATATGAAAATTCATCACACTAATGAAATGATAATTTTTTGTATCGAAATTAGCGTAAGATTTTTTCTTTGTGATACTATTAATACTGGCAATAAATTCTACTG
This sequence comes from Ptychoptera albimana, assembly GCA_961205885.1. Lineage (NCBI taxonomy): Eukaryota > Metazoa > Arthropoda > Insecta > Diptera > Ptychopteridae > Ptychoptera > Ptychoptera albimana. Next base: position 21,402,663 of record OY540803.1, read on the forward strand.
TGTCTAATATAAAAATTAACAGCAAATTTTAGAATCGGAAATTACTAAGCAGAAAAACAATGGAATTAGTAATGAAATGATGACAACTTCAGATAGTAACAAATAAAGAAAAGCAACTTACACTGAAGAGCAACAGCTTATGTTCTTATCTCCTACAGCGGAGTAAGTGTCAGTTAAAAACAGTCGCTAGCTGAACCAGTGCTCCCATACAGTTCATCGATCAAGTATTTTAAATACTTTAAACACTTTAAATACTTAACTATATGTCCAAACTTGCTAAACTTATTAATCCTTTATCAAAATAACACAATTTTATTACTAATCATTCAAATTTTTCCCTTCTGTAATATTTTCGACTCTTTACTTCACTATTTGCAGACAGAAAATATTTTCACATTCGCCCTTTCGACCAACTTCTAACCAGTTAATTACATTTCTTGCTTAATCGAGTATATCAATATATTAGATTTTTTCGATATTGGATCGACTTGAGTGTTTGTGTATAACTTGTTGTCGTAGTTAAACACATCCGGTCCGAATGTCCGAAACCATCATTACACTCACATCGTTATTTTTATTACTATTATGATTATTATTATTATATCTAAAACCCTGAACTTATGGCCATTCTTTATGGATTTCTCATGTTCTGTGTGTATACTGTTTGTTTGTGAACGACCACACTGATCACAGTTATTTGTTTTTGGTATATTATTTCTAAGAGTATAGTTGCTTATTGAGTGATACAAAATATGTGTTTTCTCCTATGTCTTTATTAACTTTTTCCATTTTATTTGTTTCTAATATTTTTCATACAATAAAATTATTTATATATATATATAAATAATAATAATAATAATAATAATAATAATAATAATAATAATAATAATAATAATAATAATAATAATAATAATAATAATAATAATAATAATAATAATAATAATAATAATAATAATAATAATAATAATAATAATAATAATAATAATAATAATAATAATAATAATAATAATAATAATAATAATAATAATAATAATAATAATAATAATAATAATAATAATAATAATAATAATAATAATAATAATAATAAATAACTTCTTCTCCAAAGACGAACGAAAACATGTTTTTAACAAAATTTATTTTAATTGAAACGCAAAAACACATGAGAATAATAAAAAATCATTTTATTAAAAAAAAATTGTATACATTTCGGCGAATTGTTTTTATTAAAAATTAATTTCATTTATTAAGTAGAAATGAATATGACAATAGAACATCCTGGCTATACCTATGTGGCAAGTATGCATACATATGTATAAACAGATATCATATATTTATTCATGTTTTACTATTAGATATGATGATACTTTACTTCGTTTCGCAACCTCCTACACAACTACTACTGTTTACTTGTAAATTTATTCCGAATTCCAATTTTATTATTATACGTCTACTAAAGACGAAAGTTCTGCAGAATTTCCATTTTGTTTTTAGTTTCAGAACGTAAAATGAATGAGAAATAATCGAAGACCAATAAATGATTGAAAATATGATGTTAAAACTTCCTAAAGTATAATTCTTAAAAATTTAATATGGATTAAAAGGACGTCACTCATTGCTACTTGTACTCTTATACTCTTAAATTTGACTACTTATAGAATTAAACATATTTACATTGAATTGAAAAACTGAATGCATATTAAATTATTTATTATTTATTTTATTTATTGTAATTTTCTTCTTTACATTTTTTTAATTTTTTTTTTTTTTGTTTTCTTTCTTAAATGGTCCATAGATTATATAATATTTACAAAAAATAGTTCTCCTTTATTTATAATTAACTCAATTTTACAAAGAAATAATAATAATAAAAAACAAAACCAAATAAAACAATAAAAATTCGATTCTTTGCAATCTCAAGAAATACAAAAATATTTTTTCTTTAAATATTTATAAATTTGATAATTTTATTTTTATTAATTAATTAATTTTTGATTAGATTTAATTAAAGATTTGCTTCTTCTTCTCCTTCTTTTTAATTATTAATTTTTAACTTTTTTATTTATCTTGTAACATTTTCTTAAAGACTCAAATTGATTTAAACAATAAGAAAGAAAAAAAAAACGGAGTAAATCAATGTTTCTCGGTTAAAAACCTGAAGACAATAATGTTTACTCGTTACTTCTAGCATTAAAAATTCTATTCTTTTTCTATAAAAATAACAAACGAAAAAATAATTAATCTTCTTATTTACAACATTTAAATGTGTTTTTTTTTTTCCCCCTATTTTCGGTATAATCGACTTTAATTAAATAAAGTTTGATTGATAATTCTTTGTTATTATACCCAAATCTATATTAATCCAGCATTTAATTAACTGCTATTCAAGTTGAGGCTGGTATTGTGGTTGAACGCGTGGGTATAACTAATTAAAAGGAAAATAAATAATAAGAAAAAAATGTATGAATTCAAAAACGAACATAAAAAACAAAATAGAACAAAATAACTTACGCCAAGTAAATTTCTAGGTACGTAACCTTCTTTGCTATTTGCATTGCGTGCCCACCACCACTCACGTTCAGCGTCGTCACCCTTACGCAATATTGTCAAATGGTCATTTAGTTGAAAATTTAATTCGTCTTGTTGTTGGGCGTCGTACGAGAATACCGCATACACTTCGCCAGTGTTTAATATTCCTAATTTCTCTTGAATGCCTGAAATTATATAATGGAAATTTATAGTACGACGATAATATTTAGCAGAAAAGACAAAAGTTAAGATAAATACTGTAAAGGTATTCTGAGCAGCCATCGAATCCTTCCTCATCCTCTTCGCATTTTTCCGCTGGTGTTTCGTGATCGGATAATGTTGCTGCAAATAAGCAGGCTCCTGATTCGACTAAAAATTTAACCATAGGTAAATTATTACAGCTAGCAGCACAATGCAGCGGCGTCCAGCCATCCGAATCTTGTGCATTAACATCACAACCAAATTCCACAAGGAATCTAATATGTATAAATAGAGAAATAAAATGTAATTAGCCTTGGAAGTATGTGGAAAATAAGACGTCATTATAAACTCACTTGACTATTTCTAAATGACCAGCACAAATTGCATTATGTAAAGCAGTGATCCCTTCGTCGTTTGCTGCACTTGGATTTGTTACCTGCATTGCGGTTTTTCGAACTAATTCTAATTCACCTTCGAGACTAGCGTCAAGGAGTAGGGCTAAAGGATCAAAACTTACACGTCTAGCAAGTTTCGCTTTGCCGTTATCGCTCAGTAGAGATGAGTGACGACCACGACGAATGACTTCCTCGTGAGGCGGTGACTTTATAACTTCAACAATGTCGCCGTTTGTTGAAGAAGCTGCTGACTTATCGGTTTCATCAATGCTCCCACTACTATTTGGTGAGTTATTACCACTTTTGTCCTTAAGATCGGCAGTTTCGACTTCGGGGAACATAAAAGCTGGTGGCATTTCTATTCGTCGTGATGTATACTGAATTGGTTTAATACCTGATGTCAGAGATCGTAGCTTAGGTTGCTCTGAAAGTGGCTGTTTTTTTATAGTCAATGGTTTTGCCTTTATTGGCAAATTGTCCGTATTGAGAGGCAAGTAAGATAGCAGGTTGTTACTGTTATAGGTGGTTGTTGGTTGGGGCTCTGAAATTGGTGCCTTATTAATAACACTAACGACAGTTGGTAGAGTGGAGATTGTGCTCGACGCGGTTGTGATAATGGGTGCTGGTGGTGGAGATATCAACTCCACATCTGTGGATACGTTTGTAACCACGGATGCGGGATGCTTATGAGGTTTTGGTGGAAGTGCAGGTCTTGATTTGTCAACATCAATAATCGAACTAACTATTGGTGCGACATTAACACTGGGGGCAACCATGTGCACTTTTGGACTATGAGCGACTATTTTTGGTGCCATCGTGATTGATGTAGGCGCCACACTACTTATTGGCTTACGAGGTGGTACCACTAAATTACCCGAAGGAATTTGATGATGTAAAGCTTTTGGTTTTACTGCAGGTTTATCTTCCGTTTGGGCCTCAGTTTTATTAGCTACTGTCACTGCCACGGGTACCGCCACCGATTTATTAATTGTGCTTAACGGGATACTGTGCACCGTCGTTTGATGAAATTGATTAGCCTTACCACCGGTACTGGTTGTGTTATCACTAGATAGAGCGTTATTTGTGCTGCCTAATTCTCCAGCCTTTTCGCTATCACATTCATTTGATTTTGACGTCGGCGAGGACACCGCAATCGCTGCCGGAGCTGTGTTCATCGTTTTGACAAAATTTACACCAAACTTTGTGTTATAAGGCAACGTCTGATATTTTGGATCACTCTTCTTAGCAGTAAAATCAGCTATAAATTCGCTACTATCCACATCCTTCATTGCTAGAATACCTACAGGCGGTTGTGTCCCTTTTCCCATCTGTTGCTGTTGTTGTTGTTGCTGATACTTCTGTCGGGCGAGCTTATTTTCATCACTTTCGGAATATGATATATGATGGTTGGCACTCACTGCGCTATTGATGTTATTGTTGATACTGCTACTATTAACCACCAGCTGCTGAGACGGCAGCATTTGATTCAATTTCATTTTTGTTAAATCTTGTATTAATTTTGAAGATGGGGCTATGATGTTATTATTTCCGCTATTATTGTTGTTTGCCGCACATGTTACCGCATTCGGACTCGTTGTCGCCGTTCCAGTCGTTATTGATGGTTTCTGTGGTGTATGAATGTAAGGCTCCACCGCAGCTACATTGCCTCTTGGTATAACCCTTTGCATTGGATAAACATTACTGGATGGCCTAAGGCAAACAAAAACAAAACAGATCGGTCATTAAATTGAAAGAACAAAACACTGAAACGTTATTGGTGTCTATTTAAATTTAACTCACCTGTTGGGTGCACCTATATTCTGCAATTGTACAGTTGGCTGTATTGTTGCGTTCACATTATTATTACTGTTGGCAGTAACATTTATTGTTGTGGGTTGCAGTTGTTGTTGTTGCTGCTGAGCTTGAAGTAATAAATTCGATGCCTTTTTCCTTTGAAGTCTAGTTTGTAATTCAAGGATGCGTTGGTCAACTGATCGTAATTCAGCTTGTCTCTGTTGCAAAGCTTCACGTTGTAAATGCAAACGGGCATCTTGTTGTAACGAAATCTGATTTCGGTACTATAAATATAGAAAAAATAATTATGTTCCATGTGAAGTTGGTAGAATACATGGTGATTAAGTACAAAACTTTAAAGTTTTTCTTTATATTGTGAACAAAGCACTTGCATTCTAAAACTAACAACCAATTTCGCTTATAACAACATTCTAAAAATATACAAAAGAATCTTTTGCATACAAATGTTGACGTTTGTGAGTGTTAATATTTAATGAATCCTTCTAAACCATCTACCAAGCGTAGATAATATACAAACTAGTGTACGTACCATTAACTCGCGTCGCAGTTTGTCAAGTTCTCTTGCTGCAGGCGATGTTGCAATTTGTTGATTAGCACCAGCTCCATTTCCTCCATTTCCCGGTATCAAGTTGAGTGGTCCTCGACGATCTCGCCTTAAATCTTCAAGCTGTCGTGTCAATGCTTCAACCTTCGCTACGGCGAGGCTGAGTTCTTTTTCTTTCTCACTAAATAAGGCGCGGATGGAATCAAGATCATTGCCTAGAAACAAAAAAAAAATAGAATTATTATTCATGTTGAATAGATGCCGAAACAATTTTGCAAATCAACTAAGAACATGTAATACAAGCTGCTGCATCACCAGCATTAAAATCATATCTTAATGCCCTTTTTATTGATAAATGAGATTTAGAAGCTACAAGAAGAAAATTCGATGGTGGGAAATTTAAGACATAGATTCGTTCGATTGTTAGGTTTGTAAAAATATTTCCGTTTTTTTTTTCCTTTTTTTTTTTTTAATTTTAATTTTTTGCTGACACTAAATGATTTCTTAATTCCTTACCATCATCATTGCTAAGCCTAATTCGTTGCGGCAGATAAACAAGAAGCTCTCAGTAATTTGCTAAGAAGTACAGCTTACATCTTATTAACTGGTTGATGGACCGAAAATCGGTCGACTGGAATTTTTAATTAATAATCGGACTAAAAAATACCACCATCAGGGGTTTTAATATATTTTATTTAAATTTTGATGATTAAAATCATTACGAAATGAGAGAATTTGTTGTTGCCGACACTAATCCAGTTTTAATGACTTGGGTAGCTGTCATGATGATAATTCTTACCCCAGCGATAAAATTTTTAAGACAGCAGCACGCGCCTTTAGCAAACAAAAAACAAATAAATTTCCAAAGGATTTTTATCATAATGGAGTAAAACTAAAAATAAGTTCGTCATTTGTTTGGTCATTAATTCTTTGTCGTCATAAGCAGCATGATGACTTGCGGTTGAACAAAATGTGTATGTATACATAGCGATGTCGTTCGGTGCGACAATAAAACATGAAATAAACGAGAATGCTAATTATTTCTGACACTTTTAACATCATTCCCTCTTCTACAATGGAATGTAATTATTTTATACTCCTAATGTTGTTATTGTTGTTCGTGTCACTCAGAATTATTATTATTATAATTATTATTAGTATGGCATTGTTTCCATCAAACCAACACATCAGATATTTAAAAATTGTAAGAAATATAAGAAAAGTGGCGCCCAACCAACCACCCACACATATATACAATATTTAACTATTGTTTCTATATTCATTTCTCTAGTGTTAAGAAAACAGCAATTTCAGAATTTAAATTAAACAATACAAGAAGCAAGGAGGGCTCTTAATGAATTACTGTCGGTCAACACATCATTCTCGGCAGAGTGAAACATACTAGAGTCTTTTATTATATATAAATCATAATGGTTGTAAAGTAAAATTCTTATCTATCTGTGAAACAGTACAATCTAGAGCCCAAAAATAAGTTACTAATGCAGAAACAAACACAAAAATCATTATAATGGTATGCACCAAAGAATATCACACAAATTGATGATAGTTTTGAATAATTTTTAGATGATTATCATTCATTTGATGAAATTTAAATCTGACAAGTAATTACATTTTTTGTGGTTTTAGTGCATATTATACACCACATATAAATTCTGTCTACCTTTATACCAACATCAGCCGCAGCCAGTAGTTAGTTAGTTCATTGTTGTTAACATATGATAGATAATATAAAATTTTTAAACATTAAACTAAACAAAATTTATATAAACTAAATAAAAATTATTCCAAAAAAATGTATTTATTACTATATGATATTTTTAACTGAATTATTACTTGATGTGTGCATACATCAAAAGTCTCGCAATGAAAATATTTTTTTTTTTATATTGCCGGCCAGAATCCAACATTAAACTAAATCTCTTTTAAAACGACCCAAGAGTCGAAGTGAAATCAAAACTTTTTTTTCGACATTCAATTTTAATAAAAATTATATTATTTTGCCAATCATTTTGTTTTAAAAAAATAAAAAAGTTTTCAGGCATTTAAGATAAAGCATATTTTCCAGGAAGCAAGGAAGCCAGTGAGCAACATTGAGCAATGCTAAACTGTAAAAAATAATTTTAATTAATTTTTAGTGTACTTTTAATTCCACAGAATAATTTATAAAATGGTAACGTTTGTTTCATCGCGCTTAATGAAAAAGGGAAGTGACCAAATACAAAATGTACTGCATGATTTCGACAAATGTTTCGTATTTCTTTGGTATTAAAAGGCTAAGAGTCATACAGAAGCATAATTTGTGGTATCGGGTAAACTACTTTAAGAAAAGAAAAAAATAAATAAAAGAGAATTTTACTCTAGTGGGATCTTCACAAACGAGTCACACACGCGCTGAACACGAGAAATCCATAAAGGACGGCATCCAGTTAACACATTCTGCTATAATAAAAATAATAACAATAACGAGGGTGATGATAGTTTTGGTGACGACATCCGAGCCGGATGGGTCTAACTACACAACCAATTTATACAAAATCAACCGGCTGAATATTGGACGATATTGTGTAGGGGACAACATAAGATGATATTTTCCATTAAATAGGTATTTAGTCGGAGAAGGGATGAATTTACTCACCATTACTTTTTCATTTGTCACAAATAATGAAGAAAGTGAAATTCTTAGTGTCAAAAGTGCTAAAGAATGGATTATTTTGCTATCTGATGTGTCAGTTGAAAAAAAGTTAATAAATGGAAGGATCATATGGGTGGCATCATCTCTTACTATCACATTATTTTATTTTCTATATTTATTTTATCATTTTGCTTCGTCGCAATGTCATTACGAAAAAGGATTAAGAAGTTTGGCAACTTTGTCAACAGTCAAGTGAAATGTCGAGTGCTTGAAATACTAATTCGAAGCTCTGAATGGCAGCACTCTTAAGCTAAAGTACTTTTGGCCATAAAAAAATAAGGTGAACGATTCATCACTACCCCATTTTTGACTCGTTCCTGTTACTTCCGCTGCAGCAGATGAGTACATTAGCACAGCATCACCGACCCACTAAACTTTTTTGCTGTTTGTTACTCTGTGAAGTCTTCACCATTGTCGTTAAAGACATGTTTATACGTGAAATAACGGCAGCTGCAGCGTTTTGTACATTCCGCTTCATCTCAAACTCCAGCGTGTTACAATATTTGTCTTTAATATTTCTGTAGAACTTATTGGTAATAACATCACAAACAAATCTTATGCTAATTAGAAAAGACAAATTGCCATAAAACTATCATTTTATTACTCTGTTGAATTTTCATATGCGATAGTGTAACGCAAATTGCAACTAATTTTTGTGACCTTCACCAATTTATGCATTTTCTCTATGACAACCATTGATGATCAGTTTTAAATGAGCCAATGTCGTCATTTCATCGATAACAATAGCGATATAGCAAAGCAAAGCCAATAGATGAATAAAGCAATTATATTGGAATATCAATGTGGAATCATATTGATGATCTGAGCCCAACCCTATCAGGGGATACTTAATTCAGTAAACTTCAATGTTATGACGTCATCAATATCAATATTTTATTGAACATATTGTAATTTCGACGCTTTGAATTCGTACAATGACACATGCACTTCAGATCTAATGTCATTGACAGTGAGCAAGTGGTTCAAGTACCATCCAAATCTGTTACCATATCGCATGAACTTAAATTAAATTCAAATCAATTCCTCCAACAGTTACTACAACTGACAAAGTGTTTTGCGAGATTGGGTGAATGAACAGCTATTATAATTTGGATCTGTGAATAAACACAATTCGTATTCAAAGTCATCAAATACAGCTCACGAGATTCCAACTGTTTTATCAATAATTTATTAAAACGAAAGAAAAATTGTATAGGGAGGCGGCACAGATGACGAGAAACATTGAGGTGAATTCGATGAACTCATGCTGCATCTGTACTATAAGAATGCACAAATGTAAAGATAAAAGGAAGAATTTATTCAAATTCATGCAAATTGGCGCACATAAATTGCAACAACGGAGCAATAAATGAAATTTATTCTTGGCATTTATTAGGTTTTAAGGGAAATCGTAAAACGGGAATTGCGTTTTATTACCGATGAAAGTACTGGAAACATATTTGGAGAAAAATCATTAAATTAGAGGAAATGGCGCAATTTGGTCATTTAGCGATTTTATTACTCTTAAACTATAAAACGTGAATGTAGGTGGGGGATAATAAAGATAAGAAACACATTGGCCGCTCTGTATCTTTCCAGTTCATAAAGTGTTCTGAAAAATATTGCGTTTCGCTTTACTTCCTTCATCAAATTTGATAGTATCATTCGCTGCCAAAGAAGCTTCGCTAAGTTAGGGTCAGCTTGTCAATAAAAATAAACTTGTCAACAATTTTACTGATCATTACAGAGTCTCTTTGTCATCACCCTGCAATCGTTTCGAAAATTGCAATCAGATTATGCTAAATAGTCAGCATTATCTCATGTATTGAGCTACATCCAAAATACAAATTCACCCACTTTGAATTTTATTGCAATGATGCGTTAGGAAGTTTGAGAGCCAAAGACAAGGATTTACAATTGGTCATGCTTTGCACACCGCGGCAGATAGCTGATGCACAACGGAACTCAGTCTTCGTTTTCACAAATATTATTCTGCCTGTAGGGAAAATGTGTCATTTGTCGCGCGTTATTTGTTCGTGTCTTTTGTTATTTTCACATAAAACTGACAAACAAGGAATTCGCTACCAAAGAAATGTCACGAACATAATTTCAATTTAAAAAGTGAATTTTCATTGATGTTTATTTAACGGATCTAAATAAGTATCGTTTGACAAAACTATGAGAAAGGATAATACTGAAAAAATGAAAACATAACTTAATTTTCATTGTTAATTTTACTGCGAGTATAGAAGAAGACCATGATACTGAGTAGTATCGAACAACAAAGGTTCACAAAAAGGGTTGTAATCACATTTCGTCGTTGTTGATCTCAAAATAAGCAAATTGTATTCAATTTCTTAAGAGTCTTAATTCATCACTTAAATACTCGTCGACACACGAATTATACTTATTTCTCACCAAACCTTACATTAAAGTCAATAATAAAAAGACAAGGGTGCACCATAAGGACAGCAGATTAACAAACATTCGGGAATGAAAATTATTCTTGTGGGACCACCAACCGAGTTATATCTCGATTTCATCAATCTTCATCGCATCACTTATTGAACTTAGCCAAAAAGACGCACAATGTGAAAATAGATATCCCAGTCTACGATATGAAGCATATTCGATGGCAGATCATTTTACTTTTGTTGAATTATTTAGACATCACACAATAAATAAAACGATTTATTAATTAATTAATGAATATTTGCTAAACATCAAAGCATTTCTGTTAAAAATAAAACCCAGTTGTTACGAGTTACCAGCTTTATTTTATTTCCATTTTTTGTGGCGGCTGGATGCATGTTCAATCGAATTTAGTCTACATTTACATTCTCCCTTTAACCCTTATAATAATTGTTAATATTTCGAGAGTGGGCACAATTTAACACTATACATGCAGATTCATGCATTTTTTTTAATTAATTCTGCGAATAAAAACTCAATTAAGCAGGATACGTAAAAGAGCACGGTGCGAATGTGCCTGCTATTTAATTAATGTTTATGTTGCCGTCAGAATGAATAATTGTATTTGTAGTGTTAATGGAAAACAATCATGAGCTAGCTGCTACTCCATCCACAACTCTTCTGCGACTCTTAATACCAACATATTTTGTATTCCACAATGGAATGAAATACGAATCATAACATGGCGCAGAATGTAACTAACCACCAAAAGTGTGATAAATTTCCGAATGACATGCGAAAATTGGGTGTGTTGCGTTGTTCTTTTTAACTAGGGATTTCGCGAATGACACTTCGCAGTACATTATAGTGTCAAGTGTTGTAAATTCATAGCTCTATATCGGTTGTGAATTACTATCAGTTGAACCACCCTATGATTCACATGATTCGCATATGCTTCGACAATGTTTTGTAGTTGCCCATTTGAGTTAAGCACTTAGCTTTTCAGTCACAGATTGGAATTAGTTTGACCCAAACGTATTAGAAGAAAACAAAAAGGAAACGAAAAACTCAATTTATTAGCGCGATGAGGAGCAACACGCGTAACATCTATAGAAACAACAAAATTAATGCCATGAAATCGAAAAAGTCATTATCACATTTTCAAGCTACTCGACTGACTAATCCTAATGCCATCTTCATCAACTTTTTGCAACCATCTTTACCATTTTCTTTAGTTCTTTAATCACATGTCATTAAAACTTGTTCTCGACGGATATTTAACATGGATAATCGACTAAACGCCCATCCAACCCCTTCCAACGCATACTGTTGGTCATACCATGAGTTTGATTATTTCACATTTTGTTTCTGTATATTATGAAGCAAAATATGTATTCTGCTGTGGTTAGAGTTACGAATTACAAACAAGAATTTGACGAATGAATTCAATGTCAAATGCACGCACAATATTACAAGCTGCAAACATTTTATTTTATAATTTCTTAATGCTGAATCGCGATGACAAAACTGACCACAAACTGCACGATATTATTGATTTATCGAAAAATTAAATATTTTACTCGTGTTTCACTTGTAATATTAATGATGTTAAACAAAAATTATTTTATTTAGTTTAAGATTTATAATGAAACATTATTTTTGTCATTTGATCGTAATGATCAATAATTGATAACAAATTGCTGTACAGTGGTAAAAATAAAATTGGAAACTAATTGGAAATTAAAAATAGTCAATTATATTATGGAACAGATTTAATAAAATTTTATAATGAAAGCTAATACGTTGCTAATATGAAATAAATTATTTTTTGATTCCAGAGAATAAAAAAAAAGCCAAAAATATGTTTTTTGTTTCATTTGGAAGCAAACAGAAAAGACATAAATATTCATGAGGACCACACACAATGAATTCATTTGTTGCGCATTATATGCCAACGTGACATATTTCCTAGCGGTTAACCAAAATAAGTTAAGCAAGAAAAGTTTTTTCATAAATCGCAAAACTTAATGTCATAAAACCAAGCACAAGAAACATAGCAACAGTACAGTAAAACTTTGGTGAAAAAGTTAAAAAAGTCATCAAATAAAATCTCGAGTGAGAAAAAAATAAAAAAAAGGAAAAACTTACTCAGGGTAACATTGTATGTCTTTTGTAGATCGACTTGGCCACGTAAGGCACGCAATCTTCGTAATTTTGATTCTTGTGCTTCGACACGTTCCCTTAATCTACGTAATCTTTCACCCTCAGCAGCAGCTGCGGCCCCTCGTGCCTCTTGTGCCTTTAAAAAGCGCAATCGTTGTTCCTTTGCCGCCAATAGCTGATGCTGAGAATCAATTTGTTGTTGTTGCCTTAATGCCATTGCCCTTAATTCGGCAGCAGTTGGCCGTCCCGGCACCTAGAATCAATTAAATAAAAAAAAATTATTAACATTTTTTTTAATATAAAATTTCAATGTCAAGTGGTATTATTATTATCTGGCAACTCTTTATTAAATTCATTTTAAAAATTACATAAATTTGTTTTAACAGTAAATCCACTCGTATGGTTTTATTGGCTCTTGTTTACTAAAAAGAGTTTTCCGTGCTTATATAGAAACCATTCACCACCTATTAGCGATAATGAAATATGCTGACTATTATAAGTAACTGATGATAATATCACACAAGATGAATAATAATAATTTAAATTCAAATTATTACAATAGGAAAGATATAACCCGAAATTCCACTCATTCCAGGCATTAAATTACGACAATATAATGGCAAATCTTTTATGCTGACTTAACAACAATAGAGTTAGCAAAGTAATGATAGTTTTCCAGTTTGTGTATCGTCAACAAGTTGATTGTCGGCTAAACCTAAGAAACCAAGTCACGTACACAATGAATGAAATTTAAAACGGATTATTTTGGGGTATTTCCACTGGGATCGATGTCTTCTGTTCCCGCAACATATCTTTGCTCTGGGTTTGTTGACAAAACAAAATCGAAACGAAAAACATTGATGGCAGCTTTGTTACTACTCACATGTAGCGCGACTTGGTAGTTTGTATTGAATCGATATTCTACATAAGTGAGCTCCCCCGAGTATTCAAAATGATATTCGTTTGCTTTCCATTCAAATTTCGTATCAACATAAAGTGTACGGTGTCTGGTTTGGGTAGAATTCATCTGACACTCGTACCCACAACCCAAGCCACTCTATCATATTCTAAACAAACATCAACCGCATGTTCATGTTTACCAAAACAATAAACGAAGTCAACTTGATTAAACGTTCGCACTCGTACTCAAAGTAATTTCATATAGCATTGCTATGTATGTTTTGTGTAATGTTTTGGGCTTTGTTGTAGCTAGAAACACTTAATTACAAAGCCAATTGTTTTCTATATTCTTAACGGTGTGCCTTCACAAAACATAAATCATGCACGGCAAGGTGACAAGCGAATATGATCAACATTCTATGTCTCAGACTTTGCAGTTTGCATTTTGTATATAAAATTGTGTTGACATCAAGAAAGAGCAGTCATAGTGCTCAGTGAAAATATTTGATCTGTGTTTCATTAAGATAATATTTTAATTGTTAATCAAAATTAAAGTTAAAGTTTTATGTAAACAACAAATGAGAAGAAGACCGGGTTAAAAAAGGAATAAACGTCTCAATGGAATTCGACCTATGACTTTGTAAAATAAAGCCTCTCATCCTCATATAAAAATACGATTATTTATGGTTTTCATCAGTTCAATCTTTATCGCCATTTAATGCTGTGTTATGGGGAAATAAAAACAGAGATACACGCGTATAAATTTGTGAATCAACATCGACAGTTATCATCTAGTAGCTAAGAACCTGATAAGCTCAGCATAAGATTTTATGAGATTAACCGAATGGGTTTAATTCAAGTTCGATTTAATTAATTTTCGTTTAATTTATGACAAATAGTGTGAGATGGCAAATTCGTGATATTTAATTGAATCCCTTATTAATTGGATATTATCCTGTGCCCCCAATAAATGCTCACTATCGCTACCTTAACTTATTAGTCTATGGCGAGTTGCGATTTTCTCATTAATTTCGACTTCAGCAGATTCAATTTATTTTTTTAAATACATTTTATGCAAAATCCACAAATTGAATTTTATGTTCATAAAAAGTTGGGGTTGAATTGGTAAAAAGATTACAAATGGTATGCTCATCGCTACGGCTGTAAATTTCAGAAGATTATGAACGAGAATAAAAAAAGACAGGCCATAGTCAATTTAACTCTTTTTAAGCATGATACGAATGAGAATTCATGTGTAGAATAATCTTACTATAATCCTGCCCAAAGTAAAAATAATGGCCGGCAACAATCAAAAATCGTTATCACCCACTCGCCACTACTTTCAATCCATTTATCAGATTTGTATACCATATCAGTGTTCGATACATTCTATACAGATATCAAAGGATGCTACCATGATAATGTACTTCTGCTTTCTTAAGCATTATATCAACATTCAATATGAATAATTATTAACTCGGGTCTAACAAGTTTAATGAGAATTTAATGGTAATGAGTTATTTCTAATATTTTTGCCGTGCACATTTTAAATATATTTGTGGTTTTGCTTTTGCGTTTAGAGTGGCTGGATATGAATAAATAAATAAATTTCATATTCAGCTATAGCTAAATAAACTAGTTGGGTGAACATTTTGATTTATGTTACCATCATATGCTTTATACGAAATACATAGCGACAACAATGTAATATCCTAAAGTAAAGTAATGACTTTAGTTCAGTTCAGACTTCAGTGAAAGTTCAGTTGAACGTTCAGTTACATATTAAGCATCGATACCATAGCTACAATTCGTATAGAAATTATGCATTATGACGCATGGCTGTAATCCCGACTAGACTTTAATGCTGTCATCATCATCATTATTATTACTACCCTTGTTATCACGATAAAACACCAAAAGTTAAATAAACCTCTAAATGTCCAATTGTTGTGTTTTCTCAGAACGAGACGGTACT
This sequence comes from Ptychoptera albimana, assembly GCA_961205885.1. Classification (NCBI taxonomy): domain Eukaryota; kingdom Metazoa; phylum Arthropoda; class Insecta; order Diptera; family Ptychopteridae; genus Ptychoptera; species Ptychoptera albimana. The sequence continues at coordinate 21,418,307 of OY540803.1, forward strand.
ATTAGTGGTAGCTGACATTTTTGAGGTAAATTACATAAACTTTAATGATTTCTCTTTTAGCAAGCATAAGCTTTTGCGAAAATGAAAATTACAAAACGATAACGCATCCTTGTACTATATAGATAAGTGACGATTCATTGTATCCAGGTGGAGATGGTGATGTTTGTAGGCTTCTGCGGTTTTCGAATGTAATTGAATTAAGCATGGTTTTCGTTGTTTAACTACTGCCACCCACTGAACACACGTTTTAACACTCCTACAACACCCACCTCAACCACGGATGCAATTACGACGGCAAATAGCAAATGTCAACAAACACTCTACAGACTAATCGCATTAGAGTCGACTTAATTAAATTAAACAAAAGCAAAACATAAAAACGTGCAAAAACAGAAGGAAAAAAATAAAAAGAAAAAAAATTTAAACAATAAAGAATTGGAATTATGGGGTGAATGATACCTTCTTTTTGACAATTGTTGCTGTGGCGATTCGTGGTTCGCATGTGACCACAATCGGTACAGAGCGCTTTTGTGGGGCTACAGCCTGCGGCGGCTTTGGCAGCGACCCAGTCACTGGGCGACATACGCATGCCAACATTTTATTTTTTATTTTCCTTGAATCGTTTATGCTGCTTTCTTTTTTCCCTGTTTCACTTCTTACTAATTAATTACTACTAATCTACGGGGCACTTTTAATGTCTATGAAAAATCACAATTATTTCTATAAAAAAAAAAAACAAATTTTATAATACTGATGTAGTATCGCAGAATCAAGGATGAGTCATGTAGCAAACGAGTCATGACGCAAATGCTTTAAAGTACTCATCATCAACAGACTCAGCCAGAAGTTGTTAATGATTCTCCTGACGAGATTACGATTTTATCGGTGGCATTCAATTTACTTGACGTAGGATTTAGGCGCTTAGCGACAGTACTTAATCCAAAGTTCATTTGACCCAGAAAACAACAACATAGGGAGAAACATAATTACGTTAAAAATTCACGAGACCAACACTAAATGAAGGTTTAGCGAAAAAAAAACAATCCAATAACTATTTAGCATATTGCAAAAATGCAAATGACATGGTGTATTATTTGCGTATTATTATTAGGTAAATTTCAGGCGTAGTTTATTTTTAAGACAATTACAAGTGGTTCAACTTCATCTGGCTAATTTATTTATTTTTGCAATTATTAATAACGATTTAAACAACAAACCATAACCTTATCATCAAATATAACAAACAAAATCGATAAATTATTCATCAAAAAATTCAAATCTATTATTTATTTGATTCATCATCATTGTAAATCAAATACCAAATCAGAAATATGAAACCATTGCATGATATTATAAGTCGACACTGTTCTTGACTGCAACTAACTCGAGCTATGACAAAAAATTTAGATATATTTGTGTGTTGTCGTAGTCATTCAGATACGTTACATCAAAGAGATTCACAGCCGCTCTTGCACTGTCACGGAATAGCTGTGCGATGTAACTTATTTACTTAGAAGAAGATTATATGCTTCGTATTGTTTCAATTACGATGCTCAACTTCTAGCAACGAACGATGATAATGTATTTAATCTTGAATTTTCTAAACTATTTGCTATATTTTCGAAAAGATGACAACCGTCCTCTATTCGCGCCCCATTTTGGATGACAAAATCAATATTTTAACAATAAATGGAAAAGTAGAGGGTGTGAGTCAAAAACCCTTTAACGCGTGCAAGAGGCGAATAATTTAACAAACGAAAATAACACCACCCCGGTCTTCAATCGTTTGCTGTGTGTAACACTTCGTTTTTTCGTCTGATTGATGGTTTTTTGAAATTTGTTTTCGTTACCAAAGAAAGCATACACTCAAAAATTTACAATTCCGAATGAACGGACGGGTGGAACGAGTACTGAAGAAACGTTTTTGTCTACTTTATTAAATTCAATTTAACACATTTAGTTGTCAACTGATTTGTCGGAATCGTACTTCTGGCAAGCAAATAAACGATAATCAACTAATATGATTTCCTAGTAAAATCAATAAAAGGCACAGCAACCGACTGATTCTTGTTTTCATTTTTTATTTCACTTTCTTCGACAAAAGTTTATTTAAACGTGTTGGGGTTGTTTTCATATGTTTACCATTCCAGCAACACAGACTTTTTTCTTTGTTATTCTTAAATCAAGCCGAAAAGTATTCTTGTTTTGCTGTCAGCGTTAATAATATCGATACTTAAATGGTTGTTTTACGAAGAGATAACTAGTTAATCGCGTTCGCTGGAATGGTGTCTTCAATTGTATTCTATAAATAACAAAGACCGCCCTAATCTAATTAAACTGCTTGGTTTTTTTTTCTTTGCTACTCAAACAAATTATAAAAAAGCCATAACAAGCTATATCTAGTTTCGTATCGCCTGACCACAAGAGAAAACAATAATTCTGCTTCTACCTATAAATCAGTAAATGTCGAGTGGGATATCCAACCACCCAGCCACAAACCTCCATGAATCCCATTATGGTATTTGGTAACGCAGACATATGCCATCGAAACAAACATTTTAAAACATAACAAAATTAAATTTATGCAAACAGATTATTATTCTTGAATTATTTATTCAAATTTGTTACAATTTTTCTTTTTTCCTTTTCATTACATTTAGGTTGTTGCTGTTGGTTACTTCTTTCAGAATAAATAAATTAAATACAACAAAAGAAACCTAAAATACAGGTAAACATTTTAATTTTTTATTCTCATTATGTTATTTGCTGTTTTTCTATTATAATAAGTAAATAAATTAATTAAAACTGAATGAATAATTTACACAACAGCGAAAGAGAGAAAAATTTACTTTAAAGATAAATATTAATATAGTAACTATTTAATTATTAATTTGTAAAGTGTAACAACGAATGGAGAAAAATTAAATCACTATATGCAATGGTACGAAGTTGTTGACTAACTGCAAATTAAAAATTAAAACTAAAAATAGAAATAAAAAAAATACGACAAAGTTCAGAAAAAAAGTGTACGATGATCAGAGGTCTTAACTGCAGTAATAATAATGAAAATAAATAGCACATCAAGGACTTTAGTCCAATTAACTTAATCGTTTTTACTTAATAAAACGAAACAAGTAGCGATGAGAAACAGTAAAATTCGTAGCGATGCAAAAGCGAATGCAACCAGAGTAAAAAAATAATATTAAATTAACATTGAGGTAAATTAAGCTTATTATTATCCCAGCAATGGTAGAGTTGCTGGAATCATGTTGCATGAAAGAATTAAGTGCCTAGCCAACCTCACTAGTTACCTCATAGAATTAAATATAATATAGCAGAAACAGCAAAAGATAATTACAATGCACAGTACCCGAGACCTCGTTGCTACAGGTCTCTGAACGAGAATTTTTTTTTCATCTGTTTTTAATAAAAAAAAAAACAATTTAGTGACGAAAACTTTCCTTTTTATTAAAAACATTAAGACACATTTAACTTCTATAAACAATTCACTTGCTGCTCTCACAGCTGATTCATACATTATAATCAACGCATCGATAATGAAATCTAATCGAAATTAATTCGCTTCAACAAGATTTTGTATTTTTTTTTTATGCGATTCAAAAGAGTTTTCAGTGCAATCACTTTGATTTTGTTTCGGACAGTAAAAGTTCATAAATTAGCAAAGAAACTTCTGTAAATTTATTGATTGGGCTTTTCTAGTTATAACAACGATTATGTATAGTGTCGTATGATATCGAAATGCTAGTGCCATAAAGTTACCATAAAACATCGCGTAATAAAATTCAAATGTAATGAGAATGGCGCAATATGACCCTTCTTGGAGTGATTTTGAGTCACTACCAGTGATGCAATAATAATAATCATAAAGTAAACTAAACTTGTGACGGGTGATAACAATCGTTATTAGCCCAATGCTTTCATTTCACCAGATTTTTACAATTAAACTTGTTTCGTCATTTCCATACCGTAGCAAATGGGAGCAAATGGCATTACAAAGTTAGTTTTACTGAAGTTAAACTAATTGAAAATTAGTAATGATTTACGTCGCAATACGAAATGCAGAAACTGAAGTAAAATCACAAAATTCAGAAAATACAAATTTGGTAAAGATACAAAGAGCTGGTGTTTTAATCATTTAAGTTTCAAAAATTAAATTTTATTTTCGGTTAGGAAGTACCATCATGACATATGAATAAATATGAAGGCCTGCCATTTACTGCAATAAATATCAATCGAGAACGATTTATGTGGAAGGCATTACATATTTTTAGTGAAAATCGATTCGCTGATTTATAGTTATCAACTGCAATTCGTTTCTCGAACTCCATGCAATTAAAAGTAAGTATAAGGAGAAGAATAAAAAAACAAAGTCAGGAGAAAAAAAAGTACAAGAATCGAGAACAAAGAGTTAATTTGAATGAATATCGTGGGAATGATAACGAATAACTAGCAATAGGTATAAAATTGTCATCGAATCTTTGCTGTTCTTTTTACTGATTGATTGGGGCAAATTAATAGATTGTCGTCCGACGAACGACCTACGTAAATCAAATCATATAAATAGCAATAATAAGCGATAAAAAGTAACAAGAAGACAATGAGGCAAGTTTTGAAGCAACAAAGAATATTAAAAAGAATAATCCACAGTAAATTCAATAAGTAAACCAAGAAAAGACGTTAAATGGGCTGTGAGATGAATAGTCATGGAATGAGAAGGTAAAATAACAATGTTAACCGGAAATAAAAGGACAAAAGCGAATCAAACAACGTGAAAGGGATGTAGAGATAAATAGGTGGGCGCAACACCGGCAAACTAACTTTCACACGCCTCAAGGATTATCGGGTAGCCTGCGGCCTTCTTGCGCCTAAATCCTATTAACATTATTTTCCTCTTTAGAGACATCCAGCCACTATATATATTATTATTTTTCTTGTGAGCTAAATTCAATAAATTGGGGATCGATTTCTCAAAATAAGCGATCGATGAAGTGAAATTCATTCAATTACTTTGTTTGTTTTCCAATTTGTGATTTGATGCTACTACCCGGGTCAACAAGGGTTTATGCTTATCCATCTAAGTTTAGACAAATTGAAGTAAATTTTTAACTTTTTCTTATGGTTAAATATTAAATAAACAAATGATCACCCGTTGAAAGATTAAGTAATACTAATTGGTGGTCAGACCTTTATTTATTACGACGCGGCAACTGTTCAATCTCTTCACGTTCATTTGCTATCGAATTACATTTTTTTTTTGTTTGCTAATCTGTAGGCAACTAATATTTTTTTAACCCATTTTTCTTAAAGAGGAATAACAAAATTTTAATTCTTTATTACAAAATATACTGCTGCTTCATTTTTTTTTATATAAGGGTGGGTGGATGACGATGACATTTAATGTGTTATAATATTTATACAGATGCAGAGCAACAGATTATTAACAGTTTACGCTTCGTATACCCATATTCATGATTCCCATTATTAATTCTATGTAGCTGAGCATTCGCTTGGGCATTGTGAAATAGCTCAACGACAAACATGTAATCTGTAAAGTGCTTTTACTGAAAACACACGTCCTCATCTGCACTTCAAATTGCACAAACAAAAAAAAATTTCTTCGATGAAAGAAGGCAACCCAAATGGTCAATAATGGAATTTTTAAAAACGTCAAGTGTGATAATTTAAATAGAAAGTTTCTAAACCCATAGAACCAAGAAAATTTTTCAAATTCAAATAAGAATCAACATTCCAAAAGTGTTAAGAAAATATTCCACAGGCATGAATTTTGCAACTAGTTATAAACTGAAATTTTATTGGTTAATGTGTTAGTCTACATGAGTCATCTCTTGAATGCTCTCCAAATAAGATATTTTTGAACAAGATTTACATTCTGCTACATTATATAGAAGAAAAATTATCTTAGAAAAATTATTTTAGATTTCGCCTAGAATATAAATACCAGGAAATAATGACAATTTATTTGATTTAAAATTATGGATGAAATCAGACGAAGTGAAGAGTAGATAAAATCGTGAAAATTTAAAATATTTGATAAAATTGCTTCTTGTGAGAAGGAAATGATAGCAACGCAAGGGCTTTGTAGTCATTGATTCACTGTTGTATTTAATTCTTATGCTGCTCTAGGGATTACGTAGTAATCGAGGTGGCAAAAACTTGAGAATGGCAACATGGGACAAAAATCCAACATAAACGATGTACGATTATGATTGAAATTTATTCCATTTGTTTTGCCGCTGGCATTCGCAATTGCTTCTGTTGCTGTCTTGCTATTATGCTATCAAATTTTGTTATTTTTTATCGTACATCATCATAATTATACTTTCTCTGCCGTTTCTGTTGCATGAATAAAACTTTAACTAAATATATGCCATAAAATGTACTCCACATTACGTGACAATGCAAATAAATCTGGTCTTTTAATAATAATCTCCCGAAATTGAAAACTCTGAATTTAGTCCACCTACATCAATGCATGCGTATTTAATTGATCTAATTGTGAATAGAAAAGATGAAAACATCAATACCAGCGCACAAACTATATTAAATGTATTTGAATTTTTGATTTGCATTCATTTGCAAGTTCACCCTGCATGTCCAGGTAACCCTTATTTAGCAAACCTAATTTGTTATTGAGTCCAGCTAGGTTTTTGTATAATTTTGTATTATACAAAAAATGGATGACCATAGGACGAAATAGAATTTTGTTTTTATTGGTTTCGTTATTATTTTAGAATATCGCGACACGCAATTTACTTATAAGTCGAATAAATATTAAATTTACTATGACGCATTTATTTCTTCTATTGCTTCATAATATCATTAAAGGCTTTGGTCATGTATTTATACCACTGAATATCCTTCCCATTAAGTAGAAAATTGGGTGGAGGCCGCAGATCTTATTCAATAAGTTTTGTAAAGTTTGTGAGCTGCTTATATATTTAACTGGTTTCTGATACAGTACTTCTCTACCTTTCTACTACTCTACAACACGACTACTAAAAAAAAGTTTTCCATTCAATTTCATCAAAAATATTGGGTGTTCAATTAATTAATTATTAATCCTGATATGTATTCCAGCTTGAATGAGAAAAGATTTCACATTGCCGGTTAGCTATTAATGAACTATAATTAATGGGGTAAAAATAAATGAATTATTTAAAACAACTTATATGCCAAGTCCAACACGCCGCCGCAAGCTTTGTAACTGATGCGATAATGAAAGCGGTTGTGATGATTCAGATACCTGAATAGCAAAAGCTTAACAAACACAAACGTTTCCGGCAAGTTACTGAGGAATTCTCAAGTATACAGAAAATATGATAATTAGTTGGTTCACTGGTCGATTTTGCGTTAACAAGCAGGGTCACAGCCTCGTTTAAAAACCTTTTGCCCCACATTCATGTCTACAAATTAATTATTAAAATGGATATATGGGAAACGTGCGTTGTTGTATGTCTGCTACTGGCACAGAGTGGCACAAGAAAAATCAATAAAGAATAATAAATATTTGATTGGGTCGGACTTGTTACTACGAGGCGAGCAGCCTTGCTCAGTAAATCAATAAAAATTTAAATATTCCAAAAGCATTTAGCTTAACTTGATTTTTGTTTTTATTTTTATTTTGGCATAATAAATAACGAGAAACGAGCACATCCTTCCAAACTATGATACACAAAAATGTGTACTTAATGAATAAAATAATAAAAACGACGACGTTGAGTTTACTTAACGATGCAATTTGATAGTAAAAACAATAAAAATTTTGCAGTCGAGAATGAAACTCAGCGGAAAATTGTTTAACTTTGTTGCTTGCAAATGAAAATAGTTTAAATGAAATTATCTTTGGTTGCCAGACAACAACATTAAATTTCAGGCGAAAGTTACATAAACGAAACTAAGCTTAGTTGGACACGAAAAGTAATCAAAAGGAACGAATGGATCTATCCACCCAGCAATTCTTTCAACTTCTATGTGAAATTAAATAAAAAACAACAGCACAGAACTGCATAAATTTATGAGAAATTAGAGTTTGCATAACTCATTATTAGCAAAAGAGATATGAACGCGCAGTATAGCGTTCTCCTTTTTATTTATATCAATTCGTTTCTTCAATATTCGTCATTATTTATTATAATCCAGAATATAATAAGACACACAGGGCATACCAGTTAGGAATATTTAAGTGGCATCGAGAAACTAACTTGATAAAATTTAATTTAAAACTTTTTCTATAAAACCAAATCTGTTGCCTTATCAACCGTCAAATACAAAGAAAATACAGAAAAACAATGCATTTTAACGCAGAACAACCATCCACGGTCGTTCGCTTAATTTGCCACCTTCATCGACAAATATGGCATTCAATCGACACTTCAGAAACAAAAGCAGTGATCAGCGAATACAACTTCACAAAGTTTAAAAAAACACTTTGATCACAGTTTGAATTACCCTCATCTTGTTTAGTCGCGCTGTTATCAGTTTAGCAAGCAGCAGCGCTTGAAGCCAGAACGACATAATTATTATTATCGTTTTTATCATTATTCTGATTATTATTTGCATGACGGGTGGAAAAATATTACTCCGGAAAGATGACAGTTTTTTAAAACGTGTATCACCGGCACACCCAACCCCTCGCACTGTAATCGTATCTTAAAATGTTTGTCGATTAAAGTCTAATCAACGAAGTAAGGCGATAAGCAGCAAACTTTTCATACTTTTATCAATTCATTCTCTAAAATTTCTAGCGAAATAGCAGAATAAAAATTGAGAAACTTTTAAATCCATTTAAATGTGTTTTCATTAAAGTTGTGTCACAATTTCAGTGCCACCAATTCGTTGAATAATTCGTTTGTAATTTGTTGTTGCTTTATGCTTCGTTCGAACAATTTATTATGGTTTTAGTGCCAATCCTATTAAATCTTTGATTGAATTTAGATCATTATCACCAATGCTTCGCGTCTAAATAGCAGCTGAGATATACTTTGACACGTGTTTTAAACTAACTAAACAACGCTGAGACATAACAAGACAATGGGCAAATCGGCGAAACTTGCTGTATTGTCAGCAATTTCGCGCTCAATTAAATTATATTTCAGTTCACTTAATTAATTATTTGGCTGCCAATTTATCACACTGTTTTAGTGATAATTTAATGATACAACATCATTCCTGTACTCTGCACACGAATCTATACGGAACATGTAACGATGTTCCGTGTAATAAAATTTTAATTGAATCGATAATTGGGAAATGGGTAATGTCTCGCAGTATTTGTCCACAGCGAACATTTCTAAAGAAATATTTATTTGTTAATACAGAGGCTGAATACTAACAAAACACCCCTTCAATTTCAAAAGTCTCCTGTTTCACAGAATTTTATCAAATTTGATTTTAACAAAAAGATGCAGGTGGTAGTCGTTAAAGTTCATAATAAACCCAGCATTGGGTGCGGGCTGCCAAACTCAATAAACCATTACCATTCAGAACATTTTTTTTTATTTCGTTTCCTCGACATTTTTTAATTCCAATAACGCGATTTTCTGCTTACTCGGGGAAATAACGAAGAACTATAAAAACGTAAAATTTAACTAGGGACAAATGACTGACTCCCTAGTCTAAATGAATTCTAATTTAATTTCTATTCAACGTGTGACAAATAAAGGATGAAAAACGAAAAACAGATGATAAAATTTTTTTGTCGAAAACATTTGTCGAGTCGTTTCGTTTTTATAATTAATTTAGCCAAATGGAAAAGAAAGCATAAAGGTCCATAACCTGAAATCGTCATTAAAATAGATAAAACTCGCGCCCTTATGCTACACAAAATCATATAAACAGACGATGAATATTACTAGAGACGATTTTATTAACATTTCACAAGTTTCTATTATTATTATTATTTTATTTTTCTTTAATTAAAAAAAATTATTTGTCGTTCTGTAATTTAATTATCAGTTACGCCGGTGAACTCTTATGCCAAAAATACAGCTATTAAAAAGGATTTGCATCCTAAACTAGCTAATGCTTTCGTTTCTTTTAACCATTGTCAGCAAGACACTTGAAATATAATTTAATAAAAATTACTTTTATTCGATTTCCTTAATTCAATTTCTTTTGTCTTCTTATCCTTAATTTCTGTTGATTGTCAAGTAGAAAAAATGAAAACATACAAACAATAAAAATCCAAACAACGAAGAAAGTAAAAAATAAACTTTTTAAGAGCTTTTGCGTTTATGAAAAGTTTAGACACAGGGAAAACAAAACAAAAATAAACGCTAAAAAAGAGTTAGAAAAAAAAGGGATTAAGATGCATAAAAACTTTTTTGTAATTCGAATAAAACTTTCTTCTTTTCTGTTTGTTTTCTATATTTTTTAATTTTATTTCTCTTTAATTCATTTTCACTACTGTAATAAAACTAAATTAAAATACACAAAGTAGTAGTACTGGAGTGACACTGGTACGGGGAAATTATGTTAAACGTTAAAAACTCAAATTACGTGTCATTTCACATCAGAAAGCATTACGTAAATGCTCAAGAAATGAAGTTAAGTAAAAAGATTTTTCTTTTTTCGTTTTTTCTTTAAACCTAGTAATACAATACTTGAGGTTCCCTTTACATGACTTAACACTGGTATTTATTTTTTTTATTATTATTATTTTTTGTAATAATTAAGAAGCAGAAATATGAAATAAATCAACGAAATTTACACTAGTAGAAGTGAATAAAACTCAGTCAACCCGAAAGTAAAAAAACAAGAAATGAAAGTCTTGTATTAAGCTCCTTCTACGCTAAAGAAAATCACAAAACAAAAAATGCGTAAAATAACAGCAAATATACATGCATAACGATTACTTAATTTATTTGTATTTAAAATTTGCCTTTACATAAAAAAAAAATATTTTGGTGGACCAGGTATCGGAGGGAGTAAAAAAAGCATAAAAAAAAATTTTTTTTTTTTTTCTTTTTACCAAGAAAACGATATTTTTTTGATGCTTTTTAAATGAAAAGAAGAAGGAAGAATTTATTTCTTATGTTTTGATTTTTCCATTTCATTGAATTAAATTGAATTGAATTTGAATTAAATTTTCTTTTAAAATATATAAAACGAAGAATATAAGACAAAATTTTAATATTAATAAAAAAACAAAAAAAAAATTCATCTTGTCATGTTTATTTACTTTATGATTTTGCGTTTCGTAATCAACTCTCTACAGAAATACAGAATTTTGCAAGGAGTACCAATAGCAATTTTATTTATTCTTATAAAAATAATAGCAACAACTACTGTAACAGATATCAAGGAATAGTACACAATCCAGTTCCACAAATAAAAAGTAAATAATTATTCTACGTGCCGGGTAAATAGATACGAGAAATTTAATAAACATGATTCTAAGAAGTAATCCTGCAACTAAAGAGGAATTACGAATATTTTTTCCGTTGTTAATAAATGCGCCCGTTTAATATAGCTATTCAAACAGGACTAAGACACTAAATGATAAATCAATCGATAGATAAATTATCATTTAACGTAAGTGAAACCCCTGCGACACATTTAGGAGTTCTTAAAACAAAATCATGGTACAAATGGGCGATAAAAGTTGATTAAGATTTCAATTTCGAATGTGAATAGTAAATATCTCTTTGAAACACTCAAAAGATGACAAAACGTACAAAAAATTAAGATAAGAAAGAAAACGGGAGATAGGAAAGCAACAGCCGGTTCAAATTGGTTGGGTGGTGGTTGAGATCGTTTTCTTTTGTTTTTCATCTTCGAAAGTCATCACAACTGGATGTCGGAACTGATGTTGTCCATTCACCACTCCAACATCATATGCAATCACCACAAAGCATTGGAATGGAAAATGAAAGATCCGTTTTGCTTTGGAATGAGGTCAACAGACACGAATCATTTGCTTTAGATTTTAACAAAAAGGAAAAAAATAAATAAAACAACGAGCCAAGGGAAACTATAGAAAGGAAATCCACCATTGAAAATCGTTAGACGGAATGGGTGAAAAATATTGTGGCATCTTGTTACGCTTTGCTTCTTTTTTTTTTTTTTTTGCATTATACATAAGCTAGGCTCATGTTGTTCCCGTTTAATAGATTTTTTTATAAGAAATTTATATAACACCAGCCAACGGATTTAGTTTGTGTCCTTTTCAGCGTGTATCCATCCAAAAATTGTTTTTTTATTATTTTTGTATGTCACTTTCTTTATTATTGCTTTTGTTTTTCTCATTTCTTATGGAAATTGAATTGAAGATTATGATCAGAAATAGTAACACCAAGAATAAGACACATAATAACAATAAAATTGGAATTTCAAATGAAAATTAATCAGACTGAAAGACAAAACAGGAAAAAATAAAATCTAAAAGCTGTCTTAAACCTACGTAGAAAAACCAATAAATCCAAATATGAATATGCCAACAACAAAGCCAAAACAACCTTCATCACTTCAAACTTATTGTTGAATGAGAAGAAAATATTGCACGCCACTTGCACTTTAAAAAACCGATCAAAAATCAATTTTTCAATTTAAAAACTAATAAATAATAAATGCACATGTTTCAATATGATAAAATTAAACAACCCTTAACCAATACCCGCTATTAATTAATTTTTTTTGTTTTACCACCAAAAAAAAAAAAAAACACTTTTAAACACCGTTTTTATTATCACAAAATAATTTGCACTGAATTTTTATTAAAAACTTTTAATCAACTGTTTGTTTCCGTGATTCACTTATGTCTGATAATTATTACAAACAGCACAAATAACACAATAAATAAAAATTAAAAAAAAAAAAGTATAACAAAAAACACCGACGTTAAAAATAAAATATAAAAATAATTAAAAATATTAATCAAAAGAAACTTTTTTATTTATTTTAGTTAAATTTTTAAAAGCAACGAAAGCTCTCATCATAACCGTACGAGTGCATGCTGCCAACTAAAGAAAATTATTTCAATAATAGAAATAATAATAAGAAACAAAAACAAAAATGTAAAAAAACGAAAATTATGATGTCTTTAAAGCGAATTTTTATGTGCTTGCTACTACAATACGTTTTATGAGTTGACGACCTGAAAACTTCGGTACGAACAAATCAGTACAAATTGTAATTAACGTTCGTTCTGTGTTCAGTTCAATTTGGTTACAAAACACCCACACACCATGTTGGGTACGACACAGTGAAAACAACAAACCCTATGCGACGTTGCAGTACTCTCTGTCGTAGCTATAGAGAGAAATTGCTTGGGCTTATAGTAAAGTAAAACCACAGTCAATTTCAATTCAATATTTTCTTTTTTGTTACTAAAAGGCTTTTCAATATAAAATAGAAAATTATTTTTAAAAATCAGCTGATGTTAGATGCCATGTAAAAAGATTTTAATTTATTTTTCAATTTTCATGCTTTTATGATATCTAATTCGTGTTTAAGGTACCGATAGTAAGAAAGAGAGATAAATAAAGTGTGTACTCTCTCTCTATCTCTCTCTCTCTCTCTCTGTTAGACATCATTTTTACAAATATTAAAAAATCATTAAGGGTAGAGTTTTGCATTTGGGAAACAAGCTGAATTGAGTAGCGTAATTCATTAAAACGCGAATTAACTGGGCCGCATAAGTGGAACTTTTTAATTTGAGCTTAATTATTCAAATTTGTAAATTTGGTTTATTAACGCTGCGTCATATTATTACGTAGGAAAAATCATTGAAGTGAAAATTTATTAAATTGAATTTTCGTTTCTTGTTTTATCATGCTATCAACGTTCGTAACGCACATTCATACACACGAATAGATTTTATTGAATTTGTGGCGTAGCAGCATACAACAAAATCATCTGGTTGACAATCAATCGAATAATTTTTATCCAAACTCAAGATGGGCTGGCTTAAGATAAACAAAAGAGAGCAGCGAACAAATATATGTAGTTGATGCTTAGTTGATACCCAACCACCCATTCATCATCCCCCATTGAATCTATAAATCCCATAGAGAAAAATTAATATAAGCGAATTGATTGATTTCAGTTTTACTGCCGTCGCCAACATATGAAACAGCCATCCGACTGTAGGAAAATGAAGGAAATTTATTTAATAATAATTTAGAAAACCGGAAAAGCGTTAAATGCAGTAATGTAACAACGCAACGCACGAAAATTTGTGTTATCTTCAATTCTTTACACTCTTCCAATGCAGACGATGTACCAGAAATAAGGCGCGCCTGTATCAATTTAAATTATAAAAATATAATTAATTCATTTTTCATTGTTCAAGGTAAACTTAACACAATCTTAAGAGGTGGGTGAGCCCTTTTCTGTATTAATTCAATAATATTCGAAGCAGTAAACCTCCGAACAAATGTGCGATACTCGATCAAAAGCGTTACAATTAAAATATAAACAATGCGTAGGCACGATAAATCGACTTTTTAACACATTCCGGCTCTTGTTCGTTCTCTTATAATTTGACGTCGATCTGACATCACTGCAATAAAATTTATTAAGTAAATTAAATTGAATTTTATTATTTTTGTATTGTAAATATGGGAAAGACCGCACGCGACTTGTTTATTCACAGCGCGAAAATCATGACTCAGAGTCAATTATTATTTATTCTTTTTTTTTTAATTACTTTACTTTTCTATTTCTGTTTCTGTTTCTGGTTTTTAAACAGAAATAGAACGACTGCAACAACAATATTTATTTTAGTTTTATTGTCCAAAATGAATTAAATTGTGAGGAAAGACGTTGAACTTCGAACATCTGGTTGATTTACCTTTTTAGAAACTTTGGGTTTTCGATTAAAAGTGTGAATTGATGGCTTTATCATGTGTTAATGGATTGTTTTTGATAAATTCAAAACGGAAACAGAAAGGCGCAAAGAAATAAATCATCATCAGCATCCATTCAGTGTTACAAATGCAGGATGACTGCTGATTGTTATCATATTTAATAAATGACAAAAATTACACATTAATGTGATACGAAATTTGCTTTTTTGATACGTTACTGTCGTTTCTCCCTTTGTACCCACATGATACCTTTGTATGATAATTTATAAAAAAGAAAACAGTCAGAAATGACGACTCTGCAGCCATGTGCATGTCACATATGCCTTGTAGTAGCTTGTGATGACAATTTAAGACTTTTTCTCCATCTTAATAAATAATGGAGACAGTCAGCCACTCAAAAATAAATCAAAACCAGAAACATATAATATATTTGTTGGCAGAAGCGGTAAAATGAACACGCGGATAAAATGTGGTTACGTCCAGCTTTTTTTTTGCATTTTCATAAAGGGATGACACAAAACTACCTAGCTGTTCGATGACAAAAACCAGACGCATGTTTTTGCCTTTTTATGTTGATTATTTTTTATTACCATTCGTCTCATTTCATTTATTATTTTATTGCAATGCCCCTCACTTGCTACCTTGTGACACCTTGTACCGAAACCATGCTTACAATTTAGGTGCTTATTGTACCTAATAAATTCTGAGTCTTAAAGTCACAGCGATATACTTACAATAGAAAATAGAAATGAAAGCGAAAAGTTAATAATAAAATCATAAAAAGTTTTATTACTCTGAAAACGTGGGAAAATTGACATAAAACCAATAAATTTTAATGAAATAAAAAATTAAAAAAAATCACACAAATTTGCATGAATTCACAGAATTTCCTTACTTTTCTATTTTCTTCATTATATAAGTCGGTGATGCTATCAATGTCATTGCCGTTGTTGCAATTATTGCGACGTCACGCTGGTTGTACTTTTCAATTACAAAAAAAAACAATTTCTTCTGCTATCAATAGCTCCTAACAACTCCTTAACCATACCAATCACTTATCAATTAAGAATCTATATAAATCCTTTTTATTTTTTTCACGTGTATCGTATCGTTTTGAAAACTCTGGTTTTCTCGACTAAACGTGTTTAATATTTTCGTTACCTTATTTTACGCATACTATTTAGTATTCTTAATTTGTGTATTCTCATGAATTTGGTTTACAAAAACCATTTTACCCATTTTCGTCTTAAAATAAAAATGTTTAAAAATCCTGCAGACACAAGTGTTTGTTAATTTTACGATCTTTTATATATATATTATCGTGGGAACATTTAAGGCTGTAATACAATAACAAATCCTCTTTCATTCATCAAGTCTATTCAGGCCTTACAAATAAACTAAAATACAGCAAAAAATAATTGACCTAAAAACTTCTTTTTTTTTTTTTTTAATATTCTTTATGCCTTGGTTGACTTTTGTCAATGTACAACAATTTAAATGTTAACAAAAAAAAATCTAAACAATTCTGTACAAAAAACTACATGCGATCCTTACATCACAAAACAAAACAAAAATTCAAGAATTCATGTAAAAAAATATTAACAAAATAGTAAAGAATTTTTTCAGCAACTAAACCAGCAAACAAAAATCCATACTTCAACAATAAAGGCAAATGATACGAGTACCAAGAGCATAGCGAACAACAAAAGGCATTGAAACAAAGTTGATTTATGAATTTGTTCCTGCAATATAATATGAAGAGTTGCAAATGGTTATTTCCATCAGTGAAGCATTAAAAGCAATTTTTTAAGCTAATTGAATGCAAAAATATCATCGCCATATATCGTCACGTTACCTTGGTGGAAAAGTTATTAAAGTTGTTTTTTTTTTTTTTTTTTTATATATTTTTTAATAAAAAACTGCCAAGCAAAAAAGATGTTTTGGAAAAAAGGGAATACATTAAATATTTAAATATACGTATGAAGCACTTTCATTTTTTATTTCATTTATTGACGTTCGTTGCGATTTAATAATCCGAAAATACAACAAGCACGTCTTTAATATTAGCTACAATACGACATGTCACTAAACAAATCATACAATAAGAAAACATTTAACGCCAATAATACGGCAGCTTAAAATGTTTTTCGTAATATTACAATGCGCTGTGTTAACTTCAAAAGGTGAATTTTATTCTTGAAACACAACCAGAGCATAGCGTAAACAATAACAACTTCATTTGTTTACGTTTATTTTTATTGAAAAATTCTTCGTTATTTAATTTTTGTGAATTACAATGCAGAATGAAAATGTTAACAAAGGCATCAAACGGAAGAGTTAAGTATTCTAAGGTAAAGGTAAACATAATAAAAAAAAACCGTGGCAGACACTAAACAGGTCGTCCACCTTTACATAATTAGCATATTGTAGACGGTAATGTAAACAAATCAAACACCATTACAAAGGCCAATCAGCAGTTTTATTGTAATATCCATGTAACGTAACGCATTGCAACTTTACAGCATT
Source organism: Ptychoptera albimana (assembly GCA_961205885.1). NCBI lineage: Eukaryota > Metazoa > Arthropoda > Insecta > Diptera > Ptychopteridae > Ptychoptera > Ptychoptera albimana. The sequence goes on from OY540803.1 coordinate 21,435,682, forward strand.
TCAATGAATGAATTTTATTACGATTTTGCTTTCGCTAAAATTTAATTTTTATAAATAATAACCGATATAAGTAAATAGTCTGGCCTCGTTACAATTTTTTAAACGCACAATTAGATTCGAATAAGCTGCTTTCATATGTATCTAATCGATTAAATTCGCTTGAAATGCGCATGGATGAATTGCTTTGTTAAATCAATTGTCAAATTGATACTATACTATATTATACTATAGCTGCTTTAACTATAAATTTGTCTTTAAAAGAAGTTTAAAAGAAAAACATATTTCTTTGTTAATAAAAAAAAACACAATGATCACAATCAGCGTTTTCTCTCATGCAATTAGTAGTAAAAACAACAGACAATTTATTGCCTTTTACTTACGTTACATTATGAATCGACCAAACCCCACCCACTATCATCTTCAAAGCAACAGAAATAAACTTATTTGCGTCTCAATACACAATTCATTTGGGAAATAAACTAAATGTAAAGAAGAAGAAAAAAATCTAAAAAAATTCACAAGACGTGACTAAGATATATTTTTATGTTATTGTCTTTTTTTTTACTTGAAAATTATTTCATTAATTAATTATTTATTGTCAATTAAATAAGAAAAAACAATATATCTGCTAGTTCAGCTAGCACAAATACAAATTTACACTGATAAAACGTTCGTAATGGACTTTTAATTGTTTTTGTTCGAACATTTATTGGAAAGGAACAAAAAAAAATAATATGGAAATGAACAAAAAAGTTCTAAAAAATTCCAATAACTGATAATATTATGTTATTTCTAATCAGAGCAAAATATTAAAAATTTCAAGCGCAGATAAAACCACAGAAAACAATTAAGGAAACCAAAAAAAAAAAAAATAATAAAGAAAAAAGGTTCGTGACCTCGAAAATCGAAATATTTCAAATATTTTCCCAAAAATGTTTATTACTTACTTTGTTGTTTATCAACTTTGTTAATAATAAATAAAGAAAATTATCTTTACAAATTTATACAATTTATGCTGATTCATGTATTATTTATATTTAATATATCAATATGCTTCGATACCTAGGCTACCATTTAGTGTGCTGTAGTAAAAAAGGAAAAATCATGCGTGCATGGTATCATTTTAAGTTCAACATCAATAATTTGTAACACAAACGAAAATGTCCTTTCCAGACATACGAATGGAAAATTATAAATTCATCGTAAATTGTGATTGTATTTTACGAAAAAACGAAAGAAAAAAAAAATTTATTTTAATCCATCGATTGTAAATAAATAAAATAAAAATAGAAATATGCAACAAAAACAAATCTATTTATTCTCATAAAGCACAGTTAAACGGATTAGTAACATTAAAAAAACAAACTCGATTAATTTAATAAAAATGCAATTTTAGAGCAAAAAATAAAATAAAAATTGTGAACAAATCACGTGATATACTGATTACTCAATCAAATAACGAATTTATTTACTAACTCAAACATAAAAACAAAATTTATATAATTGTTGGAAAAAGCACGAGTCATAAACATCTAATACCGTATCTCACCCTAAAAAAAAATATATCATAGTCGATGGGTGTGTAATGAACCAAAAAGCAAAAAAAAAAAAAAAAACACTTTTCCAACCATAGAAAATTGATTCACTGCTGTGAATTATTGGATTTTGTCAGGTAAAATATTTTTCTTTTTTTTTTTTTTTTATTTACTTTCAACATCTCATATTACATTTTGAAATTAATAAAATAAAATAAATATAATATATACTTTACCACAAAATATTAAATTTCCTGCTGAAAAAATCTATCATTTTTTTTCTTTTATTAAATTTTTCATAAATATTGAAATCGTGTTGGTTTCGAACGACAGTCAAACGACGCTATTCAATAAAGTCACAAAATTTGTATATTTCTATCGATTTCTATATTTTCATAAAAATAAAAATAAAAATTTTTATTATTACTATTATTACATAAAATATAATACTGCCTAGAGCAATAAGGACTAAATTACAGTAAATAAACAGGACAACAAATTTGTGTAAATTTTTTATTAATTACCTTTGCCATTAAACCTCCAGTTATTTGTTTGTTGTTCCAAAAATGTATGAAACAATTTTTTAATATTTGTGGCGCGTGCTTTGATGTAATCAAAATAATTTGTTTTTTATTTATTTTTTTTTTTTTTTTTGAGGAAAAATATGTATATTACGATGGGGCTAAATGAAGCCAAAGGAGTGTCGGGTGGTAAATAACTAAATAAATAAAACAACAAAAAGTGGTTTAAAGTTAAATAAATAAAATGGTATTCTTATTATGGTTCGTGTAATATCTTTTAAGAGTCCTTATTACAAAGCCCACTTGGTGGTTGAAGACTTAGCCGTAGAATTGGTTGTGGGTGGATGAGATTTGTTAAGTACAAACGACTTTCAAAACATTTCAAATTGTTTTGTCCTCGTCGAATCATGCTTCAACTTTTTAAGATGTTGCTTCTCCATTTCTTTAGTTATTTTCACTACAATTGTGTGGTCTGTTCCTCCATTTATTAAAGGCGCTCAACCATACTCAAGTTTGAACACACACACAGCCAGCGACTAGCAAAATGATAACAAAGCGAACAATAGAAGCAAATTTATATTGCAATAATCTTTTTTGGTTATTATTTTGAATATTTCATTTCGAATTACATTGCTTTACGTAACTTTATTTCACATATAATTTACAGATTATGTGAGTTGGTTGGTAATAAGATTCTGAACAGAAAAGCAACAAATTCATGACGCGCTTTTTATTAAAAATATCGCGAAATTTTTAGCAGCAAATTAAAAAAAGAAACATTTTAAATCTCACTGTACATAATGGAGTATGAGATGCTGGAACATCGTTACATTTGCCTAGGATTTGTCGCTACATAATTAAAATTCCCAAATAAGATGTTCAAATTCTATTTAATTTTTCATTTCATTTCGTTTATTTAATTTGTCTCTCTGGGCTTAATTTTTAGGTTTTTTTTATCTTAATTCAACAAACACAATATGCAGAGGACGACTCAATTTAACAAAATATAAATAAATAAAAAATAATTTTTTTAAACAAATATTTTCCCTGAATCAACAAAAAGCGAAAAGAAAATTGAAGGAATTTTTTTTTTTTTTTTTTTATTAATAAACAAAATTCAGATTGAAATTTCCTTATCATTAGCATGAAGTATCAGCAGAAGCAACAGCAGTAGAAACAAAACAAACACCCAACAACAACAGCAACAATAAAACCTTAACATATTTATTTTATTTAATTAACATGCGGCAATATCGTTACCACCTTGCTTACCACAGTCACAACCGAAAACTCTTATCATTTTTGTTTTGTTTTCATTTGTTTGAATCCGCCTAAATAGAAATTACATAAAGTTATTTGGTTTCGGTTCAGTTATTAAAGAGCACACATGAGCGCGCGCCCTTAACAAAAAACCCATTTATGTACGAATTTTCATCATTTTCATAAAATATATGTTTTCAATTTCATGTAAGAGATGCTAAAACGGAAAAAAAACCAAAAGCGAAGTAACACCCAATTCAAGAATGAGAAGAATAAAAAATAAAAAATAATTTGTCTGCGATGGTGACAAAATTCCAACAAAATGTATATTGCGTGTGCTTTATACCCCACATGACTTTGTAATGCTGTCTTCTAGCTTTGTGATATATTTTTGTTATTTAAATTAAATTGACTTACAAGTGATTGCGTTATTCTCGTTGTTACACAAAATAGAATAAAATTCTTTACGATACATTATTAATAATAAATTAAATTCTGGATGCAAAATTTTTAATAAAATTAATAATAAAACAGAATATAGTTCAATAGAGCACTAAAACGGTGGATATTCTATAAAGCACGGCATAATTAAGCACACAAAAAGCTCATAAAAGTATCAAGAATATTTTCTTTTTTATTAATATCACTTCACAGTGTTACTTCGACTATGTTTCAAGTGTCCTTAAGTCTTTCCCTTGATATTACCGACATCTCACCCCAATGCCAAAACAATTTAAAATTTAATTTCATTAAAAAAGAATGAAAAACTCGCAAACATTTTTCAACAGACTTTATTGTTTTTATTTATTTTAATTTATTTATTCATCATTTATTTTGCTTATTCCTATTAATATAAATCAAGATAAAAATTACTTTTCAAATGCGATAAATATTATTTAAGGGAATAATTTTATTTAAAAACCCGAAAAAAAACTTTCAAGAAAAACAAAGAAGATAAGAGAATATGCGAATAAGTTTTATGAAATAAAAAAAGAAAAACTCATTGGTTGGGGGTAAAAAAAATGCGTAAATCTTAAGCCAATGGTGGGATGGTGGGCTTATGGATTAAAGAGTTTTCTTCGTCAGATAGATGATAACCAGAAAGTTATAATAATAAACAAATAATAACGATTTGTTTCTTCATATTTCATTTTAAGTAACTTTACTTAACTTCACTGAACTAAACTGTGCTTAAAACATAATTCAGGCACTATAAAATAAAGACAAAACAAAAAAAATTTAAATAAATAAAAAAAAACTCTATTAAACTCGTGACAAATGTGCACAAAGGAGAACAGATTCACGGCTTAAGCTATAAATCTGCAAAAATGAGTAAAAAAAAATACACACATTTTTCCTTTATTTTAAGTTGCTTTTTTTCATGCTGCTGTGCTTTATTTTATTTGAGACGCGTGAATCCTGGTTAAGCTTTCAGCTAACCCAATGCTAAAGCAACAAAATGATAATAAAACGAAACAAATATAAATTAAATAAAAGGAAAGAAGAATTTGTTTCGTTTTTTTTTTGTTTGTGTCTTTCATTTCTTTAAAAGGAAGTAGAAAATGTTTTCGGAAAGCACAAAAAGCTTTATTATATTTTCATTTGTTCAAAATAATAACATAAAAAGTTAATTTCATGTCATAATTCTCTCATTAACAACGTGAATAAACTTAATTTATGGCCTACGTTGGTGTTAAGTTTAACGCATATGTTGCCAACAACCATACTCTGTTAGCAGACTCCTATACGCAGATAACAACATTTAATAATAATAAAAAACTGACGTACCAAAAATGAAACAACACAACAAACTATGGCGTTTGTAAATGAAAAAAAGCACTCACAAAGTTCGAAATCGCTGTAAGTTTATTTAGCAACAACCCCACAAACCGACAAAACTATCACAACAATAAATTTATTACAATTTGACGAGATTTATTTCTTACAATTTAATTATTATTACTATTATCATCACTATATAACGAACACAAGTTTTGCAGTAAGAGAAGACTAAATAAGGACAAACAGCAACATTTTAAAAAAAAGCTTCTTTATGCGATCCAAACGGTTTTTTATTACTTAAAGTTGTCAAAAAGTTCTATTAAATATTGAAAAAAAAAGCTTTAGAACTCGTAAAATTTATGGGCATACAAGTATACAAGAAAATAAGGGACAAAAAAAAGAAAAAACAATTCAAGAAGTTTGATAAAGTTTTCTTTAGTCAGACAACAAATACATAAACAAAAATTCTGCTACCAATTCGATACGCAAAGCAATCTTACGACTCGTATTTTCTATCAGCCATTAAAACCGTTTGATTCATTTATACGAAATATAAAACTCTAAAGCATGTATTTTTTTTTATTTTATTAATAATAAATGTTCTTCGTCCAAAAAGTTGACATAATCATATCTGTTTTATTTTGTTTTTTGTAATAAATAATCTAAAGTAAATAATAAAGGATAAAAAGGACTCGAGCACAATATGAACGGTCCACATTCCCAAATAATCAATCAGATGTAAAAAAATACATAACGTAAAAAAGTCACGTTTACCTGTTACTTTTGAATTTATCGATTGTAATTTGTCATGTCGGTGGTACTATTTTGTTCAGCATTTGCTGCTCCCATATAAAATTTCAATCAATTTTAATCCAAAGAAAAAAAAAAAAAGAAGATAAACAGCAAGATAAAAAAGTTTAGTAATAAAATAAAAACTAGGATAACCACCTGTAGTCAGCCAGTCAGTGAGGTAAGTAAGTCACCTATGATAGAAAACTAAATCAATAATTTGTTAAGATTTGTAATGAAAAAAAATCAAAAAATGAAGGAAAAATTGTTATCATTCTAAACTACGTTTACTTAGCTTTTCGTTACTCTTTTTATTTATATATAATTTACCATAATAAAAGTTGCACAAAGGCTTATCTTTATTGAATTCAATCCAACCAAGTGCAATTTATTACTACTTACATCCAGATTAAATTTAATAAAAAGTTTTAATATTCTAGAATTGAATGGAGATTAAAAAAAAATTACGGAGATATTGTTTATTCGGGATTTTACCATTTGTCGGTTACCGCTCTGATTGCAATACAAGTGAAAAATAATTAAAATCCGATTTAATTTGTGAAAATGTTTTTTCTTTTCTCATCCGGATTAAAATCTTGTTACAAAATTGGTTTTTTTCTTTTTTTTTTTTTAAAGAGATTAATTAGGAATTCAGTAATTTGTGATTTTGCATTTCGTTTTTGATAATTGTGGCTCACAGTTGTAAAATATTTGAAGTGGTGCGAATGATACTACTGTTTATTATGCTATTAATTAGGAAAAATAATGCGGAAGCATAGAGATGAGATGTAATTATTTCCTTGTTAAATTTGTATAAATCAATATACTCATCGACAGTATTTTTTTGTATGTTCACAAAGAATATTTTATTTCCTCATAAGGATACATAAGCTACCTCACCACATAACTTATTGCGCATTCAAAACTAGTCAATTCGGAAACATCTATACATGTCTAAGTACTAAAAGGGTCTCCAAAGAACAACTAGTAACCACAAAAAATTTTAATATTGCAGCAAAACATCTCGAGATACCTGCTAGTGTGCCCTTAAAATGGAAATTTATGCAAATTTACAACCGCCATTTATTGCATGTAGATGATTTCCACATGAAAACTCGTTATATTTTATAAATAAATTTAAAAGTTAATTTATACCGCCTAAAAAATGTTTTCTTATTTTTATAAATTAATCAAAAAAAATTACAAACCGCCTCAGTATAATTATGCAAAATACATCTTAAACTCTTTTAATAACTGTGAAGGTAAAAAAAAAACATTAATGTACAAAAGCTAAATACACTGGTTAAATCCATTACTTAGGAGATAACGAAACATATTTTTTATGTTCCAAAAATAATAATAACCGAAAAAAGCAGCTTTATCAACTTTTTCTAATTAAAATTGTCCACCACCCACATTAAGGTAGGTAACCTTGTTGGAACATTTTCATTATTACAAAACACAGTAACATGTCTGGTTAGATCCTAAACGTCCTTTTACTATTATTACCTTCTCTTAAGTATTTACATCAAGTAAAAATAATAAAGTCAGGTATTAAAGGGTTTCTAAAGCACAAAATACCCGTAACAAATGTTGTTAAATTTTTGATAAAGATAAACTGTCGTTTTGTTTTTGGAATTTAGTACTTCCTTCGTTCTCGCCTTGTTATTAGTAGTCTTGTAATCAACATTAACTTCCTTTGACTTAGTTTTTAAATAATATTTTTATGGCAATGCTAAAAATTGTGTTGGCGTCACTAAATATGTGTTTTTTTCTCCTTTCCTATATTTCTCAATGTGTTTTGTTATTCGAGTTCTATATACCCAGGTGGTTATTAAATTTATAACAAACGGTATATGCTTTAAAAACGTAATGCATGATTTGCATATATACAATGAAAACACATGAGAAACAAAATTCCGAATATCCATTGTGTAATTTATCTTATTTTTCTGTTTAATACATTTTTAGCGCATAACAAAAGAATTAAAATTTCTATAAAAATAGTTTAACGTCTTTTATATAATTAATTTAGTGCTTATAGCAACTTTCAAAATGCATAGTTTTGACTTATTAAGATACTTTCAGTCAGAGGACAACTGGTGCTATCATAGTACTATCAACAACCGCATTGAAACTGTCTACAATGGATTCTTTTCTGAATAATTTATATAATAATTTTATAGTAAATGTTTTTAGCAGAAAAGCAACAACATGATCAATATTATTACCAAATAACACTCACACAATTATATATTTTATTCAGTAACAAATATTATAAAATTTAATTTTTGTGACAATAAATAATAATATTTGCTTAATACTTGATAAAGCTCATAAATTAATTTATATTAATTGAAGAAGACACCATGGAAATGTCATAAACAGTTTTCTTTTAGATTAATCTTACAAATTATTGCGTGTAGCAATATGTTAAACAAATGTAAAAGCTTTCCTTTTCCTAAGAAAATGATAGCTTCATTAAAATAAACCGCTAGTTACTATCCGCTAATTTACATTTCTTGAGTTTTGAGATAATTAAAAGCGATATTAAAAAGTATATATAAATAAAAAATATCTAATAAAACTCATTAAATTTATGTTAGATTAGCCTGGATTTAAAACATGGCTTATAACGTGTCTATAGTACTATAAATGGCTAAAAATTAACGCAAATATAGCAATTTTGTAAACTTTAATACATACATTACACCCAGCACCACCGCTATTAAAATTTGTTATTTCATGTAATAGTCATAAACATCAGAAAAATAATTAAACTTTTCTATTAAAATGTTTATTGCCATCGTCAACAAGTTTTACAGATTTTTTCCTTTTTCCTTTTTTTTTTTCGGGAAAAACTTTCAACAGAAAATTCATTTCTGTTTCCGATTTTATAAAGCAACAAACAAAAATTCCCATTATCCAAACATTTTTAAACTTTAATAAAGTGTATTGCATCCCGTAGTACAAAGCAGTGAAAATAAAAACATTTCCTAATGGAAATGGTAGAGGAAAACTAAATGAAAAAAAAAAAAAAAACATCGGAAATAAATTGTCCACAAGAAATCCGTTTAATGTCACTTTGGTTGGGGTATTTTTTTCTTTTTTTTTTTTCGAAATATTTCATTCATGAATCAACATCATTTGAAATTTCATAATAAAACTAAAAATGAAAATTCCTTAATAGAATTTTTCATTCTATAAGCACAAAGCGAGTCAGTTCAAATTGAAGTGGATAAATGTTGTTAGAGTTTGCTTTGTCTATTTTTACTAAATTATTGTTAGTGGAAAATATTTCATTTCCTCATATAAAATGAAATTCTTTTAATTCAATTTTTCCTTTTTTTTTTTTTACTGTCCACATTGATTGTGCATAATGATTTTGCAATATTGCCACAACGTTAACAGTGGAAACAAACGAATCGATATATTAAAATGTGGTATTTTATTTATAGAAAAACGTTAAAACGTATTATGCTTGAGATGAAGTTTTTAAATTGCAAAACTTTTATATAACTTTATTAGAATTTAATCAAAAGAAGTTTATTTTTATTGTGATAACTATGCGGTTTTGGTTCGTAACGTTTACCTGGTTGACGTGGTGCTAACATTGATATCGTACTGGCTGAATACAAGTTAGAAACTTTTTTTTTGCTTGCAAACTATACTGTGTGCAGATTTAATTAAAATACTAACAGCGAGATCGTTGAAAAAGAATCTGACTTTGCTTCAATACCATCCTATTAAAACAAAATCAATCAAATTAATATTGGTAAAATGATATTAAATTGATTTTGATAGAAATTTAATATAAAATTCAAACGAATTGGATTTGTTTAAATTTCATTTGTAACAAGATACCAACGATAATATTACACTTTCTGATGATGCCTTCGGGTAATTCAAGTATTTGACCTGATTCCAAGAAATCTTTATTAAATAGCCAATAGAAAATGTGAAAAAAAAACGAAATAATTAAATTTATATGGAAATATCAGCAAAAAACTAAATACAATGCGACCACCCTATTGTCGATCGTTCATTGATATGCAAAATAGGTGCGATGTAAAAACACTCTACCATTTTAAAACTTTATCAGCACAATACAACTAGAAAACTATTAATTAAACTTTGAATAGAAGACAAAAGGCATACATTTGCTGGTTTTATATTTGATTTTAACACAACAAAGACTGCCTCAGTTCGATGTTATTTACTATGGATAAAGCCAAAGGGTACAGTGGTTAACCGCATCGCCCAATACACTGAAAACCAATGTAATCTGTCGCTTAGACGTTACAAAAAAAAAAACAAGTGGGCGGTAACAGGTGTTTTCCATCTTTTATTATTATTATTATTATTATTATAACGACTATCGTGCTTATCGTTATATACTTTGTTTAATTATTGTTTATCTTTGCCAGCACAAGATCCAGTTAAGTGCAACGCTTAAGCGTCTCTTATTGATAATAATAAATAATTATAACACGAAAAAATAAAATTGAATGAGAAAACTTATGAAATGATGACAACAGCATTTCTTCCGGTTCAATATATAAGTCGCAAGTAGCATGTAAGTAATATTGGTGACCGAGTCACCTACTTACGAGTATATTATTATTTAAATAATATTTTCAAAAATAAATCTCTGTGTGTCAAATGCTCATATACAGCTAACAACGGCTTCAGTGTGACTGAATGTAGCATGAGAAGTGTATTTACCGTTTTCTTATCTCATTTCTAAGATTAAGCAGAGCAAAATTATTGTAGTAATCACACAGAGATCATGTTAACATATTTAAATAAATTATATATAATAAGACAATTGAATTTACTTACAGTTTCGTCGAAATTATTCGGCTCCTTCATACCATGACGCGGTCCTCTGTAAATAAAAAATTAAATTAAGAATAAATTTAATAATATTATATTTCAAGAAGAAAAAAATAGAAAAAACTTCAACTATCAATCATTGAAAAATTGAATAAAAATCCAGCAAATGATGCGTGAATTACGTTTACATTTCGTATCTCAATAATTTCTCTTTTCTTTTTCTATTTTATCACAAATAATTCATTGCATTCAGTTATACATGCATTTAAATAACTTTGCTACATAATTAAAGGTCTATTAAACTCTATTAACACTTCCACACTAATTATTACCGTTTAGAATTAATTGTAACGAAATAGGTGAAATACCCTATAAAAATAATAAAAATCTATTTGATACATACTTTTCGTTTAACTTAAAATCATATCACAAACGCCTCTTTTTTTCTAGTATTCCAAAATTACAATATCGCATAAAATACTTTGCAAACATATCTAATTAAATTACTCTGAATAAATAAAAAAAAAAATATTATTACGATTAAAAGCTTTAAAAAGAATTACAGAAAATACAAAATCTCTGATGAGATCAAAAACAACAGGAAAAAAAAACTTTAATCGCATTTCAATATTTTATAGCAAGAATAAAAAAAAAATATTTTAATTCTCACGATGTCACAATTGAATTAATTAATTAAAAAGCTTTTTTTATAAATAAAAAAACTTTAAAAATGAATAGCAAAATGAAAAGGATTGTTAACAAGGAGAAGCAAACTACCAACCAAGTCAAGTATTTGCAAAACACATATTTTCGAAGGTTTTGGTTTTAAAAGACTTTTTTTTTTATTTAGCTTATCTAAAATTTGTTTATTATTCTTTCATTTTTAATTTTTTTTTTTTTTGTTATTTGTTATTTGTATTTTGTTTATAAAATAATAATTATCAATAAAAAATATATACAATATTATTTGTTTATTAAATTCTTAGAATAAAAATTAATTTAGCATCTTGTATAAGAGAGAATTAAATTTGTATTTATTTATTATTTATGTTTATTATTAATGCTAACTTTTATTTTAATTTAAGAAATTATTTTGTTGGTAGGCATACTAAATAAAATAAATAAATTCATTGTTAATAAGTTTTTTATATAAAAAAAAATTAATATTTCAACATATACATTATGAAAAGTAATCAGAGTAATTCCTTTATTGAGAAAAGCAAAAATAAACAAATATTTTTTTGCAGTCCACCAAAATTAGTCGTTCGTTACAATTGAAGGCATTAATTCTATTATTTTTTTCAAACAGTATCAGTAAGATTAGTTTCGTCGATCATTTAACAGAAATTTAAAGTAAGATTAAAAAATTAAACTCCTATTAATGTATTATGGTGTCCTGGATTTATTCCGATTTTGGTGATTGTTAAAAAAAAAAAAAAGAATTTATTTGAAGATTTTTCTAAGTGATTAAAATTTATTTTCTTATCAATAGTTATACCATCAACCAGTTATGCAATTTTATTTTTTTTTTTGGATTTCATATGGCGTTTTATAGCCATGATTTATGAATTTATAAAAAAATCAAAACAAAAGATTTCGAATAGAAGAAATGATTTTATGATTCAACTTGTGATTACATTTAACATTAATAATTATACAAAATATTCATTAATTATAGTAACCTTATTGGCCATATATATAGTATCCTCAAAGAATATTATTGAAATATTAAAGAATCACGATATAGTAAGAAATTTCCCAAATATAATATTTGTTTACATAATATCGCGTTGTTGTGAATGGGTACGTACTACTAACACACATCTTAAGTAGTTATTTAATGATAAAAATTATTTTTTTTAGACTTATTCAATTAGCAATGAGTTCAATGCATTAAAATATTATCATGGATTAGATTATGGTACTGCTATGGCACATAGTTATTTCTATGGTTATTTAGAATTACTATTACCGCATCGGGGCGATGAAACGGTAGGTCTGAAGGAACGTATTGAAATTTACGAAAGTCAAGAAAAAGTGCTTTTTCCTATTAAAAAATTATTTATATTAATACCCGATTCATTGTATTTGCCGGCAAATTTAGTTCAACAAAGTAAATTACTTAGTACTGCTAAAGTAAGTTTTATTTTTTAATTTATATTATATAATAATAAATATTTTTTTTTTTTTTACAGAGCTTACAAAAAGTCGTTCGTTGTCGTGGCGGTGTTTCAGGAAGAGTTTTTAAGAACGCTGTTTATAAATTAAATAATGGAGACCAAACTTGTTATGTTTGTGCTGAGGGTGCAACGCCATTGTTAACATTTTATGAATCAATAAGAAAAAACGATTTTCCATTAAAAAAATATTTAAAGAGCGTTATTGTTGACCAATTTTATAAAACATTAAAACGATTAATATGGAATGATATGGATTGTCGTCATAAGATTGAACTAATACATTATCAGGATTTAAATCAATCTGGGGAATTTATTGATGTTGGCGTTATTTTAAAACAACGTATTCAAGAACTTTCATAATTTTTTTTTTAATATATTAACCATTGAATGAATTATATTATAAATTGTTAAATAAAAAAAAAATTAATTTAAACAAAAAAAAAAAAATTAATAGTAATTTGAATAAACAAAAATTGTGTATTATAGAAATAAATTATTAATCCTTGTTAATATCATTATTAAGGTTTCCAGTATCGATAGTATCAGTATCGAATTTCAATACTATCGTTCAAAATCTAGTATCAAAAGTATTGATATTTCAAAATGAAAATATCGATACTTTCATATTATCATTTTAATAGATTATTACTGGCTTGATTAATGTTTTCAACGCACATTTTTTTCTAAGGCATCGTGTTTTAATTATATAATTTTTTTATTTTAACAAGAATCTTTTAATTATTATTAATTCTTAAATTATTTTATTTCAGTTTTATTTTTAAAAATAAAACATGAATTAATGAATTAGTAGGAATAAGTGTTTTCTAGAACCAAGAAAGAGAAAATATACTATCAAGAGTATGAGATGGTATCGAAATATCGATACTAGCAAAATGCTATGATACTGGAAACCCTAATCATAATCTTTGTTTCCTGATATGTTGAATGATTTTAAAGATATTTATTGTTTGTATTTATTAAGTATCGAGGGTTTTTGGTATTATTGGATAATAAAAGTATTCATTCACTATCAATTGTAAATAAAAATTATGCAATATAACACAAAAATATACGTTAACGTTAAATTTAATCAAAATAAGAAAGAATTTTCTCGTTACTGCTAATAGCTGTTTAAAATTAATTATTAACTACTGTGGATTGTCTAATTCTAATGATTTTTTTTATTTCTTTTTTTTTTTTTTTTTTTTTTGTTTATCTAAAAACCACATAATTTTTGTTTCTACGTTTTTCACTCTCAATGTAATTATGTTCATATTTAATGTATTGAAATTTAAATATCATTTTATTCTTTATTTTAATAAAAAATCCAATAACGTTAACGTTACGTACAAACGATCGAATTTATAAAATCATGATTATGGTGGTGATTTATAAACGACACGACGTTCATTTTGTCTTATATAGTTAGCAAACACTTTTTAACTGTGCGTTTTACGACAGAAGAAACACATGCGACAGAATTAACATTAATTTTACAGAATAATAGCAACTTAATTATTAATTGACAACTATATTCTATGACGCAACTTTTTCTACTGTAAATTGTTTCTTCGAAAACTATTATACGTTGCGATGGTTAAGCGATAGCGAAGAAAAATCATAGATAGTGATAAAATTCTGAATACTTTTTAATAGAAACCTTCCAAATGTGAGTTCATTTTCAGTCAAGGGTTTTTGGGTGGAACCTTACATTGTAAATCATGCTTTTAATTGAGGCAAATGGTGTTATGGTGTTTTTTAAATTGTAACCACTTAATAAAATAATGAAAAATTGATGAAAAAGAATAACAAAAATCATAATTTCCTTTTAAAAATAGCCTTTTATAAAATGTCTAAATTCGGAATTATTGCATGGAAAAAAGCTCACTATAAATTTTTTCAAGTTATTGATTCGACATCTAAGCAGATTTTTTCAATATTAAAAGGATGTTAAACCGAGTCTATACAAATAAAAAGGACAATGGAGCCTTCAAATTCACAGTTATTTGTTAAAAGTCCATTATAAAATCGTCGCAAGCTGACGATGTAGACGAATTTATAAACCCTTTAAACAGCTTCCATTAAATTTTATTTTGCGACAAAATCAACATTAAAGCCAATACTCTAGAACGAAACTTGTCATAAAAACACGACCTGTCTGTATTAAACCAGCCATTTCCTAACACAGTTAATTCAAACATAGATTTTATGTTTTATAAAAAATTTACTAAAATTGAATTGAATTAAAATGATTAAGTAATAAAAACGTGACAGCAAATTTAATTAAACAAAAACAAACCAATATTATTCAAAATAAGACTTTAATAAACTTTTATTTCATTACTTTTTGTTTCTATAAAGAAATTTTTTTAATTTAATTAATTTTTTTTTTGTTTGTTGTTAGTCGATTAAATAAACAAATAAAAGCGATAAAAAAAAGTGAAAAAATGCTATTATATAATATTTTATATTTAATTTTTGTAGATAATTAAATTTAATTAAGTTATTTAAGCAGGAATTATAACTTTCTTTATTTGATTTGTGGTAATTTTAGAGTTTTTTTTTTTTTTATTTTTTCGCTATAAAAATTATATAAAAAAAATATTTTTCTACTCAGTTAAGTCATTATTATTGTAGTTTTGTAGCAATTTATTTTCTCGTTTTCTTCATTGTATCAATGTAGTACATTAATTCAATTTAATTTATTGTAATTTTCGGGGTTTAATTTTTTGGTGAAAACAACAGTTTTACCATTAAATCGCTTTACCGCGGTTATTTTTTTTCTGTTTACGGTAATATTTATATTTAAAACAATATAAATTAGTAACAAAATAAAGTTCATTAAACATATTTCATGGTTAACAACACACGTTTTTTTTTTGGTATTTTTGTTATAAATAAAAGAAAAATTTCATTAAAAATAGCGCACACAAATAATCAATAAATTAAAAATCATTCATTTAATAAATACCAGCACAAAAAAAAATATTTCGTTTAAATTAATAACATAGCTTACGGACGACAGCATTATAAAAACAAATTAAAAAGTAGAGAAAATGAAAGAAAAACAACAAAACCATAATTTGATTATGAAAATTTAAATAAATAAACACAAATTCCCATAATAAAATTAATTAAAGAAATAAAATAATGAAATATTACCGCATAGATGACAGCAGTTGGAACGTAATCGAGCCTTTATTGCGGTAAGTGCACCAACAATACTAGCAACAACATTATAAACGATAATTAAAAATTATACGAAAAATGACAAAAGCCTTAGTTAATGTTGAAAAGGATTATAAAACATTTCTCGATTTTATCATTATTAAATCATAGTAAAACCAGGTTTACTTGTTGTTATTGATACTAAATTTTTACTTAAATAAATGTCACAGTACACTAAATATCGCATAAGAATTATTTGATAATGAACTATTACACCGCACATCTGACCTTACGAACTTAGTTAAAGCAAACCAAATGATATGTATTATTTGTAAATACAGATAAGAGACGAGAAATAATATCATTCATTATTCAAAGTGCACAAAGCTTCACTAAAAATTTGTAGTTTGTCATACAAATGGCAATACTGTGCAGCGTAATTAAATTTAAATATCGCGATAAGTATTTCTTACTAAAACTATATAAAACAAACAACGAACGTAGGTCGAATTTTAAATTTCTATAAACAAAATCGAAGAAGATACTAACTGCATTTAATCTAATTTAATTTAATTTAATTTAATTTAATTTAACGGTAAATTATATTTTGTTTTTTGTTTTTTGTTTTATAATAAATATCCATAGACTTGACGCGACTGTTTTATTTTTCTTATCCATTCATTTCACGTTTTTTGTATTATAGATTAATTTGTGTCTTTAATATATTCATCCAAAATTTTAATAAATGAATCAACAACCAGCCAAGATAAAAATTATTATTAGAAAAATTAATTAACGCAGCGTCGCTGTTTTACGAATTAACAAGCACTAAGTGAACATATGCGTTTATTCGGTGACTATAGTAGAAAAAAAAACACAAACCGCTTTAGAACCACAAATATTAATATTTTTTACACATTTTTTGTAATAAATTTCATTAAAAAAAAAAAAGAAAAAAATTAAAAAGATTTCCTCTAACAAAACTATGGGAAATAAATTTTTATTTAAAAAATTAAAACAAAAACTTTAATAAATTAGAGGAAATGATTTTGTTGGAAATGAAATGTTGCTGTTGTTGTTATTATTATTATAATTATTGTTTTTTTTTTTTGTTGTAATAATTATAAACAATTTTTTTATGTTATTATAATAAACAAAAACAAAAAAAAAATCATAAATAAACCGTAAAAAAAGAAATAAATAGCGAAAGAAAAAAATGTTATAGTGATAGGCTATAAAAACTAAAATCTTTTAATAACAATAATTATAGGATTATAGTTTAATAAGTGTTATTTGATAAAAGACTGTGGATTACACAGCACAGCACAAATTAACAAACATTATACACAAATTTTCTCATTCAAAATTTTACAAATTACATTCACAGAAAGTTTGCAGTAAAGATTACATCACGACAAATAACGCGCAATTAAAACACCAAATATATTGTATGATATTGCACCTGACTTGTACCATATGTTAAAGATGGAACTTTTAAACCGAAGTGACGATCAACTATTGTTGTAATAAGTGCAGAAGCAGCACAAAAATATGATTTTAATGAGTTTCGTAAGCCATTAATTAATACTGTTGCTTAAGGATCACCTGGTGACAATCAATAATATAAAATTAAAAATTCCAAAAGAAAATTATATAAACGCTACCTTGAAGTCCTATGAAAAAATAACTATCCATAGCCCCCCAGCAATAATCATATACATTGCAGAGGTGAAACAACCGAAAACTGTACAAAGGCGGTAAATTAAAATTAAATGAAATAAAATCTATTACTAAACTATTTCAATGATAATAGAGATGATTTAATGCAATTACAAAATAAAAAAAGAAAATAATAACAGCAAACAACATGTATAACCGACAAGTAAAAAATAACGAACGAAACCTTAGGTATAACAGCATAGCATACAAATAAAAATAAGTGACGTTGTAATGGCGATAATTATGTTGTTAAAAACTTTTGATGTTTGTAGAAATTGATTGAAGAGAAATGTAAAGAAAACCAAAATACCTTTAATAAAAAGTCTGTCTACTGAACAATAAATACACTCGCAAGTAAATAATTTATTTCTAACCACACGCACACACACACAAAAATAAGTTGGTGATGTGGCGCTGAAGCGAACAGTAAACATGCTACAAAACGCAAACAAATTGCTTTCTGATTTTTCTTTTTATTTTTCCATGGACATTTATTTCACGTATGATTTTTCTTACTAAAATTAAATGAAAAATATTTCAAATTGGAATGTTTCTACATGTACAAAGTGTACGTTAAATCAAAAAAAAAAAACAGAATCAACCAGAAAACATAACAAATACTTCAATTGACTTAAGTAAAATGTTTGCTAGATAAAGTTATTGTAAATTTTATTGCAGTTTATTGTTTATTATTTCTTAATACAGCTTATGTTGAGTCCAGTAGCTGTAAAACTATTTTTTTAGTCATTTGCGCATAATACAATTTTTTTTAGATGAAATAAGAATTTAAGTTACTTAAGCCACATTTTATTTAATTTTCTATTATTGTTAAATGAGTTGAAGATTTATTATTATTTTTTATTTTTTGTTAATAGGTTAAGATAGTTTAGAAATTTCAATGCGGCTTAGTTTAAGTCACTTGCAGTTGCCGTGGTAATTTTTTTTTTTTTTTTTTTTTTTTTAATATTTTTTATAAAACTTGTTACAGCTTAATTTAAAATTAAACAATTTTATAGCAGTTAAATCTTTCTTCTTTTTTTCACGATTTAAATAGTTTTTTTTTTTTTTTTTTTTGTATTACTATAAACACGTGAATTAAGTGTAAAAACATCACTAATAACAGAGTACACTTAATTCTATAGTTTTAAAAGCGATTCTATATAACTTAAATCAGTTTGATACAAAATTATCTCTTACTTAATTTTTGATTGATACCAGAGACTTTAAAATCGCAGCTTGTTACTGTTGAAAATTTAAATTCCCATAACTAAAGTCTGTTTAATGCATTAAACTAAATTAACACAAACATTTTGCACTCAGCTTATTTTTATTTTTATTGTAAATAAAATTTAATTGCATTTTTATTTACGGCATTAATGCTCTTATTATTGAAATTTTAAATTAAAAACAAAAATGGCAAAAGCAATATTTATTGAATTTTAATTAAAGCTTTTGGTTGTAGATTGTATTTTCAATATTAATAATAAAATAAAAAACCAAAGTAATAATCTGTTAAAGTGGTCCTTTGGTTTTTTATCATAGGGAAAAATCCCTCACTCACAAACAGGCATCAATAAATTTCTATTAAACAAAAAAAAGTAAATTTAATATGAAAATGATTTTCATTATGGCAAAATTCATATGGTTGAGCTACTTTCAGTGTAAAAACTTCAACCGGAAATTAAACAATAATCGCGCGCCATATACGGAGAGGAGAAAGAAAAATTTTAAAATTTTAAATTGAAAAAATGAAAATAAAAAAACTAATTCCAAAAATATAAAACGCACATTTGGCCTAGTTTGAAAGGTTGAGTAACTTTCTCTTTTCTTATTTATTTCATTTTTTAAATTATCAAATTTTTGTTCACAATTAACAACATTTATGAGTTGACTTTGCTGTTAAAAAAATGAAGCAAAATAGCAAAAAAAAAAACAATTAATGCTATATGGTTGGTTACCTTGTTGAACTTTGGCGCAAATTAAAAGTAAAAAAAAAATAATTGAACGTGTTTATAGTTCATTTCGTGACTGACTGACTGAGTGACTGACATTTTTAATAAATAACAAAATTACGAATAAGAAGAAGAGTAAGATAAAAAGCACGCAAGATGCATTTAATTGAATTGAAGGTAAGGTAAGCGCTGAAAAAATCACAAAAAGATTACAAGAAGTAAGAAGACAAAAAAATAACAAATCAAAGTGAACTTGAGAGTTGTGTAGTACTTTGTTCTCTAGCCGTGTTTTTTCTGGTATTCTGGTTGCCAATACATACCACCCACAAAGATAATTTTTTCTTATTTGTTTTCGGTATTTTCGATTTTTCATTTATTTTTTATTTTTCTCTGAACCAACAAACATGCAAGGTAGAAATATATGAGAATTACAACACGAATCATGTAAGATACTAATTTTAGAGCGTACTTCGTGAGGAATTTATTTCTTACTTTAAATTAAAGGAATTTGTTATAAACTCTCTGATTTTATGGAAAAATAATTATATTGGATCTTTTTTCTAATTGTAAGTAATGAGAAACTAAATCATTATATAGAAAAATGCGTAAAAGAGCGTAGTGTACATAGCATTTACAAAGGATGCTAGAATTAGAAACAGCATAAAAGGAACCAACATTTTCTTGATTGATAATTTTTTAAATGAAATTACTTCAGAATCTACTATTGTGCGTAAATTAAAAATCTAAACTGTCTTCCAGACAATGTTATAATCAACCTCTCCTAGGATAAATACAAAATCATCATCAATATTTATTTAAAAGAAAAGCATGATGGACAAGTTATACAATGAACAATAGCGTTTCAAAAGCGCCAGCCAGACAAACAGATGAAAAGAAAACAAAATACCGAGAGGAAAACAAAAATAAAAGAAAACACATAAATACCGAATCAACAAATGTGTGGTATTTTCAACACAATAAAACATAAAAAAAATCAAAAAGGTTTCACATTGTCTTCATCTTAATTCTCCATCATCATCATCTTTATGTTTTACCTTAACTTGCCTTTACTTTACTTAAGTCACCTTTAAATAACATTTCCAACTTTTTTTTCACATTTTCTTCATTTAAACAATGATTTTTCCAATTTTTTTTTTTTTTTTTTCATTCTTCTCTCCTCTGATATATTTTTTGATGTGTAATTTATATTATTATTAAAAATAAAAACCAAATACGAAAAGAAATGGGTGTGCATTGCACGCTACAAAAAAATTGAATAATTGAATAAAAATTCTTAAACTAAAAATAAATTTAATTTTCTCTTATGTTTTCGTATTCGTTTGCGTTTTTTTTCCTCTTTTATTTTTCTGCACATAACCAGGTAAATTGATTTAATTTTTTTATTATTTTTTTTTTTTTTGCAAACAATACGAGACAATTGTTTAGTAGTAATTCAAGGTCTTTTAAGCAGCAAAAAGTTTTTTTTTTCATTATTCACATCAAAAGTCATTCAAAGGAGAATCAATAA
This sequence comes from Ptychoptera albimana, assembly GCA_961205885.1. Lineage (NCBI taxonomy): Eukaryota > Metazoa > Arthropoda > Insecta > Diptera > Ptychopteridae > Ptychoptera > Ptychoptera albimana. The sequence continues at coordinate 21,456,952 of OY540803.1, forward strand.
GTGAAATAAAGCAACCAAGTAGTTATACAATCAAGACCTGATGACTTTGCAGATGAAGACAAGAAAACACGACACAACAACAATATATATATATAAAGCAAAGAATGAACTAAATGCAAAAGCAAGAGGTGAAAAAATAAAATTAAAAAATCCCCATTGTTCCTCAATTTTTTTATTTTAATTTTTTTACAATAATTATTCGACTTACTTGATGTGCCACAGAACAAACTTTTGTCGTCAACAATTGAAGAAAAAAAGAATTGAAAATTTGTCATCTGACTTAAAATTGTATAGGCGCTGATGCTTTTGTTATTTGATTTATTATTAAAAAATAATTTCAATGAGTAATTATTCATCATCATCCTACATATATGTTATTGTCACTTACTTTCGTTGTATCAACTATTACAGTAAGACAGACCGAACCCTAAAGTATGCGGCGATTAGATTCCAAATAAAAAAAAGAACTCCCAAGATATAATAATCACCTAAGTTGAAGTATCATTGGCCGCTTATCGAGCAGTCACATTGTCAAGAATAAAATTCTAAACAAAAATCTTTGTACGACACTGCATAACATCATATGCTCTATGGAAATTTTGTTGCCTTTAGGCATAGCCTGACTAGCATTCTTGACTTAACTTATCTTTGATGACAATACAACAAAATATTATTTTGTTTTATTTTTATTTTTTAATTATAATTAACGAAATATTGAAATGGCTTAAATAATAAAATATTATCCAAAGATTTAAATCTGATTCTTTTGTTATTAGTTATTTATCAAAAAAAAAAACTCGATAATTCAACGTTTTTAAGTTTACTTTTCATAAAAAATAATCCCAAAAACAAAGGAAATTTAATTCAATCGTTTTAGCGCAAATATAAGTAAATAGTTAAAACTTAATAAAAACCAGATGACGTCAGCTCGTGCTTTATTACCTACTCAAATTACATTTTGTTTAAATTTTATTCAAATCAACGAAGCTTAAAAAAATATTTATTTTTTTTTTGTTGTTTTCAAAGCAATACGCATTGTAGTCTGACTGAACTTCTTTAAAGTTTGTGTTTTTTGAATTAAACTTAAATTTAAAATGATGTAATAATCGTAAGAAGCGACAAAGCGTTTAGATAATTAAATAAAATAAAAAATCTTGATCGGTTAAGACAAACACATTTTTGTTTTTTTTTTTCTAATTTTACAAATAATGTGATTAGATTGCGCAAAATGTCACTGATATGTTATATTCCAAAGAAACGGTAAACGTCTTTCTGTCATAACCGGAACCTTGGAAATTTTATAAAAATTTACTTCGGTTTCACATTTTATTCAATGCGCAACTAGTTTATTTTTGTATTTATTAAATCAAATTGCGTGCAATATTTGAAACAATACGATATAGTGACTAATGGTGCGTTGCGATAATAATAATTTCAGCGTAAGAATGTACTATATAAAGTTGAGGTAAATGGTGTGAGATGGTCACGGACTGATAACTCATAGACTTAAGTTCGATTGTACTTGCGACAAGAAATTTTTTAGATTGATTCAGTTGTAAGTATAATTAATTAACAGTAAAGTCAAAGTTATTATTAGTCTATTATCGATTATGTATGAAAAGGGGTGCTGATAGCATCTAACATACAAGCAAATTTTGTTCCACAGTATATTTGTCAAGAAACTTTTTTTAGCATAAATAGTTATTGCAATATGAACATCGCCGAAATGCAGATTTATTCTATTTATTAATTTATTAACATTTAAAACAGTTTTGCGATGTGAATTTTAGTGATGAATCTGATTAAATTAAATTAAATTAATTTATCACAGTGCAAAACTAGCAAGATAACTGCTTAAAACTAACAAACCATAAAATAAGCAACTAACGTGACAAAATAAATGAAAATTGTTCATATTTTTTTTTTTTTTTGTTTTATAATAATAATAATAATAATAAATATCTACGGAAACTAATTTTACAGAATAAAATGCTGATGTCGCGCAAAGTAATTATATATTTTTATATTTTTTACGATTTTACTATTATTATTAGTATTACATGATTGTTTCAATGTTAAACGAAGGTTTCACATTTTTTTTTAATGTTTTGTAATTTAGCAAAATTATTTATTTTTTTAATGATTTTGCACAAAATGTAAAATGACAACAAAAACCACAACAACAACAAAAACAACAAAAAAAATCGAAACAACCACAACAAACCATTTCAAGGCTAATAGAAATGAGTCTGGTAGTTTTACTAAAAAAAAATTAATTATTTGTTGGTTTTTTATATTTTTATTTTTATTTTTAGTTTGATTCCAGTTCGACGCAAATATATAATTAACTGCGTTGTCATTTATTATCGCTAAAAATAAGTCAGTAGAAAGTTTACATCTTATTTTTACTGTTTTTTTTTTTTAACTCGTGAAAAAATAAATAAAAGTTTATTGACTTTGTTGTTTGCTGTTAAGAAGAAGAAAAAAATTCAATTAATTACAAAAAAAAAAACAAAATCGACTTAAAAACAAGAGAAAAGTTGAAAGACTCATCCGCAATAAAGAGTCAAGTGAATTTTTTATTTATTTATTTATTTTATTTTATTTTTTCAAATTATATTTTCGTTAAATAATGTGGCTTGGCTACGTGTAATTTGCTAAAGTAAAAAAATTTAAAGACAATCTTTAATAAATGTAAAAAATATGATTTCCGTGAAATTTATAATTAAATTTGGGTGCTTGATCGTCGTTGTTTGATATTGACACTGCATTATGGCTGTCGCTGTGTTGGAGTCTCGCTTGATGTCGCAATATTTTCGAATGTTTATTTCGTAGAGGGATTCACTATTTTGCAGATATTTTTGTAAAATTCCAACGCAATCATCATTAATGGTAATTTACTTCAATTACATTTGGTACTTGTTTTTCCATTATACTTGCTGTTGTAACATCAAAAAACAAAAATAAACAACTAATGCTTCGAATAAAGACAAAACTATTGTTCCTTCCATCTGCGACATAATAAATAAAAATTTATGAAAATTCTCACATTAATTCGCATTTTTTTTTTTTTTATTTTTTTTTTTTTGTTTTTATAATAATAAAGTAAGCAAAATTGATAAAAATAAAATGAAAAGAAAATCAGCAGTAGCACCAGACAGCAAGCAAGCAAAAGTTAGGTAACTTTTGTTGCTTCATTTAATTGAATTAAATTTAATTGGATTTTTTTTTTTATGAATAATAAAAAGCAAAAAAAAAACTTTTTTTTTTACGTTTCTTTAAAGTATAAATAAAATTTTTAAAACAAAATACAAAAGTTACATAAAAAAAAATACAGAAGAAAAGCTTAATTTTGTTACATTTTCACCGGAAAAGCACATTTAATTAACAAAAGAAAAAAAATATACTTAATTAATATTTCAAAATTAATTAATTTCGATTAAAATTTAAAGTGAATGGCGGCCTAATAGTTAATAAAAGTGGTAATGGTTTTACGGGACTTCAACGGAAGTTTTTTATGTAGAATAAACATTTTTTATACTTGAAAAAACCGTATTTAAGTAATTTTAAAACGAAAGCATTAATCAAAAGCAGATAAATATAATTAGAAACCCTTTTAAACTCACACCAACTAGTGGCTACGCTTATTGGTGGCTATTAATACCGTTCTTATCACTGAATCGATTCATAAAAAAGATATATTTCATATATAAAAAAGGCAGCTAACAATTAAAAATGCTGTATGATAGCAAACAAAAAATAACCGAATTGAGCTTTGTTTAAGGAATAAATAAATTATTATCCTTAAATTATAATAATGAAGGAAAAAAAAAAGAGATTAATTATTTTCCGTGACTAGCGAGAATATTTTATCACCTAAAAGCAAGCTTTTTTATGGCTTATCCTTTAAGATAGGTAACGAGTAAACATAATATAAAATAAATTATAAAAATAAACGGTGATTTTATTAAGCTTTTATTTACGATGCTTCACAAATGGGGTAAAAGCAGAGACTATTGGCTAAATTGTCAAACAACAGCGAATTTTTCATTACATTGCGTTTTCTAGAAGCAAACAAAAACCGATTGAAAAAGGACGTTATTAAGGTGTTAATTTTTTGATTAATATAATTTTAAAACAAAAATAAAGTCATTAACTGTGTTAAAAGATTTAAACAATATAGCGGAACGATGATTTTCAGTTTTTTTTTATTTATTTATTTATTTTTTGTTATTCGTTTGTTCCTTGGTCATCATAAAAACATATTTTTCATAATCGATACTTAAATTCTGACATTTGTAGTATTATTATTATTTGAACTCTATTGAACTTTTATAAACATAAATAACCGGTAATTATCGGTTGTTGCATTAAACAAAAAACTCATTTTCACTGCTTAGATTTGTGTTAAGACAAAATAATGAACCATTTTAACTAATAGGTATAACGTAATGTCTAATAGTAGCAATTTGAAGTTAAACTACGGCAAGTGAAAACGGGAAAAATCAAAAGTGAAATATGCTCAAAAGCTCAAAATTTCTATTATTCGTAAAAAAGAAAAAAAAACCTTTTGTCTTAAGATAAAAATTCAAGAGAAAACGAACAGAAACCTCATACATTATTATCGCTTACTTTTGTTTTAAATGACTTAAGAGGAAATTAAAGAAAATTGGTTTTCAATAATTCATAGTTTGTATATCTAATGTTCCTTAATGATTTTGTGATTATTTTACTTTGGTTCTATTTTTAACACTCGCTGCCGCTATAATGTGGTTATTTCTCCTTTCTTTTCCATTATTAATTTGGTTGTATTTCGTTTATCATATCATAAGAGAAAGAAATTAAATGAAATGGAAAGAAAAAGAAATTAACTCGTTTAGGCCAAACATAATTAGAATTAATTTTTTATTTGAACGAAAAAACATGAAAAACTAATAAATTTCATTTAATTTAATTTAATTTCTGATTAAAATCTAAACAACAAGAAATTCTTTTACCTGGCCTATGGTGCTGCATTTTTTATTTAAAATAAATGTAAATAAATAAATAAAAAGGTAATTAATTAATTGTACGCTGTTTGTTTATATATACATATATACATATAACCACAAAAAATGTTTTTTTTTTCTCATCTTCTACAAATCACTAATTGGTTATGTGGTGTTGCGTTTTCTTCGTTTCTTTTATTTCTATCGTACGCATATTCAAAGCCTACGTTTAGTTAATTTTCGTATAAAAATAAAATAAAAAAAAAAAAAAAAACTAAATAACGCTTTTTGTAATTAAGAATAATAATAATAAAAAAATTTGATAAATGAATAAAAGATTTACGCGTGGAAAGAAGAAATTTAAACTAAACAGCAGCTTAATTATAATTTATTTATTCAAGAATTTCGTATTTTTACTATTTTAAGAAAGAATTGATTCAAAAATTTATCGTATTTTCACTTTAAAATGCTTTTCAAATGCCTTTCAAATGCCTTTTATCATCTAAGCAAACACTTTAACAAAGAAATTTAACATTTTCGTGGATTAATCTCTCATCAGTGTTTTCTTTTTTATTATAATTGAAAGCACATACTTTATACTACTATATCTATTATTAGCTAAATGCGAATAGTGATTAATAGTTAGCAACAACTAAAGTTTAGCCAATGTAATATAGATACATCCCACTTGAATAATCTATATTTGGGTCGCCACCCAGGTAGCACAAGTCTTTACAATTTTCAAACACAAATCGCATCAAAATAGGCAATATTGCTTATGCAAATGTCATATGACAACGTGAAGAATACAAAAACTTAAATTACACAACAACAACAAAAAATAATTAAAAAAAACCATAGAGCTTTACAAATCAAATTATAACTCCCAAGGGCAGCATAAACACAAACAATGCAATAATAATTCAAAACCATTGTTTGTTACTGATAAAATTACATTACAATTGACAAACGTGGGAGATGTTAACAACCAAACATATAACAACAGTAACACCGCCATATTAACTCCACGACCAACAATAACCAAAAAATAACATTGTTCTTCGTTTAACAATAAAATTGCAGTGAGAGAATAAAAGAAAAATTAAAAACAAGACAAATTAAAGGAAATCAAACGAAATAAAAACAAAAAGTGAAAATAATTTGGAGAAGTGAAATATAATAAAAAAAACAATTGAAAGAAAAACATGTAAAATGTAAGATAATAGCGTGCCAGCCCCATGCAACTATTTACACATTATTACCAGTCTTCTTTTTCTTCTTTTTTGCACAAAATATAATAAAATCATAAATGTAAAAAAGTAACAAAAAAACTGAAATTTGATTGAATTGTAAGAAAATCCAGATAATAAACATACAAACAAAAAAAATTAACACCAAATAATGATAACATAATTTCCTAAAAACCACTAAAAGAAATACGCAACGGTTTATAACTCTGAGCACACCACGCAACAATAATTTGTTCCACCATCAATATTATAGTGCAAAGAAAAAAAAAAAAGAAGGAAAATTCAATGAAAATACTCTCCAAATGTCGATTACTGAAAAATTTTCACGATTCTCCACTTTTTTGTTTTTATTTGTTTTTATTTTTCTCAATTTTGACAATTTAATAAGATAATTTTACTTCACGATCTTTTCGCTGTTTTTTTTTTTTATTTACGTTCCTTGTTTCACAAACTTATTAACATATCAATCAAATATTGAAACAATAAATAGCAAATTATTTATGTAATTTATGTTTTTTATTATTTTTTTTTTTTATACTTTAAATGTTAAAGGTTAGCTCTTGTTACCTGGACAGGGTGATTGTTGTCTTTTTCTTTGATTATTTTGTTTCTTCATTAAATACAATTAGATTTGCAAGAAATTATATCACTCACTATTTGTAAATTGTTACTTGCATAAATACTTCCATAAATATAAAAGCATGTCGTAATTATAGAGCGCAATCATAGAGATCTTAAATGCAACAACAGTTTATAATTGAATAAATCCACAACAAATCGATTCTAATGTTTAGTTAATCTTTTTTAATATTACTTTAAACAGCCTTAGCAACAAATATGTGATAAGTAGTTAAAAAAAGCTGCAATGAGATCTAATTAATAAATATATTTTCATCACGTAATCTTAATATTAAAATTATTTAATATTGTTTAACCCATTTACGTCATTTAATCAGTAAACAAAAGAAAAAACCATAAATCAAGCATAATATGGAAAATTAATTAATAAACAAATTAATAAAGTTAAATTCATATTACATAAAAAAAAAATAAACGAGCGGCAAGTAGACGTTATCTTATCGCAATATAATATAAAATAAATATGAATTGCGTCGGCCCACAAATTATAAAAATATAATCAAACAAACAAAATAAGCTTCACAAAAGAATCGAATATAAATAAATTAAAATTGATTTTAGAAATATGCTATAATCAGCAGTAAAATGGAATTAATTAAAAAGTTTTTTTTTTTTTTTGCTTTAATTATGCGGAAGTTTAATTTTTTATATTTAAAACTGATCATGATGTATGAGAAACAATTGTTTGGTGAAAAATTAATTTATTTTAATAATGGTAATTGCTGTAGATTCAAGGATTCATGATTGATAGATTTGTTGCTCACCATGGCAATGGTAACAAACTATCCTTCATAACAAATAATTTAGTGTTAATAAAAAAAGGTAACAATGCTCTATTAAAACAAAATAACTAACAACTTCCTAGTTTCTATACAGAATTTTGTTGAAAAATTTATTAGTTTTAGTTTTTAATAAAGTTTTAATCATAAAAGCCTAATGAAATTGGTAAGTAATACAACATGTAAAATCGCCATTCGAGTGAATAGAATTGTGTTCTTATAATCACTCGGTCGTTACATGTTACCTAGGCATAGAATATTTATTACTGAACTCCAGTTGTTTTATTTCTGATAAGAAATTTTCATTTTTCATAAACAGTCTAATATTTCGCATGATCTTTAAATTACAATAAAAATAAAATAAAGTAAATAATAACTCAACAGAAATTACAACAGTTAATTAATAAATCAACAAGATACGCAAAAAGAACGCAATAAAAAATAATATTATGTAATAAGCAAAAAAAAAAAAAAAAACACAATTAAGCAGCATAAATAGCATTCTGATTGGTTAAGTAACATAAAAGTAAACAAAAAAAAAATTTAACAAAACGTCAAAAATAACAGAGAACAAACAAACAAACAAACCAGCACGCAATAAATTATTTTAACACACAAAACAAAAAATTATCTGTGCTACAACAAATGAGCAAAAATTAAAATAATTATAAATGCGAGAGAATTAATTTTTATAAATATATATATTTTCTTATTTAAATTAATTTCATAACGTCCTTGTATTTATTAAAATTCATTTACTTAATTTACTGAAATTAAACTTCATTTAAATATGAATAGCTCTCTGTTGATTTTATTTCACGCGATAACCTCAATTTTATTCAAATTTTTATTAAAACGACAAATAATTATTATTATTTTATATTCTTTTTTACTTATATTTAAATTTTAATTATTTATTTTGCTAAATCAATTTTGTGGATTTTATTTTATTATAATCATTTAAATGAATCTTTGATATTTAATGATAAAACTATACGAAGCACAGAAGAAGATTATGAAAATAAATATTAAATTTGATTAACATTTAACATTAACACGCCTAGATTAAAATAAATAAAGATCCTATAGATTAATTTAATGTTATGCTTTAAATCTACGTTTCGACGATGATAGTTATTTGAGAGTTTGGATTTTAAAATCGTAAAGACTTTCAACATAAATAGCGTGGTGCGGTTAGTAATCTTGCTGTCACTACGTTTATGAACTCAGAAAGTAGCCATTAAAGTTCGTCGGTGTTATTTTATTGTTATCTTACAATAAAAAAAAAAAAAATTTTTACACATCATTCAAAACTTGCGTTAGAAAATCTATCGTTAATTGAAGACTATATTCGTAAATGCGTTCCAAGCAATATAAGTATTTCAGGGTATTCATTGTATTTAAAATGGATTCAAAAACAAATAACTTCTTGAAAATCGTTGAACAACAGAAAATGATAAAAAATTAATTACTAGCTGTGTAGCGAAATTGTACGCCTGGCACACAATATTATGTTTAGAGGATAGTATTGCGAAAAAGCAATATCATCGTCGTAACGTAACTTTATGTTTATAAAATCAAAGATGAAAATAAAATGTATAAGCATTATACAAACCAAAAACAATTCAAAATCTAAATGAAATTTGATGACCTTGAAAGAATATTGTGTTACTTACAGTTTTTTTTTCTTAATATTTTGACTACATATTTATGTTACGAAAATGTTACAGCAAAAAAATTTAGCAAGAAACCAGCGGTTATTTTTCAGTAACTAACACAGAATCATTGCACAGGTCTAAACAAACTTGCGTACTGGATACATTTTTTAAATTAAAAGTATTAGAAATTGGATTTTTTATTATACTATTTAATTAAATTAAATTAAATTATGACGAATAATTTATTGCATTCCCTAGTTACAGCTATGTAACTTTACAAAAAAAAGATTTTAAAATATCACTTGAAAAATTTCTTTTATCAATTCAGAAAAACCAAAACCGGCTTAAATGCCACAAAATAACATTAATTAATAGCGTGCTAAAATCACGTTCATTTTATGTGGATAAATAAACAAATTCCTCGATTTCATTATTAATTATTAAAGTTCAAATACAGGATTTTAAATCGTTTTTTATTTAATAGCAACAACAGCGGTAGCAACGCTGCCACCATCATTACTTTATTATTCAACAACATTCAGGTTTCTTGCTTATTTATTATCAGCATTGCTGAGCCAACAAGTCTCTTCAAGCCATTTTTATTTTTTGTCTGAAATTAGGAATTTAGAAATAATTTTCCAAGGTTTTTTTATCCATTGTAAATTCCTGCAAAAGGTTTTACACTGTACCATCAAATCAACGAAGCCACTTTCTTAGCCTTATAGCAAACCGACAAAATGGGATTTGATTTGATTTTAAAATAGTGAAAAAATTTCACATAATGTCCCCATTTTGTTATTATTTAATAAACAAAAATCTCTTACCACATAATTTGACTTAACGTAACCTAACTAAGCTTCACCATCATTGTATTATAAAATATATTTTTTAAACCAGCAACAATAACCTACAGATACAAATTGTCACAAGTGATCACACTCACACAAGCGCATGTTCTTAAGAGCATGTAAATTCTTTAAAATTAAGAGAAAGAAAATATTTTTACTAAAAATAAAAATAAAATATTAAACAGCAAGAAGCATAAATTTATGTTTATTTCACATTTCAACAATAATTTGAAAAAATGAGTTAAAAAAATACACCAACTATACCAACAACGCAAATCTAACGGATTTAAAAATTTTTATTAAAGTAATTAATGAAAAAAATCATCAAAAAAGCAGCAGCAGCAGCATTTAAGCCGATATAAACAACCAAAAAAAAAGAAAAATCTGCAAAACAAAATAAAATTTGGTTAACCAAATCAAATCCAAAAATACTGTAGTATTAGTTTTGTTAATCAGAATATAACCTTATTAGCAAAAAAAAAAAAAAATGCGCGCGCAAGTTATGTAAAAACAAAAATTATTTCGCTTTGCATCTGTCAATTGTATTTTTTTTTGTTTTACTTGTATATACATAATTTCCAGAATTTAAATATTTTAATTAAAAGTACGTAAGTAAAATAAAAATACAGTGTTACAGTGTTGCCATTTAAGTAAAAGTTGACTTAAGTCAACTGTTAAACTCATTTCATATTTTCATCTTTAGAAAGAAGTACTTAAAAATAATAAATAAACAAAAATCTCTGGAGAAAGCAAGAACTATAATGAATAAAAGTTGACTGAACAGTGACGTTAAGTTAAAATGAAATTAATGAAGAGAAAAGTAAATATAATGAAGAGAATTTTTATTTTCAAATTAGGTTTCGATGGCCACCAAAAGCACATATATAATATAATAAAACCAGCTTGATATTGGAACAAACAAACTACTTATATTGCATCAACTGCATAATAAACCATCAAACAACATAATTATATATGAAAAATACAACAAATATAAACAAAGTTGGTCATTTCCATATATTGTTTTGTTTAAATTTTATTTATATTTAACGACCGATCGACGACGACCACACGTATATTGTACGGATTGAATAGTTACAAAAATGCATTCATGAAAATACACGATATGATATGAAAAATACATTTGAAAAATTTTCAACGCTATAGAAAATGTAACAAACTTTAGCGACAATATTGGTTTATTGATTTTTACCCGTCCCTTTGTTTTTTATTCATTTATTTATTAGTTTTGTTGTCGTCAAGAATGTTATTACTATTTTGTTTACACAATAAAATAAGCTACAAAAATAATTTAAAATTTTTTTATAACGTTTCTCTCAACGTTTAGTGCAAATTCTGGGAAAGTGTTTAAAGGCCACCTTGCAATTTCATCACCAACGTAAGTTATGATTAAATAGATACTAATTTGTTTGGTATTAAAAAAACTAACTAATATTAGTCGATAATATTAATCTTAAATTCATTATTGTCTACTTTTAGCATTAGATTTACTTAAATACTGAATTTATAAAACAATATCGTCGTAGAACTAAAGCAAATGAAAAGTTTACCTATCGCAGTTGTTTGATTTGCTGGTTTGTGTTGTCTTTTATTGTCCAAATCCAATCTTATATGATTTTTGTATAATTTTTTTTTTATAAACAAAACAAAATATTTCTATTTGTTTGCCTTCCTTATCTGCATAAATTTTTTGCTAAGTTCTGAAGATTATAGATTATAAAAAAAAAAATCACTGATGTGTTGCTACTGATGCCTTCCAGCTAGGGTTTTACTGATATTTATTGTTGATACGGTACGTTCTTATGTTATTTGCTAGGCTTCAAACAACAATACAGGGTTATCCAAAAATATCCACACATTTAAACACTTAACCAACCGGAACACTTTATTTCATTCACAAAAACATTAATTTTTGTTATGAATGCACGACACATATATAAAATGGTAGGAATTGTTCTAATCGAAAAAGTATTAATTATTAAAAAAAAAAAAACGTAATAATGAAACACAGAATACAAAAGAAAAACAAATTTATCCGATAAAAAACTCTCTACACTTTATTTATTTATTTTATATTTTATATTAATGGAAATTAGCACAGAAAACAATAATAAATAAGTTAAGAGCTTAAGCCATTGAGTTAATCTTATAACAAAATTGGCAACACTGTAACATTCTCTTACTCACCCGATGCACTTTTTTTACAATTTGGTTTATTTTTTTTTTTGCCTTCTTTTGCATTTATTATGCTTCAACAATTGCACAATGATTAGAATACTTAAAATACTATGACTTAATGAATTATTATTTAATATATTTTTTATTAAACGCTCTTAGAAGTTATTTTAAATTTATATATATTCCATTCGATCAAAACCGTTACACTTTTTTTTGAAATCAAATAACTTCTTTAAAAAAAAAAAACAAAACAAAACAAAACACAACCGAACTTGCTTAACGTAAGTAACTAAACTTGACTTAACTCAAAACAAAAAAAAAATTCACAACGTATACACAAAATGATTATATTTATTCTTATTTAATGTTTGATTGGATTTTGCGATTCAAAAATAATTGAAATTTTCATATTTATTTAATGGAAATGCAAATAAAAACAATTCAAGTACTTTGGAGCTCTTGTACTTTTAAAGAAAGAAATATTTCTTTAATTTTATAATAAAATATAAATAATAAAAATAGGTAAAAGTTACGCGCACCCAACCGACATCATAAACTTCAGTTAACATAGTGTCTCTCTTATGTAGAAAAAAAACTTTACTTTGCTTAAGCCACAAATGAGAATTTATTTTTGCTGATTGTTTGGCTGTCGTACCAAGAGACTATACCTACCTACTCTTCAGTTTCTGATTTGAAAATACGAAAAAATTAATTTAAAAAGGCAAAAGAGCGAGAGATTTGTATAAAGTGAAAATTTTTAAGCAAGTATTTTGTACATTTATGAGAATTAAATTGTTCGCGCATGTGCTGTAACGGCCGCAATAATTTTATAATTTTTTTTTCACCTTTTCTATAGTCGTTACATTTAAACGCGTTTGAAGAATATTATTTTACGAGAAATATTAAGAATTGAGAGAAAAGCTTTTTAGTTGAGGTAAAAAAACATGTTAATCCACTCAACACAGGCAAGCACAGGTAGTGGGGGCTGTAAAAACTTGTAAGTCAGCTTAAAACAGAGATGGATAATACTTACTCATTTTTTTTAGTGCAAATTTAAATAAAAGGCCGCTATTATACTATGTGCAAAGATCCGAAACTTACAATGCACAATCTCGAGTTTGATACCACTCGTAAACTGTAGCTTCGTTCATAAATAATTTGCATTAACAAAAATTGATAGATTGACATTTTTGTTTATACCGTTGAAGATTTAATTTTTTATCATTACTAAGCAACGTCTGAATCCCACCCTATACGGCCTCACCTGTAATTTTTAATTTAATTTTCAAATAAATTCTTATTTAAAGAACAACAAGCTTTACCTAGCCACCGCTTTTAATACGAAAAGATTTAACAACATCAGCAGCAATACATTCGTAGTGACAGAAGCATACATATACATCGTTATCACTATGAAATTAGTCAGTAAGGTAAGGTAAAATCAAAAAACAAAAATAAAAAAATAATCAAAACTCTGGAATTTGAACATTTATCTCCCTCAGACACATAAATATTTGTTGTAACTTTCTTAAATCATTAAAATACCTTCGTCTTATAACCTATACCTGAGATTTTGTTTTCTTTTTATTCTTCTTTGTATACTAAACTAACCTGACTTTACTGTTTAAGAAACGAAAAAAATATATAAATAATTTCTATGCTTAGAGCATTGATTGCTGCTGTGCTGCCATTTAAACCTCAATTTAAGAAAAATTAAGAAAAAAAAATCTTCTTTAATACACCTTGTCTTACTACCTGTGTAATAATAACCTGCGACTGTTATTATACATTTATAGAAAAAAAAATATTATTTTTCGATTTTAGAAGTGTTTTATACGCTTAGTAATTTAAAAAAAATATACGTTGGAAACAGAAACAACAAAAAAGAATATAAGAAAAAAAAGTTTAAACGTTCTATCTCTCTGGACCAAAGCTTACGAAAGGAAAAAACATCATAGGTTAGCATTGTTTACTCTCTAAAAAAAACTACACGTCTGCCACACACTTGCATAGTACCAAAGCAAACAAAAAAAAAAAAAACCGCAGAAAATATACTAAAAAAAAATAATAATAAAAAAAATTTAATGCTGAGCATTAAGCCGTTTTACTGATTTTGTTTTTATTAAAAGCAATGTTTGCTTTACAGGAGAGTTGAAGAGAGAAAAGAATTTAAGTATGTATTTGTTAAAGTAGCAAACTAAAGTGAATTTCATTGAAGAAATTTTTTAACCGTCAAAATATTTCAAAAATATAAATGTGTGGAGACTTTGTGTGGAGAGTTTTAGTTTTTATATTTCTCGCTCTCTCTTTTTATTTATTTTTCTTTAAACTTTAGTAAACGCTTGTATGCACAGGAAGAACTAGCCAACTGTATCCGTTTACCGTATTTATTTCGTTTTTATTTTACTTTTGCTTCCCAATACATTTTTTAAATGGAATTGAATTTTTTTTTCTTTTTTTTTTTTTTTTGACATTTATATCGTAATTTTTCTGTCCCTTTACAGAAACATAGTTGTTATAGATATGAGAAGCAGCAGTAAAACAACATAAAAAAGTGGGTGTTTGTTGCTACTGTTGTGTTTGTTCAACGAGTTTTTTACATTTACTAAATAAAATTATAATTAAAACAAGGAGTAATACCAGCCAACAGCTGTTTTTTTTTCCATCAATTTAGTTTGCAAAATTGTACATCAAACACCTTAAAACAAAATTGTTTTTATCGTTTATAATAATTGTAAATAAAACGCGATAAAATTATTAAATTGCTCCAACAGCAGCAGTAGTAGTAGAATTAACAACGAAAACAGGCAAACATTAAAAATTGATTATTTAGAATTATTATTATTATTGTGAAAATAGAAATAAATTTAATTGAAAATAACAATAATAATTAAGCTGAGGAGACAACAATGATTGTGTCAATGACGTTACGCCCCCACTAATTTTTTTGTTTTTTGTATAAAACCAGCAAATGGATGCTAACTAGAACGATTTATGTATTTTAATTATTTATTTTTTTTAATTATTATTAAACATGTTTTCGTGCATGCTTTTCGTTCAGTATTTTTTATATATTTTGTTTTGTTTTTATATATAAATTTTTTATTAAATAAAGAATTTTATTTTTTTTTTTTTTATTATTCAATAATCAATTTTACTATAATTATTACAGTGTTGTCTAGTTGACGTTAGAATTATTGATTTTTAAAAATGTTTTTCCTTGGAAATACAGTAACGATACTATTCATGGCTAGACATTTTTCTGAAACTCAATAGGTTTAACTAACTAGGTTTATTTTTGCGAGAGATAGAAAAAAAGAGGGTATTTCGGGTATTAAGTATTTTTATTATTGGATACAGCAATGGTTAATAATTATTAAATATAAAAATATTATTAAGTTTATAACTAAAAAATGAAATTTTTATATTTAGTTTTGAAGATATTCTCGTGAACTATAGGTGCTTTTCGTATTTTAAAAAAATCACACACGTATTGGCAAAAGGACTAAATAAAACATCGGAGACTTCAATATTAAATTGGTTTAAAGAAAAACATTTAAATTACAAATTTAATTTAATTCATATGATTTTTATTTATCTATTCTGTAATCAGCGTTATGTTATTATTAGATAATGTATAAACAAGAATCTCACAATTGAGTTACGAAACAAATTGAGTACAAATTGCCCAATTACTAGAAGGTCGTTACTACTTACATGTGAAATTACTAAAATAAATCATCACTAATTATATGTTGCGTTAGAATTAGGATCTCTTTTGACGACTGGATATTTTGAGCAATATTAAAATCATTGATGTTATCAAGATGTTTCTATTACTATACCACAATTATTAATCGAAATTTGCAAATCATTTTAGGAATTTTTATTATCATAGCATAGAAAACATAAATATTCTTTTTAAATTAATAATGTATCGTATAAATAAAAAATCCCATTAAAACCCACAGTTATTACCTTAAAAAGCAAATAACCGGAAACGGTAATAACTTTGAGTCTTAAGATACTTAAAATCGAGACGAAAAAAACAATACTTTTCAAAAACTCCAACGAAGTTAAAAATAAATTATCCAAACAAAAGGGTATTAGAAGCCTTTAGAAACCATTAACCCCTAATTCAGTAAACTTGTGTAATAAATTAATAATTCACCATGTAAACGAAAATAAAGTGAAAACAAAATATAAAAAAAAAAAAATTAAATAATAAAAATCGAAGCTCAAATAAATAAAAAGAAAGCAACACTGGACAGAACACTGGCATTAAAGTTTTAAAGAAAAATCATTTTTTTATTTTATTTATTTATTTATTTTTTTTTTTTTCATTTTTATATTGTTGTTAAATAACATAAAAAGGGAACAAAAGTAAATATAAACTCAATTTCCGGATACATAACAAAATGATTTTTAAAAATTAATTAAACATCCCTACAGCTGACTTTGGTGAATATATAAAGGAAGTTATATGATAAACAGACAAACAAAATCGATTACGAAACCTTTTCATTAGATGAAAAATCAATAAAAAAAAAAAAAAAATACTAAAAAGTCAATCAATGAATAATAAAATACCCAAAGGCGCACCATCCACAAAATCAACAAACATATGTTTATTTAACACCGAAAAAAAACTAAATAAATAAACAAGCGATAACACCTTTCTATTATTTTTTTTTTTTATTTCAACCAAATATCATTAAAAACATTTGAAAAAGTGACGATAATCCGTGAAAAAACATTCGGAAAGTATAATTAAAAGTAAAATCCTATTTTCGTCTGTATACCCTGTGAAAAGGGTAATCACGTGAGAAATAGAATTATCTGCAGCCTATTTAATAAATATTTCTTTAGTAAATAGGCTTTTAAAACGGTTAGTGTATTACAAAGAAATATATATATTTATTTTAATACGTTTACCGGATTTAATGCTATATTTAATTCGGTAAAATAAATCATAAAATGAATAAAGTTTTAATTATGAAAAAAGAATCTTATGGAATTCTGCAATAAAAATTTCGGATAATATATTTATGGTTTTTTGTTCATGTTATTCTTGACATTTAAAAACCGCACTCTCAACCGTTTATTGCCAATCGGTTATTAAATTTTTCATCGATATTTGCTTAATTATTTTTCGATTGGAAAACTCCATCATTATTGTTATTATTATTGCCATTATTATCTTTTATGACTTTGCCATTTCCGGTAAATTATTATTTCCCAATTTTAGCTGTTGCTACTTGTGTTTAGTGTGCTGATTCTTCGACACCCTATCACACTTTTGTAATTTATTATCGTTTTCTCTCCTGAATCTTTTATGTTTATCAATTAATAACAAATAGCCTTAGATTTAATTTACTTTCATTGTCATTGAATTCTTCCTCAGAAATGTCATAAATATTTATGACTCTATTGTTTTTTTATTGACATTTTTTTCTCATTTTCCGTCGGTCTCATTTCACATTCACTAGAGTTTTGAGCACAAAATTGAAATGGCAATTTCTTAGTACAAACTTCTATTAAGGATAGACAATTTTTTGCACTAATTTAAATAGATTAAGAGGTTAGAGTTCTCAAAAGTATTATAAATATTAAGTTGCTATTAACTCTATCATAGTACTTCTACGAAAATGATTCTTCAAACTTTTTTCCAAATTTTTCATAGTTTAATAATATTTTCAAATTATCATCACAAAATTGATTAATATTTAATTTCAATATTACAAACTGGAATAAAATAAAATCAATAAGAGAAAGCTTGAAATAGTTGCAAAAGTAGAAACGAAACTACATACTTATCAGAAAAGGTTCACAAGTCGACTACACACTACCATTATTATACCAGTTAAAAATTGTCAAATCTCAGTTTATTTTTCATAAGTATTTTATTAAATTATTTCTTTATTAATCTTTTTTGTATTGTTTTATTTATTTATTAGTTTATAATAATTATTATTCAATTTAACTATACATTGATTAAAAATTGGATTTTTTTCTCCACACAATTTTTTTTTTTTTTTTTTTTTCATTAAAAATATTTATTTATTTTATTCATTTTTTTTTTTATAAATGGTTCTTTTATTTACTAAGTTATATAAATTTTTTTCAATCTAACTTTCTTTTTTTTATTTGTTTTAATTAATTACTTTTTTTTTGTAATTATAATTACAAAACACAATAAAAACTTAATTATTAAAAATAATAATGTAATTAGACTTCAATAAAAATTATTATTAAAAAAAAAAAAAAAAAAAATTAAATGACAACCAATGGTTTAAGTATTCGCTGACATTTATTTTTAATTTTTTTTTTTTTTTTTTTTTTACATCTTAATAAACTTTACTTTGCTACTCCATTAAATATTTATTTTAATTTTTATTATTAACTTATATTCGTTAATTTTTTTAACATTTAATATTTGTATTTACAGTTTGACAAGTTGTATTTTTTTTTCCAATAATTTTTCTACAAAATATTTTCCATTTTTTTTTTGTTTACTTAAATACAAATTTTCATTATTTTATAGTTCAAGCATGTAGAAAAATGTTTTTTTTTACTTATTATTATCTTTAATAATATTCTTCTTTTTTTTATTATTTAATTTTATTAATTGATTTTCAATAAAAACTTAAAGCAGAAATAAAAATAGAGATAAAAGTATATTTTTTAAATTTAAAATTATTATGGCAAATGTTTAACATTTATAAGGTTTTAAATTATTATTAACATTTAAGTGTTTTTTTTTCTTTTTCAATAATAAAAAAATTCTTGTGATTGTTGTCATTGCTTATAATAAATTATGTAAAAAAAAACTTTCTTTGTGTCAATTAAACAGTTCAAACACTACATTTTTAAGTTAGTTTAAAAAAAATCTAAAAGTTTTATGTAGTTTCCCGTAGTTTTTTTTTTTTCAGAAAATAATTTTTCTTTATCAACATTTAAAGTAGTATTTTCTTTTTATTAAATATATTTACATATATAACGTATAATTTTACTCAATAATGCAAGCAAAGACAATTAAAAATATTTTTACTCAACTTAACTGTAGCTAAATTAATTAATTAATTGATTTGTAACTATGAAAATTTATTTGAATGCTGTATGTGTATAGCTTAGATGAAAATGAAATTGTCTCGGCTAAACAAAACATTTTTATACCAGTTTTAAGAGGAAACTTGATTTCCAGACACTTTCTTGTTAAGTTTAACAAAAAACTACTTTATATCTACTATTCGTTACGTTACGTTAATTAAATATTTCTCTTGATTCACCAACCAAAATCGACAAACACTACATACAGCGTTCACGGAAAGTTGTGAAAATTTTAGTTAAGCAAAAGATTGTTAATTGTCTAGTTGCAGCTAATTTTTTATTCATTGTTTTCTTCTTTTTTTTTACAAATAATTAATTCTATGAATTTTCATTTTTATTTCCTTTTATTAATTTTAAAAAATTTATTTTTATTTTGTTTTTTATTCATTCATTAATAAAATTTTGTTTATTTATTTTATACTTTTTAAATTGGATTATACACATATATACAAACATGGCGAGTGTTGAGTTCCAATGCGCAACGACATATTGACTTATTAATTTGATTTTCAATTTTTCTTTTAATCGTCAATAAAAATCTGTACAAAAAAAGCAGGTTAAAAAATAAAAAAGTTAAAAACAAAATAATTTTTTTTTTGTATCCATGTTTTTCGTTCTTTCTTTCTTTTTTTCTCACTTTTTTTTTTTTTTGTATTTTATGTAATTCGTCAAATGTCGTGCTGAGCTTAATTTTAACAGAAAAATTAGTACAAACAATAATTAATAATAATTTTTAATTTATTTATTTATTTTTTAAACTATTTATACGTTTTTTTTTTAATTTTATTTTCTTTTTTTTTTTTTCTTTTTTTTTTCATTCAAATTGTGACGTTTCGTTTTCAACCGCCATTTCGTATTCACGTTTTTTCGCCTTTATTTCATTCAATTGCTTTTCTACTAAGTAGATATTTTATGATAAATAATAAAAATCCCTTTTTTGCCTTGTGTTTGTTGTATTTTTGATATTGTCATATTAAATGAACTGTTTTTATTTTTTTGTTGGTAAAAGGAAAAAAAATCAAATGTGATTGCTTAAGTGACTTAATAATGAATTAAAAAAAAAAAAGATCTCTAAACAGATTAGAGAAATAGAAATTAAACAGAAAGTATTATTAAAATGAATATTATGTACTTTTTAAGCACGATTACATATTTTAATCATGCTAAAGTCACTGAAAACATAATTTTTTAGATAGATAATTATATGTTTAAGCAATAATTCACTTAATTAAACAATGCAACAAAAAATACAACAAACCACTGCGCTAAACGGATATTAACCAAAAAATAATATAAAAAAAATCGCTGATTGCTTTTAATCAATTTCATTATTTCGCCATTTTTATAAGTATTTTTATTAATTAATTATTAACTTTATTTTTATTTTTTATTTATTTTTTTTTTTACTTATATTTCTACTTTACTTCATCATCTTTACTATGTGTTTTAGGAGTTTTTGTGTATGTAATATGGGTCAGTGATAAATCTTATTTTAATTAACATTACAATGTTTTACAAATATTATTTTAATAATATAATAATCAGGTGCCCAAATCAGGTGCCATTGTGTATACTAAATATCTTGCGTGTGCAGTTTCCTCTATATAAAAAACCGGTAAGTAAAATGTCTTTCAATGAAATAAAAAAAATAAATAAAGTGAAACAAACAATTTTCACGATATATATGGAAATAAAACTTAATGGTGTCATAGAAAGAACAAAAAATAAAAAAGATATCTCAGCGTTATTTTTTATGGTAATAATAATTAAATTAATGATAAAACTGGTATACAAAAACTTTCTACTAATTAAAGACCAGTTTTGTCATGAACGTGAAAAATAAAAATAAAACAAATAACGAAATTTAAGCGAGAATAATAAGGAAAAATAGGTATGTGCTTGTCAGATTTATTTTATAAATAATTAGCTTGATAAATTTATAATTATTAATTTTCTTTACTAGTTTACTACTAGTTTGCAGGTCTTCATTGAATTAAATTAGCTTTTTTTTTTTAAATAAAATAAAAACGTGCACTATTAGTCCTACTTTTACAGGATACAGTTATTTTTTGTTTCCCTTTCATTTCAATTAGGTTTTATAGTAATAGTAGAAGTAGAAAAATAAAAATAGAATTGTTACACGAGTGTTACCTGTATTATTATTATTTTTTTTTTTTTTTTTTTTTGCTTTCTTTTATGCATTTTTTTTTTATTAACTAATTTTAATTACTTTATTTTTTAACTAATATTAAATCTTAATTATAATTATTCAAAAACATGTTCTTCATATTTTTTTTTACAGCAAAACACAAAAAAAATTAAATTAAATTTGATTAAAGATTAAAGAAATTCTTTTTTTGTGTTTTTTTTTTTTTCATTAATTTTTTTTTTTTTATAAATATATAAAGATAATTTTTCTTATTTATTTACATAATTATTTACAAATAGATAAATATTTTATTAAATTTTTTTTGTTTGTATTAATTAAATATATTTTTTAGTTATTCAAAAAAAAATTCTTTTTGTCAATTGTCAATTAATTGTTATTTTTATTTTTTTTTTTTGTATTTCTTTATTATCATTAATATAATTTAATTTAATTACCATTTTTGGTCGTTTTTACAACATTTTTTAATTAATAAAATATATATTAACTGGTATACATAATCTCGTATACCAGCAACATAAAAATTAGTCAAATCTTCAATTAATTGCTTTCCTGTTAAATAATCACAAAAACAATAATAAAAAGCAAAATTAATTGAATTATTTATTCTTCATTAATAAGAACAAGGAAGAAAAAAACAAGAAAATGGTATTTACACCTGATAATTAAATTATATAAACTAAAAAAAGAAAAATGTAAGAAAACTCTGAAAATAGAGTCAATTATTTAAATTATTATAATTATTGTAAATTAATTAGTAATTTTTCAATTTAAAAAAAGCAACAAGGGGTAAAAATAAATTATTTTATTGTTTTAATGAAAAAAAAGGTTAATCCTGTGCGTCCAAACACAGAATTGTTGCAATCAACAAAACCACGACAATTATTATTAAATTATTTTTCTGATGATAATTCATTAGCCAAGATCAACACCAGCGAATACTACAAGCTTCTGGTTTTTTTTTTTTTTTTTTTTTTTTTTCATTTTAAAACTCTACTGGTCTGTTGCATCTGTGGCTGAATTCAATTCTCATCGGTTAATTTTCCAATATTTTTTTAACAACTGCAATGCAGTTCAATGCAATGCACTATAACAAGCATTTTACTTGGTATAGTGAGCAAAATATCTATAAACAAAAAAAAAACTTTTTTTGTTTTCAACCATTATGTCTGGCTTACCAAACAAAATTCAATAACTTTTGCATCTGAATGTGCACAAAGCTCGTTGAAAACACAATATTTTTTTTAATTATTTATTTTCAAAATTTTTCTTCGCCACTCAGAAAAAAATATTTTTCTGATTTTAATATAAAATTTGTGGCAGCAAAATAAACGGTAACTTATATATACCGATACAAATATTTTCATTTTATATGATTTCACCTTTTATCAGAGTTTGTGAGAAGAATATTAAAAATTAAATAAAATAAGTATGTACAGGTTTCGTGAAAAACAGGTCCGAGTTATCGTATTAAATAATTTTTCTTTCTTCTTACTTTCTTAGAAAATACAGATATTATCCCGGTAGTAAAAATATTAGTAAACTGGGTAAATTACAAAATCTATCAAAACTAAAAAAATTTACTATTCGGATAGAAAACCGATTCGAGATTCAAAATTATATTTTTTTTTAATTACTTTTAATACCAAATTAGTATTGGTAATTTCTGTATTTAAAATCAATAAAAAAAATTGTTTTCATTAATTAATTTTCTAAATGCATAGAAGAAGGAAGAGAAAAATTAATTCTTGTTTATGAATTCAAAAAAAAGAGAAGAAACTTTTACAATTTTATTTTTTTCAATAAAGTTATCATTTCTCCTAATTATCTACTTCATTTAATTTTTTTTTTTATCATTTATGTTTCTTGTTGTTAAGTTTTATTCAATTCTTCTTGTTTATTTTATATTTTATTATATTTTTTTTTTTTTTGAATTAATAATAAAATATCAGCACAAACGTAGGTTATAAACAGACAAAAATGTCTTAAGTTTCTAGTTCCTTTTTTACTTTTAAATCATCAGCAAGTATTGTAGCAATTTCACCTTGCATAAATGCCCATGGTATTGTTGAATTTGCTAATGGACATTTTTCTCCACTTGGGCAATAAACTTCAGCACCGGGACCCTAATAATAAATATTTTTGATTAAATATCAATCAAACAAGTAAAGATAGAATTAAATGTTTACCTGTCGCTTTATGCTCTCTCGACTACACGGAAAACAAAATTTATGTGATCCCACGGAAGGACATTGCACAAAATGTGTATCCTCTAAACGCTCTTGGCACAATGTACACTTTAACATTGGATTTGATTGTACTGAGGGAACCGACGATACAGAAATTTGTGAACCTGCATTTCCAGCATCCGAAACAGCTGCTCCAGATGGTAAACCATTATTAGGATTACTATTGTTATTATTATTATGACTATGATTATTACCGACTGGTACGCCATGATTACTATTATTGTTGCTATTATTATTATTATTATTGGTGTTATTAATGCCTGGAGGATTAGCAGTATTATTATTATTATTTATTCCATTTGGATTACTGCTGGATCCATTGCTGTTATTATTATTATTATTTGCCGCGGGTACACCGCCATTGCATCCACTTAGAGCTACATTATTTGGATTATTATTGTTATTAACGCCAGGTACAGCTGTTGCTACCGTTAATTGACCAGCATTTGATTGTGCTTCTGTAGATGTAACTGTTGTGCTAGACACATGACGTGAACCAGAGGATCGGCGTCCACTTGATGATCCTAAAAAAAATATAATAAAATTAAAGTTGTACATTTAAAATAAATATATTTTATTTATATTTACCAGAACTATTAGGCGAGTGTTGGCTACCACGTGAAGCTGATCTAGGTGGCCCTGGTGGTCCAGGAGGACTAGGACCGCTACGTAATGGACTACCAGATGCAATTGTCTCTGCAATAGACATTAAATTAGCCATCGGACTTTGTAATGGTGTTACTGGTGGTGCTGGTGGTGTTGATTCTCCCATTGTAACCGGCGGTAGTGGCATTGGTGGTTGATAAACTAATTCATAATATAGAATCAATAAATCATTTTAACTCTTTTAACTTATTTGCGGCAAAGTTTTCAGAATTTAATTTAAAAACCAAAAAAAATGCTAAAAATCGCACCCGCAACAGTAATGTTTATAATTTTAGTGAAAAAGAAATGTGATTGAGAAAAAAACGTGAAATTTTTTTTATATATTTGCCACAATTAATTTCATTAAATTTTTTTTATTTTTTTAGATTTTTAGTACATATTTTGGGAGAATTTTTTTTTATATTTAATGAGATATATATTTATGTGTGTTACAATAGATGGCAGTAATTTTAAAGAAATCATATTATGATTGCGTTTTATTATAAAAAATTCAACTGCAAATTTTTTAATCCATTAATTCATTTATGATTAGTCTAATTATTTTTATATAAAGCTGCTTTATATTATTTATTTCTTTATTTGAAAACAGAAGAAAAAAAAACTCTTTAAAATAAATTATATGTGATATATTTCTATTATTCATGGATGACTTCAAATAATAAAATCAATCAATATCCCAAATGTAATATAAATTAATTCTAAAACACTATATATTTGATATGATCCGGCAGAACTAAAAAATTTACATGATTAGATAGCAAAAATTTAATTAAACGTAATTTGATTATTTATTTATCACATTATCAGTAATGTAAGTAAATAAATAAATTTGACACAACAAATGCAAAGATAAGATTAGAATATATGCGAAAAATCGTCATGTATGTTGTTTTGTTAATATGAAATATTAAAAAACTAATAAAAAAAATTATATTTGCTTTTAGTCATATGATAGTATTATTACTATTCGGGCCTATTTTTACTAAATTAATATTATATGCCTATCAAAGGTACAAGCGATAGATGACGAAGAAAATTTTAAATTCCATAATTGCTGTAAAATCTGACTTAATGTGACTAAAAATTGTTAATATAATGTCATATTCATCAAGTGACTTAGTTATACACATATTAACAATAAATTAAATAAAAAAAAAAATAATAAAAATGAAGATTAACAACCGATAACAATAAACAAACCCAACCGATTCATAGAAAAAAAAATTATGTAACGGAAATATAACAATTCTATTTGTTTTTATTTTATCATATGAATGTATATAATAAACACGACAAAAAATAAACGAATGATAAAAAAAATAAGCAGAACTACAGAAAAATTAATAATTTCACTTTCTTACAACATTTAATCAGAATTAACTAACCACAAAGTCTTTAAAAACAAAAAAATTATTTTACACATAAACAACGAAAATTAAGTCATCTTAACATGCTCGTAATGTTTATTTTCTTTTGAGTAAACATGCCATGCGCATTATAAGACTATTTGTATAAATATATATATATATATATTTACGGAAATTCTTTGGCCGTTTTCCAAAAAAATACTATAATATGTTTTCATCATTATTATCATCATCATCATCAGCATAAGCAAACATTTTGGCAACGTATAGTATATTAATATAATAATGGAAAGAATACAATTGATTCTTGGCAAAATTATTAAATAAGATCTACGAATAAAAAAAATAATTTAACTTTTTTGTTTGCATTTACTGGAAATCTGGCAGCAATGCAAATTTTTTTTTAATAAAATGAAAAATGGCCAACAACCAAAATTATTATCATCAAATAATTATCAACAATAAAGAAAACATAATATATATATAAATATACGAATAAGAAAAAAAATTGACACACAATAAAATTTGCAAAAAAAAAAAAAAAACAAAAGAAGGGAGATGCAAAATTGTTTATTATAGATATATGAATATGCTATATGCGATAGTAATTACGAAACATTAATAATCGCGCCAACTTACAGAATATGTATGTATGCATAAGATATACAATACACGCATTTAAACTAAAATTGATTTTTTTTTATACTTTATTACACAAAAACGGCAAATAATTTATTTAGATGTGTTTGTACGCTTTTTAAAACAATGCCCACAAGTGACACACATGCAAAATCATTAAAATTAAGTTCGTGATCGCACGGTATTTATAAATGTAGTAGTACATAAAAAGAAATTCAAAAACGCTATTGTGTGTCATGCCATCCAACTGGTTATGTTTACACTATTGTTCTACTATCTGTTTTAATAGAGTGAAATTAAAGTATAAACTTGTGTGCGTGTCCGCCTGTGTGTATACATTTGTGACTAAACTGACGTCAGAAAATCGATAGAAATGTCTCAACATTTTAATAGCAACGCAAATAGCAACGCATTCATAGACAAATGCTTGTATATTTAGTTTTAGTTTCATTAAATAAAAAAGTACACATGTGTGAGTTTTATTAACCCGAAATATCAATTGTTTGAATTTTATCAAATAAACAACATTGTTGCCAGATTTCTGATTTTACATTTAATTTTAAAAATCAAAAGAAATTAAGATACAGATTAATTAAAAAATTTCTGTCCTTCAAACATTTTTTAAAATAAATTAAAAATGAATAATAACAAAAAATGACGTAACGCTCGTTTAACTACGTCATATTTTACAAACCAAATAAAGTAAAATATTTTATAATGACTGCAGGTGGCATATATATGTAAACAAAACAAAAACAATTTAGATCATTGACTTTCAGATCGTTAGAATTTGATAAACGAAAAATATATAAACAAATCAATTTTAATCAATTATTCATGAATTAAATAAATGTCACATGTTAGTCAACAAATGTTTCAAAGAATTTCATTACGTCATAGTAGATTTTTTTTAAACATAACAAAACGTCATTTAAAAGTTACGACAAAGTGAATAAAGACGATATTTTTCAGAAGAAATTTCTTAATCTATATATAAATTTTATATTAATTCCTTTCAATAAAAAATTTTTAACCTTGAACTTAAACTGAGTGTAACATCCTTAAATACTAACGGCAACACTGTGCCCTATAATATTCTTACGTTACGGTGCTTTGTGTACAAATTGAACAAGCTCAACAAAACCACCAGGTGTTTCTTTTTCTTCTTTAATTGAGTAACAAATAAAACATGACGTCATAATATCGCATCAACTTCCTTCAAGGGAAAAAATAATAATAACTAGCAAAATAAGACAAAAAATGAACAAAGGCCGTTATAGAACCCCAAATATTATTTATAACGAAAGTTTTGAACATATATACAAACTCTATGTAAACACTATGTAAACAATATTTTTTTCCAATTTAAATTAAATTTATTATATTTATTTGTCACAGAAAAATATTTATAAAACACTGAGAAAGTAACAGAAAAATAACAAAATTATATAAAGAGAAACTTTGACAACGTATTAAACGTCACAAAATTTATATTATTTTTGTTTTTCTCATTAATTTATTTAATCATCCTACAGGTCAGAGTATAGCGACTTTATAAATTAATTTAAAAAATATTGAGTAAAGAAATTAAAATTAGCTAAAAATAAATTTATCAAAAAAATTAAATTATAATAAGAAATTGATATACTAAAAATTATAGATTTGGCAACATAGCAAATTATGTTTTAAAAAAGCGAACAGCGATAATTGTAATAGAAAAACTGAAATAAGCGGATGCCGTATGTCTGTTTGATTAAAAAAAAATCAACATTTCATATAATACAGCATTAATAAAATAAAAAATTAAATGAATAAAACTAATACTCTTGCAACTCTACTAAAAACAAAAATAATTAAATAATATTTCTATTAAAGTTAAAACGATTCAATGTATTAGTTTTAATTTAAATAAACAAGTAGCCGTGCAATAAAATCACGTGACGCATACATTTTTTTAAAATATACTTAAAAGTAAGTACAAAAACAAAAATAATTTTTATTATGTTAAGCAAAATTAAAGAAGAAAACAAAACGTTATCGCATAAAAAAAAAAAGTGACGACCGAGAGAAGGTTGCGCGATTTACACATCGCGCAGCAAAACAATTTTTTTTTATTAAACTTATACACAAGTTTGTGACACGTCGCGTCGCTAAAATAATTTTTTATTTGATTTAAATGTGTTTGTGTACACACAAAATATGTGTAGACAAGCTAGTGTGACTTTTGTGTTTATTTTTCAAACAATGTGACGTCACATTCCTATTGAAATTTCTTTAAATTAAAATTGTAATAAAATACAACAGTGTGTTAGGGAGATTGTGCAACAAAAGAAATAAAATTTATAATTAATCACGCACACCGCAGAATACAATTAAGTTACTATTTTCAAAATTTTCTTCTTTATTTTGCTTTCTTTTTATCATTTTTTTAGTTGAATTAGAGTTTTTTTTAACGTATTTATAAACAATATGGCGTCGTCAGTATTTTAATTCGTTTTGTTTTTGTATTTTTTTTTTTCAATTTTCCCCGTCGGCTTTGAACAGTAAAGTAACAGAAAAATGACACGAAAATAATTCTTTAATATTTTTTTTAGTCTGTTGTCCCAGTGCTTTTAAAAACCAAATCATAAAAAAAATTCAAAGAATATTACGGTAAAAATAAAATAAATTATGGGTAAAAAATACAGAAAAAAACTAAACATCATAAAAAAAGGATGAAAATCCCGTCACAATAAAAACCCGTTGTAAAGAGTTTTTTTTTTTATTATCAGTTAATGTCGATTTAAATAATCCATCTTATTTAAATCCAGATTAACACAAAATTCTTAAAGTTTTCTAGAAATGCCGTCGGGATGTCATAAAAACTTTATGTAAAAATTATTTTTCTTTGAAATTTTATAATAACACAATACAAAGTTCGACGAATATATTACAAAAAAAGGGTTTTTTTTCTCGCGGATTGTAAAGGAAACAAAAGAAAAATAATTCTAGGTTGACGAACTAACATTAATAAAGAAACTAACCTCCAGTTTTAAATGTGGCTGTGTCAAATGATGGGGCTCGAACTGGTAATTTATCCTTATAGCTTGGCTGGCGCTCTGGCACAAATGGGACTCCAGGTAATGATTCGCCACGTGTTAATGGAGGTCGATTTGGAGGTGTCTCTTCTGCTGTAATGCGTTTATTCATGCTGGGACTTTCATTATGTCCGTCTTCCTCTTCTGGTGGAGGTCTTTTTAAATTTACTGTGTGCGCTGGTGGCTGTACCTGTCTATTCGAATGTGCTGGCATATGATGTGGTGAGATATGAGCAGTCATACGTGTTGTACGTACGGGTGTCGGATCGTGCGGTTCCATTTTTGGTGCGAAATCCATTAAAGAAGGACCCGTCGGAGCAGTACGCATTGCAAACGTGGGATGCATTGTCGGGGTATGTCGTTGTGACACTTCACCATTTTCATGAGCCCTCTTACCAGTCGCATGACTACGTTTCAAGTGTCGTACCGTTTCCAAAACAATTTCAATTCGATCAGCACCCTCATAATTAACGCAACCACGGCAAACTGATTCGGAGAAGTCATTTAATAGTGCCCACGGCATCCGTGGCAAATCACAGAGATAACAATGTTGTCTCTTTGTTTGGATCGACATTTCAATGTTAAATTTTTTAAATTATTATCCCAAAAAACACTGACTCAATTATTCCACTATTTAATTATAATTATAAACTATTTTTATTATTATTTTATTTACTTTACAGTAAATACCACAAATTTAATGTCACCGATCGCACGTTGCAGCAATTTTTAATAAAAAAGCTTTAGCTTTCGTTTTTCACATTAATCCAATGAATATAATTTTTTTTTTTTGTAATTTTGTGTACTTATTTACCACTAATACATTATATTTTAATTAGAAAAAACTGATTAAATAAATTTTATTTAAGCATATCGTAAATCCTTTAAATCCGTACATTTTCAAGTGAATATTTTTATTTTTTGGTTCGGGTTTTTTTTATCACCTTTCACATTTTCACCGTTTTCAACCAGGAAAACATTGAGTGAGAAAATAAAAAAATAACGAAAATTATTTATCCAGATTTCTGGGTCGGTAATTGAGTGTTATCCAAATGATTGCACTTTTGTCGCACTTATGTTGTAATCCTCACAAGAAATCCTTAATAATTATAATGTTATTTGCTTAAATTAAAAGTAGCAAACCGTAACGCATACTCAATATGGCCGGCGATTTATTTTATTTTTTCTTTAACTTCCCATTGAGCTTGTATAAATTTTTTTCTTCTTTAAAACTATTTTTCACACTTTAATCCATTAAAAAATTAACAAATAAACTTTTCACTCACTTTGAAAATTATTTAAAACAAACTCTGGCAGCGCGTTTTGGTAATAAAAAAAAAAAAAATTTGCAAACTGAGAATAAAAATAAATAATTTTATAAATCGCGCGCGCGTTCACACTGTGTTAATACAAATAGAATATTCAAAATATTTTATTTCCTTCTTTTTAATTAAAATTTAATTTCATTAATATTTTTTATTAATCAAAGAATCGAATATCCGTATCGACCGCACCGTTTGAACAGAATAGCAGCAACAGCGGCAGCGTCAAGTTATGTTGATATTATAAGGCGAAATAGAGTTACACAAAATGAACGAGTCCAAAGAAAAACAATTGCATGTATAGGTGAACATACACTTATACAGTTTATATAGATTCAAATTTATTTATACTATCTACTAACATTCGTGAAGCAAAATACGCTACTTTGATATTATTTTTTATTTTATTTAACAAAAAAAAAACAACTGAGAAGCAGAAAAGACGAGCCAATGGAAATCAAAAACAAAAATAAATAATAAAAAAAATCAGCCGTTTTCCATCGTATTCGCGTCACACACGCAGTATATGCTTATTTATATTGATCGCAAACAACACATAGGTGCGAAAAGGATACAAGATTAACGTTCAGTTATTTTAAGCTTTTATATAATACAATTGAGTGAACTTGCTTGAATAAAAAATATATATGTATATATAATCGTGTGTACGAATTTTTTTTATTTATTTTTGGTATTCTTGCCCTGCTATAGATTGTGACGACACAGAAAATATAATACAATCGTGTTTTGTGTGCGACGCGGATGAAATAATAAAAATAAACAAAAAATTATATAAGAATTTTTTATGTAGCATTGTAAAAGTATAAGTCGTTTTGAAATTATATTTATTCTAAAATTCACTTTGCATATAGAAAACCTTCTTTTTTATTTGACTGATTTTATATCTCTCTTACACTTTTGGAAAAGATTTCTTTTTTTAAATAATGCGCATGGCTGAATAATAAAAATTTATATAGATGCGTTTGTGTGGGTGGATATTCATATGTATTATATGTAAATGACATGAATTAATTTTTAAAATTCTATTAGCAGTTTTATCCAATTAATAAATTCAAATTAAATTATTTAATTTAATTTAATTGGATTTTTGGCAACGCTGTACTATTCGTTTTGCTATTTATTTCAACACAAAAGGTAATTTAAAGCTGACAAGAAAAACGAAAAATAAACCACATTACTGTAACAAATATGGTTTAAACATTTAAAAATGCAAAGCAAAAGAAAACCAAACCTACCAAATGTGCCTTTTGTTAAACAAAAACCAACTGTACATTATATATTTCATACTAATCCTACTGCATCATGTACTAAGTAACGTATATACTAAATGCAATAGTGTGCGTTTCGTAAATAATTTACAGCAACATTTTTTTTATTAAATATAAAATTGAATACAAAAAAACGAAACGAAACGAAACAGTAGAAAAAGATGAAGAAAGTTTTTTTTAATTAAAAATACTCAGCTGTAGGACGTAAGAGACGAAGAATGCAGAATAATATTGAATTGTGACGTCACACATGTATAAAGCGCGTGCGCTAAAATATATTTTTTTAAACAACATTACAGCAATGTTCATTTCAAACTATTTTTTTTAATTAATTATATTCATTAAATAAATAAATAATTTTTATAAATTAAATTCAATATGTCAAATTTAATAGTTAAAATTATATTTTTATATGACGTACATTAAATGTTGTACGATACTTGTCTGTAACGTCACTTTAAATTATCTTTAATAATAAAATGCCTGCGCAGTATATTTATCTAATGTAAATAAAACGTTCGCTTTTAGTAGGATTGGTGTTTATTTCAATAAAAAACTCATATTACAACTACTATTATACAATGTTATAAAATTTAATAATAAATAATAATTCACGTAGAAATTTTGCCGTTTTGGCTGACTGCCAGCAATAAAACATTGACATAATGAAAATAAAAAATAAAAAGCGACATCGTTTTTTTTTACTTATTTTGTTTATGTTTTCATTTTGTTAGTGTTGGTAAATATGCATTCGGAATTTCGTGTAAATAAACATTTTTTTCTTCTATAAATAAATAATTTATAACCATAAGATTATATGCTGTCAGCGTTGAAAATTCTTTTAAGATTTTCTTATTTGGAAGACAGTTTTAATGAGAAATTTAAAGCATAAATAAAACGGAATGGCAGTCGCTTTAAATGTTTGATGCAAGTGTATTAGTTTATGAAATTTAATTAATCATTCTTGTTTTTATGCTGTAGTGTTAGTAAAAACATTAATTGTACTGTTACAGTATGGCCTTAATAATTTATATATAAAAAATTATTTGGAATCTGTAAGTTTGCAAAAGTATAGGTGTACATTTATTTATATGAATTTAAAACAATTAATTTGCAAAAATAATAAAAATGGGAAACAACTAGCTCTTTCCCTCTTATATAGTGCAAAATTATTTATATTTACTTAATGAAAATATTATCGTGCTCTGTGTGTATCGTACTTACCTGGTTTTTTTTATTTTAAATTAAATAATCACACAGCTTCTATGCGTATAAATTAAAAAAGAAAATAGTATTTATTAAAGCTGATATGCATGAATTAAAAAAAAACTATTTATTAACACTACTATATTATTTTTTGCAACTTTAATTTCTCATATTATTACACTAAGCTAGTTAGTAACATATTTCGAACAGAATTGTTATATTTTGTAGATGGGTTAGAGATGTTTTACTTAAAATTTTTCGATAACTATTTTGCTTAAACCATAAATGTCACGTAATTTTGTTTGTTTTCTAATTAACAATAATATAAATAAAAAAAGAAAAACACTTAAATAAAAAATAAACACGGAAATTATGTTAATTAAAGTCTGGTTAAGCTTGTTTTAAGTAACAGAAAATATTGGCTATTAGTTACATATTTTCATTTTCAAAAATCACGAGATCGCAACATTTAAGAGAAAGAAAAAAAAACTATAATTAAAGTTCGCATGCGCAATAGAATGTTAGTTAGTGGTGCAATCTCATTTATCTTATTCTTAGGTTTTTTTTTTTGCTATTTAATGACGTATTATGACTTAATGAAATCAAGAAAATATTCTCTATATTGTCATAATTAATTTGTTGAAAGAAAAAGACGACTGACAAAAATTATATAAACACAAGATAATTGCATTGCACTACGTCAATATTTGTTTGTTTTATATTTTTGTATAAACTACGAGACATAACGACAACAGACAATAAATGTTTTTTTTCTTTCTATTTTGTTGTATGTTATTAATAAAAACAACAAAATATTGTTAATAAAAATCTTGCGGTTTAATCTAATTAAAGCCACACATGATTAATATTTAAATTCAGCAAAGACATCAAGCAATACATGATTTTTTTAAAGCTGTTTGTTTTGCTTTTCAAATACATTTATGTAATATAATAAATTTAATAAAAAAAAAGGAAATAAGTGAATTAAAGTGTGTAAATTCTTCGTATTCATACATCGTATTTCTTAAGTTTGCCAAAAGAAAAATCGGAATAAAAAAAAGATTTTTTTTGAAATTTTTTTATTTATAAATAAATCTAGATTACTGTGTGTAACGACAGCGTAAACGACGTAAACACAGCAACAGAAACTGAGTCAGCAATAACAAAGTAGAATACAAAAATATATATACCAATTTGGTGACGTCACAGCGCAGCCACAACAATGTACCGATTTTGATGATTTCGTTTTGTTTCATTTCTTTGTAGATGTCATTCAAAAAGATATCATTATGGTGATCAATAGCGTTGATGCAATTTTTACATCATGCAATCGTCTGGTACCGTTGCTCACCAATTTTAGCAATTAGGTGAGTGTATGTTTTCATTCAGAACGTTTACAGTTCTATGCTGGATTTTTTTAAATAAAAAAACTTTTAATTAAATTTAAGTTAAACAAAAAGTAATGTTTACGTGGGTCATTTGTTCCCGGAAGTAGTTTTTATATTTCATATTTAAACAACGCGTAAATAGAACCCCATATAAAGGTGATCTGTAAATAGTAATTACGAGAATGAAGTAATTGGAAGTAATTTTAGTATTATTCTGAGTTTGTTTTCAAATGGAACGAAAACCTATAGAAAATTATATTCATCGATTATTCTTCTATCATAAAAACATTTTAATCAGTTTTTTTTTCGTTTTGATTTATGAAAATTATGCACATAATCGTAATCCCTCCTACTAACCACTTCACCATCGATTATAATGTTTTTTTTTCCAAACTCCTGAAAAAATAAAAGAAAAAAATTTCCAGTATTTTTGTTATTGCAACAGAATGTTTTAGAGTATAGAAGGGGATTGGTGTTATTTTTGTTTTTATCGAGGAAATTAAATGAAATATTGTAAAATAATTTATAAATTTGCGAACTTTGTCTGCTCTGGAATTATTATGTATTTTATTCACATGCATGAATATTTGATTAAAAACACAAAAAAAAGTAAAATCAGCGCGAAATAGGAAAAAGTAAAGTTATAATAATAAAAAAAATACGAAGTATACCCCTGAAATAAACACCCTTAATATCCTTAAATAATGACGACGAATATAACGTTACCATTAAATCTTTCTTCTCCATCTCCTGTTTATTTCCTTCTTTTATTCATCATCATCCACAATTCATTAAGATGATTGCAATGGAAATGGTGTAGCGGTAGCATAGTGGTGGTGGCATGCAGCCTGTTAGCCTAAGAGCACAAAAAAACGAGAAAAATAAATTAAAAAATAAAGGGAAAGGAAAATAAAGTGTAGTAACGAAGACAAAAAACGGTACATTGATTGCTTTTATTGGGATGTGGGTGGTTAGATCTCTTTTTAAATTTATTTTTTTATCCGGAGAACAATTTTTTTTTTTTATTTTACTAGAGATGTAATAATTGCGTCGTTGTAGTTGTCGTGATATAAGAAAAATAAAAATAGCAATAGCAATAAACGTGTGGAGAATAGAAAATTGTGGAAAAACTTGATGAGGTAGTAAAATTCATTAATATTGATTACTTTCAAGAAAGGAAAACAGTCAATTTTATATGGAAAATTGTTAAATTTTTAAAAAGATTTATTCACGACAACAAAATGTTTGCTTTAGTTGACTTAATTTATTTAGCTACAATTATCTATATTATATTTTTACAATTATCATTTTAGCTAATTAATTAAATCTACAGAACAGAGATGACAGTTTGTTGACGAAAATTTACTTTACTTACTGCCATTTAATATTGCCTGTTAATAAAGAAGTTTTTGCTAATGGTTATGTTATTTATTATCCAAATTAAATAGTTAAATTTCAAATAATAAATCAATAACTTATTGGGATAATGTTTTTCGTCATATGAAATATATCTAATTTATAAAACTCACCTACAAACATACGTTAAGAAATTATTGTAAAAAATATTTTCCGAATTATAAAAAATTCGTTATTTAAGAATGGGTTTTCCCCGATCGTTAGAACTATCGCACATCAATGCACTATTAATTTTCTATTTCCAATAAAAATTACTTTCATGGGACTAATTAATTAATGGTTTTTATATTAAAGTTACTTTAACAAGAAATCTTTAACAATATAATGACATTACAGAATTTAATTTAAATTGTATCACAAAAATCTTTTATAGTTACACAACATATAAGAAAACCTATTTATAGTATTAATTATTATATTTAATTATTTAAATCTTTGAAAGGTACACGTGAACCGTTCTGTAAGAAAGTCAATTTATTATTATAAATAAACGAAAGTCCTGAAATTAAATCATAAAATTTATAATTATTTATTTTACTTCTTAAAAATAAAGAAAATTGACTAATAATTTTCAGCCAAGATTTTGGCGGGAAAATATAATTACATCAAACAAAAAAAAGTAATAATAAAATACATTCGAGAATTTAATTCAGTTTAATTAATTTTTCATGTAAACAAATGAAAGGGGCAAATTTCACAAAAGATAAAAAACGTGGCTAGACACACTTTGAATAAATAAGCAATAAAAAAGCACAGAAATTGCAGTTTAGAAATCAGAAGCATTTTTAATATTTCCTTTGATGTCATCATGAGGATATTTAACAAAACAACAAAAGTTGCATTCAATTCTTTTACAACTGAATACGTCATCAACATCCATTATGTCACCCATTTTTAATACAAATAAAAAAAAACCTATTTATTTATTTTTGGGTGAATCTTTGTTTGTTTGTTTGTTTTTGTTTTGTTGGTATATTTATCGTTTTTGCATTTTTGCGTTGTTGCTGTTATGTCCCAGACCCTGGCCAACTAAACTAGGTACATTACATAACATTACGTTACGTTACATTTAAATTATTGATTTTTTCGCGTTGGTGTTGTTGCCTCGCTACTGCTACTAACATCGTCGTCGTTGTTTGATTTTGCTATTGCGCTGCTTCTATTGGGGTTTTCCCTCCAATTTCCTCCAATAACAAAAAAAAAACGTAATCATCTCGCATTACATCACATTCGATTTTCTTATAAAATGTAGCCAAAAGAAAAATATAAAAAAAAAATCTGCTCAGCTACACGAATATAATGAAAAATCATTAGTTTGTATGTATTCAGGCGCTAAGATGGCCGACAATAGTATAGATTTTTATTTTATTTGCTGTGTTGCCATAACAACCGCCGGGATTCGCACGCTTCATACGTGCGGCTGTTGCAAAAAGAAAAAAGAAAATTCGTATGCTATAAAGCGTTTTATTATTTTTTTTTATTTTTAATCCTAGACAAGGATATAGTTTTTATTTTATTTTTTACATTTTTAAATTCTCTGTGCTTTATTATAATGAACACACCCCCTTAATGTGGGTTGAATATATTTTTTTTTCATTTGACGGCATTTTAAAATAATTAAAAATTTTTTTTTTAATTTCTGCGCGCGCATAATTAATTTTTTTTGCGATGATCTCATTTCGCGGGACTTAACACATGTTTTGTATTTTTTGTTTCAGATTCTTCACATCGTTGAGTGCAATAAAAAAAAAAAAAACATAAATAATTTAAAATAAAAACATTTTTCTATAAATAATTTTTTATTTAAAATAAAATAAATAATAATAAATACTGTGACGTAATACAAGTTACTTCACTTAACTTAAACTTTACTGTTTACTTTTTTTACGGTTAAATGAAAATGAAATTGAATTTACTGTTTTTTTCTTCTTTGCCGTCGTCGTCTCTATTCTTCACAGCTTGTTGTTTTCATTTTATTTAATTAATTTTATTTCATTCAGTCGCCATATTTTTCATTTTATATTTTGATTTCACTTCATTTGATCTTAGATCAAAAATGTAATTTATAGTAGAGTTTCGAGAACAGCGTTCCCGGAAATATTGATTTTCCGTTTGGAAAAAAAAAGTCACACGAAAAGGTGAAACTTTCGTTTACCGAATTTTATAGTATGAAAGTTCATAGTCTGACCTGTAGTCTGAGTTATAAAATCGTTGATTCGTTGTGGAATGATACTAAACGACTGCTATTTTATTATCTTTAAAAGCTTACTAAACTTTTTTTTTTTTAATTAATTGAAATTTGGTTTTGGTATAAAATTCAATGCAATCTTTCTGTGACATTATCGGCTTTTTGATTGTCCGGATATTTAAACAACAAATGTTGACCTAAATTAACAAAAAATATCTGAAAATTTATTTGATTAAGAAACATATATATGACAGCTGTCATACTCTCTTTTTTCCATTAAAATTGATAATAATGCTTAATTAACATGCGCATATTTTTCGTAGAAATATTTATGCGCAATTGCATTTAATATATTTTTTTTTTGTATAAAAATGAATTAAAAAGTTAATAATAAAAATGCACATTGTTTAATTATGAATGACTGGGTGACAACTAACAAATATAAACAAGCGGTAAAAAAACCTTCAAAATCGATTATTTTTTAAACTTTTTTTTTGTTGGTTTGATAAAAAAATTTATTTATTTATAAACAGTTATCTGGTTGGCCCCTTACTGATAATAATAATAATAATAATAATATGATAAGATCTTTTTAATTTGTTTGTACGTCGACGATAGCTTTAGTTTAAAAAGAAAAAAAAAAAAAAACACATAAATAATAAAATAAATTAATTTATAATTCGCCTTAAGCGATATCAGTAGTCTGTCTGTTAGTTTCTGCAATTATTTGTTTAATTAATTAATTTTCCGATTAAAAGAATAATAAAAAAAAACCCAAAATAAAATCAATACAATTGCGTGTGTCACACAGTTGTTTTAACATTATCTGGGCTTGTTGTTGCTGTTGTTATTGCTGTTTACGTTTGACAAAAAATCAATTTTAGCTTTCTTTAAAAAATTCCAACGTAATATATGGAAAAGAAGAAAAAACAACGGGGGAAATGTAATTAAATATTGATTTTTTTTTCAATTTAAATATAATTTAAATAAAATATAAAAAAATAATAATAATAAATTCTGATTAGATAAGTTTATTTCCTTTTAAGGTATCTGAAGAATTTCCACACATACAAGAACTATGAACATATGAATTTCTAAGCAAAAGATTAATTTCTTTTGTGGTCTTTTTTTTATTTTTTTGGTTTTCTTTCATTAAATACAATTATTTTGAAACACCGGGAAAATAAATGTTTACTGAGGAGATTTTTAATAACTACTAATACTAATTTAAAATTATTTTGAAAAACATTGGAAAACATATAACAATCTAACTTTTATGAATTTATTGAATCATATTTTTAGAAGTAATGGCTCAAACACAACGAGTGTGGGTGGTTAGAGAACATTGAGAATACTTTCTTGTTCACGTATTCATCGTACAGACAATTTGTTTTTTTTTCGTATTTTTAAAAACCCATTTTAGTTCATTATTTCAAGATTTTTTGTTTTACCAATTAAATCAAAACGCTAAATATATAAAATAAATTAATTTATACAATTAGCCCCCTGAATTTTAACGAAATCTCATTGTAGTAGTTCACCGTTATATTATGGTTACCTGTACCTGAAGTTTTTCTTTTCTTTTATACCCATTTAAAAATAAAGAACAAGAATTCCAAAAGCATTAATAAAATAAATCGTCAAAATGCCTTTGATGTTTGTTTTATATTTCCTTTGATAAGAAAAAACAACAAACATCTTTTTTATTTTAAAAAAATTCTAATCTTATCAATTTTGTTTTTTTTTTCTGGTCTTATCGTCGATGATAAAATTATAAAAAAACCCCACCATCGCCACCGTACATACAAAGTAAATATTTTTTCATTTTTTTTTTTTTTTTTTTTTTTTTTTTTTTATTATTACAATCTAGTCAGTATATGACCAATAAGCAATTTATTTCTATCTTTAATTTACTACGGTTACATTATATTAAGAATTGATTAAGTCTTATTTCTTAAATTATTCTAACTTTAGTTTTATATTAATTTGTGTTCGAACTACATGCTAATTCATGTGGTTTTGTACGTTTTAGTCTACGCATGATATTTGTGGTATCAAGGAGCTGGATTGCCTCGATATTCACGTGTTGTTGTAGTCTTTGTTCATGACTAGCTGCAAATTTCTTAATTACTGTGTGTACCATATCCACCTTTAGGTCCCTATGGATATTGGTGTTTTTGATGTACCAAGGGGCATTAATTATATTCCTCAATACTTTATTTTGAAACGTTTGTATTATCTGCACATTACTTTTTTTAGTACATCCCCATAATTGAATACCATAAGTCCAAATGGGTTTTAAGATTTGCTTATAGAGAAGCAATTTGTTGTATGTTGATAGTGAAGAATTTCTTCCAATCAGCCAGTACATATGTCTGTAACGAATGCCGAGTTCTTCTCTTTTTATCTTTACGTGTGCTTTCCAGCGAAGCTTCGTGTCTAGTGTCATGCCTAAATATTTGGCTTTGTTTGAATACGGTATTTCTACGTTATTCATGAATACCGGGATGTATGATATTTTTTTATTAGTAAAGTTAATGTAAGTTGATTTAGCTTCGTTCAGTTTGATACGCCATTTTTTTGTCCAATTGAATATTTCTGTGATTGCAGATTGTAGTTTTTCAGCTGCATCTTCATTGTTTATTCCAGTTGCCAATATTGATGTATCATCAGCAAATGTAGCAATAGTGTTATCTCCAAGCTCAGGTAAGTCATGTGTGTATAGTAGGTAAAGGACTGGACCCAACACACTTCCCTGTGGTACCCCTGCTCTTATTTCTTTTAATTCAGAGTAAACATTATCATGTTTTATTCTAAAATATCGATTGGTGATATAAGATTGTAATATTTCTGAGTACTGTGCAGGTAGGATTGTTTTAAGTTTAAAAATTAATCCTTCATGCCAGACTTTGTCGAATGCTTGTGCAACATCTAGAAATATTGATGAGCAAATTTTTTTCTCTTCCAGTGTTTTTTCGATAAGATTTGTGATTCTATGGACCTGATCGATTGTCGAGTGCTTTTCTCGAAATCCAAATTGATGGTCTGGGATTATCTTATTTTTTTCTATTATTGGTTTAATCCTTTTTAAGAGTATTTTTTCAAATAATTTGGAAATAACTGGCAATAGTGAAATTGGCCTGTATGATGTTTTTTCTTGGGGTGGTTTTCCTGGTTTTAATATCATAATTACTTCCGCACATTTCCAGGATGATGGTACATACTTAAGTCTAAATGCAGCATTTATTATGTTAGTTAGTTTTATTACAGCTTTCTTTGGTAGTTTTTTTAGTATTTCACCAGTAATTAGATCGTATCCTGGTGATTTTTTAGACTTAATTTTATTTTTTATTTCTTTATTGACTTCAGTAGGAGATGTTAATTTAATAGTTCCCGTTTCATGGTGTTTTGTTAATGCTGGTAGAATCTCTTCTCCATTATTTGGTTGAAATATGTTTTCTAGATGTGTTGCAAAAAGTTCAACTTTTTGTTCACTAGTTCTTGCCCATCCTCCTTCATTGTCTCTTATTGGTGATATTTGTGAATTTGGCCTTTTAAGGTTTTTTGTGGCCTTCCATAGAGAGTAGCTAGTATTTTTTTTATTTGATAATCCTTCAAGAAATGCATTAAAGGTGTTATCCTTGTATTTTTTTATTTCTCTTGTAATACGTTGTGAAAGATTGTTAATTTTATTTTTGTATTCAGGAAATCTACTTAGCTGCCATTTTTTCCTAATTTTAATTTTTTCATTGATAAGCAAAATAATACATGTATTTATGTATATAAATGAAAAAAAATTATTATTATATAATTTTATTTATTTCTCTTATCTATCGGGTTTAGATTATTTAATTCTTATTTTATCAAAGTTCTCTTCTTTTTAGTATTTTTTTTTTTTGTTGTTGTTGTTGTTTAGTTACACATGTTTGTTGATTGTTATTCATTACTTGTGTATACAAATATCTAATCAGAAACCATATTTTATTGCTGATAATAACTTTCTTGCTTTTATAAATAAAAAATAATTCAATTTTAGTGACTTTTTATCTGAAATTCAAATTGCTTTTTTTTTTGTTCTATTTTCATTGTTTACAGGCGATAAAGGTAAAAAAAAAAAATATTTTTTCTTTTTTCAATTTTCTTTTTTGTATTTTGTTAAGTAGTATTTTTTAAAAATATTCATGTATTATTCCGGAGTTTTTAATATTTCTATAATTTTTGTTTTAATTTATAAAAGATATAATAAATCTCCATATAAGAATCTCATAAGAAAACGATGATTTCTCATTTTATTTCTCTCAAATCTTTTTTAGTATTTTATTATTATTTAATTAAATACTTAATTAACCACTGGATGTATTTGGCGGTAAATTAAATAGTTATATATTACTTTAGGTGAAATATAGATCCATCGAAAAGTTTTAAAATAACTTATAAGAATCACTAAGCGCTAAATCTCGCTTAGTTAAATTTAAATTATTTTAAGTGTTTTTAAAATATTCCATAATCAACAATATTTCTCATAAAACGAATTACAAAACTATATTTTTTTCCAATCCTCTCTACCAATATAAGCATATAGTGTCTACAGGTTTTGAACTGCTGCCCAAAACAGATGACACAGATAAATTTCCGTTAGACATGCAAATACAAAAGACGAAAATGCCTTTTTAATGAATCTTTTGAGACAACACTGAAAACTTGTTTGGTACAAAATTATCGCCCACCAACAATACTTTGCTGTGCTAAATTCAATCGGAATAAAAAATAAATAAAATCACGTCCATTTAGTAATTATTTGGCCAAAAATCCATTAAATAATATAAATTGGTGCTGCCAGATTTCATAAAAGTTTTTTTCCGCATGCCAACATCAAAATTCTTTTAATGTTTTCTAGTTAATAATTAACGACGTTGCCATATTGTAATTTATTTTATTAGCATTGTTTTGGTTTGGCTTAATTAAACAAACTATAGTGAAAAAAAAATGTTGATTTGTAGCGATAAGAAAATTATATGCAAATTTTTGTGTAATTTATTTTCACAATTGGTTTTGGTGCTGATTTTGGTTTTGGTGGGTTAAGAGTTTCTGGTGTTGCCAATTTCTTGATTATTTTCTGTTTGTTTGTTAATTTTTGTG
Source organism: Ptychoptera albimana (assembly GCA_961205885.1). NCBI lineage: Eukaryota > Metazoa > Arthropoda > Insecta > Diptera > Ptychopteridae > Ptychoptera > Ptychoptera albimana. The sequence continues at coordinate 21,500,536 of OY540803.1, forward strand.
AATAAATGATTGAAAGATAAAATTTAGGTTTTTTTTTATAACAGCAACGTAAATACAATGAAATTGTTACATTTTAATTATTTATCTAATTAGAGCAATGAAAAACGAACATATTATATCAGTTAATTGATTAGTGAAGGTATTTTCATTTCATGTTTTTTTATTAATTATTTTACACTACGTCACTCGATTTGAATCCTTTTTTTAAGTTAAATTGTTTTCATAATAGTTATTATAATGATTTTTAATAAATACGTAGTTATTTTTTGAGCGAAATTTAAGCTAATTTTTGAGCAACTTTCGTAATACGTACAAAATTTTTTCTTCGGTTTGCAAATTATCTTTACAATTTACAATGTTTATTTAACATTATTTATAACATATTAAAGCAGCAAATAGAGCAACTTTTTTACTTTTCATTTCCTTTATTAATGACCTTGTTTATTTATTTAATTACATTTCCACCCCATTATCAAATAAACAAACTATGGTGGTTTGAAAGCTTTATAGATAAAACCAAACCGTGTTAAAATTTTGTTACTTGGTTACTCTGTTGATAACCTGCCGTTTCAACAAAAAAAAAAACCCCATCAAAGTTCCCCTAAAAACAGACGGAACATAATACTAATAATAATAATAATAATGATGATAACAAAAAATTACCATCCTTTTCTTGATTGGCTGCACAAAAACTACGTTCAATGAATATTTATTATCCGAAAATTCACTAACTTAATTTATCCATCAATTATTTCAGTCAGGTTCCGATTACAACTTTTCTTTCGTTTTTTTTTTATCATTTCGTTTTATTTATGGTGACCGGCATTTCAGAATTTTAAATTTATGATTATTTATTACTACCGTCCAATCAAGGGTGTTAAGGATGTGCTATGTTAATTTGTTAGTATAACTGAGTGAGCATTTTTAGCAGAGTAATTAACCGTCTCAAAAGTTAATTAAACAGCCGTTTATCGGATGAGTTTTATTTTAAAGCGTCACAATCGTTTTTCTATTTAAGCTTCCTTTATTGTCCTGCTTTGGTAAACGACAAACTTTTTGTTATTTAACGCTTTTTTAATGTTTGGCGCACGCCTCATCCAAAAATAAAAGCAACGAAAAAATATTTTCTACGTGACCAACATTCAAAAATATAAAAATAAAAATAATTGAAACGTGACCTGATGTGGTAAAAATAATATTGTTGTCCTCTGCTTTCCCTGTCTCTATCGCCGATTTAACAACAAAAAATAAAATAAAAACAACGTTGTCTACGTGCCTTTACATAAATTGTCAATTGTTGTGCGAAAAAATGCTTCCATTTACAGTGAATTTGCCATTGTTGTGCGGGTTTTTATGGTTTACAAGGGGGGCGGTGGTTCGGTCCATGGGTGTTATTGTTCTTTAATCAACAAATATACAAACATGGCGCAGTAAACCATTATCTATAACCAAATTAAACATTCAAACTGCGCTTTTCCGTTGTATTTGTTACTCATGTCAGAAATTATAACAATTTTTATTATTAATGAAATGAAGTAAAGAGAATCCGATACTCCTGGAATGTAATATAGCATTTTGTTTAGATATACAGTTGAATTAAATATACCTATATAAACGGAACTAACTTTAATACTTCCGGATACAGAAACCTATATAAAAGAAGAAAATAAATTAAACAGGTAGGGCTTTTAAGATGAAATTAACGTAATAACATAGTAATAATTTTTTTCATTAGTGTATATTATGATGGGATACCAGCCATGCTTAGGATGCAGAGTATTGCGGCGTTACGTGTTCGATTCTATTTTTTGCAAACAGAGAGGAAAAATGCTTTCACATGATACATGTCAACCGGACGAATGCTAAAGTACAATACGGAGTGATACAAAAACGATTTGATCATCATCATGACCACGATGAAATGACTTCACCCAAAAGACGAACAAATTCAACTCTTTTATTATTCATGATGTGACGTGAATAGAATAATTACAATGTTGCCAACATAATGTTTGGTTACCCAAATATTACTATGCACAAGGACACTTCTCACCCATACTTGGGTGAAACGTTTTTCGAATTTTTGTTTTAATTTAACAAAACTCAATCAAGTAAAGCATGCAAAATAAAAACAGAAAAAAAATGCAAATTAATTATAATTTTATTCGACATTTGCATTTTGATTTTTATGGGTTTGAGACCGAATTTGAATTTAAAGTGATATGCTGGCTGGCGATTTTTCAATTTTTTAATGAAGAGCACATCATAAAACGTAGTCACGCAATAATAAAATAAATTAAACGTCATTTTGATGCTGATGATTTTGACTGCTTATTAAAAATGAATAACACAAACAAAATTTAAATGCCTTTTATTTTATGTGTTTTTTTTTGTTTTTCGCAAAAAAATTTCTTTTAAACAGCTGCACGTTTTCTGCTTTGTTTTTCTTTCTTTTTTAATGAATAAATGTAAATCTGACATCATCGTAATCATTATTGTGCTAAAATATTGTTTTGATTATTTATTACTATTTTGAAACTGTACAGGGTTGTCAGATAAGCAATAATAGAATTAAATCTGATATACCCTGAAAACACCTGTTTAACAGTTCTCTGCTTTCAGAATGATTTTTTTTAATGATTATAAGCAAAATAACTATTAACTTAACTTAACCGAAATCTATGGAATACTTTCATAATGATATAAATATAGGTATTACGCTAAACATATTAAAAAGAATATTATATTAAAGTATAGAAAAAGACCCTAAGACTACAATACTACTTGGTACAAACTCTTTTATAAATTATTAATTTTCTGCTAAATTAATATCAGCATTTTTGTAAAGGCAGCGTCCATTTTGGTTACGTTTAACAGACTTACACCATGTAAGTCTGCATAAAATTCACGCTCAAAAGCAAATTAATTATAACAAAAAATAAGCAAAAATACCTTTTTAACAGTTAAGAACCAACAAAAAAATTAAATAAATGGCGGTCAAATAAATTGGCTATGTGATTGCGTGCTAAATTCTCATATGGCAGCAAGCGAAATGGAAAAAAAGTTTCACTAATGAATTCACACTGACACATTTACACATTTTTATATACAAACCACGTTCTTTGGAAATAAAAAAGAAGAAAACAACATATAGCGAATAAGTCGTATATAGTCGAGCTTTTTTATTTTTTATTAAACATCAGCAAAAATAAAAAAAAAAACGGTTGGTGTCGTCGCGCACATAAAATAAAAAGTTAAGTAAAAACCTTGAAATAATCCGTCATGCGATATTATAAAGAACGCGATTTTTTTTTTGTTTTTCATTTTATTTTCTGTTCGCTGTTTACTTTTTTTTATTTCAAATCATCATCACCATCATTATTAATATTATTATTATTATTAGAAATATAAAAAAATAATAATAATTAGTCTTATTATTACCATCTGCTTATAAATGTGTTAGTGTATTCAAAGAAGTATTATTAAATTTGGAATCGAATTAGAAAATATAAAACGCATGCCAACCATCTTCATATGCAAAAGAGCAAAATTTTTTTTTTTTTTTAATTCTATAATGCAATGGAGACGCCACAGTCTGATATCAATGCCTTCTTAAATATGTGTGTGTGCCTGATGTACATACATATATACAAACACCCATACAATCGTTTAATGAAGTAAATAAATGTAAAAGTTGAGCTTTTCTTATATACAGGCGTATAAAATATATATTTTTGTTGCTATCGATTACTTTTTCCTACTAACACTATAATAGAAGTTGTATTAAACAACCCATTTGAATATACGTTGCTGTTGTTGCGTTTTCTTTGTTTTATTTTATGTAATGCAATTTTTTTATTACGTCGTCACAGCACACTTATACTCATGCAATAAAAAATAATTCATATAACGCATACTCATTCATAATTATTATTTATTAAAGGACTATATGTAATTATAAATTCTTACGTATGTCAATAGAAAATGACGTTATTTTCTGAATATAATTATTGCGGCTATGACATTACTTATAAAATATATTTTTTTTTATCTAATGAAATAATGCAGACGACGAAACGATTTCATTGCATTTACGACGTGTATCGATTAAATTAAATAAATCGTGAAGCGCATGTGCAACGCAATTAACGCGCTCCATGCAGTTTGCAACGTCACAAAGTTAATTCGATTGACAAAATACAAATCACCTGGCAACTCTGCATTTTGTTAAATGAAAAAAAAAAATCATAATTTAAGTTTAATAAACGAATTTTCATTTCGCTTTATTAAACTTGAAACAAAGAATACAAAAAAACGTATAATTGTTGGATGGATGCCATTTTCCTAAATTTTTTTTGTTGTTGATACTGGCACTTGGCCAACTCTTATTTTGCAATTTCATTAGTTATTTGATTTTGGCATTTTAGTCATGTGACTTAAAAATGAGAATAATTTTTCGTCAGAGTTTCAGTTTTTTTAAATTATCTTACGCCACGCAAGAGGCCACATTTTCTTTTATCTATACTTATTTATAACGATAAGTCGTTAATATTATTCCGTCATGGAGATTTCCAGAAATAAACTTTAAAATTATTTTATGTTTTGATGATTCTTTATTCTAATGCGGTCTTATTATTTTTAGACATAGGCGACGAATAAGGAGCAGCACATATATAATAGGAATTTTGAAAATTTTAATTACTGTGACCATGCGCTGTAGATTTATTTAACGAAATCTGCTAATAAACATATAAAATTTTCTTGAAAATTACGTTATTCAGGAGTCTTACTACAGAAAGTCACATTTTCATTTTTACACATTAAATTATTAAAATAAAACAAAAAAACATGACTTAACGTATTTCTTAAGTCAAGTCGTTTTGTATTACAAGATTTTTATTTTCTTGTTTATGTGTTGCACCAGCGACAAGCACTAAAACCTGTTTCCCAGTTATTGACGAAGTAACAAAAATAAAAAAAAAATAAACAAACAAAAAAATGAAAAGAAAAGAAACGACGCCAATAAAATGGCACAACTAAAGGCATAACATAACAAAAAAAAAAAAAAAAAGCAGAAAATGTAAAGAAAACATAAATAAAAAGCTTTTAAGTTTGTTTATTTTTTATTTAGAAATATTATACGCCTACCTCTTGAAAAGTTGAATGTCCGTTTAGGATTCTGTTGATTATGTTGCAGATTTTATAACTGCAGATTATTGTTTTTGTTGGAATTTTTATATAATTCTCTGACGATGTTCTGGGGTGATTTTACAATCTAGGAGAACTTAGTAGAACTACCTATGACACTGGATTAATGAGTTGCTGTTACCGAAACTAAAATAATTGTTTTACTCCTGAGCACAACAAAAATGGGAATATTTTATTTTTAAAAGTTTATTTTTGAGATCATCTCATTAAATTTTATTTCTCATTATAAACTTACAAATAGTACGGTCTGGTCAATCATATTTTGGTTAGTTCATATGTTTAGTACAAAGTTCCAAAAGCAAAAAGAATTGAATAGAACTATGAGATGCTTAGATAATTTTTCAAATGATTGAAGTGTTAATAAAATGGTGTTAGCTATTTACTGACACACTTACTGTAAGTATATAAGTAAGATCTTATTATTACATAGCTTCGTATATAAGAATATACGAAATTTTAAATGCATTAGCCTCAAGAAATTAAACTTTCAATTCGATTAAATAATATTAATTCCCGATTAAATAAATTCACATTTACTTATCTGTATATAAAAATACTTGAAAATATTTCCAGAATATTTTTCAACACGTTAAAACGAGACATTCTACATTCGAAGTATAAGCGAGAATTCGTAGTTATTATACAAAGTAATGTTTGCCAAAGTACTTAGTTATTGAGTGCTAAAATATTTTTCTTTAATTAATTGTGCAATTTAATTGGAAATTTCAATTAGTGAATATTGATGTTTTGAGATAGGGGAACATAGAGACGGCTTGTACTGGAATGAAACTGTAACTGTTATGAGTGGAAGTATCAGATTGCTTGAAGATTTTATTATAACGTTTTGTCTGGAGGAATATAATCAAAATAATAGACAGGGGATGCCATTCCATAAGCAAAAATCCTCATTTTGAAGCGAAAAGTGTTTGCAAAATGATTATGCTTAAAATGCACGAAAAAATTATTAATTCATTTACTATGTTTAAGAAAATATTCCACAAGCTTAAGTTTTCATTGACATACGGAACTTCGGAAAATAAAATAATTAATCCCAAAAACATTCAAATTAGCTATAAACATATTTTTCAAGGGCACACAGTAGTCTTCAATTAAAAGAGCAAGCAAAAATGAAAAAAATACAAAACATAGCAAGGTTTTAGTTGAAATTGAATTTATTTTATTTTCGCTCTACTCTGAGTGTTGAGCTCAATCAGCTTAATAAACGGGCGTAATTTACCAAATTATATTAAAAAAATAAATAAAAAAGAAACAGATCGATCATTAAATATTAGATTATGTGACCTCATGTAGCGTCCAAACCGAAATACCCAGCAAATATTTACAATTTATGAAAAAGAAAATTAAAATAAACGAAAAAGAAAAAAAAAAACTCAATCTAAGGTCAAAGTCGTCGTCATTCTCGTCATCAAATGCAAAAAATTAATAACAAAAAAAAAAAAAAAAAAATAAATAAATAAAACAACAACACAAACAACACGTCACATTTTGTTGTTTATTTTTTTTATTTAATAATCGTAATCGCGAATATTTTGTTTGCTTATTTTTATTTTTTTATTTGTAACAACGAAGAAATGGCAGGAATGTTTTTCAGTTAATTCTTTTTCTACTCGTTTTTTTTCTATTTCGTTATTTAAGCGAAGTTTGCTGTAATATTTTTAGTATGCATAAGCAAAAAACAAAACAAATTGGAAAATTTCACTTAATTAAATGATTATTCTTGAGGGATTTGTTCTATTTTTTGATGCTAATAGATTCGTTTGATCAGAAAACTTTCATTGTAAATATTTATTCATAACTTCTGAAAAAATTTTAATTTTTAAGTTTTCAACGTTTCTATTGAGTTTTTGTTAAATTATGAATCAAATATTGATTTAAGGTGCTTCAGTAAAATAAAAAGCAAAAAATACTTTTGTTAACGTAATTTACTATCTTTCATTTAAGATTTTTTTGTACGAAATTGAAGTAAATGACCAATCGTATAAAAGAGTGAATTAGAATCACGTTTCACCAGGGTTGTCGCCAGAAATGAATTAATTAAATCGTTTATAGATATAATTAATTAATTAAGTCTTAGTTAAGCCGGTAAGTGGCTATACTATTAGTGATTCCTCAGTTTACATTTATAAATAAAAAAATCGAGGGTTTCATCGGACGTATTTTAAAAACTGTAATAACAAATTCTTAATAATAATTTGAATTCGTTGCTTTCATATGTAACCAGAGAGTGAAACCGAAACTGAACCGAAAACAAAAAATGGAAAATTTTGTAAACCTATCTCGAGTGTTGTTAATTAAACATTAATAACTAACCAAATATTCGAAACGAAAAAAATTAATAAGAAACAAAACAAAATAACCGTAACGGAAAAGATTTTGAATTTACTCTCTGAGTGTAACAATCATGAAATGAATTAATTTTGATTTTAATTTGTGGAGATCAGGCACGCATGCCACATTTTTTTTTGTTATGGTTTATTGTTCACTATAGGTTATTCCGAAGGATTTCTCGAAGTATTGCATGTCAAATGTCAAAAATGTATTGCATGTGTTCATTTTTCACATTGTCATTTTCATTTAAAATAACGAAAGTTAAAAACATGATTAAATTGCCGATTGCCGGGACTGGGGAGAAATAAGGTAGGAAATTTGTAAATAAAAAGAAACAAAAATAAATAAAAATCATCAACTTTGTAATAAATAAACAAACAAAATAGTTTCGCATGTGAGTTATTCATTTATGGTTTTTAAATTTATGGATGACATTCAAACATGCAATTGTTCATGTTGTAATTCTGAGTAGACGGGGTGTTTAGGTAACAATAATAAAAGGGTTACCCATTATAATCATTTATTTACTATTCAACAAAAAATGCAGTTCTGGATTTTTCAGGCAGAAAATTGTGAATTTTGACCGTTTTCATGTTCCTCAGGGCAGATTTTCACTTTGTTTTTAATTGTTTTAATTTTAAAGTTAGCTCAATTCAAGTAACTTCTGAAATGTATTGGTTGTAAAAATGTAAACGTTCTTAATACATAAGTGGTAATAAGCTTATATTTATTGCCATAAAAATGAAATATTACTATAAAACATGGCATGCTTTTGTCTTTTTTTAATAGATTAAAGGAAAGAAAAATGAAATAAAACTATTGTCATGCTGTCACATCACATGTGCACAAAGTTGTTTAACTGGAAAATAAGCACCTAGCCAACGGTATAGAAATAATTTTAACGTATCGGCACGGATACGGAAAATGTTATATTGTCAAGTGTTTGTCTAGAAAATTCCACTGTCACGAGATTCGTGAAACTATTTTTTATTTTTGTATCTAAAAAAGTTGGAAAATTTTCCACTTTTTACTCATTCTGCTGTTTATTTATTTCTAATAAATCTTTCGGTTTTGTTGTCATGCGAAGTCTTTGACTAATATATTGGGGTTAAAATTAATAATTATTTAAAAAAAAACTTGATCATTTGTTTTAGATATATCAATCCTGGCTGGTAAAGCTTTATTTTAAATTGTTAAAGGTATTTCGGGGAGTAATTTAAAAAAAAGGAAAATCATATTATTTTAAGAATTTGGTTAAGAATAAATTAAATAGAGATTTCCAGACAAATAAGAAAATCTAACTCGAAAAAAGTCGGACTGAGTGATTTTTCAAGAAAAAATTAAATTAAATCTAAATAAATGTGTCCACAAAATCTCATTTCTTTTAAGTCACAACGTGGCTCAATTGATAAAAAAAATAAGAGAAAGCCAACAACCAAAATGACGCTTTTAACCAATCATCAGCGCAAACTTCAATTAAAACCAAAAGGAAAACAAAAAAAATTCTCAAAATAAATTCTGAAAAAAAGAAAAAGAAAAATTAATTAATTATTGTAAACGTTGAAAGAATACGCACGCGCGTGCTATAATGTAAACAATAAACGATAGAGGAACTAAAAAAAAAAAAGATTTTTAAAAATAGATTTGATGAGAATACAACGAAATAACTGAAAACATAACCTAAAAATATAATAAAATGAAAATAAATTAATTGAAATAGAAATAAAAAGGAAGCAAATAAAGAAGATGCGATGGAAAGAAGAAGGCAAAGAATCTTTTGTGTGACCTGAAAGTCAGCATGTGTTTGAAAAAAAAAACCCAAATAACGACGATCAACTTTTCTAACTGTTCTTTCTTATTGATTTCTGATTCTGATTCTGAACAGTCATACTTCTGTTAGCCATTTTGTTAAATTTAAAAAAACACGTTCTTTTTGTACGCCATTTTTTTTTTCGTTTCTTCTTATTTTGCATATACTTTTCATATTTAATTTGTCTTTGATTATTTAACTGAGATTTTTATTTTGTTTATTAATTTATTCGTTTTTTGCCGGGGTACATGCGTAAACCAGAAAGAGCATTTTTTTGTTTATAAAAATAACAAAAAAACTGATAATTGAAAACAAAAAAAAAATACTTGGGATGGGAGATGAGAAAAAGAAAAAAACTAAAGTTGAGGCCATGTAACGGTATATTTTCTTATTTATTTTATTTTGGATTGTTATTTCTGATTAAAATCATGTTCATCGTGCTAAGTTCTTTCGTTTAGTTAAAGTTAAGCAACAAAAAGTTAGTTTTAAGCTGGTTACAGTTGAACGAACAACAAGGTGATGCTTAGCCATGCTGTTCTCTTCTGCTCTTAACTCACCTTTCAAATTACAAGCAGCCAAACAGAATAAAAAAATATTTTTTGATGAAGGTCAAAAAAAAAAAATAATAATAATAATAAAAGAAAAGAAAAGAAATTTTTTAAATGAAAAATTCTAACCTAATTTAAAAAGTTTACAACAAAAATTTCATTTTATCCAATCAGAATTTTTCTTCTGTTTGTATCAGACTGCGTCATAAATAAATACAAAAAAAAAAAAAAAGATTACGACTGCGCATTTAGCAGTAAAAGTTAACGTATTTGTAAGTAGAATGCGTCTGCGTTTTAATATAGTAAAAGTCTACTTATAGAAGTTAAGTAAAATAAATTTAATTAAAGAGAATGTCGCTTGTTTTTTTTGCTTTAATAAAGTTAATGAAAAAATAAAATGCCGCTGATTGTTAATCTCTTATAAAACTTTGTTGTTGGTAAATTACGTTATTAAATTATTACATTTTATTATTATAAATAAAAAAAAAATAAAAAGAAAAATAAAATCAGTTTTCGTTTAGTTTATTTTTTAAATAACTTTAAAACGAAAATAAGTGTGTCATTCACATCGTATTTGTAACCGCTATTGATGTTGCTCCTAGTTTATTTTGTTGTTTTTAATGACGATAAAGTTTCAGGTGATTCAAAGAAAACAAATTGTATTTAAATAAACACAAATCGAACAGTCGAATACATTTTCCCATTGCATTTAATATGCTTAAACTTGTAAGTCTTTGGCGCAGTGAGTTGGTTTTTTCATTTTTTTTTCTTTTCTTTATATTCCATTAAAAAACCAGTTTGTGTCCGTTATTTTAATTGAAAAATAATTTTTCTTTTTTCTTATTTTGTTTTGTTTTGTTTTAATAAAAAAAATATCAACTCAAAAATAAAATTCTAATGTGAAGTAAGTAAGAAACAAAAAAAAAACGCTAATAACATGATTAACCTAAATCGTGATTACTAATTGGCTGTCTGTCTTCTAACGTTGACAGTTGCTTGATTTTTTTTTTACTTCAATTGAAACATTGAATATAATAGCTTTAAGTCATGCAATACTAAGCTTATGTTTATTTTTATCTGTAATTGTACTTTAAGTAAAATATGTAAAGCAATGCATTAAAACTAAGTCATACTTTTGGCTTAAGTCTTCAGTTTTTTGCAGGTAAAAAAAAGTTTTATTCCAGCTTAAGAAACGCCATATTACAAGAAAACAAAATAAAATAAAGAAAATTTCATTCATATATAATAAAAAAAAAAAAAAAAAAGAAAAAAAAATTTAGATTAAATTTTGAGTAATACAACAATAAAAATGATTGTTAACTCGGTTAAGTAAAATACGACTGCGTAAATTGAATTTTTTTTTTTTTTTTTAATTCTTTTCAACAAAATTAAAACATCTGTCTTCCGTTTATTATTTTTAACACAAAGCAATTTTTCCTCTTTTTTTTTTAGTTTAAAATAAATTTTAAGTATTTTTTATTTCACTAAATCGAATTTCAATTGATGGGACTTGAATTATAATAAAAATAAAATATTATTTTAAAATAAAAGTTGTCTCTACTAATGTGTTTGAAGCTTGTATAAACTTTTATCAATTTTATAATAACGATATTGTGTCTTCACTAATATACCAGATTGGATTGATATATTAGTACTAATAGTATTTTCTATTTTAAGTACACAAAAATCATATTGCTAACTTCATGCTAAGTTACCAATTTAAATTACAATTTAAACGTCAGTTTTCATACGGTGTATATATACAGATAGGTTAATCATAATAAATATTTTTTGATATTTAATTGTTTTTAAAAATAATAATAATAATAATAATTATAATAATAATAATCTGTGTTTAACAAAAAATAAAAAATTGTTTCTGTAATGGCTGGTATATTACCAAGAAATGCATTCTTAGAAGAAACCGCTTCATTGTTTACAGATGAAAAAATTGTCACTGCAAGATCTAAGGTTATAATGAATTATTTTTTAAATATTAAATTTGTTTATTTATATATTAAAATTGTTTTGTTTAGATAATTGACTGGTTAAATGAAGCCGCTTTAGAATCTACGGCTAAAAAATGTGAATTCTTAACAAAAGTACAAGAGTTATTATTACATTCTGGTGCAGAGTTATTAGATGAATTTGTCGATAATGTCTTAGCATTTGGTCATGATCCGGTACAAGATGTGCGAAGAATAGTGGTTGGTTTCATTGAAGAAGTTTGGTATGAAAATTTTATATGTTATAATAACAATAAATATACTTATTGCATTTTAATTTTAGTAAGGCAAAGATAGAGTTCCTCCCAAAAATTATCAACGTTTTAGCAATGCTAGTGCGAGACTCGTCACCGCAGGTACAAAAACGTGTTATTCAGGCATGTGCTGCAGTTTATAAAAATGCACTAAAATGGTTATGTTCGTCAGAAGAAATTTCTGATAGTGCTGAACAAGCCTGGAATACTTTGTGTTTGATTAAAGTATGTAAATAATGACTTATATTATTGTTTTTAATTGCTAATCAATTAATTTGTATAGGTGCAAATTTTAGATTTAATAGACAATGATAACGATGGAATACGTACAAATGCTATTAAATTTCTTGAAGGTATAATAATAATTCAAACTTATGCCGTTGAGGACAGTATGAAACGCGAAGGGGATTTTTCATTAGAAGACATACCGATCACTTTGAAAATAATCAGAAGACGTAAATTGGAGGACGAAGCTATTAATATTTTTGACGTTTTATTACAATTTCATGCAGCATCACATATATCATCAGTTAATTTAATTGCTTGCACGAGTGCATTGAGCACAATAGCGAAATTACGACCTTCACTAATGCTGCCAGTGCTGGAAGCAATTAGAAATTTAAACTCAAATCTACCACCGACATTAACTGATTCTCAAGTAACGTCAGTGAGAAAGAATATGAAAACACAATTATTCAGCATTTTAAAGCAGCCATCATCGTACGAATTTCAATCCATAATAATTCCTATTTTAGCTGATATTGGTGCTAGCAATCATGAAATATCACGTGCGATACCTCGGCTTGATAAAACCGAACAGCAGCGGCGTAGCAAACGGGCACATGATAACGCAATATCACAAGCTGCAAAAAAGGCAAAACTTGAACAATCTCTTATTGCCCTTGACACAGCTGATACAAAAGTTACTGATAAGTTTATTAAAGAACGACAAATGGAGATCGATGTCGATGAGGTGAATGAGCAAAAATCAAAATCAAATAAAACGAATGAGACATTTATATTAGAAAGTCTTAAATCGTTTGAAGTCGTCATAAAACTTGTAATGCAGACAATGGTAAATTTGCCATCGGAACCACCAAGCTACTTTCTTCAAAATTACCAGCCAATGACCAATGTTTCGATACACAATCAATTGGTTAAAATATCACAGATATTAGCTGAACAAATGACTGAGAAACGCCTCGGACCAGGTGCCAGCTCCATTAGTAAAGAGCCACCAATGCGTCCACGCATTTCATTAGAGGAAGAGAAGAATATTATTCAAAATATAAGGAAGGATACAGAATTAGAAGTGCCTTTGACAAATAAAGATTTACCAATTGCTATGGAAATTGATAATGAGGATAAAATTGAAATTGATGCGAAAAATGAGGAAGCAACAAAGAAGCTACGTGAAACTTTAGAACGGGTTAAAAAGTAAGTATTAAAAGATAAGTTTCCTGTAAAACGGTCATTCAATTTATTTTCGAATATTTTAGCGAACAACTAACTATACCTAAAATGAAGCAACGTGTAAAGACACTAAAATTACAGGAAGTTACAAAGCCGTTAAGCAATAAAGTTAGGGAAGAATTTCTTAAGGATGCTGTACTACGTATATTAAAATGTGAACGTCAGTCGATAATTGGTGGAGTGGCAATAAAACGACGCAAAATTATCACAATAATGGCAACAATATTCTCAAATAACATAAGAAATTTGATAATGGATTATGTTATGGAAGATTTGAAAAATCGTCAAGACTTGATTTTTAACTGGTTGTACGAGGAGTATTGCTTGTTACAAGGCTATACAAAGTTAACACTTATTAAAAAGGAGAATAAATATGATTACCAATACAATGAGTTATTGATAAAAATCATAATAAACCTGATAGATCATAAGGATTTGAAAGAGAAGGAGTTTTTCTTAAAGAAATTGTTTTTAGAGATTCCATTACTCACCGATGATGCCATTAAACAATTAATTATTATGTGTGAACTAGAGGAATTATCTAATTGCTCCATGTATATTATTAAGAACTTGGTTATACAGCGTTTTAATAAGCGTGAGAATTTGCTTAACATTTTGTTGAAGTACACCGTGCACAACAATGTAGTAATTCGTACTAATGCTATCGATAATGTCATACAATTATATTCCGTTCATAAAATATTAAATGAATACATTGAGAAATTCTCCATAATATGGTTGGAGTATTTGGAAAATCAAATTCCTCCCGAATGCATTTTTATTAATGATTTAGGTCGTCCTGATATTACAACCGTGTGGAATGAAGACTTGGCAAAAATATGCTTAGGACTGTTTTTAGCGGTTTTGCCATACAAAGAGAGTAAGTTAATGCTTTCATTCCCCCTCAATGCTTTATTAATTTAATTTTTGTGTTTTCTAGTTTTGGTACAGAAACTGTGCAGCGTTTACATCAATACTACGTCGGATATGAAACGCACAGTGTTACGCAATATAGATGTGGCCGTGAAGAAAATTGGAACAAATAGTTATGAATTATTAAATTTAATTGAAAAATGTCCAAAGAACTCGGAAACACTAATTATCAGGATATTATATATATTAACTGATAAGCAACAGCCTACATTGAAATTAATAACTTGTGTAAAGAATTTATATAATAACAAAATAAACGATATTCGGCTGCTAATACCTGTTATAAATTATATTAGTAAAAGCGATATAATTACATCTCTACCAAAAATAATCAAATTAAATACAATCATATTGAAGGATGTAATAAACAGGTTATTAGGTCTTGGCATCGATTACAAGAATATAAATCTACCAATCACATCTATTGATTTGCTTATTCAGTTGCATTTAATTGATATTAAGAAAAATGATGTAAAATTCATAATCAAGACAATTACGATGTGTTTGAATGAGACGAATGCTTATACCCAGGACATAATTATAATTATCTTGCAGCAATTAATCGATTTGCAACCATTGCCGACATTGTTGATGCGTACAATTATCCAAACGCTAACGATTTATCCACGCTTAGCATCATTTATTGTAAATTTATTGCAGCGTTTAATAACTAAGAAAATCTGGCAGGAAAAAGTAATATGGGACGGTTTCCTAAAATGTTGTCAACGTTTAAAGGGACAAAGCTTTAATGTTTTACTACAGTTGCCAGTGCAGCAGTTGATTGATGCGTTGGTGCAATGTCCGGATTTAAAACAGCCGCTGTACGAACATTGTAAAACATTAGATGAGGAACAGAATAGTGGAAATGTTTCAATGCAGGTTATGGATATTTTAAGTGGTAAAACACCGATAGGACCCGAAAAAATTGAAAGTACGGTGACAACAAATGTAACGACCGTATCAACAGACAGTAACGCACCAGAAAAAGATCAGCCTGAAGCAAATGCGGAAAGTAATGATGAGGACAACGCAAGCGAGGCGAAAGATGATGCCAATAAAACGTTACAACCATTACCTCCTGGTGATGATTAATTATTATTTATATATTGTTTTTATAAAAATAAACTTTATAAAAGAAAAAAAAAAGATTTATTTATTTATTTTGTTTTGCAATAGATGACGCGATTTCTTTACATATGCATAATGATATTTTCGATCTGTCATTTTTATGTTGTTCGCAGTGTGTTTTTTGCTATGGTTTTTGAGAAAATGTCAAATGAAGTTTTATTTATTTTTTCATTATTTTTTTTTTTTGCTTGAATCAATAGAAATAAATTTTTAAACATAAAACCAAATAAATATTGTTTAATACTTTATTTTATGTGTATTATTTATTTATGTTTTGTCGTTGAATAAAAAAACAAAGTTTGTAAATATGTGGCATGAAGCGAGAAAGCAGGAACGTAAAATCCGTGGTATGCTGGTTGATTATCGTAAAAGGGCTGAACGAAGACAGGATTTTTATGAAAAAATTGTAAGTTTCACTATTTCATTTTAAAATATATAATTTTACAAATATATTTTTCATGAAAAATTAATGAAAGTATTTGTACCAGTTAAAAAATCTTAGGTTATGTTTGTAATGCATTTTTTATTGTAAAATATACATTTTTAAGAATATTGATTCGTTTTTAATATTATTAACTTAATTATAGAAAGCAGACCCAACACAATTTATGCAAGTTCACGGAAGAAAATGTAAAATCCACTTGGATCCGGCTATTGCAGCTGCCGGTGACAGTCCAGCTATCATGCAAGTGATATTTACAAATAGAAAAAACATTTTTTATATATAGAATTATATTTATATATGTATTATATTGATTAATTAATTTTTTTATATAATTTTTTGTAGGATGCCATGGCAAGGGCAATCTGATAATTTAATTGATCGTTTTGATGTGAGAGCCCATTTAGATTATATTCAACCATTGCCAAAGGTTGTAATTGAGGAAAATGAAGAAATTAATGCTGAGGAACGGCAGTGTAATTATGAAAGATACAGGATTTTAGCACAGAATGATTTTTTAAGTATTTGATTGAGAAATTAATGTTTTTCGTGATGACTTATTTTTAAATATATTTCAGCAATTAGTGAAGAGAAATATTTACATCAATTATGTTTAGAGGAACAATTTGGAGTAAATGCTCAAATTGAGACTGAAAAATTACAAGCTAAAAAGAAAATAGGTGTTGGGGTTGCAATTGGTTATACATATGAAGACAGCGATCAGATCCCGTTTAATCAGACTATGCAACACATTCAACAGAACACATTAATGATAAATAATTCCCAACCACAGTCACAGCCATCACAAATGTCTCATCAACAAGATAAAAATGATTCTGATTCTGATTTAGATGTTGATGTGCCTATTGATATAAGCAAATTGGATACAAGTCAAGCGCACGAATTAAATGGCTGTGGACGTAATTATGGAATGAAAAGTAACGATTTTTATTCATTTTTAACAAAAGACGCGGATGAGGCGGATGCCTTACGTATGGCCAAGGAAGAGGAAATTGAGAAAAATATGTATAGTGGTCGTAAAAGTAGACGAGAGCGTCGCGCACAACGAGAAAAACGTTTTATTGGACGCCATATAAGTCCGCCAAGTTATGCGGCTAAAGAGGAGCCTGTACAAAAAACCGAAGAGAACAATGATAGTGATTCAAGGTCTCCGTCGCCTATTAATTCTGGAAAAGTAACTTAACAAAAAAACTATTTTAATATTCAACTTGAAAATTTTTTTATTTTTATTTTAAGATAACTTATATAACGTCATTCGGAGCTGAAGACGAGTTGCCGCCACATTCAAAGATTTCTATAAATTTTAATAAATCCCAAAAATCAATTAATTCTACTCTAGGTGCCGAAATATTAAATACAACGGCAGATGCCAAAAGACCATTAACTTATGCCGAAAAGGTTAAACAGAATCTGGAAAAATTAAAAACCTTAAATAATATGGCTGGTACAGGCAATGGTAACAATAATAAAGTAACGATGGGTGCATCAGTTATTGAAATCAGTAAAAAACCAATTCAATATCAACGTAGAGATTTTTCGGGTAGTAGAAGCAGGAGCCGCTCAAGACCAAGACGTAATGATTTAATGTTTAATAGTCGTAAAAGACGTAATCGTAGCCGATCAAGATCACACTCAAGATCTCGCAGTTATAATAGAAGAAAAACAAAATCACGATCACCAATAAGACATCGGTCGTCAAATGTGAGCAAGTCACGGCGTTCAAATTCCCGTTCAAAATCTCGAACACGTCCGCGGCATAAATCACGTTCCCGTCAATATTCTACATCGTCAACGTCCTCATCGTCATCTACAACGAGTGTGTCATCATCATCGTCCTCATCATCAACGTCAGCGTCATCATCAACCTCATCGAAGAGTAGGAATTCCAAAAGAAAATCACCAATAAAATCAAATCGACAATCAATAAAGAAACAAACAAGATCATCATCATCATCATCATCGTCACGAACATCATCGTCTCGATCCAAGTCATTAGAGAAAAATAATTTGAAACATAAACTAAATACACTAAAACGATCGGCATCATCAGAGAGTCGCGAACGCAGTCGTAGTCCAATAACAAAAAAGACGGCATTAAACCATAAGTTATTTCCCAAAATTGAAAATAGCCATTTGTTAGTGACGGAAACACCGATTCAAGATGCTCAAGTAGTGGTTTCTGATGCTGCTGTTACTGGATTAACGGTTGTTGCAACATCGATAACACTTAATTCTAATCCTTTGCATGAAAATACGGAAAAGGAAAAAGAAACTAAAATAAAAGTAGAATCTCCACCAATAAAACGTTATTATGGTAGAAAACGCGATGATGCTACATCATCCGATGATGACGACATGAGTGATGATGATGACGACGATGATGATGATGATAAGAATAATAAGAATTGCAGTAATAATGATCCAATAAATGTTGCAGGAATTAGGTAATATATTTTAAAGTAAATTTTTTTTTTCGGTTTTATTTATTTTAATTAATCAATTTTTAGGCTCGATGCAACTGGATTAAATTTAACAACAACTAGTGGTAGTAGTGGTGCAAATAATATTAGTTATGGGCAAACTATAATGCAACCATTAATAAATGTACAAGGAAGTGTGCAAGGTTCGGCATTTGGATCATCAGCAGCAATATTAGCAACAACCCTAACATCACATGGGAACTCAACAACCCAATCAGAATCCATATTATTATCACCAACCAGTGTTGGAATAAATTTTTATCAAAATACTAATAATAATTTAAATTTAAATAATAATTCAATGCTTGGTAAATCATCTGCAACATCAGAGACCAAAGTCAGTAAGAATAATTCGAAAGTTAGCAAAAAAAAAAAAATATATACACGAATACAAATTCTAAAAATTTTACTCGTTGTTGTCATTCGTTGTCAAAAGTACCCAAATGCCGTCGATCTATTTTGAATGCTACTTTGTAGACACGTTAGCGACCGGGTAACCGCATCTCGTACTTTTGTCACCCATAGCATTTGAATAAAATTACCAACAATATTGTAAACACTACGACAAAAACAAAGGGTTTAGAGAATTTTGTTATCTAATTTAATTGATTTATTTTTAATTATTTCATTTCATTTAAATTCTTTCAAGTCAAATTTTTTTAAAATTTTTATCTACAATAAGTTTTTGCTTCACAAATTAATAATAATTGAATGACAGCGAAATATAAATGCCAACGTATTATGATTTCACAATTCCTCCTGTTAAATTATAGTTCTTTTATGTTTTTTTAAATCAATTTTATCCTTTTTTGTTTTGTTTTATCCTTGTTTTGTTTTGTTTATTTTATTTTATTTTATTTTATTTTATTTTATTTTATTTTATTTTATTTTATTTTATTTTATTTTATTTTATTTTATTTTATTTTATTTTATTTTATTTTATTTTATTTTATTTTATTTTATTTTATTTTATTTTATTTTATTTTATTTTATTTTATTTTTCTTCTTTTAAGAATTTACTCCCCATTCTAATATTTTTTTTTATTCTCAAGTCTACAAAATACATAATTTGAAGTTAATATTTTACAGGGTGGCGGAACTGGAAATTCTAATGTTAATAATTTATCAACATTGATGATTGCCCCGGTATGTGCTAATGCAACAGTAAGTGCAGGTCATTTAACTGGAACAGGATCAACATTTAATAAGTTTAATCCTCGTGATCGTCTAAAACGTAAAATGCAGATTTTGTTAAATAAACAATGTGAGTAATGGGGAACCGCTTGAAATATGGAAAAAATTTCTTTATTTTATTTTGTTTGTAGATAAAGCAGATAAAAAAGCTGAAATTGAACGAACTGAAAGACAGAACCAACAGCAACAGGAGCGAGAAGATGAAATGCGTGAATTGGCATTAAAATTACGACGAAGGTGAATTATTTGATTTAGTATTTTTTTTTTTGCGTTTTATTCCTGAATTAAATAAAATTATATTTCTAGACAACGTGAATTACGGCATAAATATGGCACACCTACTAGTGGTTCAAGATCACCAGAGTCAAAAACCGGTATTACTGTTTCTGGTGATGAAAATGATTTAATAAACAATTCAGTAATAGCACAAAAACAACAACAAATGCAGCAACAACAGCAACAGCAACAGAAGCAACAAAATGAAATAAAAAATAATTTAAGTAAAGAGACGATCGATAAATTACAAAAGAAAATCTCATCAAGATCACGTTCAAAATCGCGTACTACCAGTTCAACAACTGATAATCATCATCATGATAATAATAATTATCAATATAATAATAACAATGAACGAAAGGATAAGGATAATCGTGATAGTAAATATCATCATCGCGATAGTGATTATCGGAATCGTGATTATCGATATAATAATAATAATAATAATAGTAATAATAATAATAGTAATAATAATAATAACAATAATAATAATAAAAATAATAATGAAAATGATAATAAGGATACCCGCAACAGTGGTAGTAGTAATAGTAGTGGTTTTAATAATAATAGTACCGTTAGTAATAATAGTTGCAATTATACAAATAATAGAGGACGAGATCGTGATCGTAATCGTGATCGACGATCAAATTCAAGAGAACGTCGTTATAAACGTAACGAAAGTAGTAGATCAACGTCAAATGCATCTACATCACGTAGTAACACAAATAACACAACTACAGTTCGCCGTTTAGTTGATTACTAAAGGGTTGATTTTATTTTGTGTAAAATATAAGTTTTGGAATTATTTTTTGTCTTTATTTATACAGAGAGATTGTGAGTCTGGTAATACAAAAAAAAAAAAAAAAAAATTAAGTAAAAAATAAATTTTAATCAAAAACAAAAAAATATTAAATTTTTTTTTGATTCAGAAATCTAAAAAAATATTTAAAATAAATTATTTTTATTTTACTTCCTTGTTAATAAATGCAATAAACGCTGTACATTTGTATAAAATTAAATCGTAAAATAAACAATTTATGAAAAAAAAAAAAAAAAATTATTCGATTATTTTGGCCAAGAGTGTAAAATTCTTTGCTATGCTTTTGCAATGTATAGTAAATTGCATAGTATTTGGCGCATTTTTTTGTGATTTTTTTTAAAAGAAAATGGAAAGTAAAAAACTTCAGGAGATATGGCTACAAAGGAGGTAATTTCACCTGATATGCTGTTTTGTTTTGAAGGTGGCAAAATTTCTTAATTTTTTTGCTGTTTCTGATGAAACTAGGCAACCAGCTGACTGTCATGTGTTCCGAACTTAATATATCTTTTTCAAAAGAAATTTTTTTCTACTGTACATACACAATATTTTCTTCTTGTAATCCTGTTGTCCTTATTTTTCGTTTTTCTTTCTAGTTTCTTAAGTAGGTTATTTTGCTTCGCTTTTTATTTGATTTGAAGTTTTTATTTTTTACTGAATGATGCTTGAAGGTTTTTTTCTTTGATGATTTTTAGCAATTTACCACCCAACCATTTTTGATGTATTGGTTGAGAATATAAAATTCCAATGAACAATAGCAACGGTAATCAAATGTAATAAAAAACCATAACAACACCGTTGATTTTGGGAAATATTTAATTTCAATTTCAACAAATTCATAAAGTTTATAATGTTCTAGACACATAAAAAAAAAAAAAAAACGAACGAGCTTTAACAGAAATTTTTTTAAATTATTTATTAATGTAAAAAAACACAAAAATCCCTTTCTTTTCTCGTCTCTTTCGTCCTTTTTATAAAAAAGGTGGGTACTTTGTATGCTGCTTAAATGAGAATTAAAACCAAAAATAAAAAATAAGATTTGGTAAAAAAAGAGGAAAATATCCGTTTGAAGGGCGGTAAATTTGAACGGACAATAGAAAGTTTAGTCAGTAAACAGGGGACTAAAGAATAATATAAAAAGGACACTGTCAACCCTTATTATTAATATAAAACATAGAAACTACAGCTAAACAAATATCCGTGTTAAAAGGTAGGGGGAATAGTTTTATTTTTCAGTCAATAATATTCTATGCTTAAGGACGAACAAATATAAAAAGGACGAACTTTAGTTGCAAAAAAGAAGTGGGATGAGACTAATAAAGGATATTTTTATAAAAAATATATTTTTCTTTTCTTATTGTTAGTTTCAATTTTATTTTTAACGTGTCAAAGTGAATCCTTGCTGACAAAAAAGATATTCGATTAATAGAAGAAAAAGGAAAAAAAAATAGCCTCGTTGTCCTTAAAATAATAGTGAATAAATATTTCTCAAAGGATTTAAAAAAGAAGAATTGCAAAAGAGAAAAATTCCAGAGAAAATGATCTAAAAAACATTTTCAATTTAAAAACAGAAAAATAATAATAATAATAAGGACGATGTTAAAGTCCAATGTGGCTAAAGCAGAGTTAAGATAAATAGAAGAAAAAAAAAAAATGGTGATGGTTGAAGATGCTGTTCGCCATTGAGAAGCATCTTTATCGTTTGAACTTTTAATATCCCAGCCACCCACAAAACTCTATTTTCCAATTCCCACAACTTTATATAGAAAAAATAAATGGAGAAAAATCTACACAAAACGAATAGAAGACACAAAATAAAAATGAAAATAACAAAGTTCTTATTTCCCATGCTAATATTCTGTATCGTCATCTGTTTTACTTTACTTGAGTTAAGTTACGTTAAGTTTGCAAAAAAAAAAAAATAATAATAAATAAATAAAGAAAACATTTGGAGTGTACCGGGAAATTAAAAAAAAAAATATATTCATGACCAGCAAACGCGATTAGTTTATTTTTTATTAATTTTCCGTTTGCCATCAAACGTTGTTTTGATTGTGGTTCTTGAATGAAAACGTAGCCGGTATTGTTTTTAATTAAAGATTGACGTTTTGATTTGATTTGATGACGATTTTCGAATAATAGTTATTAAAGATTATTATAGAAATTATATATTTTCAGGACTGCTTTGGAAATTCAGACTTGATTTTTTTTTTGTTCTATTTTTCGTTAGTAGTAATTCGAGCCGGTTGTTAAATTGTTTGAATCTATACTGGATTATTAACCTTGTTAATACTGAGTTATAGTCGATAGATCGTACAATGTATTTTCGTAACTGGGCTAACTGAACCGTAATAGTTTTATTCTCACAAACAAAAATATACTAAGGAAGTAAGTAAGTAAGTTACAAGCCTACATCCCCATTTCACATTTTTTTTATTGGCTCATCCAACGAATAACGATGACAGCAACAAGACAGAATAAAAAGGCTAAAGAAAGCAGCAATATGGATATTCTATATACCGCACATCATACACCTTTGATACTTTTTGAATAATAACAAAAAAATAAAATAAAAAACCTTTATGCAATGAATTCGAATTGGTAGTTTTGTAGTTGGCTGGCTTAAAGTAAAAAAAAAAAACTTAATAATAATAAAATATCTAGAAAAAAAAAAAAAAATTGGAATTGTGTCTAGGGAAGTTTAATACAAAAGGGAAGGATTTTAGTAAGGGAAGAAATATTTTCGTTTTTCTTCTTGTATCTTATATAACGTCAAGAATCCGCAAAAAAATAAAAATGGAAATTCTTTTCAAAGGTTTTAAATAGAGAATAAGAGCAGAAGAAAAAAATTGGAAAAATTCTGAATTTTTTATTTTTTTTTTTTTTGAAATTTCTGTAAAATTCTTCCAAATCAACCAAAACTAATAACAGCAAGAAACGTAACTCGTCGTCGATGTAATGGAATAATAAGGTAAAAAAGAAACTGAATTCTGACTAAGCTACATAACAATGATTAGAAGTAATTTTTGGTTCAGGTTGGGATATAGATTTGAAATAGTTTGCAAAGTACTATGATTATTTTTATTGAACTATTCGCAATTGAAATGAATCTAAAGTTTGAAATTAGATAAAAATAAATGTAACATTGTGTAACTTTAAAATCCTCAAAGTTCAATTTTATAGGAGAAATGCTTGCAATTTTTGTAGCATTTTCCCGATTTCGTATTCGAAATTTTGAATTTTTTCGTTTGTTTATTTATTTTGTTAACAAGGATTTTGCTTGTTGTCGTTTTGGTGTGGGCATTTGTTGGTGGGCATTATATTAGCTAAGGGAATTTGAGACCAACATACATTCATGTTACCATTTCTGATAACTACATCGTATTCTATTTACGTAGTTTCTTTTTTTCGCTGTCTCTTGTACCTGGAGGTTTCTGGTTTATTGGTACCTTCGTGCCCTTTTACGTTTTTTTCTTATTTTTATTACATTTAAAACTGTTTGAAATTTTTCTATTGACAATTATTTGGTGATTTCGGAATGCATGAATACACTGCTACTCTATGATAAAAGTTTTCATTTCAATATTGATACTGGATTTTAATTAATTTAAAACAAAAAAATTTCATACATAAGGATATGCACTATCTACATTAAGGCGCTTCAAGAGATTTTTGCATTTGATCTACATTTATAATGAGTCAAAAGACAAAGAGTTTTTTTTATTATTTTTAATTAATGAATGAAAATGATTGAAATTTAAAATCCTGAAAATATAGTTACGAAACTGTTTAAAGACAACAGCAGTCAGTTATTATCTAAATATCTTGTCATAAATGGTGATATGTTGACCAGATATGTTGACCTTTACTCAGAAATTGACCAATTTTGTGTTAGCCTTTTTACAATTATAGTTTTTATTGTATTTGCAGAAAAAAAACTATTTGAAAGGCAACAAAATATAAAAAAAACGTACAACACTACGCAAAAACAACATTAATTTCAAGCGAAAAATCATTTCTATATCCTTCAGTTTAATTTTCATAGTAAAAACAAGGCATTTGACACAATTAAACACAATACGGATTCACAATTACTATAAAAAACCGTTTACATTTCCAGAGTTACGCAAAAGTAGCGCAAATTATTTGTAATTAAAAATAAATAAATAAAAATTACAAAATTTCTTCTAAAGCAGAAAAAAAAAAACGTTTAAAACTGAAAAGCACAAAAAAATTGAAGAAGATTAACCGATTTTTGTTTTTGTCAAGTACAATTTTAATTCATTCATTTTAGATAAACAATTTTTACAAATTTATTGTTGCTCTTAAGTGTGTCCAATTGAAAACCGAAATTTGTATTTAATAATAGGAGCGTCATATGGTGATTATATAAATAAATATATATATATATATTTTTTTCACTTCTTCTTTCAATATAATTACCGATGTGAAACAAGAAGATGAGTAAAGTCAAAATAATAAAAAAAAAAAAATAATAAAAAAAAATTTGAATAAATTTACCAGGAGGAATTTCGTAATTATTAATTGTTATGGAAATTGTGCCATTTGCTAATTGAGAAATTAAATAATTAAATTAGCTGATGTGCGGAGAATTCGTCAAATATGATTTTGCTGAATTATCCAGGTGTTAAAAACCACATTGCAGCGTAACTAATAAAAATCTAAATTTCATCTTAAAAATTTTTATAAACTTTAAATGACATAAACAACTTAAGTTAACGATACTTTAATGAATTTTTGCAAGTTGTTGCAAGATGATTTATTGCACACGTTAATTACGCTTAAAAGAATTTTATTTTCTAACCGCACAGTAGACGAAGTATTATATTTTTTTGGTAACTTAAATTTTTGACAAAATCGTTAGATATAAAATTGTTCTCTAACAGCGTACTTAAACCGCACTTAACCGACTTAAGCTATGCAGCAAAGTATTCAAATAATAATTAACATTTAAAATCGAAAACTGTATCTTCTTTTTTGTTTTTTCTGTTACTTTTTGGATCTTCTTCTATCTTTTTTTTTTTTTGATTTGTTGATTTATTGACTTCTCTTGTGTTTATGATTTTAATCGCAGATTAATTGTTTTTGTTTTCAAACCTGTTATAATTATGCTGTCGAGGTTAGAACAATTTTTTTTTCTACAAATATTATGTAATCTTAATCGGTTAATTGATTGTTTTTACGTTCTGGGGTTTTTTTTTTACAGGTCATAGGTATGATGCTTTAGTGACTATATGCTTAAGGAATTCTATGCAATATTGTTTATGCCTTTTTACTTTTGGGAAATATATCTAATTAATAATTTTATTTTTTTTTTTCGTGAAATCGCAAATTTTGCTTTAAAAGATTAACATCCGGCTATAATTTACATCCTTATTCGCCAGTTCTAGTTAATATATATTTTTTTAAATAATTTGTGAATGTATTTTTTCTGTAGATTAATCCGCGATAAATGATTGATTTTATTCAACAATTTAAAATTATTTTAATTCATACGCTGGTAAGTTAAAGTTCATTTTAATTAAAGATTATTCAAAGTGCTTTGCTTTTATTGAAGCCAATTTATGCTTGTTTTTTTTTTTTGTAATTATTTAAAAATAATTTTTCTTTTCTATACAATCTTGTAGCAGCTTTTGAGAATTTCTTTTTTATAATTAAGTCAAAATACAAAAGTCAAAACACCTTTAATAAATAATATATTTTAGGGGTTTGAAAAAATAAATAAAAATTATGTATTTGTTCATAATCGATGTTTAATAGTTTAGATGAATTATTTTGTTTTATGATTTTATAATTTATGTAATTAAGCTTAAAGCGCCGATAGCGAGCGAAGCGCAATCGTTATGTAACAATAAAATTCGTTTAATAATTGAACAAGAAAATCTTAAATGAAAGATTGATGTTCTGTGCAATGTTTAATATGATGATGAACCAAACAATAGGCCGTTGATTATCGTATGTAGTTCGTATAAACGTCAAATATGTAAAAAATGTCAAAATTTGTCGTGTCGTATGTCTCTTTAATTGTGTGTTGTAATTTCTTTGTAACCTAAAAAGGTTGAGAGTGTAAGTGTTTCATGCCGTAAGAAACCACAAAAATTCATGTTAGATAATTATTAAAAACTGATCACATAATCACCACATATGTCCAATTGTTAGTTGTGGGAGATTACAATAGAAATAGAAAACAGAAAATCTACTTCAACGCAATTTTGACTGTTTTCTAGTGCTTATTTGTTTTTTTTTCTTCTCTTTTTTTTTTTTTTTAATATTATTTAATTTTTTATGACAATTAAATGCATAATTATTTTTTTTTAATTATTTTATTTGATTTATGAATGTTGGTTTATAATTTATGTACTGATGAGTTTCATGTGGCAGCATCGTGCAAAAATTATGATTTCGACTCTTTGAATCAACACTGTAAATCACGATTATCGAGAAAAAATTATCTTTATGATTATTAGCACCGGCATATGCCATACAATCAAAGTAAAGATGAGCATAATCAACAAAATATTAATAATTTTATTTTCCAAAGGTATTGTATGAAATATGAAAACATTGATCCCTGATTATTGCGTCATTTCGTCATTTTCCATACCAGGATATTTCTTAATCAGATAAGATTAATCTATTGGCAAAGATTTAATTTAAAAAAATATACACATTGTGGGTACGTTGCTTTAACAAATTTAATTAAGAAATTATGAAAAAAGAAATAAATCTCTTCAGTAATAATAATTTTTTAAACAATTAATAAAATTTCATCAAACATTTCAAACTTCTCTCCTACTCTCTGTGACCAACAATTATTAATACCGATTTTATCGTTGGCATGACCATCGTCAACATTGTTACCGTTGTTGTTCTTTAATTTTTCTTTTCTTATGTGTTTAAAGAAGACTGAGATGCTCTCACTTTTTTTTTATTCCTCGTTTCTATTCAAGATGCCTCTTCGTTTGTTGTCATATTTTTTTTTTAATTTCATTTGAAATTATTTTTCGCATCTCTATAAATACTGAAATTTCGTCGGTAATCAACATCAGTTATAAATCATAGCTTCATTGAAAACGAAGAAATTAAATAAAATTAATAATAACAAAAAAAAAAAAATTAATCAAAATGGTGAAAATAAATTTGGTTTGTTTCTTCGCTGTGATCGTAAGTTGTGTTCTCGCAGCACCGCAAGGTATCAATCAAAATGATGTGCAGTTAGTTCGTTATGTTAACGATAATAATGGTCTCGATGGATATCAGTTTACGTAAGGAAACATAATTTATAAAAAATTCTGCAATTTATTGTGATTTTTGGGAATTATTTCTAGTTATGAGTTGAGTGACGGACAGATACGCTCGGAACAAGGTACCATTAAGGAAGTTGAGGATGCTAAAGTAATTGTTGTTAGTGGATCGTACACCTTCGTTGGACCTGATGGTCTTATTTATTGGGTTAACTACACAGCTGATGAAAATGGTTTCCATCCAATTATTGGCACAGGACCAGAAGGTGGCATTAAACCAGGACAAGATGCTGGAATAAACCCAAATGCACTTAAATCACTTTTAGGATAATTTTACATAACTTAAACCATTTTTATTTCTAATATTTTAGTTAGAACAATTGTGTCAGTCTTATTTTATAATAAATAAAAACAAAACAAAAAATTTAATTAAAAAAAAAACCCAATATTCATGACTTATTTTCTACTCAATAAAGAAAAAATTATCAACAGGTTAAATTCATGTAAAAAGCAGAAATTTTGATTAAGTTTTTTTATTGTTATAAATTGTTGTTAACAAAAGGCAAAATTAATAAAACAGTTAAACAGGATTAAGGGGATAAAACAGCATCTCCTTCAGTAAAAAAAGTTGAGCATTAAAATTATTTAACTTTTCGTCTCTATTTTAACCTCAACGCGATGTAGCGAAAACTTTGACCTTTAATTATCTTGCTTTGGAGAAAGTTATTGTTTTGTCTTATTTTTACATAACTTAAGTCGTGTGTTTATGCTGTTTACGGTTTATAAATTTTTACAGCAATTACGTAACGTGGGAAAATAATTAACTCTATAATGATGTCCAAGAAATTTATTATTTCCCTTTAAGAACCCTTTCTTAAATTTTGTAATCGTTGAGTTAGTATAAGTTTAAGCTAAGTCATGTTAATTGTCTTGTTTACTCATTTTGAACTATATACAAAGCAAAATGTCAAAAGTCAACCAGACTTGACTCAATCAAACATCCCTTAAGTCCGGCAACATCAATATGATCATCATTATCATCTCGCTCCCTACTTGTTTCAAGTTTTTTTGTTCCACTGTAAACCACAATTAAATTATTATTCATTGGCATAATCATATTATAAATATTTCTTTTGTGGTTTTATGGTTGATCCAGTTTTCACCTTTACTAAAACCAAAATATTCAGGTTGTGTCTGCAGCGTAGCTTTGGTCAATCAGCATCCCCTGTTTGTTATTAATTTTTGAGAAAAACAAGATTTTTCCCTATGTTTACGTGTGGATGACTTGTTTTGTAAATAATTTTTAATAATAGTTTGATGATATGATGACCTTAAGTACCTTAACCTGAAAATAGGATAAACAAGAATTCAACAGCATCCCTGACCAAATGACCTTTCTTTTATTACGTAATATTCACACAATATTCACATAAATAGCTTATCGATTTTTGTAAACGACTTAATTTTTAAAATTAAATAAAAAAGTCAAACCAATCGATATTTATTTGTTTACCGACAATTCGCAGACATATTTTCGTTGAAACCATTTTTTAGGCTTTTCTCGGTTATTTCTGTACCATCGACAAAAAAAACCATCAAAATGACAATAAAATATATATAAAAGCGGGTGGTGAACACCTTTTATTAACAGGTACTGTTGTTGCTATATTTTACCATCGTGATCGGACAAAATAACTGCAAATGGGGCTTTAAAAAAAAATCTTGAAGGAGAGGAAACAAATCGAAACAACGAGCATTATATTTGTGTAAACGTAACAAAAAATGATATTGTGCAAACGTGCCAAATATGTTTTAAAGCTAATTTTGTTTGTTACATTTTTCCAATTTTCTATCTGGGTGAAGGTGGTTTGTGTGTGTTTTATGTTGTTCACTGGTGGCTGCTCACTGTTTACTATTCAGTCGATTGAGATCAACCAAAACGAATCATAGTTGCGACCATTTACTAGCAACACTTTGATTATTTTTTTTTTGTTTGTTAATGTTGTTTGCTGTTTCTACAGCTTTTCTGTCGTTTTTATTTTTATATTATTGGGTGTTGCGAGCCAGGTAGTTTCGTTATGTATACTATACTCAGGGGTGGTAAGGTGATTTGTATTTTGTTTAACATAATAACATTATAATAAAAGGTGATATCAATACAGTTTCGGCTACAATTTTCATTTTTCTGTACACCAACAAATCCATAAGAATAAAAAAAAAAAAAAAAAAAAACTCCAACGAACTTCAATGTATTCTTGCTTCTGTCTTTGGATTTTTGATTTTTAAAAGTTTTTTTTTCCTTTCGTTTATAATTTGGAAACTTGTATGCAGCTGGTGTCTTCTTGTGCTCAATTTTGCTTCATGTTTTATTATTATTATTATTATTATTATTATTTTTGTTATTTATTTATTTGATTTTTATTTGTTGCTGTTGTTGTTAGCTTTTTAATGAAAAATCCTGAAAGAACAAGGTGAAATAAACCACAAATATATAAACTACCGAAATAACAAAAATCGAACGTGGTTATCGGTGGATAATAATGTTTTTTCTTTGTTTCTTTAGCAGCGTCGTAGCAATAAAACATTGGGACATTGGGCGTGTTATGTGTAAGGGCAACGTAAACTCCACAGCTGAAAAAAGTGATTATTACTCGAGATATTTTATATATTCAGACAAAAGACTAAAGACTTTTCTATGGTTTTTGATATATTTTTTTTTATTTCACCGAAGTTTAAAAAAAAACAAATTTGTAGTTATGATTTCAAGAATAATCTCAGGGCGCCATAAACATTGTTACGTCTCTGCTATTTAGTGATTTTCGTTGGTTTATATCACCGACTAGAAAGAATCTCTTTGCTTTTTAACGGTTTAAGGTATTGTTATTGGTCATAATTAAGTATATATAGTACTTAGTGCTTGTATAGTTTACAAGATTTCAGGGCTTTAATTATTTTATTTTTTTGCAATACAGAAATGTAGCTTATTTGTAATTTTATCTATGATATGCAAAGTATTTATATAAACAAAAAAGTTTCCGCTTCATAGCAATTTCGTCCCTAATTACCTATACTTGATTCGATTATTCAATTTTTGTCGTCTATCTTTTTTTGTTATTTCATTTTCCGATCATCAATTACACGAAGAAAACAAAGAAGAAGAAGAAGTAGAAAATACAACATCGAAATAACCAAACCAATAATCCGATATTTATATATATTGGTTTTCGTGTTGTTTCTTCTCATTTTTATTACATTTATTTCATGTTTTTTTATAAATATATTCCGATTCGAAAAGAAAAGAAGTGAAAAAATAATAAAATGAAATAATAATAATAAGAAAAATAATAATAAAAGTTACATTGAATAGACTTAAATTTCTAACCAAATATGTATATATATATATACCAAATATATATATGTATAAAACCACCACGGTTTTGAGGGTATTTGATGGTTGGTTTTTTTTTCCATTTTTAGTCTTTTTTGAATTTTGTTTTTGCAGCGAATAAAAATAAAAATATAAGCATAAAAAGAAAAAACCAAGAGAAAATAAAATAAAACGGACTTATTACGTACAGTGATACTTTTTTTCTTGTCTTATTATTGTTATTATTATTATTTTTATTATTATTCTTTTGCATTATGTCTATATGAGATAATAAAGTTGTAAGAAAAAATAAAAATCGCAAATTATTTTGCGGTAAAAATAAAATTGAATTTATTTTTCGGTCGCTACTTTGTCAAATAAAAAACGAATCAAATGAATAAAAAATGACAAATATTGGTCGCTTATGTTCTTGTGTTGAATTAAGTAAATTCAAGTCGTTGTATTTGATGATATTTGATTTTTATTATTAATTATTTTATTTTAGTTATTTTTATTTAGATTAAGTATTTATTAATTATAAGTAGTTAGGTAGTAATTTAGGTAATAGTAATTTAAATATTGTTTGCGACAAAAATGTAAGCCAAGCCAACAAAAAATAAAACAAGAAGTGAACGATTTTCTATATAAGGAAATAAGAATTTCATAATAAATTGATAAAATAATCTCAACTAATTCATAGCATATATTTTATAAAAATCAATTTTTTATTGATCTTCTTATATTAAAATAATCAACTATAGTTAAAAAAAAAAAAAAAACAAACAAAAAAGCAATAAAAACTCACAACGGCGTTAAAACTAATTCCAGGTGTTGAATGTTTTGGCGAAAATTATTTGATTGAATTAGTAACGTTCGATTATTATTTTTCACTACTTTTGAAATATCACCGAAAATGAATAAAAAAAAAAAAATTATTTATAATATCCCAAGTGGTTGCCGCTTATGCATTTATGTTAAAAGGGTAAAGGCAACAGCACACAACGGGTTATTATGTAAACATGTGTGACGTGGATTTTTCTATCCGCACAAAATAATTTTGTTAATTTAAATACAACAACAAAAAAGGATATTAAAGAATACACAAAAATAAGGAAAGAATAGTAAACATAAAACCGTAATCTATTATTCGTTGTTCAATACTTTTTCAAAAAAAAAAAAAAAAAAATAATCCGCCTTTTGTTGCGACCGTAATGAGGTGAATTTGCTGTTTATTTATTTTTTTACATCCTTTATATTTTCGTCCTTTTTACATAAATTTACTTTACATACACTTATTTACCATAAAATGTTTAAAAAAAAATTAATTTTCCAACAGATGTGCGTTGTTCGGATACGGACTCTATGATCTGTTGTATTGTGACTGTGGAATAACGTTTTTTTTATCCCAAAATCAATAATAATTCTGGTTTTCTAAGATTAATTTTGTTTCATTATTTTAAGGCTTGCTTTAAAAAATCAGCAGAGTACGTTTCACTCCTAATTACGTCACCACAAAATGAGAAAAATTTAGTAGACGACATTCGTTTTTCTTTTTTGTTTATATTTCTGGATATATTAAGTAATCAAAGCGCCAAAGTGGTATGAGAGGTAACAAAGTAAGAAAAATATAAAAAAATAATCCAAAAAACAAAAACAGTGAATGAATGAATGAAATTTGTTTTACCAGTTTAAAAAAAAAAATGTTAAAATAGCAATAAAAATCGAACAACACGATTAAAAACGTATTGAAAGAAAGCAAAGTGAAAAAAATGTTTATCACAAAAGCATAGTAAATCGATGGGAAATATTTGATTGTCGTGAACAGATGTTGTACGCGATGTTTTTCGCGTATTTAAATAAATTTATTTTAACCATTTATGGTTTTTTTTTTCGCTTCTCTAGTTTAGTTAAGTTTCGTTTCGTTTATAAAGTTGTTTGTTTGCTTTTTAGCGCTTTTAAATAGCTTTTTATAGCGACTTTGTTTTTGTTTGACTATGTGAGTTTTATTTATTTAAATTTTTTTTTTTTGGATCCTTTTTGTCTCGTTAAAGTAGTGAATGCGAGTGCGTGTGCGATATTCGACTGTAGTTGAAATAGATAGAGAATTTGAATAAAAATCTAAAATTGCAGAAAAATAGATTGAATTTCTAAAGTAAATGTTTATGACTTTGGCAGCGTTTTGACCTATATATATATAAAGTACGATTAATGGAAGGTAAATATAAGGAAATAAATTATGGCACAATTCACAATTCATTTATCTATCATGAAAATATTGTGCATTTCATACCACAGCTATGCAACTAATCTGAAAAAATAAAATTAGTTTTGTGAAAAGAGAATGCAAAAAATGTTTCATGTTTTTAAAAAATTAGCTGATCATAATCAATAAAATTGTTAACAAGGATGATGTTTTGCATCAAAAACGCCACTTTGAACTGGAAATTCATTGATAAAAAAAAATAAAAAATAAAAATGTTCAAACCTCACCAAAAATTCATCCATTCAAAATAAAACTAATTATAGAATTTGTTTTCATATAAAACGTGATTTCATTTATGTGGAATGAAAATGTGATGTTTCCACCAGGGAAACAAATAACGAAAAAAAAAAACGTCTACGAAATGGTTTAAATAATATTTTTTAATTGATATATTTTTTTTTTGTTTACCATTCCCCATTGTAATTTGAGTTAATAAAATAGTTGGTAAAAGGTGAAAAATAGAGAAGAATTGAAAGCGAAACCAACCAACAATGCAAATTGAAGTGATTTTTTTTTCTTTTTCGTTCTTTTGACATTTGACATAAAAAATTGTTTGTTTAATGTTTGTATGCAATTTTTTTTTCTTGTTCCTACTTTTAAATGTCACTCACAATTCGTCATTTAACAATTTTTTTTTGTTTGTTTGTTATGTTGGGTTTAGGTTCAGCATTGTTTTTATGTCGTCATGATGATTCTGGGATTTTTTTTTTGTTCGTATTATTTACTTGTTTAGCGATTTACGAGATGACTTGACGTTTTTGTTTTTTAATTCTTTTATTTAATAAATAAAAGAGTTGAGTTCATATCGTGATGATGGTAAATAATTTTTATTATAACCGAATTCTGTGTAAAAAAATATTAAAAAGAAGCAAAACTAATTGTTCTACGACTGTTGACTTGATAGCGAAACTGTCTTTGCTAAAACCTTATACTTTCAATCGGTTTAATAAACTAATGTTTAATTTCCTAAAAAGAAAGTTAAATGTTTTATTTAAAGGTGAAATATGCGAATTTTTTTTTTTGCATTTCCTATTTTTTATTTATTTTTTTTTATTATTTTATGAATATTGAAAACACGAAAAACTTAAACAAATTGTCTGGTGTGATTGTACAAATATTTTTGACATTTGTTTGTTGATCTTTAAAGGATTTGACAGTTATATAAGGATTACATTGCACTTTCTTAAGTAATCGTATCTTAGGTAATTCGATATTTGCCTATGTTACGGTCGTTTATTGACTTTAATTTTTCTGCTCTTTCTATATAAAATCATGTAATGTACTTACTACTAAACGTGGTTATGCACACAGAGTGGTTATTTTAATTAAAAAGTTTTAATTTAATAAATTCAATTGAAACGAACCCTTAACGTAAAATCTATTTAAATTGGAGAGATTTTTTTTGTATGGTAGAAGCTTAACTCAAAAAGACCGATATAATTGTGGTTAGAGTTTTGTTTGGTTAACCCATATCAATTTAAATCTAGTTTCGAAAAATCTCATTTCAATATGAAAATTGATAGGAAAAGGTGAAAGATACAGTGCTAGCCAGACTGGCAATACGTTGTGTCCATTAAAAATAATTATAAAGATAAAACATCAGCAATAATAATGACAAACAGGAGTTAAATATTGTATCAGTAAAATTTTGTCCAGACGAGACCAGTCCTTATTGCGCTTCTATTCAATAAAAAGGATTGGTATGAGAAATTTAAATAATTTTGTCTTACAAAAAACACTTCGGAATGTTAAAGCCCAGCTGTTGTTTGTTTGTTTGTTCCCCAACTCCAACTTTACACCCAACTCCAATTCAAATTCGAATCCAAGCAACACATTCATCTCCTCATGTTATTTACTGTTCACCATTCACTAAGAGACATAATAAAAGCAAAAGATAAACATATATGCAAATATATTCGGTCAACGTAAACGACCGTCCATTTATCCATATAAAACAGTTTACTTAAGACAAACTAACAGAATGTACATTTTTGGAATAACAGGCAAGTATAAATGAAAAAAAAAAGAAAAAAACAAAGAAAACAAAGACGAAGGATGAATATTTTTGCAGAGACCTTAACTACCCTTATTTGCATAAAAGAAATCGAAAAAAAAAAAAAAAACTCCCCATTCCTAGTTGCAAACGAAACGCAAACCAAAAAAGAAAAAAAATAGCAAAATTGTGGTAAAAGTCGGGTAGAAATTGAGAATTGGCTAACTTTGACTGTCCCCCCTTTTATGGTTACTAACCGAAGTTGCTCGCAATAACAAGATTGGACTATTATACATTGCCATTTTACCATTTTTCCGTTATTATATTTTTTTATATCCTTTAGCTATGGTCGTTGATGCTTTGTCTGAGCAATTTTAAGGCAGCAACAAACATCAGCAGCAGTAGAAGCAGATGTAGGAAAAAACATATATGAACTGGACACATAAATAAAATGTTATAAAAAGAGAATGGCAATTTTAATAGGAAAAGGAAATGAAATGGGAGAGAGTATGGGCCAGTCAGTCAGCCAGCTATGTAGCCAACTGTGCCAGTTAGTTTATTTAACATTCATCTTTCGTTTTACGGAATATAAAGTGTTGTCATCATGTGGTATGACGTTCATGTGGGTGGGTTATGATTCTTTTATATATCGTTGGACCAAAAGCATACCAAATCTAACCGTCTGTCCAAGTTATTTTATTTTTCTGAGGGCAATCCGACCAATCTTTATTCCATCCCATCTGCTCTCGTTCACATATTGGTTGGCGTCGTTTTTTCTTGCGGTTTTGCCCAAAATAAATGCGATACGTCATATGTGTAGAGCTGTGTTATGCTATTTTGTGAATAGGATCGTTAAGGATATTTTTAAATTTATTCTTAGTTTTGTGAAACAGAAACGAATGGACGGCAAAATGAGAAAAGATGTGCCATAAATTTTCTCACCCATCTTTTATGCGTGTGATAAATTCGTTTGGTTTTTTTTTTTTTTTTTTTGCTGTTATTCACGAAATAAGAAAAAATAAAAAATAATTTTTTTTAATGGTTTTAACATCTTCTCCCATTGATATTCGTCTATAGTTTAGTTAAGAATTGGATTCTTCATGCAAATTTTTTTCTTCGTTTTATATTTTTGGCATACATATGGGTTGGCGATTTTTAGCAGAAAATATTTAAATTTACAAATGATCAGAAAAATGGTCATACAAATGTATTATGGTGAGCTAAATTAGCTGGGCGTTTTATTACTATTTTTCTTTTTTTTCATATAGAAAAATATGCTTAGGTATTTTAAACCGCATATATCTACCGTTTTAGAAGAGTAATTTGATGGACATGTAATTAGATAAACAAAAATAATAACAAAATAAAATCGAAAGTAGTTGTTTGCTGAAACAAAGCTATGGGTGTTTAAATATGCAAATACGTACGTGTTTTATAGAACAATAATACAAACCACGGTTTAAATAACGAATATCTTGTAGTTTATTTTAACGCTTATAAAAATTTCGTGGGGTTTCATACATAAATAGCTGCTATTCATTTAAATGTTTACTCCTAACTATTAGTTTCCTTTTTTTTTCATTTATTTATTTAATGAGAAAAATTACAACTTGTACAATGAAAAACAATTTTTTTATTTTAAATCACGTCCAAGTCCCATATTATTGATTAAAATAATTGTGCTTAGCACATGTTTCATAATAATTGCACTCAACGTTTTAGATTTGTATTTCAATGAAAAAAAGGAAGCAAGTATATACAATAAGAAAAGTTTTATTACGTTACGTACACTGTGGTCCTTTCTATGAATACGTAAGAAGAAATGCTTTGCAAGTATAGAGAAAATAAAATGAAAAACTGCTGTTGCTCGTTGCTACAATCAACGATTCATATCTACAATGCTCGTGTTGAATTCACAATATGTAATATGTAATTGTTGAAATTATTATTATTATTATTATGATTATTATGCAAAATTAAAACAATTGTAAAGAATTTGATAAAAAGATAAATGTGTGCTTGTGTGAGTAATGAAAAGGCTAGTGAACTAAAAAGTTTGTCAAAAAGGTAAAAAAGGTTTAAAAACATTTATTTCGTCAATTTTTTTATAAATTCTATATTCTATTCTAATACAATGAAACAATTGGATATATAGAGAAATTACGTAATAATAATATGAATAATAAATATAGGAGCGAGTGGGTGTATTATATATTTTTATTACGTTCTGTTTGCGTTTGCTTACACGAAAGGTCGATTGTTAACTTTATCTTGAACTAAGAACTAAATCGACCAGCATCATACCAGTATCGTCTGGTTGTCTTTCAGATTATTATTATCATATTGAAAATGTATAGAAAATTTAAAATCGCCCTCGAGTGCTATGGGAGGTAAGGAAACCACTCAGAACCATTCAGAATATATTTTACTTTTAAATAAAAAAATGTTTTCTATTTCAGTTAGCAGAATGTTTTAAACCACAAAATTAAAACAGTTTTTCCTGTAACACCCAAACCACCCACAGTTTTTTTTAATAAAATTATTGTACCATTCGAGAATGAATATTATTTTTGTTTGTGAATTACTAAAATGTGAATAGAATAAAAAGCATGTCGGCCAACACTTGAATACCCGGACATCTATTGACCAATCAGAATCAAAGCGAGTGGTCAATATCGATCGTACGTTCTCCGTCTACCATTTTGACTTAACTTCTACATCATGGAAACTAAAGCAAGAGAGGGAAATAAAAAAAAAATCAAATATTCACCTCTGTGGGTGGGTTGTTTTGTGTAGCGAAGTTCTCTGTGCTGCGCTTTATGTATGTACAGATGGACGACTGCTTAACTAACAAGTACAATGGGTTGAGTGTTCGGTGGTTTAAAGTTGAAGTACCGGGTTTGCTTTGTTGAAAAACTGGAAGATAAAGCACGAAAGTTTTTAGGTGACATTTTTAGGTAAGTCGATGACTGGGGTGAGGATAACTGATTCTTCTCAGTTTGGTTTTAACTGAAGTAAGTAGAATTATCCAGTGTATGAGTTGGTAGATATGCTTGGTGCAGCTAATTCTACTATGTGAATTGGAGAATACATTCTTGGTCCAGTCATGCTAGCTATAAAATGAAACGAATGAACAAAAGGTATGATGTTGGTATGAGACAACTACAACTCCCATGACGACCATTCAGTACTTTGTACATTGTAAATGATTAATAATGAATTTGTCTGTATCTATGGCTATGTAGTCTGTTTAACGTCTATCTTTACATGTACAGAAGTAAAGAAAATTGATTGATTTTTCTCTAATGTCGTTATTGTAAGTTCAGTCAAGGACAATTCCTATAGGTATCGTTTGGACCAACGCAACAGAATAAAACAAACAATGTACGAAGTATAAATAAATAAAGAAATTTTATCGTATCGTATGCTGTTTTATTTTTATTCATTTTTGTTTGAGGTTCCCGTGTGGCAAACCTGTGCAAAGGGACACCAAACAGAACGCCATCTGTAAACACAAGGATAATAAAAGCAAAAATATAATAACGAAAAGTCGTGACCGGGATTGAATTTTCCCAAAAGAAAATAAAAGTTCTGAATCTTGGACCTTTAACAATGCTCATGTTGTGTTAAAAAATGAAAAAAAAAATTATTGCCGAATCAACGTATTGTCCTTAATGGGCGGCCAAATTCAACCCAACGACATGAATTATTCAAAAGATACCATCTGCGGTCCAGTTGGTCTGGCCGGTTGACAACGAACTTTATTTTATCTATAACTGGCTTAATACAAAGAACATTCGGGTGTGGAATCCTTTACTGCAAAAAAGGACATTGCCCGACTCTTGATACATAAAAAACCGACATAAAAGGACACAAAAGATGTAAACGAATGGAAACAAAACAATACATTTAAAACATATAAAAAAAGGATATCCAAAAATTTAACTATCGGGTTGCTGTGTGTATTTGCGCCCCTTATTCAGGGTTTAATATTCTTTTATAATGCGCGGACGTGGCGGTCATATTCATATTAAATGTTAAAAACAGACATTAAAATTTTTAGTAGCATTTTTGCTGCTCCTTTATTATTTTATCCTATAAATAAGCATAGCTGTGTACAGTTAGTTCAACTACGTCTTTGTTTTAATCGAAAGGATCCATATAAAAAACATCCTTTGCTACAATTATTATATGAAAATAATAATAATAAAAATAATAATAATAAAAATGAAAAATAATAAGAAGGCAACAAGAAATAGTAAAGTGGACTCTACAATAAAATTTAAAACAATAAAATAAAAAGGGGTCAAAAGGACTGAATGTGCTTAAAAATAAAGCACCCAAATATCACCGTACGTTCTAATTATTCTTTTTATTTGTACTTTTAAAAATTTATTACTTTTATATTAATTTTTTTTCCATGTTCTTATAGTTGATACGTTACGTAACGCCACGTAAATGTTAACCGAAGTGCCTTTTGTAAAATAATTAAATGGCTCGTTAAGCCTCATTTGAATATGTTTAAATTGAATAAAATATGGTTTTGTTATATAGACTACTTTCATAAATGGGTGGTAGAAGAATTTTGTGTTAAGTGGCTTTTGAATTTGTTTGAAATTATTAAATAAAAAAATGATTCTCTCAGAATGTCGTTAAATAATAAAACTATCATGTCATTCAGGATGATTTTCCTTTAATAACTTTTTTTTAATTAAATTTCATTTGTTTAATTAATTAATTAATTAATTATAGATCATGGTAGAATGGATCATGAACTCTTTTACGCATATGTTACACATGCTACACTGTTTAATATAAAATCATCCACCTTCCATTTAAAGCGAATCTATTATTATCCTTATTGTCCATAATTAATAATAATTCAAATAACGTCGACCTTCGTTAGATGATGTTTTTGTTTATGCTTATGATTAGTGTGGTGACTCGTATTTGTCCTGGTTTTATAGGAGACAAAATAAAAATTAATCTAAAGTCGACTTGACGACTCCACTTCATCAGAAAGATATGAGATTTGAACATTGTCAGCATCAACCACTCCACATATCTACTTCACTTAATTAATATTATTCGGCACGTAGTAGACCGTTCGGCCGACTAACCAACCGAAACAGACTACTTTATTGAAATAAAAGGGTTTTCTGTATATAGTTAGATGAATCTGTTGGTCTGGTCGACCGTTTGGTTGTTTGCTCTGACGTGACGGGACATTATCGCAAAATATCATTAAAATATTCTGTAAAAGCAGTAAGGTGTTCCACCATACACAATATACGAAAATTAAATCAACTAATTCTATTAAGCGGCCATGTGGCTGCTGCTGTTGCTGCTTATGTTACTCAACGTAATATAACCATTAGAATGGGGTCATGTTTGCTTTTCAACTTAATTATTTTATCAAATATTATTGGCTTACATTCATTTAGGTTTAAAATTTTAAATCACCTCTTCTTCTTTTTGTTTGCTTTCTCATAAAAACTTTATTTTGTGGGTGTGTGTGTGGGTTGTTTCTACTATATTCAATCGGCTACTTCAACTTTCTCTCTCTATTTTTTTTCTTTAATTAAAATTTTGTAATTTCGACCCATATTGTCGTACATGTTTGTTGCTAAAGTATTTTACAAGACCCAGTATGGCAGGTAGAGATGAATGAATTGATTTGTTAAAACAATATAAAAATATTGTGGCTGATGTACAAAACGAACATAACGAATGTAACATAACGTTATACAAATGTAAAAGAAACATTATTATCGCTTTGGATGTCTGCGGTTAAATAATAATTGATTCATATCAAAAACTAATGTAACCCATGCTACCGTGATACTTTGTAGAATCATCAGAGTAATACTTAAAATTTATAAATCTGTTTAACTAAGTAAAGCAAAAATGTAAAACAGATTTTTATTTTATTTTATTGTTGAATATATGTGTGGGGCTGTGTGTATGTGAATTTATATATAATTCGGTTAACATCGAAATAAGTCACGTACTAACAAAATTTTTATTTCCTAATGTTGTTTGCGTTATCATCAAAAATTCGTGATGAATTATGAATGCGGGTGGTTTGCTTTAACTAAAAACACAAACAAGAAATATAAATAAAAATTCGACCATAAGCTTGACGCTTAACTATGCATAATCGCGCTTACGTTCAGCTTTATTATCGGTCACAGTCAAAAATAAAAATATAAAACATTAATTTACTTACCAGTAACAAGATAATACCATTTCTGACATAAAACAAATGACATATGCTTAACATATAGATTTGTGTTTGTCAGAGAGAAAGTGACTACTATCCACCCGATGGAAAAAGGCAAAAAGGAAACCCATTTTTAAATAAAATTTATATATAAATAAACAGATGAAGCTCGTTAAAGGTTGTACTGTGGTTACTCTTTTGTCACCCGATTTATATAAATTTTCATCTTGTTGCCCACATAAAGATTTATCGAAATTTCCATACATGTACTTTTTAGCCCTTCTAAATGACATCTCATCGACCCTACATTAAGAATAAATTTCTACAACTTCAATTTAAAAGTGAAAGAATAGTCAGAAGCAAAATTTCCGAGAGTTCGTCAAATACTGGATATTGGAAATTGATATAAAGTAGAAAAATTCTCTTGTGATTTTGTCTTATACGTTATTTAACTTTATGTTACGACATAATTGTCTTCAACTTTTTAAAGCTTAAATTTTAAATTTGCTGGAAGAATATCTAATCGTATAACCAAGTAAACGATGGACGAAGATGGCAGCAATTACGTACAGCAGATAGAACACCAACTACCAAACTAGCAAAATGTCAATGTTTTCAGAATTAATGTAGCGGCAAGCCGACCATTTATTACATATATTTATTCTCCTGATGTTTGAAATGAGCAAGAAAAATGCCACACATGAAAAAAAAATATACAAAATCCGTTTTACAATAGAATTTTTGAATTAATATAGTTTGTAGGGGTTTGAGGTTAAAAATGACTTTTTGTTTTTTTATTAGAATCGTTTTAAAGTATTTTATGCGGTGTTGATGACATAAGAAGTCTGATTTTTCGGTTTTCCTTAAATAAGGCAACATCCGTTGTAACATTGATGAAGCTTAGTTATATTTCCGAAGTCAATATTTAGAATGTTTCGGAAATTTGTAAAAAAAAAAAATTATTTTCTTATTAAAAGTTTTATTCTGAGACGAAGCACCGGAAAAAAAATAAATTTTTAATCGAAATTATTCCTCTGCTATTGTTAAGTAATTTCGTGTAATTTAAAAAATTCCTTAAATTTTTTTTCATTTCTTTTTAGTGTTCAAAAGCATAATTTTTCTCGCATTTTTATGTTCAAGTAGATAGCCAACGTGCCCTTCGGACACCCTTCAAGTGTTTACATTTCTAACACAACAATAAAATATTTGTTTTCTTATCATAATAATACAATCAAATTGCATTGTAATATAGTTTTATTTTTTCTTTAAGGGATAAGCATAACAGTGAGTAGACCCCAGAAAGTATAGTTAAACCCATTTTGAAGTTAAAAAAAATATATATATGGATTTGTGATAAAGTAAAGGATTTTTGATGACCAACAAATGTATTATAAAAAAAAGGATGAAATTTAACGTAAATAGCATCACAAATCATAACACACCCCATTTGGTTAAATAAATAAATAAATAAATTATACATAAATGTGTGTTGGGATGGAGGTTGGAATGTAATTTTTTTTTATATACGGGTAAATTTGGTAATAAAATCCAGACACGCTTTTTATTTCCTACCAGTGTTCGGTACGTTTCATGTTGTTATTTCTCCTTCACACAAAACCTCATGCGTTGTTGTCTTTTTATTTTGTCGATTAAGATAAATACATGATGTGTTGCTATTGATGTTGCTTCTGAATTTTTTCCTATTCACCCTCTGATTAATAAACGAATAAAAAAAAAAAATGAAAACCACCCAAAAGACAGTACATATTTATATATATATATATATATAATAAAAATTCGATCATAATTTCACGCCTCCTCCAGTTTCCATCGGTTAACAACAAAAAAAGGGGTGATAAATATTA
Organism: Ptychoptera albimana; assembly: GCA_961205885.1. Classification (NCBI taxonomy): domain Eukaryota; kingdom Metazoa; phylum Arthropoda; class Insecta; order Diptera; family Ptychopteridae; genus Ptychoptera; species Ptychoptera albimana. Next base: position 21,544,451 of record OY540803.1, read on the forward strand.
ATAACACAGAAAAAAAAGCAGATTAAACAGCAAAAATAGAATTTATTTTGTATTAACAGAAACTTTTTTCCTTAAATCAACATAAAATGTCATCACGAATTCACCTTTTACAAATCTGTCGGTTCTTGTTTTAAATTAAAAGTCTTTAATAGGGTTTTGTTGATTTTTCTTTTTGCCAGTTTTGGTTTTGACGTAATCGGGTGTTGTTTGTTAGTTTTGCAACATTTTAGTTTCTTTGGTGAGAATTTGGAAAATAAATTCCCATTTATACATTTTTGGATAATCTTTTAAGACTTTTCTACTGATCCTTTTTAGTGATCCCTTTTTTCTGGTGATCCATGAACGGTCAAAGGATTTTACGTTAACATAAATTCCCTAATACCATATTATATTTAGTTTAAATAAAATAGAATAGATGACATAAGGAGTTAAATTGCGGGTGGTTTGTCTAAACAATCAAGACTAAAAATAATAAAAAAAAAAGTAAAAATAGAAACCATACCCCAGGTACTTTTCAACAAATTTGTTTATTTTTCATTTTTTTTTTTTAGTTAAACAAAAACTTTCTATCACCCAATTTCATCAAAATTTAAATGGAAAATCTTAATATTTTGACTTTTTTTGTGCTCTTCTGTGTTTTTAGTAAGTATTTTGATATTATTCGGGGAAGGTTAACGAATAATACAAACATTTATGAAGTCGATTTGTATGGTTTGCTGTCGTAAAGGACTTTTCAATATTGTTAAAAACTTTTTCTTGTCTTTAGTTATTATATTCCTTTTTTTTTATTTTACTTTGCTTTTTGAAAACTTTACCATTTAGAAAGAGCAATAATTATTTTATTTCGTGATTAACGCTAACATTTTGTATAATTTTGCATACACATAACTTTGCTTAAGTCTTAACTTTAAGTTCACTTAAGCTTAATAAACTTAAATGACAATTGGATTGTCAATTGGCAAACAACAGCAACATGGAAAATAGAAAATATCCAATAAAACTTAGTAAAAACAATTGTTTTTAGATTTATTCCTTTTATTCTGAGGTTTAAAAAACATTTTTTTCTCAGGAATTATTTTTAATGTTGAGTTTTTTATGCTTACATTAAATTTTTGGATGACAATATTTTAAATTTTTTAGATTTGATTTCTTTAACTAGATGGACGACATAACTTTTTCCATCTCGTAGTTACAAGTTAATGTCTGTTGTTGTCACATGTTGTTGCTGTTAGTTTTTGTTTTATTTTTTCTTCTAGTTATTTATCTTGTTAAGCATGAGGCATTCGCAGTGGTAAAAATAAATAATCTTATAAATATAAATAGGAAAATAAATAAATATAGGAGAATTGTCGCTTTTTTATAAGGACAACGTGATTTGCGTCCGAAATAACATAATAAAAAAAAGAAGAAGATATATTTTATAGGGTTTGCTAAGGGTTAAACCCATGCTATAAGGGAACATAGAGAAAATTTTGGTGACATTATTGCAAATTTACAAAATACAAAAAATTGCAACAAGCCGATAATTTGGTGGACATATTTTCACCTAGAATTTAATTTTTAACAATTTCCACTCACGTCTCATGCCATTCGAAACACATAAACAACCCCAAAATAGGCTTCCGACAATTTTTCTTTTTTTTTTTACATTAAAAGGAAATAAAATTAAATGTAATTTTCACGCTAAACTACTTTTGTGCACAATTTATTTTGCTTCTATTAAAAAAAAAAACCTTCAGGTTTGCTGGTTGCTGTGCCTTTTATCGGTGGAGTGATACAAAATTTCCTCCTCACAAATGATAGATACTTACATCTCCATATTTATTACATTTTTTTTGTTCTTTTTACACGGTTGCTGATATCGGCGGGCGGCACGACATACACATTTTTCCTTCCTTTTTTCATTTTATTTTTTGTCTTGTACATTGTGCTTGTACGTATGTGACACCGTGATTATGTGCCTGTCTCTATCAGTTTACAGCAGCCAAATACGGAATGAGTAAATAGCAAATGGTTATATAGGAGAGATGAAATCACCTTATCATTTTTACCACCGCAATATATTTGATATCTTCTCAGTCCAGTTATTTTTATTTTGCTATCAAAGCAGAACGTAGGTGGACTTGTATGCGATGGAATTTCTTGTTTTTTGTTTTTTTTTGTAACTAGGGTTTACTACACTGTTTGACAACATACACGACATATCAAATAGCAGAAGGACACTTCTTTAAATAACAGCCGGTTGGTTGCGAAGGTTTTTCTTTATTTATTTATTTATATTTGTTTGTTATTTACTTTCATATTTAACATGTCATGATGGGTGGATACAGCAGGTACAGCAAAAAAAAAAAAAATGGATTTCATGGTCCAGCGATGTGAAAAAAATCTTTTTTTTTTGCATTTTTTTTCATTACTTTTCGTTTTTGAATGATTGAATTTGATATTTATTAATTTTATTTTGCAACCCTAAGTTAGAATTGAGTAGTAGAAAAAATAAATTATCACTAATACAGACGCATAAACGGACTAAACAAAAATATCAAACCCTGATTGGGTGAATTTGATGATGCTGTTTTGCTACTTGGTCGGCTAAACTGTCCGACGAATTCATACATTTGAATTTATTTTTAACCCTCCTTAGTATAAGTAAACACATTTCTATCTAAATATACAGTCGACTGAAATCATCTCAATTTCGTTCGTTTGTGATTTGTAAGTAATCGGGCTGTTGTACCGGCAGGAGTAGATAAAATAAAAATATAATAAAATGCGATAAGGGGTGGCGATGGTGGTCGTTGTTGTTGAATTATGTCGACAACGACACAGATTTCCATTTTTTCTTATGTACATCATATATATTTCCGTGTTCTTATTCACGGTTTTTTATTTTTTTTTCGTTTTATTCCGTTTTTATTATATTTTTTTCGTTTTGATAGCGAAATCGATGTTTCGCAGAAAATATAAGGCCGTTGAAAGCACAAAAAAGAATAAAAAAGAAACACATGGACGTCTCTTTGTCTGTCTGACATTTGAATGAATTGAATTTTCTGTGTGTTGCTTTCAGTCGGTGGAATGGTTGATGGACTACCGAAAATTTATTGTACTGTGGTCTTTGATTCTTTCTCATTGTATCTGCATGAGTTATTATTGCTTTTTACTTGATGATGAATCCTTTGCCGTTCGATTTGCGGAAGGAGAATAGAAAAGTATACAAAAAAAAAAAAAAAATGAAAAATGATGAATTAGATTAGCTGTAAAATGTAAATAAATTAGGGGTGGTTAGTTGTGGGCGTAAATGGACAAGATTTCAATTATTTTTTTTTTTAGTATTTCATTGATTTTTATCAATAATTTGATCCTTTTCCTATTTATAAACTAGTACTACGCTTTGAATAACGTAGAAGTATAACAACACGAGTTGAAATCTTTAAATCTACATCAGCTAAAGTTTACTTGATCCTTCAAGGATAGTCAAAAAAATCTGAATTATTGGCAGTGGGTATCATCGCGCAGGAAAAAAAATCGTCATATGATCCTGTTCATGTTTTTAGTTTATTTTTCTTTCGCTTTATAAAGGCCGATTTTGTGTATTCTAACCTGACGTGTGTAGTTTTTGACGATTCTCTTGACTAATACTTTGCATTTATGGTGTTAGGTGGATAAGGATATATATTTTTTGCATTGAATAGAAAATACGAAATTACAAAAAAAAAAAAAAAAAAGAATAAATAAAAATAAAAATAGAATGAAATGAGAGGGTGGCGTATTCATAATAAGATACAAAACGTCATGAATAACATTTGTATGATCGGAATAATCAGTTGGTTGTTTGAATTTGCATTTTATTGATTATTCTATAGTAAAAAATAAAATATAAGAAATTTCTTTTACACAATATTTTTTTTATTTCATTCGGTAATAACAAAAAATAAATGAAATAAGGATGAAAGGGAAGGATGGTGGAAAATGATAAATAAAAATAAAATAGAAATTCCAAAGAAAAGAAATTGTTCGAGCAAAATTAGTCAACCGTTCCATTGTTGATGGTTTTATTGCGATTGCGACCATTCGGATGGTAAAATTACCATTAACATAACAATCGTGAATAAAAGTGCATAATGCATAATGAAAGGACATTATTTATTCCATTATTCGTTCGTTCATTTTGTAAAATGATAAAAAAATAATATATAAACTAGAAAATTCGACTGCATAGCATCCATTATTTGTGCCCACTTAAGTGATTTATTGATGTCATTTAAGAAATTAGACGACCAATTGTTATGCCCTAATAAATAACAACGGTTTTACTCAACAAGAAATGCTTTTCTGTAATAAATTTGTTTATTTTTTGTCGCAAGAAATTAATCATATTATAACCGGATTGACTTTGGTCACTAATCTCAACTCTTAACATTTACTGATAAATAAAAAGAACAAAAAAATTTCCTCTGTTTCCGCGAATTCAATTTTATTTTAGAATTTTTATTTTTACAAAACATAAATTACAGCAATGCTTTTAGAAGATATAAAGCGAGAATTCTATTCTGTTAAGGGATGATCAAAAAACCTTTTTTAATGCAATTTTTATCTAATGACGAGCGGATCAATTTCTGGATTACCAACCACTTTTCGATTATAAAAGTGAAATTTTTCTACCTGAATCGAAAATAATAAAACAAGAAAAAATTGATATCGGTAAAGGGGTAACAATATTCAACTGTTTGATGCGCCGTAAATAAAAAATAAAAATAATAAAAAATTTACATTTTGTCATTATGCGTAGTCCTGGGACAGCCGCTAATGGTAACCCTTTTAAAATAGTTTTCATTTCGTTAAACAACCAGTTTCGCACACGCGGGGTGAAAGTTTACTTTTTGCTTTTAATTTTTTATTATTTATTTTTCAGGTAGTCAAAAACCTCACGTGTCATTTAAATATTAAAATGTTTGGAATGAAAAATTTCAATAAACTCAACTGTGATGACGGTTTTTGGGTTGCATTAAAAATAAATTCGTTTATGGGTTTCTTTTTTACTATTATTTAATTTGAATAGGGATGTTTGGCACGTTCGTCACATTTGTCTAATGCTTAAGCATTTATTATAACTTTTTTTAATCAGGAAATAAATACGATATGGGCTTGGAAATTTGATTATTTTTTGTACGCACGGTGAACAATTTACTAACATGCACCCGTCATTCTTGGCCTTTATATTGAAATATTGCTAAAATAACAAACAACATATATGGGTTGCGGTATGATTTAAATAAATTTTAATAAAAAAAATTCGTTGAAATTTCGTAATTAATTTTGCAAATTTTTTTTATTTTGCGGATACTAAAGGTGCGTGCTTGTCATGTGTACATCTGCCTGTGGTTGAAATACGATTTAATACTAGTTACAACGTATGATTATTTACCCAATAAAACTGTGTTAAAAAAAAAAGTTGTGTTTTTGTTTTATTTTTTCCACTGTGTGTTACATTTAAAAATTGTTTTATTGGCAAAGACTGCTTTTTCCACGTTGTTTAACGTAAACAAGAAACAAAGAAAACGAATCCTATTTTACCCATATACAAAAAATAAATAGGAGAAAAAACAAACAAAATCCAACTGTTGCTCACATTTTCCAGCCAAGACAAAAACAAAAAATAATCTCATTATAATTAAAATGATTTTAAATGTAATCAATTTTGTTCGCTAATTTAACCACCCATTACCACCCTTATAATTAATTTTATTTTACTGTCATAACAAAATAATGAAAAAATAAAAACTCAACACAAAAGTTATGTAAACAAATCCGCTAATAAAACACTAACAACGATCAATAACCAGTTGGAAATGAGTATATAACCCATAAAAAAAAACCGCCCCTATAATAATTTTTTTTCTCTTAAATTTTTCCGTATTTCTGGAAATTTGTATATATTTTTAACTAATTTTGTGACAATTTTTTTTTTGTTTACCCCATTACGGTGTTTCTAAGTAAATTACATTGTGATACTGTCAGGGGTTACATGATATTCTTTTTTACTTTATTTTCTATAATTATCCGTTTTATTTACTAAATTTTATTTATTTATTTGTATAAAAAAATAAAATAAAAATCGATTCAAGAGATTTCTATTTTCGGTGTGTGAAAATTCGTCATTTTTTATGTAATTTGCTTTAAGGATTAAAGGGTGAAATCTATTTAAACAGATTATGGTATGATTTTTACACTTTTACTCTATTTTTTTATTACGTTTAACAAAAAAAAATTCCTTTTTTTTTTCCAAAATTTTGGAAATGAGGGTTATTGACTGAGGTACGAGGGTTTTTTTTTTTGTTAAAAAAATGTTTTGCTAACATTTTTTTTTTGCTATTGTAATAAACAATACAAGTCAAGTGTTGTTTTGTGTTATACGGTAGTGTAATTGATAGTTGGATGATTATTTATTTATAGTTTATTGCTTGACATTTGAAGTAAAGTGAGAAATTACATTGCATCCAAATTTGATGGGAAAAACGTTCATTTTGTATTTTACTTTTTTATTTAAATTAGTTTTATTTTCGTTGGTAGATCGTGGTAATGTTTTAACTAACCGTTATTATCGTCTCGTTTATGAAGAAATATCATTTTCCAATCATCGAATCGTTCTTTATTTTCAATATTTAAAAGTACGATGTAAGTGGCCATGAAAAATTATTAAAATTTATTTCTTGAGATAATGGGTCATAAGTTTTTCTTCTACAGGTATTATTGTATTATAAGAATTGATTATCAGAAAAATTAGATGTTATTTATTTTTGTGTTTTACTTTTTTTAAACTTTTAATAGTAATTTCTTGCGTAATTGCTGACTAAGAACGTTTGAAATAATTATCATAATGCAATGGGACTAAGTAAAAACCAATTGTCTAATTTTAATCGGGAAAAATATAATTCTCACATAATAGTCATTTAGTAAAAATGAAGTGATGAAATATTATGAAATTAATTATAAGAAAAATTACAAATAAATTATAGAAAAAGATTACTTTCAAAATTAAGCAACACATTAATAATTTATTTATTTAGCTTAGTTTGCATTTAGTAAATTGTGTAATTTAGTTTATTTAAAGCAAAGTTAATAAGTTGAAAAGTTTTGTTTATTGACAGATTTTCTTTATATCAAATATTACTTTGAAATTGTAATCATTTCTTAAATGCGTAATGAACTTTAATAAATAATATAAACAATTCAAAGAAAATTTAATCTATTTGAAAGCAATGAAAGCTAGTTAATTAGCATGTATTGATTTACCAATTGTATTATTTTAATAAAAATATTTAATTTCTTATTATTTACCTAATTTATTGAATAGTAATACCATCATAATTGCTTTTTATAGTCAGCTTTCAATCATTTATGGTAATTTTATCAGCATTTAAATAATAACTTAAACTGTGGGCATTCAAATTTATTAAATAATTATATGATAAAATAGTATTTAATTAAATTTAATTAAATATTAGTTCAAACACGCGCATATAAGTCAAAGAAAAAAATAAATAAAAATTAATAGTAAATTACACCAAACAGTTCATATAAAAAATATAGTATTAGGTTAGTTCTGTTAATTATTTAGGGTTAATTTTAAACTTCTTCAAATGCGGGTTAATTTTTATTTATTTTATATACAACAACGCGTCATTATTTAAAATATAAATAAAAATAAAAAAATTCTTATGAATATTAATAACTTTTTGCATGGTGCTATGTCGCTGTATATTTCATCGTCATTGGGTTTTGTTTTTCTGTGTTATCAATTTCAAATTTTTATTTCTGGTTGATTTGTTCGTAAACAGGAAATAACTAACAGTATAAAAATATTTTTTTTATTTATATAAAAGTTGCTGTCGTGGAAAATATACAAGTTCCGAGTGGTGACATCGATATGACCAAGTGTTGTTATTTTTTTTTTAACTTTGTTCCCTATTCAAGATGAATATTTTTCATCATTTCTTTGCCGGGTGGATGCTGTTACTTCTATGTAAATACATTGTTGTCGTCTGATCCTAAGTGGTTGATTGATGTCTTTGGTAGCCTGTTTCGTCCAGATAACACAGAACCCCAACCAAATGCCGGTGACAGCACACTAACTTAAATTGAAAAATTTTGTGAAGAAATATACGCACACATATTGACCCCAGTGGACTGGAAAATCTGTATTTTATTTTATATTTTTTTTCTTCACCATTTTACACAATTTAGTAAATGTTTGTTGAAAAGATGAAATAAAAATATCACCAGTTATCTAAATAAACGGTTAAATAAAGTTTAGTTTATAGAAATCATGGCAAAAAATAACCTCATAAAGTTGACTGAGCCAAACAACATCAAGAAAAAATAAGATGGAAATTTGGAACCCACATTTTATTCAAAGTAGATGAGTCAAAACAGGAGGAAATAAGAAAAGAGAGCTAAAGGAGTTTGCACACTGTAGTAAATAATAATAAAATTCGTTTCCTACTGCCTTAGGGTGTTACAGATTAAATAAACTCATTGGACAGAAATGGATTAAGTTTGATGTTGTCGATATTTGGCGCTTTGTTTCCTTGTAACTTCTTATCTTTTTTTGTTTTTTGAGCAAATTTGTTTTACACATTTTAGTCGTTTTTCTCTCCACACCTTATGCAGTATAAACGAAAAATCATAAACTGTAGAAAAAAAGAAACAAGAAAACGTGAGAATTTATATTATTTTTGAAATATTAATAATAATAAATAAAAATCAAAAAAATAACCCTTTTATTACATAAATTGTTTTCAAAATAAAAGTTAACTAAATAACGAAGTAATTTCCCATAGGCACCTAACATCCTAATAAAATTTCTTCATCTATTGTCATCTAATTCTATGATCATCATAAATTCCTTTAAAAAATGATGAAAACTAAGTAACAAAAATTAACAATAGCAAAAGAAGGATTATTTGCAGAAGAAAATGTAACTTTTGAATTCTATTCTTCTAATTTTTTTTCGCACCGTTTGCAGTTTCAACAGATGCAGCTCTATAACTACTACTATGCGCGTTACAGAAGATTTTATTTTAAATAAAAGAAAATTAATTTAATAAAAAATTAGGCTAGGGGAAGTACGGTAACGGTACTATAAATCCTACCTGTGATATTATTTTATTTTATTAAGAAAACGAAAACATTTTTCTATTAAGATTCGATTTTTTTTGTTTACCTGGCGCCTGTTTTTTGGTCACATTGTATCATTTTTCCTTTTAGCAACCTTTTTATATCGTTGGTTTTTTTATTAATACAGAAAATAAAGAATTTCTTTAACTGCATGTAACTTACTAAACGTAAATCATTTATGTAGCAAAAAGAAATACCAATGAAAGGGGTTAAATTTTCTCAGGAGACAAACAATGTCATCGTTTAACCTCGAAAGAAAAACAGTAATAATGTTAAGAAGAGAAAAATTTTAACGATAAATTTTTTTGTAATTTTTTTCCCATCGATATTTCTGATTTTAAAGAACCTAAAAATGTACCTAAATTACCACTTGACTTTTCTTTTTTTTTATGGTGAACAAAAGTGTTTGGTGTTAAAGCTTTTTAAAAAACCACACATTTTTCCTACTTTGTAATTACGCTTTTTAGTTTATTTTTTAATCCAATCCGATCAGTTTGGTTTATTTATTTATTTACTTTACAATCGCTTTGTGCTATTTTCTACTGGTTTACTTCATTACGTACGTCAATAAAGGAGAAAATAATAAAATACTAAAAATTATTGTAATAACCTAAATAAAAAATCATTTTAACTAATAAAATCCTAAAAATACGCTTAAATTTATTTACTTCTACTACATTGATTAGGATCAACTGAAAAAAAAAAAAACTATCAACTAGGGTGAAAACGCCATTTTGTAGTTTTATTTATATTTTTCTTTTTTTTTTTGTAATCGAAATTCAATACAAATAATAATAAATAACAAAATAATCGGGAAAAAAAAATAGAATAACAGAAAATCCTTAAAAAAGGGTCAATAATAAATTAACAATAATAATAACAACAACAAAGCAAAATAATAAATTATTTAACGAAAGAAAAACAGAAATATCACTGTCAATAATTTATGAAAAAAAAAAAAGAAAAAGTTCCTTCATCTCATTTAAACGGCATTTAATGTAATTTTATTACCAAATTGTGCATTGATGAGTCAGAAGAATAAAATAAAAAATGGCGAATTAATTGTGATTTTTTGTTTATTTTTGCTACAGATAAAATTCATAAATCTCGTAGTTCAATTGTTTTATTTCCGAAATACAAGTAGGTCCGCTTCAAGAGCATTCAATCCGTAAAAAAGTGGAAAATAATTAAAAAACAAAATCTCACAAATTAATTTTACCTAGTTTTACTGAATATAAAATAAGGGAGTTAATTGCGACCATGATCATTTCCAAAAACATTCGACTAAAGTAATCATTGATACATTTTTAGTTCTTAAAATTTGTAAAAGAAATTACACTGTAAGATCAGTCATATTTATAAAACTACGTAACGTATTTAAAGGATTACGTAAATCTTAATGAATTCATCTTCTGAGTAACCATATATATTCTTAGTTTTTCGGTTATTATGAAATTATGAAGTCCAAGATTTATGCGTAGTTTGCTATGTCCTAAGGCTAATCCTGAAGTTACGGAAATTACTATCTAACTACCTGCGGTTGTCTAATAACAACAATAATAATAAGAAGAAGTCTAATAATATTAAAAAATAAAAAAAAAAAGATAATTTCTTAACATATTATGCATGCAACCCCTTGTGTGACCCTAATAAACCCTTAAGTTTTGATTGAAGTCTGAAGACAACACGATACTCTGTTTGCCCTATATGTCTTTTTTTTTCTTTTAATTTTATTTACCTGAACAGGATTTATTTATTTTTTAAAATAAGTTAAGACTAAAATGGATTGAACCCGTGACCCTTCTATTAATGTAACATTTTATGTTGTAGTTTTTTTTTACCTGTAAAATGTATGACAGATTGAAATTGATGCATTTTACAATTAAAAAGGGTTAAAGGGTTTTCTATATTCTAACAATTCTGCAGTCTGTATTTTTTTATTAAATTAAATTTAAAATCATCAGTTTAGAGTTCTTTCCTGCTTCCGAACTATTGCATAGCTATGTTAAAGAACCCTTTTTCCATACCTTTTTTTTTGGTCGTATATAATGTAATTTTGGCCTGCATCTTTTGCACGTTGTTACGTTACGTTGTGTTTCGTTCTTCCGGTGTTTGTTCGTGTGTGAAAATTAATAAAATTATAACAAAAGAAATTTAATAATAAAAAACTGAAGTGTATTAAATGAAATAATTTACCTGATCAATCCTTTATGATCCTTATGTTATACTAATAACAAAACGTAACAACAAAAACAAGAGTAAAATTCATTTTGTGGCTTGAAAATGCGATCAGTTGAAATTCTGATAGTGATCGAAAAACATTCTAGTGTCAAATGATATTTGAATGTTCAATAAGCATGAGTTGTGAAAGGTATCTCAGAATCATCGGATCTTAATTAAAATAAACCGAAAAAAAGCAATGAGAAGTAACAGAATGTTGTTAAAAGCCGTGTTGAAGTGTAGCGCTGTGGGGTAGCATAGCCTTTTTTGTTTTCTGAAGATAACAACACGTTAAAATACTTCAAAAAAGGTAGATCAGAATTTTATTATTATTACTATTGTTTGTATAATTACGATTATTTTGTGATTGTGAATAAAAAGTGTTGCGGTTATTTGGTGTCCTTATCGTGATTTGTGATTTAAGATAAAACACTGTCAAGTTGTTTTACTTGTGTACTTGGGAAACCCTTCACGTTGCTTTTGTTATGGACAGAACAAAAAGTGTACACTGTGCAGCAATACGAACTATAGTAAATGTCAGTATTTTTTGTATTTTTTTTTGGCGTAAAAATATGCAAAAAAAAAAAAAATATATATATATATAAATAAAATAAAATTTCGTATTTTCATTATGTACTTTCCCTTATTCATATCAGTCAGCCTAGTTTATATTAAGGGCAACAAAAGCCACAGAAGTTTTACTCAACAAACAAACAAATAGACATTACTTACATATGTGGAATATGCAGACAAACAAATATATTTAAATAAATAAAGAAAATACAAGCAGACAAGACAAGACAAGGAATAGGAAGGCGAAAGACAAGCCAAAAGCATATGCTGTGAATATAGAAGAAATATTTAAAAAAAATATTGTTTAGACAAAACTGTGGCAAAATATAATAATAGCAAAGCATATTGTATATGTGCACGACAATATCAAATGGACCAAACATCCGAAATATTTCTACTACATTTCGGATGTATGTTCTTCATATGTTTTTCCTTCATATTTCCCATTCTACAATAGATTTTGTTGTCCGTTTCTTCCATTTCTTTTTTCTTGTGCTCATATTTGCTGATGGGTAAAGATGGGATAAACATGTAAATTATTCAAATTCACCGTAATAAAATTCATCCACAATACAATGGGGTAAATTTGATTAATTTTTCGCTGAATCAGCTATTATAGTTGTATTTTGTGTTTTATTGTTTGCATTAGCCAAATGTTTATAATAATTTATTTATTAAATTATACCTAGGTATTATGAAACATCACAGAAAATTTATATACCTGATATATACCGATAACTATGCATTGACAATTATTTTTTCTTCATTTAACTTTTCGTGGACACAATATTATATGTGCTGAGGATTCAAAATTCACCATTATTTCCACAATATTCCTTTCTTTATTATTTTTCTTATTAAATAATTATTTATGTATAACTAAATTCAATCCAAAAAGCAATCAAAAAGCATATGCAATACAATTTTCTATTGAAGTTTTTATTTTGTAACAAAGTAATGCAAAAGTCAAAAAAAGCAATAAAAAAAATTTAACTTTACTTAAAAGTTAACTAAACTACAGTAAAATAGAGTAGAAAAACAAAATCAAATTCGATATGGTCGCAATACGATGAGCCATAGAAAACTAAATCAATTTCTCGATCCTTTCTATAAAATATAATAAAAAATTATGGCTAAACTTTCCGTATAGCTAAATAAGTTTTTCATAAGTTTTTCTTAATAAAAAAAAAAAAAAAAGACAAAAACTTACGTCTGGTCACCCAGAATAACATCAAACCGCCCAACCATAGAATAAAAAAAAAAACCAACAAACCGATGAACCATACAAATATAGACATATGTAGTTTGTGTGGCCATTTTTGTCCTTACTTTTGTTATACAAGGAAATAGAATTACTAAACCACCCTACACACCCAGCAAAAAAACAATGAAGAAAAACCACCCCAAAACTGTTCTACTCTTATATACAGTAAAATAGTTAAGTTGAGTCCATTTGGCCGTTTCAAAACAAATTTTTATTTCAAAAAAAAAAAAAATAAATAAATAAAATTTCCATCAGCAAAATGTTAAAAACTTTTTCAACAATTCTACAATCTTTCTATGTGTTTTGATTATTATTTTCTATTATTATTGCTATTATTGGTTGTTGTTGGTTGAATTGAGGGAGTTTATGGGGTGGTTTTCTACTAGAGAATAAAAGCAAGCGGCAAAAAAAAAAAAAAAACGTTGATATAAATAAATAAAAATACATAACGAGGGTGAATTTAACTAGACAACAACAACAACAATAATAATAACAATAACAACAGCACCAACCACACAACAACAGCAATGGCAAGTTAGCTAACGACTATAAGAAAATAGTTAAGGGCGCCATAACCGTGGACAAGCGAAAATAAATAACCAAAGTTTATTTATTTTACTTTTCTTCACTTTTACTTTTACTTAACTTTGGCATTAACATTAGGCGAGCTAGACCACCCAGCCACCCTTAATACGTTACTATTTTCCTTTATCCATCTTTCATTTTTTTTTTTTTTTTTACTCCTGTTATATTATATTATCCGTGGCAGCTCAATTTATAATTTTTTCTCCTTGTACTTTGCAGTCTATTTGCTTGTTTTTCTTACATATTTTGATTTTTCTGTTCGTTATTCAAATGTATTTTTAAAGATATTTATAAGAAACGAACATTGATTTTGTTAATAAAAGTATCCGTATGTTTCTTTAGTAATATGTCGGTTGTTATTATTGTTATTTTACTTAAGGGTAGCAAATGATATCAATTGTTGAGCGAAGCAAAACAAGACAAGGCAAGACAATACAAAAATAGAAATACATGTAAGCAAAGAAAAAAACAAATAATATAATTTTAATGATGAGAATGTAAACTTAACGTAACTTAATGTAACATAATGTAACTTCTGTCTTTTAGTCCGTTATTTACAAATATTAATAAGACGGATATTCATTATTGTTTTTGTATCAAACGGTACTTATATAACTACATTCATAGAATCTGAATAATAATTATTATTATTTGTGATTAATGTGAAAAAGGTATAAATATAAAGAAAAATTCTTTAGGCTTTCAAAAAAGACTTTTTATTTGTCTTCTATAAGAATAATAAGAATAAAATTGGAATTGAATCGATAAAAAGTCCAGAGATTGGACATTTAATTTCGGACGTTTCGGTTTCGGATGAGGGTTATACCTTTCCAAAATAAACCGCAAAAAAAAAAAAACAACACGAAACATTACAGAAAAAAGTAAACGAAAACCTTTTTTCCTGAATTCACATACACACTGATATCGGGTAAACAAATGTATGGCGACTGGTTTATTTTTATGAAATTTTATGAGGGTTGGCAAATGGCAATTTTCTCTATTCAACTTGAATCGAACATAATAGAACAGGGCAAGGCAAACCGATAACTTTTTATTTTTTTATTTTTCTGTATACGTTGTGGGATGAGAGCGGATTGGTTGGGATTTACTCTTGTGCACTAGAGGATTGAGGCAACAGCAGCAGTAGTAGTAGTAGCAAAAAAAAAGAAAATATGAATAAAACGAAATGAAACGTAAAGTAGAATGGACGACGGTCGAAGTATTATTATATTTATGCATGATAGAGATGTTGCTCGGTGTTATATGGTTGAATGATATTGGGATTGATGAGCTTATAACTGTGGGTGGGGTTTTTTTTCTTCATTTCGGTAAATTATTTTGCTAGCTGGCTTGCATTGTTATAAGAGTTTATACACAGCTGGACGGTTACGAGGGAAACCGAGAGTTTTTGCTAAATTTTCATTTTTTTGTGTTAAAGAAAAAAGAATAAAAAGAGAAGAAGTAGTGAATACTTAGCGTGGGTGATGCTTTTTTATTATCAATTTTATTTGAATGTTTGTAGAAATAATAATGGACGTTGGACGTTTTTTTTTTTTGTTATTTTATCTTGATTATATCTGCTCGAATGGACACTTTACACGCTGCTGATTTAATGAGAAAGATTGACAGTTTTTTTTTGACGATAAATTGAAAATAACGGTTTTACTGGTTGTTTTAACCCTAAAGCTTTGATGACAAATTTCGTGTTTAGTTTATTATTTTTACCGTCAGAATCGTGTGTTAATTTTGTATTTTGTAAATTAACAATGGTACCACCGGTTTGATTGACATTTGATGCATCTTCGCTTATCTAATTCTACTTAAACAAAAAGAACTCAATATCAATTCACATAATTTTTGTTTAGCCAGCGGACTATACATTTTGTATTATCGTTTATGTAAAAATAATAAATTTTCCCTAAATCAATCAATCGGACGCTTTGAATGATTAAAATGAATATTAAGGACGAGTAAAAAAAGAAAATAATAACATGCATATGAATACATTATGGAATCCTTCAATATGCTGTATATTTATCATTCTTTTTGCAAATCAACTACCAACCCTATTATCTGTGAACTCAATTTATAATCTAACCCATTTTCCATTGTGTAGATAAGTTTTATTTCTGTCTTGTATTTTTATTTCATTTTTGTGTGTGTGCTGAATGTTTTGCGATTTTTTTCTGTTACAGCTGAAAAAATAAATGAAAAGCACAACCGTCATCCCACCCACAATATTTCTAAACTAATAAACATATATAGAATGTGTCAGCCACCTGCCAAACATAATATCATCTTGCACATATGATGCTTATGAATCGCCCTTGGAATAAAAATATTTATTTTTTATTACCAGATTTCGTTACATAGCGTTTCGTTACAAATTTTTATGAAAATTCATGTTTTCATTATTGTATTTGCTTTCGATTTTATGATTTCTATGGCTAGATGTTTATTTATTTAGTTTTTTTTTCTCTTATAGTTGGTAAATGATGGAAAATTTTACACATTGTGAGTGCATATAGTTTTTGTTGCTTCTTCTTTTTGAAGTACAGCAATAACAATCAGTCCTCAGGACACGAATATTGTTAACGTACGTTGCGTAGCGGACCATTTTATCTGTACATCTCAGATGACAATGCTGATTTGGTTTTTTTTTACTTCTAGGTATTCATCCGATACTTTTTCATTTCCATTTTTTTTTTTAGTTTAAGTAAAATGACGTCAGAGCGACAAAAGTTACAAAAAAAAAAAAAAATTGAAAAACTTAACATAGCGAATTTGTTATGTCATTAAATTCACATTTAATAGACTTCACACGTCACCTATATGCTTCACCCTTACCTTTTAATGTATAGTCAGGCACCTATCAAATAAAAAATTCCATCAAAACATTTTTGTTCATCAAATAAACTCATCGTCGTAGTAATCATTTTTGAATTTGAATGGAAAGTGAACAGTTTGAACCACAAAAATTATTAATTTTATTTTAAGGGTTAAGGGTGATTTTTTTTTACTGAAAATAGTTTATTGATACAAAATCATGACACAACAAATTTTATATTTACAATAAATAAAATAAAGTAAAATAAAAATTAAAAGCTTTATTCAAGGTTGTGACTAGTTCGCATTTGTTAAAACCCCAGAATAAATGATTTATTCTGACTAATATAATCTATGCACTTTTAATTAGATGTTTGAAATTAGAAATGAAACACTTATCTGAGGAGTGATCTTCAATGGGTAAATGTTAAAGTAACTGAAATCCAAAAAAATGCTCTACCCAAGGATATAATAAAAAACTAAGAAAAGCTCTTTTATAACCATTAATATTAACATTAGCTATAAATATGTACCACTCCCATCACTGTCACCCACAAATCTCCCTTTTTCGACCAGAATTTTTTTATATTATTTCTGAACAAATTTTTTTTTTTTTTTCTGCTGACGTTGTGTATATGTTTGAAGCTCAATGAATGATAAAAAAAACGTATAGAAGGATAATACCAAATGGAAAAATGACCCTCTTTTGTGTTGATATGATAGACGCATCGTTTTGTATGAAGTAAATGGAAGGAAAAAAGTATAAGTAACTATGGACGGGGCATAGAAAAAAGCAAACACAAAACAGATACCCATGAGTCCGTCGTTTTTCATTCGAAATATAAAAAAAAAAATTCTTTTTGCTTCATATTCTTTGTTTTGTTGCTTTTCCTTCGTTCTTTTGTTTATTTGTTTGCTTGCTGTTGCTTTGTGGTAAGATTTTTCCATTTATTTACAATTTTTCATAAAAGAGGAAAACTGCATCTATGTCGATCGCTTTTGTCGAAATAAAAGGAAAAGAAAATCCTACCGAAAACCATTGGAATGGCAAAAGAACTGTGCATATGATATTAATGTAGAAGAAAAATAAAAAATAAATGGCAGCCATTTATGATGATTCGGCAGGATGTACCAATCGATTATATTAAAAAAAAAAAAAAAAAACAAAAAATATGAGCGTATGAGGAGATTTTTTAAAGTTTAATTTAGTGAAAGTATTTGCTTTTCTTAATTTATTTTATTGTGATGACATTATTGGGTAGCAAACGAGCAATGTCAGGTCACCAGTATATACGTTGAATTTTCAGCCAACAACCTTCAGTTCGTTTGTCGTTAATATTGGCTTAACAAAATAATAAAAAGAATCTCAATAAATCATTGTGTTTGTTCTAAATAATTCGATTTTCTAGATTGGCTTTTACTGAAACTTCTTATTATGCTATAATAAAAAATTACCAAAGACCGAACAGAAAAAACAAAAATATATATATACATATATATATATATATGATAAAAGTCTGGCGACATAAATATAGTAAAGCTGAAAGCTCAATCAAATAGCAATGTGATCACATTTCTTTGCTCCGTATTTTTTTTACTATTTTATTTATTTACTGATTGAAAAGTTGAGGCAACATCAGCAAATCCGACACCGTGCATAGGTCACTTAGTTTAATTTGATTAAACAGAAATTTTAAATCATTGTTACTGGTTCACATTTTGAGCATAATCACTTATTTACTTTACATACGATATTTTTTTCTGATTATTTCGTGAATTATTTTTAATCATAGAAAGAAAAAAGTTTAATTTTCTTTAGTCTAGTTTTAGTAAAAATTTGCGCCATAATAAATCATCTAAATAATTACATTGAATGCAGTTGACTGTTCCTGACGTGCATTTTACGAGAAAACTTTCTTCTTAAGCATACATTTTAATAACTTTATAAAATATTACCAATTAAAAGTACCAATTAGTAATTAGAAATAAGGAGATTAACCAACTAATAAGTAACGACAATCAATCACAAATGTGACTTAAATTTGTAATTGCAAAAATAATCGTGCATTATTGGTGTTTTATTATATGTTTTTTCAGGTTTAAATATGACTTATTGTTTATGTAATTTTATTATAACACAAAAAAATAAAAAAATAATAATAAATAAAAATAAACAAACATAATGCAATAACATCCCTTGAATGCTGTAAAAGAAAATTCTATTTCCAACCCGGTCAATGTAATTATTTATTTCGATTTCGTTTTTTATTTGTTTTGTTGTTGTTGTTGTTGTCGTTATTACTGTTTAACGTATAATCAAAAGAATTGAAATGAAAAGAAAAAATTAGATAATAAATTGCAATACATTATTATTGGGAAAGGGGTTGAAAAAAGTTAAAATCAAGCCACAAGCAGGGTGACAAATGCATTCAACATATCAAACAAAAAAAAAAGTAGAACAAAGTGCAAAAAATAGTAAATAACTAACTAAAAGGACAAAATAGAGCGAAGAAAAAAAAATATCAATCAGTAGGGTGCCATCCGCAAACATCATTACATTACCAACGAAAAAAATAAATAAAAAACGCAACATCGTCCTTTTTATTGCAGAAATAAATATTTTCTTCGGTTTCGTTATTTTATTTTATTTCATTACATTTCATTTCATTTCGTTATGAGTTTTTAGGCCAGAAATAAATAAATAAAAAAACGAAAAAATGAAAAAATGAAGAAAATATTGGGTTGATGGGTTTTCATTTTGGTTAAGTAGTTGCGCCTGCTTTAGACACATGAAAAACCGAGTTTGTGTTTTTAAGGATGAAACTGATGTGAACTGTTTATTGGCGACGGCCAAATGGCCCGTCCAACGTTATTGTACAAAAAAGCATCTTTCAACACCCAGGCCCCCCAATTAATTCACCCAAATTCCTTCTATTTTTTTCAACTGGTTCATTTTAACTCAACGAACCGATGCCGGTTGCATGGTAGCTTGTTGGCAGGCAAGCAGACATCGATAGCTACGTTTGTGGCAATAATTTTCGGTCTTAATATTTATATGGCTTCGATGGCATTTATTTATCGAAATGGTTTACTTTTTTTTTTACTGTGCGTATATGCGTATTTATGTGTATTATTAGTATCATCTTGTCGGCGGACTGGGTGTACAACCACCCAAAAGTTCGTTAAAATTTATTCTATTTGGTATAAAAACGTCGTATAAAAAGACATAACTGTCGCTGTATATTTCGATTAAGGTTTAGTTTGGATGAAAAACGAAAAAGAAATATAACAATAATAATTCTAGCGCCCAGTTAAAAGCTTCCATTTTACTGTTGTTACTCTTTTGTGGGGGGATTTTCTTGGATGATTATAAATAAGTAACCCCTTTTTATGTATCCCATAAACCGACCGTTACTTTTTTTTCTTCTTTCTTACATTTTTCTTCTGCATCTCATAAATGATCGAACAACTTTTATTCCATTTAAATATATAAAAACCTGAGAGACTAGACTCGTTTTTCTAACGACTAAATTCTAATTAGAATTACACATATTGTGTCATCGCTAAGTCTGGACACTAGCGGTAAAGGTTTGACCAGGCGTCTACACATTTAAATACAAATTTCTTTATCTAGTTTAATTTATCACTAACAGTAAAATGTGTTTAATATTATTTTCTGTAATCACAAAAAGTCTCGCAGGGTAATGGAAATGATGTCACAAAAAAAAAATTATAAATGACTGAGAAAAGGCATTTTGTCTAACTTTTGAATGGTTTTTTTTTCGTTCGATAAGTTTTCGCATCCCTGCCTTTCGTTTTTTCGCAGTTACCCTTGGTCGGTCTCGTACTTTTTTTTAGTTTATTTATTATTATTTTATTATTATACTTCGTTCTTTTTTTTTGCCAAGTTGTTTCAAATATGTATGTAAATGTCAAACTGGTCTCTTGGGTGGCATTCGCCACTCCATTTCACTATGACTACGGTATTTACGGTCGGACATCATCCGTCGTATGTATAAAGTCCTTTTTCCACTTCTTTATTTATATACAAAAAAACGTTTTTTCTTCTTTCTTTCGCCTTTTTATTAGATATTCTAATGTAATGTTAACGCGCGCAGTAAACAAACGTAAAAAGTTTCGGTTAGAAATATTTTTCTTCTTTTTTTTTTTGCTTTTGCTGTGACGTACGATTACGTACGTTAGGGTTGGATTAAAGTAAAAGTTTAAACCGGACAAGGCGGTGATATGGGTCTTGTTATATATTGTTGATGTTTTAAATATTCCGCGTCTATTTTCTTATATCCTTGCGAAAGATAAAGGAAATTCAATACTTTTTTTGCTGCTTACAGTTTGATGTTGGTCTTCGTTTTTTTTTATACTTATGGGTTGATGGACAAAGGGTCAAATGTAAATAAATAAATGGATTAGGGGTGATTTTATAATGTTTTAACAGTTTTTTTTTATCTTTTAAATTTGGGGTACAGCTCATAAATTGTCCTTTTTCGGTTATTTATTTATTTTCTTATTTTTCGCTACTGTAATTTTTGATGATTTGTGCTCTTCGGTAAGTGAAAATTGAAATATAAAAACCTAATGTATTAGCAAATTAACACTGAAATTTGATACTTTCACTACATTTTGCATTCTAGAATGAAACTAAAGTCCATCAAGTTTATTAGTTAAAAAAAAAGGAAAGAAAAACTCTCCCGAGACACACAAAACTTGCTTCAAGTTCAACAGAATTTTTTTTTATTTTTATTGATTTTTCACCGTTTTGGCTTAGTTTTACTTAAACGAATTTTAATGACACGAAAAAATAAATTGCAAAAAATAAAAATAAATAAACCACCCCATGGGTTTTTTGTTGTTGTGAAATTTACGTACCGCACAGTTTTTTTTTTCTTTTCTGTTTAGTTTTTTATTGTTTATAAGGACGACGAGTCATGTTAGTTTTTTTTTCTATTATTTTGTCTGTCACACATTGCATTGCTGCTATTGTATGCCTCGCCAATTCGTGGCTCTCAAAGACATTAATCAAAAATGACGCACTTTAATACTTTAAAGTTTTTTTTTTTTTTTTAGTTTTTAAATTAGAAAAAAAAAACCGATTCACCCTTTAACATTTTTTTTTCTATTTTAAAGTTTTGGTTTCGTTTACATTTCAACCCTCTGTTCAACGAATTTGTTTTTTTTTTATTCTTATTTTACTGGCAATGCATTTTAGTGTTTTTTTTTAACTTTACGTAAAAATAAATATTTCATGTTTTGGTTGCAATTAAATTGCGCTTTCTATTAGTGTTTGCTGAATTTGTCTGTTCTATTATTTTTATTATTTTTTTAATACAGATATTATAAAATAAACGTTCTAAAAGGTTTAAATATTATTATTATTATTATTATTATTATTATTATTATTATTATTATTATTATTATTATTATTATTATTATTATTATTATTATTATTATTATTATTTGAAATATCGGGAATAATAATTGCAATTCATATGCACGCTGAGCTGACACACAATGACATAATTTAACGCTTTTTATCGATAACGGGGTTTTTCATCAATTTATTTTTTATATATTCAAGTGTGAAATTACTTTAATTTTTATTACATTTAGCTTTTGTTATTGCATTCTGTTATTTATTGTTTATTAATTTTTTTGTTATACGGTTTTATGTTTTCGTTTTGTGAGGTACAGCATTCTACTTAAGATGTCAAACATCCAAAACGATGGAAAAATTAGCATTTTTCATTTTAAATAAATAATTAATAATTTTATTACATCAAATATAAACACAAAAAAAAAAGGTCAAACAAATTACTTGGGTAAAGAATTAATTAAATTTATAAAAAAAAAAAACGATAGTCTACAATTAGGCGAATATTAAAAATGAAAATTTTCGTTTAATAAAAAAGTTTTTTTTATTTTTATGTAAGCAGAGTGGTTAAGTGTTATAAAAGGTGCGATAAAAATATAAAACAAATAAATAATAAAAAAAAATTAAAAGAATAAATTTCGTCAGCAAAGTTTTCTTTTTTTTCCCCTTTTACTTTGTAAAAGTTTTTACTCTCACCTTTCTTGTTTGATGGCTTTTGTATTTTTTTTCTCCTTTCTTTTCATTTACTTTATTTTAGTTGATTATTTTCTCTTCTATAGTCTTTAAATTGTCTTACTTTTAATAACAAGGAAAAAAAGAAAAAGAAATAAAACCGACAAAGTAAATAATGAAATTAATTTTAGGGTGATAAATGTTTTGTCGTGGCTGTTGTTGCTGCCAGGCTTCGCCAAACGTTGTGTAGAATAAAAGTTGTTTATTAACAGAATCTTTAAATGATTTCATCTTAAGAAAATGCTGTCTAGCTGCTATAAATACAAATAAAAAATTCGTTAAATCGTGTAAATTACCTTAAAGACAACAATAGAGAATCAAAAGAAAAAAAACTCAGAAATAGCTTATTAAAGCATTAAAAATGTCTATCTACTATCCACATCCCTTATTATTGTTATTTTTTTATTCATAAATAATTGATTTGATTGCTTTAATAGATGAATTAATTACTCCAATAAAAAATTTCATAAATTAATTAAATTAAAAAAATTACTCAAAATCCTTTTTGTATTTCACAATCAAGAAAATTATTTTACATTTTCACTGTTAAATAAAAGAAGAGAAATCCTAAAATAGTATTTTCAGCTTATTTAATTAAAAGCAGTTAGATTACAGAATTTTTAAAACCCCCTACAACGAAATAGAATCAATTTGACAAGCAGGCGGACGTTTTGTATTCGGACAGTCGGTTGGTCGGTCTTCTCTCAGTCAATCAATGCTGGCAAAACAAAAAAAATGGAAACATAAACAAAATGTCTATTCTCTAACTGGCTAAAAGGACACCCCTTTATAGTAACTGATAGGTACTCATCGGTACACTTGACCAGATCGTCTGAGCATAAAATTTATTTTTCTGTTTTACAATAATCACTGAATTAAAAAAATTAAATTAATAAAAACAAAAATTAGCAAAGACTATTGCTCCTTACGATTCCTTCTTATTTTTCTGTATATAGAAAGAATAATAAAAGTAAGGGAAGATAAAGGAACCACAATAAACAGCACTAAAAACTAATCAATTACCATGAATTCACTTAAATTAATTTTTTTTTTTCGTTTATTTTTTATTTTCAGTTCGCTTAAAGTTAATATTAGATGGAAATTTAATTGAATCGAATGCAAGATGTTTGTAACACAAGGCAAGAGTACGGTGCTTTGTAGTTTCAATCAATTTCTTTCCAATTTATCTATTAGAAATGTGTCTTGATAGCAAATTAAATGGACGTCGGCGATGCTCTCAAACATAATCAAATAGTTAAACTTAAGAAATAGAAATTGAAATGAATGGATAAGGGAAAAATAAGACTCAATAACAAAAAGCAAATAACAAAACAACAAACAAATAGAAAAACAGCAAACAGACAAATAACGAATCGTATAAGGCCAATGACGTTAACACACGCAAAAAAAGCAAAGAAGGCAAATAAAAAGTAAAAAATTAAAAGAAAATAAAAAATAAATTTTAAAATGAAAATCACAAAGCCGTAAAGTTAACTGAAGTGAGTCAAGAAAGAAAAAAAAAACTCTGAAATATACGTAAAAAAGGTACTTTTGTGAATATCGAAGAAGATTCTATTTGTTTTGGTTTTAGGCGGTGGCTAAGGTCGACCGAGTGAGTAGAGTATCATAGTTGAGTATCAAATGTTCAGGATGATGAGGTGGATTACGGGGCTGCGATGTGCTCTACTGTGACTGTTGACGACGGTGAGAAGATGTCTGTTTTTTTACTATTGGAAGAAAAGCCAAATAGGCCAACGACGACAATAGACAAACGACCGCATCCAATGTAAGTTAAAGTTTTCATTACAAAAAATGTCCTTTTTGAAGATCTTGTAAAATAGGTAACCATTCTAAAATAGATTGTGTTTAGAGAAATAGAAAATACGGCCCCAGGTAGAACAGACATAAGATTGATTTGGGCTTTGGTTGTCATACATGGATGGTTTGCCTTCCCTAAATAAAAGTATTCCCTGTGCCATTTATCAAAGAAATAAACATTTGGTCGAAAAACGTGTGGCACTAAATATTTTCTTGTTAAAAACGATTATTTTTTCAAAATTGAAATTTTCTCCAATATTTGTTTATCACTCAATTTTCTGAATAGTTGAGTCTTTCTTGACGACACCAACAACGTATCTAAAAATTAATATTTGTTGAGTCTTTTCTAGGTATATGTGTCCATAGATTGATGGTTACCGTGAGAATGTTATAATTATTTCTAGAATAATCATAAAAAGTAAAATAAGATGACAGCATCATTACACGTGCTGTTTAAAGTACCGAAAAACAAATAAAAATATTATTTTGCTTTCCAAATTTTCGTTTCGTGACCAGTAGCGGTTGTTGCGAACGGTGTTTTTTGGTTATTATTTAGTTAGGCAATGCTAAAGGGGTTTGTTTTCATTTCTTCGTTATTATTCACTGTCTGAACAAACAATAGAAAACATCTGACAGTATGATGAAATGCCTTCGCACATTATAATTGTTAATTAATTAAAAATGGTCTGTTGCGTTACTTGGCATAAATATTTATTTAAACAAATTTATAATAAGTTTACATATGGAAAAACTATTTATTTTGTATTTTATAATTAAATAATTGATTTGATTAAAAAAAATGAATTTACAAAAATCAATTAGGTAGAGAAAACTACATAAAACCGTAATAATAACGCAATAAATACGCAAACTGAGCCTACGTTTTAGTCCCCTAAGTATAATATAAATATAGTTTTACACAATTATACTATTGTATAATAGATGGCACTGCGAAAGTATTAATAAATTTTTTTTTGCAATACTTTTAATGCAAACTTTTTATTCATGTTTTTTTGTTGTATTAATATTCTATTGAATTAATTTATTTTTCTTTCCGCTCTTAAAATTGAATTCGGTATTCTTTGTGTTTGATATATTGTGCTGGTTGTTTGTTGATTTCTCTATTAATTGTTTCACAATTGCATTTCAATTTCCACTGTAATACATCAAAAGCGATTTCTTATTAATGCGATATAACGATTCGATTTCAAAAATTATCAAAGAATTATTTTCTGTGAAATGCAGGATAATAAGGGTTAACCATCAGGCGAGTGGAGGTTTTCTAAAGGAAATGATAATTAGTCTGATAAACGCTTCTATGCGGTGAATAGTGTAATAATTAGTAGTGTCGCTGTAAAGTGAAATTTTTAGTTGAAAATAATTAAAGATTAAACAATTCGTTGGTATATAATTTTCGTGTTCGTTTAATCCATGCTGAGACAGTAAAAGAGCTTTAAAGAAATTTGTTAACATGTTTTCAATGTTAATTGATCGTTTTTTGTACATTTAAATAAATAAATGAAGTGTCGTAGAGCGTCTTCGTTGTTGGGTCACTAGGTCTGTGGTTCGTTCCCAAAAATATATAAATATTAATTTCGTCCCTTTTTGCATTTAAACATAAAATTAAAAACATCTAAATTCTACTGAAAATATATCAAGTAATATGTAAAAAGAAAAAAAAATAGGTTTTTTGGGTTCTTTGGGTTTAGATCGCTCAGTTTTTCATTCAATTTTTCTATTCTACCTAATTTCAAACACGCAACATCCGGTGTATGTGGTTATACATTTTCACAGAACTTAAATATATAATTCGTTGTTATTTTACGAAAATTGTATTTTCGGGTTTATTTTTATTTATGTATTGATCAAAAATTGTATCTTAATGTAAAAAGGATGTGAAGGACGACAGGACACCCAAGTTTACCGTAAGGATTTTCGTAAAGTTTTGTATTGGGATAATATCTGAAATGGGTGAAATGGGCGTTAATTTGACCATAGTTTGAACATCAACGATGAACGTCAAAGACCCAAATAGAAGAATAAAAAAAAATAAAAAAGTAAAAGGGCCACATCCTTTGCATAGAGAAAAGTTGAACAAAATTTTACTTTGTTTCCAACGAATTTGTTGGTTTTTGTGTTATATGCGGTACGGCACCAAAATTCATATATTATTCAGTTTGTACTCCATCCAGAGATAGCCAACCATCAAGCGAACCAGCCAACCCATAGTTGAAACAAATTGCAAGTAACGTTTCTGTGTATGAATGTATTTACTTTGTACACATGTATATACGATGTAAGAAGGCATTTAAGGGTGTCCAGACCACTAAAGTCTAGAAAAGGGTTTTTCGTTTTTCGTTATTCTCTATAATATTTTGCACAGCTCGAACATTACCAATTTCTACTTATATACGAATAACACTAAAAGCACAACTTTGTTATAATATAAAGGAAAGCATTTCAGTTTTTCATCTTATTTCTTAAGTTTTTCTTATTTTTTGAAATGTGGGTGGCAATGGTTATTTCATATAACGCCTCATCATTTTTGTTTCCACTACATTTTATCATTTCCGATTTTAAACAAAATTCTACCATAAAATGTTGAAAATAATAATAATAAATACATAGTGGAGTTGAAAATAGAAAATGTTCAACGATAAATAAATAGTAATACGTTTGTGTTGTCCACAAACTAACCTGAGTGGGGTGCCTTTTTACTTGCTTAAAACTAAAGAACTTAGCAATTTTAATGAAGGAATAGAAATTAGATGCAAAATACCGGAAGGGAAAGGAAAGTAACTCACAGGTTTGCTATTAATTTTATTATAATTAAAGCTACACTTTGGCTTAATTGGGAGGTTTTAGTTAAATATTTTTGTCGAGAACGAGAGAACAAAACAAAAAAAATATATATATATATTTCCATTACTACGTACTGTAACGTCCGGTTTTCCTTTCGTAACCACGTTTAATCTCCTTCATTTTCTTTCTCCTATTCCAATTTTATTAACAACATATTAAACCACAAAAACCAATATCGTATTTAACAAATACTTTTTTATTGTTGCGTTACAGCCACTTAATTATTATTTTAAAATAAAATTTGAAATGAAAATGATCAGAAATCGCATTTAAATTGTCGTTAGTTTCATTACTTCTATATTTTTTCTTCATCTTAGTTTTTGTTTGTTTAAAATGCAAAGCAGAAAGCAAATAATTATGAAAATAGCAAAAAATCGCTACTTAACGATGATACTAAGTGGCTTCGTTAATTGAACAGAAAGACGTTTACCGTAATTTAAGCTTTTAAAATCCGGTATTCGTTTTTCAAAACTCTTTAGAAATCATCAATTGTTTAATTATTATCCAATGAAACATCACGAGTATTGCAAAGATAATGTCCAATGGAACTTTTGTCATGATGCTTTTCGATTTTATTGTTCAGTTTTCTTTCAAACGGACGTGATTAGAAAATAAATAAAATTCGTTTACTTCTGTTTGTTGCTCAATAATAACTCTTAAATGTGAATTAAATAATAAATTGAACTAACAAACAACAAAACGAAGTAGAACTAATTGCCCGAAGGCGTGTATTATTTTCAGTTAGATTTTCGATTTCCTTTTTTGTTTTTTTTTTTATTTTTTTTTCCCGACAACAGTTTTCCCGCAAACATTTTACGTGTAAAAACGTTATTTGACTGTAAATTTATCACGGATTATTTTCGTGCATAATAACATGTTCGTCACAACATATGACATATTAATAGGAAGGAATAAATAAAACAGCAATTAATAAATGTACAAATTTAGAGTAAAGTTACATCGTTAAGGAATTAATTTGTGAAATATGGGAATGAAAATTACGAAAATCAATCAAGAAATCATGTTGTTGGTGCAGTGGATGGGTGTTTTGTGTTGCTGAATATTTTCAGTAAAATTGGGCGTTTTCTTATTTTTATAAAATACAAATTAAAAATAAACAAAACTGTAAAATAAAAAACACTTTGATTTGTGGTTTTACTTGTAAATCCGTTTAACTTGGAAAACACTTCCAAATTGCACTTTCTTCTTTGATTTAATATTTGCTGTTGTTGCTGCTGTTTACTTGATTAATATTTTATAATTTCATTACAACAAAATTGAGTTATCTGAAAATTTTCCAACAAATTTTTAATTAAACTCCCATAATTTTTCAACTAAAGAAAAACTAAAAAATGAATTAAAAGGAAAAATATTATAAATATATTGGGTCTTCAATAGTCAATGTGAATACAATTTGTTGTTGTTGCTGTTGTTGTTTTTGTTATTCTGATTAAAAAGGATCAAAATGTACCAATTGTATGCTGAAACCCATTTAAATGTCCGCGTTTTTCTGTATTCTATATTTTAGCTCAAGATAATTTATCAGCGGCAGATAGCTTAGGATAAAGGCAAATTGAAAAAAGGACAGCAAAAAAATAAATAAAATCAAGGGTATTCCGTTCTGTTGTTAAATGTAGCAACTTATACAGCAGAATCAAAGAAACTTTATTAGTTTTTCTTCTATTGTTAGTGTTTATACATCTATTGTTAGCTAAAATCCTTATGAATCTAAATCTTAACTCTGTCGTCCTGTATTCTCTCCTTTTGTTTCGGTTCGTTGTTCATGCTTTTTTTTTCTGAACAAAATTTTTGTTTCGTAAAACGCACAAATCAAGTTGTTTTCAGACGATACATTGCCTGACTACCCATATTCCTTTACTAGTTATTGCTTCAGAGTTATTACAAAAATATATATTTACTTACGGTTATCACAACGTAAATATTTTTAACCAAAATATATAACGAAATAAAAAAAAATGTCAACGTGAACTTAGTAATGAAGGCAAAAAAGGGTCGCTTGATAATCAAAGAATAGAGAGAAAACTGCAAAAACCTTTTGTATATTACTTTTGTTTCAATGTCGTTTTGAAATGCCGGACGAACGGTAGACGGGATCAATGGGTAAAAAGGGCTGTTTCTAAAAAGCGACCTCTCACACTCCCTGCAGCCTTATTATTGGGACTGAACAATATGAAAAGCAGTCCGCATCGTCCATAATAATAAAATAAATGTCGAGTAGAAATGAAGTGAGAGGACGTAGAAGCAACAATATGAAAACATTATAACCGATTTGGTCGAAACGAAATGTATATGATTGTGCGGAGGATGATTGTGGGAAGAGGCGGTTAAAGTCGTTGTCGGCCATTTTGGATCAAAGTAATTATAATTCTCGGTTAATGTTCGGTTTATAGTGCACGTAAAAGCAGCTACTAGCGGTAAACTCATGTTTTCCATATACCACTTTGGTCACCCTATTCAAAATATTTTTTTGCATTTTTCTCACTTTCCTGACTTTGATGCTGATAATACACCAACACTAATAACAACAATAATAATAAAATGTCTAGCTGGTGTCCCTAGTCTTGCCTTTCAAACAAAAAATAAAATAAAATAAAAAACCTCTTAAACGAGGGAGGATTGAATTGAGTGTTCGCTTTTAGTATATATCACTGTGCAGCTAGCACACATAAGTGGGCTGAAATGGTTGTCGACACAACTTTTAGTCTTTTGAAATATATTTTTCTAGCACAAACATTGACAATGTCCGGTTACCGTTTCATACATTGAAACTCTAGCTTAGTGATAAATGCGTGAGGAGCGGGTAACGGAAATTGTAATGGCGGAGTACACTTTATACTGACTGAAACGGGAACGGAATGAGACCAATCAACATGATACACAACTGCATTTTAAAAGGTGCTGTTGGCACGTATTTAATTAATTATTGTATATAAAGAATTATTGTGTTGTGTTAAAAAAGTATATGTTTATAAGCTTTTTCAGAAGATTCTCAAGATTATTTTGATTACAAAAATACCGCAAAATATCTAAAATCTTAAAAAAAAAAAATAAAAATAAAATAAAAAAGTACTCCCAGACGGGGAATTGAACCCCGGTCTCCCGCGTGACAGGCGGGGATACTGACCACTATACTATCTAGGATTGAATATTAAGTCAACTAAACTAATTCAAATACATTTTTTTCTACCTCAAAATATTATAAATTTTTAACTTAATCGCTGGGTTAAGTTTGTTATTTTTGTTGTATCTCATTTTATCTACATTACACAGTATTGAATATTTTAATAAATAATCGACATCGCGATTTATTTTCGTTAATAAAGTTTATTACTGAGGTTATTAAGCTGATCACGCACATATATATATAATTAACAAGAGTTTAGACATTCATTAATAACTGTGTAATAAACATGATGATGACGTAAATATTTATAAAAATAATTTATTATCGCTTTTTGTTTATTTAATGAAATACAATCTGAAAATTAATAAAAACAATTTTAATCTTAAATTCATTGTATAGGTGAAGAAAAAACGAAAAAAAAATTAGTAAATTAGTTGTTCTTAAAACATCAATCCTCGATAGTATAGTGGTCAGTATCCCCGCCTGTCACGCGGGAGACCGGGGTTCAATTCCCCGTCGGGGAGGTTTTTTTTTTTTTTTTTAAGTTTTCAATAATAACAATTTTGTTATTTTCTCTAATGGTCTAACCTTTGAATTTTGTTTTTCCACCTGATTGTTAAAAGTTAATTTAGGGAGAATCGGTAACCGGCTAAACAACAACAGCAACAGCATCATTAAAATATATCATCAATGTAGCAAAAAAAAAATTCTCTGTAACAAACAAGTTCAAAATGTTAAAAATGTCATGACTTTTGTACATCAAATAACACGGGTCGTAACCATTTACCAACAAATATATTTATGGGATTACATCCCGCATCCCATCCTTTTAACGTGTGTAAAAATAATACAAATCTATAACGAGATAATTGTGTTGTTTTGTTATCCGGATGGACCAGTTTTTTTTTTTTTTTTGGTTCCCTTTCGTGTTTTCTCTAATTTTTTATTTGTTAATTTAATTTAATAAGGGCTAAAGGTTATTCTAAACAACGATGAAGATGACATTAAATTATTTAATAAAAAAAATAAAATAATAAAAATAAAAACGAAACAGATAAACAAACAAGCGACCCTTATAATTGGCAATTGAATCAATTTAAATAAAGTTTGTGCTTTTTATTTTTAGATCTTCGATCAATTGATAAACAAAATGAAAGATAAATTTTATAAAAACCTCAAAGGTTTTACAATGCAAAAAGGATCTTTATAATATAAGTATTGACTTTATAAGTTGTTGCAGAATATTACCTGCTTGTAGAGCTAGTCATATTTGCTACTGCTGAGTGTTGCCTCGTCTTGTCGACTTGTTATCAGTCACAGTTTATTCATTAAGCTGTGAATTAATTAATTTATATTTTGGTCAGGACACCCAATGACTATAATTTTAATGAAGATTTAATAAAGTTTTTTTTTTTAGCCACCCTTTTTTGGATTGAAATTTATACTAGACGAGAAAGAAAATGATTTTTGGTTGACTAGTTCGTTGACAAAAATAAATAAAAAACATCGTAACAGTCGTGCATGTGTTACGTAGTAAATTAAGGGTTGGAATATATTTCTTTTGCCTAAAGTGTTTATAACACCTTTTGATTACAAACAAAATATTATTTTTGATTTTTAGCCAAAGGAATCTATCTCGTCTCTAATTTTGTCATTAAACGTGTTTCCAACATTTAAACCTCATGTTTTTTTGTTGTTGCTTCTATGATTAACAAGTCCACAAAGTTAGTGAATTTCTTCACATTTTTAAAGAACAAGATTTTCGTTTTTCATTTTACAGCAAATTTAATAATGATTACTGATTAATTTAAGGGACGATATGGTAAATACAATCAATTAATTATTGGGCATAACGGCGTTTAAAGTTTCAGTAAAGTTTCTTAATATTAAATTTACTTGAAGAAACAAACAAATTATTCAAAACCAAAAAAAAAGGTTTTTTTATAGCGTCCGGCAAGTTTCATTACAAGGAAACAAAGGGATGAATAAGGGTTTTTCATTTTCATTTGCTTTTAAACAATTCTTATCGCATGCGTTATTTTTGAAAATGGAAAATGTTTTAATAACAATAATAATAATAATAATAATAGTTATTTCTTCCTTTTGTGTCTTTATTTTCTGTTCACCGTGTTTTTGTATTCGTTTAAAATAATTTCACATTTGGCTTTCTTATTTTCTATTATGAATTCTGTATGGAAAAGGGTTCGACAACATTTGTGGATTTGACAAAGACCAATCGACCGTCGGTCGGTTCATCCCCAAGTGCATGCTCGTTATTTATTGTTCACCGAGTGCGAATAGTTTTGTTTTTTAAAGGATATTAGGGTTAAATTATTTAAAACGAACACTATGCACGCATTTATTGTATTTACGCAACCATATAACACAAACGGTAGAATTATGGTAATATGAAACTTTTGACCGTGTCCATGTTGCTTCCTTTATTTACAAAATCCAATTCATAATAACGTAAAACCTTTTCTCCTTTATCATTTAATTAATTTTTTTTCCATGTTATTTTCATTCGTCATAAAAATAACATGAAAAATTCTTTAATTTAAACAAACAAACAATTAAAACAGTAAAAAGATGGAATTCTTTGCCAGAACATAAAAATAATTCACATGTCCACCCTCTTCACATTTCATCCTTGCCAAAAGTGTCAGAATTTCGTCCATTAGATTGTTTGTAATTCTCTGTTAGTCCATGTGTTTGGGTTAAGAGCATGACAATACTCTTGGCTTAACGAAAATTTACTTACTAACGTACGAAAACAAAATGAATTTCTTTTTCCTTTTTTTGTAAAACATGAAGGGTTGGACTTTGCTACTTTATATCCTTTTTTTTTTCTTCTTTTTGTATGTTAATACACATTTTTAACTCTATATGAAAAGATAGTAAAATGAACACAACAGGCGATTATACTCTTTTTTTTACTTTTCGTTTGTCCACCCCTCATAGCAGCAACAGCAGCAATAGTAACAGCAACCAGCACAGAAGAAAGAATTCAATTTCGGTTAATGATTTAGCAAAATGAAGGCCAAAGAATTTTTTAATTTACTTTTATTATACAATTGTTACATATTTACAACTAAGAATTATTTACTAGTTTTATTATTATTACATTTCTAAATATCCTTTTACTTTCTTGAAAAAAAAATTAAATAAATAAAACTAACACAAAAAATTTAACAAAAAATAATAATTTTTCTCCTCATCTTCAGTTAACTGGATTTTGTTGCGGGAAAAAT
This sequence comes from Ptychoptera albimana, assembly GCA_961205885.1. NCBI lineage: Eukaryota > Metazoa > Arthropoda > Insecta > Diptera > Ptychopteridae > Ptychoptera > Ptychoptera albimana. The sequence goes on from OY540803.1 coordinate 21,578,287, forward strand.
GTCTACACGTTATATGAAAAAGCTGTAAAAGTGTCACGAAGGTAACAATATTAAGATGGAAAAAAGAATAAATTTTTTTTAATCAAACGAATCGTGTTAACACTTTAATTGCTTTAAGAAGTGAATTTTTTCCTGAAAACTCTGTATTTTTAAATTGTTAAAACGCAAAAATAAAAGGAATTTCATTAAAATAATAAAGGATTAATTCGTTTTAATTATGTTTATGTGATGCCTAACAATTAATAAGAAATGTTTTTTTCTATCTGCTCAGAAACAACACATTATGTGATTTTAAGGAATCGAAAATTTGATTTAATACTTTTAAAAGGTTACAAAATAACTCAAGACTGCTCTGTGTTTCAATATTCTAATGCCACGAAACAATTATTTAAATTCATAATAATTCAAAATTATTGACTGAAACATTATTTTTATTTAAATTTGCTTTAATTACATCTAAATTGAATTATTGAAATTAAAAATAGTTTAAGTAATTAGTTGTAAACTCTGTGTTTCTCAGAATTACTCAGTAAAATAAAAAATAAATCTTTTTCAAAAAAATTATCTCCAAAGTTTATGAAGAGCAATATTTGGTTATAAAAAACGTTGGACATGAAAACTTTATATAACAGATAACAGAGAAGGTAGTTTAGCTAAAAATCAATTTGCTTCAAAAGGATTTTTAGAAAAGTTCTCACTGTTTAGAAACTAAAACTCAAATTTCCCTTGAAATTAAAATTATTACGGAAGATAGTAAACAGGAAAATAACAAATCTTTAATTTTCTTATCATTTGTTATGCTCTGTTTTATTTTTAGATGATTTAATTTTTTTTTCTCAGAGTTGATGTACAACAAATAAGTCTTAAGAAGAATAGTGATTACAAGTAAAGGTTTAGGCACAAGATTTAAGAAAACATTATCAAATAAACAAACCGAAATGGATAAAAGAAAACAGGGTTCGGGTACATGCCGAAAGATAAAGTTGCAGAAGTTTTTTTTTTTTTTTTTTTTTTTTTAAGACGGGTTTGTACCTTTTAATAAACTTAAAATAATAACAATCAAACCAGAGCTACCCAAAACAAGACATAAAAAAGCCACGTAGAACATATGCTTGTTAGCGATATGAGGGTATTTTGCATGTAAGGACAGCCGCCGGCTAGTTTAACGATACAAGAGACCATAAGAATGGTTTTTCAGTAATATTACCGCAAAGTAAAGTAAAATAAAGTAAAGTTTGAAACACAAATGAAATAAATAATGGAGAATTTTATTTATTTCATTTGTTTTATAATAAATATATGGTGGGCATCCCTTTAGGGTTATTATTTTGTAAATGGTTTTAAATAAACGACGACCAAACAGCTGGGTCTTCGGCATTATTTGTTTCTATATTTTACTCTATTACAATCTAACAAAACATTTTCTATTTTTCCAAAAGCAAAAGAGAAAAAATTATTCTGTAGTTCGTTTACGTTTTGTTATCATTAAATGTATGCCATTTGGATGTTGATAATAAGGCAAAAATAGAAAACCATTTTATCCTTTATTCAGTTTTATAAAGTAAACCGAAGAACACGACAACCTTTTCGTTTATAGTTTTCAATTGTTTTATTTCGTTTAGCTGAAAATTTGCGTCTGCTAAATTATAAAGATTTTCAACAATCACACAATGAATGGTATTGCAATAATGGGTAGAATATGTGCAAAACCTTAAATAAAAAAAAAAGAAAAACAAAGATATTTTTAGTAACTTATGTGAGAATTATGCAAAGGAGGGCGGGATATTACCAGGTGATCATTATCTATATTTGTACTGACAACGGAATCATTATTCAAACAAATAACTTTAGACTTTGTTTGTATTCTTTAAACAATTCGCTAAAATTAAATGCATTTTTCGACATTAATACCGGACAATTTTATCTGCATATCTAGTCCGATATTAAATATATTTTATGTAGTTAATGGAATTAAAAAAAAAAAAAAAACAGAAAAACTGTGAAATAAAACCCAAAGTAATAATTATGCAACGAAAGATATAAATTATAATAAGACTATCATCATGTTTTATAGACAGAATATTTAAACAAAACATGAAGTATGGAAAAATTATAAGAAAATACTCAAACTCACCTATTTAAACACCCACTTAGCTTTTGTTTTTGCTAAACAGAAAATCAAAACCAAAATAAAAACGAAGAAATAAACAAAGTAACCAAAAGTGAAGTTAAAAACGCAAATAAACTTGAGGAAAGTTTTATAAAGAAAGGAAGTAATACTGTACTAAAAAAAAAAAAATAAAAATAAAATAGACTGCTTGGGGTGGGCTTATTTGAGAGAGTTGAAAAAAATTTGGTTGCCTTTTCTTAATATATTTACATCGTTAATGATCTAACTTTAGTCTTATTATTATTATTATTATTGTTTGTATTTGGACGATGGTTAAAGGTTGTTCTACTGGCTTTTTACTTAACTTTAAACTATGTAAACCATTCCCATTATCAGTGCTCAACGCCGCATACAATATATGTACATTAAATACAAATAAGACAAAAATACATTTTTGGAAAATATAAAATTTATTCAGCCATAATATTGTTCATCATACCGTATAAAATCTCATCATTTAACTAAATTTATAACTAAAGAAAGCATACACACCCAACAAGAAATAAAAAAAAAAATTCTCAAAAACTAAGAAGTTTTCCAACGAAACAATTTTCATTTAACCACAAAAATACAAAAACTTATTCCAACACTTATAAACAAGTAAGAAACTAAAATATTTTATGAAAAAAATAAAATAAATTGGTGAAAATTATCATTAAACATTTGTTACTTGAGGAAATATTTTTACAGATCTTCGGCTTGTTGCGTTTCGAAAATTTTCTTCATTTTTTTGTTACTTCAATACTGTAAATTGATTTTTTTTCCTTTAACGTTTCAATACGGTTTTTAAAGAAATAAAGAAGAAATAAATTTATTTAGAAAGGACAAAAAAAAAATAATTAATTGAATAATCAAAAAGGAGAAATGGCGTCATATTGATAACGATGACAGCACGACATCAGTTTCTACGCCCAGTAATTAGTAATAGTTTTTCATCGTTGTTATTATAATAATAATAATAATTTTGCTATAGAATAATATACATTAGCTAAATATCAAACTACTTGTAGCACCCACAATCGCCCATTATTTGTTTACAGGATAGAGGAAAAACGAGAAGATGTAAAACTATAGAGAAAGCCACCCGACAACTGGGCGACGGTGACAAAGTTTAAGTTTTCAAAAATAGGTAGGCAAGTATGTGTGCGACTACTTTTGAAGGACTTTTTGATTTATTATCGTTGACAGTGACGACATCTGTTATCGAGTTAACTCTGTTTGTTTTATTTTATTTATTTGGTTAAATGTTTTTAATTATATTAAGCTTCCACTGAATAGGACAAATGTAGTAAAAAAAAAAAATGCACAAAAACTATGTGTGGGAATAGCTAATGGTTGTTGTGTTTTGTATTTTTCATCCCACTTTAATTATAAACATTCGTGTTTTAATAATTAATTAACGCTTTGTCTTCCATCTCATTGACGTCACGATTCGGTTTAAATAAGTATTTTAAAAGAATTTCAGAAGAAAATCGTGAAATGTTTATAAACAACAGAAAAACACCTTTATTTTATGTTAGAATAAATATTTATAAATAGTGTTGCGACCCCTTCAATTTTGATACACCTTTAAACGCAAACAAATCAAGCTTATTATTGAATTTAATAACAAGAAAATTCATGTTTTCGCTAATCAAGTTTAACGGGTTTTTGTCCTATATATTTATTTGTCCAGCACACTTTTGATAATGTTTTTTTTTTCCGCTGTTTTGTTCACGCCATATAAATATTTTCACCAATTATACCATAAAAATTAGTCTTTAATCGAGTTTATTATGAACATTTGTGAGTATAAAAAAAAAACTAGTTCAATTGATGACAACACGTCAGAAGTATTACTAAAGGGTTAACAAATTGCTGTTTAATATATAAAAAAAATAAATAAAAAAATTGGAAAAATAATAGAAAACATCGTAATTTGAGGTTATGTAAGGTTACTTAATTCATTTTTTATTTTAATTTCAAAGGAGAATATAAATTACTTTCTGTTGGCATTATAGATAAATTTTTCAGTATGTAATAATGGCTCGTTAATAGTTTTATTGTTAATAAATTTGATTGTATGTAGTAAGAAAACGCAAAGGAGGGCTTTTATTATTAATTTATGTTTTAAAATTGTTATTATTCCAAAAAAAAAAAAATTGTTTCCTTTTATTGTTGTCTCTTGGCTGGCCTTGGTATGTGCTTAATCATTTTTTATTTTCTTAAATAACTTAATTATATTTTTTACAGTATTTTTTAAACAGTATTAATGAAATTTTGAATAATTTGATAGACTTCTCAATCGATTTAAAAAAAAATACCAAGTCCTTTAATTATTGAATTACAATAAATAAAAGAATGAATTTCAAAAATCGTTTAAGCATCCGCCTACATCATCAAAAAATCAGTTAACAATGTTTAAGAAACAAAAACTCCGCATTTCTATTTTATCTACTTAAGCATTAGCATCACGTCATTTATTAGCAAGGAATTACCAAGAACATATCATATTTCATTAAAGTTTATAAATTTTGTTACAAGAGAAGCTTTTTTTCTTTCCACTTTAAAGTTTAAACCAACCATAGGCTTAGCTTAGGTAACCCGGTAAAAACGTAAAAACAAAACTAATTATTTTTCCATAAATAACAAAAGTAATTAAATCAAATAGAGAGCAAGGGCGAGGTAAAAATCAAAATTTAAACATACATTAGCCATATGCTGGCGTTTTAATGAATGACATTCAGACAATAAGAAAATTTTTGCTGTCGAAAATCGACGAAAATTTAGAAATTTAGTTTTTTTTTTATAGTGAAAAATAAGACAAGAGGATGAGAAAATGAAAAGAAGAAGAAGAAGAAATAAAAAATTGTGAAGAAAAGTGAAGAAAACAAATTAATTCAGCCACATCAACAAACGACATTTGACACACGAATATAATTCATAAAATGTCATCGACACCATTTCATCGTTGTGACTATCGCCATCGTCACCGCTGTCACATCATCAGTAGAACCCGGCAGTAGGAGCAGCAACATCAGGAACGTTTGGTGTCACGCGTTATTTTACCATTCCTACACAATTTGTCTTTTGCCACTATTTAATGCCCATATAAGTTGCTTGTAATTTTCTAAAATCTACATTAGCCAACCAATCAGCAAACCATATTGTTCGTCTTTGTTCATCAAACCCCATTAGGTGGATGAAGTTATATATTTCTATAGCGTCCAACAAAAAACACTAAATGTATTTTTTCTCTCCTGTTTTCATCATAATTTTTTACCACTCACATTTATCCTTGTATAATATACGGCTAAAAAGTCTACAAAATTCTAAAAAGTTGTACACTAACTAGCAGCGTGAATATCAAAAGTCATTAGTTATTATTGCCCCAACCACTCACTGCTAGCAAAATATTTTAACAAACAAAAGTGAATCACACACACACACGCACACACAACAAGATAGAAAAAAAAACAAAAGTAGGAGTTAAAAGGAGTTTGAAGGATTAATATAAGGACTTTGGTCTGCGTTAATGAAATCTCAACAGTTAGACAACTGTTTTTAGATTTTTTTTTTCCTTTACTGATGTAGTTGTTGTTGATACGTTTTTCATACTTTTCATATTATATAAAGTAAAAAGGATGAGCTGCATGGGTGATAGGATGAGAATCTCATTCACATGTGCTTTTCATAATTTTATATTTCTATGAATTTGATGTTTTACCATGATTTCAGACTTTTTATAGTTTGTTTACACACAAATATGATGAATACACGTCGAATGGCGTTTAAAAATCTGAGGCAAAAATCCTAGCAAAACAGAAAAAAGGATTAAAAAAAAAAACACACGGTGAGGGTGAAATGTAGTGTTAAAACAAATCTTTCTTATGTGAAATATAAGGGAAAAGTTAATTCTTGTCCATGACAACATATATGTGTATGTGGCAGACGAAGCCATGTTTGAAGCTGTTGTTCTTCCTTGAGAAATATGCGATACAAATTTATATATGAAGCGTTAGTCAAACCGCCATACATTTATCATTGAAATATAACTGAAAGGGTTGAACGTTTTTAATTTCTTCATTTGTGAATACAAGTGTTTATTTCTAATATAAAATAGCAAATAATACTAACGGGTGTTTATTCTTTAACACCCCATTATTGTAAATGATTTGTGTTTGTTGTCTTGTCTCTCGATCAATGGCCAATGGTCGGGGTGGGCAGTATAGAGTACATACGTAGTGCTTTTGTTCTATTTTCAATGATTATTGCTTGAGTCGCATTGAGTTTTAACAAACTTTTTCCTTTATTATTTTTTTTTTTTTGTTACACCACCCTTTCTTGTATCACCATGTGTGCTAGTTTGATTAATAAATTATTAAAAGGGTTCTGTAACGCCTATTGTTTGATTATAATTTTATTTTTTAATTTTCATAATCAAATATGGCGAAATATTTCCTAAAATTATTTATAAATTTTAATATAATTAAATGTCTCTTCTTTTCTTCTCTTTTCTTTTCTTTTCTTTTGTTACAGATTTAGGAGTTTAAAATCAGTAAAAATGGATAATTTTTGCAAAAGCTGAAAACAACAAGGATACAACATTTTGCATCAATTTATCTGATAAACAAAAAAAAAACAGAAGAGAATCTCCTGCACAGATAAAGTTTAATATCATCAAAGGAAACTCTATGAATTTTCTATTGTCATCGATGCATAGAGACGATACTTTTTAAGCTTTTTTTTTTTATTTGTCCTATAAAACATATGATGAAACTTTTTATATACATCGTACAAAAATTATAATAATAATAATAAAAATAATAAATAATAAAATGAAAATAATTTAATTTAAATTTAATAAAAAATAACTTAAATAGCTATTCCGTTATGGAAAATTGCTTATTTTTTTTTTTTTTTAATTTAACAAAAATCCCTAAAAAAGTTGATTTTTATTCAATATTAATATATTAAGATAAAAAAATATTTTTGATTGATTTTTCAGGTATGATACATGCAAAATTATCTATAATAAATTTTTACTTTATTTAACCAGACGTGGTTAGCTAGACTGTTTTATTTCCGTTTTTACTTTTCATTTAATTATAAGAAGCGACCGACTTATAACTGCTTCTTACTGAAAGCAGAAACGCTTTAACAAAAATAAAATAATGGTGCCGGTTAATTGATTACATTGTTATTAACCTATGTGATGCATAATTTAGTTACATTAGAAAAACTTTATTTGATCCATAGTCGATGTTTCTTCTCAGTTGCATAGCACTATACACTTTTGGGTATTACTGATTTGATATGTCCTATAGACAATAATGAAAGAACTACAGAGTTGCATAAAATTTTCTCGGAAAGAATCCGCATCTGCTTTAATCAATTTTTTTTTATAAACAATTTATATAAAAAAGTAATGAAAAATGTAACAAACATCGTTGGAACTCTTAAAAGTTCACTTAAAAAAAAAAAAAAAGTGGAGAAAAACAATAAACTTCTACTAAATTACTTCGTCTCATTTTTATTACAAAAACCAAAAAATCATATTTCCGCCGTCTTATTTTCTTTTGATAAATTTAATAAAATTGTTGTTGGTTTTACCTATGCGAATGTTCGATCATCGGAAAATTGATTATTTATTGGATGAAACAATATATTTCTATTAGTTACGGATTTTATTTTTATTAAATTCCTTCTACTAAGTGGGGTTTAGGGGAGTTTTTTTTTTTTTATTTGTAGATTTTATTTTATATAAATAAAAAATAGTACTTGGACCATTATTAAAGTATCCAAAAATCTTTATCAAATTTAAAACGATAATAAAGTTAAAAAAAAAAAACCAAAACATTTCCGGAGTGCCTTAATTTATAAGAATTTTTCCAGAATTTTCTATCAAATACTCATTAAAACTGTAAAACGTACCATGCGGTTATAAGGTTACTAAAATTACATCTCTAGAGATTATTGTCTGAGCATTCAAACTCCCCACACATTTATTAATTTCACCAAACACATTACTTTTAATTTCATAAATTTTAGTCAAAATCTTTTCTATATATTTTTTTATTTATTTATTAAATTTCTTCTATCCGTAAATAAAATAATAAATAAAAAAAATAAAAAAAAAACTTTAATATCTATGCTAAAGACTGAATAATTTGTTTTTTATTACTAATATATATTATAGAAGAGAATTCCTTGTTTTGTAGTTTTATTTCTTGTTGATTGTTTCCATGCTGCATTTTGATTACTTATCCGAACTATTTTTTCATATTTTTTTATTATTATTATTATTATTATTATTCAATCATTTTCCTTGTTTTTATTAATAAATTGCATTTTCATAATACATTTTTTGCTACATTTTGTCATATCGCATTGTCATAGCAAATAACATCTAATTGATGACTGAAATCTTATGGACGTTATGGTTTTGTGGACTATATATCGAGTTCAAGTTAATATTTTTTCTCGTAATAATAGAAAAAAAATTATGATACGTTTGTAGCATATGTATGGAATAGAAAATTGCATTTAACAGTACATATTGAAGATTGGTAGCTCAATCGTCATCACCATCAGCAACATAATATGTTGCTATAGCAAAGTAATAACCGTTCTGAAATAAAAATAAAAAATATAACAAAAAGGAAAGAAAAACAATAAAACAAAAAAAGCAACAGAATAATTGAAATAAATAAATAAAATAACGAAAGAAAAACTCTTAGAATATTACGTTAAAACAATTATACTTTGATGTTAATCCGTCGGGCGGTGAACCTCAAAGGATGCTTTACTTTTTATTTTAATAACAATAATAATAATAATAATAATTATTATTATTTTATTTGTTGTGCTGTTTTACTATGTTTTTAAAGACGAAATTTAAGTTAAAACTGTGAAACTAATACAGAATACGTTTGTTATGTTTATGGGGAAAATAGTTGTTTGACTGTGATTTTACAATTTTTCAGGACATTATCTGGATTATAGCGTAACTTTGTGCAATTAAACATTTTTTGTTTTGTTGTTGTCAATAAAGTTAGCTGAATTTTAGTTGAATTTTTAAAGAAATAAATTTGTAATGATAAAATAACAAAATACTATTTAAAGCGACGCATTAAAACGCAGACAGCACTCCCTTCTATAATAATGACTGGTCAGTTTTCTCTATTTTCCAATAAACATATATCTATTATGAGATGTAGAAGGGATAACGTATCGTTGATTGGTCAAAAAGAAGAAAAGAAAAATCAGTAGCTAGCCTGCTAGCTAAAAGGGTCTACAAAGGACTAAAAACATAAATATTAAACCAACAAAATTCCAAACAAATGTGTAAATAGTGAATATTCTGTAGGGTCTGTAATTTAACAATAGTTTCTGGGCAAGGGGTAAAATATTTAACAATAACGCACACAAAGTAAATAAATAAAAATAGAAGAAAAGGATATGTGAATCTTTTTATTGTATTTTATTAAAGGGATGCATGAGCATTTTTTTTTTTTTTTTTTTTGCGTTTTTCTTATTAAGCAAATGCAGAGGTGCAAAGTTCTAGTTAGGTAGATTTAATTTCTTATTTTCAAAAGAAAAAAAAAATTATAATACCTAGTGCTTATTAATGTGTGGCGCTGCAAACACATTCTTATTGGAAAATAAATAAAAGTGACTTAAAAAGTGCTCGATTGGTTTTTGCTTCTTATTTTCAATTAACTTTTTTTTATTCTTATTCAGTTATTCAGTTACATGCCTAAGTTAAGTCGCAACGATGATACTGTCTGAATTATGATTAATTTTAAGAAAATATATGATTAGATGGAAAAAAAAGATTTTCTGTTAAATATATTTTAAACAAATCTCTGTCACACAACATTGTATGGCCATTGCTTAAAATTAATTTTCGATAAACTTTCTTCATTTTTACAACGATATCCACCAATCTCTGCAATGCGTTTGTTAGCTCCTACACCGCACGTAATAACTTCATTAAACAATTTTTATCATCGTCATGATCACAATAATCGTTCTAAACTTGGCACTAATTCAACTCTAAATTTAAACATTAAAAATATTTTCATTTCGAAAATAAATAAGAAAATCAGCATAGTGTGTAAAATGATAAGAAAATATTTTCTTTCTTCTGCTCTGCGTTTTACTATTTCTGGCTATTTCTTATGCTTTCTTTTCTAAGGGAGAAAAACAAGAACAGAGCAAAAAAAAACTTCTAAAAGATTCTATAAACTAAAAACGAATTTTCTCTAATGGAAAACTATTTCCAAAAATAAAATTTCGAAAAAAAAAAAAAAATTGAAAATTTTACATGACTGCGTTTTGAAGTTTGTTGTTATATGAATATAAAATGGATAATAAAGATTTTCCACCCCTGCCGAATCATTATTTGGTAACAACAAGTTGGAGCGAAGAGTAATTTTTGTAAAATTTTTCTATTTTCTAAATGATTAATGACGTTGAGTGTTAGTGACGCAATAAAATACAACCGAACACCACATCAACGGGTTGATAAAACAATAAAAAAAATTTTTTTTTGAAAAAACATAAGAATTCCACATATCAAGAATAAAATCACAAACAAAAGCTGAAAAATAAATAAAAAATTAAAAAGATAACGTAAAATCGGTATGTTCATGTCATGAGCTTTGTCTTATTCTCGTCTTTTTGATTTCGCAAAAATATTTGTTTAGCAATTAAACAATGAATGAAAAGAAATAATCAAAACACCAAATTCCCTCATACGTTGTATGAATGACAACACATATGCGGTTTAACAGAGACGATAAACTTCTAGCAGAAAGCTTCGCTGAAAGACAGAAAATGTTTTTCATTTCCTTTTTTTTTTTTTTTTGCCTATTTCATTCTCATATTATAGTGATTTTGATGATAGTACAATTGGTTTATGCTGCTTTTTCACAATTTAGTGAAATTATTAATTAATTAATTAGTAAAAGGAAGAATATGCTAACAAAAAAATAGGAATAATTCAACAGCACAACACAACACAATAAACAGGGGACATTTCAGTGATTAATTAGTTTTATTTTGTTGAACAATTAATAATTGAGATTTTATTTTAATAATAACAATTTATTTTCCCTAACAAAAGATCACTAAAAAAGGGTAATCATCATTAAAACATAGCACAATATACGTATTATATACCAGAGTCGGATTTACCTGTGCCTAGCAGGATATATAAAATTATGTTAAGTGATTTCAGTTAAATATCATCACCAAATTTACATTCAACACTGCATTAACTCACCCCACTGTTAATACTTGTAGGAAATTACAGGTAAAAAAAATCGAGTACATACATTTATTGTGACAAAAGCTACATCTGGAATTTAAAAGAAAAAACAAAACTAAACCTATTAAATTATAATTATTTAAAATTCGCCTAGTTTGTATGCAATTAAGTAGCCAGGTAAATATTATTAACCAGGTTAACATTCAGCTATATCGATAAATGTTGCCGCAGTATAAACTGAACAGAAGTTTATTTTTGCAATTTTATAGCTTTACCAGCAATGACGAATATTTTTTTTAGTGCTATACTAATAAAATAAAAGGAAATTTGAAAAATTATAATTGATGTTCTATGTTATATGTTTTTAAAGAATGTTTGAAAAACATTGATCCATGGAGGAGTACGGAGAAATTATTCGTTATTTTCTAATAAACTCTAATATTAATACACTGTAAGACTCATAAGTTTAGCCTTAGAAAGATACCATACTCGATGAATTATGATTTCTGAAGCACAGTCGGTCTAAGTCTCCAGGTCCGACTGTATTTTGATATTAGTTTGCTTTTAGTTAATAGTTTTTTATTCTCCAATAAATAAGTTTGCTTAGTTTAAGAACAACAAATTATAGAGATTCGCTGCGTTAAGATTATTATGCAAAAAGAACTTTCAACACTGAAGTTTCCGAAAGCCATTCCGTGCACTGGAAAAAATGTAACGTAAGTAACTAAAAATAAAATAAAACTCCAAAAAAATTTATGATTTTATTAATTATTTTTTATTTTATTTGTTTTCTAAATAATTTAATGGATTTAAGTTTTTTTTTTTTTTCATTTTGTTAATTTCTTTCTTCTTCTTCATCATAAATGTTTTAATTTTTTTTTTTTTTTTTAATTATGAATTTATAAATTGAATTTTATACATTTATTATTATAATTAATATTAATATTATAAATTAATTAAATTATTTATTTTTATTATATATAAATTAAATTAGATTTTAAAAAGAAAAGAAAAACGAAGAAATTTTTTAAAAATAAATAAATTTGAATAAATCATTTTTTGAATACATTTTTATTCTCCTTTTTTATTTAAATTTATTTTGTTATCTACAAATAATTATTACGCTAAATTAACATTAATAAATTAATTAATAAATATGTTGGGGTTTGTTGCATTATTATTATTATTATTATTATTTCATCCCGTTAATTAATTTAATTTATTTACTTTAATTATACTAATTAATTAATATAAACCACATAACTTACTTAATGTCTAATAGGATTTTGAATTTTCTTTTCTTTACTTAAATTTAATTTAATTTAATTTCATTTCATTAATATTTTTTCTTTTTTTTTTTTTTCTTTATTTCTTTATTACATTTACGTATCGACAAATTGTATTTTATTATTATAAATTAATTTTTGTTTTTATTTTTATCTTATTACATTAAAAGTGTTTTTGTTTTAGTTGATTTAGTTTAGTATAACAAACAAAAATAAATTATAATTAAAATGTAAAAAAAAAAAAATTAAAATTAATTTAAATAAAATAACCGAACTTAGAGATAAAATAAAATGAAAACAAAAAATTTAATTTATCCTATATTAAAATTAATATTGCGAGCGAAAGAACTACGAAATAATAAAATAATTAATTTTTTTTTTTATTATTAAACAAATTTAGCATACGCATTAAAATCGTTAATTATTTTTCTTATTGTACATTTTTTTTTCTGCGTTTTTATATTAATTTCAACAGTTAATTAACTTTTATTTATTTATATTTAATTATATTTAATTATTTACTGTCGATTACCCTGTGTTTTACTGTATTTTTATATCAATTAATTAATTAATTTTTTGTTTTTATCTTTTACTAAATCTTCTACGTTATTTGTTTTTTCTTTAACATAAATATTAATTTTATTTTTCTTTTAGTTATACTTTAAGGGATGATTTACTAAATTTTTATGTATGGGAAATTAATGAATTTATTTTTACTTTGAATAAGTAATACAAAAAATAATAAGTTTATTGAATGGTAACTGTATAATTCCTTTGTAACAGGTAGAAATGTAATATGCTTTTATAGCATAATTAGTAGTTTTCTATAATTATAGCATTATTTACAGCATGAACACCGATAAAATGCAACAATGTAGCTGCATTGAAAACCAAGTGAAACGTGATTAATGCATTTAAATATCATCAAACCGAAAACCGCATATTTTATTACGTAAAAGAGAAAAAAAAAAATAACAAATCAGGGTTGATTCAATAAAATAAACGAGAGAAAAAAAAACGAACAACAACAAGATAGGGTTGTCCATAGAATAGCAGTGGAAAACGACTGAAATATTGTTGTAAAAAAAAAACAAAAATTGTTTATTTAAATTTTTTATCTGGAATTCCATTTATTATTTATTTATTAATTAATTAATTCATTAATTAATGTTTGTTATATACTATATATATATATATATATATATATATTTTTTTTTTTTTTTTGTGAAACATTTTAATAAATTTAATTTATTTTTTTTTTTGTTTTTAATTTAATTTCATTTAATTTACGTGATTATAGTTTTTGTTTTGGTTTAACTAAACTAGTTTAGAAAAAAAAAATTAAAAAAAAAAAAACAAAACAAAACAAACAACAATAGAAATTAATTAAAAATCTCTAGAAAAAATTTCAAATTTTTTAAATTTTCATTAAGTACGACTTAGGGGGTTTTTTTTTTAATTTATTTTAATTTAATTTAATTTTTTGTACATTTTTATTAAATTCATTTTATTTTCGTTAAGAGCTTTTCGAAATGTTTAAATAATTATTTTATTTGATAATTTTTGTGTGTTTTTTTTTTTTTTTTTGTATTTTTGGGGTTGGGTGGGTAAATTTTTGTTTTTGTTTTTTTATTTCTCATTTATATGCGAGTTTTAATTAATTTGTATTTTTTATTTACTTTTTTCGTTTAATTATTTTTCATTAATGTTATGTGTGTGTGGTCCTTTTATGCCTCTTTTTGTTATTTTTGTATTATTAAATAGGAATGTTCTATATTTTTCTGTATAAGCAAAACGATTTAATTTTTTTTTTTTAAACAGAAATTACTAACGCGCAACGCAGTGTGCTTAAATTTTTATTTTTGCGAAATAATATCAAAAACAAAAGAATTGTGTCAAATTTACATTAAACTAAAAACAAATCATGAGTTAAATGTAATTTCGAGACAATTTCTAATTAAAAAAATGAAATCAATAAAAAAAAAAAATTTTGTTAACAAAAAAAAAAAAAAGATAATGGAATTTTTTTTTTTTGTTTTAAACATAAGTAAATTTGTTAATAAGTTTTTATTCAGTCTTATTAAAAAATTAATAAAAAAAAAAACAAAAACAAAATTAATTAAATAATTAATAATTAAATAAAAAAAAGAAATTTCGAAATCGAAACAACAAACATAAAAATGACGAAGAAAACAAAAAATTCTTTTTTTTTTTTTATCAATAAAAATAAAAATTAAACATTTATTAACATTAATTTGTTTTATTTTATTTTGTTTAAAATTATTATAATTAATTATCTTACTAACTCTAATAACTACTTAATTTACGATAAACAAAAAACAAAAAAAAAAAAAACAAAAAACTTAAAATTAAATAGAGTTAAGTGCATTTATCTTCATTTTTTTTTTTTTTTTGTTTTTCACCTCATCAATTTTTACATTAAAAATAATAAATAAATAGAATAAAATTAATTTAAATTAAATAATTTCTTAACTTACAATTAGTTAATTAATTTATTAGAAAAACAGAAAAAAACAAAAAATTATAAATAATAATAATAATAATAATAATAATAATAATAATAATAATAATAAAGAAAACAAACAGAATTTTTATATCCATACAAAATAAATAAATACGAAATTTTTAATTTAATTTAATTTTAAATCTTATTTACAGAAATGTCCGTTTCATTATTGTGCCACTAATTTTAACATTTTTTTTCTTTTTTTTTTAACTTTAAGCCTTCCACGCTTAGCCATAATTTTTCTTCTTCTTTTTAAGTATGTCTAATTATTGACTTAACTTAGTTTAATTATTTTTTTCTTTTCTTTTATTTTTTTTTTTTTTTGTAAACAAACATATACATATATATAAACAAATTGAAAAAGAAAAAAAAATATATAGAAACAGATTAAACTTTGGTTATAATGCCTCCTTGGATTTTAACTTTACTTTTCATTAATTATAAATATTTAATTACAGAGAGTTCACACTTATGACTCGATATTATTTATTTATTACACACACCCACTTTTGTTATGTTTTTTTTTTTTTTTTTGTTTTAATAATTTAAAATTTAATTTTATTTATCTTTAGAAATTGTACTGCGCTCTTGACATTGGCGTCATATATTGGCAATGTTCTTGTTGTTGGTATTGATGCTGGGTAGCATGCCGTGTGCTACGCCTGTCGTGGCGCTTATTTCAAAAGATGCGTGACATTAATCGTGTTGTGGGTGGCATTTGATGGTAGGCGCCAGCCCACGACGGATAAAGTCATGCAGCCTCTTTACTTGCTTGTGAAGCACTTGAATCATCATCACCGCTAATTATAGGCATTGGGGGCATCTGTAGGTGACCACCGGCTGATGCTGCTAAAGATGCGGCAGTAGCTTTTCCTTGGTTGACGACACATTTACGCATATGTTTTTCAAGAGTTGAGGGAACACTGAAAGGCATATCGCAGAACCGGCAACGGTAGACATCTTTTCCCATGCGTCCGTGCGTCTTCATGTGACGGGTTAATTTCGATGATTGAGCACAAGCGTATGAACACAATTCACATTTATATGGTTTTTCACCTGTATGACTACGTCGATGTACTGTTAAGTTCGAACAATTTTTGAAAACTTTACCGCAAAACTCGCAGGTGTCATTGCGTTTTTGTTCTTTCTTCAGCAGTGGACTCTGGAGAAGAGCATTTGCGGCATTCGCATTTGAAATTGACGAGGATTTTGATTTTATGGAATCGAATAATGGGTCACCACGATGTAGACCAGATAAATTCCACCAGCTATCACCACCTTCAAGTTTTAATCTTTTTGGAGTCTCAAAGGGATTTGCAAATGGATTAAACAAATGCATTTGATTGGTTGTATTGTGTTGCTCCGCTTGGTGTTGCAACATATTCTTTGCGAATTCCTCTCGAAGCCTCAATGCAGCTGGTAGTCCATTTAGTTTATCATTAAACTGTGGGGCTAGCGATGTGTTATTGTTATCACGATCCTTACTTGTGAGTTGCATTTTCAGAACGTTTCCTGATTCCTGAAGAGCCTGTTTATAAGCTTCAGAATATTGCGCAATATTGGATAAACCAAATTTATCCATAAGTTCACCAACAAGAGAAGCTGCTGGTTGCTGGTGACGCTCTCTTTCGCGGTCTCGTGAATCTTTTTTCAAATCTCTGCCGACACTACTTAGTAGATTACTGTCACCTCCACTATCTTTGCGACTGCTACTAACACTTAAATCTTCAGCTTCATCTTCGATGTCTTCATTGTCATCGAGATCTTCCTCGTCAATATCTTCATCACCAACACCGCCTGTCATACCTTCTTCATCCTCATCTTCATCAAGAAGTTCATCATGAGAATCGTCACCGTCCAAAGTTTCGACGCTGCCGGCATTGCTGGTACGATCTTCGGGTGTTTTGTGTAATTTCATATGACGCTTCAGTTTGTTTGCTTGAATGCATGAAAAATCACAGCTTGGACATTTGAATGGCTTTTCACCAGTATGAGTACGTCTATGTACAAGTAAGTTGCTTTGGAATCGGAATTTTTTGCCGCAGAAATCACATGAATGTATCGCGTCATTTCCCATCTGTAATTGTTTGGATGGAGGCGTAGATGCGGATCTAGGTGTAGTTGTGATTGCACAAGAATCGTGTGTGAGATCTGTTGCTTTTTCTGTTGGCGTCAAACTTTTTGGGCGGGAATTGCTTGTAAGTGGCGTTGGTGGTAATTGTGAAGGAGATGGGCTCGCGAACGGAGGCGATTGCTGCTTACGGGGACTCGGCGAGCTTGAGTTACCCGCGCCAGCTCCCGGACTTGTGGTACCGGCGAGCTGCCGCAATCGCTGCGAATAAAAATCCATCTGTGGTTCCATTGATGCCAAACTTTGTGATGTGGGTGGCAGGCTTGATATGCTTCTGCTTCCAGAAGACGGTGGCCGTTCTGTAGATGATACAGGAGACGGAAAACTCTGATTATGTGGTGCGAGCGAGTTAGCAGCTGCAACTGCAGCTGCTGCTAAATTCAAGCCATGGTGGCGGAACTGTTCTGATACAAGCTGTTCCATACGGAAATGGTGGTCATGCGGTCTTGAAAAAAGCGGTGCAACAGGAGGAACCACAGGTCCTTGTGATAATGGTGGTAAAGGCATTCGTAGTAAACCGAATGGATTTGGATGCATGTCTGGAGGCGGTAAGAGATGGTGCCTTAAACCTGGTGGTGGAAGACTTTGCGAAACTGCATTTTGTTGTTGTTGCTGCTGTTGTTGTTGCTGCTGTTGTTGTTGCTGTTGTTGCTGCTGCTGTTGTTGTTGCTGTTGTTGCTGGTGCTGCTGTTGAAGGTGTTGCTGGTGTTGTAGTGCTTGTTGTTGGGCTTGATGCTGGGCTTGTTGCTGAGCATGTTGTTGAGCTTGCTGCGCCTGTTGCAATAATCCACTAACAGTTTGACTACTTAATTGCGGCATCAATTGGGCACTCTGGTTAGAAAGGCCAGAGGAACTTATGGACGAACACGTAGAACTACCACTTAGGTCTTTTACACTTTTCACTGTAACTGATTGTGTCATCGAATTCATATGAATCCCCGACGAAGTTAATGCCGATGACGATGATTCCACATAAATTTTAACACCATGTGCATGTTGAACATGCTGTACTAAACGCCACGCAGAATGTAATCTTGTTTTACACGTCGAACATACGTAATTACTTGGTTCTGAAAAATGAAAAAAAAAAAAATTAATATTAATTAAACGAGAAAATAATTTAAAACTTAAATATTAAAGATAACTGCACCCATTCTAATTAATTTACCAGAATTATTAATTAATTAAATTGTCAAAAAATATTTTGTTCAATAAACTTCGCAAATTATAGCAATTATTCATAAAGAAACGCATGAGTCCGCCTATTGTTACATGCAGTCATCTAAGTAATGTGTAAAAACCTACACAACTGCAGCTTCAACAAAATTAATCTGAATAAACAAAGAATTTATCATCGGCTTTGATTGCCTTAAATAAATGTTTCAAGAAAAAGTGGACACAATTGAAATGAAGCAAACGAAAGAATACAATTGAAAGGCGTGCATTTCAGGGAGGTGTTTAAAGGCAATAAATATTTATCAATAAACACAAAAATGCAGTTCAAGAAAAATGCATATTGTCTGCTGTTGTGTAGGTGGCATCCGCTACAAGCACTGAAAATAAGATTATTTATGTTAAACATAAACCGTGAGCACACCTTAATTATTACAAACAAATGTAAAATATATATTTATATATGGACGAATAATTTTTGGACGAATAAGCTTCCCTTAATATCGTAAAATTACTTTTACGTGAGATGAAATTTTATAATTTTTTTTACATGAAATGGACAAACGCGTAACTAGCAGATGATACAACCATCGCACACAAATGGCATACATGCACGATATCGAATTGATTTCCATTAAGGATACACATTCGGTTTGTTAATATAACACCCTGTACAGCACATATAATTTTCCAATAAAAAAATTTTAAATTTAAAAAATAAAAAATATTTTTTCCGTCACTCTAATCGATGTAATAATAATCGTCAATTACGCCACCCCACTAACGGCCTGTTCTCAACTATTTTATCAATTTTATTTTTATTATAAATAATAAATTGTAAAATAACCACACATTGTTTAAGTTACAGCAAAGAATACTGTGGTTAAAAAAAAAATCCCTTTTTTCACGTTAAACCAAAACAAATAAACCATAGCCACCCCCAGGCTTTTTTTTTTTTTTTTTGTTTCCTATTTTAAACTCAATGACAACAAATGTAACAAATTGTTTTTTGCTGTTTTTTCTGTTATTATTATTTTTTTATTTTGTTTGGTGTTATAAAATGTATCAATGTTGAGTAAAATATTGTCATCATCATCATCACCTAGTTTTTTTTTGTTATAAAATGAATAAAAAAACATTAAACTATGGAATTGGGTGATAAAACGTTTGAAAATCACCCCACAAGTAAATACGTATTGCATTGTATTGGCTGTTTTTACTAATTTCAGGGGCGACGACTTTTTACTTTATTAATCATTAAATAGAAGACGAAAAAAACTGATTTTCAGTGATTAATTGCGGAAAAGTGAAAGAAAAATGGAAAAACTCTATACGAACAGCACATACTCAACGAATGAAAAAGTAAACCAAGAAAGGAATAAATGTTTAAAGATAAATTTGCATGAAATAAAAATTTGAAAGTCCGAACTCGTTTCTTGTGGATACAAAATGTATATAAAAAGTAAAAATTATAATAATGAAAAAAAAAAGACGAAATAACCGGGTACCATCTGCCCATCTCATTTGTATTCCATTTGTGTAGCATAATGTTAAAGCCGAACCGACCACCAACATCCTTACATTTTAACCAAAAAAAAAAAAAAAAAAAAAATAAAATAAAAAGACAAAAAACCCAACCAACCAACAAAACTCTTAAATAAAAAACGAAACCGTATAATATTGCATGTGGATACGACCCAACAATAGCAAATGAAACAAGTAAAAATGGCCGGTGATTGTCTTTTATTAGGTATATTACCTAGCAGAAGGATAAAAATGAAAAAAAAAGTGAAAACGATGATAATAAAAAAAAAAAGAAAAAGAAAACGAGGAAAACATTTTTTAATATAAACTTTGGACATGTGTGGATTATGAGTTTGAATATATAGGTTCAAAAAAGTCCACAGTCAGAGAAATTTTTATTAATTTTAAATTCAAAACTATGCAAACCGATTTTTTCTAATCCTTATTTGGAGATTTTAACTTAAAGTTATTAGCCAATAATACTTTTAGATATTCATAAATTATAATTATTATAAATAAATTTTATCGTCCATTCGACCATTTTTATAATAAAAATGAATATTTTATATTTTAACGACGTTGAATATACGAATTGGAAGAACTTTAATAATGTAAGACGGCGAGGACATCCGGAAAATCGATGATTACACGTTTCATGTTCATGTCACAACTTAAACATATATCTAAGCAATAAAAAATAAAAAAAAATTGAAATCGTTTGGTTTGGTGGTTGTTGGGTTATTTGGGGGTGACCGTCTCTCTTTTAATACAACTTTTTTCGTATCATGGTTTTCGTATTCTTTTGCTGTTTTTTGTTTTATTGAAAATATCACCTTAGCTAAACTATCCATTCACCTTATATATCAAACCCCATGTATCACAAGCAAAAGAAATGTTAAAAGTAAACAAATAATAGCCAGATAACAATCATGCGCGTTCTATTTTACCACCTACTATCTCATATCTATCTACCTGACCAAAAAATAGAAAATTCTTTTTCAGCAACAACAGTAATAGTGGTAGTAGTAGCACGAACAAAAAAACTACAATACTGACTAACCCACACCAAAATGATATGATTTTTTTTCCTAATTTTCCTTTATTTTTTTACTTGTCCGTATCATATGCGTTGTTAAAAATTCTCCATCAACTGGAGTGTCCGCCCATTTCTTAACTTCTCGAGCCACACAACACGTATGTATGTGTGTTAGTGATTTTTTGGACAACAAAAGCAAAAGAAATAAATGGCAAAAACAAAAAAATATTAAGTCAAAGTACGGGATACACGGTTTCGTGGAGCCATTCAGATGGCTAACTAGAGGATAATCGAAATCCATGTATTCTTGTTTGTATTTTATTTATTTATTACATAGGGGGTGAATATTTTTTTCTCCTTGAGTTGCTGCTGTTGTTATTAGGCGACATCGTTTAAGTGAGTCGACAGAGCATGTTTGATATGTTCATTGACTTCCGATCAATTGGACAATATTGTGAAAAATTTAGTTTTTTAGTTTAGCTTTTTTTGTGTGTTGCTTCCTCTATTTTATTCGAATGAATTATAATTGCAATGGATACGAAAAACATCACTCATTCCACACTCATGCACGTATAAGGATATTTTTATTTTATTTTATTTTATTCCTGGAAGCAATTAGCATAAATTTTTTACTTTGAAATGAAGAAATGTAGAAAACAGAAGAAGTAAAAGAAAAATAGGATAAAAAACGTGAAGAATAAAAATGAAAACAAAGGTGTTTAGTCGTCAAAAAGATATTAAATTCTCTGCGCGATAGCAATAAACATTGGACACGTGGTAAACGTGATCCGACATCACATTTGAATAAAAAAAATAATTTTTTTGTTGTAACTTTAAATAGAAAATATTAAAAAAGATGTTTGTTTAATTAATTAATTAATGCAGCATCAAATCGAATAATTGAAATTTAATTTATCAAACAAAAAATAAACATGCTGAACACGCATTGACCCTTTTTTTTTGTTTTTAAATAAATTTTAAAACATTCTTTTGTCGTTAAAAAAAAAAGGATGCAGCCGGATGCTGATCTTTGTTGCCTATCAGCCGTGCATTATACTGCATTGTTTTGTTTCAATTGTCCTGGTTGTCTGTTGCAATAGAGCGCGCGCGACAACAATCAAAATAATTTACACACAAAAGACGAAGCACATGCTAAACATCAAAATAATCCCTTTAATTCATCCCTTTAGCTAATTTACATCTCAAATAAAAAATAATTTATTAGAAAAAAAAAAACACTTATCTCTGCAGCCAAGCAAAAATTAGAAATAAAAAAACCAAAAACAACAACAAATAATTAGAGGTAACCATGAAAATTAAGCAGCAAGCCGAAAACAATTGAGGATTTAGTAGAAAGAAAACAAAAGTCCACAAAAAAGCTGGTATTAGCGTTTGGAAAGGGTTGTAGCACAAGACAATTCGGGTGCGGCTAAGAAAGGGTGCAACAAACCAGTGAATTTTTATTTTATTTAAAAAAATTAATATGCAAACAAACAATTAAAGAAGGCGCGCGGAAGACACAATTTTTTTTTATCTTATTTACATCATCACCCGATATTCATCCCTTATTAAAAAAAAAATACTTAAAGTAGGGTGAGGCAGCCGCAAACAAACAACAGACAACAACAAGAATAAAAAAAAGAGAATCTTTAAAAGTTAGAAAAAAAGGACGAAAGGAAGCAAAAATTAACATTTAAGAAAACAAAAAAACAGACGGTAGAACCGGAAGCGCGACGGCCACGCGTCAAGCATAATTAATTACTTTGTGTTTTTCTTATAACAAGAAGGAAAATAAAAGTGATAAAAAAAATCAGGGGTAACAGCACGCGCGTGGTTGTTGTCTTGTCCTTTTTGCTTTTTTATTATTAAAACAAAATAAAAAAAAAGCTGCGAAGAAGAAGTAAGAATTTTTATTCAAGTTTGTTTAAGAATAAAAAACGAGGAAGAAATAAACAAAAAATTAAGCTGTGTTTATTTGTTGTTTTCTTAGGAGGACCAAACCAGACCGCAGCATGTTCTTCCGGCCGAGCAATCACTTAGCCGTTTTACCACACAATTAACACTCTTAGGGATTTAAAAAGTGACTTTAAATAAGAATTAAGACAGATTATGAATTGAGTTAATTTTTTTTTAATTTTGTTTCGTACATTGTCAATATAGGGAGAGATTAATAAAAATGCCATACATACGGTTATAACGAAATATTTTGTTTTTTATCAAGACGAAATGATTATACGCACTTTGCATCCGGGTCAGGATGGATATTAAATGGTTTCATTATTGTTATATCAAATGAAAAGGCACTTAGTTGTATTATCATCGTTAGTTTTTATCACTTAAAAAACAGAAACAAGTGAAACGCAAATAAAAATAAAACTGCAGGCGGTTTCATTGTCACAATCAAAGGACATTTATAGCACTAAACACGGCACTGCTGTGTGTGCATAAAAGTGTTTCCGGATTTAATATTTTTGGTTAATTTAATAAAAAAATCCATACCATTTTGACATTAATCCTGATATACATTATGCTGTTCTCTCCTTTTTTTATTGATTGATGGCACACAGCGAACAAAAATGCCCCTTAACAGCAAAAAAAAAAAAAAAAAAAAACAGCAAGAAAAATCACTCCCATATGTATGTTAATATTAAAGACAAGTCAATAAATAAAAATTACCCAAATAAACCCCCTTTGGTCCGGTTTGAATAAATAAATAGATATAAAAAAAAAAAACTCAGCAACAGAATATGCTACTTAGCGGACCCTTCGCTTTCAACTGTTATCATTTTTAGTCGCCAATATAAGTATATTACCATCAAAAGTCATATAAAGAGTTTTTTTTCTTCACTTTTTGGTTGTTTGTTTCGCACCCATCAACCCCATTGTACATTTATTATATGCGAAATGTGAATTGGTTTAATCTGTCGGACGCGATTCAAGGGTTATGGGCTACGCATATCAAACATTTTTTATTTTATGTTTTTTTTTTTTTTTTCTAACAAAAATTCGGTTGGAAAAAAAGAAAAAGGAAGAGGTATTTAGGGAGGTTATGGCCAATTTACACTGGGTAGTAGCAAAATCACTTAAGAATTTTTTTCCTTCCTTAAAGGATTTTCTTTTGTGGCTAACAAAAAAACATATTTTGACCACATTGTAGGGTGTCTCGCTGTACTTCTCTCGCTATCCCAAATATTATATTTTCACAGTGTTGCTGTTGTTATGTGTAAACAATGCGATAAAAGAAATAAGGGTTGCAAAAGACACGCAAAGTGCGGTCAAGCTATTAAGCATTCCTTATCTTTCATATAAATCGGTTTTTTATTACAGAAGCTGAAAGGACGGTAAGTAATCTGATATTGATATGTTTGTTTTGCGTCAACAAAAATAATAAACGAGAAATCTTGTATGCAAATGGATTTTTATTTATTTTTTCTTGGCGCTGTAGTGGGTGGGTGAGATATGAGATTGATAAAACATCGACAATGACGTCCATTTTAATACAAAACAACATTTAATATTATTTCAAATCTGTCATCGCAGTCAATGCTGCCTATGGCAAAGCGTCATTCCCAACAAATTTTTTTTTTAAATTGGTTGGGTGCTTTTAAATGTACTTTTGATAGTGGTAAGAAAATATATAAATAGCCACAGTAGAAAGCATAATGGTAATCATAATACGTAAGCACGAAGTGATGCATTAGGTGAGCAACAATACCTGCAACAACACATGTCATAATATCTAAATAACACGTGGCCTAGATAGACTGTTGTTTTTGTCTGTCTGCCAATCAGACAGCCAGCCTACCACCCACTATACCAAACAATGCATCGCAGATATCGCTAACCTGCACTTAGAGCATAGCATTATAAGGTATGAAAAAAACCTCACAAAGTATCAATTTCTTTGATTGTCAATCACAGAATGAAAAAAATTCTTTTACTTATTTACTTGCCTCGATAGATATAAAAATAAATCTGTGGACGAATTTTATGTAAAAATATTAAGTTTATTTTAGATAATGTGACATCCTGTCAATACCAAGAAAGCATTTTATTTATTCTCCTTCCTTAGTTTATTATTATTAAAGCAAGAAAAACGTAGAATCTTTCTAGCATTTTTAAGAACAAAACGTGAAACTTGGCAAGGGATTTTCACTTGATCAAAAACAATTCATATTTTGTGGTCACATAGAAAGACCAAAAAGCGAATATAAGAATGAAAAAAGAACCAAGAAAAAAATAAAACCAAATAAAAAATGGTAATAAAATGAAATAATCCTTAGGACAAAAAATAAAAATGAAAAAAAAAAAAAATCTTTGGCAAAGTAATTTTCCGCCAAAAGATTTATTATTATGATTTTTTTATTTTTTTTTTTGTTACTGTGTGGTCCTCATGCGGCCAAGTATGGATCACCCGATTTAATGTGCATAAAGAAAATACTTGACACGATTTACATGCTGACTTTTTGTCGCTGTTGTTACTGCCCTAACCGCACAGCCCACACCAGCTACTTTTTAAATTTCCACTTGATCTCTTTTCATTTTTTTTTTTAATTCACGAGTTTAAACATTTATTTTCTTTTTCGTCCTCAGTTAGAATGTGATACGATGCAGCGGGCGATACTTTTGTCATTTTTATTCTATTCTTTACTTTGTGGTAGCTATTTGGGTGGCGAATTTTTTCTTTCTTTAGACATTTTAATAAAGAGAGAAATGATTGTGGCATATTATTGCGACAAGTACTATTTTGGACGACGAGACAGGAAGCTGAAAATCGTTTCCTGTTAATTTTTTTTTTCTTTTCATGATGACGATGACAATCGTTTGTGTGGTTTTTTAAAAAGTATTTTCTGTGTTCAAAGAAGATGATGAAATGTAAAATTCATATGGAAAAATAATTGCAATAAATTGATTAAAATATTTGCTAAAGGGTAAACAAAAAAAAATGAGGGTCATTTTGGTCAAAAACTCAATGAGAATAATTTGCATCCCATGTCTCATCATATCTAATCCCTTGTAACTAAGGATTTATAGTGCATTGTTCTACTATACAATTCATGATGTCATAGTTTGAATTTTTTATAGAACAAAACAAAAAACCGTAAACAACGAAAAAAAAAAAATAAAGCCGAAAAGCTGCAGAGGAGTGAAAAAAACTTCCCTCATCTCAATTATTTAACTTTTTTAATTTTTTTTAAAGAAGAAAAGTATGCAGTAATGAATAACAATAAACACATTCTGTTGAAAATAAAAAAAGGGTAATTCATTCCCAATTATCCGATATCAATTCGTTTCTGTGTTTAATTTTACGTACGGGAAACCCTCAATCACCAAACTAAATACAAAATCAGCCCAAGCAATTTTCATTTCGATTATTTTTAACAACGCAGTGGTTTTTTTTTTTAAATATTATATATGCAATGCTATAGAAAATCATTAAATGTCCATCAATTGTTAATAAAAAAAAAGAAAAAATAAAAAAGAAAGAAGAAGAAGAAATACACACAGGATTAAACTGCACTCTGAATAATTTCTGTTTGTTGCTGCGGCTGCTGCTGCTGCTGCTGTTTTTGTTGTGCTTTACTAACGTTTGATAATCAGCAAATGTTTGAATAAAAACAAAACCAAATGATTGCATTTATATAAATAATTTTGTTTATAAAAAAAAAAAGAAATAAACAAAGCGCGCCAATGGTGGGCGCCCGCAACAATAATGAATTTATTTGGTTGACTGTGCGATATTTTGTCCGATGTCAACCTTATCGGTTTCTGTGTGTTGTTCACATATTTCTGTTGTTTTTATTATTTTATTTTACTATAAAATCCGCGGGCTAACCACAGGGTGGATATTTTTTTTTGTTTCATAACTTTATGATGTCAATCAAAAATGTAGAAAGGATATTAAAACAAAGCGATATTAACGTTTTTTTTCCTCGTGTATTCCTTTGTGACCGGTTTTTAACTAGTTTTCCAAATTCACACAAAATAAATTTTTTAAAAGAATTCGAATGAATTAATAATTAAATGTAATTGATATGTCAGCTCGGACTGGACTTTTATGCGTTGTAAATAATAATAACAGAAACATTTTAAATTCTCACACCACTATCGCAGCGAATGAAATAGCAAAATAAATAAAAATAATTTAAAAACAGAAAAAAAACGTCAAACCCTTTTTAACACAGCTGAGAAAAAAAAAATTGAAAAAAAAAAAACAAAAAATCCCTTGCTATGAAATGTTTTATTCTGGTCAAGAGGATTGTTGCCGTCATTGATCGTCGCAAAGTTGAATTGTGAATTGTGACGACGAGTATAACGTGTTGTTACACAACATAACATAGCAGGATAGAATTAGAAAAGCTTTTGGGAAATGATAAGCTGGACATGTGTGTACATTGCAAAATACGGGGGTGGTAATAGTGAGCCACTTAACAACCTTTCAACAGCTAAACAAACGACGCAAAAAAAAACTAAGCTTGTTGAACACGTTTCATCCCTCAATCCTTTTTTATCTCGTCCTTTTGTGTAATTTATTAATTTTTTTTTTGTAGCAGAGTAAAAAAAGATTTTCCCGTGAATAAATTAAAAAACAAAAGAAAAAAGTGTAAAAACATTACTCACCACTGTGCGTTGTATTGGACTCAGCATCAGTCATATCAGCGCGTGACTTCTTTGTAGCTGATTGCTGTTGTAAAATGGATAAAGAGCTATTTTCTTCCTCGTGACTCGAACTTGTGTCCATGCGTTCTTGTTTTATTTCAACACTAACTGCTTGACTACCACATTGTTCATCCAGGCTACTACAGTCCAACGGACTATTGCTAGATGCCTGCCGTTTCGATGTAATATTATCGTTTTCTGTAATCAATTATTCCAATTAAATATTATTGATACATCAAATATTAATAAAAATTTGAATACAAACCATCAGAGAGACGCTTCGGTGTGCTTGATGCGCCGTCTCCTAATAGCTCAGCGGGGCTAGATGGTGGGGTGTGAACACGTGAACCAGACGGCTTACGTGTTGTAATGGGTGCAGATATTGATGGTCGCCGTGTATTTACCAAACTTAACGGTCGTCCATCATCGGAATCTCTGTCACCGCCAGTCGCAGCTGTTATGAAATTATGACAAAAAAAAATTAAATAAAATAAATTTCTCCCGGTTAAGAAAAAAATGTAAACTTTTACATTACCTTGTGAAAAACACTGTGCATAATTTTCCTTATTGCACTGTAACACTTTATGCTGTATAAAACGAACGATATCCGATAGGGCAAATGGTTTCTGACATGACCCGCATGTTAGAATGTCCTGGACACCCTCTGGCTCTGCACTGTCAGAGTCTGCTATAAAAATTAACAAACAAAAACAGAAAAAAATTAAAATATTTTTCAAAAGAAATACATTTTTTTATATTTAATTTATAATTATAAAGGATAATAAAGGATGTGGGGGAAACAATTAATTAATTTTTATTGATTATTTCCCTGTTTAATAAACAATAAACATATTTCACAAGCGAAGCAGAAAGACAAAAGTCAATAAAAATCCATATTATCGCCAACAAAACTTTAAGCCAACCAACCAACCAACCAAATTGGGTTAAGTTAGATAGTTAAACAGAAATTCACCCACTGGCCGTTAGTGTCACAAACTTAAACAATTGTTTAACTAAAGAAGGAAAAAAAATTGGAAATATAGCTTAAGGAGTGTAATAAAAACAGAAATAGTGTTGCTAAAATTAATAACATCAACGAAATATTCAAACACCCCCAGCACCAACCCTTAAGCCTTGTATAGAGAAATATTTTTACGTTTCTTCGTTGAATATTTATTGTTTTTTTTTTTTTTTTTTTTTTTTACTATAGAAATAAGTTTGGATATAACCACCCACAATTAAACTTGCCCACTCCATTTTCTCGTACCAATTCAGACATTGAATGAAATGTTGTTAAAGCTTAGCTAGAGCATTATCAGCAGTTAATAAAATTTGATTTTTTGTTTGTTTGCGCTGTGCAATTCACAACACAGAGAGAGAAATATGTGCTGCTTTAATGCCCTGTTATTATATTTTTGTGTAATTTTCATCTGCGGCTAATCAAATCAGGTGTTTCTATACTTTTATTAGGTATTATCCTTCTTGTTTACAACATTCTGATTTTTATTAGTATTTGGTCACCGCATCTAGTTATATGAGATTTACTGTTTATTACTAACCAAGGTGATATCAATTGCAATCATACACGCGAAATAACTAAATTTAAGTCAAGCACACACTCAGTTTATATCGCTTAATAAGAAATAATGAAAATCTTCGTTTATCGGTTATTTTTTTATTATTGTTTTCTTGTTTATTTCGTTGTTATTGTTGTTACTGGAAAACCACCCCATTTTAAGAGTAAATAAATTGCAGACTTTCTTATGGTTAATAAAATGGAATTTTTGTTGCTGCTGTTGCCGTTATTGTCTTTTAAGATCAGATTGCTTCTGTCATTAATATGTAAATGAGTTGTGGCAAATTATTATTTTTATTTCTATATTCCATTTCGAGAAAAAAAAAAATTAAAAAAGAAAATGTTTGGGTGGTGAATACAAGAGTGAGGAGAATTAATAAAGATTTTTTTTTCATCTCCTCTTTTATTTATTTAGTTTTTTTTTCCTTCTTCTTGTATTTTATTATTATTGAGGGTTGGCTGTGATCTGTGTAGACAGATTTAATACAGTCTTGACTCTTTCATTTTTCAAGGTGTTATCTGTGGAGTAACATCTGACATTGTACGTTTAAGGCACTAACTGTTTTAAATAAAAACTCGCTATTATTTGTTTTGTGTTGAAAGCTTACAGTTTTGGGAATTAGAAGGTGGATCTTATGGACATGCACCATACATAAAGGGGTTAAACAATAGGTTACAGACAAATATTTTTAATAATAATATCGAAAAAAAAGGGGTCGATCACATATCAGGTTGTTGTAATGTAATGTCAAAAATGTGTCAATTTCACAAAAAAAAATCTTTGATAACTTTCAAAATGTCAAAATTGTGGGCATAAAATGAACGAACGAAAATTAAACGAAATTAATTACATCAGTAAAAAAAATTATTTGGGTTATTAAATGTCCGTAGCTGATGGTTTGAGGTGTTTTTGTGCTAAACAACAACACAGCAATAACAGTTAATTTTCTTTATCAAGATTGTCATATCACAATCGATTGATTTGATTAACGAAAATAAAAAAATTAAATTAGAAGCAACAAAAACTCCCATCGAAACCATAAAACCGCCAATAATCACACAAAAAGAAAAATATTTTGACTGGTTTTTTCCTTGGCTTAGAAACGTATTTACTCAAGTTATTTGTAATTCGATAAATAAAGGACAATCGGGAATATTTAATGCTGTAGGCAAAACAAATGAAGCAACCAAAAATAAATAAAGCGACCGACCATCGAATGTCGCCACAATTATGTACATTGTGGATGTTTTCTGCGTTTGTTGCTGTATCTACCGTTTTCTTATCAGTTTTCGGTGATGTGAGTATGAGCGTGTTTTCCAAACCACACAAACAATCCCTGGGGTGGTCAATCAATCTGCTTATCCTTATTTATTTATTTTTTTGTTATGTCAATTTCTATTCCTATTTAAGTACATAATTTATGTGTTTATTTGTGTTTTGGCAATTTCTATACTTCCATAGTTCATAGGCACAAAAATTTAACTAACTAGTCTCTATATATGGTCGGTATGGGGATTGGTATTGGTATGAATGAAAAAAAAATATCCACGATTACATCATAACGTCAAAGAAAGAAAATTAATAAATTAGCTACACGTTTCTCATGTCCATTTTGTTGCTACATTGGTCACAGTGCCACAACATAAATTACAACAACAAAAATAATACAGAGCAGAATAATCCTCACCCTCTGGCTGTTTTGTTTTGTTTTGTTTTTTCGATTCCATATCAAAAATGTAACAAATTTTTGTGGATTAATTTTTTTCCAGTGTTTGTTTGTTAAACTTCTATGTTTCTCCATCCAGAATTCCATCATTTATATTGACAGACAGGAGGTGAGTAGTTTTTATTATTATTATTTTGTTATTCTTTTGTTTAATAATTTTTCAACCCTTAACAGAACAAAAGAAGTAGCAGCAGTAGCAGCAACACAGCAAAATTCTTTTCAATAAAATTCTACAGCACAAAAGTAACACAAATGTCGTTTGTCTTATGCATTGTTATTGGAGTTACCAGTTGGCTATTAAGTATTATATTTTTATTGTTGTTGTTTGCCATTCAGTAAAGAGGTAGCCGAATGGATAATCTTGTCCGGTAAACTAACCAATCGATTGAAAAATTTTAAACAAAAACGGAACTAAAATTAAGCATTTAGAGCCGAAATACAGAAGAAATAACCAAAGAAAGCTATTTTAATAGAGCAGACAGGGCGGTTACAAAAACCCTTAGAAACTCATGCGCAACATATTGTCCAATGGTCAATGCAATCGGACATAAGGCGGTACGTATCGGACACTGACCGGTTATTTTTATTTTTTGTTATTGTTTAAAATTAAACACCCTTGCCAATAGATTTTTGTATTTAAGCTATTATTTAGCAAACAAAAAATTTAAAATGAAGGTTGGGGTTGGTTTTATTTTATTTATTTATTTAACAAAAAACAAATTCTTAAATTATTGATCAAACTTTAATGAAAAATGTTTTTTACTTTTTTCACAAAATTATAAACTTTCCAAACATAGACCCTGTGGATTGGATTGACCAATATTATAGAATCATTAATATCAAAAACAAAAAGGTGAATAAACGTCAATTTGGAAATGTATTTTTAAAAAGCAAAACAATGTTTCTGCGGTGACTGTAATATGCTAATCAATGCTCTAATTGTATGCAATTTTTATGTTTTAATTTTTGTATCGCGGCTAGACAACTCTAGACTCGAATGCATTAGGAGGTTTTGCCACTGTGAATTAGATTTTTTACATTATTAATTTTTGTACAAAAAATAATGAAACCGCGACAAAATAAAAAACGAAAAAAACACAAAAATTGAGTTTGTGTTATGTGATTATGACGCTGATGGCTTACATTTTTAATTATAATTAACGCGAAAAACATGAAAAAAATTTAGAATGAGGTTAACGGTGGTTATATTTTGATAATGTAATGCTGCCATTACTGTTACTAATTGTGGTAAAAGGGTTACTGTAGCTCTAACTTTGGATCAAACACAAACAATTATTTTTGATCCGTTAAAAGGAATTTTTGTTCTGCCACTATGGAAAATTATTTTTAGTTAAACAAAAAATTTATTTTTTTATTTTTATTAAATATCCGTTTTGGTACAACCAAAAATGTTTTTTTTTTATTACAACAAATAGAGTAGGAAGTAACAACTCAAATTACTTTCCTTTTAAACATAAACAAAATTTATTATATCGATAAATAACGCAGCGTTATTAGCATGCGTTGCCTTCTATTAAGGTGCAGTAAATGCATTTTTAAATGTAACAAAAACACGCAGATGTTTGTTACAATTAATTTTTTTTTTTTTTTTTTTTTATTTAAATCAAAAATATATATTTAATTTTTACAGAAAAAAAAACAACTGCATTGAACCCTCCAACGTGCATTACATGAACGTAACGCAGAAACAATTAATGTACTTTGCGAATAATTGCTACAAACAAACGAAACGAAAAATGTTTTTTCTTTGAAAAGTGTTGGAATTCTTAAAAAAAAAACTGTCGGCAACGAATCAAAGTAAGATTAGTGCAATTTTATTTATGTTTTTCAACCCTTAACGGAGATTGTTGTTTATTATTATTATTTTTTTTTTCCTTCAATAATTTTGAGTATCGCGGTTAAACCTTTGATAAGTAAATTTATTTGTTTTTCATTTACTGTTGTTGTTTTTTAATTCAACACAACGACAAATTAAGTAAGAATGGACAAGAAAAACAAAAAAAAAAAAAAAAGAATTTCTTAATTTCGTCGGTGAATTAACAACTTAACACCCTTGAAACTTTAATTGTAAAGAAAAGAAGGAAAAAAAATAATAAGCATAATTTTTCAATTTGTTTTTCTGAATGTCTCCAAGTAATAATGGAAAATGCTTTTGTTTTTGCTTTTTTTGTTTTTATGGAGTTAAAATGCCGACAAGTAACTTAAGGATATGAGGCGCAGTGCGTTGAAAGATTTTGTAATAAAATGTATTTAAGCTAAATTAATCGTCGTAATAGACGGTTTTATTTGTTTTATTTGTGTAAAGTGCTTATTTAGGGGTGATTTTTGCTTCTTTTATTTTGTATTATTTACGAATTGCTGCAAAAATTATAAATGGACGCTGGTCGAAATGTGTATTTAACATTTTATTGTGGGTGCGAGTAATTGATTTGTGTGAGGTTTTTCGTTATAAATAATTTAGTAAAATTAAGAAAAAAATATTAAGGGTATCAAATGTGACGCCTTTAATACTGTTATAAGGGTAAATAACTGATGATCTGTCGTATTAGTCACAAACATTCTGTTATTTATGCTCGTTGGAATACATTTTTCCTCTACCAATAAATAAATAAATGCATAAATAAAACTGGACGTCAAATAAGTAGTAAAGAAGTTTTTTTTCTTCCTTCGGCGATAATCCTTTTAAACAAAATTAATAATAAAAATAATTTTTATGAATATTGAGATTTTACGTCTTTAGGCAAGAAATGATAATAGCTAAAAATCCATTTGATTGGCGATTAAAATACGGCAATTTTACATAACGATTAAGGATACTAAATAGCATCCTTCCGCCATTTAAACATTATCAATAAATTTAACAATACAACGGTGACATAGTGCAATCATAAAAGCATTTTCCAACATTAAAAAATGCCACAAATTCTCTTCAGTTTTTTTTTCCTTGAAATATATTTATTGCTATGCTTAGGGATGTTAGTAAGAATGAAAAAAAAAAAAAAAAAATTAATAATAATGCAGTAAAAATTGTGGGTGGTGGAAATATAATTTTTTTTTTTTAAATATTAAAACAAGTAAAATTGGTTCCAAATTGCTTTATAACAGCACACTGATATGATATATCAATGTTTCATGATTTATTTATTGATATTTTGTTCTGTTATTGGGTATTGGTTGGGTATTTTTTTGAAAAAAAAAAAGAAGAAGAATAGTAAATAAATAAAAAAATAATTTATTGTTGATGACATCCCTTTTCATTTAATCGTATGTGGGTTAACTTTTGATCGATAGACAAACAAATATAAATATTTCTTCAATAAACGGAATAAAAACGTTATTTCAAAATGTTTTCCTGTTTTTATAGGAATATTAATAGAAAGGTTTACAGAATAATTAAAACAAAACCATTTGCTACATTGCTTACATTGTTTGTTTCATGTAAAACAATACAACTATGATAAATTATGGATTAAAGAAGGATTTCCATTAATTTTTTCATTAATTAGATAAATCTTTACAGGGAATTCAATGGATTTAGAAGCTTTTGTGAAGTGCTGTTTACATTATTTCAACTGTTTCATTCCTGATTGGCTGAATGAAATGAATCAAGGCAAAGTATTCCTATTGGATGGAAAAACAAACTTTAAACAAACTTAAGGATACAAATTAAAAACAAACTAAAATAAAGAACGAAAAGGTAATTTTTCTCTTCTTTTTTTTTTTTATTATTACAAATACTTAATTTCCATGTTAAGCTTTTTATTATCATTATTACCCAACGAAACATTTTTTTTTCTATTGTATTTAGATAAGATAACGAACAACAACAGCAACATCAACAAAATACCAAAAAAAAAAAAATAATAATAATAAATAAATAAAATAAAATAAAAAAAAAAACGACAAACTAGACAACAACCAATATTTATCTTTCAATATAATTTTTTTTTTGTTTATTTAAATAATTTTTTTATTGAGCTGTGTTGTAGGTGGACAAACAATGTCTTTGTGTTTCGTTATTTTTAAAGCAAAAAAAAATAAAATGGTAATGTGCGATATTCAGTGGAAATTAGTTCACCTTATCACCCTATTTTATTAAATCACCCACAAAGTTGGAAATTTTAATTATATATTAAAGAAAAAGAAAAATATTGAATATTATAAATTAAAAAATTGTAACCGAGTAAATTAATTAATTAATTACCAAGGGAATTGCGGTGGAATATATTTTGATACTGATACTTTTAATATTATCAATATATTTTTAAAAAAATAGGAATAACTATTTTTAATTTTATCTTGGAATAAAATATTTTGTATTGCACGTAATCATTTATTAATTAATTATTAAAGCATAAAACCTCGCTACTGGTCATTTAAAAATTGTCGCTGCATTTTAATTACTTTTTTTTTGTATTGAAAGTGTATTTGAACAAATGAAGCATATAAAAATTGAATTAGATAAAACTAAAAAATTATTAATTAATTAGAATAATAAAGCAAACGTAAGGTGAAATAAAGTAAAATAGAAATGAGAACGAGGTAACAATAAAATTAAATAAAAAAAAAATAGCCGCAAACAAAGGTGTTTTTATTATTATTTTTTATCAATGTTACACCATTTATTTACATAAAGCAAATGTAAATGTTTTATAACGTTTTTATCTAAAAAAAAAAAAAACAAAAAAAATAAATAAAATGATTAAACTGTATACTTGCTGCTTGACTTGATATTAGTATTTGTGCGTCTGGTTGAAAAATTTCTTTCCAACCAAAAACTTTTACTTTACTTCGTTTGTTTTCAGGTCTTCTTAAAAATAAAACTTGCACTTTACCGCTAATAGTCAAAGTTAAGCGGTAAAAAAAAAAATGAATAAAACGAATGATTGTCGCGTCTGATGAATTTTTTTTCTTATTTCTCACAAAAAATTTTTGTTTATTCAGACAAAAAAAAAAACTTTTGATAAAGAAATTTATTTTAAGAAATGTAAATAAACGAAATCCTAATGGACCAAACAGATAATAAAAAAAAAAACACAAACAAACAAAACTGGTGATAAGATAAAAAAATTATCGTCTTTGATGTTGAATCAAACTTACGTGTGAATGAGCGAAATCCAGCATCGTCGCTTGTTGAAAACATTTTTATAAAAATATTTTATTTTTTTTTTCTTGAAACAATTTGATTAAATAAAACCATACAACATTTGACTTAGGCACATTTTTAATAACCAGAAACACAAGAAATCACTAAACTATCACTGTACAAAGTTAAAAAAAATTCCTTAAAAAATGTAACAAAAATTGTTCACCAAAATTAATTACGAATAAAAAATATCGTAAGCGTAGCAAATAAAATAAAAAAATACGTTAATGCAATGTTGACCGCACGACAAACTAAGTAACACTGAGCCCACTAGCAACTGATGATCTGTTTGATCACAATAACAGAAAGAACTAAGGTCTGAATGACGGCTGCTGGGCACTACAAAACGGTAGAAACAACAACAGTAGTAACAAGAGCACGGTCGTCCTTTATTGGCGTTTTGGTAAAGTGAACGGTTTTTTTTTATTATGTTATACTCACTTCTACCCCTAGACGGTTGTTTATATTTTTTATAATATTTGGGAACCCAAAAAAAAAAAAAAAAATCAGGACACCGAAGAGCAACAAAACTGCATTTGTATGGCAAGAAAAGAGTGCCTGAATCTCTGTAGCTTACTCATGCTAAAAAAGGATAGAAAGATTGTGAGAAAAAAAAATATAAGCAGGCAAAAAAACTAACAAAATCTATTAGGGGTAGTAAAGGTACGAAATTTTTTTTTATTTCATTGCTAGTAGGGGTAGCCTAGTTTGGTTTTAGAAAAAAAAAAAAAAATTAATAAAAAGAAACGTAAGACAGGGACGAGGCTAATTTTGAAAAATTATTTTAATTTTTTATTTTTAAAGAAATCTTTTAAACAAAAAACTCCTCACCCCTTGTAAAAAACATTCACCCTGTTAAAAAGCTGCTGGACCGATAAAAAAGAATAAAAAAAAAACGCTAGGGTTAGGATGCTAAAGAATTTTTCAATTAAAATTTTTAATTTCAGGTAGCAAAGGTAACCAAAAAAATCGGGTTCCTTCTTTTTTTATATTTTGATTCGCGACCCTAGCTAGTTTTTTATTAATAATATAGAAAAAAAATCGTTTCTTCCGTACCTTAAAGATCATTCATCATCGGTCTGATCAGTGAGAAAAAAAAACGAAATTTAAGAAACAACAGAAAAAATGCTACCCTAAGAGCAAAAGCTGTGCGTAACGGTATTTTTTATGCTAATTTACGTTAATGTAAATAACCAGGAACAGGGCACAATGTTATTTGTCGTTTTTTATTTTGTTTTTTATTATCCATCCAGTCAGCAAACAACCCTTTCCGTCCTTTCTTTTATCCAAAAACCAAAACTTTTATCTTCTCACCGTCTTAATATATTTTTTTTATTAGTTAATTCATATGCGCATGCGTAATCTATTTTTTTACATATAACAAAAAAAAAAACCTAACCAACGTGTGAGAAGAAAAAAAAATTTGTAAATAAATTATTTCCTTGTTTGCTTCATTACTCAGATGCATTTTTTTTTATTGTGATTTTAATTAGGGACACGGAAAAAAATGCAGTCAAGATGTGGAATATTAAAATAAAAAAAAAATGCCACTGTAAAAAAATCCGTTGCAAAGGTTTACAACAAATAAGGACTCATAAGTGATGTTGATTAGTGTCAGTAAAAAATACCTGAATAAACAAAAATGCCGCATTTATGCCAACTGAATTCATCATTTTTGGTATGCTGCAAATATTAATTTGCGTAAATAACATGCAAAAATACGGATAAACAAATAAAACGTGATGATTCGTTTTTTTTGTTATCATTTTTGACCAACAAAGTCGGTGAATATTTTGCATAATGAAGAAAGAGAACCGAAAATATCGAACGCAAAAGAAAACGAAAAGTCAAAGAAAATAAAATCAAAAGAAAGGTAAAGGAAGATGAATGCAAAGAGAATTAAAAACTATTGTTGCAGCAACATCAATGGTCCATAGTGTCTTGGACGTTTCTGTTTTTTATTAACAACACTCTGAGCTGCCGCCAATTGTTTGACTTAAATCATTTCAAGTTATTTGTTTGTTTTATTTGTTTTGCTATTGCTGTTTGTTTGTTTGTTCATCATTTCTCCTAACCTTGTATCAATCTCCTGTCAATCAAATTTTACCGATTAGCTGCGTTTCGTCATCTTTTGTTGCCAAAAAATGTTTTCCTTGCATAAAATTTCATTAAAAATCATAAATTTCAAAAGAAATTTTCAGATGACCAAAACGAATTTTTTTTGTCATTTCGTCATAATTGCATTTGTGGTTTTTTGTATTAAAGAAAAATTAATATTGAATTTGTGTTTTGTGGATATTAAAGGACCACAGCTTTCGTTATGAATTAAAATTTTATTAAGATATTGCAATGCGTGTGACGTAATTTAATAAGATTTTAATGCACTGTTAACGCTCGAACACAATCTTTTCCATTTGTATGTGTCAAAATTGACTTTAGCTACGAGTTTTAGAGATGTTCAGGATACAAAGTTTAAGATCAATATGCGGAGAAAAACATATAACAAAAGCAACAATAATCAGTTCGCATATCATAAAAGACCAGCATGCGTTTCAAAACAAATTAAATTTTTACAAAAATAGAGAAAGAATAGTCGCTGGAAAACATTCTGTCCGAGAAAATTTCCCCAAAAAATAATTTAAATAATAAAAAAAGAAAAAAAAATTAACAAAATAATGGGCGTTTTGTTTTCATTTTTAATTTGCCAACCGTAGAGACACATTATTGCCTTGGTTTATTGATAGATAAAAGAAAGTTGCCGACATCGGCAGCAATAAAAACCCAACATAATCAAAACAAAACGCCCAATGTCCAGTTTTATTGTTCTAAACGAAAATAATTATTACAAAGAATATCCTTTTTGGAGTATAAAATATAAGCAGGACATTTTACAGTTTTTATTGTCACAGCTATAAACCGTTTCTGCATACTGGTTTTCATCAATAAAATTTCTATTCTACTGAAGAAGGCACGTGAGTCCTTAATTTGTCCTTTCAGTAATTTTTTATTTGTTGTTGTTTGTTACAGAAAAAGTTTTTTATTTTTTTATTACAGTAAAACAAAAGGACGAAAAATTATTAGCTGTAATTAGTTTTGTACTAATTCTAGCCTGCATTCAGTTGGATTTTATTAATTAAAACAATCCTCCCACCGTCTATTTAAGTGAATACAATTTTATTTAATGAAAGAACAAAACCATTAAATAGCGTTTAGCAAAAAATTAAAAAAAAAAAAGAGAAAATTTAGCACAAAGAAGCTGCGTCTCAGGTAATAGCAGAAAAGAGAATTCAAAATTGCATTTTTGCACGTTTTTTTGTCATATATTTGGTCTGTTGTGTATTCATTCGTACAATGTGGCTTAGTTCAAATGATAAAATTGATTTGTTTTTACTTTTTTCGAAAGCAACAAACATAGCATACAAAAAAAATGCATTTTGCTGCTGGTATTTCTATTTGCATCCAATTAACTACTTTATATGAAGGAAAAAAAAAGTTTATTACATTTTGTCATTAACGAAACAGAATAAAAAAAACAAAAAAAAATTTATAACAATTTCATTATTAAACCGAATTAAGCAGTAAAAACCGTGCGACAATCATAATAAGCAGCGTTCAGAAAGTGCAGAGAAGAACGCTAAGCCAAATTGCACATTGAATACAAAGGCGGAAGATAGAACGACGTTGACGACAAATTTAATGTAGGAGGATTTTTTATTTTCATTACATCAAAAATAAATATTATTATTATTATTTATTCTAAGGTGAAAGAGGTTTGGCAGAGTAACAACAAGAGCATGGCGCGCGACATTTACAATTATATTCAAAAAAAAAAAAAATAATAACAGGCAAAGAAATGCAACAAAAAAAAAAATTATAAAAATTATAAACAAAATCATGTGCGGTCGTGAGAATTAGATGATAATCAGTTTTGACTTTAGAAAATTGTTAGAATGAAGGGAAAAGCGCAAAAAAGCGAATAAACACAAACAAGGTAATGATGATGACATCTCAACGCTGCATCTTTTACGTCGTATCTCCATTTGTTGTCACCGCATTAAATCGCAAAATGTTGGAATAAAGGTTAAAAAACTTATTTTTATTCAATTTTGCTGACCTTTCCCGCTAACCTATTTTTCTTGCTATTTCTATTTCCAAAAACAATTATTATTATGATATTGCACTGTATTATAAAAAATTCGGATGAAATAGTGAAAAAACGAAATTTATTAAATTTTTTTATACAGTGAAATGGGGATTTACGGTGAACATCGTTGCGCACCTGCATTATTTTCCCATGGCCATATTATTATTTATTTTTAAGATGAATTGCAGATTTGTGAAACAAGATAAAGGATTTTTTTGTAATCCTAAATCCTGTAAAACCTTATCCAGAATTCGATCTATTTTATTTCACTTGGTCAAGTTTTTTAGTTCAATTTCGGTGTTCGGTACCTGTTGTACCTTTGCTACCTGAATTTTTTTAATAAAAACACAATAAAACAGGACAAAAGCCCACCAAACATTATAAAACGGACAATAAGGTATTTCTTTTCGATTTTTATTTAATTTTTTTATTACTATTATTACGATGACGAATTGGTAGCAAAATTTATTTTCTGTAATCAAAAACCTTTTTCCTCCTCAGGTTTAAAATTCAAAATATATAGAAAAAAAAAATTTACAGTTTGTTCTAGAAAAATTATTAAATAAAACTCATTGATGATAATTTTTTTCTCTAATTAATTAAAAAAAAAAAAAATATTAATTCATGGAAAATGTGGAAGTTTTACTCCGATGAGAAATGACCTAGGTTGACTTCGATCGTTTGTTTGTTGTTTTCTTTCGTTTGTTTGGCTCTTAATGAATTTTCAAGCTGGCTGTTATTGTTGATGGTGTAACAAGTGCTCCGGTTGCTGTTAATAACGTGGATAAAGGTGTTGAACGTCCACGCGTGTTTAAATAATTATTTATCGTAAAGAAATGAAATTTTTTTTCACAGATTCTTTTTTTTTTTTTTTCTTTTCATAATACGATTGTTGTTGATGCGATGAGCAGTTTTTATTTTTTTTTTTTGTTTTAATAAGGAAATAATTTAATTAAAAATAAAAAAGTAAAAAACTAACATAAAGACAGTTAGATGCTAGAAAATTGAATGAAGTCACACAACACACAGCACACACCTAAAATGCACATTAATCATAATAAAAAAAGATTTTTTTTTTGTTACATATTTCTTGTTTATTAATGAATGCGTGTGACTCGTTGATAGTTACAGTGTTTTTGTTTTCCCTCTGCTATAAACATTAAGCTTAGGAATTAGTAATTAAGACAATTAATTTAGTAATTAGATTAAGAAAAATGTGCAGTTATTTTGTGATAATGCGGCAATAATACCAAATGCAATATAAATTTGTACTTGGTTGCAATTTTAAGAATTAATTAAGCATTACATTAAGTAATTAATATTTGCTGTTATTGATTAGCATTTATGCTATTGATAACAACAGTAATTAATAAAACTTTTTATTGCGTTTTTTATTTTACGCTGATAGTACGGTTATATGGAACCAGGAGGATTAAACTGATTGATTTGCTATTTCTCAGCTAGCCTTGTTAATTTATGCATATAAACCTTATAAGGTTTAGGCTCTTAATTGTTAAAACTAAGGTAAGGAAGCTAAAATAGATTTGTTACCTGAAAACTTTCATTTCAATGCGTTGCCGCTATCGACGCTACGCTAAAAACAATCATCCACTGCTAATTACCTTTCTTCGAATTAAAAACAAAAAGCAGAATTTTTCTATTTTTTATTATCTATTATTCATTCATTAAGCGAAAGAAGACGAGAAAATTAGGCGAAAAACTATATAAATTAATTAAACAACAAATTTTTGAAAACATAAATTAATAAAAAAAAATCTGCTTAGGAATTAGTCGCACCGTTTCTTCACGTTTAATGAAATATTTTTTCATTATTTTAATCTTTTAATTGTTGTGTTTTTTCTGTGTTTTTTTTTTTTTAATTTTTGTTAATTTATGCCGTGTTAGGAGCGAAGAATAAAGTAGAATAAGAAAGAAGACATCAAGAATGAAGTAGTTAAAACAATAATAATAATAATAAAGGAATTAACATAAAAATGATGATTTTATGATTTTTAATTGTTTGTAAAGGGTCGTGTTCACAGTGATGTGCTGTTATTTCTGTTGTTTTTAATTAATAAATAATTAAAAACAAAAACAAATGTTTTCACCTGAACAGTTAGTTGTTAGATACAGAAAAGACAAGACACCAATTTGGTGAACAGAAGAATAGAAAATGATGTTAGAAACGCGGGAATAAAAATTTTTTTTTTTACTTTACCGTAAAATGATTAAACGCGAAATTAGATTAGAATAAAATTGAATAGAATTAGTTTGTTTATCTATTTATTATGAATTAATAATAATAATAATTATTATAATTTATTTTTATTTAATTAAAAAAAAAAAAAATTTTTTTTTTACTGCATTTAAGCTGTTTGTTGACTTTTCGGAATCAACAATTGCAAAATAAAAGTTAATCCAAAGCGAAACATGGCAAAAAAAAAAAAAAATTGTTAACTGGACAATGGTGAGAATTTTCTCAGCTCTTTAATAAAAATAAAAAATTTAACAGGTATATAATTTTTTGTTCGTTTTCTTTCAAGATTCACCACACACATGGATAGCCGATTTAGATCATGTAATGTTTCATTGCCCCATGCCCGCTATATTAGTTGCTTCTCTGCGTTATTTTCTTATTCTTCTTTGCATTAGATTTTAACAGAAAAAAAAACACAAAATCACGCTTATCTAATGCGGAAGTGCATCACAAAAGAATAAAAAAGCAAACAAAAAAAAATCACATATTGTTTCAGCTTTTTGTTTGTTTATTTCGACGCTATTTGGCTGAAACGAGTAGCAGAAAACTAGTAAAAACTATTGCAAAGTTTTTTTTTTCTTCTCAAAGCAGCAAGAAACAGCCGTTTTTATTATAATTTTTTTTTTATTCGTTCACAGTAATTAAAATTATTATAAAAAATAAATGAAGCAAACTGATTACCGATCTATTCCCATGATTATTGATGACAATTAACTATAGATGCATGTCTAAGCTGAATTAACTCGTAAATAAAAAGAAACAGCAGAAGAGTCTTCATTCAGGAGTTTTCATTCGTACATCTCAAAATTACGGAGAATATTTTACAAACAGTACAAACAGTAATTTAAATAAAATCAATCTTAAACGCCCTATAAATATGAATTTTCACACATAAAAAGGTATCTTTTGCATCGATAAACAAAGCATCACTTGTCATTTCATTTGTCCAACGGCTTGGACACAGCAATAGCATTCACAGAACAATGGCAACATAAATGTTGTTGTCACAAACAAAAATGACAAATTAACTTAAAGAATTAACAATGAAAATCCTTTTTTTCTCATCATTTTGTGGTTAGACCGACATACTATATCAGTGCTGTGTGTGTGTATTGTTATTGCTTTTGAATAGCCAAGCAAAAGAAAATAAACTAAGCTGGACTCGATCGACCGGCCTAGACAAGAAGACGTCACTCTACTTATGGTTTCTGCTCTTTTGTTTGTTTGTTTTCAGTTCTTTTACTTCTCTTTAATAGTTTTTCGTTATTTGTTAACCTCATTCACTACTCTATGCTTTACAGATAATTTATTTATGATGTTTTTGTTATTTGTTTTTGTTTCCTACAAAAACACAGTCCATCATCGTTTTTG
This sequence comes from Ptychoptera albimana, assembly GCA_961205885.1. Classification (NCBI taxonomy): domain Eukaryota; kingdom Metazoa; phylum Arthropoda; class Insecta; order Diptera; family Ptychopteridae; genus Ptychoptera; species Ptychoptera albimana. Next base: position 21,622,289 of record OY540803.1, read on the forward strand.
ACTTTATAGTACAGAAATATTTTTTAGTATTGAAATATAATTATGAAAAATGACCCAGTTGGTAGATTAAGGGTTTTCTTTATTTGTCAGGTAAATAATAATAATAATAATACTCAACTCTTTTTTTACCTATTGTAGGTGTTACAACGGTCTTAACTGGACTTTGAGAGTCATAAAAGGCAACAACAAAATCACTCAATTGATTTAGCAAAACGAACCGAGAAAATAAAATTGTAACCAAAAGTTGTTAGCAAAAAGCTAGAAAATTTATTAAAGAGAATAGAGAAGCAAAGAAAAAATTTATTTAAAACAACATTGGAATAGTTTAGTCCAAAGAATTCTCACGGTCGAATGAATGGGTTAAAATTTAACAAACAAATATAAAAAATCGAAAACGTACATGTTGGTTATTGTGTTGTTGCTGATTCTATTGCCGTTGCTGTCGTTGTCTATTCATAGACAATTTTTCTTTATGCTTTTCTTCAGTTTTTATTAAAATAAATTGAATTAAATATGTTTATTGTTTAAATATTATTAAAACTGTAAATAATGGAAAAAGGTTATCGGGATAAGTCCGGTAGAACAACTAATATAAATTGTTTATAAGATTTTACAATATAAAAAATCCTCATCCATTGATAATCCATTGGAATAATAAAAAAAATTAATTATTAAAGACCAAAAATATTTTATATATTCCGGATACAACAGTTCAATCAATATTTTCAATGAAAAAATATCAATTTAAGATGGCCAGAATACTTTCAATAAATTTATTAATAAAAAAAACCAAATCAAAAATCTTAACGAACATATGAGGAAGATCAAAAACCACACACATCGCAAAAATGAACTTAAAAAACGATTAAATAACGAAAACAATAACAAATATCATGTCCGATTATGGCTGTATTTGTATTAAAAAAAGAACTCTTTAACATGCTGTTAAAATGTTTTTTCCAAGTTTAACGCAAAAAAATAAGTACAAAAAAAATTTGAACAAACACTAAAAGAGGTAAAAGCTTTAGAATTGACAGCTTGACATAATTTATCGTGTTTTCGCCATTCAATTCAATTAATTTGCGTTTAATAAACGATCGCGAAATTAATTTATTAATTAATTAAGTAGAAGAAGAAGAAGAAGACGAAGAGAAAAAACTTTGAGAAAGAAAAAACATCAAAACGAACATAGAAGCTACAAGTTGGTTTAGTCAGCGCACAACACTACTCAACTCATCTAAGTGAACAAGAAAGACACAGAAAAAAAAAAGTTTTAAAATCGCGATAAATTTAATCAGATGTCACATTATTCATTCCGCATTGAATGGATTTTTATTATTTAACAAAAAAAAAATAGAAAAAATGAAAAAAAAAAATGAGAAGAGGCAAAACTGAAGCCAAAGATCGCGACATAGGAGCACGACAAAAAGCTAAATAATAGCGAAAAACAAAAATTAAAAATTGGAAACAGAAGCAAAGTATCTAAAAGTCGCGACAATTTCTAATTGACCGCATATTGTCAATTTTCTATTTTTTATTTATTTCAAGCGAGAAATAACATAAATGTGGTTAGGCGATGGGAAAATTCAGATCAATTTACACCTCTCGATTTTTGCTGTGGGAAATTTTTATTGTTTTTTTTTTTTTTTTTGTAGAAATTTTTTACCAAAGTATTAAAAAATTGTGTGGCGCCTGATTATAAATGAATAACAAAAGCAACTCAGCATAATTATAACAATTTTTTTTTTGTTTTTAATTCCTAATTTGATTTATTACAACATAATCAATGCGCAAGCACAATGGTCAAGAATCGTATTCCGCTTCACAAAGAAGAATAAAAAAAAAACCGCAATGGAAAACGAATAAAATTTGATAAGAATCTGATTGTTTGCGATTATTGCTTGCACTGATTGTGATCATTCTGTTGACCGCAGTTTTATTATTTTTGTACCTTAGTTAAGTTTTCTTTTGTTACAAATAAACTTCTGATTATTATTCTTCTTCTTCTCCTTCTTTTTATTCTATTAAACGTAAAATGGTTCAACGAAACATCGCCAATCACCAGCAATCATTAAAAAAAAATTTATTCTTGTTTCGCTTTGTCGTTTTCATGATTGTTGTCTTGTCGTCTTATATGTATTCCAGAATTGTTTTTATAATAATTTTATTTCATGATCTCTTCGTGAAATCATCGCCACAATTATTACTATAAAATCATAAAAAAAATAATTCTTCTGTGCGGTGGCGGCTGAAGAGCATCAGCAATACTTTGATGACAAAACTGTTTTGCTTGCATTGCAAACGATTAACCGCAACAGTAGTGCTAACGGCAGCGAATACATGCGGCTGCTGTCGATGCATTATGTGAGTACGCGGTTATGTAGTTTTGTTTTTTTTTTTCATTTTATATTATTTTATCTCTCTTACATAACCAAAACCATTCATTTGTAATGAATTTCACATTTTTATATGCAAAGCATAAGAAGAATAAAACAGAAAACGCTACACTTGTGTTTCGCTTGCAATTTTTTTTTTTATTAGTTCAATAAACTAAAGTTTTCCTTTCTTTAAACAAATATTGATAAAACGAAACACAATTTTGCGGTCGTTAATTTATAGGAAATAAATTATAAAATATATAAAAGAAAGAAAAAATCAATTAATAGCTGCACCAGTAGTTGACACAGTAGTTTTACCGGGACGGTTTAACGTTGCGTCAGATTTTGTATCTTAACGATTCAAAAATGGTAAATTTGTCGCATCATCCTCTTTGGATCGTAGCATTACATATTGTAATACAAAAAATGATTTTTTTTATTGTTCAGCATGTCGCGTAAAGCACTGTTTGCGGTTTATCTATTAGTGCGGGTGGTGGGCTTATTGTGAAGCAATTTTTCCGTTTTTTTTTTTTTTTTTTGTATTCACAATACATGTCTAAATTATTGTGTTATTAATAATAATTACAACAATAGACACAACACAACACGATTTATTACTAATACGACGTCCACGAAAAAAAAATATAAAAAAAAAAAAATCAAACGAACAAGCACAAAAACGCTACAACAAAGCAACAAACAATGGAAAAGTTTTGTAGTGATCGCAGAGAGAAAAATTCTTATCAGTTATGTGTGGCAAAACAAAACAAAAAAAAAATAAAAATAAAAAAATATATGACAAAAAATAAATAAACAGCAAAAATTAAACGAAACGTAACGAAAAGGCAAAACAAAACGAAAAAAATATTAAACGTGATAACGCTGAATACTGTTAATAAATGCATGAAAAAAAAGAGGTAAAATAGGGTGGCAATAAAATGATTCACAATTTTAATGTAATTAAAACAAAACATTTAATTATTTATACAGTTTTGATAATGAATAATTAATTAAACATGAGCATTCTTGTTAATTATTACTTATTCTAATCGTGATCTAATCTTGCAGGTGATTTTTCACGACACAAACACCATGATTAACGATGAAACACACAAAGTTATGAAATAATTTTCGCTACCGTATGAACTTGTCAATGATTAAGATTTTTTTTTTAAACCATTAAATCACCACCTACTATAACCCACATCAATGCCGCATTTAAATAAAAAATTCTATCATAATTATTTAATCACGTTTAATTAATTTATAAACATTTATAAAATAATTACTTATTGACGCCATATTGATGGTGGACATTTTTGTTTCATATTTTCTTTTCTTTTTTTTTTTTACTAATTATTTTTGTTTAAAAATGTTTTCGTCCCATTCACTGTATGTGGTGTCACATTGATTTAAGTCAAAATTATATGATTTTTGATTAGCTATTGGATTAATAAATAAAAAATAAAAAACAAAACAACAATAACAATGCCTGCGCCATTTCTTTATTTAAAAAATAATAAAATAACGAAAGTAAAAAATAAAAAATAAAAAAAAAACTAAAATTAAGTGGAAACAAGTCTAAACTTGATTTTCGACTTTTTTTTATATTTTATTTTGGTTGATTTTGGTTAAACGATGCTGATGAAGTTGTCGAAGAGTGGAATTCGTTGATTTAACACACGAAAAAACAAGGTAAAACATCGAAAAAAAGGGGGGCAAAACAGTAATCACAGTACAATACACACAGAAGTAAGAAATGAATAAAAAAAATTATTTTTATTGTTTTTGAAAGCAGAAAAAGCGTATTTATGGGAGAGATCGCCCGTCGTGTATTTGTTGCAAATGAAATTCGGCATCGACCAATCACATTTTATTACACGAATTCTTTTTTCTCTGTTTCGATTTTTTTTTTGGCTTTTTGTTAATAAAAAATTATTTTATGTGTAAACTTTTACTCCGTAAATAAGCGGTAGCGGTTTATGCATTACTAATTAAATATGTTAAATGTGTTAAAACGACATCTTTGAATAAATAGAAAGAAACTTGACTTTGCCTCTTTACTTTACTTAAATTTCTATTTAATTCTTAATCCTGTATAAGGAAACTCCTGGATTGAAAATTTTGTTCCACCAAATCAAATTTTAAGCAATAAAACATTAATATTCGAATTATTAAAGAACAAAAACCTAAAAAAAAAAACGCGAGTAATACACCTGGATGATGTACTCTAGTTAGCGCGTGCTATAGTCATAGCAGCACAAAAATCAAACACGTGTCTTTTACATAAAAACTGGGAACAAAGTGTTGACGAAGCCGCACCAATAGTGGCAAGAAGCCTTAGAAAGAAAAAAAGAACACAGATCACTGTCACGCAATTAGAATTATCTTCTTTTAAACTTAAATAAAAAAAAAAAAAAAATAAACAAAAAAAAAAAAAAGGATAAGGAGGAACAAAAAGTATAGCGAAGGCTTTTTTTTGTTTATTGATCCTTAGTCCTTGTCATCATCATAATTTAACTCCTTGTTATATTTACAGTTTAAAACATTAACGCATTACGTTTATTCATATTATTTCTCTGTTTTCTTCTTTTTATTATTTTTGAATTCTACAAACAATTATCCTTTAACCCTTTTTTATTTTTTTTTCACGGTTTTATTTTTTTTTAATTTAATGAATAAAGGAATAGCAGCATCGAATCTACATTCAATACGACTTAGATTTATTAAATTTTGTATTACGGGCTAAGTGAAAATATAATTCAATTTTGCAATTTGAAAAAGGACAAAACAAAAAATGAACAATAGGAGAGAAAAGGATGTAAAAGTACGAAAACGAAGTAAATTGTACGTAAAAATTGTTTTATTTTATTTTCATTTTTTGTTTTCTTGTTTCCTTATTTGTTTGCAATGCTAAACAACTTTACGTTATATTAAGTAAAATCACGTTAAATTAAGCAATGTGCGCTTAAGGTTAAGTAAAACGTTTTGTGTATTATGAATTAAATGATCGCACCGCAGATGTGATCTTCGTCGGCTGCTTCGTTTTTTAATTTCTGTTTTTTCTTCTGCTTTTCATTTATTCCGTCTGTTCTTTGATTAATGCCTTTGTACAAAGTAGTTGGATTACTGATATATAATTTTAATGAATTAAAAATAAAAAAAAAATAATTATCAAAAATAAAGAAATCATTTTTCTAATTAAATCAAATGTCATAAACATGAAGCATGAAGGAACGTAAATTAGCAAGACAGAGTCAGGAGGAAAAGCGAGAATGTTTGTTGGAGATAAAGAAATAAAATGTTCCTATGTTTATTGGCCTTAAAAATGAATAATTATGAAGAAAAAAAATATTGATGGTGAAGCACGTTAAACATACACGAAGGACATAAAGACAGATTTTTTGTTCTTTTCTTATAATAATATTTGGAGATACTGGTACCAGTATACCAGTTTATTTACAGCCAATTTTTATTTTTTTTTATATATACAAGGCTCAAGCTACCATGGTCCGTGAAACGTTGAACAATAGAAGCAAACAATATATCAACAATAGCCGCAGCAGAAACAGCACAAAAACAAGGAAAAAACGCAAGGAAAAACATAGAGAAAGGTAAAAAATCGTCCAACTAACAACGACGAAAAAAATATTAATAATAAAAAAAAAAACGAATATTATTATAAACAAGGAACAAAAGGACACTCTCTTTGGGGTTTTTATTTATTTTATTTTTTTTTTTTTGATGAGGAATGGTGGAAGCAAAGAAAAAACTCTTCAAACGCAAGTTTATCACGCGCCATGCCTGCTGTTACGATAGTTTTTTTTTTTATATTTATTGTCAATGTATTAAGGATTATTAAATAATAATTATTAGATTCGTAAAGGATTTTTTTAATACTTAAAATAAATGAATATGCGTGAATTACATGAAACAAACATATTCAAGTGTCACAAATTTTATTTAATTTAAATGTCACCTGGTTGTACTTTTATTCCCGAATACTACCACAAATAAATAAGGAATTAAGGAATAGTTTAATCAAAAAGTTTATTTTTTACTGATAAGAGATATCTTTTTTGCTTGCCAAGGTACATTTTCATGACACAACTAATAGGTATAGACAAAAACCCATTAAATCCAACATAGTTAAATATTTGCATTCGGCATATAAAAATAAAATTCACTAAAAAGCCACACAAGTGACATATGTTTATCCTAAATAACGCGATACAACAACTACAATCATGACACAGCAACGACCAGCTTGAAATAATTCGTAGAAACCAGATATGAAAATTCGCAATTTACATTACAAACAGGTGATGTATGATAACGCAGATAAGTTAGATTAAATAATACTTAGTTTGGCACCCACACCTAATTTTAATTTGGCCGTGTATGTACTCGCGCTTACTTGTGTATTTGTGTTAAATAATGTTTTGACAATATTATCGCGTTGCCGTGACATCGATAACGCGTTTTTATTATTTTTTTAAACAAACAATGAAATAACGAAAATTCAAATAGAATTTAAGTCAACAGAGTATAATTTGGTTAATATTGTTGCGGGCAGATGACGTGGCCCGGACGCATATAATTAAGCAAACAATTAAATAAACAAACACAGGTGATACATTTTTTTTAATCAAAATTTCAGTCATTATGAATCCATAATTCATTAATAATTGTTAAAACGGCTATAAAGGAATTACCACCAACGCAACGTTAATCTTTGCAATATCTTCGCAACTGCTGTTGTTTCCGTTGCTTCTGCTGTTAAATGTTGGTCTTCGTCGGACATTTGATTTTTATTTTCGTTTTCCTTTCATCATGAACAAAAAATAAATATAAAAGAAACAAAATTGGGGAGCAAACCAAATCTGTATTTTGTGTTCTTTGTTGTGTTATGTTTTTGTGGGCGTTTTGTTATTTTCGCGCGCGCGATGTTGTTTTTGGCTACTTCACAAACACTGTCTTACTTAGAATATAAATTACTTTACTTTAAATTTTCTTTAAACTTTGCTTTTTTTTCGATGAACTTCAAGCAGCTGTTTTTGGTTTATTACAAAGTTAAAAAGAAGAATTTTTTTTTTACAAGAATAAATAAATAAAAAAGCGTCAAAGTTATACAGACGCGTCGCGTCGCTCAGTTTTTTTTTTTTTTTTTTTGCTTTCTTTAATAAAATTAAAATAAGGGAGCACGAGGTTTATTTAATATTTGTTCCTTTGCATTACGTCGTTACGTCGCAATTTTGTCTTACGAGAAAACAGTGATTAGATTTATTTTCTTTGGTGATTTTGTAGTAATTTACACTTAAAGCTATACGATACGTCACAAGGACACACGGACTGTGCGCCGTTTTAACTTTTAAATTTTTTTTGTTTTACGTTGCCTCAATAATTAAAACAACAAATTCATTATGCAAGCAAACCAGACATCAAAATTACCGTGGTTTGTGCTTGTGACTTTATGGGGGTTGAAAGTTGTAAAAAAGTTTTAATGAGAGAGAATGGCAGAATAGAAAGGAAAAAAAAAACGCGCAATAAAAATCGCTACTATTGCTGCTTGTCGCGGTTACACAACAACAAGGACAAAATTTCTTCGTTTATCTTTTGAACAGATTTAACGTCTAGTCTGATATTATTTATTTTTACTTTTAGTGGGTGAGCGGTTAATTGTGGGTTGATTAAAACGAAAACAAAAAGTAAATAAGTAAAAAATTGAATGAAAATTTTCATTCGTGAGAAAACTGAGTTCTGTGCAAAAACACATTTTGAGCACAAGGAAAATTTATTTTCCATGGTAATTCTGTTCATATAAAGTAAAAATAAGTTATTTGAAAGAAAATTACAAATAATCTGGAGAAAGCAGCAAATTTAAAATTTGTTTTGTAAAATAAAAAGGAAAAATAATTGTCGCAAAGAGAAAAGTTTATTTTCTTGAATCTTTTTGTACTAGTGCCACTACTATGCTGTTGTTATTAAATAAAGACATACAGGCACATTGGGAGCCTTAAGAGCTTTTTAAATTCAGTCTTAAAATATCAGCTGAGTGGAGCAAACATGATAATAAAACGAAATAGAAAAATCTTATTCTGCATTTACGTTTTGTTGTTAAAACTTTTATTTTTGCAAAACAATGGGGAACTTGTGAATACTGTGTGTGGAGCAAAAAAACATCGTTTTATTCAACGAAATAAATTAATCAACTGGATTTGATAGGATTAAGATGAATATAAAAAATATGCAAATCACTTACCTTGTGCTATACGAACCGCGGGCATTTTAATTCTCATTTTGATTCGATTTTTATTGATAATTTTATTATAAAATTTATTTTTATGTTTTTTATTTAATTTATTTTTTTTTTTTTTGCTATCACTTAGTCACGTCACAGCCGTTTATTAATTCACAAATTTTTTTTTCCCCTTTAAGAAAACACTTTGAACTAATGAACTTTCAACTGAATTGTCACTTTTTTTTTTTTTTTATGAAACTTCAGGTAATTCCTAAAACACCACAGTTTTATTTATTATGCAATTATCCTTTTCTTAATTTAATATATTCTTAGAAAACACAATTAACGTCTGTATTTACATATATTCGGTCGGTTTAAAGTAGAAAACTTTTGATTTTATTTGAAAAAAAATTCTCTTTAATACGATTTTTGTTGTTTTTCTTTTTTGCAATCATTTTAAGAAATATTTTTAATTTGATAGACTAATATCAGGTTCCTTTCTCTACTGTCAAGGTATTTACAAAAAAAAAAAAAACAAAATTAAAATTTGTTTCTTATTGAATCACTACTTCATAATACACTTGCTGAAATCGGCCTTTGTCCGTTTTTAACAAAACAGTTTGAATGGACAACGTCCAGGTGCTGCAAGAACTAGTCCGCTACCCTTAAAAAAGTCCTTTTACTTTTCTATTGTTAAAATATTCGACCCCTTGTACTATATTGTGGTCATTTCGATATAGTATTGCAATACGCAAAAACAAGTTCTCCTGGTCACTTAATTAGTAGGTATAATACCTGATTTGCTATCGCAACACGAATTTTATTGTTGTTTGTTGTGCTAACATTATTTAACACTTGTTCAACTTGTAATCACTTGTTTAACACTTTTTTAATCGTAAACCACACACATTTATGTTAAACAGAAACAAGATTTTTATTTTATCAACTTAAAATCCAGGTGAGATTTAATTTTTTTTTTATAATAAAATTAAAATTCAAATAACTTTAAAAAACAAAAACTTTTATCACTTGGTAATTTTGATTTTGAATAAAAAATGGATATTCAAATCCTTTAAAAACACTTTAAAAAAAAACACGTGTAATTTGCACTTTTATTTTGTTTTGTTGATAAAGTCCAGTAATGTGATTTAAAATTTTTATTTTGTTTTAACGGTTAGTTGTTGTTGTCTTTAAATTTTTTAATAAATATACTAAAAGTATAATTTTGTTATGTTTGAATGAAAATATTTGTAACGTCCTAACGAAGCGACAGTCCGTTTACATCTAATGTGAATTGTCCTAACTAAATACGTTATATGTTTTTGTCGAATTGATCCCATCCATTCAAATCCAACTAACATACTAATATTCACCGTCACCGTTGCCGACCAAATAATAATAAGCACACACTGTACAGTACACTAGCTAGCGAGCTACTACTGAGCAGAGTGTATAGCACACATAGCATATAACAACAGAACCATATACACCGTCGTTTTATCAAATATCGTTTTTTTTTTTTTAATATATGTTTTTTTTTTTTTATATATACGGTATAACGTACGTTTAGAAAAAACAACAAAAGCGGCAGCAATAAGAGAAATTGAACCAAATAAATAGCGAAAAAATAAATTTCTTTAAATCTCTATATGAGTTGCGGAGAGAAGGAGGCAAAAGGAAAAACGAAACCAAAAAAAGAAAACGAAAACAAATAGCAAAACTAAAGTTTTAAAACATTTTTCTATACGGTGTGCTTTGGGTTTTTAAAAATACAGTATATGCGCGGTTCTGTAGCGCTTCTATAACTAACTTTATTTTACTTTACTTTACTTAACTTGACTACGAATGCGACAACTGGCTGAATACAGTCTTCGTGGTTGTGTTCTGTGTTCAAACCAACCAAGTCTCTATTATTTTCCTCTTCTGCACGATTTTCTTATGTTTTCAAGCTTTCGTTATGAGAAGAGAGTCGCTGACTGTTATTTATTACTGGACGCGTGTTTATGTTTCACGTAACGTATCATTCCTGATGCTGTATGCTTAACGATGCATTACGTAATGCTTACCAAAAAGACCCTAAAATTTGAACGTTACATTAGTTTACGCTACTACGGCCTTTCTGTTGGTTTTTTTTTTTCGTTTTCTATTTGCAGTTGGAGGAGAGACTGTTCTTCAACTTCTTGTGTCTTGTGAAATGAGAATTTGAATCGTATTTGAATTTGGTTTGAGTTACGGTTGAAGATCGAAAGTGGTATGATGATAAATTGGATGAACTGTGTGTCGAGTAGTGGTACGAGATGTTGAAAAGAGATGTTTATTTGGACACATATTATATGTGTGCGCCTTATGTACATAAGTTAGATGAAACGTGAGACGACCTGCGGCCCCCCTTTTAAACATTATTTATATTAGAAAAGTGTATTAAAGCGAAAGGCAAACATTTTCTATCGAAATGAAACGTATTATCTACTAGTTTTTATTTTTTTTTTTGCATTTGTGCCATCATCAACATCTTGTTGGTCGCTTTTAATATGCAAACACACAAACACCACCATGCAATGTGTCCCCCTTAGCTCATTCAAGTACCCAGTGCTCTCTGTTATGATTCTCATCATCATAGCATTAGTTTGATCTGTTGGTAGGTTGGCCGGTTTGTTATTTTGGCCTTTTGCCTTTGGACCAAAACAAAAAAAAAAAAAAAAAAATTACATTCATCCAGCATGACGGACCAAAAAGCAAAAATAACTATAAGCAGCATCCGGTGTGAGTAGATTCATACAAAAAATACTCTTACTCTCTAAGAAGAAAAAGTTTTTTCATTCATTTAAAAAAAATTTTTTTTTTTTGTTCACAAGAAGAAATTTTTGAGATGGTCCAACTGTGTTCGCGGATTAGTAATGAATTTTAGTGATCTTTATTGCTTCCGGTTGTTTTTTTTTTTAATTTTTTTTTTTTTTTCATAAAGGAGAAATAGTAAGCTGAAACTTACATGCTGAATCCCCACTTCTAACACGAATCTCAGTGAAAATGATGGAAAATCTAATATATGTGACAAAAAAATAAAAAAATATATGGGAGAGGAGGCGAAGCGAGATATAACTGTAATAAAATAGAATAAAAGGCTATTCCGGTTCTCGTTGTCCCGTTTTTCTGTATTAGATCTCACGTATGTGGTGCATACATGCGACAACGAATGTAACTAAAACGTTATCGATAAGGGTTACTGGTTAGGTGGGTGGTTTCCTTGTAGCGTAGCGTGTGACAAAGATGGCTATTATATTGGTTTTGCAATGTTTATAACATATGGACATGTTTTGTTGGGTGGTAGGGTAGCTATTGCGGCTGCGCATGCACATAACTAGCCTTTTATCCCTTCCACGATGTGTGGTTTTATTTTATTTTATTTATTTTTTTTTTGTAAACATTTTTTCTTTTATTCTACAACCACCTATTTATTGTTTTTTTTTTTTACCCGTGACTCCAACAAAAAATTGAAAAACTTTTTCAACGGTAAAAAATAAAAAATTCTTTTTGCTCTTTAATTTAATTTTTCTTTAATTCCACGTGACAATATTAGAGAGTGTAAATTTATTTTTGAAGCATTTCGAAGATTTTTTTTCCCTTTCAGACATGTCACGTTTCTTTTCTTTTCTTTTCTTTTTGTCTTATATTATCAGCAATTAGGCGACGTTATGGCTTTTTTTGTGTTGATTTTTAATTTAATTCAATTACCAAGTGACCTAATATTATTATTTTCTTCTATAAAACAAGAATAACAATGCGACAGGCTAGCGAACAACAAACAAACGTAAATGATGGATTATGACAAGGTGATTGAGCTTCTAGTTTGGTAATTTTACGATAGATTTAAAAAAAAAATATTTTCTAAATACGTGTAATTAGTGTTTGAGGTGTGGAAGATGGAAACTAATAAAAATTTCAATCATTTTATATATTACTATTAGTTTAGCCATTCACCTTCTGGTATTTTAATATATTTCTTCAAAAAATCTTTTACTTGCATCTGAACAAGCTTCTTGTTTACAAGATTTCAACTTTTACGAAATTCATATTCGGAATCTCGTGGAAAATCATAAAGATTCACGAATCCAGAATATTCTATTAGTATTACGCTACAGACACGATAATACACCAAGAACCCTGAAAGTAACAACATGTAATAACAGCTTAATATTCTTTCAAAATATAGAACAAAGAGTTACTTCATCAGAGTAAGTTCATTATCAGTCAAATCAGAAAGAAATAATTCTGAATTAAACAAAAATTACCATCGATACCATTCAATTTGTTCACAATTATAAAAAGCAAAAAGGTGTCTTGTTTGACATCTTTCAATTCATTCATAAAAATTTTCCAAAAAAAAATATATGCAGAGACGACAACATCCACGTAAGAGAAGATAAAACAAAGCGAAAAAATTTAAATTCAAGGAAAATTTATAAATCTGGTTTCTTTTGCATTAACCGAGATTTTCAGTTGCTTTTGTTAATATTTGTTTGATGTTGTTTGCATTAATATAGCGAAGCCAAGAACAGATTAACATCAAGAAAAGAATAAAAATCAACGAAAAACATTTTTATTTTTTTTTTAAATAAAAATTTACACCCCACCCACCAATAAAAATTACGACGTGTTGCTTTATATTTATTTATTTTTTTTTTTTTGTTATCAACGTTTTACGCTACTTTTTACGTTGTTTTACTTCGACGTTTTTTTTTTTTTTTATTTATCTGCTGTTTTCGTTTGTTCCTCTTTACTTCAATTCTGCGCTAAACAACTGTGCACGGCTGATAATTAATTGTTTGCTTTTTTTTTTTTTTGTTTAATAAAAATTTCTTTTAAAATTGTTTATTTGCCTTTGCCTGGTGTTCTACACCCAAACTTTGTCGCGACGATTAATTTCAACAAAAGAATAAGAAACAAAAAAAAAAAAATTTTTTTTTTTAATGTACCAAACAATGTTGACTTGTCGCGTCTTACTTACGAAGAAAAAATAAAATTCTCGACGCTAAACGGTTTGATTTGTTTTTTATTTTGTTAGCTGTGGTGGTGCTGGTGGCTACCCTCCACAGTCCGCATCATACCATTTTTTTTATTTTTTGCGTTTCTTTAGGAAAAAAAAATTACTACGAGAAAATTTCTCGTTGTTTGCTTTAATGAGTGGCTGAGTGCCTTATTCAATACTTGAGTTCAGTTCATTTTACTGTTTGTTGTAATTACTTCTGCTTCTCCCATTTAATCCGTCTAATTATGTTAATTTTGTTGTTGATTTCTGTTATTATGCTGTTTACAACGACAACAATTGTATTCGTTCTGCTGCTGCTACTGCTGTTGCTGCTGTTATTGTGTTTACACAATAATTATTTGTTACGTAAGATGAGATTTTTATTTGTTGATTAGCAGAGTTTGATTTTAAAGGATTTATGTAATATTTTTTTGCAAACGAAAGACCTAAAACATGTTTATGTTAACATTAATGAATTGATGTTTGTGCTCTGGTCCATTGATAATAATGGCAAATTTCACAAAAAACTATTCGTGTAGAGATGGCGTCATATGTTATAATGTTGCTCTTTTGATAACATTTGTTGTTGTGGGGGTGAATAGATTACATTTTCTATTTGTATTAAATTAAAAATTCAAATAACGAATTTCCCAATATTTTGTAGTTAAAATTAGAAAGTTTCTTAATTTTTGTGTAGTCATATCCTAATCGTTTATAATTTTTCACATGAATTTGGAGGTATCAGTCGTTCTGATTAAATAAATTAAAATAACAAAAAAAATCGCAATATGTGGAGAATTATTTCAGAAACATTAGAAAATTGGTTTTCTATTTCTAATTATTTTCTTAATTAAATTAAACTAAACTGGCTTTAGAAAAGCAGTTTAAAAATCACAAAAATATTCAAATTAATGGAAAACAAATGTTTTTTTTGTTTCATTATCACACCTATCCCCATCCATTCGTTGAAAATACACAATAAAAATATTAATAATAATAAAAATAAAAGCCAATCAGTTAAATTTTCTTATCAATAACATCTGTCGTCCATATAATAATATAAAAATATGGAAACTTGAAGCATTCACTCCCCATTAGCGTTGTGTAATCACAAATATACAAAACAAATTAGAATATAACACGACAGTGGGACACCGGCTGGCTAGTAAACAACGCAGTCCAGTGTGTTATCTGCATGTTGCAACAAAAATGTTTTACAAAAAATCAGGGGAACTAACTGAATTGATAACGACAATATGAAAAGTAAGCTTATCACATCTGCGCTTTATATATTAATAAATATTTGCGTTTCATTTTGATAACACAATTTAAGGACAACTAAGTGTAATCACTTAACGTGAGTAATCGGTAACAAGTAGGCTCTTTGTTCTCTTTATTAAAATTTTCCCGAATTCATTTTGAGAAGCTATGCTAAGTTAAATAATGCAGGTTACAAAGGGTTTATCGTTCAGAAAATCACAATAAATGAAATGCCATATCTTGGAATAAAAACTTAAACTTTAGAAGAATATCCTGAAAATGTAAATAATAAAAAATTAATTCAAATTTATCGACAAAAACAAGTAGAAACCAGATGCACGCTGAAAAAGTATGAAATAAAAATTATCATGCATTTAATATGAGATTGCTAGTTGAATTTTTCCTTCTTCGCCTGTATTTTTTTAATTATTTTTATTTCAAGATCGCTGCATCCGTGGACATTTTTTTAAAGTGTTTTATTTTTTTTATTTTTATTTATTTGATAAAAACACGACATAAACACATTAAAACCATTTAGTCAAGATGATTGTAAGTCGAAAACATGAAAATGGTGGGGTGAGTTAGATGGCTTAAAGTCCTTTTTTTCAATTTATGACTTGCTGGAAAAGCAAGTAAAAAGCAAAGATACAAAAGAAGAACAAATACTAAAAATACTTTGTTTTCGCTGTGGTCGTTTTTCATTTCAATTTTTTTAATTTTTTTTTTTCAAGTAAATTTCTTAACAAGCTGCGAGTAAATTTTAATTAAGAAAATTGTTTTCTATAATATTAAAACAAGGAAAAATATCTATAGTGAACTAATCTATGATATTGAAAAAGTTTTTATTTTTGTGTTTGAATTAGATCGCCGACAGTTGAGCGATCCATTGAAAATTGAGAAAGGAAAAAAAATTTTTTTTTTTGGATAAACAACGTAAAGTAAAGCAACGTAAGATCCCAAACACCACTTGACATGAGATGATATAATAAATTTGTACCCTTTAACCTAAAAATACAATTAAGTCGTCCAAAATTCTTAAGTCACTTAATGAATGTACAGACGAAAAATGAATTTATAAAGAAAAAAAAAAAAAAGAAAAACTCAAGGGTTGACCTTAAAAAAGAATTAAATGAAAAAAAAACCCTTGTGTCAAAAGAATCCTCTAAGGAATCTTAAGAGTGGGTCATTTGTTAT
Source organism: Ptychoptera albimana (assembly GCA_961205885.1). Lineage (NCBI taxonomy): Eukaryota > Metazoa > Arthropoda > Insecta > Diptera > Ptychopteridae > Ptychoptera > Ptychoptera albimana. The sequence goes on from OY540803.1 coordinate 21,638,388, forward strand.
GTTTTTTTTTTATTTAATTTTTGTTAACTTGAGTTTCATGAGAACAATTTTTTTTTTACTTTTACGCAAGAAAAATTAATGTTGAAATCGGTGAATGTGAAAGAAAAATTTTCCAATCACTTTTACGAGATTTCTTTTATATTTTGCAAATAGATTACAGTGCGGTGAAACTATATAATTAAATAAAATGAATTAAATAATTATTATTGATGATCGTTATGATTTTTGAAAGAAATAAAAAAAAAAAAAAACATTAAAATAGGAAACACATAAAAGGAAAAACAATTTTGTTTCGCGTTTTTATTTTTACTATTTTACTTTCAATTTGTTGCTGTTAATAATTTTTTTTTTATCTATAAACATGATGAACGAAGATAAATAAAAAAAATTCCGACCACACCCTCGTGTAAGAATTGACTATTCAGTTAAATGTCATCTAGAGTCTTTAAAGCAAAACATTTAAAACATATAAATAAGGAAAGAATAAAAAAAAAGAAAGCAAAATACGTCCATACAAAGTCCTTACGATCGCGCTTATGATCTAATTTTTGACCAAAAGAAATTTTTGTTTGTAATTATAATTAATAAATAAATTATTAGTGCTGTCTTGTCTTATTTTTTGTCTTTGTCCTCGACCTAAGCCGTGATCTTTAGTGATTTCTTTGATCATATTTAAAGATCGCATTTGGTTTCTGTTATTTTTTTTTCTGTAATAAAAATCGTTGTGTGACCACAGTTAAGTTATTTTATTTTTAGAAATATATATTTTTTTAATTTAATAATTTTTACTGGAATTAAATCTGCTTCACAATTCTTTATTATTATTATTTTATTTTTTTTTTCCATTTTATTTTTCGTTATGAAAGTCATCTTGAAAATATTATTAATAAACAATGAGAATTAAAAAAAAAATCATAATAAAAAAGGCGACAAATCTCTAGTAGTAGCAAACATATAAGAAACATGTGTTACACATATGCAAACCACACAGCACCTCTTATTCGACCAAGAGCAGTCAGCATTTTTAGAAATGTTACAAGAAGACATAATTATTATTGCTGTTTGTTTGTCTGTTTGTTTATTCGTGAGTCTGTTGTCTATCCTTTCATTATGCATATGTGGACGATGTATTTAAATTAATTAATTTTTTTTTGTTAAAATATGTCGCAGTATCTTTTGTGACTTAGCTGGTCGACGCAAGAAAAAGTTTTTAAAAAATTCTTAGGCAGACATTCAGACTGATTGAAAGTGTTTTCGTGATAATTATTCTGATCTATTGCAAGTTTATTAATTTATGAATGAAGATTATAGACATAAAGGAAAATAAATCTTTTTTTTTTTTATAATGAAAAATGAGCAGAAAGGATTTGTTTTGATTATTTGAGAAAGTTTGTGTTAAATTATTTATACGAAAATTTCTTATTTCTTATTTCATCATGCACATTTATGCATATTCATAATAAAAATGAAGACTGTTTGTTTTATTTGTTTTTGCTTTCCATTTCAGGTAATTTTGATTTTGTGGTGCTCTTTGGAATAAATTTTTTTAAGAAAAAATCCAGACTGCAATGATATCTTCTATTAATTTCCTTTTATTCACACCATTACTTTGCTATTTCAATTATTTAAAAATTTCAGAAAACATTAATGTTTCTCTTAAAGTCCAAATAATCGACCTCAAATAACGTCAATCATTTTCCCGAATCTTACAGCAAACTGGAGTAGTAAAGTAGTTTTTTTGTTTACTGGACTAATAACAATATGTATGTATGTCTCTCGTGTCACATATTTTGGAAAGTCATTTAAGTTCATGGGCCGATAAACTCCAATCTAACTATATTTCCACGATGAGTCCCAATAAAATGAATAGAATTTTAATTTGTTCATACATTGCTACTGAATTTAGTTAAATCACAAATCAGATATCAGTCAACAACAATTATTACCACTACTTCCGGGAATACAGAATATACAAAAAAAAAAACTGAAACATGAATTATTCAAATTACTACAATCTGGATACAATTAAATGACCGATTCTGTGATTTTACAGTAAAAAAAAGAAACTTAATGTTAAAAATATCTTGCGTTTTTCGCCATTTGTTGCATTATTAGTTGCACTACAGGATGCTGTGTCTTTTATTTATTTGCTGCTTTATTTTCTGCAATAATAATAACATAACGGACGCGAAGAAATTAAGTTAATTAACAGCATTTCTATTTCTTTTTGTCTTTTTCCTTCCCTTTTTTTGTTCAATTTTGTAAACATCCAAGGAATCAGTTTCATCTCGTTTAATTTCGTTTCGTTTCATATATTAATCTGCGCGCGTCTTATAAGAATTTTTGTACTGAAGAAACGAAAAGAAAAAAAAAACTCACATTGAAAAGGGAAAATCTTTTGTCCGTCTAGCCTGGCTACAATTTTGTTAGTTTGTTGCAACAAAAAACATTTATTTTCTCGTAGAAAATTTTAAAATTTTAATATCAAGCTAAGAATGGCTATAAATATTTATTTCTCTTAACCAAGAGCATCTCCTGTTGAAGAAAATAAATTAAATGAAGCAATAAAAAAAAAAGAAAGAAAGAAAAAATCAAAATGTGTAGACAACAACGAAATGTGAAAAACTTAATTTTTATTTTTTATTTGAAAATTAAAATTAAAATATTACAGAAGGAAAAATTCTATGATAAAGTGCAACAAGCGGCGATGCATCCTAATGCAAGACGACGCAGCAGCAGTGGAGCTGCACTGAGCGAACAGAGATAACGAAAGAGAAGAAGAAATGATAATTTTAATGATGACATGGACCAAATGTGGACAGTTTTATGTTTTTTTTTTATTTTCAATTTTCAAAACTGAGGAAAATATATTTTTATCGTTTCGTTTGTTTAAAAATTTAATTTGTCTGTCGAGTGAGGATCAACGCATCTAACGAAAACAATGAAACTCGACCAATGCAATGTTAGTTGAAAAAAAAAAATTGTTTAACCAACCTAGCGTTGTTTAAACATATTAATTATTAAGTCTGCCTTAATAATTACATAATCAGCAGGGTTGAATCATCAATGAATTGAAAGATGAAAAATTTCTACTTCTTTGAAAAACGGAAATTGTACACAAGGGAAGAGAAGTTTATCTAATAATAAAAAAAAAGTTTCGTTGTTGTAGCGGCGACAAATATAGTTTAAAGAATAAAAATATTATTTTAATAAAAACTGGAGAGAAGTAAAAAAACATAAAATAATTTTTAATAAAGAAGACACCAGCAGCAATAGCGCAACGTCTTGTAGCATTACAAAAAAAAAAAAAAAATGTTTGTTATGTCTCTTTGCTTGTGTTGTTCTTGTGCGTAGATGATCCCTTGCCGCCCATTAACTAAAATAAAACAAAAAATGATTAAAAATAGAAATAAACAACCAAACAACACGACTATATAACAACCATCGTCCCCTTCATTGTCGTCCGTTTTTTATGTTTTATTTTTAACTGATTTTAAACTTCTAAGACACAACGAAGACTAACCATAGCGACATTTTTCATACGTGACTGTAATTTATTTAACTTTTTTTTTGTCGCTTAAGTTACTTCTGTTTGGTATAAAAAGAAAAAGAAAAAAAACTAAAATTAAACCCAAAGAAAAAAAAATTCTTTTCATTTAGATTTATTTTCAGGATTTTGCCAGAATTTTACAGAAATTATTTTTTATTAAGGGTCAATCTCACGCCCTAGGTGTATTGTTGATCGTTTTTTATATTAAAAATAGGACTTAATAGAAAAAAAGAAGTAAGTAAACAAACACTAAATACCCCATACATGGGTAAACATGAGGTAAAATAAGTGAAAACATTGCACAATGGTTGCGATCGGCTATTGTTTACACATTTTTTTCTCAATAACAAAAAATAAACCCTTAAAAGTAGTTCATCAAAATTTATTTGTCTCCTTAATTTACTTTAGTTAATTCATTTTGCTTACAACAAACAAAAATTAAGGATGGAATTTAATACAGAATTGTTTCTGCAAAAACATCACCTCGAAGGCTAGCAAAATAAAAGATTGATGAAAAGGAACGAAAATAGGATTAAAGATAAGGATTAATGTTGTAACCTAGTTACTTGTTAAAAAAAAATACAGTGACAGTGATGGAATTTTTTTTTAAACAAATTTAAAGAGAGGTAGAGTGAAAGCAAAACCAAATGACCAGAAGCGAAATTTGAGATTCACAGAAGAGGAAAGAAGTAAAATCAATCTGATTGCATTATTGATAATGTTCGATTTTTTTGTTATGAATTTTTTTGTTTATTTTTTTACTTAATTTTCCTTTTTTTTTTTTTTTAATTTGAAGAATGAAAATATCTTGCTGGTAGCTTTTAAAAGTAAAAGATTCCATTGTTGATCTTGATCGATATTTTACTGTTTTCTATTTACTTTCTTTTTGCTTTTCTTTTCAATTCTTAACAGGATAAATTTAACTGGATTAACGATTTATAGTAACAATTGTCTGGAATATTTATTAAAAAATTTCTTTTAGAGATTGGTAGCAATATTTATTTTAGTCTGTTTTACTAATGTTATTTTTAGTGATTTAATTTCTGCAAATAAACAAATAATATATTTTTTTTTTTTTTTTTGGGAAAGTTTTAAGTCCAAACTTGTTTTACTCATATAATAAATATTAGTTAATTTATTTTTTGTTAGTGACGGCTCTGGAATGAAATTCGCTACGAATTATGATAGTCGATCGATCAAAGTAGGTGATAAATTGCGGAATAAATAATAAAGACATCGTTTTAAGACTGAAGATGAAACAGTAGCTGTAAACCGAGCAAGATGAAAGCATCTTTACATCGCTTTTTCTAAATCCTTTAATTCTTAAAATATATTTCTTTTACAAAGAGTTTCCAATAATTATATTGGTCTATTTTATGTTTATATTTATAATTTACAAATATATTCCTCCTTTAATAATGCCATACGTTTAAAAGAATATAACCTAAAAGAGCATTACATTTTCTAATAAACATACAATTTGCTTAGCTGTGTCAAATATAAGCGAAACAAAATGTAAATTTTTATTAACTAAAGAAAATTATTTTTGATATAACGAAAGACATTTAAGGGCACTGACACTTCCATGTAGTAAAATAATATTAAATGTGTAGGCTTTTGGTTTATTTTATTAGATTTTTTTTATTAAAGAAATGTTAGCGTGCAATAAATGAGGCCGATGATCGCTCAATGATCAAACCAGTGGACAATATAACGACTTCAATTTATTATTAACCATAACGTCGCACTTGGTTGTCGCTAAGAAATACAGTGTACTTATATATAAAAAAAACGTTTTTCTCTGCAGCTTAAAGTAAGATTAAAAATAAAAACTAATAATAAAAATAAACTAGCTGAAATAAATGAAAAATAAAATAAGAAATGTATTAAATTGCAAAACAGGAAAAATAATAATAATAACAATAATAATAGAAAAAATAACCGAAGTAAAAGTTAGTACGTTATAACCAACAACGATCGCTAAAGTATTTATCAAATTAACTGAAAATCGATTAGAATCAAAGTTAAAGTAGTGAAGTTAGCTACCAAAAGGGCAAGACATCAATTTCATAATAATAATGGAATTTATCAATTCAATCAACATTTTTTTTTCTACCATTCACTAACAACTCAAAATACAAAAAAACAACAACAACAACTACAACAAAATTAACCAATGATCGCGATCACAATCAATAAAATATAAAAATCAAACTACAGTGGCGAAAAATAAAGTAATAAAATATGATGATCGGTGATCGCCTTAAGAATATTTGCTTCTTTTTTCTTTTTTTTTTTTTTGTTATTAATTTTTATTTTTTTTTAATCTAATAATATAACAACATATCTATCGCGTAAATTATAATCGCGTGTAATTTACAAAAAAAAAAAAAAAAAAAAAACTATGATTATTGGACGACGTCAACATTAATATCAAAAATCGATAAAGAAAAATTGCTAGGTAGCAGAAGAAAAAAAAATAATAACAGCTGTAATAGCTGCAATAGCGTACATCAGCAGCAACTTAATATCAAATCGATCATGGTTGAATGATCATAAATTGTTTGCTTCTATATAAAAAAAGACGATTAGAATAATATTGATCATCATTTAATTGTTTTACTACATTTTATTTCCTTCTTTATTGTTTCAGAGATCGCTGATCGATTTTCTTTTGTGCTGATGGTGCGATCGTTATGATTAGAAACCTACAAAACTGTATTATTCTCTGATTTCTTTCGATTCGTTTTTCTTTAAATAAATAAATAACTGAACGGTGACAGCGCAAACAAATAAAAAATTGACACAATCATTGATTATAATAATTTGACAAAATGATCAACATCGATAATGAATTCGATTTTTTTTTCCTTTTTATATTTTTAATGCATTTTAAGTGTTTGCAACAACACATATATTCAGCCAACAATTATTGATTCACTCAAAACAATCTTTTGTATTACGTTTCATTTTTATTTTTTCATTTTTTGTTAAGAAATTTTTCATCAATTGTTTGCTAAAATTACACGTTGAACACCTTTTTTGCGCTTTGATCTTTCTTTTCTTCTTTTTCACAGCATCTTATTCTAATGAAATGAAATTAAAGGAATAATCATAATAAAAATCGAATATCATTGCTTGTAAATATGTAATGCAAGACGTGTTGTTGTCATTTTGTTGCTCTAAGTCACATTTCACAGTTCGATTTTGTGTTAAATTATCTTGGATAGCTAGACTAGTTTGTCATCGTTTAACAGCACACAACACATGTTTTTTTTTTCTTAAATTTATTTTTTTTTATATTGTAATTTGATATCTTTTTTTTTCTTTTATTATTTCCCTCAAAGCGATCGTTCAATCAATTATATTTAAAAAAAAAAATGTTTTTGAGAGAAATTTTACAGTTTTTTGCACGCATTAATGTGTCAACACAACGTATTTTATCAATAAGAAAGGTAAAGCAAAAATATATATTAAAGACATTTGTCATAAATATAAAATGATAAAAATGATCACGTTAAAGTTAAGCTAAATATAGGTAACTGCAGTGATATATCACATTTATCATATATTGCAGCACGCGCTATGATCATCAAATATATTTTAACAATGATCAATGATCATTATTATTATTATTTTTTTTTTTATAAAAGAAAAAGAAAATTTTAAGTATGATCGCCCAAGTACAATCAAACTAGCCAAACCCAAAGCCTTATGGTAATTTTTTAAGTTTTATGCTATTTTAAAGTAATTATTTTTATTCTTTTAACTTTAAGCAAATGAACTTAAGTTTAGGTAACGTACCTTAAATTAAGTGAAAATAAAATTTTAATAAATTATATTGATTGAGGTAACCTCGTGAATTTTAATGTCATCATCATCTAATTTAGATGCGTCGTGCCGTATGTTTTTCCAGCTATGCTTAGTTAGAATAGGCGCGCTGATGCCCAACCTTATTATTATTGAAAATAAACAAATTAACAATTATTTTACATATATATATAATATTTTTATGTACACTTTTCGACGAAGATCGAAGAAATCAGACGTAGTCAACATGGTTGGTCATTTTTAATTACTTATTTTAAATATTTTTCTCTGGTTCATATCTTCCATATGTAGTTTTTGCTATTTAATTTTTTTTAATATTTCAATCTTTTATTCAGCGTTTTATTCAGCGTCGATCGCGTAATAATTATAAGATAATTACCAAGCAGGATTGAGGAAATTTAGTTGAATACCACTGACATAATATAGCCGAAACAACAAAATCCAGCAATAATCAGTTTTGCATTATTTAATCCGCGCCTTAAATATTTAAAATCCGAGACTTATCTTAACTGAATAAAAATCTTGGCAGTAAATCAGTAAATATAAAATAAATTTTTTTCTCTTCCATAAAAACATCAAAATAGTTTGACCAAATAATAATCCACCTTCCTTGTGTTAATTTCGATAAGCGACTAAAAATAAACCTCCTCATATACACCAAGAACACAACAGTCGTGAGTTTTTAATTTTTTATTGACTAAATAAAAGGTCATTAAGGTTGTCACTATTGACCCCTGACTATCGTCTTACAATTTATTTTTTATTTCTTATTTAACCGGACGAAGAACACGTCGACGTCCCAAATTTTTTTTTATTTAATTTTATGAATGAACTTTTTTTTCTTTCTTCGTATATCTCTATTTATTTAACATACAATGGGCATTTTGTTTTATTTCAGTTTCAGTTTAAACAGAGAAACAAAATATTTTGTTTTTGTTTTTCGGTATGACTTATTTTGTGTGTAAATTATGCGGCTTTATTGTTTAACAGCAATAGCAACAGCAACAGAAACAATTATGTTAACGTATATATCCGATACATATTTATTCAGTTTGAGAAATTAATCTTTTTAATTCTTTTTTTATTTGCTTCACCCACGTAAACTTGTGTTTTTTAAATGTTTTTTTTTTTTATTTTCCTTGTGTACCTTAGCTGCCTTTGAATTAAGATGTGGACAGGCGTGCGCATCTTATGCAGTCAAGTTAAAGAACAATATAGCGCTGCAGACTGACTATATAAGATAAACATTATGCATGGACAATTTAAACGTAAACAAAAATACATATTAAATGCAAAATAAAACGAGAATATTTCTTTATTATCTTATTGTGATCAACAACGATTGTCAACATGTGAAAAAATATTTTGTGCCTTACAATGCGTTAATTTTCATGTTTTTACCTTGCAAAACTTAATAAACATGTATAAAGAAGAGTGAATAACAGAAAATCAATAAAGATGTAATTATCGATATTTTTTTATTTCACTAAAGATCACGATCGTTACAGTCACACATAGTGAAGTATTAAGTAAAAAAAAATGTTTTTGTTTAAAGTTAAAATAAAATAAATAATACAAGGTGGGTGCAATGCGACGTGTTAACAAATATATTTTATAATTTGGTTTAAAATTTGTTTTTTTTTTAAACGATTTGTCTGGTGATCGTTGCAATGTTTTCACTTCATTTATTATGATTTTCATTGTTAACCGATTTTGACAATTTGCACAATTCAATGTAGTATAACTAATTAAAGTTTACCAGAGGTGTGACCTAAAATGCTTAAAAAGGTCATCATCAAACCACAAACATTTTTTTTATTAATCAAAATAAAAAAACTAAAAAAAATCTTGGCCAACAATAAGAAAAAATTTTTTTTTTTCGTTTTGTTTCTCTTATATTATGTCAATCAATTGTTACTTTATTACAATTAAGAGGAACAATATTTAAAATGAAAAGAACACAAACAGAGACCCAACCCATTTAATGTCCATCATTACAACAACAAAAAATCAATAAGATCAACAAAACGATCGTTTTGTTATTGCTTTGTACAACAATTTGTTTTACTTATTAAAATCGGAAGAAGTCGACTGTCCCCAATCGATCATTTTTGTTTTATTAACGTAAAAAATAAAAATAAAAAATAAAAATTTCTTGCTGTTGCTTAGTGGAGATACAGTGTTGAACTTTTTTTTTCGAAATTTAAATAAGATTTCAAATGAAATTAAAAGTAAGTTATGCATCATGTGATCATTATTGATTATTGTCTGTTATGTACGTTTTCAATAACAAATTGCAAAATAACCTGGTCAAATGTCCTGAAGTTTCCAATTTTCTTATTTTCTGTTATAACTTTTAGTTTATCAAACAACTAAGAAACATTTTTTTACATATAGATATAATTTATAGTGCAGGTGATTAGCTTACAGCGGTAATTATATCACTTCTATTTAATGGTTGGGTAGGAAAAACTAAACAAACCACATTCAATTACAATGACAGGAGTCTTGGAAAGAAAACCGGCTTCTAGCCACTTTGTATAATCAAGGCTGTCGCGGCCCTATTTTTATCTTTTTATCATTAATCGCAGTGCTCAACGAATAAATAAAGGAAAATAATCGTTAATCCTAATTTATCGTTAATCCGCGACTGCTTAACTCACACATTAACTAACAAAATAAATAAAAAAAACGCTAGAGTTAAAAAAAAAACAATTTAAAAATTTAATAATTTTTTTGTTTATTTATATATTATATTGTTTCGCTTTATTTTGTTTCATTTAAGAGCCCAAGTAAATTGTTGTCTTTTTTTTTGCTATTAAAGGTGTGCCGCCTTCACTACACATAACAAATAAATTATTTATTCAAATAAAAAACAACCTCGCCACGAGCGCATTATTACTATTATTATTAATATTATAATTATGATTATGTACTTCGTTTGCTTATTGCCTTTTATTTTACTTCTCTTTACTGGAAAATTGAAAATAAATGAAAAAAAAGTAAGCAGTCAAACAGTGATTATATAATTGTGCTCTATGAATACTGTTACTGTTACGTACTCTATACTATTACAATTCCTAGGCAACAGTAACAACGATGACGTCATTTATAGAATAACAAACAAAAAAAATGGTAAGATATCTAATTAAGATGATTTAATAGAAATTAATTAGCTGAACTGATTTGTTTAATCGAATGACTAATATATTTTTCTGGTACTGCCTTTTTTAAAGCACGATTTTTCCATTATATCGCATATTGATGTCATAATTAAAATATTGACATCATGTTTAGTGAGTTATTTATTCATCAATAATTGTTATATGTAATTTAGCTTTAATTACACTAAAGACCTATGCTAATTAAGAAAATCGTCTTGCGTGAGATGACTTTTTTTCATTCAATGATGCTTTTTGAGTGCGAGAAAGTTTCTATCTATTATCACAGGAGTGAACTAAATGAATCAATGAATGCTGAGTAGAAACTTTGTTAAACAGTTTATTAGTTCGATCTCACGAAGATCTTTAGATGATCACTTTAACTATTGGTTTCGTTCTACTTAACCCTGGCAGTTAACACGTGATAAATCAGCGAAGCTAGTAGAAATTTAAATTTACAAATACGAGTTAAGCAGGAGTAAATTTTACTGGACGCTAGCTTCTGTATTTGAATCAAATTTCTACCGAATTCATCACAAAATATTACAATAATAATACAAAAAAAAGGACATATTCTCACCTTATTGCTCTTTTGATTTATTTATTTTATTTTGTTACTTTTGAATGACAACACACGATGAGTAGACAGAAAATTTCTTTTATTTGTGTCGCTTTTTTTTGTGTAAAATAACATTTCATACATCCACCCCTTATATGCAATAATCAGACAATTGACGTGGTGAAACTAAATAATAATAAATGAAGAAATATTTTTGTTTTGTATTCATTTCTGTGTCAATTCGTTTAAGTTAAGTCAAACTGGACTTTTGATTAATGAAAAGGAATAAATTTTGGTCGTTTTTATTTTACTTAAAATTAGATTTGGTTTCTTGCATTTCAATTAATTGCCATAATCAGAAAATAATGTATTTTAGTTTTTCATCTCGGTATATTTCATGGGTTTAGAAAGTTTGTTCAAAAGAATAGAATTTTTGGAACTAATATTTAATTTTTCAGTTAAAAAAAGGTCATAAGATTCTAAAGTCTTTCTTTTTTTTATGATAAAGCATTCATTAAACTCTTTATAACATTACAATCTAGTCTCCTGGACTAATGAAATATTCCCATCAGCTATTCATAGTATTTGGCAGATCATTGATCCATTGCATTAGACTAGTTCAAATGATTTTGAATTTTTTAAAACGGCGTAATCAAACAAAATTGTCTAGAATGCGAGTTGCTTCTAGGTTGACATATTTCTGGAGTCTATCTCTGTGACTTCTTGCATGCCTATTGATTTAATTTATTACTAAGTTAATTTCAAAATCTCTGTGAAGATCAGCTTTCTGTTATAACAGGGTGCTTTTGCAATATTTCTTTTGGAATCTTTTGATTGTATACCATAAGTCCATAGTAGCTTATTGGTTGTTGATAACGAATAGTTTCTTCCCATCAAGTTTGTAAAGTGTGTAGAACTTGTGATGTTGTTACATTTTAAAACAGTGTTTTAATCGGTGTTTTAAGTCTTTTCTGAAGACCTCTACGAAAAATCCATAGTCTTTCGATATTCTTTAGCATTATTGCTAAAAATTACATTACAAAAAAAAGATTATTGAATGATTCATTCTATAGTTTTCCATAAAATATGTCAAATACTCATTAAGTTTCCTCAAAATTCTTTATTTCATTTACATATTTAAAGTTCCAACAAATCATTTTGTAAAAAAATCAAATAGTTTTCCAGTCTCGTCACTCGTCAAATTATAGTAAAGGACATTTTGCGAACAATAAGACACTAAATACACAGTGAATACTTTCATTTTTTTTGTTATTAACTTAAACAATGATAGATCCAATAAATATTGAAAAAATAGCAAAGCCGAATACTACGTAATTATCTGCATTGAAGATTTTCAGAACGAAGTAAAACAGCAATTACATCGCAATTAAACACAACAAACATTATAATAATAAACAAACAATCGAAAAAATAAAAAAAATTACCACTTACTTAGGTACACAAGTAAAACACGACCGAAAACAATAACAATAACAATAACACAAAAATGTTACAAATTGACATTCTAAAAAATGTGTACAAAAAACAATAAAATGTCATCATGTTCCACAGTCGTAATAAGTGAACGTTCACTGCTATGGACAACATTCTTTAGCGCAGCAAATACAAAATGTTAATTTCCAGTGAAAATGACGAAATAATTATGTTTTGCATAATAAAAACAGCAACATACCCACATTGGTTTTGTACAGAACACATCACAGGCGATGTGTCTAAGCGAAGCTCAACAAACGTTTGATTGTGAGACTTATGAGACTTAATCCACCCAAAAGTCCACCTCTGCCCACCAGTGAAAATGTTGCGCCACGTCCAAAATCATCAAACATCATATCGAGTTTAAGAAAGAAATATTAAATATGAATAAATTGAATCTGCGATTCAAGAGATGAGTAATTCGACGCGCCTTTTTGTGATCGCGAGTCGTCGTGTTGTTTTTTCTGTTTTCTGTTTTTTGTTTTCTGTTCATCTCGAAATGAAATTTTTAATTTTCTCATCTCGAAAAATTTCATGAATCAAATGAGGTGTGTCCTCTGGACTTTTTAATCATTTATTTTTCTTGCCTTTAAATAGAGATTACAAAAACAGCAACAACAAGAAAACAATACAATTTGACCTCCTCCCCCTCAAAAAACATAACAAAACTCTCCTCTTTTTATTATCGCATCTATTATTCATATTTATTTGTCGTTATGACTTTAAAATAAATAAATAATAATCTCGTCTCGTCTCATCAATTCTTTGATTTAACAATCAGACAATAATTTAAAAAAAAAAGTTTCTGATCGATTACATCACACAACACCGGTTATAACAATTACCGTCGATCGTCACAGTTGGAAGTTTTTTTGAATTTTTTTTATTTTTAAATCTGGGTAAGGATTATAAAGACTAAAGGATCACTGTAGCAAAACTTTTCAGTGACTTTTCAAATGTGTGACCAATTTAAAAGGACAATCGACGATGACTTTGCTGAATTTTTATTTTTATTTTTTAGCTTTCATTTAGTTCAGGACGCAAAATTGTGAAAAATCAGTGGACAACGGTCGATTCGATTGAATAATAAACAAAATAAATAATAATAATAAAAATAATAATAGTAAAAAAAAAAATGTCATGTCCTTAATTTTAATTTTTCCTTTTTTGTCATTTTTATGATTGATTATTTTTTGGATTTTCATTGTTTTGTACAACATATAATTCATTTATTTTCAGCGTTGCCAAATTTATTCCATAAAATCTCTATTCTATCTAAAATCCTTGTCGTCTGGTAATACAAAAATAAAAACGAAACTTTTTCTTTACTGATTAAAACGTTAATAAATTTTTTGCCTTATTAAAAAAGAAATTCTTAAGTAATATGAGTACGTGTTGGGTGGTAAAGGTTTTAAAAGTCTTTTAAAGTTTGCAGCCCTTATAATGAGATTAAAATTAAAATTATGAATAAAAAAAAAAATATGGTCAACCCTCATATGTTACGTAAATAAAACGCGATAAACACGCGTCAATGAAATTTTACATTTTAATTATCCTTAAAAATAAGAGCTGAAAAATAAACAAAAAAGAAATTTATTTAATCTTTGTCTTTTGTGGACTAAAATCTTTTACAGTAAAACTAAAAAAGACAAGAAAAGTTTTTAATACTTTTAGTTGGTGCAAAGAAAAATCAGTCGTGCGTGTTAGTTTTTGTTATTCCTTTTATGTCCTTTTTTCGCTTTGTCCAATTCCTTTGTACAAACTTTTTAGTAGATCTTTCTTCCTTTTTTATGTTTATATTTTTTGGTCACAAAATCTAATTGAATCCCAATTTTACCTTTGATTTTATTTTAAAGTTATCAGTTGCTTTTAACGAATAAATTCAGGATACCACGATTCAGTTTTTTTTTTTATAAATTTTATTACATTTATAACAGGATTAAAGTTTTCGCAATACATTTTAATCCAATTTATTGACCAGAAGCGTAGCGTAACTAACATCACCCGTAAGACTTCCGTACATTTTGATTACGTGATAAATTGTATAATAGTCGCACCCTCTAACATGGGTTTTTTTTATATTTATTTATTCATGTGTTTTTTTTTTTTTTTTTTTTGTTATTTGAGATTTACTAGTTGACGGGATAGTAAAAAAAAATCGATCAGTAAGATCAATTTTTATGGACAAAAAACCGGGTTGATTCATTCCGAAAAAAAAAAATAAAGAAACAAAGCGATGAAAAATTAATAAAAAAAATTTCTAACAGGATGTAAATGATTGTATCAGCAGAGGATGTTTTATTGTTTATGCCATTGTTATGTCCTCATTCATCATAATACACAAATAATTCACTTCTACTTAATAATCGTGAAAAAGTATCAAATTTGACAAGGAAAGTGCCTAGAAAAAGTAAAATAAATTTTTTGAATTCATTGAATGATAATATGATAAATTATGCTGGTGATGATAATTTTTGTTTGTTTTTTTTTTACTTTTTATCACGAATAATAATTGTATGACGGAGTGCGGGAGATTAGTTTGTTTAACATTTTTTAATTGTCCCTTTTTTATATATTTTTTAATTGTGCATTGCATGATTTCTGCTTTATAAGGGTTATACGTATGTATGCTTTATATATTAATTTATAGAATTATTATCATTTGATAATCAGTTTAATTTTTATCCACCCACTTTCAATGTCTTTTCAAAAATGTTAGTAAAATTTGTTTTTTAATTTGTACATGCTATTAGTTATTAGTTATTGATAAATTAAATTTGATTGATTTGTGGATTATGTCAATAAATTTCATTAAAGAATTAAAACATACATTCTGCCAAAAGGTTTTCCGGAAGGACTGGTAATTTATATTATATGTAACGCTTCAAAAACTGTTTCACACCCAGGATTTAGTTTTTTCTTCAGAACATGAGTACTAAGTAAAAAATATAAATTTAAAAAATTAATTAATTGTCATTACTCCTTAAGAGTGCATTTGAAAGAGATCAAATATCTCGCGACTACATCGGTCTGGATTTATTATTATATTATTTTTATTTATTTCCTGATTTTCGTCCTATTTATACATTTTAATTATAACTGAAAATAATTTAAAGTGAACACATATTGTTCTAAAATAGCTCATTATTTCCGGACATTTCTTTAAATAATTCTATTGAGAAAAAAATTAAAAAATTCAAATAACATGACCTAGTATAATGACTAATATAAAGCAAAAACCATACTTCAAATGAATTTTAATTGTGATTTCAATTAATAACCAAACAAATATAATTAATAAAAAGCAAAAAAAAAAAAAAAACCGATGCCAGACAAAAGACAATTTTCCCTCACATTTTTCTTATCTACAAAGAAAAATCTTTATTAAACATACAGAGAAAAAACAAACCGAAAGAGATCTTATTGTTTTCTGTGAAAAATAAGTAAAGAATAACATTTAAAGATGCTTTAAAAAACGTTTCTGCCTGTGCTTATTAAACTTTTGAACCAAAAATAAAAGTATAAAAATCTAAATCTTCTTCAATAAATTCTCTTTTTATTTTTTTTTTCTTTCAATTTTTCCTTTCCATTTTTACGTTTCGTGACAATAATCATGATTTTTCTTATTTAAATCAATAGAAAAGATTCTGTTTTATTTTATGTTTGTTGCTTGTTGTACAGAGTTTTGAAAGGCTCAAAGGTGGGCTGATGGCATTTCTAACACACACACAAAACATTATTTAATTTTTATTTTTTCTGTGCCAAATTATAAAAATAATTTTGTTTTTTAATCCTTACTTAGCTAAGTCATGGACATGCAGAGTGCATATTTTAGGAGGACATTACAAAAGGTAAACAAACAATCGACACCTTTCGTTTTGTTTGTTTATTTAAATTTTTCTTTTTTTTTCTTCTTCTATTACACATAAATACTGGATTAGAATATCACTTACAAGGACTTTAAAGCTTAAATAGTAAACAAAAACTACGTAATGACACTCAATGATTATTCTTCGTAACATTTTTCTTTTTTTTTCACGAATGTTACCTGAGTTTACCTAAAATTACAAGTTTTATTGTTTGCTGCTTGTTGTTATGAAATGGAAAAATATTTGACAGATTGCAAGGAATTGAATTTAATTTCATTGAGGCCTCTTGCTATACAATTTTTTTATAATTATTTGACCACTTGATTATTAAGGGGAATTCTGTTTGCCATACTTCGAGTTCTTAAATTTCTTATAACATTTTTCACTTTAGTTTTTTTTTTTTTTTTTATGTAAAGAAAGATTGATCGGTACGAACTGATTGTTAAAATTATTTATTATCGCTTGATAATTGTTTGATGTCTGTATTTTTCAGTTGCGACAAGGGATGAACTTCAAATTGAGTTTATTAATATTTTTTAAGTAAGTATGGCTCAAGGTAATTTACTTTATTTATTTAACAATTATGTTTGTAAGAAATTGGAAAGTTTTCTTACGATTTTGTATTCTTAGATTCATTTTCTAATAGCTAAATTTTATTAAAATTCTTCTCAAGCATCTTGACCAATAAAATGGATATTTTCTGCATGATTACTTTATAAAAATTTAATTCAAAACATTAAAGAACGTCGAACTGTGGTTTTGTGCGGGGAAATTTTTTAAATTTAATAAAAATAAAAAATTATGTCCGGTAGTGTACAGATGGTTATAACGATGGAAACGAGAATCATAAAAGAGACAAAGTAAAAAAAACAAATCTAAACCTGACCAGAACAGTGTTAATGTTTTGCGTGCTTAATTGCCTTTAAGTCACACTTCAATTCAGCTAGACTTCTAAGTAATAAATGCAAAATTGTCGTTTCTTGCAGTTATTATTGCTTCCGTATGCCTGTGTACAGTTTTTTTTTACTTTTCTTTTTTTTTTTTTTTTAAATTAATTCAGTTGATTTACAAGTTAAGAAAATAAAAAATAAATAAATTGATTGCATTTAACATGATTATAAGAATTAAAATAAAATTTGTAGGATTATGCTTGTCATTCTGTGACGTTAATTTGCATGCTGTGCTGAAAATAAATATAGAGGAAATTCAATTAAAGAAAGAAAGAAAAAATAAAAGCTGAAAATGAGGAGGATGATCGCCTTTTCTATGAATGAATTATTATTGCGCTAAATATTCAACGAAACTGTAGAACGTACGACTGTTGTACGTATGATGCAATTTAATTAAGTAAAATAAATAAATTCTGTTTTAACACGATTTATAGGCATTTACATTTTATTGGCCTTCTGAAAATATTTGGTTAATTAATTAATTAATTTATTAATTAATTAAACGATAATTTTGTAAAATTGTACAAAAAAACTTGTATCGAAGTATAACTTCTTAGGATCGCAAGGACAGAAATTGTGGGTCAAATAATGAATGAGGATGTACATTAATATGGAGGTATTAAATTACTGATGAAGTTAACCAAAGTATGTAATATGCACAATCTGGTGGATTCTACTATATAATCCTTTTAAAACTATGATGATAGATCTACTTACCAGAACTGTTTATGAATCATGCTTCAAAATTCTAAGGAATCCTTTTATATTTCATGACAGAAAATGAAATTTCCTTAAGTGTAAAATCTTATAATTATTAAATTACATTAGGTGATGATAAACATTTATTCTTCTAAAAAAAATGAATTTCTTGGAATAAGATTCGCTATTATTCATTATTGCAAAAACTCTTTAAAGCTAAAATAAATGAAATTGAATTAAATTAAACAAATAAAGGGAGTAAAGCATAATTGTTTTTGTGTCAATAAAAGTAAAAAAGCGATAATACAATGGCCTACATTAACCACAATTTAAATACAAATTTTATATTGTTTTACATTTTATTTTTAATTACTTTTATTAACAGAAAAATGTGTAAAGGTCACTAGAAAAAAATATTTACTAAATAAGTAAGCGAACAGCCATCCAGCCTTATAATCTTATCGCCGACACCGCACTATTTGACGAGGCCTTGTTTTAATTTTTTTTCATTTTTTTTTAAACACTGCGGCATTGTCGGGTGTGTTGCGCTTTATCGCTGTTATTGGTCCACCTGTGCCATATATATATTTTTTTTTTGTTACAATTTTTTCTGTGTCAACTACGCCCGCATTCTATTATTATAAATTGCTTAAGGCCTTTTTTGTTTTGTTTTATTTAATTAAATTTTTGTTTTTTTTTTTTTTTTTTTTGCACAGGTTGAGCTAATTATTTTAATATTTAATAATTTTGAATGCCCATTTAAAATTTTTACTACCGTTTTAAAGGTTTACGGTGAATTAAAATAAATGACGTTGTTGTCACAACAAATTTTTTGATTATAGATGAAAATTTAATTTCTTTTTATAGTTCTATAAATTTATAAAAGGATTTGTAAGTGCAAACCGTCGCATTGTTTTCCATATGCTATTGGGATTTTAATTCGCATTATTACATACCTAGATTGTATATGTCACAGTCCTTGTTATAGACGTCACTGACTTTGTGCTATAATAACTAATTTACACAAATACAAAATATTTTATTCAATTGTCTTCGTTAAGTCACTTGCAATCATTATTTAATTTCAATTTAATTTAATTAATGAAATAAAACAACAAAATCGTGAATAATTTTTTTTATTTAATTTTCTCTTCTCTTCTCGTTTTTTTTTTTTTTTTTTTTTATTAACTGATTATCGATGAGGTTAGAATAGTTTGAAGCTTTTTATGATATTTAAATGTCATCTAGTCGCGCCATACTTTTCCTGCTTATTACAGAATAAACAAAAGAAATTCATTTAAAGTTTCGTTGAAAAAGAAAAAAAATAATTTTAAATTAAATTGTTTAAAAAGTCAAAGAAATACAATTTTTATGACTTAAATATGTTTTATGGCTTAATAAAGTAATAAAAGTAAATTACACAAAATACAATGAAGGCATATAAAAATTGTCTTATCAGGTGTTTCACTTTTAATTATAAATAAATAAATAAATGTTTGTTGCAATTGAAAAATTTAAATTTAAAAAATATGCAAGAAAAAATTAGCCAATACCGACCATAGTTACCTGGCGCACGCGTAACTTCAAAATAAAGTTTTTAATTCTTTTTCAGAAAAATAGTCTGCAAACAATGACAAGAAATTAGTAATAAAGAAAAGAAAAATATAAATAATACTAATTTGTAAATATTTGTGAAGGTTGGTCACGCTAATTGTTTGTCTGTTTGTTTATTTGTACGGACGGGCAACGATGTGACAATAATAACGCGCGCAGCTTACATTTTTTCATATTACTATTATTATTTATTTTTATTCATTTAATTGTTTTTAGCTTTTATTTTTCTTATTGGACAAATTATATATTATTCTTATTATTATTAAAAAACATAATAATAATAATAATAATAATAATAATAAAACAAAAGCTTGCAAACAAGCAAATTAAGTAAGAAGACAAAATTGTAAGTAAAGTAAAAACCATCACCAATCTAAGTACTGTACACATCGTTGTTAGGTGTAATTGTGCGTGAGTTTATCGCATTTTAACTAGAAAATAAAAATTTAATAATTTATTTTTAAAAAAATTAAAAAACATTAAAAAAAGCAACGACTTAAAAAAACATTATGATTATTATGACTCTAACAACGAAAATAACTGCGCAGCAGTAGCAGCTTCGTAATAAAACGTTCAGCTTAGCTGGACATGTTAAGTAAAATTTGTTTAGACAATTTATTTCAATTAAATTTTCCTTAGTTATATTTTCTTAATGAAATTACAAAATAGAAAAAATAAAAAAAAAAAAATAAATGAAAGAAGACAAATTAAAGCGTAAAGAAAGATTAAATATAAAAAAAGAGCAGAAAATCGTCAACCGTTGCATCATTATAAAACTGCAACAACAGTAATCATGTTTAAAAGCTGTCAAAGTAAATTTCCTCTTAAGAAGAAAAATAATAACAAAAGCAAAAAAAGAAGTTAAAAAAAATTTAAATGTAAATCTAATTCATCCCGAAATAAATGTTAAGTCGAATTAAGTATAAAAAACGACTTAAGTACAGTAAGCTACAGTTAAAAGCTCACAAATGTTTCTTTTTTCTTTTACCTTTACAGCAATGTAGCATCAATAAAACATGACAAGAAGTAGAAAAAGTTTGAAAAAATAAAATTAAAAAAAAAAAAAAAAAAAAAAACGTAGTGCACGATATTAACTGCAATGCAATGGTATTGCAATATTGCATTCTATTGCGTTTTTTTATTTTAATGGTTTAGTTTCACTTTAATATATATTTTTTTAATTTATTTACTTGAAAATGCTCATCTTTAGTTTTTATTAAAATAAAAATGAACAAACAAAGTGACGGACATAATTACTATATATGTGTACACGTACTGTGCATACAAAGTCAATCAAAATATATTTTTAAGCCATGCGCACAAGTAAAATAGTTTTTTTTATTTTTTTTATTTTTATTAATTTCCTTCAATTTTTCGAAAGTTAATTAATTATCGGAATTTTTAATAATATATTTTTTATTTATATTTAATTCTAAATAATTGACTTAGGTTAAGTGTAATCATTTGTTTTTTTTTTTTTTTAAGTTTGCACTGCATTAAGTGATAAATTTTAATAACATAATAAATAAATAATTCTTTACTAAGTGTTAGGTGTCAACTAAAGTACGTAACCTTTTTTTTTTATTATTAACATACTTTATGTCATTTAAACTTAATAAAAGTTAATTAAAAGATTTGCGCATAGGAGAAGAAGATTTTTTTTTCGTTTTTTTTTTATTATTTTAGCCTCACCTAATGCCAATAGAATTTATTTTAATGCTGAACCATTACTTATATTCATTCTATGTTGTATCATCTGTGATTTATTAACTTAAGTCGTATTCTTATTTTATTTTTAATGACTCAAATACAGAATCTAACAAACCATAACGAAATGTTCATTTAAATTTTCACCTGTGATTTGGTTTTTTTTTTTTTTTTTTACCTTTTTTACTGTATGGAAACAAAATTAAAATCAAATCAACTTTCGAAAATGACACAAATGTGATTTTATTTTGTCTTCCTTAGGTACAAACAACCGCAAATTTACAATTGAAGTAATTATATTGCGGTTTAGAACAGGTAGAAAAATTTGTAATTTTCATAATGTTTCATCCGAGACATCATAGTTCAGACTTAAATTCAGCTACCAAAACTCATCTTGCTATGATTTTTAAACGTTTTCGTTACAAGCGAATAATTTTTGTGATTTAAGTTAACCAGCAAATGGTTAGCAATCAATATGCAATATGTCTATGGCTTAAAAAGCAGTTAAGAAATGTTTACACGTAGTTTACGACGGGCCTGGTTAAAGTAATTTTGAAATAATTTTGAAAAAAGAAAAACTAAAAAGCTAACAAACACTATGTCACTATGATAAATTATAGAAGAAATTAAATCGTTACCACTCAGTTAACATGACTTAACGTTTCTAGCGTCAATTGAGCGAATAAAATTATGACAAACATTGGACCGCAGCTAACTATTTTGTTGTTCTGTTGTCCTAAATTTCATTTAAAGCATTTTTATTGTCTTCATTTAATTCGATTAAACTTTTTTTTCTTTTTTTTTTTTGCACTCAAGGTGTAAACAATGGAAGCTGGCGCACGCGAGGCCAATTTATTTATATTTTAAATTATTTTGTCGCGGTTTATATAAAAATTTAAATTTTTATCGATTTATTATAAATTTAGATTTGTATTTACTGATTTGTTTCGTGCTATTAATGTAATAAAATTTAATTTTTGTATCGACTTCCTTTAATTTGTTATTAAAAACTAGATTAACTAGACGTGTTGAAGGATAAGGGAAAAAAACCCCACCAAATTGCATATTAAACAGAATCAGTAACGATTGGGTTAGTCAATTTTGTGAGAGCTAATTTCAGTATGACTACAATTAGATATTGTTGAGTGCCAAACCTTTTATATAAACTATAATAAAAATAGTGATTAAATACTCTTGTTTTACAAGAAGTAAAAATAGAGATTTACATTGTCATATTAACATAACAGTTTGAACATCATCACATGGGTTATGTAGGTAGAACAAACCGTAAAATGAATTGAATATTTGATGAATATACTGACCAACCTTTAACAATTTATAAACAAAAACAGCAATTAAATTAATACACTCCAGAGTATCTACACATTAACTGAATGATTCAATAACAAAAATTGATCGTAAATCACGGAAGAATGGTAATAAAAGGCGTCAATAAAGTATAAATGGTACAGGCAAAAATAATAATAATAATAATCAAAGTTAATTGACAGATTACAAAATAGACGAAGGTGGTACCATCTTACTATGGCTAAGTACATAATATCAATAATGTTCTGATATTCAATGAGTATCGTATAGATACAACATGAAGCAATGTAAAAGATGCGCCACGCTTCATAATAATTATTGTTGTTGTTAGTAAAAGATCACTTCCTAGTCGCGACTTTATTGCTTATTTCATTAAGTTTTATTTTTATGAAAGAAATTCATGAGTCATTCATTCATAGTAATTTTTAGTCTTTTTCTTTTCTATATTTAATTGAATTTAATTTTAAACAATGTTCCTGTTGCCGTTGTTGTTCTTGTTGTTGTTTTTGTTGTTGTTGGTGCACAGTATGTACGAAGGTGGGCAAAATACAAGAGAACAAAAAATCAAAATTGTATTCATTAACCAACAAATATTATTATTTCATAATAGAGTAACAAAAAAAAAAAAAAAAATGTTTATAATCAATTAAAAATCTTCTCCTCTGTTGCTGTTATTTTGTTAATTTTTTATGTTTCTTGTTCATAGTCATCATAGCTCATCTATTTACGATGCTCGATACTGTTATTGGTTTGCAGTAAACATTTTATTTTTATTTTTATGTTATAAATTACATTTTAAATAATAACAATAAAATGGGAAGAGAAAACAAACATATATATATATAATATATATTATAAAATTGTGTTAAAATAATTTAATTATTTTTATGTTATTAAAGAAATTTGTGTACTGTGCAAAGCTTTTAGCATTTTACCATTTTCAGAATCTTTTATAATTAACTGTGTGCACTTTTGTTATGCCTCTCTGCTATATTTAAATTATTTTACTAAAAGCACAGAGTGTTACAGTATTGCGCTAGTTTCTTCTTTAATTTTAGGCTAGATTTAATAACTAATAGACAGCCAGTATACTTTAACGCCGTCTCATACGACATTTTTTTGCTATAAGACATTCTCAAATTTATTTATTAAAAACCATTTTGCAATACGAAAATACCTACGAGAACAAAAGGTTTGAAGTCTATTTCCCATATACTCCGGAATAAGATATAACAGTTACCAGTATAACACCTTTTGTGCATCATATTAACACTGTTATTATTACATAAGCGACCACCACGATTTATAGTTGACCGATAGCATCTAATCATATAAAGTAATTTATGTAACAAATGAAAAATGTAGGTCAATTGAACCTAATAATTAAAAAAAATTAATCTATGAGACAACCTGTAATACCTGCATAATTGAATAAATGATTTTAAATATTATGAAGCATAATTTTAATTCACACATTAATGTGATCATATATTAAAAGAGAAAACGCATAAATGTATTAGTGGTTTGTTCCTGTTGGTACTGTTACTTCGGTTGCTATTGCTGCTGTTGATTAATGAGGAATCGAGCAATAGAATGGATCGCACTGTAAGTGAAAAAAGTTATAAAATGAAAACAAATTTTTCTTTAAATGAAAACAATCAATTGTGGGTGAATAAATCATTACGTTTAATGTTTATCAATAACAACAGCAGCAGCAGCAGCAGTCGAAGTAATAGCAGCGCACCATCAGCAATATCTAGAAGAACAGCCAAAGAGTTTTTTTCTTCGTTATTTATTTATTAAATTTAAGAAGACAACAAAAAATCAATGAGTTTATGCAATTTGTGGTCATGCATTGTGTACTTAATTTATTATTATTGTTGTTGTTTCTGTTTCTGATTTTTTTTTTTTAATATTTATGTTTTTGTAATGAAAAGTACATTGCAGGAAATATGATTTATTGCGTGTGGCTAGATGGTTAATTAAGTAACTGACTTTTGACTAGCTGCTGTCTATCTCTCTGCGACTGACTCTGGCTGACAATAACACATTTTATTTTGCGTAATAGTTTGCCAATGTTTTTAATTAAAATTGTTTCATCTTACTTTGTGATTTTTCCTTGTGCCTTTACTTTTTCATTAAATATTTCATTAATTTACAGCTTAAGCTATTAGTTTCTAATATAAATTAAATTTCATTATAAAAATCAAAAATATTATTCACATATGATTATTTTATTTACCTGCATAGGACGCCCACTATATTTTTTTTTTTTTTTTATTGACATAATTATTTTTCTTCTTTCAGTATTCACTATATGAATTATTGAAACTCCTACCATTAATTGTCACATTAACAGCCAATTTAAACGAAAACCTTAAATTATTATTATTTTCTACATGCTTCACTAAATGAAATAAACTTTCTATTTAATTAATTATTTTATAATCAACCCACAAAAATATGTAAAGAGACGAAAAATATTGCATTGCAAAAAAATAATTTTTTTATTGGCCGAGATTTTATTTTCATATTTTTATATAAATGTGTGTAAGCAACTTACTAAGTGTATACTGATAGGAAGGTTCTCTAGGTGTTAAAAATCTTCATTGTTGTGCAATTATAGTAATCAGACAAACGAATGAAAAATATTAAAAACCGAATAATACTAGGCTGTTATCTATGCCACTGTACACTGTGGAAAAATATTATATATTGTCTGTTACTGATACTGTTAAGCGAAAAAAGCTTGATAAATTGGCAACAAAGAAAATATTCTATGTCTAACAACAAAATGTAATTAGGCCAATGTTAAACCACAAAATCAATGAATATTAAACTTATTTTATTTTTAATATCCGATGCCCATTGTCCAACGTTATATTATTTTTTAGCTATATTGGCGATAATCAACCCATTTGTTGATGTTTATCTGATCTATTTCATTTATTGGTTTTTAAGAACTAAATTAAATATGGGTGTTAAAAATGATATTTGTTACAGAATTATGTGTGATACTGTTTAGGAAGAAATGGTTATTTGAAGAATTCTCACCGCTCTTCGTATAGCTCATCCAAAGTAATTTTCAGTCAAATTGTTTTCTGATTTCTATTTTTATCGCAATTATATACGAATTACTGGATTTTTTACTGAATTCTTTTGAATCAACTAGCATAGTGTGTGGCCGATGTTGCAATTTATTTCCAGCGATAAACTGCTAATTTTGTATTATTTGCAAATTTGATAATAATTTCAAAATGTTTCTTTAATTGCAAATGTATGTCCATAATTTTCATAATTTTATTTGCAAATGATATTCAATAATTTCAGTATTTATTCTTAATTTCTTATGCATACAGAAAATGAAATTTAAATTAATCACGCGATGTACCGATCTAGTAATTTGTTGTTGTTTACTTAATAACAATTACTTCTTAGCTTTAGTTAAGTACAGTAAAGTTGAGAAAAGCTACAAAATTAGCCAACAATCTGCTAAAATGTTTATTCGTGCTGTAATTACATACGACAGACACGCTTATGACTTGTCACGTGGAGTTTATTGAATTCATTTTTTAAAACATGGAAAAACACGAGCTTTACGGAGCTTTTTCAATTTTTATGGCTTGATATTTTGAAATGAAAAACGTTTTGGAGAGTTTCTATTGTTTTTGATTATATTCCTGATGATTTGTGATGAAAATAAACAAACAAAACATTGCTGTTGTTGATATAAATATGTGATGACGATGATGACGATGATGATGATGATGATGACATGGTCACATGCAACAAATGCGACACAAAAAAGTTGAAAATATTAAATGCACGAAGCGGAAATAAATTTTTGATATAAACAAACGAAGTAAAGACATTTAAGAGAAAGCATTGCAAAAAATCACCCAACTGTTGGATATAAGAAACAAAAAAAAAAACAAAAAAAAAACAAAGACAGCATAAACATTATTAAACTTTCCACCCACCCAAAAACACTAGAAAAGAAATAAAAGCAGCGAATAATAATAAAATTAAAATAAAAAATTCATAGAATTAAACTGTTGATGGTGTGTAGGTCGATGTAAACGTCGTCGTTGTCGTCGTCTTCATCTTCTATGTTTTCCTTCGCTATTTTTAAAGCATTTTTTTACTCAAGACAAATTATTTTATAATCAAATCACGCATTTTGAATGAAATAATATAAACAAAAAATCACCTTATGCGTTTTTAAACATTTCTTTTGTTTTTAGTAAATTTATGTTTTCTATTTATTTTTTAATATCAATACATCAAAGAATCATATAACGACAATACAGAAAAAAAAGAAGAAGAAAAAGCCACAAAACAGAAACCTTTCATCCCTCTATAGATATTGTTTTTAGTTTACATTGAAAATAATAAATGAATATTATTGTGTTATGCAAGAGATTGACACTGGCGATGACTGTTGTAACGTAAAATGTCGTAATATTAGCTCATGTCTACTTTAGAATATATCCTCTCGAAAGCATCATAAAAGCACAAATTACATAATTGCTTTATATAAGTATTCCATTCTTTGAATCTCATTATATAATGGTTAATAAGAATGATTTTCATATACTTTGTTACGTTTTTTTTTTTCTTAACTTATGTAACTCGATTTTAATTTTTTACGAATATGATATTATTCCAATAATACATGATATTAAATTTAAATTATTAAAATAATTATCAAAAATCCTGTGTTTAAGGAAACTAACCTGCTTTATACTTTATTAAATTAATAATGCCTAAGAATGAAGTTTTTTATTTATAGAAGTTACAGTTGCTTAATTGATTGCTTCTTCAGTCAAACGTGTTTATTTCTTTTGTTTCGTGACCTAAAGCAACTTCCTTTATTTTCTTTGATTAGGATCCTATTTGTATTTTTAATTCCAATTAAAATTCTTTCTATATTTAATCATCATGCAGTGGATTTTGAAATTTACTATTAAATGCAGCTATGGACACTATTCAAAGAAGATTAAAAAAAAATTAAGCCTTGAACATGTACACTCAGAAGAGTGCTTACGCTAAATAAGTTTTGAGTTGCAAAATGACGAAATGTTTTGTCAATTTGACTCTTATTCCTATTCCAATATGGTTATAAACCCTAATAGTTTGCAAGTTTTTCTAAAAATTCAATTTTTTTTTTTTTTACCAAATTTACCGAATTGTGAGCTCAACTCAAGAATACGAACAAATTCAATAAAAGATTTTATACTCAAAGTTCGTACAACATAAGAAATTCGAACAATAATTTCGTTTAAACTATTTTAAAGCCAAACAAGGAAAAGCCAACATTTTTCGTTCATCAATTGCATGAAAGACAAAAAAAATAAAAAAAATCCGTGACAAATTTAACAACTTAAGAGAAATAAAAATCCGGCAAAAACATTATAGCAAAGTAGAAGAAATAAATTAAAAGTAGAAAAATCGCAAAAATAAAAAAGATTAATCGTGTGGGCAAAACTTGAAACAATAGACAAAATTTTCTTTAAATAATTCGCGTGACTTCTGGTAAGATGAATTTTAGTTTTTTGTCAACGAATAAATAAAATACAAAAAAAAATTTCTGCTTTATTATTTTTCACGAATTAAATTTTCCAGTTCCCACTGTTATTTTATTTCCTTTTCTCTTAATTCTTGAATTGAAATTTAAATTTACTTTTCTAAAGCGACGAAGAAATAATAACTTAGAAAAAAATTATTGCTGTTGGTTGTTATGTAGGTGTATCTGGAGAGGATGATCAGATGGTTGCAAAAATTTACAATAAATCGATTTACTTATTACCAGACAACTGGTAGCCGTGTCATATATTTCTATTATTGCTAACAAACAACCAGTTAATTGGTTAAAAAATAGACAACGGCATGCTGGCTATTTTTTCTTCGTTTTCTTTATCTTTGCAAAAGTAGCGAAAGGAAATAAATAAATGTTGAAAAACTGAAACGAGATGAAGATGAGCACTGTTAAAAACGTGGTGCAATTGCAAACTGTAATAAATAAAGAAATGTGGCTAAAGAGAGCAACGTAAAATGTAATAAAATGAATAACGAATATCGACTTTGGCGGAAGACAATAAATTTTTTTTTTTTTTTTTTACCTAGCCGTGCCAAATGATTTGTTTTCGACGTTTCGTAAACAATGAAACTTTAGCTGAATTTAATGAAAGATTTCTCTCGAAAATGAGTAAAGTGAACGAAGACAAATCCTAAAACCTGACGAAACGAAATAATTAAAAACAAAATACTCCCGATTTATTAAAAAGGTTTCACCAAATTTATATTTCTATGATAAATTGAAGGTTCAAAGCCGTATATCTAAAATCCTATATGATTTAAAGCTTTATTTCCGTTAATTCTGCAGCGGCTTGATGATGCTACTGTTTATTTGCTTCACTCTGTTCATTTGTTTTATTTATTTATTTTTACCACGTCACGTTTTTGTGAGCAATAACCGGCACCGCCACCGCCGCGCTTAAGATTTTTACTTTTTGATTATAACCGAATGTTAGATTCTGTAAGTTTTAATTTTTTTTTCTTTTTTATTCGCTGTTTGCACATGAGGAGGTTTTTTTTTCTCAAAATTATTTTATTACTTCGTAAATAATTTATATGAGAACTAGAAGTAATTGACGTAATATTTTTTTAGTTATTTTAGAGTTTTATTGCGGTACAGTTTTTTTTTTTTTTTTTTTGATATAACACTATTTATTTATTTAGCTAAGTAAACCAATCACCTTGCATAGTTATTTTTGTATTAGACCAGTGAAACAGTTCAAAGATAAGAAAGCTATCGTAGACAAATTAAGAAGATTCAAACTACAATTATCTCTGTCTCTGACTAACAGATTTACTTCTTAAGCTTTTAAAGCACACATATAATTTTTGTATTGACCTACAAACACGATCACATTATATATTTTCACACAAATTACTAATTTTGTTAATTTTATTTTTTTATTTTCCAACTTTAATAAATTAAAAACCAAATGAAAAAAGAAGAATATTTTCAATTTTCATGTTCGAAACCACCATCACGTATTTACTTATTTATTTATTTACTTATTTATCTAACACAGAAAAAATAAAAAACTATTAATATGAGAAAAATAATCTAAACACCGAGCAGCATCTTAATCATCTTTATAAAATAAGAAAATGATAATAAAAAATGCAAACATTGCATACAATTTCGTGTTTAAGTTTTCACGCGAATTGCATTTTTTTTTTTTCTTCTTCTTCTTTAATTTTTTAATAACGATCATTATTTATACACGAAAAATTATTATGATTATAATGCTGATTACGTGATCGCACATGTTGCTTATTGTTAAATTGTTAAATGTTGGTGGATGATTACGGTTCTATCGTCAGAATGGACAGTGATGGACTAGCACGATAACAATCCAGAGTTCATAATACTTGGGTAAAATCTAAAAACATTTAAAGACAACGTTACCAGTCGAAATTTCATGAAATCTTCTGTTGTAGCTGAGGACGATCGGATAAGTACTAAACCAACTAACCGGTAGTATCCATTGAAAGCTTTAGGCAAATAACTAAACACATTTAATTTCATTATAATAAAGAATAAATTACACAGAGTACATATTGCATAATAATTAGCAAAACTTTAATACCGGCCGTTCGGTAAATGTCAATAGTACACACCTGTTAAAGAAGGTACAACGACGATAAATAATTTGTGTTGGCCTTTTTCACTAGGTCTGTGTTGTGTTATGTCGATATTAAAGTGGCCGCAATAATAAAAAGCGCGAATATATATTTTTTTATTTATAGAATTTACTTTAAAAACGACCACGGCACGACAAAGTCAAGTGACCTCTCTCCTCTCTTTTATTTTTTACTTTTTTTTATTTTTTTTTTTTTTTCAATAATCATCTTAAACTTTTCATATATATAAATATATATATATATATATATATATATTTTTGCTGGTATTTACACAAAGAAAAGATAAAAGTTGTAATAAAATATATAGAAAATTTGCAATTCATCTTCATATTGTCTCTTTCACGCTGCACCTACATATAATTTGTAATGCAAAACATTAAATAAAAACAGTAACATGGGGATAGTTTGCCATTTAAAAGAAACGAAAATTAATAAAAATTTCATTAAACAACAACAACATAAAGTGCATAAAGGTCCAGAATTATTATTATTATTATTATTATTATTTCTTATTAGTACAAAAAATTTAAGCAAATAAATGGTATTTATAATGCAGAAAATCCAGAAGAAGACAAAAAAAAAGCATCGCAATATGTCGCATCACGTCCCTACTGTCGCCACCGTTACCAGTCATAATTTGTACATTTTTTATTATTATTATTATTTTCATTTTAATAAGTAAT
This sequence comes from Ptychoptera albimana, assembly GCA_961205885.1. Taxonomy (NCBI): domain Eukaryota; kingdom Metazoa; phylum Arthropoda; class Insecta; order Diptera; family Ptychopteridae; genus Ptychoptera; species Ptychoptera albimana. Next base: position 21,669,550 of record OY540803.1, read on the forward strand.
AAACAAGAAGAAAAAAAAACCATCGCCTAACCATGGGAAAACAAAGAAGAAGAAAATTTCGAAGAGAGCCAGAAGCCAGAGAAGTCGTTGAAATCGTTTTTGCCAACAATACTGCAAGATACACAGATATTTAAATTAATTTAATTCAATTTTTAGCATTTATTACAAAATTATAGTGGGACATAATTTGGATTAAATTTAAGTTCGTAAATAGTTCGTAGTTTTTAATTTTCCAGTTTTTACTTGTTGGAGAAACATTTCAAGAGAACTACACCTCAGACTTAAAGGAATATCCTATAAAAATGGTGAATTTGAATTTATTTTACCAGTTGAGAGCTTAACTCTTTATTATATTTAAGTTGTAACTACATTGTTGCTTTAATTAAAATAAAAGATGGATAGACATCTTAATTCCCTTCCTAGAATCCATAAACTAGTATATAATCGTGTATAGACTTGGTGTCATTACTACTGTACTGCATTGAAATATTAAAGGAAATGATTATACTGCTTCCTAAATCTTCTACATCGGTACATCTGAAATATTCATTTTACTCTATCGTATTTCAAATATTAAAAGATAAGAAACTAAAAAAATGTCCCGAATCATGAGACCAAAGTGTATCTGAAATGTTTGGTTGGATTTTCCGGTAGTTTCATGTTCTTTTTTTTTTTTGTTTTTTTTCATTTTAATATTTCAAAGCTTTTCGCCAAATGTTCATTTGATGACAAACCATGACCATGTGCTTTTGAAAAATGAGAAAAAAAAAAAAAACAAGGAAGATTATACAAAAATGTAGTGTGCAGATGTCTTAAATTTTTTATGTTGCTCAATGTAATGTTTTTTTTAAAATAAAATAAATAAAAACTGCGGTCATAGTCACGACGTTTCTTTTATTTATTTAAATCGAAGGCGATGTTGGTAACCAGAATCTAATATTCAACAAACAACAACAACAACGAGAAGTTACGAATAGAAAATAAAAAATCATTTCATAATATTTTAAGATTTTTCAATAATGAATTAAAAGCTTAATAATTTGCCATTCACTTGTTGCCAAAGAGACTTAATGCTACGTGAAACAATTCAAAAATGAAGTGAAGAAAAAAAAATTTTTTTTTTATTCGTGAATTTTGTTTGTCCGTTTTTAATTTTTTGTATTTGTTGTTTGGTACGTGGGTGGTTGTTTAATAGTTTTTTTTTTAAGTAAATAGGTAAAAAGGTAAACAGCAACAAACTATTTAAAAATAAAGAAAAGTCACATACAAATTATATCGAAGATGATATTTGCTAACAGATGTGTAATTTGTGTTCCTATGAAAATTGCTAAATTTTGATTATTGTTACTAATCAACTAAGAATTCAAACAAACCATAAAAAATAAATCTTGGACCATTAGTTCTATTATAAACTCTTTACTAGATGAAGAACGCGTTTAATATAAACCGAAGCCTTTGCTTTATGACAAACAATTGTACAGTTGATGTCACGAAACTTTCTATCTTGAAAATAATTAAAATAAATGAAGCTCGATAACAACCTGCTGTATAATACAGCACTGGCAAATGTGAAGTGCAGCAAAAAAAAGTAAAGTAGCTTTATGCATACAACATTGCGAATATGCTCAGTAAGCTGCAAACATTAACTAAGTAAGCTGTGCATGCTTATAACACAAATTCTTCTAAATTAATAAAAATTGAAGGTAAAAAAATATGAATTTTTGCTACAATTATTTCGTGATTTTTTATTTATTTAATTTTTTTTTTCTCATTTAATTTGTAAAAGCTTTCAGTTTTATTTAATTTTTATTGGATTTTAGTTTTTGCTGTTACTATTTTAATTGTTTTAAAACGACTATGAATGGGTTTTTTAGATGCTGCTGTGTTGAAATCGATATGATGCATTAGACAATTTATTGATTTCAATTTTAATTTTTTTTTCTTTGTTATATATTCACATAAAATTGCATTATTATTATAGTATTTAAAAGTGATTAAATGAATTTAGTAAAGTGAAATGTTTATTATTAAAATTGTTTAGTTGAAGCTTCTGCTGTTTTACATTGATCCAATTATTATATTTTTTTTTTTTCATGATTACTTTTATTACTTTGTTATGTTTTATAAATGATCGAAAATAGAGACTTTTAATTATAACACTTAAACTGCTAATTTCTTATTTTTACCTTTAGCGCTTGTGAAAAATTTAAGTAAAACATTTGTGTATGCAAAATATACTACACATTGGGCAATAAGATAAATAAGAAATAACTTAAAAGGTTATATATAGCAATAAAGGCACCTTTACAAAATTATTGTTTTGGAAAGCATGATTTTTTTCTCAGATATTGACCTGAAATTGTTAAAATATCCATCGCGGCAATAAGCATAATAATTAATAAACAATGCGTAATCAATGTCATTGCAAAGACGGTCCGTGAATACGTTCGTTCACACAGTTCTAAAGGATTTCTAAAATCAATTAAAATTCTCATCGATAATGAGCAAATTTTCTCAAAATTTTATTTATACGTCGTTAAGTTATTAATAATAATCCATAAAATGTAAAGTATACTAGCTTAGCAATATTAACGATAAACAAATGGATAGTGCAGTCTTAAGATCATTTATTTCATTATTTTAATTATCCAAATTCTAATGAAATCGCCCATAATACAATCAAAATTCAATATCACAATTAATCAATTCACTTAGTAATTATTATATACAAAAGCATAGTAATTAAGTGAATTATTTAAATAAAGAAAATCTGTATAATTACATAAGAACGAACAAAATAATTAATAATTAAGAAATAACGAAGCACTGAGCACGCTTTTATGTATTCACAGCATTCACATTATAATTCGTATAATTTTTCATTTGTTTGTTTTCCCTGTATTCTTCATTTTATCAGAATTAATTCTTTAGCTGAGTTCTTTTTACCTGTTTTTGTTATTTATTTATTTTTATTTTTCTTTATGCAAATTAGTCCACGAGAATTACATGTTTTCTTATAAATTTTTATTTTTTGCTTTTTTTTTTTTTTTCTTAACCTAAACTAAACGATAAGTAACAACAACAAACCGAATAATAATAAAAATGAATGAAAATAAAAAAAAAAAAAAAAAAAAAACGCGTAAAGCCAGCGAATACAGAAAATAAAGAAAATAAAGAAACGTTGAAACAGAAAAAGAGGAAGAGAAATTAACGTAAAACCGCGAAACAATTTTATTATTATGTTTATGTCTTCGTTTGTTTTTGTTTAATTTTTCTTTAAGAATTTTTTTTTTATAAAAAGTGGAATAAAAAAAACGAAACATCGCGCGCGACCGTGTTAAAAAGTTCAAATCGTTTTAAACTAAAAGAAGAAAAAATGAAAAAATAAAACTTTAAAAAAATACTAAATGGGTGGGAATGGGAGGTTAATGGTGCTCTTTTGCAATGGATAACTGCTTGTTGGCTTATCATTAATGGGCAAAGAAGTAAAAATAAACAAAAGAACAAAAGGATTTTGCACTTTCCCTGTTTAAAGCTTTTTTTGTTGATATTTTTTTATTTATAATTTTTGCATGTTTCAAGCATCTTGCCGAGTATTTTCTTGTTTTTTGTTTTTTTTTTTAATGACTTAATAAGGAAACACAATATTTCCAGCACTTGTAACATTTTTATTCGATTTATTTGCAACAGCGAAAATAAATTCCATAGCATTAATAGTTTCGTTTTGGATTAAGAAAAAAAAATCCAATAACGGTCATTGATTTGGTTATTTAAAAAAAATATTTTTTTTTCCATGAATATTGTTAAAAAACTCTCAGGACCTTAGTGTGACCCAATAAAAAAAAATACGAAAACAACCCCTAAAAAAGTATACAGCAAGCTGGAAAAAAAAGCATTAGACTAACCAAATGGACCTAAAAAGTGCACAAAGAATGATCACGAAGATGAGAAATTTATATGAAAAAAAAAAGCATAGATGCACCTTCATCTAATTTCATCTGATTTTATTTTATTTTCTGTTCTTTATAAAAGGTAATTTAGATCTTTATTGTTTGTTTTTCTTTTCTTTGTCCCCTCTGAGAGTTTTTTCTTATAAAAAAAAAATATTTCGCTACGATACCGTTGCTAGGGGTGAAATAAATATTTTAATAAAAAATGATCCTCAAAAAACCAACCAACCCTTCGAAATAATAATTTAAAAAAAAAATATTACGGATGTCACAAGAACACGATCTTTCCGGGGTAATATTGCATTTTATGTTTTTAAGTAATTTGCGCATGAAAAACATTATGCGCAATAGACAATCTTTTTGTCCATTGTTTAACAGAGAGATCTACAGAACAAAGATTTTTGCCGAGCAATTTTTTATTTTTTATTATAAATAAGAAAATAATAAAAAATAAGATAAACCATCGAGGGGTTATCAATATTAAGTAAAGCATAATCATAGGCACAACCACCACCATGCTAAACAATCTCGATTTTTTAAGGTCCAGGTTACGATCAAAAAAGGGTCCGTCGCGAGATTTCACTACATAAGATCGCATTTAGACATATGTGCGCATTATTTTTTATACTTTTCTCCCTTAAATAATAACAACAACAACAACAACAAACAAACACATTTTTTTTTTTAAAAGAAGATCGTGGTTAAATAAAAAAAAATTCTTTGATGATCATGGGAAGATTTTTTTTTATTCAATCTAAGGTGAGCCATCGAGAAAGAGGGACAAACAAAAAATAAGCACGGAAAAAAGTCTAAAAAAATATTGTATGGCTGCTGCGTACCTCGGGTTAGGGACGATTTTTTTTCAATCAAATCGTATTAAACGAAATAATTTATTTCAGTTGATTTTTTTTTTAATTTTCTTTTTTTGCTGGTCTAAGATATCCATGTTTAAAAAAAAATGTTGTTTTTTTATTTGTACAAGAAAACTAGGGCAGGACCATTGAACAGGCGAATTAATTTAGGATACTTTTTTTTTATGTTAGAAAAAAAATTATTTTTTTTTTAATCAAGATTGTTATTTTGTGGCTAATAAAAAAGGTATTTAATGGAGAAAAAAAAATTATCTATGACCACGAATCTTGTAGGATAACCAGGAATAACGCAGAAGAAATGCTTTGAGATGTCGGCATGTAATATTCAAGTTGTGCAATAGAATAAAATCTATGTAACGCTACAAATAAAAAATGTTTTTTTTTTAATTTACATTATTAGTTGAATAAATTGCATGTGTTTTTAGAATAAATTAATTAATTAATTAAAGAAATAAATTAATTTTTTTTTTTTTAATTAAAACTAGTAAAATTGACATGAAACTCAATATTATTAATAAAAAATTTGAAGAAAATATATTTTTTTAGACATGGGGCAAGAAACAACAAGAAAATCCGCAAGTAACCAAGTAACCGAAGGCAGGCATCAATCAGCCAGACAAATTGAACAGACCCGGGCTATAAAAAATTGATCAAATTACAACTTTGTTTCTTCATTTTTGTATATTAGAAATTAAATAACTGTATAATTTGATTCACCCGCTGATTTCTTTTATTTTATTTTCTTCATCATCTTTTGTTTGTCCTTCTAGTGATCAACAATAAAAAAAAAAAAAAAGGTTCGAATAGTGGATTTCTTTTGTTTTGATTCCTTTCTTCGTTTCATTTTTTTTTTATTTTTTGAAGAATTTTACAATTATCTCTTCTACCGCTTATTGTGTTTCTTTAAAAAAAATTCTCTTTTGGCTACCGCGAGCCAATTCTTGCTGCTGTTTTTATAATCAAATTCGACAAATAAATAAAAAAGAAATCTTTCCCTTTTCCCGATCATCTAATTTGTCTTAAATTCTTATTCGATGAAGATGCCTTGAAGAGTGCTATACAAAATTAAAACAGGTAAATATAAAAACAGATGGTCAAAAGGATTTTACCGTTTTTAATTTTTATTTTTTTCTCATATCCTTTACGGTTTTTTTTTTTTTTTTTGTTTTTTGTTTTGCAAATAGTTTCATTCAATTCTCGTTGTTTTTTTGTTAAAATAAATCAAAGAATGGAAGAAATAACCGTAGTTAAATTGCTGAATTAATTAATTATGAATATAGCGATAACGGAACATGAACAATTATAAAATAACCAAAAATTTCGATTATTTCATCAATCAACAAAAAACAATGACAAAAAACGGAAGCATTAAAAAGAGAAATTAACTGCGTACCATTCAATTCAATTAACTTTAAAATTAACGAAAAATGTATTTTCTTCTCTATTTTATTTTCAATAAAAAAGCAACCACACACAAATGGGGTGTAAATCAACACCCCGCGATTTACATACAACATACATTTTTTTTTTTTTTGTTAATAATTTTTTGTTTAATTTTAAATATCAAATGATTTATGCTAAACAACTGGATGGACCCTTTTTTTTTAAATATACTTTGTGAGACAACTGTGTGACCCAAAGATATGTGTAATATTTTTATTTTTTGGTTTGCCTGTCGGTGGTAATACATTTTGTTAATGGGGTGATGGTTTATTTAAAGAATTTTTCTATATTAAATAAAATAAATAAAGTTTGAAACACTAGGCACGAAAAAAATGGGCAGGGTACAGTTTAATCAAAAAAAAAAAAAAATTTGTTTGAACAACACTGAAATAATTTTTGCGTAAAAAAAAATAATTAAAATTACTGTGCTACTTACAGCCAAAAAAAAAAATAGCGTTTTTATGTATTAAGCAGGACATGTTTGTACCTCACAATACAGCATCAGCTTATAGAAGAAATAAAAGCAAAAGGTGAAATATTCAAAAATTAAGCATAAAAAACAAGCGACCCTACCATACCCCTATCTAAGGGTTAGTTTATTAACATAGCATACAGTAAAAAAAAAAGGATACATTACCGCGAATAAATATGAATTAAAAAAATATTTTCTATCCTTTATTAATAAATTTGAATGAAGGAAGGCATAAAAAACCGACATGGGTCACGTTTTTTTTTTTTTTTTTTATTATTTGATAGTCAAAGGGTTTTTTGTCCTTCATTTTAGTCTTTTTTTCTATTATTTATTTTTAGTATTCGCATGCAGATGAACAATGCTCAGCTCATAATTCAATGCTACATGGTTATATGTTTATGTTTGCATATTGCACCCGGATGGATCCTTTTTATTATTATTATTATTTTTTTTTTTATTATTTTGTTTTTTCATTAAATGTTTTTTTCTTTTATTAATTTTAATTCATTAGGGTGTAGCAATTGCAGTTTTATCAGCGTTTCTGTTCGGTTTTTCAATGATGATGGTAATTGTATCCTTTATTTCCGATTATTTTCTATTTTAGCCTTTTATTTTTCATATTAGAAAACCAAATAAGGATTGACTTTGGTAATGTGTTTAATACTGAGGGTGTTTAAATACAAATATTTAATTAATTTATTAAAATTAAAAAAAAAAACGAAAAACAAAAATATTGTGATAAATGCAAGGTGAGCGGAACAAGGAAGTATTATATCCTGTTAAATCCTTTTGACGGTAATTATTGATTTCTTCTGTTTATTATTTAATTTTATTGATTAACTGTAAGGATTATAAAAGATTTTTGTTCCAAACATGGACAACCGTAGAAAAATAGTAACAGCAGCCGTTACTGATTTTTTAAGAAAAATCAATAAATTAATGTCCGTAAAGAAAACAATGACAAAAAAAAGCTGCAAAAACTTAAAAGTGTGTGAAAATTCAAGATGATTTTATTTTATTTACTCTTAAGCAATAAAGGACATTTATGCAACAGCATAAAAAACGGACGATGATAAAAAATAAATATTTAAACCAAAACACAACTGGTGTTTATTTTGATTCACCCTTCATACACATATATATAAAAAAAAAAACATGAAGACCCAAATAATGAAGGCAAGAAAGAAAAAAAAACAGCAGCCGTGAGGAGATCTGCGTGTGAATTTTGTTTTTTTCTTTTTAGTTTTTTAAGCAAACCAAACGGTAAAGATGATGAATTTAAAAAAAAAGTCTACCCCAGGATCTGGTGTAAAAAAGAATTCAACAAAAAAATAAAACGTTTTGTCTGACCCCCTTGCACAACTTAAAAGGACAAGAATTTGGACTTGGAAACAACAATGAACGGGAATAAGCGATTAGGGAGATTTTAAATTATTTTTCATAAATGCAAAAAAAAAAAATCTAACTGTAAACCATGTAGTTGAAGCAAAAAAAAAAAGCTGAAAAAAAGGTCGAAAAAATAATTAGAAGAAAAAATTAAGGAAAAAAAGAAAAAAAATTCTACAATACCAATTGTGATTTGTTACAAATTGTACAATTTCCGGATGTAATAAAAAAAGGCATAACGAAACATACCTAACAACAAGAAACGAAAAAAAAAACAAAAAACACTGACCCAAGCAAATTAAGAATGATTAAAAAAAAACAGCCGATACCAAATCCTATTACACTTGTTTGTTGGATTTTTCTGTTTTTTTTTTTTTTTATTGCATTATGTCCAAATGCAGGACTCCTTTGTTTTTTTTCTTTTTCTTAAGTTTTTGTGGTTTTTTTTTTTTTTGTCCTTTTTTCACTTTCAAAATATTATGCCCATTTTACAACCGAAGTCACGGTCCCAACATATAAATTAGGCGCAGGCAAACAAATAATAATAACGAGCAATTTAATTTTCACGCAACCACAGAAAACCACAAACATACAAAAAAAAAAAAAAAGAAGAAAAGATAAAATAATTTCTTAAAGGATAGAAGATCCTTTATTTTTTTTTCTATTATTTTCATTTCCTTTTACTACTGTTCTATAGTAAAATCAAAGCAAATCAAAAATATTTCTATAGAAAATTAATTAATTCAATAAATGAAATATTCTTATCGGAAAGATCCTATTTTAATAAGAATAACAATATCGAATGACCGCGATTCAAAAGTAATCAATTCGTCACCCTAAAAAGGGAGCAAAAAAAAATATTATTATCAAATTTACACCCGAAGGATATTTTTTTTTGATTGATTGATTGATTCTATGCACAAAAAAAAGGATCAAATTTGTTATTTTTAAATTTTTCTTATTTAATTTTATTATTTTTAATTTCAATTAAACTGCAAACAAATTTAAATAAAAATTAATATTGAATCAAAAATTTTGTTATTTTCGAAGAAAGAAATTTTCTTTATTCTGTTAGAAAACGAAATAATAATTCTGAAATGCTGCATACGTACAATTACTGTTCAACGAACAAACGATTAATTTGTGAAAATTATTTTAAATATATTAAGAAACTACATAATTACGTAATACGAGTAGGCAATAACTTTATTTTTTTATTTTTTATAAATCGCTGCTAAATGTAGTAAATTATCCGTAAAATCAATTAAATTTTAAACCAAAATAAAAAGTTTGAAAATTATTTAGTAAATGTCACCTTTGGCGTTAATCCACATTATAATAATTTCCTCCCTCTCTCTATTTTTTACCTAAATACAGAATTTTTTTTTATTAATTCTAAAATATATAATTTATGTCTATTAATTCTAATTTTGATTATGATTGTCCGCCTATGGACTTCTGGTCTTTCAATTTCTTCTTTATTGCAGTAGTACACAACACGAATAAACGATCAGCTTGTGGCAACGTGGCCTGCCTACACATAAAAACGAGATCATCGTAACACCAAACAAACTAGTCACGAAATTGATAATAAAAATCTGTAAGGCGGTTAGTTTTTACACATTTTCAAATAAAAGTAAGCGCCATTGATCACCTAACAAACTAATTGTTTAAAAATTATTGTTTAATAAAGCTAAATTCCTTTCAATTAAACTTTTTTTTTATTTATTTAATTTTTTTATTATTATTATTATTACTACTACTAAATGTTGCTGGCATTGATCGTGTTACTTTTGCATTGATTACACTTAAGTTATAATAATGCTGAAGTCAATATAATAAACAAATAACCAACGAAACAACTGGCGTAACAATAGACAAAACCGCAATAAAAAAATATTTATTTTTAAGTAAAACACGATAAATAACATAATAAATAAAAAAAAACTAAAATACTGTAGGAAAAAAAACCCTACAACCCTATTAAAACAACATAAATCTTATGTTTTTGTCCACCCTCTTTTTGTGTTTTTTTTTTTTTTTTTTGTTATTTCTGTATTGCTGCTACCGACATACATTTATTGCATTAAATAACAAAAAAAAAAAAAAAACTAAACTAAAACAAGATTAAAAAATTGCTTCTAACCTGTTGCAGCAGCCGCATTATTTTTTCTTACATTTTGTATTTTTATTTGATTCACTTATGACATAAAAACGGAAAATTTGAAATCAAAATCAGATTAATCTGGACAAAAGGTGGCTCAATGCATTGCTGGTCATCCGGTTGAATAGTACGATTTTGTTTGCTGACTGCTAAAAATTATAATCATGTAATTGATAATTATTAATATTATAATTATTAATAATTATAATTATTTATTATTCAGGATGTAATTTGTTGCATGAATTATTAAAGAATTAAAATAATGTTCAAGCACCGCATAATATTTTTTTTGTAGTTAACAGAAGAAGTGGTAAAATTAGGTCAACCAACCCACCGAAATAAATAAACACCAAACAGCCCTAAAACCATCGCCAGTTAATAAACTGGAAAAAATTAACGATTTTTTTCCTTTAAAAATCAAAAGTTTGATCAATTTATTTAACGAATAAAAGAAAGAAAAAAAACATCAAGAAACAAAATCATACCAAGCCACCTATAAATGTCAATTTGTCGTTTAATGTTGCTTTCGTGTAAATAAAAATATTCATGTTTTCGTAAAACTATTCAAGATTAGCAAAAACGAAAATAAATAAACAAAGAAACAGAAACCAATGAAACAGAAAAAACAAATTGAGGTTATGATCAGGTTATATTAGAAAAGTTATTATTGGGTGGTCTTTGTTCTATTTAACCTTTTATAATATCTGAACACCCTCTTAAAATCAATAATACACCAACAACAGCTTAAAAAAAACGATAAAACGACATTAACAATTCAACAAAAACATATTTAACCTCAAAAAACTAATTTTGTGCGACTTAAATAATAAAAGAATAAAATTTTATTTTCGTAACAATTTCTTGTAATCTAGTGTCACTATTTGTTGCGACACGTACCAAAAGGGACCTCACAAACTGATCGAAATGGTAACAACCAGGTGATTGTTATAATTACATAAAATTAAATCGCATATTACACAGGCGTTATTCCTGTTTAGTCGAAAAAGTGTAAATTCGATGAAAGGTCACCAAATTCCCCTAAATTCGCTGACCTCTGAGCAAAAAATTGGAAAACTCCAATAAAAATGCAGATGCAAAATCAATTTTTTTTTTACGCAACATACGACACGCGACACAATAAAAATTATTAAACATTTTATTAGGTTATTCAACATTAATAACATTAAACAGAACATGGGCACAATATAAAAAAATTACAAAGTAATTAATTGACATAAATAAAGAAAACATTAAAATGTATACGCTAATTTCTAATTTAATCAATGCATAATTCAATCAAAATCTAAATAATTAAACTGTTCCGTGCTAAAATTTGTGACATTTAATCAAAAAAAAAAAAAAAAAAGAAATTAAAAATCATTACTCATGCGGGTAAATAATAATTAAAATCGCATGCACAATAAAAATAATTTTCATTAATCACGGATTAAATTAAATTGATTTAAATCAAATTTCAATAAAATTCGAATAAAAGTTAATTTGTAATAATGAAAAAACGCGAAAAATCGTTAATAATTTTGTTCACTCTCTTTTCAAATTAAAGAAAATAAACGTTAAAAATAAATCAAAGCGTAAGAATAAACAAATTATAAATAAACTATTAAAGCTCGTCTTCTTTCTTTCTTTTTTTTTTTCCTTTATTTAAATTTGGCGTTAATGTATGAAAAAACGTCAAAAAAAAAATTCATTTCTACCCGACATTTATGACAATACTATGGAGAAAAAAAAAGTTGAAATGCGACCACCGCGGGTACCGATATCTCGGTGTACCTTAAAAAACTCTTCAATTTTTTTATCTTTTTTTTTTGCTTTCACTATAAAAAATAGGACGTTGTACCCTACATTCAATGGTTTTTTTTTCTTAAAAATACTTTTTTCAATATTCAAATTAAGGGTTGAAGATAATAATAATAAACAGAAATAAACAATAACAACAACAACAAAGGAGCTAAGAAAAAGGAAAAAGAAAAAAAAAGTAATATTATTATTCTAATTAGTTTTCAGGGTACAGTAGTTTGTCTATAGTGGAAAACGTCATAAAAAAAATTATTTTTAATAATAAATTTTCTTTATAATTAATTAGATTGTCAATGGCAACTTTGTTTGGTTATTTTTCTTTAAGAAAAAAAAAAAAAAAAACTCACCTTAAACCCAAACAATGTTGTCAATTGTTAATTTTTTTTTCCAATATTATTTCTTGTATTTCGCTGCAGCTAGGCAACGGTAACAAAGTGAATTAAATGAACTTTTTTTTTGTTCGAAGACAAGTTTTTTTTACGCTTAGTTTTTAAAACAGCTTAAATAATTTAATATAGGAAGATAGGGTTTTTCGTTTGTTTTTTTTTTTTACTTAGTTGTATCTTTAGATGGGTTAAGGAGTTTTTTTTTTTTTTTTTAAGTTTATTTTTAGCTTAAAAAACTTGAAAACTTTTACTCGTAATTACACGGTTTATAAAAACAAATAAAACTTAATCTTAGGTAAGGAACATTAGTAGAATAAGGAAACAATAAAAAGAACGGTGAAGTAGCGTTTTTTATAGCATTAAGCTTTTTATGTATAAATAAATTTGAATTCAATTAGCAACAGTTTGGAAATTGCTACGTAAGTGTCTCATCGAATTGTCGTTAAATGCCAAATGATTTATTTATTTGTTTTTGATAAATTTTTACGTTTATGCTGTTTATTTAATGAAACTTTTTGAAGTTCACAGAATCTTGAGAAGCTCTGTATTAACAATAATAACAACACAGTACCAAAAAAAAAAACTTATTTAACGAGAAAAAAAGAGGAAACATAGGAAATAGATAAACAGAAATAAAATCATAAGATAATAAATCCCAATAACAGAACTAGAATAGATTGTATGAAAAATTCGCATAAATTATAAACATTAAGCTAGTTGACTTAAGTTAGAAATTATAATTGATTTTATTATAATCTGCCTACAGCTTGCAGATCTTTTTACATCAAAAAGAGAAATTGTATGTTGGTGGTTATAAAAAACGAAATGTCTTCAATAACCTATGGACATTAATTTTGCGTTACACAATTTCTGCAGGATTTATTTTTATACAAATAATCTAATGAAAATAGCTTGTAAAATGTTGGAATAACAACGCCTTAACGTATCGAGAACAACCAATTACAACTACAATTGTCGGATTATTTTATTTTCATATTTTAATTTACATTTCTCTAGACAACAAAAAAAAAAAAATCTTTCTTGTAATAAAATACCGCAAATATACAAAATAGAAAATTATGATTTCATAACGCATTCGTAGCAAAACTAAATTATTTTCTATAGACTAGTCACCCTCTCCATTGTGTAGTTTTCATTTATGTTCGCTTTTCAGTATGGGCAGTCAGAACTAGAAAGCGAAACAAAACAGTTAAATAGGAGAAAAAATATGATGACGATGACTGACATCTCTTTTGAATATAACGGACAGTTCTTTAAATGTTTACCCGAATATTACATAAAATAAGCATGCAATAGATCAACAAATAGAAAAGGGACCGCAAAAATCAACCGACAAAACGCAAGTCTAAATATAGCGCAACGTTACTAGACTTGCTAATACTGCTAAACAAGAAAAAAACCGATTCACGCATTTCATCAATTTTTGTTAAAATCATAAAAATTATTAAATGAAATTCTGTCAGGATCAGATTTTTGCGCACCCCATAAAAGGACGATGTGCTGTGTATTTTACTTGAAAATATTTTTTTTTGTTTGCTAAAATCAGCCTAAAGCTGATCAATCTCGGTCGATTTATTCGTTTAAGAAATTTTTTTTGTGGCCTTTCCTTAACAAATATTTTTTTATTGTCTAATTTTATTAAAATTTCAAGGATTAAAATCTCTTCTTTTTTTTTACCTAACTTTCATTTGTGGTTGGTTAAGATGCGTTTAATTCCAGTTTTTTTGTGAGTTTTGTAATTTTTTGTTAAAAAATATTCAATAATGCGGAAAATTGTGGTAATCATAGTATTTTTATTATTTTTTTGCTAAGTAAGTTAAGCACTAACAAAAGGATACAATAAATGTTTTTTTTTTTATATTTTATTATCCTACAATTGTTGGTTGAATTGTAGAGAAAGAAAAAAACCCGTAAAAAACGCATTAAAGAAGGCAGGGAAAAATTTGCGCGAAAACGTGTCAAAGTCGTAATAGCAAATGTTTTGTTGTCTGTAAATAATCCTGTCCGGGTGGTGTGATGACCGAGAACAACAACAAAAAGAAAAACATGTAGAAATACCCTTAAAACCAAGAAACAAACTATGTATGATCGTTATCTAGGCTCGATTGTTTTCTTTTTTTTTTATTCCAGCATTTATCGCAGCATTACATAACCGGAAAAAATAAATTCATTAATAATAATTATTTGTGTCAAGGAATATGAAACGGACAATTTACTCATGCAGAAATATCAAACAAATAATTTTTTTTTTTTTTTTGTTGTTGATAATAATTAAAATTTTGCACAAATATTTCAGGGTAAGCAATAAATCTAAATGTAGAAATATGTTATGTCATGATATCAGGACTACTGTCATGATAGTCACAAAACTTTGTTTACTTATTTCTTATTATTGATTACTGATAATCGATTTTATATTTTAATTTAGTTCAACGCAGCCACAAAATCAATTTTTATTCGATTAAACGATGAATAAAAAGTATTTGAGTCATACACACACAGTTACCACCAAAATTATAATCACCTGCTGATGTCCAGCGGTAACAATAATATTGTGTCTTTACAAACAATTGTTTTTTACTCGGCACCCCACGCTATTTACCTTTAATAAACAAATTCCAATTTACAAAAAACAATAATTGATCAAACAATTGATAGTTTACAACATTTGCGTTTTGTTTTGTTCGAGTATCTAATTTCGTTTTTTATTTATTTTATTTTTTATGGTCATTTGGCCACTTTTTTTTTTTTTTTTTTATTTAGCTGACAATTAATTTTGTTATTTATCCCTCACCTTGTTATTTTTATTCTATTTCATTTAAATATCTAGAACCCTCGATGGATAGAAACAAAATAAACAGAAATTTTCAGACAAAAAATATAATTTTTGCATAGAAAACCGAAATTTTCCCTAACAGAAAAATAATAAAATTATTGTTTTTTGTATGCCTTTAAAATCTAGGACAACCCGATTGATTTTTAGTCAAATAAAATATAAAAATACAAATCAATTTTGATCTGGCGAGAAAACCAAAACCAAAAAAAAAAAGACTAAAGGAAAACGGAAAAAAAAATATATAAAAAAAGGTCAAGAGGTTATTTTAGGGTCGTGGTAGCTCACAGACGTCGCCTTTCGTAACACGGAAAAAAAATTCTACGTAACCAAAATTAGAAACATTAATTGTGCAAATAAAAAATAATAAAAATACGTGGGGTGGTTTGTTTAGGCCAGATCGATGAGTAAAAATAATAAAAATTTCCATGAAATTGGACAACCGCTGACCGTTTTATTGCGCATTTTTCTGCCGTCTCTGATTTTATGCAAATAATTGCAAACAAAAATAAAATAATAACAAAACGAAAATAATTTTATTGATTTATTAGAAAATTAATTTATTTGCAGCTGTTTGTTGCTTCGTTACCATCGTTTATTTATTTATTTTTTTTTTTTTGTTTTTTTTTTTTTAGTTATTATTACTTCGAAAAAATTAAAAAAAAAGAAACTGAAGAAAAGTATCGCTTTATCCACGATAAAAAGAAAAATGAACAAAAAAAAATGAAAAAAAAAAACGCTATAAAAAGTGATGTAACCTGATCTAACGCACAATTTTACATCTTTAAACGCAAAAAAAAAGTCCTTAAAGTCTTAATACAGCAGCAAAAACTAATTTAACAAAAAAAAAAAAAAAAAACATAGCTCATCCGCACCCGCGCTATTTTTTTAAGATAAAAAAAAAACTTTTTCTCCTTCATTATTTCACTCAACTAAAAAGAAAAAAATACAACATCCTTTATGAATTAAAATAAAAAATGTGTCATGCGCTGAAAAAGTGAAGAAAGAAAAAAATAAAGCCAGTAAAGTAGTCTACGTCGGCGCACAGAAGCAAAAAAAAAAATGGTCTCTGCCCACAAACTTTTTACTTAAGTTTTTTTTTATTTTTTTTTTCTTATTCAATTCGAGGGTCTAAATAATGAAAGGAAGAAATAAAAAAAAAACTGTGGATGCTGTGAAAGGAAATCAAATCTCATCAACAGTTTTTTAAGTTTTTTTTTTTTTTTTTTTCATTTACTCCTTGTTCTGCTGCTTGTAATCCTAATAAAGAAACTAAAAAATTATATATAAAAAAAATTCCTTTCAATAACTTGATGATTCTTTTGATTCGCATTAATGAAATAACCCTCGCAGTATTGTCGCATATTTTTGTATTAAGAAATAACAACAAAAAAAAAAGTTAAATAATAGCCGAAGGGATGAAATAAAAAAAAATCTAGTTAGACCCCGCACATTATTGGTCCGAAATATCAGGTTCTTATTTCATCGTAGTTTCTTGTTCCTTTCTTCTACAGTTTCGAGTTTTAAACATGTGTGGATTATTATTTTTATTATTTATTTTTTTCTTTTTTGATTGACGTGATTAAGGATCTTAAGGTACTTTCTCAGTTTTTGTCTTTAATTGACTGAATTTTTATTTTCTTTTTCGAAATTCTTAAAGAATTTTTTAAGACTTAATCAAAATTTGACCATTTGATTGACAAGTTTTAGATTTTAAAGTTTTTTTGTTGTTGTTGTTGTTGTTTCTGATCAACTAAGCTTATGTTTTTTTTAAAAAAGGTTTTTTAATTATATTATTTGTGTTATTTTTAGTTCATTTCTGATTGAAAGAGATTTTCTTTTATAAAACAATAATGAACGATTACAGGGATAACCCTAAAAGTACTTGATGTAGATACTTCTTGTAGGTCAAAAAGTTAAAAAACAATTTCAATAAAGAAATGAAACTCCTTAATGCAAAAAATTGACCACTTTGTTATACAACAATTATATGCTTGACCTTAGCACCGTTAACCCCTTTACACGATCCTACAAAATTTTATTATTCCTAGTGATACACGTTTCTTATTGTGATCGGAGACAATAATAATACCTGATTTACATATGAAAAAGGTGAAGCAAATGTTACAATAAATAAAGAAAAATTAAATCATAGTTTGACCCTTTTAGGTGGCCTTAAGTCCTAAACGTTATTACTTTATTCATGACTTGAATATAATTTTTCGGATAATAATTCGATATTATTTACCTTTTTTCTGGCAGTACAAAAGCAATTTTTCTTATTATTTCTGTGTGTATAAAAGGACACAATGGAATAAAGGACAAACAACAGATGAATAGAAATGTCGTCTAGTTTTGGTCCTAAAATTATTTATTTTTTTGATAAAAAACAGATTTTTTTTTCGTTTTTTCTTACATTTTCCTTTCTTTTCTTATTATTGGACAAAAATTGTTTAGATTGTCAAAAAAATGCATTCTATTGCATCCTTTCGTCATCTATTATTACATAAAAAAAGGGGTCATAATACAACAAAAAATAAAAAAGGATTTACAAAACACGAAGGCATAGAAGAAGAAAACAATCTTTAAGATTGTAATCTTGATACAACTGAAACTGAAATGCATTCATTAACTGCAGTAGCAGCAGCAACAGAACAGCAGCTGGGCACTTTTGGCTACAGAAATAAAAAAAAATTTAATTATTTTAAATTTAAAATTAAAACATTAAAAATCAGTTTTTACGTAAAAACTGAAAGCACCCTAACAATAATTTTGTCTTAATTTCTGTAAGGGTTCATGAGGTTAACAAAACATCTTGGTTTAGTCTTCCGTTTGTTGCATATTCATATTCTCCACATATGTAAGTATTTCTCTCGAATATTTTGTCCATCGTCACTAGTAGGATTACTGCATTTAATGTTTATAACATTGTTACTAAAATTAGATCAGTTAAATTAAAAAAAAAAAAAAAAAAAAAACCAAAAAGATCCACCCTCACCCTTGTAAATATCAATCGTCACATGATCGCCTAAACACAGGATATTATTGTCTGGTTGTCTGGCGTAAAAGAAAAAAGAAGAAAAACGTGAAACTCCTTAACAAAAACAGGATGTTCTGTGTATAACTATCTCCTTTTATTATTTTAATATTTTTTTTTTTATTTTATTTATTTTTAATGCAAAAAGCAGCACTGCAAGTCTACAGAGGAGAACAGAAATGACAAAATTAAACCGAAAAAACTTCGTTTACTTCATAAATATCTTTATTCTGAATCCTTTATGTAATTAAAATCACTAGCGCTGCTTAATTAACCATCCTTTAACTCTCTCTCTCTCTCTCTCTCTCTCTCTCTCTCTCTCTCTTTCTCTCTTTCTCTCTCTTCAATTCTACACCAAAAGACACATAAATGCAATCATTTGCTTTCTAGTTAGTCTTTTGACATGAAAAAACATGTGTTTTGTTGCCGTTACTTAATTTCTATCACATGTACTTAAACGTAAATAACCGGACCCTAGGTTAGTTTTATGTTTTTTTTTTTTTGTTCATCATTTTTATTTATTTTATTTATTTTTTTTTTAACATAAAAAACAACTGTGTGTGTCTGTTTCTTTTTTAAATTTGAGTTTTTTTTTTTTTAATGTTTGTTGTTATTTCATATTTTATGATTTTAATTACTTAATTTTAAGCCACAAAACACAGAATAAGAAACGAAATGAAAATGAAAAGTTTTTCTAAACTTTTTTTAAAATTATGATTTGTTTACCATAAGAGGACTATAAGTGCAGTTGGAATACATTGATTATTTGTCTGTTATTCTTAAATATACAAAAAGCATGTTCAATATACCTGAAATTAATTGTTAAATACTTTGAGAGTCAATTATTCCTTAATTTTAAACTAAAATTAATATTTTAACACATAATCAATGCATCAATAAAACAAATTGATTGTAAACAATCAATTTTATTTTTATATTAAAATGAGAGTATTACTGTTCAGTGAATAGCTTCACTTGGTTTTACAGGAATTAAACAGGTATACAAAACCTTGAACGAATGGCTAATAAATTAGGATAATGTTGATAACCCAACGATCTATAAGAAATCTTTTATTTCAACGATTTGGAAATCACAGATGAAAAACGAGCACAATAGAATCGAAGAAATATATACAGTTTTATAATTGACACTATAAATATCTCAACAATCAATCAATTTATAGTTAAATTCACTGTGCAAATAAACTTCTTATGTTACTTGTTGCTTGTTATATAAGTTAAAACTGTAAAAATTATTGCTAAATATATATTTTATCTATGCAACAAAAAATAAATTATACTCATCTATTTATCTAGATACTCATAACTGCATAATACTTAATGAATGATAAACCCTTCATGTACTAAATTCAATCATTAAAAATATAAAATATAATATTAATAAACACAAAACTCCATGAAAATGAAAAAAAAAAAAAAAAACAAATTAATGATAAAAACAAAGAATAATAAGATATATAAAAAATAAATAAATATCACAAATTACTATTGACTGTGGTTATTTTTAAGGATTAAATTAACAAGAAGCCATTAATATTCTCAATATAAAAATAATTGTTTTCCATTTCTATATTCTTAGAATAAAGTTATCAGCGTTTGATTTCTTAAAACAGTGAGAAATTTTTTTTGTTTAAAAAACATACATAGGAGCAAATATTAAAAATAGATAGATAACACCTACACCATTGGTAAAGTTTACTTTCAACATAAAATAATTATTATTAAATGAACTTGAATTTGGTAGCTGCGGCTGCACCCAACGACTGTTGCTTTAATTACTTGACGGCCGTACATCACCAATGTAGAACTATTTTTAGATTTGAAAACTCTAAAATTCATCAACTGTTGTCCCTTTGGTTGGTAGGGAGACGTTTTACCACTATTTCGTGTTTGTTTTTAACATTTCTTACATTTAAAAAAAGGAGAGATGAAATGATTTTTTTCTTTAAAAAATTGTGGGGTGACTATAATTAGACTGATTTAACATGTAAAATGTGTTATTTTTATACTTTTTGTTTTATTGCTTTGTCTTTTGCTTTATTTTCTTAATTTTATGTTTTATTATGTTGTTATTTAGGGTAAAGTCCTAAATGCTTTAAATATTTCTTAGGCATGGAAAATACAGGACAACAAAAGCAGCAGAGACACACTGAAATAGTGTTATTAGTAATCATAAGCTGTTTTAAAAACATAAATATAGAGCTCCGGAACGACCTAGTAACTATCCTCTATAAAATATTATAAAATTTGATTGTATAATCTATGAATTAACGAACAACAAAATAAGATTCCAAACATCATAACATAAGATTGATTAAATAAACCAACATGCAACAAAACAAAAATTCTTATCCTCAAGATTTGATTCAATGAATAAATGAATAAATAAAATTTGCAAAAATATTGTAAAAGTAAAAAATAACCAAAGGTAAAATTTTATCGGCGACACCGGCGACTAGGACGACAATGACGTAGTTATTAAACGACCATTAACTTTGATTATAATAAACAATAACAGTAATAATAATAATAATAATATTTTCTTCATCGTCCTCTTCTGTTGCTTCTACAACCGGTGCCAATGTGTACCAGACAACAAATGTGTTTTGTGTTTTTGTACTCTTATAGTCTATTTTCCATTTTAGTTTTAATTTTTTATTTTTTTTTAATGTATATTTAACTTTTAGATTGTTTATGTCTCTAAATAGACCATCAAACACGAACATCCAATGGTCATTATTAATTTCTCATACAAAAGCTAAAAACCTTATTTAACCTTAATCCACCTTTTAACATGAAAATAATAAATGAAACAGTTTAAAAAAGAAAAAAAAAAACTTCTGACGTATTTCCCACCCTTAATTACCACCCTTCGCATTTATATTTATTTTTATAATTTTCTTTCCGACAACTAAGGTGGTTGCTTGTCTTTTAAGGACTATAATGCGCGTTTTAACAATAAATTTGCTATATAAAAACTGTAGAATTTTTTTTTGAAAAAATAATACGATCAACTTACCGGCAGATCAATAATTAAATTAAAAATCAATTATTAATTTTATGGAATAATTTCAGGTAGGCCTGAAGACTTACAAATAATGCAAAAATATAATAAATAAGGTTAATGTGAATTAAAAATATCAGACAAGTCCAAGTTATTATAAAGATTATTTAAGCAAGTACTGTGGATTTTCAATCCTAGAAAACTGACCAATTTTTTTTCAAAATACAACTGGTAAAGCTTTAAATTAATTTACGCTTTAAATTTTTTTTTTTTCTATAATTATATTCCTACGAGTACAACAGCTAAAATAATAAAAAACAATAGAAAGGACATTAGTTGGGGATAAAATAATAAAAAAAATAAATAAACAATTCAGGGCGGTGTCACATAATATTTTCCACATTGGATTAAAAAAAACTACAAAAAGAAAAAGGAAAAACATCGATGAAAATTTTATGTGCGACAGTCAAATTGGAAACGGTTTTGTGTATTTAGTTGGTTTGGGTGACCGTGTCAAGCTCCTTTCTGGCACCGCACGACATAAAAATTTTATTAGGAAAAGCATAGAAAAAATAAACAACACGAAGAGCCAAATACACAAAAATTAATTCCGAACCGGGTAGAGATGGTACGACCAGGCATGACCTATGGCTATTTGCGTGTGCGCCGCAATCTTGTTGGCTGTTTAAAATGTTTTTAAGTGTAAAAAGGAGTTTTCAGGTTACGGAAAAAGCAGAAACAAACAATACATCTCATTAAATATTATATCCCTACATAATATCCAATTCAATATTTCTTTCTCGTTTTGTCCTTCAGTCCTTTTTATAACGAATTCACTGTGTTATTTATTTATTTATTTTTTTATTTATAAAAAACCACAGACGCTAAAATACTCAATTACTTACTTTTAATGACTTACAAAAAGTTTACTGTTTTGTAATATGCGAATATAAATACAAAATCGCATGCAATTTCCATTAGTATTTGTAAAGACGTAAATCCGTTCGGCCAAGTTTCGTTGCAACAAAGGAACTTCTCAAAAATTTAAGTAAAAATATTCATCATAGACAAATATTTTTATTATGGTTCTTCTTGTCATTGTGCTGTTATTCTCCCCTACCCAATTATATAATAATGCATTCTACTTTCCCCTACTTCATTATTATTATTTTTTTAAATAAATTGTAGGTAACGCACGATCAATACACCACATATCGTCATTATTCCCTAACTAATAATCATATATATATTTAGAAATAACATAATGCAACAACAATGCGCACTAATAACTAAAACTATTTAAAATAATCTATTTATAACTAGATGGCAATAGCTTCTTTGCATATAATGAATTAGTTAAAATTACTGAAAACGAAATCCCATGTAAATAATTTTATTGAAATTTAATTAATTAATGTGAAGAAAGCAAAGAAAAAATTATTATTCTTCTAATGTACATATATATTGTATTATTGAGTGAAAATTAACGAGAAAAGAAAACCTCCCACTTTGAATTGAGTTAACTACTGAATGCAGATTGTAATTTTTTAACTTCAACCTCATTTTAAGATTTTAAGAACAAAAGCAAGAGTGGCGATGAGGAAAAAATTGTGGAAAACAGAGATATTCTGTGCGTTATGTCGCGACCGAGTTTTTTCACTTTTCTTTTGTACAAAAAAATACGAAGTGGTATAGCAGTAGCAGTAGCAGCATCCTCATCATCATGATTTTTTTATTTTAAAGAATAATAATAATAATAATAACGTACAGTGCAACAGGTTTTATTCAATTTTTCTTATAATTTTCATTTCATTCAGAAATTTTCTTCTTTTTTTTTCGTTCTATATTGTTTTTTTTTTTTCGCTTCTTGTTTGTTTGAGTTAATTTGCACGACGCGATGCCATGAATAAAAGCGAAGGAAAAATCTTCATTTTTTTTTTAACAAGGAGCAAAGAAAGTTTTTTTTTTCCTGTTTTAAAAATAAAAGAAAAATCATTGACTCATTAAACTTAAGTTAACGAAAGAAAAAATTAGATGACAAGAGACGGTAAAAATAAATAATAAAAAATACAAAAGCGTGAAAACAGAGAACAATGACATTGTTGTAATTCGTGGATTGTCGTTCCGCTGATGGGTGATAACCGCGATAATGATAAATCGTTTTCATTAAGGTAATTTCTTTTCATTATTCTTATTTTAGAACGTAATTAAGATTATTTATTTATGTAATCACAAACCTCCCTTGGCACGTAATAGTTTAATCTTTGATATTAAAGATTTCAATGAATATCATTCAGTTAGGTTAATATTGCATAAAGAATCAAACCATTTGATGTCCTAAAAAAATTTGCATTGTTACCTATTATCTATTTTAGATCTACTACCAAATACTTTTTTTTTTGATTTAGTAAATTTACCACAATAATGCTTCAGATATAAATGAATTACACATTAGAAGACCATTAGCCAAGATCATTGACTAAAATTGTAATCAAAATTCTTGCTAGTCACCCAAAACTATATGCAAACTCCAAAACAATTTTAAAACGCAAACAATTGTACAAAAGTGAGATTAAATCACACACAACTGGAAGAACAAACATTTATCGAATTTTCATAAAGAAAATTATCCTTTATCTTATTTACACGGTAATTTCTTAAGTTAATTAATTTAATTTGGTTCTATTTGATGAAGTATTTCCGATTAAAAATAAAACAATGCGAATTACTATTAAATTAGATGAGAATTAAAGGCAGCTGCCATCGTCAAATTAAAAACTGTTGTAGCAATGGTTATTGTAATATCAAGAAAACAAACAAATCCGGCAACTTGGATAGCGCATAGGAAGCCACATCAACGAAGAAAATATTAAATGAAGAACGGAAATTTTTTTTCCTTATTATTTTTCTGTGATAACTGTAATAGCAACACGACCACCCACAGGGCGGTTGGTTGATGAATAAACAACGGCAAATAAAGAAGAAAAAAGCAAGTTTGATGCGGAAAAAAAATGTAGAAAATTCTAATAATAACCATAACCTAGGACAAGTCGCGACGTACGCCAAAAGCATTTTCCAGACGCCCCACAATATTTACCAGTAGACGCGGGTTGGAATGAGAATGCACGAAGAGAATGCAAAAGAATAAAATAATCGGTGCCTACACTCTATCCCCTGATACAAACAAATTTCAATTTTTTCACCCTAAAAGGAAAAAAACGTTTTTTTTTTGTTTTGTTTTTTTTATTCGCGCGCGCGATTATTTTTCTTCAATTTTTTTTTTTTTTATTTTTAATTAGCATTTTCACAGCAAAAGTACAACCAACAAGGACGACTTATAATATTTTTTCCTTGCTTTCAATGTTGACGATGTCGTCGCGTCCGTGTCGTCTTTAGTATAATTTATGTTTTTCTTTATTTTTTTTACTTTTACTTTCTTTCGTCTTCATTATATTGTGGATTTTTGTTGCTATTTTTTTTATGTAATTTACTCTGCCGCGGAAAAAAAATAACAAACTTTAAAGCCGACGAGAGAAAGCCACTGCAAAATACATAGAGAGTTGGGCAAAAAACAGAAAAGAAATGAAAAAAAAAAACGTAAGAAAAAAATTATTAAAGTGTAAGCGAAGCAATGGGAGAATAAATGGTGTTAAGGTTGCTCTTGAAAATATATAAAAAATACTTTAAATTCATTCATTAAATAGAATTTTCTTTAGTTTTATTTTTTTTTTTCTGTATAAAAGACTTTAGGGTGGTTTAGAGTGGTGAGAAAAGGAATTTTTTATTCATCACGTTTGATTCTTTTTTTTTTTTTTTCTTGTTTTACTTTCTTTCTGTTTTAAACGTTAATAAGTCAAGTTTTATTCATTTTTTTTTTCTTCTGTGCTTCTAAATAATTGATTTAATTAATTTATTATTAAATTAGGGTGTAATCACTGGTTTTACATTTAATTAATTTGTTTATTTGTGACGTAATCAGGTGAATTAACTTTATGTATTTATAGGGTAGCAGATAAAGTTGTTTTTATTTTTTAATTATAAAAACGCCAGAGTTTATGCAATTTTCACTACAAAATAAATATTATATGAGTAGTTTCTATGCTTGTTTTGCATTATTGGATACGAAATTAATTAAATCGAATTAGAGAAAAAGGGTTATTTGTGTAATTAAATTAGCTATGAAATACAAATGTATTCTTGTAACGTTATATAAAATCTCCCATGTAATAAATGATACAAAACAATATGAATGATCGTTTTAGTTTTGTGATGATTGGGTGGTTTGGGCAGATTAGTTTTGTTACAAAAATATATAAAATTTGTATAAACCATGTAGAAATGCAAAACCTTTTATTTTGAATAATAATATTTTTCCTATACAATAACTATACGAGTATACAGTAGAAGTAAAATACAAACAAAAGGAAAGATAAAATATCCCCAATGTAGGGTGGATTTGATGTCGATCTGTTGTTAGCATTGTAACAAACAGTATCAAAATGGTGGCTTTAAATATAACCATATAGGGGACGAAACATTGACAACACAAAGGCGATGAACGTAAAGAGAGGACATTGAAAGGCTGTGGGCCGGCATATAGCCATTTACATTTTCCCTAAGCGAGGGTGTTTTACGTTTGGTTTATACTGACGCTATGCTTTTGCGCCTGCCTAAAAAGGACGCTTTGTCGTTGTTGCTTTTTTTGATAGGGAAGAAGTGAAACAGTTTATAATTTTTTTTTTTTTTTTTTGATTATTTTCCAGAAATTGCGTACGTGAGTATGTGACAACGACAACTGGTAACTGGCAAACAACAACGCATGATGGTTGCCTCAGTTCGTCAATGATATGTAAAGAATTTAATTTTTATTTTTTATATAATGGGTTCTCTTTTGCCAATGCGGAGCATTACAACCTGTCAACCCTTACACTAACTAAAAATTTCATTTTGTTTCATTATAAAAAATAAACTCCTAATGGAATTTTATTTTCACTTTTCCTTCTTCGTCTTCTTTCCGACGGAAGCCAAGTGCGAGCAAGAGGATAATGCTTATAAAACAAAACGAAAGTAAAATTTTTAACCTCGCTAAATGTTTACCAAAAATAAACACTCATTTCTTTTCCTAGTCTATATTTTAGTTTCAATTTAAAATTTAAAATCATCACTCTCACACCGAAGCAGTTTTCCTTAAAATAATACAATGTAAACTCCCTGCTGCTTGAAAACTATTCGATTTCTCTTTCTTATCAGTAAGGCACAAAGGAAATAACAAAATTTCTCAACCGCACACCAAAGCGATTTATTTATCCCTTGCCTTTTTGATTATTCTCTATACTTCTTAAATTTTATCGCCTTAATGTTATTGCATAAAAGGTACAATGGCCGAGGGTTGTTTTATTCCACGCCAGATTAAACCATGCTTTGAATTTTGAAGAAAGATAATATTCTCCTCTACATTAACGAAAAATAAATTTCCATAAAATTGTAAAATAAACTAAAATTCTAATCATTGTCCGTATATTATCTACTTTTGGCCCATGCAGTATAATATCCATAATGATGAGATGGGAAATACTCATCTCACAAACAGGACACGATAATGACAGTTATACATTTATATTCTCGTTTAATAAATCGCCTGAAGGTAGTGAAGCTACAGAAACTTAAAAGTATGAAATGAAATTTTTAGAGATTTGACAAAGATTACGGTAGCCTAGCTACTAGCAAACATCCTGTCACCCCAAAGGAAAAAAAATATTTTTGCTATGCTTTCAATGTATGCAAAATAGCACCAATATAATAGGGAAAACATAATAATAATAATGAAAAAGAAAAAGAACAAAAACTCAGTCCATTTCGCAAGCCACCCTCTTTCTTTCAAAGCATCAATTTTCATTTTTTTTTTCCGTATTATGGAATGGCCACGCAGTTACATATTTTACAGCATTCAAAGAGATATAAAAATGCTTTGAGTTAACTTTTATAAACGAATACATACATTAATCTGGAAACAGCTACATAATGTGATTTTTATTTCGCTTATTATTCATATTAAATGGTAAATTATGGTGAAAATGTGAAAAAACCGATCGATATTTTATTTTTTTTTAATACGAGAAATTCATGATATTTATCCAATTTTTCTATTCAAATTAACAAAAATCCAATAAGAAGATACAGCTTACGCCAAAATATATGTTACCTTCTGGTACAATTAACATAAATCACATTTACACCTTTCTATCAAGGACACAAACCAAACTCTAGTACTAGATTAAAGTTTCTAATTCGTACGTCACCTTAACTGAATTAGTTAAGTATAATGTAACTAAATTGTTTTTTTTTATTAATAGTTAAAAAAAATAACAATTTTATTTAAGTATTTAATGGAATTCTTGATAAATGGACGATAAAAATAGTTAGGAATAACGATGTTGCTCCCATCTGATCGCAGTAACAAAATATTGATCATATTATTTAGATTTTTACGTTTAATTGTACTAAGTATAAAGAACAGGCATGTCCAACCCACGTCCCTATTATAATAAAATATAATAAATAAACTGATTACAGATTGTTATCAATGTATAAATTCCGTTGTAAATCAAATAATTAAGTAAAATAATGCGATTAGTTTCATATTATTACATGATTTTACATTTTAAAAAAATTATGAAATTAATAAAAGAAATTCATTTTTTTATGTGTTCCACCTGAGCTCAGTTATTTTTTTTTTTTTTGTCCACTATACGATTTCGTTTGGGCATTCTTGGATTAAAATGTATTAAATTCGATAGGTTTATCAATTTTTTTTTTGTAGCTAACACTATTTCCATATTTTTGTGAGAATTCAATTAAATTATAATACTAAAATTTATGGCCGTTAAAGGATTAATAACTTGCAAAATAATCGTTAAATAACGTTCAGAAAACTTTCCCATAGAAATTCGATAAACGATCACCAAAACAAATTATGTTTTTAAATCAATAACAAAAAATTCACACAAAGTAATGAAATGCTCAGCATACCTTCGTACAAAAATAAATAGGCAAATTAGGAACTTACTGGCATTATATGCAGATTTGCCAAAATATATATAAATAAGAAAACCCTTCTCCAATTGTATATTCCTTAATACAAATAATAAAATTGCTAACAATAGAAAGAAAAAACATTAGAAAGTGACATCGGATATATGGGATCGAAATGTACGGCTTCAGGTAGTCGTCTAGCTTCTTGGCAGGGTATTGTATGCCACATTATTCACTATTACGGTACAACATTGTAATAATGTATTTTTATTATTTTTTATTATTAAAATTGCATTTAATCCTTTCAATTGAGCCTTTTCTTTAATTTAAATAATATTTAAAAAAAATAAAAACCTGAGTAAACGGCGCAACCATAGCAGCATCAGACGTACCAAAGACATAAGAAGATGACAAATGAATCGAAACGTAACATTAAAAAAAATGAAAAGGGTTGCTTATTATGCAATTTTTACCTGTTCTATTCATGTCAATTTTGGTTGCAAATATAATTTTCTTAACAAACAAAAAATCGATGGGAGCAAATAAATTTTTAGTTTTTATTATCAAAAACACCGGAAGATTAGTACGGATAATAAAGGAATATTATGCAATTATTTAAATTAAGAAAGGGCTGTTATGGGAAAACTAAAATTGTTGTTATATTTTTAGCAAAGAATTTCCGCAAGCTGCACTAATTATTTTCATTTATAGGAACTAATGCCTTTAAGATGATTTCCGTATAAAAACGGTAGCCTTTTTGTTTTAGTATCACGATAAATGTATAATTTTCAAGGTAGCTTTTAAATGTGAGTTATGGACTAAAATGCAAAATTCACTTTATTGGTGTACCGTCGACCAAAATCACTTAATCCTTGAATCTCCGTATTTAAAACTTAAACGTTTAAATAGATGAAAAGTCACAAATATTAACAAAATATTAGCAAACCACAAAGACGAGACGCAACTACCATAAAAAATAGGAAAAGCGGCAATAAGATTCACAGTACGACCAAGTAGATAAATACACTAAGTACCAAAATGATTTTAAAGAAAACAGAAATAAAATAAAATTCTCAAAAGTTTTAAATTGTTTCTGTGTCGTCTTTATTATTAAATTTTATTTTTTGCTTTCGCGAAAAAAAGATTCCGCTGTTTTTAATGAAAAAAAAAAAAAAAAAAAAAAACTATAAAAACACAAAAACCAACGTTTCGTTTTCGTTGTCTGTTATTTAAGATTCATGCAGTGCTGATAGCAATATAATGAGCGAAACGTAACGATGAAAGAAAAAAAAAATTTGTAATAATAAAAAAAAATAAAAAAAAAAACTTCGCATAACTTAAGTTTAAATAAAAATTTCTATAATACGGAACGAAAGTAATTTTATGCATAACGAAAGGTAACAGTGTCAAGGTTATGCGTTCATTGTGCTGTTGATACTGCTGTAAAAAAATGCTTTAAAAATCAGGAAAGGAAAAAAAATTCAATGTTAATTAGAAAATCGATTTAAAAAAATGTAAAGAAAAAAAGCGCCTTAATGACATAACGCCGCCGACGAAAGTAACTTACTGTATAGACAGCTTCCACCCTTACTTTCGTTGTTATTTCTTAAAAAAAAAAAAGAAAACATTTTTTTTTAATAGCACGAAAAAAAACATCATCCCCCTGTTATTTAAATTAACGAAACGAAACGAAAAAAGAAAAAATGTTAAGAAAATGTTGGTAAAAAAATGCAAACAAATACTTTGGCCTCATTTTTGTTTTAATTTTTTTTTTTTTTTTACTTGCCTTGCGTAATTTTTAACGCATATTTTAGCGTCAGACACGATCAGCGTAAAAAAAAAATTATAATCAAAAGTACGACGACCTTGTCTTTTCTTTTTCCGTATTTTAACTTTTCTTTTTCCGTATTTTAACTTTTCTTTTCTTTTATTTTTTTTTTCTTCCTAGTAAATGAAGGTGCTGGGGTGGCATTTTGATTCACTTTGCGCCTTAATATTTTCTTTATTAATATTTTTATTTTTTCATTGAGAATTACTTTTTCACTAACATTTCCACGCTTTGCTAATCTTTAATTAACGTTTAACAAGTGTTTAATTTTTTGTTTGCAACCTGCTGTGTTCTTTACAGTATTTTTATATACACGAGAGATAATCGTTTTTTATGTTATTATTACCTGTCATGTAATATAGAAAACAAAAACAAACTACAATAATCCTGAAATTCCTATTTAATTTCATATTTCCCTGCATTATTTTTTACACTTTTGTGTTTTTGTTGGTGCTGCACGTCCTTAAGTACTTCAAACAACAAAATGAAACACAGAAAAAGGGAGAATTAAGTTAAAATCATTAAATAATAGAAAATAAAGCACAATGCAAGTAGCCAATTGGTTTTTATTTACTGTTTTTCTCCCAATAAAAATCTTTTTTTTTTTTTTTTTTTTTTTTTTAATCTATAAAATCAATATTGCTATTTTTGTAATTTTTTCCCCTATTTTACGGTTTTACTTCAATTTATTTTAATCTTTTTATAACTTGTTTATCCTGTCATTGGTTATTTTAGTTTATTGTATTGATTTTTACCTGAAAAATAATATTAAAATCACAAGACTTCCGTTTTTAACACTTCTAATCACCTTACAGCTAAAAAACACTATGAATTAATGAACTTTGTAATCAAAAAACCACGTATATTTTATAGAAAATAAAATAAAATAATAAAATAAATTGTAACCACCATTTATAAAATAATAAAATATAAAAATTCATTATATTATAAAAATAATCAAAATATAACCGTCAACAGTCAAAATAAAAAATCTTCAAAGAATTTCATGTAAATTATTCAATAAATAAACAAAAATTAAATTCAAGAGTTTGGTTATAGGCTGGAAAGTGTTTGCTACTAAATGAGCCCATCAGCATGCGGCCCTCTTCAATACAAAATTTACTTTATTAAAGCATATGCGTTTGACACTATGTTCTGTTAAAAAAAATAAATAGAATTTCCGATCGAGATCGTGATCGTTATCTTGAGTGAAATTAATGTAAAGTAAGGTAAATGCGCGCACAAATGCCGTAGGCCACTTGTGAAAGGTGGCATTTCACTACTTTAAATTTATTCATTTAGATTCGAAATATAAAAAGAGGACCACTCGACTTTTAACAGCTCGACGCGTATATATATATATTTTTATTATTTATAATCCGTGTTGAAATCTGAATTTTTACTTAATTAAACACATTTTCGTGGTTAACGATTTTATATTTCACTATAATTTTTATTGTGATTAGATACAACGAGCAAAATAAAATTTAAATAAATTTTAACGACTTTTCAAGCATTATAAGTAGGGACTTTAAGAAAATTCAAATGTGTGTAACGCTTTCTGAAAGGATAGGATCAAACTAGCAAACTGCTTTAATATTGAAATTAAATTTGTTTTTTTTTTTTACATCATAACCGAAAAGTAAAGGTTAATGCACTAAAGCAACAAAGTATTAGCTTAGTCTAAATGAGGTACAAAAAAAAAAAAAATAAAATCAATAAAAATAAATTAATAAATTCAATTCACAAAAATCGCATAAATTATTTCCTTAGAAGAAGGGTGAACACGTCACGGTAAATAAATTAAAAATTTTTAAATTATAATCAAACTACATTATTAAAAGACCCTTTAAACCCGTTCTTTAGCAAAATGCAATACTTTCTGCAAAAATTTATAACAATAGGAAAGCAAAAATTATATTTTTTTTTTTTTAAATAAAAATTAGATACATTGGCAGCATCCGGATGTAAATTTAGGTCATCAATAGTCATACAAAACGATGTATTACCATCTGGTATTGATGAAATAATAATATAGAATTGGCATAGGCGAATAAAATATGTTAAATATATGTTAATTTCCATAATTTGAAGCCACAGCGAACAATATGATTATTTCCTTAAAAATTAAAATTTATTTAATTTGTTACGAAATTTGATACAAAATATTTTTATTATTATTCAGCATAGCAATTTAAAGAAATTTAAACCCTTTTACATATGACTGAGAAAAATTTAAATTAAAAAAAAAAAAAAAAAAAAAACAGCAGCAGCAACAATGAGAGGTGGTACATTCATTTCGCACCTTTACAAAGTTTCTGTTTTTTTTTTTTTTTGTATTAAACTCTATGACGTTACTCTTGAATTATGTAATCAAAAAAAAATATTCATATATGTATTAAAAGCAGCACACAATATATGATTTACATAAAAAAAAAATTTTTTTTGTTTTGTTTTGTTACTTTGCATATGCACAAAGTAAAAGGTTTAATGTTTTGATTTGATTGGTGGAAATAAAATTTAAATATTTTTTTTTTCCATTCAGGTAATACAATAACTGCAGCAGCAACAAACAACAAATGATTAATAATTATAATAATAACGCTTTGAATAATAGCAGAAGGGAAAATTCTTCGTTACATTGCCATAATACAAATTTTTAATTTTTAATTTTTGATTTTTAACTAGTTTGTCGCTGTAATAAAGGAGAGTTCGGTTGTGTTTTTTGTTTATTTGTAATATCTCTCTGCGATTAAATTAAGTTTTAAACATAAAAAACTTCTTATTATAAAAGCACGAAGAGGTCATTTAAGTTTCAACGTAGGTGGAAGTCTGTGTAGTATCAATACATAAAAAAAGAAAATATTTAGATTGTGTTCGTTTAATTTGTTTTAATTAAATTTTACGCCATTTTATTTGCCAAAGAAACACGAAAATGGAGAATTTTTTGTATTTTTACAAATTGTGATAAATAATGAATAATAATAAATAGTGAATAATAAATCATAAAGGAAAGTTCTATAAAATACCACAAGAAATACAATACAAATATAATAAGGTCACTAAATATTTAGGGTCAATTGACCGAAAGGCTTGTCGGCACACGATGACCTATGTCATTTGATTGAATGCAAGCTGAAATTAATACAAATACACAAGTAAAGTAAAATATAGTAAAGAACGAGGGTAACTTAAGCTTGACCGTTTTACTAGGGCCAAGGCACACGTATTTAGAAATCCCATTGGAATTGACCAATCACAGTCCATTTATATTGTCGTTTTGATTTGATTAAACGAAATGCAGGCACTGCAAAAACAACATTATTTAAATAAGGTAGGGATTATTAGGCATTAATATAGTTGAGGAGTGACCAATGGTCGGCAGATTGCTATAAACAGAACATTAATCATATCCTTTTTTGTCGGTTGTCGCTGCAGCGGTCACGTGTTTGTACAAATTTTTCGTAAATTTAATTAAAAATACAAATATTAAGCAACAAAAAAGGGCTTTAGGGAGGATCATCATTACTAATTTGTTTATTATTTATTTGTTCGATTTGTTAAGAATAGGAAGCAGTATACAAATAAAAAAAAGATCCTTTCTGCGTACCATTTTGGACCATTAAACAGATTATACTATTTATAGACAACGGCGAAGGGTTTATTAATTTATTATTTATGTATTTTTGTTTTTTTTTCGTTTATTGTTACATAAATTCGACCATTGAATCATTTTTTGTTTGTTTTTTTCTATAGTTAAATAATTTTATAAATAAATAAATATAAAAAGGACAATAAAGCCGTTGGATGCGCTAATAAATAAATAATAAAAACAAAAACAAAATTATTTCTCTGTTGTAAGAAATAAATAATAAAAAAAAAAAGTAAACTTTAAGCATACATAAAAACATCAAAAAATCTAATAAAAAATAAAATCAATAAAAATGTCCATAGTAGGAAATTTTATAAACAACACAAAATATAAATAAAACTTTATTTTAAAATGAAATTCATCCACCCTCGACAGCACAAAGGAATGACGTAGCATTTTAATATATTGAAAACTAAAATGGCGTCGCCCATCGTCCACTGTTCCCTTTTATTATTATTATTATTATTATTTAGTATTTTTGTTGTTTTTCGTTAGTATAAACTAAGGGCATCAACCATTATAATTTCCTTAGTTTTCTCATTTTTCTGTAACGACGTCCGTCCACCTAGCAAAATGCCACAATAGAGCCGAGCAAACCAACCCTCATCGCCTTCATCTTTATTATATCCTCTTTGTTACACAATTCATTTATATATTATGAATTTATGTATATAATATAGTTTTTTATGTTGCCTTATATTCAATTCACCCTCGCTATACATTTATTTATTTATTTATTTTTGCATAAAGAAAGGAAGAAAATCTAAAAACTTTTCTGTTGGTTTTGGTCGACGGTCGATTAATATTGCTATTAATGTATATATGTTTCAGTTTGTATGTTTGAATTTATAGCAAATTTAAAGTACAATCAACCAAAGCAAACAACCCTCTCCTACATTTTCTTTTGTATTTATACCACCTACCTATCTGGCTAAATAAACTCAATAAACTGACGATAGACCAACAGCCAGTCATCGACCATTTCAGATTGTACCGCATCGTATCGTCCAATCAATATGTTAACGATATATACGCCATAAAGGGACCAAGGTTCGTAAAATTTACGTAACTTTACTTCACAAAATACAAATAATTGGAATTGATAAGGGTGGATAATAATAATAATGCTCTTATCGACGCAACTTATAATGATAGTGGTTGCTATTGTTCATGTGAGGCTCCAAGTGTTGGTAGAAATCTCTTTACGTCCTTTATTCAAAATAACGCTACTGACCAATTCACATATATTTGTCCTTTTCGAAAATTCAATAATATTTTATCTCGTATTTTCTATTTTCATTTTATTAAATCCCAAAACACCCCATTTCATAGCCTTGTCACCCTAATATCCAACAAATTTTCTATTCAGCATAATAATCTGATAAAACTTATATACCGGCCAAAACAGTGCACAATGGTCGTATATTGATCTTGTCCTCGTCATCCATTTTGTCCTCCATGCACCACACAACGGGGTGGCTTCGGGTTTTTTGTATACATACATCTCACACGACAGAAACAGAAGTTCTTAATGCAGTGCAAAGGTTTTTTTTTGTTTAAATAAAATTTATGTTGAATTCATTTACTCTAATGCATAATTTTGGATGCTAAATTATAAATATTTTTTTAAACAGCAGACATAACGATATATAATCTGCAATATAATCAAAAGTAAATTTTTTATTTTAACAATTATTAAAAAATCTCCAAACGAAAGATAGAAAACAAAGCCATAGATCGTGGGTGTGTGTCAATTAATATATAGCAGCAGCAATACATGTATGTATCGAAAAAGCATTGATAAAGAAATTAATGAAAAATCCAACCATTTTAAATCTCACTAGTGTACCGTACTATACTGTACTGTACACTTTGGTACAGTACTCAACCAACATCATTTGTGTAATAAAATGTGTATCACACGGCAAGCTAAACAACAAACGAACCCCATATATACAGCTATATGCGCGCATAATCAAAACCAACCCTATATAGATTGTAAACGTTATATACATTTGTGATATAAATAATGATGTGTAGGGGTGACCGCAACGTAAATTTAGTTGCCATTAGCAACGCCATAGCAACGGTCAGGCTTCGGCTAGCTTTTAAACATTTATACATTTATTTCAACTTCAAATGGTGACTTGAGTAAAATAATATTATAAAAAATAAAAAATTACTAAAGTCCACCCTATGCCACCCAAATTATATTCGTTTGTCATCCAAAAAAATAATCTAGCATCAGTCGCTTTACCTAACTGAATATATATTTAGAGCTATAGTTGCTGTTGGTGCTTTTTATTCTGTAGTCGCGTATGTGATTTAAGGGCGCACAAATTGTGGGTGGTAAGGGGTTCACTATAGATTTCTATAGCAAATGGTCGTTATATTATTTTATATGTACTACTAATATGCGCATGTATGATTATATAGAATTTTGCTCCTCTTACAAATCTATATATACGTGTCTCTTGTCGCATTTTTTTTATTCTATGTCTGCACAACCAAATGGCAATAATACCAAATATGCTGAAGGCATACAAAATGTACAGCAGAACCAAACCAAACCAAACTGTCTATATAGAAATATGTATATAACAAGATAAGGGTAGTATTCTCCTTTATACAACAATATATAAATATAAATATATATAAATTTATTTTAGGTTAGATTATTTGTTATTTTCCAGAGTGTATCTGTACGGTAGGAGTGGGGTTTTGTTAGTTTTGTTTCTTCTTCGTTTTTCTTCTCTAAGAATTTTTTTTATTCTATCTTTAGTGAATTTGAATAGCTAACGGCTATGGCGAGATGGCGGATGATTTCTACGGATAGATGATGGCGAGCTATTGAATTTTAAATTTACTACCCACTTGCCACCCCTATAATAATCACACCACTTTAAATTTACATTACGATACGTAATTTTACTTTTCGTACAAAAACGAACAAAAAAAGGTTTCCAAAAAAATTGAAACCAATTTTTATGCTGAAAAATTTTTAACAAAATACTATTGATAAGCTCTTACTCGAAAGGATGGTATTTTACTTTTATTTAATTTCTTTATGTCATTACAAATCGAAAGTTCTTTAAAGTTTTCTCTTTTCAGCTATTTTAATTGAATTTTCATTGAATTTAATCAATTTTTTGCTATTCTTAGCGCTTTTTTTGTTCATCCTTTTGACCAGACTTCTAAAGCTTTAGTATTTGAGCAGATTAAATTTTAAATAAATTAGAAATTTTTGTTCTTATTAACTAAAATGCCGTAACATGTTTAGTAAGGATATAAAACATTAGATTTTTTTTTAAAGAAAGGCTTTTTATCGAAATGAAAAATTTAAAACTTGTCGTGGTTATTTCGTTGCCAATAACACTTTTTTTTTGTTGCATAAATGTGAAATTATCGAATTCATTTTAAAATGATATCTCACTTGTTTAATGATCGGTGATTCAATTATATATTATAGAAATAGAATAAGACACAACCTATAAGCTATAATACAATAAAAACTTCAAAAAAAATTTATTAAGATTAATTATCAAATAAATCTAATTAATAATAATGATAATTTTATAAAATAATGAATTTTTTTTTTTTTTTATTAATATTTATTTGATTATGTGGGCGCTCTACTAATATTTCTTATAATTAGGGTG
The DNA here is from genome assembly GCA_961205885.1 of Ptychoptera albimana. Lineage (NCBI taxonomy): Eukaryota > Metazoa > Arthropoda > Insecta > Diptera > Ptychopteridae > Ptychoptera > Ptychoptera albimana. The sequence continues at coordinate 21,707,128 of OY540803.1, forward strand.
ATAATGCTTAATATTTCGATTTATGTTTATCATCAAAAAAAAAAAAAATATATATATATTTAAAACTGAATTAAAATTAATTAAATTTGAAAATTTTAAATAAAATAGCAGCATTCGAAAAATTATTTATTTAATTTATTTATTGGTTTTATTTTGTTTGTTCTGCGAAAATTCTCGACAAGTTTTTGTCCAAATGATATTATTTTGTATGATTAATATATTTAAAAAATATATATAAATTCTATTATCACCCTGTGTAGACACACGACCAAAGTTTATTTATGACTCTGCTGATGAAATTATATTTAAATGAATTTCCAATTAAATATTAACGAGTGTACGTAAACTTTAGTGTCCTCCCATCTCCCTTTAATTCTTTTCTTTTCTTTTCGTTTTTGTTTTTTTTTTTTTTTTTTTGCAGATTTACCTTTAGCAATATTTTAACAGCATCAATAATCATTTTAATCATTTGTGTTTGTGTTACATAAGAACACATAACAAGTCATACCACTAAAATCAACTTATTTTTAAACGTGAATATCATGTTATATGCTTAAGCTAGCACCATAATATCTCGTACCAAAATTATACTGTATAAACTCTGCTACACTATGCTTTACCGAGAACACTCTGTACGACATAAACTGGGTACTTTACTCGGTACACATTATACTAAAATATATATACGTGTGGTGTACAAAAGCCGATAAGAAAATTTTCTGTAAAAAAGAAAAAGCCACAGAGTTGTGAATATATGTATATTGTATGCTGTGAATCGACCGATTTATATATATACGCAACGTAAGAAACGTTTTTCCGACACGATAAAGATGCAAAAGTAGAACAAGTAGAATTTTTCCGAAGAAGGTTGGTTGGCGATTAGGTGGTGACTATACTATCTAAAGTACGCGGAATGAGTCCAGGCGGTATAAGATTAGTAAAATATTTACCAAAACGAGAAGAAGAACAAATTCTCAATTTTCTATAAAATTAAAACGACAAAAACATAACCAGAGGAGCAACTAAAACGTGTAGAAATTTAAAAAAGGATTAGATTATTCAGTTCATTAGTAATATTTTTATTTTGCTTAACTGCAAAATGATACGAAATTGAATTTAATGTAAAGCCAAAAACCAATATATAATATAAATTAATATCGTTAGGTTTTCATTTCAAAATATTCCTGAGCTAAATTCTAAGAAATTGAAAACAATTTCAAATAAAATTTCTTTGACAAAAATTAGTCGAAACAAATAATAACTGACATCACATATGTTTGTTATACGAAATATAAATTATTTAAAAATATTTAATACATTCAGAAGTTGTAAGGAGCTTCTTGTTAGCTGAAGGGCATATAAAAAGGATGTATTTTACCATCACCACCCCCATACACATTGTTAAGCCGTAACGTTAAGCTACAGCTAGAAGGAAGAATAAAAAAAAAATGGTATCTTCTTAGCATAAAAGTTAAATCTTAAGTAATTCCGTTTCAGCAAAATGAATGCGGTTTTAGACGAACGAACGTACGTACGTACATACGAACAGATCACCTTAAATCTTTTTTCTATCTAGTTATTTATCTTCCGTTTTCCTGTTTCTTTTGTATCAAAATGATATTATTTCTGATGTTTCTATAGTTGAAAGATTGTATATTAGTTTTTACCAAATTCGAATTCGTATTTAATAAAATAAACTTTAGTAAAATAAATAAACGAATGAGAGAATTACATACAACAAATGCGGCTTAATAATTGTTTTCTTTATTTTTATTATTTAAACTATTTTCAGCTTGTATGTGGAATTGCTTAAAAATTAGTTTAACATCATTACAGTGTTTATCCATTATATTATACTATGAGACCTTACTTGTCCTGTTTCTAAACATTATTTCTTCTTCTTAATTTTTGGATAATAATTTACCATACAATTTTCGTATTTATTTTTGATGGTATGAAGTGAAATGGTAAGCTATAAAGCCACCACACAGTATAAAAACCAGTAAACAATACCAAATACGTATATGAGTTGTATATAGATTCATCGGAAGAGTACGCCCTCAACACACATTTAGAAATGTATGGTTTATGGCTTGACAGTTAAGTAGAAAATTTCTTTGCTTTTCTTGTTTATTTAACAACCACCTGATACCATTAACAGTATGGGCATCGAGTATTGTTTTTGCCTAGTCAAAAAACTCTACCATCCCGCTATTTTTTGTTTTTTTTTTTTTTTTTTGGTTGTCTTTTCTCTTGTTTTAGTAATTTTTTTTTTGTTTTTTTGCCTGCTTCCTTGTTTGTTGTTTATTTTGTTATATAATTTCTTAGAGGTTTTTTTTCTTTTTGTTTTACTTCAGATAACAAAAAACCCTTGTCATCTGTTGTTTGCTTTACATAAACAAATACATATAGCTCTATACCTCTATTTTTATAGATAGGACTTGTACACGACTAAAGACTAAACAATAAGAACCAACAACAGACCGTTGCGCATATCATATATGAGAAACTACAAAAATTTTATAGCAATAGAGTAATGAAGAGAATGATGGTAAAATGGGCGAGCTCTTATCTTTTTTGGAACATACATGCGAATTGTTATTTTATAAAGTTAAATTATTTTAACATTGTTTTGTTTTTGTTTAGTTACTTACCTTATTTTTTGTGTATTTCAACAGTCAAGTCATTTTATTTACGAAATTCTTTGTTGTTAACAGCGATAATTTTTGGTTATAAATGGAAATTTTTTTGGCATTTGGTTCGCTGATTTTGATTTTCTTATTTTGATAACAAAACTAATTTTAACTTCTATTCGTTGGGCTTTAACTGATTAAATCAATTTAATTTGCATATCACTATATTAAATCCTTTACCAGGTGAAAAACCTACCACAGAAAAATTTTTTTTACGCTTACCAAAAATAGCTAAACGAAAGAAAAAAATTAATAAAATATTTTAAATAATTCAAAATAAAAATTGCTAATACTACAATAGGTGATTTCTGGGATTTTTTGCATTTTGATTTTCATTTAAAATTTATTCAGTGGCGCAATGAACCATAAGCTTACTACAAAGTACGCAACACCGACAACAGTAAAACAATAATAATAATAACTAGAAGGCATAATGGATAGCTAGCGAAACTTCTTAAAAAAATAAACATTCAAACTTTTAAAAAATCGAAATCATGCGGCTTGAGGCTTTTTCATTTAAAACTATAAAAGGAATTTTTTTTTATTTTTTGTACAACGAAAGACACAGTTCGCCAAAGTTAAATATTCAAGAGTATCGTGATCGGATTAAGGAGGCTTAATATTCCGGGCTAGGTCTATTTGCAAATATCTACTCTTGTTAAGCACGACCCAACTTCTGTTGTTTTTTGTTTGCTTTTGATATCTTCTTACACAAATGAATACGGTATTGGATAGTATCTATATGTTTTCCGCCACCCAAGCATCACAACCTTTACAAAAATTATCGATTCAGAATTTTCATATTCATATAATATCCAAAGTACGAATCATGTATCCATAGAAATAAGTAATGGAAAGCACACATTATACATCCATTTGTATATGTGTTTTACTGGGTGAATATTGACAATGAGTTAGCCCACCCATCGCCCACCTGAATATGTCAGTAGCCAAAGTGACAAAGGATGTATAAGTAGTAAATTCTAAACAAAATAAATTCGTGTTTTTAAACATAGAACGAACAGAAATATCAACAGCACCAGAAGCAGCAGTACCAACAGCGACAATAGCACGTGATGGTTGGAAAATGGTCGCTAACTTAGACGGTACGGGAGATAACATGAATAATAACAGCGGCAGCAGTATAACGTATCGAATTTTCATTTGTTAAATCCTCTTACTTTTTTTTCATTTCTTCTTATTTCATATGACACAAAATATTTATTTTTCGCGTTTTTCATTTTATTTCTAAACTTTAATAAAATCCTTATCATCCCTTTTCTTTACTTTACTTTACTTTATTATTTTTTATTCACATTACGATCTTTTTCTTTTTTATTTTTCTTTCTTATATTTTCTAATATATGATAACAGGGCTGGAGGCCCTATTTGTTAAATAGGTTCCCTATATTTATGTTTTAGTATATTTGAAATACTTTTCAGTACGACATATCGCTAGTATATTTGATATTACTTTAAGATTATAAAAGTGCCACAATAAATAAGAAAAACGAAACGTATTAAATAATAAAATATAAGGAAGCACTAGAAAAGAGTGTCACAGGCCCAAAAAAGCATCACGCTTGTTTTACATCATAAAATCATAATAATTTTGACAAAAATTAGGTAAAAATTTTAAAAACAAAAAAGTTATTAAAATCGCTTCTCAGTTTATTTATAGTGGAAAGGACGCCCTTAAACAAAGTTCGCTACTGGAATGTACTTCAATTTCAATCATAAATAAAGGATACAGTGTTTTTCTGCCGTACAAAAGTTTACGATGTGCGATATGTTTGTTGAGCAAAAATGTCAGGTAATTCATTCTTTTTTACTTATTTTTTACCTTTTACTTTTTATCCTCTATTACACTGTGTTATTTTTATTTTTCCTTTTATTTATATTTTTATTTAGATAATAAATAAACAAATAGAAAAAGACATTTAATTAAATTATAACGCGATGGCATAACAAATAAAGAAGAAGAAAACTCATCTAAAATCAACTAATTAATTATTATTTTAGTTTTTATTTGCTGAAATATGTTTAAAATGCAAATAGTGTATTTCATTGCTGATTATTTATTTATATTGTTTGTATGAAAACTAGTTGATCAAGTAAATAATAATGATAATAAATAACTAGAAAATATTTAAATCAAATTAACTTGATTATAACTTGAAATGTTGAAAGATCCCGTCAAGAGCAATAATTATATGTGACGATGTTGTGTAGACTGATTGAGTCAGAAATACATCAGGAATGGATACAAATTATTTTCAACAAATTCAAATTTTATTTTAATTCAACAAATACACATGCTTAATACAGTCCTGAGCAACGTTGATTGAATAAATTAAATAAATAAAATATTTTCTGATTAAATTTAATGAAAACCTAACTAAAATTTCATTTATTTACATAAATTGAATTCAATGTGCACGTATTTTACCTATTTTAGCCTATTTAGTAATTTATTTACATTTTTAGTTCATCTAGCAGCTTATATGAAACTAACTGAAAGTACGTACATATATCATGCGATATGATTTTAAACTTGTGCATATAGCATGTTTTGTATTTACATGTAGGTGGTTATGGAAGGCTTAAGCTGCTGTTACTGCTGATGCTTTATGACATTTCGCATTCATTTTTTTTTTTTTTTGTTTTTTTTTTTTCTTTTTTCTCTTTTATACATTTTCAATTAAAATCAACAAAACATATAAATGTGAATAGGAAAACTCATAATGAATGCAATTTGATGAAATTCTATAAAAATTAATTAATACAAAAATCTTCACATGAAGCACTTTGCTTTATTTTGTTTTTTATTCTTTTTTTTTTTTAATAATTTATTAACTTCATTAAAAATAAAAAAGAATATCGAAGTCAAGAATAAAATTGATAACAAGGCAAAGGACAATAAATCTCCTTTAAAATGATAGAAATAAATAAATGTAGCATGCATGAGCATTAAAAAGCCACAAATATGTTTCCTATAATTCTTTTGAAATCTGTTATTAAACATAAATTAACTAAAACAGTAATTTTAAAAAAGCAAAATATCCTGTAAGAGTTCTAGAATTTATTCTTTAGCATAACCTCAATCTCAACAAATAACCTTGAACCCTGCTAACAAAAAATAAGTAAACACAATACATAATTCTTTTTCTTTTAAACTAATAAAAAAGTTAAAGTTAAAAAAAATTGCTTCAGGTACTTTCGCGAAATGTTTTCAAAGTTCTTCCATTAAGATTAATTTTTTAACGCCATCTATTAACCGGTTAAATGAAATAAATAATTGAATGAAAATCAATTTTCTTACTTTAACCCCTGATAACTTTTTTATGTTGACGCACCTTTAATATGCGCACACATAATGCCCATCAGCTTAGCCCGCCCACATGTGTTTTATTTTTTTCGTATATTTTTATTAAACTCATTCCAAAGTTTTGTATAGAAAATTTTGCCGTCAGAAGCTTACTTTATTTCGTCTTCTTTGTAATACCAAACCACACTTTATTGTCACATTCTAAGGGTTCTACATTGACATCCATATACTCAAACTACACGGTGTTCCACCTGCTTACGTTAAACGACATCAATGTTGATAATGGACAAAGAGTTTTTGGGGTGGAAAAGTTCATGTGACAAGACTACCAACAACAAAAAGAACAAAAAAATAACAAAATTCTAAACAACAAAAATCCATTTAGAAAATTTGCCAAATCACAAATGCAAGCTAGTGTGTGTGTGTTGGGGGGGTTGTGTAAAGTTCTAATCTTGCGTACAATGGATGGAGAACTATTTTATTTATATGTGAAAAACCCAACCAAAAACTATGTACATTCGTTGGGTTATAATACGTTTTTACAAGCATAGCTAGGGTTTGCCGAGTTGCTTTGTTGTATTTTTGTTGTTGTCAAAATTGTTGTTTGTTTAGAATTTTTGTATTTTTATTTTTGGGGTAGCTAAAACTTCGGTTAAACCATGCGTGCCAAATGCATACATTAGACGGTGACAATTGTTCTATTTCATATTTATAACGCAAATATCTGAAGTATAAAAATAAAAACTCAACCACCCAAAAACCACCCACAATAATATGATTATTTTCGGAACAATTTTGTATCTGCTTTTGAGCTTTCAAGTGATAAATATTTAGAATTTCGTTATTCTATGATATATATTATAATTATTATTATTATTCTGATATAAATTGATGGTTGGTATGAGATGCTTGCTTTTAAAGCTTCTGGATATATTTTTTATGATTCTTTAATGTCTTATCGAATATTGAATATAAATAAAAAAAAACTTTGATAATCAGCTTTTGAAGCATACACTTTTCTTAAGTAGCAGGAGTTCTGAAAGAAGAATAATTATTTCTTTTTTTGTGATACCGATGCACTCATTATGCAATGCAATGGGAAAAAATTAAAAAAAAAACATTCCATTGTCAGCCCGTTGTATGAAACAGAAGGACAGAAAGGCCACGAATCAATTGACAAACGAAAACGCTACATTTGAGATCCAAAGGATGAAAGAGAGAATTCATACGTTATATTATTATTTGTTTAATGGTCGAATACGTTACTCTGGCATATGTGTGTCTGAATACACTAATGTGCGTGAAAAGGATAACGAAATCCTTCTCGTTCTTTTTATATTTACATGGAATGGCCTATAGTCATATTCGGTTCAGTTTAGTTATCTTTACTTCTTTTTCGTTATTTGATAATAAAAAACGCACAACAGAAACACTCAAAAGTTTCCCCATTTTATAACACATTGCGATTCGCTCAAAGAAAATCGTATTCAAAAAATGTAACGAGAGGACAATAGGACATCGCCCATCATGGGTGGCCATACTAATACGATCGATTGATGTTTGATTTTATTCAATTTCATATTGAACGAAAAAAAAAATGAAATATTGCTGGCGAAGAAAAATAAATAAAAAATTCACATGAAAAACCTGTTAAGGAACAGCAACAATGGAAAAGCGAAAAAAGTGGATGGAAAGCAAAGTAATGTAAAATAAACAAAGCTTTTAAATTTATCTCTTTTCATTTTTTTTTTTTTTTTTGCTGCATTAAATGTTTATTTTATTTTCGTTGCCAATAAACCGTTTGATATGTTCAGTATTTCGTATGCTCCTTATGTAATATCATCCTTAATTTTTTCTATTTCAATTTTTTTTTTATATTTATTGTAAATATTTCCGCTTTTGTCTTTTCTATAAATTTTTTTTATTATTATTCCCTTCTCAAGATGATAAAATTGTTATTAAGGTTTCAAAGTTTATATTAAACAGGATGAAAGTTGTTTTTTTTTTTTAATAGAAACCGGTCATCAATACGACGTTCGTATAACATGTTGAAAATATTATTTGAAGAATAATAAAATTCATAAAGTTTTTTAAATTGGAAAACTTTGATTTTAGGATATCCGGAGAATGTTTAAGAAGCTCGAGAAAATATAATAGTGTAAACGAAATGATCATAGTCAAAGATGTTTTTAATAGTTCAGAAGCATATTTGTTTCTTTACGGTTGCAACTTGCAAGATTTAAAAACAAAAAATCTTGAAATAAGACAGAAACGAGCATACTTTATCATCAGGCAGAATCAAGAGTAGGGCCAGCTTTTTTTTTTAATTAGTGCGTTGTACCGGTTCCGTATCATGTAAAGTTATTTGCTAGAAAAAAGATTTGCTTATTCAATATTTAATATTCAATAATATTTGTATAACCATTATGAAATTTACGAAAATATTGTCTTGAAACAATGTTTGTATATTTAAAAAATTAGTTGTAATTATTAAGGGTCTTGATGTCGTTGTTTATTTAATAATAAATGTGGTTTGTTTTGATTACCAAAATAAATTAATTAAACGAAATATTTTTTTTATTTATTTTCAAATTTTCTTTTTCCTTCTATTTTAATTTTATCTCAAGCAAGTAAAAATAACAATAACAAGGATAATAACATTAAACAACAACAGTAATAGTAATACCATGAATACAACCTAAAGGCAACATTAAAACAGAAATAGTTTTCATCTTTTATGATAATGTTAAAAGGCATTTCATTGGTTCTACTCATTTAACTATTGAATATACTCGTATACCAAACCGTATACAAAAGAAATACACACACATGACAAACTTAGTATATTGTTTTCAAGAATTCCCAGGCACATAATATCCTATAACAAATTATTTACAATTTTCTATTTATTTCAACATATATTGATGGTGGTTATAGGTAGTTAGCTAGTCAGTAACTTTATATAGAAATAAATTGCCAACCCCCGAAAACGATGTTTATATATATATATATATATATATATAGTTTTTACTAGTCTCTATCCATAAGAGAAGAAACGTTAAAACTTTATTTATGCTATCTTAACATAAAAATATAATTAAAAATATTTCAGTATTTTAAGGGTTTTTAATAAAAGTTTCGTTAATTTTTTTGTTTAAAGTTTTTTTTTTTATTAATAAAATTTTCAGGTTTATTAAAATTAATGTAATATACACAAAATTCATTTTGTTTGTCCTTAAAATTATGTATTCAAATTATTTAAATACTTAAATTCCTGAATATTTAATATATATATTTTTTTTTTTATAATCCTTTAATTTTTTTGTTAAAACAGATCTATTTTCCAATGTAAATCCGTTTTTTTTTTTCATCTCACATTTGCAAAAGACAGATTCGCGGTTTATAGCAACGTCATTCTTCAACTTCATTGTTTTTTATTTTATTTAAAATAAATTGTTTTGCTATTCTGTTACTACACCTAAACCAGTTTTAAATAGTTGTTCGAAGAAAAATAAAATGAAAATAAAATTCACAAAGAAACCAAAATGCTGACGAAGACATGAGTTATATACCGTTGAAAATTTTCTCTACCATATAAAACGAGATGAGTTAGCACAAAAACATCAAGAATAAAAATAAATTACCATTCGACACTAACAACCAACTAAATATAAGCCCATTTACCACCCACAAATACATCAATTTTTGTACTAAAAATAAGAACTAGAAAACAACAAAATTGCAATGGAAATGCCTGAAACTGAGAGGTATTTAATCAACTATTTGAATTATTTTCGATGTTTAACAAAATAAATTACTTGTGTATGGCTTATGTATGTAGTTTTCTGAAAATATTTCTTCCGCCACCATGGCATGAAGATGCTTTCATACCTCATAAAGAACGATGCCAAGACAAATTTTTGTGAATAAAAACCGCCAATTTAGCGATTTCGTTTACTCTAAAGATCTGGGTGGACAGATTTAAAATTCAAATATTTTCCATACTCAATTTATTTACAGTCATCTAATTCCTCCACCCATTTATTATTATTATTTCAACTTTTTTTTCTATATTAACTAAATTCGTGTGCATCAATTTCGCTTGTTTTAAATCGTTTCGCATTGTTTTTTTTTTTGTTTTTTTTCTTTTTTTGCCTTTTGCTAAAATGTCGCCTGTTTATTTCTAACCACGTTTGATTCTTTATCGTATTCTACAGAATAAAAATCGCATGTATTTATATTTATAAGTAAAAGCAGGGAAATCGTGTTAGATATTCAAAAAATAAAAGGAAAAAAATTATACAAAATTGGATCGAGTTAATCTAGAGACCTATAGTCATTTATATTCTGAACTTCTGAAAATAACGCTTGAATTAACTGTGTGTGTGTGTGTGTGTGTGTGTGTGTGTGTGTTTTGTATAGATGCTTTCACATTTTGCATATAAAAACAAGGCTAGGCTGGCAAATAGCATATATGTATCACCCTTATTATAATGCTTTTTTTTTTTTTTTTTTGAAACAACAAACCAATTTTGTTAATAAGAAAAACTGTGCAAAAAAGCAAAAACCACAAACATCTTTATTGCATGTAAGGCACTCATGCGAAAATATTTCATAATAGAAAAAAAAAAACGAAATCAACTTGTATACAATTAAGTTTTATTTTTTTCTTATAGTTTTGATAAAAATTGTCTCACATAAAATGGAGACATTGGCAAATATATTTCTGTAACCAATAATCTCTATTCTAATGTTTGAACCCAGTTAAATGATATATTAAAACTAGTTGAATAACCGTTAAAATTAATAACCATTTTTTGAAATAAGAAACTGCGCCATAAACAAGAAGAGAAAAAAGTTAACAAAACAGAAGGCAAAACAATAGATTTCATGTGATAAGATCACGTTGTTTTTGACAAAATAACATCACATCGCACCGAAAAACATAAGAAAATTTAAAGGTAAAAATATAATAGTAATGAGAAAAAACGAAACAAGATCAAACAATGAGAAAATTTAACTGGAAAAACACTTAGCTATTCTTTATACAGTGTTAAACGTGTTAAAGGTAAAAATAAAACGGAGTGACTTGACAGTGGTGGAACGAAGTCGTGTTAATAAAAATATATTATGATGAAAAATGTGTAAAAGCAAATATTATTCATGTTAAAGTCATTTAAAAGTAACTTTGAGATCGTTCGAACTAATCATCTTCTTTTTTTTTAATTTTAAATTTTCATTCTTATATAATGTTTACTCTGACAGCAACATTAATAAATGAAGCAAAAAGGAAAATAAAAATCCACCACTGTCTTTGTACGCTTCATTCACGTTTTATTCACTTGTTTTCCCTTCAGTTAAGAAATCTAATAATTTTATTTTAATTGTGCTCCATATAAGTCACATTACCACATGCGTCACAAAGAGCTAAAAAAAATTTATAATTAAAAAATCAAATTGAAAATTGAAAGGTGAATAAAGTATGAGATTGTCATGGTTTCATTCAATTTTTTTTTTTTTTTTTATTTATTAAATATATATATTTTTTTTTTTAACTACATGTAATTGCTTTCTTTTTCTTTTTTATTATTATTATTATTTTTTTTTTGTTCATATATAATTCATTTAATTTGCACAAAACAAACCAAATGTAAAGGCAACATACTAAAATAAAGAAAAAAAATATATTTTACACCACAATTATATAATTGACAAAGAAAAATAAATTATTTTTTAATCATAAATTTTTGAAAAGACATCACATATTGTCTAATTCACGCATTGTATCAACATTGAGATGGCAATTTTGTGTGTTCGTTAACTTCGTAGAATGACGTGCGAAAATATCAGATGTGGATCATCTATAAGTACCAAAAAATAAACTAAATTAAAACACCACAACCATTTCTATAATCAGTTCTCTTATCAATATGAATAAGTCAAGTAAGTGAACAACGCAAAAAAGAACTTTTGAATTAAGTTAAATAAAGAAAAATAACAAATTTTTGCGTTGTAATGTCATTGATGTGCGACAATCTTTGGCGCTGAGCCAGCAAAGAAACAAAGAAGCACCCAAAAAATAATCACGAGTATAATACACTTCTATATCATAGAAACCGCAAAAAAAAATTTCTTTTTCTTTTTGTTAAAGATGTGAAGGATGAAATTCCATATCAATTTTTGCAATATATTTCCACTTTTTCATTTATTTCTTCTTCTTCTTTTTTCGCTAGTCATGGGTTAGAAAACTCTTGTCTTGTTTTGCATGTGAAGGTTTGAATTTTTGGCCAAATCAAACTCACACCACGCATTCATCGCCAACCCAAACCATTTTTACAACTTTGCGTTACATTTTAAACAGTTTAATACGACCAACACCACCCACTAAAGTAAAGTTAACTTATCTCACCCCAATTCACGTGTCCTACTCAAACGAATAATAAACACACATCTGTGACATTTTCTTCTCTTTTCCTTTTTACAACTTAACATTTTCCTACAAATAAAAAATAATAATAATAACAACAAGCAAAAAGCCATAGAAAACATTCACGAATCTTATCGCTGTTTTGCAGCGAAGAGAGATATTTTCTTCTTATTATTTTTTTTTTTTTTATTATATTTAATATATTTTTATGTTAAAGGCGAATAAAGTAAAGAAAAAATTGTCAGATGATATGTGCGTTACAGCAACAACAACAACAATCGCATCAGCATCAGCAGCAACACACATCACTTTACGCTTACATTACATTCTTTGGCTTTATATTCGTTTTTCGTTTTTTGTATTTTTTATTCAACTTCAATGTTTTCACTCTCATGACAATTGTCACCCATCCATCCATCTATTTATTTTTGCAAATATATATTTAAACAAACAAAAAAAAAACTCCCTTAAATTCACCCTTATTATCTTTTTAATAAAAAAAAATAAAAAATTTAAATAAATAAATAATACAAACACCCATATAAGTAAGTTATTTTGCTGTTTTTTTTCTCTTTTTTTTTGTCAAGCAAACTGCCGTCCATTTCGCAATTTAACGTCTTTCATCTGATTTTAATATTGCTTTTTCTTGCGATTTTATCGTCTTAACCACCCTTCGATTGTGTTCCCTTTTTTTGTTCATGAACTTATCAACGTATTTTGAGTATTTTGTTCCTGAGTTTTCTTTGCTTGGAATTTTTTTCATAATTTAATGCTTCCAAGTTTATATCTTATCTACTATCGTCCCCATGCGTTCCTAAAAAAAAAACGAAAAAATAATGAAACCCCGAAAAAAATTGACAAATATAGCAGGCACATATTCACATCGATCACATGTACATAAAAACTTAGAGGGTGGCATTTTTGCCATTTTTTTAACCACTTTTTTATCGCAATCCAACAACAAAAACGCCAATACACGAAAAATACTTAAAAGAAGCCAGTTCATGGACTTCTTTTTGCATAGAGAATAATTTTTTTCCCTTAAAGAAAAAAACAACTTTTTTTTTATTCGCAATTATCGTTGGCTTTTATAGCCGCATAGCGACCATCGTCATAATACTTTTATTTTCTTCCCTTTTGAAAGAAGAAAGAAAATAAAATAACCTTATCCACCCACATCTCTTGATCGATTTATTATTTATTTTCGGTGATAGATTTTCTGTTGCTGCCATCTAAGACTGTGGATGCTGTGCATCGATTGGTCGCCTTTTGAACCACATTTTGTTTTGTCACATTGTGAACATTTTTTTTTTTTTTGCATACATCAAAAAACAAATTCAACGACACACGAGATATGATTATTTTTATTCTTTCAACGCCGTTGTTTGCTGCTTTTGTATTATTTCTTTTTTCATCTTTAGGATCCTTTTTCTCAAACAAAAAAAAATATATAAAAATAATATAAAAAAAATTTCCGTGTGATATGACACAATAACGTTAGCTCACATACAAAACGTGATGGATTGTAATAAAAAAAAAGAAATAAACAACAACAACACACAAAAAAAATAATACAAGCGATAAACAGTTATACTGGGTGGTTGGGTGGTTGGGTGGTTAAATACTTGTTAAATAAGCGCGTAAAAAAGTCATGTGTCAAAGTTTTTCATATTTTTATTTAATTCTTTAGAAAAGAATAGAGAACGGAAATTTTCTTCAATTTTTTTCATGTGCAACACGTGATAGTGGGTGGTGTATATTGTGCACAACAAAATTACACAACAGAAGCTATAAAAAAATTCATTCTTTGATAACATAGAAATGAGTTAAACACGTTAAGCTTGAATTTTATTTTTTTTTTAAGAATTGATTTTGATGACTTTCGTTGAGCATTAGACAGTGACGTAATTCTTAATGTTAAAAAAATAAAAATAATTACACTAAAACCGCAAAAGTATGCATATAGAAAATTCTCCTATTGAATTATTTAATTTTTTTTCCAAGTAGCATGGCGTGAACGAACATCCCTCAAGGAAATATTCAGCAAAATAAAATAACGTAAAAAAGGATCATGAGGGTTAAATTATCTCAATCTAAAATTTGGCAAATGGAATGAATGCGAAAAAAAAAATTAAATAATATATTGCTGATAGTAAGGAATCGTCTTAAAGTAAATAAATCAAGAACCAGTCCAACAACCAATTTTATTTTATTTTTATTTTTTTTTGCAACCCTCGTCAAGATGAATAATTTTGTTTTTTTTTTTTTTTTTTTGCAAATTTTCATCCAATTTATCCCTGATTTTTCTTTTTGCAGTCCACCCTAATTCGAAGTTAGTTTGTTCATTTTTTTATCAACATTTGTTTATTTATCTTCTGACGAATTTCAAGCAAGAAAATATGTTGGAAGAAAATCTTTTTTCTTAGCTTAAAGGTAAAAAATCGTCAATATACATAGTCCACCCACAATATCCGCCCAAACATCGGTTATCAACACTACAGTCATATATTTCAAGAAGCAGAAAAAGGAAAACAAACTAATATATGCAAAATGGATGAAAGCAGTTAAACTACATAAATCCACCATCGAAACTCATCACCCCTTATTTGCAAATTTCATTTCGTTTTACTCCTTCTAGTTACAAACTTTTTATTCGATTTCAAAAATATATTTTTATATCGAACAAACAAACGACCAAACGAATAAAAATTTTGTAAAAAAAAATTAATAAACCCAGAGAAAATTTCTCCTAAGGGGATTTTGCCTTGTTGTCTTGTTGCAATTTTTTCATCGTCCTGTTATTTGCAGAAAGAAAAAAAATGTAAAGACATGTGCGCTTCAAAACACATCACGACTGCTCAATAAATAAAAAATAAAAAATTAAAATTGTTATTTTAGATCCCTTAAGTCATTTATATTAAAAAAGAAAATAAATTATTAAATTACTGAATAATAACGAAGAGAAGAAAATCAATTTCGTTGTTGCATTCATTTCCATAATGTAAAAGCAACAATAATTTATTTTACTTTGTGCAAAAGGATTTCGATTGATTTTTTTTTTTTTTTTTAAGCATTTTTCAATTTTCAATTAAACATTTCACAGAATTTGAAATCCTAAATAAATATTTTGTTTTTTCTTTTATATTCTTATAGGATGAAATTTGGAAATGTGAGTCAATTGAATTTTGACATGCAAGTACTTAGTGACCTTTGCCCAAGACGATTATGAACTCATCATCATATTCTCACTTCTTTTATTACAACATTTAAAAACTGGACACCAACATAGTAACAAAGTAAAAGCACTAGTTAAAGGATAAATCTTTGGAGACAGGAATTAAGTTATAATTCATCGAACCCTTGACCCTCAAGAGAATACAATAACAAAACATGAAAGCATATTAACATAACTAACCAAACAAATTAAAAGTATATTTAAAAATGTTTTAAGAAATTAAAAACAAGTTAATGCATTCAATAAACCTATTTTCTATTGCAGATCCTCGTGTCCAGTAGCTTCACGCTATCTAGTAAGTCTGAGTGCAATATGGCAAAGAATATTCAATTTTTTACCTTCTTGAAATCGTACGTCTTAAAGGTCGTTAAAGGTTACAAAGCAATCAAATTAAAAAAATACGACATATATCCCTTATTCCAAAAAATTAACAATGTGACAATGGGAAACATGTTCCTCTATTTCCTTCTTAATAAAATTCATAACACATTACGCAACGAAAGGGTTAATTGAACAAATAATCAACCCTAAAGTTATATTAAAATTATACTAAAAAGATTTCGTAAAAGAGTCCTGCTGATTAAATTTACATTTGTTTTGTAGTTCATTTCTTTCACCTTTAGACGAATTTATTTTCTTTTTCTTTTATTGAATTATTTTTGGGAAATATGTGCTAAAAGGGTTATTCAGAATCGCCCCTTATTTAATACTTGATTAATTTTTCACGCAAATTTCTTCTAAAAATATTTTAAAAACAACATAAAAATAGTCTGTTATCTGTCAGAAAATGAACCCAAACAAGTCAATCATAAGAGCTTGGAGAAAAAAAAATTATCGACATGACAAAAAAAAAAATCTAAATGCTCACCTTAGGGGGTAAAGGCTGTTATGTTTATTTAATTTTTAATTTAATAAAATTACCTAAAACAAATAAAATGGCTTTGTTAAGTTTTAAGAATATTTGTCCTCATGAAACTTTATTACATATGTCGTTGCTCACAGCATTAAGCATTTTTTCTGTTCTTTTTTGTTTTAATTTATTCAATAGAATTAATTTTTTCGTCTATTTTAATTTTGATTACGGTTGATATTAGCTAATATAATAACATTGCTGGTTAATCATCTGCAGATTGTACAATCTGCAACATTTCTCCGTTGCTTCCTTGACTTTAATTATTCAATTTTTATTTAATAAATAAAATAAAATGTCAACACACTGAATATTGAACGCAGTATTTTCAACGCAGAACAAACAATAACAACGACAACAAGCTAATGTTTAATACAGGAGACGCAAAAAATGTGAAAAATACTTGTTTGACGATGATATGATGTGAAATCCATATAAACTTAACCAACCTTACCACCCATTGTGCCACCTTATTCAATAAAAAGAAAAATAAAAAAGGAAAAAAAAAACGCAAACAGTGAACAAAAAAAAATTCATATATGAGTGGGTTCTCTCCTTGCTATACTCTTCTGTTGGCAAAATTTTTTTTTTATTCCTTTTTACTTCCTTTCATTTTTTAATTTTTTTTTTTCTATATTATCAACAACGGCAAAATAGGAAGAAAAACAAAAATTTAGCATAAACAAGGACACAACAAAAATTCATTTCATTTTTAATGAAAGCAAACGGCAAAAAAATAAAAAAAATAAAAAAAAAAACATATAAATAAAAGCTTTAATCCAAAATAGAAAAGTAAAAACAAAAAAAAAAATAAATTTATTTATGCTGATATAAAAGGCGAATAAAATGTTACTGCGAAAGTATCCTGCTAACCAATCCCATCACACAAACATATTATTTTGTCGTCATGCTGACATCTTATATGCGTTTTGCACTCGTTTGATTTTATTATGTCGTTTTCGTTGTCTTCACTCGTACTGTGATATGCTTTTTTCTATTTACCTTTCTACTACCATTGATGTTCAGCTCCTTGCAACCGTACAATATTACCCCCATTTTTTTTTTTTTTATTTATTTATTGCAAAATATTTTCATGGTTGAATTGGTGCTTGTGTCATTTTCATCGTTAGGAGCTTTTTTTTTTTTTGGTCGCCTATAAAAAAATAAAAAACAAATGAAAAACATTTAAAAAAATAATGAAATCCTGCGTGAAGTAGCATAAAGATGCCATTGATGCTGGATGGCAAACAACAATCAAAATCGTTTTATTGACTATCATATTTTCACTTTTATTGTCACAAAAAGGAAGTTAACCTTTTTTCCTATCGTCGCAATGCTTATTTTTGTTTTTAAAACAAAAATAAACAAACAAACAAAACAGTTAAAGATCCTAAAATGACACAAAAAGAAAGAAAAAAAATTTTATGATGAAATTTGATGGGATTTCATTTTCTTATAATTTTTTTTTTTTAACATTTTATACACTTAGTTTTTTATACTTTGCTTTCTAATAAATTATATATATTTACTTTTATTAATTCTTAGTGCTAATTTCAAAAACTTACAAATTTATCTGAAAATATTCAATATTTTGTATGA
The DNA here is from genome assembly GCA_961205885.1 of Ptychoptera albimana. Classification (NCBI taxonomy): domain Eukaryota; kingdom Metazoa; phylum Arthropoda; class Insecta; order Diptera; family Ptychopteridae; genus Ptychoptera; species Ptychoptera albimana. Next base: position 21,725,320 of record OY540803.1, read on the forward strand.
ATTTGTATGATGAAGCAGAGTAAATTCTTCATGCTTCGTTTTCCGAATCGGGATCGAACTCCAGTAATTTCCAATTAAGTATATATGACTTTAACATTCTCATACCACATCCCAATTCCAGCCAATAAAAGCTTTTAAAGAGAAAAAATCCGTCGACTTAAAATTATTTTTTTGAATTCTGGTATTATTAATCCGCTGAGCACTTTTTTTATTGTTTTTCTTTTATTGTTCGTTTTATTATTAATCATAATTATTATTAATACAAAAAAAAAGTAGAAAACTAATAAAGTATCAAATGATATAACTTTATTACGCCCAAGTGGTAGCATGTAATCTTCATTTGATATTAAAATGCAAAAAAAAAAGCAAAAAATAACCATAAACATTTTCCACCCACTCAACCTTGTCTTCACACATGGGGCTAAGACAATGCAATGCGATTTATGTCAAAATTGTTAAACGAAAAACAGAAAACCTTTAAAATGGATAATAAATTATGACCGTTAACTCCATTATCTAACCCTAACCGTATCTAAGCATATCTAGTACTTTTTTTTTTTTTTTTTTTATTTAAAAACGGCATAAAACTTGGGGGCGTGTGTGTATTATAATACGCACTATTTAGAATATGGTTAGCCTGACGAATTTATATCCATCTATCTATCTATTTATCTATCTATTCACATGTGTGCTATATGCTGTGTATGCTGCAATATCAGAAAAATCACCCTCAATCTAATGTCAAGTAAAGTAAAATAATGTGGAAAGTAGTTAGTTAGTGCCAGTGCTTTTTAGGGATGGCAAACTGTAAAATGGCAACAGAAAAATAGAAACTTCAAAATAAAAAAAAACACTATCATGATGCTTGGGTTATGGTTGAAAACGACCAAAATCATCATTTCCCAAGCAGCGTAGGGATGGTGTATACAGTATTTTCCTATTATATATGGTCATAAACTATTCGCCTTCATTTACATTGCCATTTCCTAAACTGCGAACAGTAACTACATTTTACAACACACCATCGCCACGTCCCACATGTATTATATATATAACTAACTGACACTACGCACAAACATATAGCCATAGAGGACATAAATATTTAAGTGTTTTTCATTTTTAGGGGTTGCAAAATATATAAAATACTTTTGAAAAGGGGTCGCCTAGTCTAAATAGAGAATATTCGCGTCCAAATAAATTGCTTTAGGCCGTTCATGGTGTTTTTTTAGTAAGCATTCTAACATGGCAGAGCAGAAATAATATTACGTTAGTACATTGCGGGTGGTTTAATATTCGGTCGAATCCTTTTTATTTTGCTGGTCGTTTATTATTCAACATTCTTAGCGAATTTGTTAAGAAAATGTTGTATTTTTATATAAACTTTATCAGTATTTTTTACCAAACAGGTCATACATGGGGTGACAATTTTTTTTTTTTTTTTTAATTTATTTTTCGTTAACTAAAGTAACAACAATGACAATGGCAATCAGCCTTAAAGTCTACATATGAGTAATATTAAAAAAAAAAAAAAAAGGAAGTTAGTCACCCACTGTATAGGGGTAGTACGCTTGATTCACTCTTTCCATATAATTTTAAATAAATTTATTATAATAACACACGCCCATATAAGTATGTTTATTGTCCGCGGGCGAATAATATACAACGAAGACAACACGTTAATATTCTAACAACAGAAACCGCATCAACAATGCTACAAACATTATTCGCTTTTAACATAAAATATCAGCAAAAACGTACGAATTAAGGGACATTTAATTCGTCCATTTTGTTTTCACATATAAAAACGTTGAAATTTTATGTTTTATAATTTATTGTTTTTAAGTAATAAGATTTATATTATTTAATTAAAAAAAATAGGCTCAAGACGTAAAAAATAATTATAAATTCTGGATTACATTGAATGTCTAATATATGAATAGAAGGGTTAAAATGTCAATGAAATAAAACAGAATTATATACATATATCGGTGACAATTATATAACACTGGATGCAGTCACATGTGGAATTGAAATTAAAATAAATTAATTTTCTGTACAATTATAAGCTGGCATTAATATAATTTTTCGATAATCTAACTCTAGCAATAAGAAAATTAATAAAAAACACTAAATTTAAATCTCTGTACACAGTATTTAACTTATATGAAACTTGAATTTGAGTTAACATCATTAATAATAATAAGGTTGAAGTGGTCTAATTATAATTTATATGCATTTGTTGTTGAATAGAAACAGCTCTTCCAAATGCTGATAAATGAAAAAATGAGTTTCAGAACCAATAGGTGCTTTCGCAACCATATTGGTCTTACTAAACTTTATGAGTTTATTTTTATTTTTATTTTCAAAATACATCAATATGGCATAACATAAATTTATACAATTTTCTTATTACATATTATTATTAAAATTATTATTTTTCATTATAATAACCGTCTTAGCGTTATGTTAAAACGTTAAACTTGTTATTGTCGTTCTTATTCTCGTTTGTTGTTGTCATCATTGCCGTTTTTTTTTTTTTTTTTTTTTATTATTATTATTATGATTACGTTAAATTAATTACAACAAATAATAAACAACATAACATATCCTTATTCATTTTAATAATAAAAATCGTCATCATCATAATCATAATAATAACAATAATAATAATTTTCTTCGTTTTTTTTTTCTTTCATTTTATTACTTTGACAACAAATCTGTTGACTTTTACAGTCTTAAAGCAAAAAAAAAATTTTTTTTGTTTATTTTCTTCTCTTTATTAGCTTTTAACGAATTTTAATTTGTTTTTTTTTTTTTTTTTTTTTTTTTTCGCTTAAATTATGAAAATAATTTATGAAGATTATATAAATGACATTAAGTCGTTTTACTTAATTTGTGAATATATTTTTTGTTCTTGTTTTTGTTTTTCTTCTAAAAAGATTATGATGTAAAAGTATATCCATTCCAGACGTTAAACATCGCTCAAGATAAGCGTGATATTTTTCAAACAATACACGTGTGATTTCATATATGTTAATGTCATATATGTATAATATATTAATATTATTTATTTTTTATTGAATTATGTCAAGACTGTGGTCCTAAAATAAATCGACAAAGTGCAAAACGTAAGTATTAAACTTCATTTATCGATGTTAGTTGTTGGAAGTAAAGCTTAGAGCTTCTTACACCAACAATTCATAGTTATATTAAATTTTAATTAGTTTTACAAATTCTTAGCTTTCATAAAATCTAGATTTATCATAGGAAAAAAGCTTAATTACAGAAACATAAATTAGTAATTAACCTAAAATAAAAACCCAGAAAGTAAGAAAAAAAAGATTTTTCAAATCCTTTATTAAAAAAAACCAGCGTTATAAGACGAATTCAGCAAACATTAAGTGAATATGCTTAGTTGCTTGTATGAGTATTTCCAATTTCTTTTAATCACGCAACTAATAAAAACGGGAAATTGTTTTACCGTCAAATATTCTATAATTTAAGGAACTTTAATGTAATGCCCTTTATTATAAAACCTTTCTAACCCTTAAAAGTTTTCCTTCTTTTCTATTTTTTTTTTTTTTTTTTTTTTGCTTTGCCTTGTCTTTTAAGAAAAGAGCTAAAATTACAATAAAATGTTAATAACAAGACGTAATAAAGAGTTTTATATAAGGGAATTTTTTTTCATTAAAACGTTGAAATAACATATAACATGTCAAATTCATTACGCAATATCTAATTGTTAACATTCTAAACTTCTACTTACATTCTTCATTCTACAATTAAGTCACATATTAAAATGAATTTGGTGTTTTATTTTACTTCTGTTCTAATGAAAAATAAAACCCCGAAATAAATTTAATGCAAACTCCTTTTATACATATACAGTAGACGACAGTTAATGTAAAACAAAAAATTTGAGATATTTTAAATCAAAATCTGCATTGAAAGACTCCCATAGCGTTACACATCTTTTGCATTAATTCTACTGAAATAATACTGAAAAATAAAATTAAAACAATTAAACGTTAATGATTATTTTGTATAATCCTGATGAGGCTCCATTAACCAGAATCCATTGTATATGTTAATTCTAATATTATGTATACGTACGTTTGGTTACTGTTTTTGTTTATTTTCAGTTATTGTTACTGTTGTTTGGTTGGTTAACTGGATGGGTGGTGACCATATAAAAATTGCAAAAGAAAAGAAACCTTTCTTTTTTTATTTAGTACGAGATGATTATTTTCAGCTATTTGTATTATTCTTATTACTTATTTTACAACTTTAAATATAATTTTATGTTTTGTAATAAAGGTTTTTAATTTTATTTTCATATTTTGAGGTTGTTTGTTGTTTCTTTCTTTCGTTTTGTTGGGTATTTCTTATTTGTTACACATTTAGGATATTTTACTAAATATTTCTTTGTTATTTTTTGGGTGTTAATCACCCACACTATATGCTTTCATTTAAAGATTTTTCATTAAAATATTATTTTCTCTAGCACATCATACACATTTGAAAATTGTAGTAGTAACAGCAGCATGTTTATATGGAAAAATGTCACTAGCAGATATTCTCTTCGTTAATATGTAAATTTTGTGTTACTACATTGTAACAATACTTAATACAGCTTTATTTAAAGTTTGTTATTTAACATTGTAAAAAAGCTAATAATAATTCACTACATATTTCTGATGATTTCGTTTTTCATGTCCAACTCAGCGTACATGAATTTTTGTTTGGAAAACTCTTAAAACATAAAGGAACGAATGAAAAGTCTATTGAATCTGCTAAGAAGTAAGTGACTACATCTGAGTTCGTATGCATTTTATCGTATATAAATGTTTGGAAGTGGTTTTAAAACAAAAGTATGTAATCCTTATATGTAGAAAATTCCATCAACTTTAATACCACAACCACAATTTGCCACCCATGATATTAACATTTTTGGGTGAACACACATTAAATATAACATAACCCTTTTGCATGGGCGAGCACATTGTTATCTGGGGTGTAATTAAGACCAAACCAAATTAAAGACCTAGCTTGTGAATTTATATATATATATATATATGTATGTATATATATAGTTGAAATATGTGTGCATGGCCTGAAGAACTTTATGAAATTTTCGGAGAAACAAAACGAGACGAAACAAAATGTGATGAAACGGGCGGCTCCCATCACTCGAATTTCATATATGTTTTAAAATTAAAATTAAATGAAAATGAAAAAATGTTTGCCATTCTCATCCTTTCCATATGAAGAGAACATGGAGAACTTAAAAACGTTAAAATTACATAAAATTTATTTTAACGCAAATAATATTTTGTGTATATAATATATGGTTGAATGCCTAGTTTTCTGGAAATATATGGGGGGGGGGTCGTTAACCAGTCAAACAACCATACATATATAACAGCCCACCTATTTTCTTCATTCTTCTAATTTTAATCCATTCATTGCCTGCCATCACCATGCATGATTCTTGGATTAGATTTTTGTTTTTGTGTTTTGGTTTCACATAACGAAATGAATGGTTTCAAGCTATTATAACCAAAGACATAGATACTTTTTCCTAAGGCACCCAGCCACCCACAATATTCAACCATTTTTAACGTGATTCAAGCCGAGTATCATCGACCAACAGTGACTGAACTGTTTTTCTTATTTTTTGTTTCATTTAGATTACTGAAGTAGCATTTATGGGTTTGGGTTATTAATGATTTTCAGAGAGGATTACAAAATGTTATTATACACATTCGTATCAGGAGATATGGAAATACTTAACCGAAATAAAAAAATAATAAGATGATGATTGTGTATCATTAATGAAAGTTGCGTACAAATGTAAAGTATTAAAAAACAATTTTCATCAAACCGCTAACAAACATAATCAGAAGAATACATTACATTGCTGTATGTATATAAAGTAAAGAGGAGTGTATTCAATTATCATAAAAAACAACAAAATAATGTTTTTGAAACAAAACTATAACTTGCTTTAGTACTTAGAACTAACAAAGCTCACAATTACCAGCCGTGCAACCGTCATAACGAAGCGAAAGTTAGATCACTAAAAATCAAAAAAAAAAATTCACTTTAATCCTTATAAAATACTAATTAACAACAAAAAAGAATCTACAACAATTAGTCTATAAAAATGTTTATCAAACTCATAATTATTTAGCATATAATCTACCCTATAAGCTTGTGGTAGTAACTAAATAACGCACAGTGATCATCCCTATATAAAGCCGAGTTTTATGCTTCTTTATTTCTTTTTTTTTTAGTTGTTACATCAAAAATACAACGAAGCATAACACAAATAAAAATAAATAATAAAATTAAGAGTTAAGAACAACAAAAAAAAAAATAATAATAATAAAAAAAAGCAAAATAAACTCCCTATTTGTTGGTATGTTATAGGTAAAGCCAGCAACCCTTTAACAATGTTTTTTTGCTATTTTTATTCACTCTCATCCTTTTCACACTGATTTTGTCTATTTCTTGTGCAAAAATTTGCACTATGAAAAGGGTGCAAAACTAATTTAGCTACCTGTAAATTTTTTTCTACTGGTTGTTTGTTTATATCTTTTTTTTTTTTTTTTGTATAATGGTTTTTGTTCCCATGTCAAGATTCACATTGATTTTTCTCATCACTTTGATCTTAATTTTATTTTTTTTTCCAGCAAAAATGATATCACCCTTAATGGTGGGTAAAGTAAAACGTAAAAATATCTTTAAGGTATGTAAGTTAAGTAAAGGATAAAATTAGAAAAAAAAAAAAACTTTCATTAATTTTTTAATGGTTAAATTGGAATATGATCCTTTAAACCCTTTTTTATTTCTAGTGTTAAATCATGATGAATTGGTTACGATAAAAACACCTCAGAATAATGAATAATCTTCTTTTTTTTTATTTATTATTTTTGTTGCTGTTGCTGTATCCTTTATTATTATTTTTCTACTTGATTTAAAGTAAATTTTTATTATTGACGAAATTAGATCATGATTTTTGATTATTTTTATTAATGGGACACAGAAATTGCATTATAATTCTTGCTTAACATGCATAAACAATTTTACATTGTGGTAAATTAATGCGGAAAATATTATCAAAGCTGTATATATGTATGTATATATTAATATTTTTCAGGTGAGAATGTTTATTTTTAATTGAATTGTGTTTAATAAATAATAATAATACATTTTTACCTCTTTTACTATAAAAATTCTATAACATAAATAAGAGGAGTAGTAAGAAATAGAAAATATTTTAATTATTTTTTTTTTTTATTTATTATTTATTTATTTATTATTATTTATTTTACATGTGTGAAACCTTTCACACCAAAAATTTCACGATTAATACACGATCATATTCTTATAAAATTTTGATTTATTTCCAACTGTTATCAGTAGAGTACTGTACTAAAATAATTGCAAAACATTCTGAATTAGATAATATGACGATCTAAATCTGCATTTTAAATCAATTAGAAACACTTAAATTTAAAATTGAATTAAGAAATAACAGACAAAAGGTAATGGAAAAGTTAATTGAACTGTAACCGGATAAAATAATCGCATTACTCACCTTAGATAATCAATTAATTAATAAATATTTATATTTTAACTAGCTTTAAGACAGTTAATTGTAATTTTTTTTTATTTTTTAATATTTCAATTTAACTAAAATAAAATATAAAGAGCAGAGAATCGCATTACATGATTCTTAGACTTATATTGCAATTGAAAACTACAAAAAAAAAACACAATAAAAGCTTACCCAAAATATCACATTAAAGCGTTAAATATAAAATAAAAAAAAATAAAACATTTTAAAAACGGTTACATCACTAATCATATAGTGACATCCTTTGTCGCATCAATTTTATCACGTAAAAATATTTGTATAAACAAAATGAAGAAGAAATGTTTCGCGTTACAACGAATTAAAAATCTTTTTTGAATATTCAGTTCCAATCACTGTACATTTACACCCTGACATGTTAAAAAAAAAAACTTTTTTTGGGCTACTCTTTGGTTCATAACAAAACCTAATCCAAGGGGTTGTTTTTTTTTTTCTATTTTGCATCCCTTTGTGTCTATCATAAAGCGTGATATATTATAGTTTCCGTTGGTTTTTTATACATTTATTGTTTTCTCGTTAAATAAAATAAGCAAATAAATTTAAATAAGGGATTTAAGGAGTAAAAAAGGATAACAAAGAAGCGAAAACAGTAACAATAAAACGTAATTTTATCAATTTTTTATTATTGGATTTCTCGCTTACATTTCTCGTCCACAATCGTCGATATGTGCTATTCGATTTACATATAAAATATACATTGAAATGAAATAAATTAAAATTTTATAATAAAAGATGAAAAATAACCTTTATTTGATTAGGGTTGGGGTAGAAACGTCACACACGTTAAAACACAGCGGCTGCATCGTTATCCAGGCTGCTGTTGCACTTTCATCGGATATTTTTTTTATTATTAAAATTTCATTTATTATTTCGTATGCAACACTCAGAGAGCATCTCGTTAATAAATTTTGCAAATTTTTTTCTATTTTTTTTTTTTTTTTTGTAATAATTGTGTTGTGTTGTCAGGGTACATGGCATTCGTTTATATTTGAATAAAATCAATGAATTGAATGATAATGAAAAGGGTTACGTCATTTTAATGATTTTTATATATTTCTGCTTATTTTATTATTGATTTACAATATAGAACTAACTACCACCCCTGGTGTTGTGTATTTTTGTGGTGTGTTTTGTTGTTTCTTTCACGTTGTATACGTTTATTTTGTTGGAATATTTTTTTTAAATTTAATTTATGATTTTTTAATTGGTAATTGGAAAATTTTCATTTATAAAAACTCCGGAAATTTCTTAATAATTTTACCCGACTGTTTTTTAAATTCAATTAATTAATTTGTATATACGAAAAACAATGTAACACTAAGATTAAATAAAAAATCTCTAGAAACAAATTGAAATTTAAAATATTTGATTACAAATCTTTTCAACGATAGCAAAATTAATTTCAAATTATTTTATTTTGTTTTGTTGTCAGATATCGAAAGCTTTAAATGGTTTTTCTTCAAAAAAATTGTTATATTAAATACGTCAGGAAGCAGTAAAAATAATGGATGGTTAAATAATTTTAGTAAAATTTCATTTTTATTATTATCGTATCATAATTAATGTGTTAAGTTCTTTGATACTTTTAATTTGTTTAATGGAGTGAAAACGATTATACGCCAAAATATAAAAATAATGAAATTTTGTTTACCACGTATAATCATCTACCTGGTCTATTCTTATTAGTTTCATTTACCTTAATTATTAGCATCACCGAGACTCCAATATATCCGAAACTATTAACCTAATTCCTTATAATGGGACCTTTAAATATAAATTCTTTCCGAAAATTTTCTAGAATCAAAGTGGACAATAAGATTTATTTAGTGTCTATTATAAGAATTTCATTTACGTTTCAGAATAGATTCCTAAAATTTCCAGACTCTTCCAATGTAAGTATTGAAAAATGCGAAAAAAAATGTTATGCACCAAGAAATAAAGCAAAAGAAAAAATGTTTACAAATAAAACATTAGTGGAATCAAAACCATTAATCTTATTCAAATCACATAAATGTCAGAAGTGTGAAATTTTTTTTTTTCGGTTTATTTGTTAATGATAATGTCGATGATGATGAAAATATTTTTAATGAAATTGTTATTCACGGATGGTTAGAGAGTCAATCGATTAAAATTATTATTTATTTATTTATCAAATAAATTAATTATCGATTTATTATTATTATTAGTTTATAGGAGAGTCCGGAAATTTAATTAAAAAAGAAAAATAAATAAACTAAGACAATTCTAATTGAATTTAATTAATGAAATTATAGAATACGTGCCTAACGAGCATATACTATGTTATATTATAGTTAAAATTGGTAATTTCAATAACTTTTTAAGCAACTGCTGCTTATTTCAGTGAATAAAAAAAACTTTAGTTTGAGAGAAATAAGAAGAAGAAAAATTTTCGACATCTGATGTGTTAAGGACATAAGTTTTCTTGAAGAAAACTGAAAATGCAAAGGTTTTCTCTTTATTTATAATGCCATACATGAATTATACACACGTACATATATGTTTAAAATTCGGTTTAAATGTTGAGACACGACTAAATGAATAGTTTTTATTTTCTTCTTACTACTTTTTTTTTTTTTGTTGTATATTTTTGCCATTTGTATGGTATGAGAACTTTATTTTAACTTAATTGAAGCGAACGGTGTGGTATTTTCTACTGTTAATATTACTCGTGCATAACTGTTTAAAAAGTAGAATGTAAAACACCGGCATGTGTATATGTGTGTGTATATATAAGATGAGGTATTAACCGCATATTCATTACATTTCGCGTTTCGTTTCATTTCTATTATATATCGAACCTTTAGTTAAGTTAAATTAAAGCAAACCAAACACCACCATCGCTTCCACCATCATCATTTACTTTTAACTAAAAACTTTGATAAATAATATAAAATTATAATGAAATACCAACCCATTTTAAATCTGCCACCTAATATAAAAGCGCCTGCCACACATATCAGCTATTACCACGAAAACGGGCGATACTAAGATAACTGACATGCCAACAAATTTTATTATCAAAAAGTTTGTTTTTGTTTTTTTTTTTTATAATTTACTTTTTCTTTTGTGAACGATAGGGTTAGGTATGAGTATGGTTAGGTGCCCGGGAAAAAGTTTTTAGGAATAGAGTTTTAATTAGCATTGCTAGATGTTATATGTTTTAACTATGTGCACACACATATAACATATAACGTAAAATATAAATTTATTTCAATATATATATATATATATATATATATATATAGTTATATGAAATCTTAGCCCATGTTATATGTTTGTTATGTTGTATGGATGGAATTAATGTATCGCGCAGGAGCATAGATTTCAACCACCGCCCGGAGCTTATTTTGCATATATTCGTTATCGTTAACGTTAAACATACATGTATATACGAAATGATGAGTATTCAAAAACATGGTTTTTGTTATAATAGAATTCAATAGGAATGGTTTTAAGATTTTTGATCACCTAACCGCCTAACCACCCCATTCCAAATGTATATATACTATTATTCTTTATTTTTGTTTTTGTTTCTTTTAAAATGTTAGCACATTCATGTCCCGCATGATATGACATGCGGCAAATAACAAAATAAAATAAAAAGAAAAAAAAAGCTGACTGGAACATACAGCACAACACAATTCCACTCAAAAAACTTAACCCAAACCTATTTAAATAATTTTAAACATGCGACACAACCAGCAACAACAACGACGACCAAATTTAACCATTCTCGCTTCTATAAATTTTTATTTAATATATGTGTGTATCAGCCCTCTAACATCACCGGCACCTCCACTCCCTACTTATATCCCATTCCAACTACAACATTGTGATTTTATATATTATTATCCAAAATATGTAACATTCTTCTCTATGACAACAAGCAAGAAATAATAACGAAAAGGGATCATTCGGGCACAAACAACAGTACATTTTAAGGTCTTGGGGCTAACTTATTTCTAGTGTGTGTTTGTGTCGCTGAATGTATTAAACCCATCCCAATTTCAAAAGATATAGCATAATAAAATACTCTTTGAACTTCTAAGATGAAATTTTCCTATATACGAATTTGAATAGTATTTTGTTGCGATGATATCAGAAGTTTTTTTCCTTTTGGTTTGTGTGGTAATAGATTTTTCTTTTTAGCTAGGGATATAGGGTGATAAAGGTGAATGGGCTTAGGACAAGCAGATTCACATACGATGATTTTTTATTTTTATTATTTCCATTGATTATTATTTAAACAAAATGGCGTCATAGATTAAATTTGTTTAATGAAAAATCGAGAATTTTAACAAAATCTCTGATTTGAATTATCAGTAAAAATTAATTCATTTATTGTATAAATTATGCTCTAAGGCAGTGAACTGATTACCCATACTAGAGTTTACAATCTATGATTATCTGGATTTAGGTCAGAAAGCAAAACCTTTCGAACAAAATTTTTGTAGCTTTGTTTTATTTCTATCATTTCCAAGCAAAAAAAAATATAAAGAATCCATTAAGGAAAGTAAAGAAAAACCAATAAAAGCTTAACGAAAAAAATCCACTGTGTGTAAGTACCACCCCCAAATTTACATATGTATGTAAAGTATCTTTTTTTTCACTTTTCTTTTTACTGAAATCTTGAATAACATTGAAATGTTCATTTTAATGGTATGGCCGTGTTAATATGATGATAACCCAAAGGCGCCAAACTTAGCATTAAAAAATGTAATAATAATAATGATAATAATAATAATAAAACAACAACGTTAACGTAATGTAAGCTAACGTAACTAACATTAAAGTAAACGATCAAATTTTTTTATTTTTATTTTTTTTTCTACAGTTGTAAAAACAGCGAAAAAATCCATGTCATCAAGAGTCTCAACAGGCGGTTAAACACCTTCAATTATATAATTTTTTTTATTTTGGTCGCCACTGTGTTCTAGATTCATTGACAAGCATTTCTTAACTTTTGTCTCAAGTATCGAAACAGTTTTTACATTTACACAACAAAAAACATTTTTTTGAAAATGCGAACGATGATAGTTTTATTACCTGCAAACAACACGTTTTCTTGCAATAATATTAATAATAATGGAAGAAAACTCCAACCACTGGTAAATTATGAAAAACATAATTTCCATATGTTTGTGTTGAAAATAAAATAAAAAACGTTTATAAACAAAGCAAAAACAACTTAAACAATTTAAACGAGAAAAAAACAGCACAAAAAAATAAACAATAACATAGGGTGGTTTGATATTAAAGGATTTTTCTTTCTCGTAAGCATATTTCATCGAATTCAATTTTACATATTTTTCCATTTATTATACAATTTTTATCGCCATACAACAATGAAATAGTTTTTCTTTGTTTACAAGTGTTCGTGCCAAAAATCATTCATTTTTTGTTTTTTCACTTTTAAAACGTCCAACAATCAATAAAGCGTGTGTTTTTAAAAACGAAATACTTCGTATCTTGCATAAAATTAAACCTTATTTTTGTTATTTATCGCCCATGTTATCCATTAGTGTTATTATTATATTATAAAATATTTTAAACTCTATTAGTTTCATAGCAATTTAAATTAATTTACAAAAAAAGAAAATTAGATTATATAAGAATTTTTATTTTCAAAATAATCTTTCGTTTTTTGTTAACTATGCTTATAATAATAAAATAAATCGCAAATTTTGTTGAAATTTCCTGAATTTAACACAAGTCAAAAAACGTTCACAATCAACTCCTTTCATTATAACAAAATTATTTTGGCACATAGCTTCACATTATTTTTCCATATAACAAATATTTTTTCGATTTTTTTTTTTGTAGTTTATTTCCGATAAAACAGATAAATGATTTACATAACAAATCCTCAATTCATCCTAATACGTAACAACAAAACATTGATTTATTATCAAAGCAAAAAAAAATTCTTCATATCGACAGGAAAATCCCTTTTATATCTTCGCAATAAAAAAAAGAAAAAAAAAAGTAATTCTGGAAGAAATGTATAAAAATACTTAAATGTTATTTTACATTCATTTTGTAATTTGAAGAAATAATTTAATTTTTTTTTTATTATTATTATTATTATTATTATTATTATTATTGTTGTTATTTGTTCTATAAAAGGTGTAACGTTGCTCGTGAAGCTAGGATCAACTCTTCCATATTGTTATGTTCCAATTGATAAAACTACAAAACAATTCAAAATCATCATACAACATAAGAATTTAATATAAATATTTTTCCATCTATCCTTTATTTATTTGTTTTTTCTATTCTACTTTTCTTTGTTTTTACTTTTTCATTGTGTTTCTAACTGAAAAACAATTCATCTTCAGTTGTCTTTCATGCGAAAAAAAATAAAAATAAACGAAACAAATAAATAAACTGGAAGAATGAGTATGAAACGACTTCAATAAGGTGCAAAAATAATAACAGAAATACGCAAACAACCCATGTAAGCTAACAAATATTTATATATGGTTCATATAAGATAAGATGAAAATATGTCGCTTTGTCTATAAGAAATTTAAAAAACAAAACAAAAACTAAAACCGCAGCAAAATACATTTATTAAAAATTCCAAACTTCTACAATTTCAGAACATGTACATTATATTCCGAACTGCGAATATATATTTTTGGTTTGTTAATACTTTTTTTTATAAAATGTCACAAAAATACAGTGATGATTCTTCTTTAGCTGTGGTAACATACTACAAAAGCATAGATTTTGAACGCAAGGATTTTGAACCCGCAAATAGAACTGACAAAAACAAGTATTTTACTTAATACGCGTAGAATGCAAATTATAAAAAAAAAAATCTGAATTTTTTATTCAAGAATTCGCTATTTCTTATACTAAAGTCTTGAAAGTAGAAATAAAAGTTCTCATTGTATAAATAATTAAATAATTAATTCGTAAAGAAAAAAATTCTCGAAAACAAAAATTGCATGAGAAAAAACTTTTATTCGTGTACCTTTTGAAATACAATATTATATCATTGCGATAGTTATTGATATTTCAAAACACATAGTTTTATTCTTAAAAAAAGATTACTAATTGATAAATATCAGATATCACGAGTATTTAAATAAATTAACTTTATTATAGTATTGTAAGGCCGTTTTACCTGTAAAACGATTTAGAAACAAACAATGTTGTTCAACTCACTCAACTCAACAAAAAAGAAACAATCAAATGTCTGTATTTCTGAGTCCGCGGAATATTTGTACAATCATATATTTATATAGCAGAACATTTTCAAAAATATAAGCAAATTAAATTAAATAACATAGAAATATTTTGCTTTTTTAATATTTTATATTATTTTTCTCCTCAACCATATAAAGAGGATATTAAATATAATTTGAAATTTATTTAGTCAAAAAAGAAAAAAAAATAACAAGAATAAGGAAATAATAAATATTTAATAAAAACGTTGAGTATTCCCTATGTACATACATTTTGTTTTTCCTTATTTAATTTTATGTATTTAAGCTCCTACGATTTGGTTATACAAAAATAAACAACAACAACAACAGCACAAAAGCATAGGTAAGACGAAACAATAACTAAAAAAGTGTCATCATATACATTTATGTTAAAACGACAACAACACCAAAATAAAAAAAATCATATCAAATAAAAGCACTAAAAACACATAGCAAAGAAACAAAAAAAGAATTCTTGAAAAAAGCTCATCCCAAAATCTAATACCAAATGTTTCTTATGTCATCTCCTATGCGCTTAAATTAAATACAAAAATATAATGAAAAAAAATTATTATGCTGATATGAGAGATAAAATATGCTAAAGATGCTGCTATATCATATTTTGTATTGTTATTGTTATTATTATGTTTATTTTCTCTATTTTTTTGATTAAATTTCCATTTTTCTATTTTGTTATTTTCTTTAGGAAATTAGTTTCACCTTAGCCAATAACAAATTCTGATTGAATTTTTTTGTTATTATTGGTATTTTCTCCATTTGATGATGATAATGTTGTTGTTGTTTACAGGACTATGCTAATCCAATTATATGTTTGTTTACGTGGTGCTTTAACATTATTACTGCAAATTAATAGTTTTCTATACTCCTAAGAGTACATATTGTGTACGAGTGTTTTACACAAAAACGAAGTAAACCTGCTACGGTATACAAAGTCATACTATTTTGTAGACAAAAACCAAATTAGATATCAATATATAAAGGAATTATCAAAATAAATCACGAATAGCAATTTTCAAACTTAAAAAAGGCAAACACATATTCACATAAACACATATTTAAATAACATTCGCTACAGAATTCTTATAACACTTCGCTAAACAACTATACAACGCATTGAATTCAGTAAAAAAAAAATTCAGAACAAATTAAAATTGCTGAGAACTAATAAAATTTTTTTTAATAAAATCGAAATAACGAGTTACACCTGGTGCCCAAATAAAAAAAATCCAATTGTTAATAAAATATGTGGGTGGATAAGTAAATTTTCCTCATATGGAAATATATAATCTGTTAAGAACCAAAAAGTAGTTCCATTTTATATTATTATAATTTACATACGAGATGTAATAAAATTTTTAATCAATTTTTATAATTTGTCCAATGTAGCAGCAACAGAAGCAGCATATTCGTATTATACCTGAATTGTACAAAAATATAACCCACTTAGGGTAAAAATAAAACAACTTTGCGAATACAAATTCACGTTATTGAAAGTCACATTTAGTTATCAAAAACAATAATAATAAAAGCAAAAATAATAAACCACCCACTCACGAGTACGTCACCCACATCATATAGAAGTAAAAATAAAAATATTTAAATTTAGAAAATGAAGGTATTAGTGGACGCTGTGTCGAGTTTCTTTCTATTTTTTATTTTTATCATAGAAGAAAACAGATCGAATCGTAAGTAATCAGTCATTTATAAAAAAAATATCTCTTTAAATTGTAGAAAAATGCTATGTTTATCGTGTACAGCAGTGTATTTATATTTTCTTTTTAAAACATATATGTAAATGATGGGTTAGCAAACGTAAAACATAAATGTAAATGTTAACCACCCTTAGCGCTATCGCAGCAGCAATTTGGCTTTCAATTTACAGGGACAACGACATTAATAAAAAGCAACTGGCACGCTCAGCTTCTTTCTTTAATTCTTTGTATATTACGTTAACAAAGCATCGCCAGCGTTAACAGAAATAAGTAGCACACATGAAACCATCAAAGCATCCATCTATATTTTTCGATATCAAGAACAATTCAACCAACAGAAACAGAAAGAAGGATTTTTTTCCACATCGCTATTTGACGTTATTTGGTCCTCTATTCATGATCGTCTTCTCTTTTGCTCTTTCAATAGTCAATTCTTTAAGCTTTTTACAAAAATAAAATAAAATATCCTTCAATTTAGAGTAGTGAAAATTTAAAATCACCCTCATCTTTCATTTCTACTTAGTTTTTCTTTTTTTCGTTTCTTAACACACATCATCGCACATATACGATAAGCTTTCACTTCATTCTGCTAACAAAACTAACAGCAAAACAAACAAACGAACTTAGCAACCTACCTACCCACCCACAAATATACGTTTATATATATGTATATATATATCCCACCCGTATTTACAACAGTCAAAGTACAAAACATCCGCATATATGCAGTGGTGCTCCTTCTATTCTTTCGTTATTATATGTGCCGAGTTCTGCTTCACCGTACTGTGCCATCTTGATGTGATGTGTTTTGATGTGATGTGATGTGATGTGTATGGGATGGATTGGGATGTGGTGTGATGAACCATGCTTCGCTAGGGGGTATTGTATTATCAATCTACATATAGAAAAATCTATATATGTTTAAAAGCACACCAGGCAACCACTTTTGCCTGCCTTTGTATCCAATCACGTGACAGGCCGTCGGCCATCTTGTTTTGCCCCATGGCGCTACATTTAATCATACAAACTTTCGCATATATACATACAAACATATAGTAACTACGTTGCCACATATATAACTTACATAAAAGACTGACAGATAGAATAGCTACTGATATTTATTTTTTAATTTTTTGCTGTGGAGTACAAGACAAGAGAATTGAGTACTCGAAAGAACAGAGGCGAACGACGACCAAGATGGATGACTAAATGGATAGATGGATGGATGGTTGGATGGTTAGATGGATATATGGTTTATTTAAATGAATCGAGAGGGTGGACGTGCAATGAATAGACGACGACTATATATGTACAAAAACAACTATACAGTAACAACAAAAGCACCAACAACGGCAGCACTAGCAATGAATTCACTTCTATTGAGTTAAAAAAAAGTCCATATTGTGACGCGCATACATTTATTGTGTATGTTTGAATATTCTCACACCTAATAAAAGCAAAAAAATAAATAAAAAGAAGTTAAATGTTGGGTGATCTTTGTTGGTTTCATAACGTTTGGTTTTTCTTTAGCTTTTTCTACTACTTCATCTCCTATGTTTTCTAAAAAGAAACAAGGCACGAAGAAAAGAAAAGAAAACAAAAAAAAAGAAAAACCGAACAAATAATTCATATATGGATAACATTCTATATAGAATCGGATGTGGATTGGTTAACAACAAGCAGTATGCAGATATGACTTTTCAAAAATATTTGTGGAATAGTAAAGGTGGATAAAAACACACATAACTCTCCCATGGGTGATACACTTGAAAGGTTCGGTTCGTTTATATGTTATTCTTGTTATTTTATTTTTCCCTTTATTATTGTTTGTATTATACCATGTTGTTTGTTGTTGTATGCTCCCACCCGCCACTACATATGTTGCTGTTTGTGTCCTTGTTATAATAAGTCAAATGGAAGTACAAGACAAAAATAAATAAATAATAGAAAGTACACTCAGGGTGTTTGGAACGAGTTGGCAAATGTCAAATATTGAAAATTACTTAAATTTAAAAAAAAAACCCGAATGGAAAAATAACTCTAATAAGTTCAATTTGTCATTGTGCGATTTGTTTGAGCTTTTCGAGTCCTTTTACAACCCGAAATAATGGCAACAAAATAAATATATCCTTAAGGCGTGTTATTATTTTGTTGGATGTCACAAATAAATGGAATCAAATCTGTCTCGAATGAAATGAAAAAAATATCAGGAAACATTTTTTTTTTACTTTTATTTTATACTTCAGCAACGGTAACAACCAGGGCCTAGGATGCTAAAGCATTACAAATTATATTCAATCCAAAAAATACTTCTTTTTAACTGCAGTATAATAATTTTTATTTAATTTTAATAATTTTTGTATATTATAAGTTTGGAATATTTTTTTACACCGCACCAGCTACTAAACGTTTGTTTATTTATGTATGTGGAATAACAACAATCAACTGTCATTGAAAAAAAAAAACATTTTTCTCTTTTGATTACCCAAAATTTAGTGACAAAAAAAAACCGAACCACAACCCATGCACGTCCATTCGCAATTTTTTTTTCTTGGCAAAGATGAATATTATAATATGAATACACCAGAGGGTTGAATATAGAAAAAAAAATGTATCCGATATTTGCTTTTTATAACACAAAATACGTTACATAACATGCATGATGGCTGATGGAGTTTTTTTATATAGTTGAGGTGGGTGGCGGTTGGTTTTTTTTTCTATCGTTTACCTTTATCTTAAAGATTAATACTCAATGTATTGTTATATATATTGATTTACGCTCGAATGATTTTTTCTGTATGTAACAAATTTTTTAATAATACCGCACATCATGGAGCATACGAGTTAGCTAGGTAAGACGGTTATGAATTTTTGTTAGCGTTGCAAAATGATGGCTGAATCAATAGGGGTTGGCTGGGTGATTGAATAACAAGTTTTGTATTTCATCAACTTTAACATTAAAATTTTAATGAAAATAACTAACTTGAACAAATTAAGGAAAAATTATTGAAGAAGAAAACTACAAAAGTTTCACTCTGAATTACAACTTTAAATATTCGGTTTGATTACTATTCCATGTTCCTGTTGTCGTTGGTATAGTAACACGAAGAACATTGATGTGTTTCATGCATAAACACCTCCATGTCACCCACATTCATATTTCTAATAGAAAGAACAAGAGCAAACATTAATCGAGGCAAAAACTGAGCAAATACAAGGCAAAAACGCATCACATATTTGTTGAATGTTTTTTGAAAAACTTGGAAAACTTTGTAGTCATAGTCATCGTCATAGCAGCTGAAAGTTTCTTATTATTATATTTAATTCCTTATATGTATGTCTAGAATTTCATCAACAAAAAAGACGAACAATTTTCAAAGCGAACAATTTTGTATTGGTCGGGTTGATAATATAAGGATTTTTAGTGGGTGGCCCACTAAACCCCATCCGAAAATATTTTCTTATATGTTCAACACAGAAACCAAAGGCGAATTTATTTAAACACAAAAGAAAATACAAATTTTTAAAATAATAATAATACATTGCTATTGCTGTTTATCGTTGATGATGAATAGAAGAGGGAATAGAAAGTTTAGTTGCGGCTCTTTTCTTTTGCATATGTGTACACAAATCCGTGAAGCTTCTCAGATGTCTAAGACAAATGTATGTTCTATATGTAATTTTAGTTTTCTTCCTTTATATACAATATTTTAAAACAGCAGCAACATTGAGTAGCAAAGCTGCCTTGTATTTGATGCGGCTTGCAAAACTTTAGTATGAGAACTTTTGAATAGACAGACATAAAGCTCAAATATATAGTGTATTTTCTTTGATGACATATATACATATGGTGTGGTAGAAAGAACAATGGAAAGAGCGATTCAGAAGCATCATCCGCATTACCAAAATGAAAATATGAAAAACAATTTTGAAACTCGAAACTAAAAAGTATGTAACAAAACACGGACAAAGAGCTTTTTACCTAACGAAAACTATAAAGTTTTAAGGGGTTTTACGGGCGCCGCCACAATACAACACTCCATCGATTGTGGTCGACATAGTATACAGTATTTCATATAAATAAATTTTAACATGAAATACATAGTTACAACAAAAGCAATAAGACGAACAACGATACTCAAGATGACAATAGTTTAGAAGACGAACAAAATCTATATATAGGGAGAGACGAGGACAAAGATTTTACTTCAATTCGTTTTACATTAGGTTGGTTGATTGTAGTTTGTTTACTTTAAATAGACATAAAAAAAATACTTTGATAGTGGTTTTGCTGCACAAAATACTTGGTGTTCATTGTTATATGTGAAGGGAGGCAAATATCACTTCATCAAATGAAAGAAACTAAAATAGCAAAGTGGTGGCATAAAGAAAAAGCGAAAGACTCCACTAAACTATCAACGAATTATTTCTACCTAACTATAATGAGACATAGTATATGGATGGAATAGTGATGAAGAATTATCCCACAAAATGTTCACCCACCCATAAATGCCACAAACTAACTATAAATTTCTTATTTTATTCTGTTTTTCAGTTCAAATAGTTATTTGTTCCTTCTTTTGCTGCTGTTTGTAATCTTCTTGGTAACCTCGACAATAGTAAACCACCGTCATTTCTTAGAGAATATTATTCCAGCGTCATATTGGCACAATGTAGTGATATGTAATAAGCAACCTATGTGTCCCGGTTTTTTAGCTCAACGAGACAGCAAAAAAGAAAATGAAAAGAGAAGAGTGTAGTAAAAGAAATCAATTCAATTATATTCCAGAAGAATAAAACTTATTCGTTGCTTTACGTAGTTTTCCTATGATAAAGTTCCACAACAAATTCTCAGACTATTTTTACCTACGGAAATATTCATTGACGTAGTTAAAAAATTCCCAAAAAAGGTTTGAACTACATAAATGACAGGCGTTATTTATATCATTTTCTAGTTCTTTTTTAACATAGCGTAGAAATAATCTAATTTAATAATCTACTAATTTTCGGAATATAATTTCTATATTAAGTGCATCTTCAAATCAATTATACGTCAATTCTAAAAAAATATTCTTCATAAATCAGTATAATTCGACATTAATCGAAATAACCTAGTTGACCTTTAACAAATATGATACCATGCTGCGCGTGGACAACCGCAAACAAATCAAAATAATAATAAAAAAAATTCTAATTACTTGATTGACCCAAAGGGATACAGAAAATCGGTAAATGAAAATTAAAAAACTGGACAAACCAACAGCAACACCCAATCAATAAGTCGTTAGCATAGCACACGCGATTCAAGTCATAAGATTTTGACCTTTATCGTCTTTTATTAGTTTTTTTTTTTTTTAATTTCATTTATCCTTTTATTTTTATTGATAGTTTGTTGACCGTAAGATGGTCAAATAATGAAAAGAAAAAAAATGAATCCTTAAAGTATAACCGTCACCCTTATTATTTGAACACAAGTAAACTTGTTTTTAGTCGTGTCCGGTTTATTTTCAAATTATTTTATTTTATTAACTAGTATTCATATTCTTGGTTTATGTATTCAACCGGTTATAATAAATTTTCTCGTAATTTAAATGTAATCATATTACACTGGTCAATTTAATGGTCTTGCTAAATTGGTTTACACCTTGTTTAGCAATTAACAAATATGTTCGTTGAATTAACAAAAAAAATTTAGCTTAAATTTTAAATATTAGGGAGAAAATAATTATATTTATTGCCTTTATTGCAGCTTTTTTCTATTAAATAATAATTTTATTTTTATTACCATGAAAGGCTAAATAGGTCGTATAATGTTACAGGCATTAAAAAAAATCACATACGACGCTTATAAAAATGTAAAAATTTTTGCATTTACCAAACATAACCTACAAGGAAATAACGAAAAGCAGTCAAGATTCTATCGTTTTTTTTCCCTCTTTATTAAATTCAATTTGTAGCAAACTTTCACTTAAAAACGATTTTTTTTTCTCGACTTGCTTTAAATTTACGACGTGAAATCTTTTAATAATTTTTCTACTTACACTTTTTTTTCGCGAAGTTTTGTTTATTTTTTATCACTTTTAAGGTTATGAAACTGTGCTGTGCTGAGTGCAATATTTTTTTTCTACCAAAAAATAAATAAAAATAAGCACGAACTTTGCGACATAATTTACTCGAGAAAAGAAAAAATATTCAAATAATATCTAGGCCATGGGGATGATTTTTTTCTACAGAAGTATTTGACTTTCGATAATAGGTAATAGTTTTATAAAAAATCACAAATTAATTTTAATTCGTATTTACAGTTTATAAACAGTGACGAGGAATTACTAGGAACCTCTTTGTAACAATTAATTTGCTTATTGATGTACAATATTTACACCAGGTGAAAAACCTGAAAGATAATGATACAAGTAAACATCTGAAACATCTGAGAATTTCATGAATAATAAAATGAATGAATGAATAAAAAAATAAATTAAAATAAGCACGTGGTGCGCGCTTAATTTTTTTTTCTTTTTTTTTTTCATTATTCCTTCAGCTTTTGTTTTGTTTTCTTTTCTTTTTTTAATTTTATTTTCTTTTGCCAGACATTTTGCATCTCTGTCGTTGTTTTTACGCGCTCCTTAAACAACTTATTTTTTTACTTTCGTATTTATTTATCTTTTTTATTTTTTACTTTAAAAAAAAAATTAAATCGTGTAATGAGGTTGGCTGTGTGGGCTTCACAATTTTTATTTTATTTTAAAAGAGGAAAAAAATATAGCAAACGGAAGAACGGCATAAGCGGCAGCAACAGCACAAAGTGTAAAAAAAAATGAAGAGGAAAAATAAAGTGAGTAGCCCAACCTCCCACTCATTATAAATTCTTATAAACACTTTTTCGTATACTTAAAAAAGTCTTGATTTCTTTTCTTTTTTTTCTATTTTTTTTCTCTACCACCGACATCGACCGACCTTGAGCGCGTTTTTTTTCCATGTTACAGTTGTAAAAAAAAAATTCCTACTTTCCTTGCAGACTTTTAATGAAAGTAAGGGTTGTGATGGGATTTTCAATGAAAATTATAAAATGCACAGAGAATAAAAACCAACAAAAACCAAATGGGTGGAATAAATTATTATTCTTTCGTCAAATTTTTTTATTTTCACTTTATAAAAAAAAAAAGAAAAAACGTTTCAAGGTTATGCTGATTAATTAAAAAATTGTTGCTCATTTTCTTTTGAGCACCGTCTTTTTTTTATCCTTGTCGCAATTTTATTTTCTTAGTTTCTTAGCTTAACTAGGTCAGTTTAATGCTTAATTGCGTAAATTATTTTGTTTTTCACATTTTTTATAATTCTTAAAGACAAGGCTTTGTTTATCTATTTTAAATATCAATCATTTAAAAAGAAATCATATGTTATCTATATTTATAGTTATGATAAGAAATTGTTGTAATCCAAAATTTGTTTACACAAATTTAATTCATAATAGTCAATAAATATGTCATTTTATTGCATTATAATTAAAAAGCGACAATAAACAATAACAAATAAAGAGCTGAAGATCCATCATATTGTATTATTAAAAATAATAAATCATTACAAATGCATCTTACTTTAAAATAAATATTAATTTTAAGAATAATTAGAAAATCTGTCTCAGGTCTTAAAATTTAGGCCTAGATTGTAGATTTTTAATATCTTAATAATATCGAAATCGTGAAGAGGTTATTCAGAACCCGAGAAGACTGTCACGGTGACACTCTTATCCACGATATATTAAACATAAAATTATATAAGTGTTATTCGATACATAATAAATAAATTTAAACATTTAAACAAAAAGAAAATTGTTTTAATTAATAAGTCGACGACAATGCAATCAATAATATATTAAATAAAAATAATATATTATCAGCTAATAAATAAAGTAAATACTCAACAATAACATTACACATATTTCATATTTCCAACAAAATTCATAATATTAAATATATATAAACATAATTTTAATATTTTCCTTCTTGCAGGAAGACAATACTTTTTCATTTTGGATCATCATTCATAGAATCACTTCCTTCACTTATACTGGTCACATTGATTCAAATGCAACACTTAATCAGAACATTGAGGCTTATATTTGGATTGAACATTTAAAGCTTATATATATAACTGAAAAGCAAATCTAGATATTTAAATAATAACTAGATTATATTTATTCGTCATATAACTGAAATGGAACGTATCAATCTTTTATATAAATTTTAAAATCGGTTTTCTTTTATGGATATTTATAAATCTGTAAACACGATTTTAACAAATTGTATAAAAATACTAAAAACGTAAGTTTAAATGTTAAACAAGCAACAAGATAATTATTTATTTTTATATAACCAACAAGTGGAGTATCCTTAGAGGTTCTCCACCATTTCTCCTTTGTAATGTGAAAATTTCATTCATTCATTCATAATTATTTTTTTTTTTTTTTTTTTTTTTCTCTTAAAAAAATTTGTAAAAATACGTCGACAACAACAGTATTACGTTATCCTCCGTTATTGAGGGTGGGACAATAAAAAATACAACAGTAACTGGCAAAGCATCAGCAGTTGTAACAGTAGCAACGAAAAACAAACAAAAAATTGAAAAAAAAGAATAGTAGAAAAACGCGAGAGTGAAAAAAAAATTGCACTCAGCTGATATTAAGCGTGTCAGAGAAAAAAAACACACCAAGGGGTAGGTTTGTTAAATTAGTGAAAAAAAAAAAAATTAAAGTTTGTTTGTGTTGTTTAATAAACAGCTGAATTTACTGCTGATTTTTCTTTTATTTTTTATTTTTTATTCATGGTAAATAAGCAGAAATGTCTAAGGAGAGAAACCAAAAGTTTTCAATTCTTTTCTTCCCTTTTTAAAATAAAAATTCAGAAAAACAGAATGAAGATGGTGTTGCTTCGTAGTGAATGGTGGTTATGTTGATGACGATGATGCCGATGCCACGACGTCAGCTGGTTTTATTTCTATTTTTTTTTTTTTTTTGTATTTTATTAATTTTTTTTTTTTTTTGTTTTTTAAATTATAACAAGGCGTGCAGCACAAAACAGTTTTATTTCTTTATGTTCAATTTAAAAACTTATTTCTGTTTGTTATTTTATAATTTTTTTCTTCGATTTGATTTCAGGTAATTAATGATTTTTATATAAAAAAAATGCTGAATTTATATTGATTATTTAGAGTGATGGCTAAATCATCTATGTGAGGACCCATGTCTGTAATATAGTTTCGAAACTGATATGACTTTAGTCTGAAGATCTGAAAGAAAACTAACTAAAATTTTATACAGTGAATATTGTTTTATTAATAAAGTATATAAGATTTAATGATTAATAATTTAAATTCAACCAGATTTTATATGCTATATATGAATTGAATAATGTCTTATATTGTTTTTTCTTACAATTAGATAAATAAGATTGTTAATGGTGCAATAGTAAAAAAAAAATATGTTTTGGAATACGATATATTTAATATAATATAATGTACTTATGTCAGCTATTACTTAAAAGGTCTCAATTAATAAATAATTCACTGTTTCACAGTCATAATAGTAATTAGTTTCTTTTTTATGAATAACATATTCATAAATAAATGTTCACTACCATAAAAAAAAAAATCATTAAAAATAAAACTTCTCTTAGGTAGTTTCTCAATTTCCCCATCCTAATTTTGTAATAAATAAATAAAACAGGTAACATTATACAATGCCTCCTAGGATTAAAAAAAAATGATTAAAACATTGAAATCGAAAACATAACCGGCGGCAGTTGCTATGTCAAACCATCGTTTATTTCTGTTCAATTTCTTAACAAAGCACAATATAAAAACGCAATATTCATATAAAATTGTTAACCCAAAAACACCTTTACTTTAAATTTAATAATAACAAAAACTCAATTAAGAATACCACAAAAATCACACTCAAATCAAAATACTTGAAAAAATTTTTTTTTTGAGAATTGATTTTAATTTATGTAAATTCCGTCGCGAACCCAAAATACAAAAATAAAAAATTGATTTAAAAAAAAAAATTAATGAATATAGTAAATCAAGTATCTATAAAAGAACAAACATAACCCTATTTTCAATTACCGGTAGGCTAACGTTTTTATTTAGATTTTTATCAATTTTCTATTGTTACTCAATGTGATAAACAGAAGACTAAAGATAGGACTGATGTGATAAGATACATGAAATAGTAAATAATAATAGAACGCATAAATTTTCAATAAAACCGATTAACATAAATAACAATAAAGTCCTTAAGTAAGAACCTTTTTTTTTTTTATTTGATTTTACAATAAAAAAAAAAAACACAGCGAGGATAAACAGAAAAGTTTATTTAATTAAAAAAACACAACAATAATAAAGAATTGTCTAATAAAACGTAAATAATTTAATTTTTTTTAAATTTAATAATTCATATTTAATGCTCATGCATTCAATACTTAATTTTTTAAAATATTTTCTCCATTTTGCAGGAAATAGAAAAATAAATTAAATAAATCATAATAAAAGTAACTGTATGACTTGTGATAATTATATGAAGGCAAATTATTAGTGAACCCTTTTTTTGTATTATTTAATTTTCCGCATATTCCAATGTTTTTATATTTATTAGGCGAAAAACACCGCAATGCTTAGCCGAAATGGTCACTCCCCGTGCATTTAAAAATTTATGAAAAAGGTTTTTCATTTTTTTTTTTATTATTATTACTTAGTTGACCATTCGGGATCCGAATAAAAATAATAATAATTATAGGGTTGAAATTGTAAAATAAAATATAAATAGGCGCGAGCCGCTCTACCTGCGGCTTGGTAAGCTATAAAGTAATGTAACAATAGTGAACGGTCAGTCTGTATACAGCACCGCAGCGTCGTTATTAAAAGTATACGCAGTATTGAAATTCCTTATAACCTTTACCGTTGACCCTTGTCCATATTTTTGTTTTCAAATATATACGAATGGACACAAAAGTGACAACAATGTTTCAGGAGTTCATTCAATTGAAATATATTTATTTATTTTTCCTATTATAAAATCGTTTTAAGGGTTTATAACTTAGAAGTAAATTTCTGGTCAAATAATAAACAGAAATGTTAATATTACTCATTGACATAGGGGTGCCATAGGTATTTTTTTTTTTTTTGGAATTTTCTTTTCAAAAAAGATAAGCAACAACTTCGTCTAGAATATATTAAGGATAAGAATATGAATTTTTTTTTTAATACGAAATGTTAAAGGTCGCACGTGGGTTTTTAAATTTCTATTTTTCATTTAATTTTCCGCTATTACTTCTCTCTGTTACCTTCATGTGTGTACAACACAGTTTTAGCCCACTTTACCTATAGAGCTCCATCAAAATTACCCTTACTTATTTTCGTTTTATTTTTTTTTTTCTGTTACTTTCCCTTCCTAAAGCAATTTGTTTTTTATTTTAAGTCAAATCACTTTCTTTTCTTTTTTTTTCTAATAACGACAAAGTTCTTGCTTTTATTTTTTGTAAAATTCATCTCAAGATCTCATCGCAAATTCCCCGGTTTCAAACAAAGTTAAAAAATCCTAGATAATGCAAAATATTTGAAAAAATTGAGATAAAAGAAATTAAATTTAATAAAATAACCGAAAACAGAAAAATACCAAGAAAAGCACACATGAACTTATATGGATATACTTGGAGTATATTTAATTCTTTTAAAAGCTCTTATCTGCGTTTTTATTTTCTTATTAAAATTTGTTCTGCTTCTACTCGTATTTTAAGTCGTATGGCACCTTAATTGCAAACGTATAGCGATATATTAATTTAATTTGTTTTCCATTTTAAAGTCTACTTTGCTACGCGGCTTAAACGGAGAAGAGTCAAATATGAATATCTTCAGCTTAGTGATTTCTGATGAAGAATCCAAAACATCAATAAAAAGAACTTGTGAAACAGAAGATAAGGGCTTCAAATTCTTTTTTACCTGCTTCGAAATTTAAAAAAAAAATTCATTGTCATCTAATTAATTTTTTTTTTTTTTTAATTTAAATGCATGGATTGTCTGTTTTACCTGAAAACGGTTTAGCATTTGTTACCATTAAAACGTATGCACACAAATTGAAATGGAAAAGTGTAACATAATCGCGGGACTACATTGTGGCGATACAATGTGATGTTTATTCTGTTGATTTGTTTTATTATTCAGGTAAGAAAAAAGTTGAAACAAGGAAATAAAGGAGATTTTAAAAAGGTTAAAATATTTCGCGAAAGGGTTACTACATGGTATACGGGCACACAAGCAATAGGAAAATGTTTGTTATATTTAATTCATAAACCGTAACATTAAGAGTTTGTAAAATAAAAATAAAGGATAGGATGATCCTGAACGTAATTTGCATATTAACAAACAGATGTTTAATTTTTTTTCTATTTCCGATTTTTAATGCATGAAAGCATTTGTCTGATTTATAAAAATACAAATAACAAAACTTTAAACATTTATATTTATTTGGATTTTTGTGTCAGAAAATGTCATAAAACAACTGACTGATATTGTAATCAATGCATAGTTTCCCGACAGTAAAAATCACACAAATGGCAATAGCAAAAAAATCATAAGACAACAAAATCGTGGTCATTTATTACATTTTTATTAAAAATTTCTTGATTCTTAAGCAAACAAAAGTATCACCAAAAAATTTTCGCCCACATCAAAATTTTGAGCAATAAAAAAATATATATTTTGCCATAAGGAAGCAGCACAAAGGATTTTTATTTATTTATAATAAAAAATAAAATTATTATGAATGCATTAGTACTTACTTCCGGTTGGTGATTTTATTTACATAATTGTTTTATGTTCCTTACTCTATGTTTTTTTTTATTTTTCTGCTTTTTCATTTCCTTTTAATTTATTAAGGACATTTTTAATTTGCAACATACTTTTTATTAAATTATTCATATTTGTATCTGGAAAGTAGCTGATTTATGTTATTATCCTTAAATAAATGAAATATCCTGAATATATCGTTTGCTTATTAATTTCATGTAATTTTAAGTAATTATGTTGAATTTTTATTAATTTTCTTAAAGCATTATTCAAAAGTACGATTTAGCAAATTTTAGATTAAAAAGTATTTGACTTTTCACCAGCTAGAAAGCAGTCTAAATCTAAAGTCGTTTAATTACCGGCCTTGTTATGACCGACAAGTTTCTATGTTTGACTTAATCGAAAAGAATTTGTTTTATCAAATGCAGAGAATTTTTAAGAATAAACATTAATAAAATTTGAAAGTTTCGCCCCCAGCTTAAGGTTTTCAATTTGTTATGAATATTTGTTTTTTACCAGCAGTAAATATAAAAAGAAAAAATCAAATAAAACTGTAAAATGTCGGATGTACGCTAAATAACATGGCAAAACACAACATATTTTATTGAATTATCCCAAAAAAAAAAAAAGAAAGAAATCTGAACAACCATAAAACACACAACGACTGCACGCATCATTCATATATTATATTAGGATATCCTGAATTACGAAATTTTCAATTTCCGATTGTCATCTTGGTACTATTCTGTCTGTATTTCCATTTTTTTAAATATTTTTCCTTATCCTTAAGTACACTTTGTGCACATATTTTTCTATAAATGTTTATTCGGAGACAAACAAAAAAGGATACGCAAAAATAACGAAAAAATATTCCTCAATACATCAGAAACGAATAAACAAAAAATCTCGATAAAATCTGTTTCAACAAATATAAATAAAGGATTAAAGTAAAAAATTATTATGATTGTGTTGTATGCTAAATATAACAATATTCACATTTTTTGCACCTTTAAACGACCTGAATTTGTGTAAAAGAAAAATGTGAAATTAATATAACAATAAAAAATTAAATAATTATAAATTACCAGGAAAATAAAGGATAAATTGAATTTAAATAATCCATTAAAAATTGGCAACTATGTAAAAAAAAATACATTTTTAAATAGAATAATTTTAATTTCACCACAGTACCGCCCCTATTAGTAGTTTAAACTAAATTCCAAAAACAACATACAAAAATAAGAAGAAAAAACACATAAAGCATGTAAACAAACACTAAGTTCTAACTGGCTAACATTGGTACGGATTAGAGAACCGAAACGTAAACGTAAGCATTAACATTAACGTCGTTTGCTACCGGTAAACGCTACCGTTAAGTTTGGTTCAAATGTTAATACAAGAATTAGAGAGGGATGTGTGGTAAATATGAATTCTCTCTCCTAACATAAAATGGATTGTTTATCTTATATATTTCTAATAACACAAAAAATGGGTGGAGCATAATGTATTTATCTTCTATTTCATTTTGTTTTCCTATTGTATTTCAGGAGCATAAAAGGATAATTGTGTGATTGTGTTAGTTGCTTAGGTTTTCTTTTATTTAAAAGTTGTTTAGCAAAATAACACAAGAGGGGAAAACTAATCAATAAGTTATATAAAAGAGAAATTATTAGTGGGAGTACTTGAACTTAAACATAAAATAAAAAAATAAAAGAAAAAATAACAGGGAGCAGAATGCGATGGTGGGTGGAGTGATTTTGATCAATTTGAATCTATTATATTGGAATATAGTTTTATTTTACTGTATAGAATGGAATGCCAGATAGCTTGTCCGCTATTGGTCGATATCTATGGCATATATGCTTTTGTGAATAATCCATTTTTAAGCCTTACAAATGTTTTCATTTTACCAGAAGCATAAAAAACCACATATGCGCTTAAACATACAGCATAAAATAATTTACGCAAACTTTTGACTAATATTCGAAAAATCGTAAAAACACCACAAAACTGTTGTTGAGATTCAATCAAATTTTTTTGTTATTTGCGTTTTTATTTTTGGTGTTGTTTCAACACGAAGAAAGTAAAAGTTTTTTTTTATTTCAATGTACCTGGTGGTGTCGACTATGATGCTTTTAACACTGTATTTATTTTTTACTAATATACAATTTCTTTTATTTTCTTATTTTTAATTTTCCGTCATAAGCATGTTTCTCTTGTCTATGTCTCTGCGTAAAATCAAATTTACCCCATTTACTTCACCATACTTATAAAATTTCTTACAGAATTATAATTACCATTTCGCCCCTAATTTATTCTTTTTATTTTCATTCTGCTTACGTTTTTTTTTATTTTTTTAATAAAATATTCCGTCGTTTTTATTAATGATTAAGATACGACGATCATGACCTACAACAAAGCATAGATTTTTTTTGTAAAAAAAATTCACAACCGGCATTTGCACATCTTAAGAATTAAAAAAAAGAGCGTCATTATTTATGTCTTTTTTTTTTTTTTTTTTTTTTTTTTGTTAAATTAAAATATTTGCATTCTGATAAATAACAATAGTTGCATATTTAACTTAATTGAATAATAAAGATTATAGAAAAATTAAAAACATAAAAATGTTGTATAAAAGAAAGTTATGCATAATCATTTTATTAGACAATAAAAATAATTTACAAAATATATTGACTAAAAATTGTATTACAAAAGATTTTCTTTTTCTTATAATTAAAAGGCAAACAGAGCGTCAACATTAGTAAATCGTAAATTTATTATTTACGTTATGTTCGTTAAGCATCGCACTTTAATTTCATATAAAATAAAAGGCAAAAAAATAAATAAAATGTTTTTAAAAATGCAAAAGCATAAATGCAATTTAAGCGTTAGACTAGAGAATTAAAATTAAAATTTACGATCATTTATTTCTAGATGGGAATTCGGCTGTTTATCATTCAAAATTCTTTCGTCGGGAGACTCTAACCAGCCAGTAGATACAGCCGTTGCATGCTTTTGTTCATGTTTTAATTTTTCTTCCTGTATGCGTTTATATTCTTCGATTTCTGTGGCGTACTTTGGCGTTGTTATACCTAAAAAAGATGCCAAACCTTCCCCAACATAATCACATCCATTTAAAAATGTATCCCCAGTACGTTGAGCTTTATATAATAACCAAGGGCCCCATTTCATTGAATGCTATAATCAAAATAATTATATTGCTAATTTAGCCAAGACTTTTTTCGTTTAGTAAAGACATTTCTGTTGGTGTAAAACTCACCAACAATAAAAATGCTTTTTTTATTGAAATTTTATTTTAATTTAATGTTTTATTAATAACAACATTTATAAATTACCTCATCCACATTAAGATTTGCTGTTCTATTATTATCGCCACATCCACCTTCAATTTCTTCGGTATCATCATTATCATCACTAAATTCCTCTATTGTTCCATCACTAAAATATAATATTTTTTTCGGTTCTTTCATTTTCACTGATATGTCACAGTCCTCAGTTGAATTTTCACAGCGTTTTTCAATATTACTCATTTCCATTTTCGTATCTTTTTGTAAATAGTTTATTAAATTTAATATTTATATATATTTTTATTCACTTATTGTTTGTTTGTTTTTGTTTTTGTCTTCATAACAAAAAATCGATTATAAAAATATAAACGTCACTTTGACAATCGAGCTATTATTGCAGTATTTCTTATTCAGATGCTTTTTGACAGCAATGATTGATTTTTTTTTTTTTTTAAGAAAAAATGTTTTTGTGGGAATTTACAAATAAAACTATTTTATATTTAATATATTTACAAAATAAAGTTAATAAATAAAGATAAATCAATATAAAGAGTTAAAATGCCTGCTGTTAAAATAAAGGAAGTTCATTGTTATAGTAGTGAAGATTCAGTATGTATTATAAAAAAAAATGGTAAAAAAATTAGGTTAGAAATTAAGTTTTTTTGCAATGTTTTTATTTTTTTACTTTAGAATCATCCCGCTAAGAATTTGTTGGGTAGTGATCCGGTTAAAAAATGGAAATGCTTAAAAAGTGGTGAACAATCAGCATCTATAGTTCTTGAATTAGAAAGATTAACAAAAATAACTGAAATTGTTATTGGTAATGAATGTTCAGCGTTTATTGAAGTTTTGGTCGCTAAAAAAGGGCCAAGTGAATTAGTTTTTAAGGTAAATTAATAACTAGATTTATTTTCAATTTTAATTAAATTAAATAATTTGTATTTTTTAACTTAGGAAATAATATTAACTTCATCATTTATGACCCCATATGAAAGTAGAAACACATCAAATTGTAATCGTGTCAGGAATTTTTCATCGCCAGCTTTAATAGAACACGTAGCTAAAGAAAAATGGGATTTAATTAAGTTTATTTGTACTCAGCCATTTAACAGACATATAAAGTATGGAATTTCGTTTATAAAATTGTATACAAAAGATCAAGTAATAAACGATAAGAAAAATGACCAAATTGATTTGATAGTCATGGATCCAAAAACACCAACCGTACCTCAAAAAGATAATGCTAGCAATAATAATGCAAAACCGAGTAAAATTACGCAATTAGGACGTTTTAATATTCGTGAGGAATCATCCGATTCCGACTCGGACACAAAGAATTCACTATTTACGCGTTGGAAGCAAAAAAACGACATAACGTCGACAGCATCAGCCATTAGAGAAGCTTCGTCATCACCAAATTTAATTATTAAACCCAAATTAATGCAACAAAATAAACGTGAAAACGAGGACAGTAATAACAACTCAAATGATGGGAAAACTGATATAAAAAATCGCAATCACAATCGTTTAATTTACAACGATGAAGATGATAAACCGAATGATAAGGTTGAGAAAAAAATGTCTAGAGATAAAGAAAAAGAGGACAAAGAGAGAACAATGACAGAGAAAGATAAGGAAAAGAAAAAGGATAAAAGTGAAACTACTGGACACAGTAGTAGAAAACATCATTCCTCGTCACCCTCTAAGCATAGTAGTAGTAGCAGCAGCAGTAAAAGAACGCATGATGACTCACAATCAAGTAGATCATCAAAAACACAGCCATCACCATCTGCTAGTAGTCATAGTAGCAGTAGTGGTAATCACAGAAAACGTTCTTCTTCCTCAACACACAGCCATGAAATAGCTAAGAAACAAAAAACTTCTGAAACCATCCTATACAAACCTTTTAATAAATTATTGGAAAATGTTATTTTTGTTATAAGTGGGCTCCAGAATCCGGAACGCGGTATAATTCGACAACAAGCTTTAGAATTGGGTGCCAAATACAAATCTGATTGGGACTCACATTGTACGCATTTAATGTAAGTACTTTACATATTTATAATTATTTTAAATAATTAATTATTTTTACATTAATCAGATGTGCGTTTAAAAATACCCCAAAATATAATCAAGTGAAAGGTAAGGGAATCATAATTAAAAAGGAATGGATAGCCGCATGCTATAATGAGCAAAAAAAATTATTATGTCAAAATTTTGCTCTTGACAAACATGATAAAAATAATAAATACGATAATGGGCCGGAAATTTTTGATATAAAATTGAAGCCATTGGAAAATAAAGAATCAGTGCTAGTCGACGTTAAGGAAACAATGTCAGAATTATCAGTAGAAACACCAGCCATGAAAAAAGTAGAAAGTAATGAAATTGAAGTTCATGTGTCCGGTGATGAATCTGATGATACAGAAGATGAAATTGAACGCGTTATAAATAATAATAACAAGATTAAACAAAAATCAGACGAAACAATGTTGTATGACCAAAGTACTGAAGATGACGAATCAACAAAACCATCAATTGGAGCAGCAAACAAATCCTTTTTTATTAATAAAAAATTTTACATTGATGAGAACGACATCAGCACAGTTGATTTAATTAAATTGAAGCGTTTTATTCCACTGTACAAAGGGTAAGCAAAAAGCGTTCGCGCTAGTTCTATTCATAGGCGAGCATTTAATTTTGTTTGTAAATATTTTCAGCGAAATCATTGAGGATGTACACTATGCAAACTATGTAATAGCTGAAGGCATAAATATATTAGATATTTCTAAAGAAACTGATTTTAATGGTGAATTCGTTAAACCCTTATGGATTTTTGAATGTAACGATATGGAAACATTTATTCCAATAACACGTTATAAAATTTTGATTCCTGAACAAAATTAAAAAAAACTCCATAATTCATAATCATGATAAAAAAAAATCAATTAATAAATTTGAATATATATTTTTTAAATGTTTTACAAATGAATGCTTTTTTATTATTATTATTATTTGTTAATTAAATTAAATTAAAATAGTTTCCTTTTTTTCTTTTTTTTTTATTATAAAGATATTCAAGTATTACCTGCGTCAGGTCATTCTTTTTATAAATTTATTAAACAATCATTTCTAATTCACGTGCGTAAAAGATTGCTTGTTCCGCCAACTCAATTGACGGCAATGGCTCTTTTGGTTTAGCTACATCATTGGCGAAATAATAGAAATTTTCAGGTGTTAACTTCCAATTTTTCTATTAAAAGAATATAAAGAAAAAAAATTCATTTACATTTTTTTATTTTAAAAAAATAATAAAAATAATCCTTACCCTTTTGCCAAATTCAATAATTTCATCTTTACTTTTGAGATTTAAACGACGGGCAGCCTCCTCAATTGATATTTGTTCATATGCTTTTTCTAAACATGCTGCAATCTCATTGCGAACAGTTTCTAATAATATATCCATAAAGAAGTTATAACTTTCTGCTGGTACATTACCAAATGCTAAAAATATTTTATTATAACTGCCTTCCATTAAATTTTGTTCTAATGCCAATGAATGTTTTATAAACTTATTTGTATGAATTATATCTGCTGGTAATAATTCTAATTCTGTATGAAAATCCGCAACACGATTTTGTGATAATAAAAATAATAAATTTAAACCCAATAGTTGATATTTGAATTTAGATTCACCGATTTCATTTCTGTTAAACAAAGAGATAAAATTAAGAAAAATATCGATTTAATATAATAAAATGTAGAAACATGTAGAACATCCAGACTTACTTGTAATCAAAATAATAACATTTTAATTGTGCCATGTAGCGTTCAAACTGTGGTATATCTCGT
This sequence comes from Ptychoptera albimana, assembly GCA_961205885.1. Taxonomy (NCBI): domain Eukaryota; kingdom Metazoa; phylum Arthropoda; class Insecta; order Diptera; family Ptychopteridae; genus Ptychoptera; species Ptychoptera albimana. The sequence goes on from OY540803.1 coordinate 21,761,951, forward strand.
AAAGCGACGCTGTACTCAACACCAATTTCAAGAATATCACGGGCTAATAGAAGCTCTTGTTTAGGTGCTGTAGAATTTCCAGTTGGTAAGAAAACAAGCTTTGTCATTCCGATCTATAAAACACAAATTGAATTAAAGGTTATGTTATGATTTTTACAAACTTTTCAAATTTCTAGCATTTTTAACAAAAAATTATGCAAATATCTATTAAATAATATATATTAACCTTTAATTGATCCAATAAAATACCACATTTCTTTAAATTTGGCGTCGTCTTTACCCATTCAGTTTTTAATTCTTTATACAATGACACAACAGTATCCACAGCAGCCATATTTACTTTTATATTATACGGCTCTGGAAGTTCCTTTTGTTGATGATATTTCGTTTCAAATAATTTTTGGTGTTGACTTGCAAGATTGTCGGACGGTAATCTCGATATTTTCTGAGGTTGCGGTTTTTTATCGTGAGCGGTCGGTAGTTTTAAATCTATTTGAATCGGTTCTTGTCCACCCTCTGCCATTTTTAATAATTAAGTTTTTAAATTCAATTGAAAATTAAAATTATGATAAAATATTTAAAATTAACAAATTTAATTAATTAGTTATTTTAATGTGGCGACACAATTTATTTATGAAAAATAAAAGAATATAAAACAATATAAATTTTGAAATATAAATCAACGATAACTAGATTTCGAAAAAAAAGAAGGTTACCAAATTTACCATACTATAGAATATAAAAATTAGGCTGCAATCTTTTTACTATGTTATGATTTATGAACTGCATTATTTTAATATGGTTATGCTCATAATACTAATTTTATTAGTATCATGGTAATGCTAACATTAAAGCGTAAATACAGTTAATAATTTCATTAATTAAAATAATTAAATTATTTTTTTTTTGGTAAAAGACATACATAAATAAATAGTTGGCATTAGTCTAGAGTAAATGTAATACCTTAAAAAAAAAGGAAGGAAAATGTACTTAATTGTAGACAAAATGGCTGATAATTATTATTATTATTTGTAGAGTTGTACATGGCTGTTATTGTGTCATTTAGCGTTGGTCGCATAATATATTTTTTTTTAATGAAATCTAATTTTTCTTTCCAAAGAAATTTTTGTGTTATTGTTTTGATTAGAAAAGAATTCATAAAAAGTTTATTAATTTTTTAATTAATGTTACATAAATTAATGGTGAATGTATGTTAAATTAGTAACAAAAAAATGTTTATTAAAAGTGCGCGGGAATTGTGTCGATTGAACGTGTAAAAAAAGGAAATTATAGAAAATAGACTAAAAATGCTATAAATTTTAATAGAATTTTCCATTTATTTTTTTTTTCTTCCTTTTTTGAAAATAATTACTAATTTAAATATACTATATAAAGTTATATTATTTATTTATTTATATTTTTAATTTTGATAAATTAAAAGTGAAACAAAAAACAAACAATGCCTCGTCCAAGGAAAACTCCAGTGCAACAGGAGAAAATTGTTAAAGAGGAAATTAATCAAAATACCGTGACGTTGACAAGAACTAGACGGACGCCGAAGCCTAATCCAAGATATTCAAGTGCTGATGTTTTTGCACCAATTCCAATAAAACAACTAGCTAGCATTAAATCAAGATCTAATTCACCAGAGATAAAAGAGGAAAAACATATTCCTGTACTTCGTAAGCGTGGTATTACACCAGACAGTGTTGATTATTCAAAATTGGCACCAAAGAAACGTCTAATAGAACGTGCATCAACACCTAAAACTGAACCAACACGTAAATTACCTGAAAGAGTAGCCAAAAATGTCCAAAGTGTACAAAAGCCTACAAATACTCAAAATGTTGTTACGCCTGCAGTGAAACAAAAGCCAACAATGGTCAAAATGACTAGAAGTTCGATTATAAAAAAACTCGATGATGATTTTAATGATGAAGAAGATAACAACATTTTAGATAAAAACAAAACTGATGATGCAGTGGAAGATACGCCAACGGCAGTTGTAAATACCAGGAGTACCAGAGATTCAACTCGTAAAACAATGAATTCATTAAAAACATCAACTAAAATACAGCCTCCGATAAGTCAAACAAAAGTTGAACATGAAATTCTGTCAACAAGTGAGGAAGATAATACTGAACTAGATTATGACGATGATGATGATGATCATGTTGATGATGGCGATGATGATGATGATGAAGATGATGATATGGATGATGATGATATTGATTATGAAGAAAATGACGACATAGGACTGCAAAATAAAAACAAGAATGGTGTCAAAAATTGTATAACAAAGAATAAGAATTATGGAAAAAAGAATGATTTGAATAAAGCAATAGAAAATGAAGCTACAATTGTGGAAACAATAAGTAAAAACAATGTACCAACATTCACGATTGTTAATATAAATGATATAATAAATAAGAAAAGCAATTCAAATGATGATAGTATGGACTCCGTTGATTTGACAGCATCACCAAATGATAATAGTCAAATAAATGTAAATCAAACAACTACTAGAGGGGGACGCCGAAAAACTGTCCACAAAGTTTTAACGGATAATGTTATAACCAATAGCAATACCAACATTAATAACAAATCAAAGCAACAACTCAACTATCAACAGCCACGTATTTTAAATAAAACATTAGGTAATATAGAATTTTCTTTAAATAAATATTAAAATTTACTCATTATTAAATTAAATTAATCTAGGTTCTGCGGTAGTAGCATCAAGTGCAATTGGAAAAGGTGGTAAAACATTAAATCAAATAAATAAGCCACGAATATTAAATGCAATGTTAGCCAAAGGTTTAGCTGACCATAAGGCAGCAACAACAACATTGAAAATAGTACAAACATCACCTGAGAAGCCACAACAGCAATCAACAAATAATAATTTATTAAATCCAGCAAATGGTTTAAAGGTATATCAGCAACAACAGCAGCAACAACAGAAAACACAAAATCAATTAATAAGAAGAGATTATCATCCAAAGGTACAAACATCAACAAATAGTAATAATAATTTAACTAAACAACTATCATCTTCAACATCGTCAAATGCCAAAAACAACAATAATTTAAATAATATAAATATTGTTAAAACATATGGCCGTTTAAATGATAAATATGTATTGAACAAGCAACCATCATTTACAAATAATAATAATAACAGTAGTAAAATATTAAATAATAATAGTAATACAATAAATAAGAAATTATTAAATCTAAATAGATCAAATAATAATAATAATACTAACAAATTAATAGAGACATCAACAATAAGTGATCCAACAAGAAAAATAACATCAGCTGTGGTTGCCATAAAACCAGTAGCAAATATTCAAAATAAGAATGCAATAACAGGAAAAGGCATAACAACATCAACAAATAATAATAATAATAAATTAATTAAACGTTTAAGAAAAATAACATGTTTTGAGACATGGTATGTTATAAATATACCAAAATATACAATAAAATTAAATAATACATTATTAATGTTTAGTTTAGTAAATTTAGGAAATAATATAAAAGAAATAAAATTACCAACTACCGAATGGAGTTATAAGATAATATTAGAAAATGATGAAAATACAAATAATAATAAAAATAATTTAAATATTAATAATAATTTAACAATTAATAATAATAATAACGAGAATAATAAAAATTTGAATGAAATAACAACAAACAATAATAATAATAATGTAGTAGATGATAAAAATGAAGTATATTCAGGTGATTTATATATAAATGATACAACGATTGATAATAATAATAAAACAAATAATAATTATAAACCATTTATAATACAATTTCATCGTTTTATTAAAGAAAAAACGAAAAATATTAATAATAATGAAGATGTTGAAAGTGGTTCAATTGTTGTACCAAATGGTGATAATAATAAAATTGCAACAATGGCTGAGGAGGGAGACACAAAAATTGTTGATGCTGATGTTACATTAAAAGAAAATAATGAAAAAGTAAAAGATGTTGAAGAAGTAGAAAAGGAAACAAAAATTGTATCTGATGATAAAACTGAAACAAATATAAAATTAAACGAAAAAAATGATACTAATAATAAAAAGGAAATTATTGAATTATATGATAATAATAAAATAAAACAATTTAATATAAATAATTATTATAAAAATAATATAAAAACCTATGATCGTATATTAATATTTAAAAATAATCAATATTTTTTAATAATTGATGGTAATTTATGTAAATTAATAGGACAGCCACAATACATAAATAATATAAATGATATTGAAATCTTATTAAATATAATAAATGATATAAATATAATTAATTCATATATTTATATAGAGAATAATAATAATAATACAAATAATATAAATATTATAAATGATACCGACGATACAGATAATGAGGATGATGATTTTGATGGTTTATAATAATAATTAATTAAAATAGTTTCGATTTTGTTTTGTAAATTTAATTATATAATAATTATTTTATTTTCTTTTTTATTCAATTATAATTTGTTTTCTTATAATTAATTAATTTTAAATGTGTTGTGCACGCAATAAGATTTAACATCCATTAACATGGATTACATGTGTATATGGTGAAGTTAAATATTTGTGCACCAATTACTTGTACATTTAAAATGAATAATATTGCATAGTACCATTGTGATGCCATGTTTATTAATTATATAATAAAGAATTTTTAGTAATTTAATATCTATGAATAAATATATATATATATATATATATATATTTATAGAAACAAATAATAAAGTAAGATCATATATTACATATATTTTTATATTAAATAAAATAAGGATATAAATAAATAATTTAAATAAATGGCATAAAACTCTGAAAAAGAAGACGAAATATGTTTATCTATATACGCACAAATGCTTGTTTTCAATACATAATAAATCTATTTTTCGTTGTATTTAATTGTTAATTAAATAAAATATTTCTATATAACAAAATAATTATCCGTTTCTATATATTGTTTATTTACCTATAATTTTACAAGTTAGAACATGAAAAAGGTGTATAATAAAATTGGGTAACAGTGCGTTTATATTATTTTATTTATGTAAATTCTTTCCAACTTTGTCAAACCTAGTTATATATATTTAAACGCAAGGTACGACCAACCTAGTGGTTGGCAGATTTGGAACTATTGTAACAAGACACGACTCCTATAATTTGTTTTTTATTAAATTCGCCTGAATAATTTAAATAAAGTTTCTATAGAAGAATATATATATAGAAATGGAAGTTTATATGAAAATACAAATGAAAAATTGTATTATTTAATTTATTATTAATTAATATTATTATTGTCACAATCATTAATTAATTATCAAAATGTAAAGCAATATGAAAAAATTAAAAGAATTTACTTTTGTTAGCCAAGATTCATTTTTTAGTTTTAATAAATCCTTGCTATCATTGTTACTGAAAAGTAAAAAAAAAAAAATAAAAGTTAAATTTATTAAAATTTAATTTAATTTGTTATAATAAGTTAAATTTAAGCCATTAATATTATTTTTATTAATATTATTATTATTATTATTATATTATTCATTAAGAAATATATTTAGAAACAAGAATTGAAACCAAAAAAAGAAAATTTTTGAATATCAAATTCTTGTATTTGTTTTTATCGTTCTTATGTATTTAATTTCACTATTCGTGTGTGTTAATTTTCTTCTCTCATTTTAATTTTATTTTGTAAATAATTATAATTCAATGATAATAAAACAGAATAATTAATTTTCAAATAAAACAACTTTTTATTTACATTTATTTTAGTTTTAGCCAACTTATATACTTTTCTGGTGGAATACTTTTTTCCCTGTTAATAGATGGTTCTGTTATCGTTTTCAACGAATATTCATTGCGGATGATAAGGGAATGGTAGGTACGCCGTACATATAAAGGATAAGTTATAAAGTTATGTTAATTTTTATAAATATTCCCAATCATATTTTTCACATAATAACGCTAAACAATCGTTATTTGTTTCATTGAAACTTATAAAACTACTCTGTGTGCCTAATTTTTGCACACTCTGTGTTGCCAAATTACATGCGGCACCGATTTTTTGTAATAAAGTTTTATCGGGATAGTTCGCTAGAAAGTGACCTAAAGCACCAATAAAAGCATCACCAGCACCTGTTGTATCAATAACATTTTCCACTCTTCTCGTTTTGATTAAAATCACTTGATAATTTTCAACATTCGATGCAAAGATTGCACCGAGTTTACCAAGAGTAAGGATTACTGTGTTGCCACCCATTTGTAGTAATTTTACAAGAGCATCCTTTGCACTCCTAAAATATATTTATAAATTATTTACTATAAAAAATATTTATTTAAATTAAACCGACTGTATATCCTCTACTTCCAACCCTGTGATTAGGCTTGCTTCAGTTTCGTTAACGCAGAAAATCGTGGATAAAGTTATTAATTCACTAGGTATATTAAGTAATCCAGGCGCCGCATTCATTATAGATATACCTTTAAATCTACGCAATGCATCAATGGTAGCCTGTACAGGAGTTTCAAGTTGACAAAGTAATACTTTGCTTCGATCAAACAAGTCTTGATCAATGTCTTCCTCACTTAAACAATTATTTGAACCAGGGATGATAATTATTTGATTATCACCAGTTTGCGAAACAGTAATTTGAGCTATCCCTGTAGACTAAAAATAATGTTTAATTAATGATTTATTTAAAAATGTATAAACATAACTACCTGTCCAGGTAGTACATCCACAAAATCAACAAAAACATTTTGTTTAGATAAATAATTTTTGTATTCAGAGCCCCAAGAGTCATTTCCTACTTTTGCAATGATTGCAGTTTTGCTTCCCAAAAATCGAGCAGCAATACACTGATTGGCTCCTTTACCACCAAAGCCAGTCTTAAAACTGGTGCCATGCACAGTTTCGCCAACATTTGGAAATTTTGGAGTGTAACTACAAAGCATAAGACACAATAAAACATATATAATTAATTCATTTTAAATATTAATCAAACCAAATCAAATCCATAATACACGAACCAAAAACAATTACATCGTAATTTTTGTTGATAGACATTTTTAGGGATAGCTAATTTAGTTTTTTAAGAAATAATTAATCTTTAAAAGCAGCAGATAAAATGTGCACAAGATGACAAATTTCTATGACAAATTTATTTAAACACAATAACTAACAATTAAAGCTGCTTTATCAATTAATAAATACTGTGCAAAAGATAATACATTTATTTACATAATTATTTTAATATTTACCTTTAATCGTTTTTTTCTATCGTTTGATAACCCAAAAGCCAATTCAAACGATAATTTTAATGTTTAAAAATCTACTTTGTTGAAATTTTGTTTTATTTTGAAGTGTTCATCATAATACTTATCGTTTTCTAGTTTGACAGTTGCTAGAGTCACGGCAGTCTTGTTACGTTATTAAATTTGCTTAAAGCAAAAACAGAAAAAAGTGATTTTATAAATCTTAAATTAATTAAATAAAATAAAAAATGATTTCACGCAAATTAATATTTCAAAGTAATATACGTATAGTATTTCGTAATTATTGCCAATCAAGTGAGGCACCTCCACAAATTGTTCGCAAATCAAAGCCTGTTGTTGAACAAATAAACACAAATGTACCCGGATTAAGTACGAAAATTTTAAAGGAAACCAACGAACCTGTTGGTCCCGGTGCATCAAAAACTGGCGAATATAAAGTTCCTGAATATTTTCTTTTTAATCGTGAGAGTTATCATGAAGCTGAAATTGAAATGGCCAAATATCGTGGACAACAACCATCAGCTGAAAAAATATAATAAAAAGTTACAATAACAAAACTGTTTTTTTTTTGATGAAAATTGATAAAAATATGTTATTGAAATTGTAAATATGCGAAAGAATAGTTTATGAATAAATTTTAAGTTAAAAAATTTAAAGATTTTGTTTATTTCATCCTTGAAAATCCTTTTATTATTATTTTACTTTAGTTAGCTAGATTACCATTTTTGAAATAGTGGCGTTCATGTCAATCATGTTGCATATGTCAGGTTACCAAAACCTAACCAAACAAATATAAATAAAACCTTGCTTATAGAAGTGTAGAAAGCACGTTATTAAAAAAAATTAATTTGCAATCAAAAATAAAAACAGCTTTAGTATTTAATTAAATATGGGTAAATTTCGGTCAAAACTTAAACGGCATACAAAAGGTAAAAAATGGGCACATGGACATTCATCGACAACAAATCCAGAAAATAAAAAACACCGTCTCAAAGCAAAGTCTAGATTTTTTCAACCAAATTTGAGCCTCGGTAAATGTTACACTATTATATGAAATTATTTGTGTTTCTATATTATTTGTTTTGAAATATTTAAGCACCACCAACTGAGGAAAAACCAAATCAATTAACATTGGAAGCAGTTATTAAGCACGATGCAAAATTATCATTTGCTACTACTAATGGTTCATATGAACCTACCGTTAATGATATTGCCCAAAGTTTAAAGTGTTTTAATCTGGAAGGAGAGGATGATATGTCACAGTCAAATGGTGGCACATTTAAAACGTTTCAAACATTTGCTTCTAATTACACAAGTTGCACAAATGCTAGTTTCAGCAAGTACTATTCAGACAAATATAAATATAATGCTTTACCTTAAACATTAAAAGTTAACTATATATATTCTTTATTTCTTTTAGATTATTAAACGGTTTCCGTAATGACTCTGAACAACATAAAGACATGCTAGCCATATTAGCAGCAGTCAGTGAAATAATAAATGAACGTGGTGGAACCCAAACGTCAACGGAATACTTTTTAGCGTTAATGGAAACGTTAGAAGCAAGTAAAGAGGATAAAGATATTATAGCCACAATATCATTATTAGCTATGGGTATAAAAACCGTGCCGCAGGCTGTGCTGCGCAAGAAATTTTCTGATTGTGCTGAACTTTTAGTGAATTTTATAAATGTCTTTATAGATACAGAAAATCAGAACATCATAAGAAGCGTAAGAGACTTTATTAACCGATTTTTTAATTGATATTATTAAATATTTTGATTTTTTATTTGTCGTTTTAGTTAATTGGATGTTTGTCTGTATTATTACGGTCACAAGAATATTCAATTTGGACACTTTCATCTACTTCAACATACTTTGAAATAATTTTAGCTTTTACTATCCATGGAAAGCCAAAGGTAAAATGTTCTAAACTTATTGATCTGTTTTATTTTTAATGAAATTTGTATTACTAGATTCGTAAAGCAGCTCATCATGCAGTCGTATCAATAATGCATGGCTCTTGTTTTATGAAACAAAAAACTATAGCTGGGAATGCGGATACAGAAATGGAGGCAAATGAAATAAATAAAAATAAAATAGAAAATCATCCTATTTCTGATCGTATAGCCGCATTCTGTGCGGAACAATTGAAACCAGATAATATTGGGAACAAACAAACAATAATATTACATACATTAGCCCTGCTGCGTGATGTCATTTACGGATTTAAAAACGATTCGATTAAATCAATATCTGAATTACTGCTATCCATTATGACAATACCTAATGTTCTGATTCGAACAAATTGTTTTCATGCATTACATTCATTATTTACGGAATTCCGTGAAAATTTTAATAAAAATTTCATAGCAAAGTTAATTACCGCCATATATGATTATCGTCCAGATAAATCTGATATTCGCCAAACAAACGCTTGGTTGGTTGTACTTAAGCAAGGACACATTTGTTTAGGTAAATTAGATGCTGCGCTCAGTTTTAAATTGTTACCAAAATTTTTTGAATTATGTGTGGACGATTTGTGGATGTCTGATCGTGTAGAAATAACAAATTCTTCCTCAAATGCAATCAAAGATGTTTTATTGGACTGTGTTAAACCATGCTGTGAAGATAAACAGCTTGCGACCCAGCACAGCACAACAATTATCAAAATAATTAACATAATATCAAAAGCATTGACGATACCCTTTGGTCATGTTGCAAAAAACGTTTTAATAACATTTACTTATGTGTTCCGTTGCATAGGTAAACACTTTGCGGAAACACTTAAGTATCCAATATCCATATTGGCAAAGCGTTATGACTCCACGAGTGAATATCGTGTTCCTATGGAAAATGTTATTATGGCGGCGATTACACATGCTGGTGCTGAAGTTGTCATTTCATGTATACCAATATGTGATAATAAAAATTTACCAACAGTTGACAATTCATGGTTGTTGCCATTGCTCAGAATTAGTATAAAGAATGAAAAATTACAATATTTTGGAAAAAATATTTTTGTAGTGGCAGAAAATTCTTATAATCAGTGGATGAAGTATAAAGCGGAAGACAATACGGTGCAATCTCACATTTATGAATTATTTTATTGTCAATTATGGGGTTTGTTCCCGAGCTTTTGTCGACAACCAACTGACATAACATATTTTCCATCAATTGCCAAAATATTGGGTACTTTCTTATATGAACGTAAAGATCTTCGTTTATCTATATTAGATGGTCTTAAAGAATTAATTTTGAATTGCGAAGACGCAGAGAAAATTATGGGTGATTATGCTAAAAATTTCTTACCGCGTTTATTTAATATTTACACAACAAAACCAATTGGCACGTACGAGAATGATATACGTGAAAAAACGTTGACTGTAATCGAAGCTTATTTACAGATTACACCAGAGGCAATTTTAATTCAATTATATCAGTCTGCATTCGATGAGTATTTTAAGAAGAAACAAATTAATTTCTCATCTGATGCTTTATTGGATATAATCAATCTATTGTCGATTTATCAAAGTGTCGATGTATTAAGCGCATTACTACACAAACTCATAATACCAACTTTAAAGCAATCGATTAAAACTGCTGATGATAAAAATGCCATACGATCATTGCGCTTAAAGAAAAAACAGAAAAAAATGTATTTGTTATTGAAGAATTTACTGCAAACCGAACGCGAAAATTGTGTTGAATTTTTGGAGAAACATTTATCGATGTTACAGAAGTTTTTAATTAATTTACATAATGATAAGTTGTGTGATAAAACGGTGCAATCGCGTTTAATGTGCTTAAAAATTTTACTAGAGAAACAATGCGATTCGTTGTCTACCAGTAATAAATTGATGATACAATGTATACCGGAGACAGTGCTCGGTTTTAATGAGTCAAGTAAAGAGCAATCATCGAAATGTATTTTAAAGATTATTGGCGATGTTTACTTGGTAAGTTGTGATTTTTATTAGTTGCATTTATATTTTTATTTTTAAAATATAATAAATTTTTGCTTTTATTATTTTTAGAAAGAAAAGAAATTGGATGAATTCATAAATATCTTAATAGCGGGTTTTGCCGGTGATACAATTTTAATAAAAAATACAATAATTTCATTAAAAACTGTAATTACATTGTTCCATAGTGATTTTACGATAAACACTTTAACATTTATATTGGAACAAGTGCTAGTGTTTTTAACCGGTAAACAACGAAATGAGGTTCAAGCAAGCTTAAGTTTTTTAATGATTTTTATAAAACTATTACCACAGCCATATGTTGCTAATCATTTAAATTTAATTGTAAGTCTATAATAATGTCATGTCTTTAACTAATAACAAAATAATAATAAAATTATATTGTGATTGTAGGTAAAATCTTTGACGTCAATGGTTCACGACACGAAGCGTTTTTGTCGCATTAGCATTGGTTATTTATTATTAAAATTATGTAGACGTTTTACCGTTGAAGAGATAACAAAATTAATCCCTTTAAATGATGTAACAACATTAAAACGTATTAAAAAGATACGTAAATTAATATCCAAGGAGAAACGAAGTAATAATGATAAAACGGAAAATGAATCCGACGATGAATTATGTATTGAGAATGATGGAAATGAATTGTTTGCTGATGATGATGATGACGATGAGAATGGAAATAAAACCAATAAAAGTCTGAAAAAGAAAAGTTTAACAATTGATGATATATTAAGTGATGATGATTCGGATTCAGATGATTCAATAATGAATGATAAAAAGAATTTAAAGAGGAAATCCAGATCGAAAACAAAGGAAAATACATTTATCAAGGAAACATCGGATACAATTATTGATCTAGTTGATATTAATTCCTATGGAAAGATTACAAGTTTGTAGTTTTCATCTATTTTTAATTGATTTTTGTATTGATTTTTTTGTATAAAATTGTAGCAACACGCCCGGAAAAAATGGAACAAGAAACAAGTAAGAAAATTAAAAAGGATAAAAATCGTGGCTTTAAAACAGCACCAGATGGACGTTTAATTATAACCGATGATGGCTATGATAATAATAACAATGGTGGTGGTGAATCAAGTGATGATGATGCTGAGGTTGATATTACTGATGATAAAACTGGATTAAGTAGTGGCCGTAAAAAACGGACAGTCGCTGATGATGACAATGAGTTGAGTGACAATGAGATAATTCATGTTAAGCGTAAACGTAGAGATGCTGATTTTAATAGTATGGTATCAGGAAGAACTGGTAAAAGTAATACAACAAATACAAGTAAATATACTACTGGCGGTAAAGGTATTCATAGGTAAGACGAGGAATATTAAATCTTTTTTTTTTTCATAACATTAATTAATAAAAAAAAAAATTGTTTGCTGTAGATCAACAAGTAAATCAGGAGGTGCACCGTCGTCATTCAACGGATCGACGGTAGGTGGTAAATTCAATAAAAAACAACAAAGTGGCGGTGATACTAAGAAAAAGGGACAATTAGATCCATACATGTATATATCGTTAACACGTAATAAATTAAATCGTCGTTATAAAAAGACTTCTGGCAATAAAAAGGGTGGCGGTAAACATAAAAATATTATAAATGCTGCGACAAAGGTAGCAAAACGTACGCCGAAAAGTCGTGTAATGAAAATATAGGAAAATTAAGATTATCAAAGATTTTTTGTTTGTTAACAATTCAACAACTGTGTATAGTAAAACAATTACATAATAAACATAAAAATTATATAATTCCTGCATGAACATGATTATGGTCTTATATAAATTGTTTAAAAATAAAAAAATTTCATTTTTGTTTTTATATTAATTTTTATTATAAAATTTATAAACATTTTCTTTTTATTCATATATTTAATAAAGATTACTATAATACAACAAGTAAAAAAATCTATCTATTTAACCCTGTGATACATTCATTTAGTGTTAGTGCTAAATTATTGGTATGGGCTGGTGACACTGATTTTTTTTTATTCTCATTACTAAATTAACAATATTATATTTGACTTAAATAAATGGGCATAATAATAATGTTCGGTTGAAATACGTTAAGTCGACCCAACCAATGACATCTTTAAGTACTGACGTAATTGAACTATATGATAACGCTGGAATATTTGATTGTAAATCCTTTCCATACAATTATTAATACATTATTTCGGTTGTTGTATATTTATAACTAAGAGATTCCGAGCTCTTTTCTATAAAACAGTCTATATTCCGTTTTAATTTATGTTATTTTCGCGATATTTAATTTTGTGCTTCACGATAAATTATTATACCAACTTTGAATCCTTAATCTGAAATCGTATTTTTCATATAATTAATCACGTCAGAATATAAAATTAAAAATAAATTCCTGATTTGTTTCTTTTATGTACTTTTTCAACTTTAAAAATAAACTTATTAAACTAATTAACTAAACTAACTTAAATATAATTTTACATAATTTGATTAAAATTTAATTTACAAAAAACGAAAATCGTTTGCTGAAACGCATTAATATTGTTATTTAAGTGCAACAATATACTGAATTTTCTTTAAATGTAAAAAAAAAAAAAAAAAAAAAAGAAGAACTGCGGTTAATTTTCATTTAAATTTAATACAACAACAAACACTTTTCTATATAATATTTTGGTATTTAAGCTCGATTTACATTGATTGTTTACTGTTAAACCTAAAAACGTTTCTTTAACGTTTCTTTTTTTTTTTGTGATTTCTTAATAATAAATAAATATAATGGAATTCGATCACAAATTCTAAAAAAAAATATTTAGCTAACTGAAAAAACTTTTATAATTGACGAGATATATGGGTTTTTTTCCATAAATTATCATTATCCACGAAATTGTTGTTATTATTATTCAATGGAGTCTCTGGTAATGGTATAATGGGTGTTAATAGCGTCTCCTCATAATAATCCATTTTATTTGCTGAATCAATTAGTATAATTGTGTGTGTTCGTGTACCATATCCAGCTTCTGGTATTTTCACATAAATTGAACTTAAATGTTCACCATAAGTTGGTGCACGTTGTTTTAATTCCTCATCCGGCCAATGCCTTAAAAAATTAAAATAAAAATTAAATATTTTTAGGAGAGGAGGAGAAAAGTTTATCGTTACTCACTTATCGCGACATTTCAACAAATCCATTAACTCTGTGATTAAAGCATTTTTATTATCATCGCAGTTATCGATAATTTTGGTAAAACGGTCGATGCCATAGCTGACCTTTTTTAAGGGCTGTATAGTTGGTGTATTACCAAAGCCAAGCACCTTTCGTTGGGGCCATTGAGTTAATATTGTCGGTGCATTGCTGCAATGGACAATCGTTGACTGTTTATTGCTGAAAATTTATTAACATTTATTGTTACTATGATACAAATATTTATGGATTTTTATTTTATTTTACCTAAATTCAACGGAAACAAAATTAAATGCATTGTACATGTCATCGTTATCGACCAAGCGCTGAGTGTAAGCAATATTTGATAAATAATCAGCAACATAATTAGTAACAATAGGACCGCGACCAGCTGAAATACAAAAACAAATTTATTACAGTTAATCCAGTAGTTGAAAAACAAGAACTTACAAACAGCTGTGCTGCGCCTTGGTTCGCCGGTTACATTTAATAATGCGCCGATTTTAATAACACCACCTTTTGCACTCATTGCCAACCATGTGCCACCTTCACTACCTTTTTGCATATCACGACCTTCAAATAAAACAAAAAAAAAACCTCTTGTAAAAATCAATAAAATTTCATTTTGTTGTTGTTGCTAATGCTTTGTTATTTACCACCAAAAACAAAAGGATTCTCCTCCCACGATTGTGCTGGTGCAGCCGGTCGCGAATAAAACTCATCCCGATTTGATGCTAAAATTAATTTATAACCACCCGGTATCGGATTACCATCAGCCATAAAAAATAAAATACACATTTTTTAATTTAATTGATTAATCTTAATTGTGATTTTATAATTAATGTCAATGTAAGCAAGTTACACTTGTCACTTTAAAGTTAATCAAAGAACCAACACATATAGATTAATAAATGTAAACAATTTTATACCAGTTCAATTAATTCGTTTGTATGATGAAAAAAAAAAACACACAACAAAATAATAATAACAAACCGACACAGGTACAGAATAATCTTTAATATTTATTTTTTTTTTTTTCAAGGCACTAATTAACATTAAGTCTAATTTAATTATATAAATAATGAAATATGGTTACTATTTTGTTACAAAATAATAACTAAAAACTTTTAATTTAAAAAAAAAAAACAAATTAGGTTATGTCACTGGTTTAGTATCATAAATTTAAATCCATAAATTAAAAACAAAAAAATTCACTACTACGGTGCTACACTTACGTGTACTTCGCACACAGCTGGACTCAACTGAATTGAACTGAATTAATTATAGTAAATTTTCTACGTATTTACGAAGCAAAAACAACTTAAACTGTTATACTGGTATAACTTATTTTACATCACTGCGAATATGTGAAAATAAAAAAAAAACTACGTTTAAGTATCTTCGCCTTATGGAAATAATAATACAAAATCAAAAACAAAGTGAAACCATTAAAGGTTTAGAAAATAAAAAGAAAAGTCAAAGAACAAATGAAAAATATAATTAACTTCAACGAAGCACGAATAGAATACGACTGAAAGTACTGTTAAAGAAAAATAATTTAAAAGAAATGAAAAAAAAAATAGGTAATTTAATTTGATGACGTCATTGGTCACGTAATAATATCCCCATTTAATAATATTTAACTCGAATTTTTATTTCACCTATACGACATTTAATAATCATTAACGATAATAAGTGTGAGGGCGATAGAGAGATAATAAATGAATATTTTTGTATTTTTAATTTCTCCATGCAGAGAATTATATAATTAAACTTAAGCTATATTAAAGAGTAATCTCCTATTCTTTTTTTTAACAAATTCTATACAGCCACGTAATTGTTTTTTTTTTTTACAATGCCAAGTTATCATATATTAGATTATAAAATTTGTAAAACTAAACACAATACTAACTCATTTCACGTGGTTTTTTACTACTCTCTCTTTACTTGTTTACGTTTTTTATATTATTTTACACTCAATGCATTGATATATAAAAGAGTAAGAAAATTTAAATATAAATACCCATGCGTGTGTGTGTGTGTGTGTTTTTAAATCTTTTCAACATGTGGTTGAGTTAGTTTTTTAGTTTTTTTTGTTACTATTCCTACTACATTATGTTAATTATGGGGAAATTTTTTGTTTTGAAATTTTACGTTTCCTTTCCGATATTGTTGTTAAACTTTTACCTGCTGCTGTATTGTTTGGTTTTGCATTCAGCCTTTTAAATTTTAAATGCACTCAGCATAGAACGTTTTATTACTATTTAATGTACTTTTTCTCAGGTAATAAATAAAAGCAAAAATGATTTATTTATTTCAAGGTGACATTTGCACCGTAATTAGGATTTAAAATAATTTTTTCGCTTCTGGAATGCACAAATTTATTACAATTTCAATAAATTTATAAAGTTAATCCTACTTCTGAAATTTTTTACTATTTTTTTGTAATTGTAATTACTACTTTTTAACAGTTATTATTTAACAGTAACAGAAGAAGGTACGAATTCTTCTATCACCGAAGTCTTAATGACATTTTTGATAATAATTAAATTAATAATTCAACACTCTTATTTGGAACCCTAAAAGCTAATCTAAAATTAAAAATAAAAGTTGAAATTTTCATTTTGTTTTTCATGGAAATTATTATAAATAACCTTGAAAACATGAGCAATTTTATTTTATTCCGATTATTTCAAAAGGTTCAACAACTCCTACATTATCTAGAAACTATCGAACAAGTCACGTTGATTATTATATTATAGTTTTTACGTCATTTTTAATGAAAGGTAAATAACTCGAGTAAGTGGAAAATTTTCATGATTATTAATGCCAAGGTGAATTATTTTAGTTCATTAGCCATCGTTTTCCTCCAAGCAACATGAGGATTAGGTTTAGGTCTTAGCAGAAAGTCACTTACTAATAATTTTCCTAATGGATGTTTTTTTTTTAAGAAATAACTACAAATAATAACGATACTAACGAAATCAGAAATGGTTTAATCAATTTAAAGTCATTTAAATGCTTAAATTATCATGGTAATAAATGTATATTAATTTAATTTAATTGGACTAGACCAATGCGCAAAATAGAAAGAATATAATCTTTTAAACTGCATGTTAGAATAACCTTGGCAATAAAATTATTTGTAAGAAATATATGCGAAAAATAAATCACAAAACACGTGTTGTAAAAATGTGCATTTATTTTCTATTGTTTTTATATAATAAAGATCATTGAACTTAAAATAATAATTAAAGTATTGGTAGAAAACGTCACAAATATATTTTATTTTTATAAATTAGCTAAAAATTTCTTACTTACATACACTTTTGCATGCGAATGACAATGAAAGTAATAAGCATGCATCGTAAATAAAAAATGCTTTGACATTACGGTATAAACACAATAAACATTTCATTGTGTGCGCAATGTTATTGTTTTTTTTTGTTTTTGTTTAATAAAAGAGCAAAGTAGCGTCTGATCTCTCATCATATATAAACACCATAGTACAAAAGTTTCGTTGTATAATATGGCAAAGAAGAAAAAAACTATGTCAAATGCATTAGTGTTAGTAATATATTATAAAAGCGCAGCGAAGTAATATTTACAAATGAAAAATAAAAAAAATCTTCAAGGTCGTTCGCATATTGTTATTGCAGTTTTTTGCTCTTTACTTCATTGTTTATATTCTTTGTATTTGTTTTATTACGTAACCAAGCACGTTTTATTCATTTTAATAAAAAAAATCTATTTTTTTAAGCGATTATAATTTATTTTATAAATATTTAACAACAAAATTACAATAATTTTTAATAATTATAAATATAATAATTAGGGTAGATTTAATAACAATAGGACAATAATAGTTGTAAATTTATTTATTAGTATTGGATATTGGTGATTCTAGTGATTGAGGAGATATTTATTAAAAAAATTTATCACAATTAATATTAAATAAAACTTGTATAAAACAATAAACATATTATTTATAGAGTGGTGAGGGTAAAATGATTGTTTCCTGATCCCAAGTAAGGCAGGAATGCGTGCGCATCTTTTTCTTCTAATATTTGAAATACTTTGATTAAATTTTCTGTGTATAAAAGTGGCCCACATTTCTGATTTCTTATTAGAACTTGTTTAAATTTTGTGCAGACAATTATTACTTAATAATAATTTTTGTCCGTTTTTTATTATTATTATTATTATATTTTAAATTTTTTGTTTTTTTTTTTAATTTGTGTAATTATTTTAATTTGTGATTTTTAAAAAGAATTTGTTTCTACCGTTAACATTTGTTCCTAAGTGAAAAGAAAAGGAATTCATTTGCGCTTTTCATAATTGCAACTGGTGGTTAATTTGAAGCAGTAGAAACCCGATTCAAAGCCAAAGCATAGATAAACGTGGTGTGAAAACGTGATATTCGAACCAAAACTCGTGTTGCTTATATATTTTAAAATTTTGTGTTATCGATAGTCAAAATTGTTTCCCCTTTTTAAAGTGTTTTTCGTTTTATTTTATTGAATTATCTATTGTAATGTTGAAAATGGCTAACCAGAAAATAAGTGAATTTGCCTTACGTGACATTGGCAAACTTTTAAGTATCACGTTTAACGTTACGGTGGATGAAGTTAATGCATCTGTCGCTTCATTGAATGGCGAGAGTTTTGCTGGAAATGTTTTTCGCGTTGACGTTACACCAAGCGTATCAGTGCCTGAAATAAAGTTTAATCCAGACAACGTTGATAGAGACAAAGCTGAGAGGCTTAATTATCTAAAGTGAGTAGATATTCGAAGCATTTAATTGATTTTAAACACGTGTATCGTTTTTTATTTTCTTTTCTTTCATTCATTTAAAGATTGCTGCAGTCAAATGCTAATAGTCTCACAATCATTTGCAAATCGGCACCATCAAGCGTCTGTCGCAGAAAATTGTTTAAAACTCGTGAATGTTTTGAACGGGAAATTTACGTATATGAAAAGCTGTTGCCAGAGTTTCATAATTTCCAACAAAAACGCTTGTTGCCGGAGTCACAAAATGGCAACGAAGTGGAAAATGCGATCAGCAGCAGTGTTGAAATCTTCGATAACTATCCACACTTGTTTTCATTCTCGATGGAAAATAATGAAGAATTTATTCTCATTGATGACTTATGCAATACAGGATATGGAACGTTATGTCGTCAGTTGCCGATTAGCTACAACGATTGCAAAATTGTTCTTAGGAAATTAGCACACTTCCACGCTATATCGTTCGCTATGAGAGAGAAGGAACCAGAACATTTCAAGACGGTAACCTCCCAATTGCAGGAACTGCTATTCGTGCGCCCTGTACATCAGCCATTTGAGACCTTTTTAAAGAATACTCTTACAAACTCTCTGAAATCATTGGAATTGGAACCGCAGCCCGGTGACGAGTCTGTCAGAAAAGCATTGTTGAAATTCAGGGACAATTTCCATGAAAACATGATTAATTGTGTGTCTGTGAAAGACCACACAGTAGTCTGCCATGGCGATTGTTGGATCAGTAATCTTATGTTCCGAGAAGATGTGAGCCCTATATTCACCGCAATATTAATTATATATTGTAAAACGCTTCTATTTTTTTACAGAAAAATAAAAACAGTAGAGAAATTAAATTCGTCGACTGGCAATTGACACGCACCACGTCTCCTGTCATTGATTTATCTTATCTTCTGTTTTGCTGCACAGACTCTGTATTAAGGAGAAAATTGCCCGAATTGTTGCAATATTATTATGAATGCTTGGTCAATCGAATTGATGAGCTTGGCTGTGTGGGCAGAGACTTATTTCCTTATGTGGTGTTTATGGAACATATGAAAAAATATTCTCAATTTGGATTAGGTAAATAATATTTTCAAAATACAAGATTAAATAGAAGTAGCGTTGAACATATCGCAGGAGATAATAATTTTCTTTTCTTTTTTTAATTTAACAAAAGGAATGGCTGCTATGACTTTGCACTCAACACTGTGTCCTTCAGAAGATTTGCCAGACGTTGTTGCGGTTTTGGATACATTCGATTATGAAAAATTGGAGCAAATCTCAATGCATTTGCATGACAGACCGCAATACATGAAGCGTATATCAGGAGTGTTCCGTGATATGGTCAATCTAGGATATATTACAGAATAGACAAATTTATTTCATTTTGTTTCCCATTATTAATTCTATTTTAATCAATTTTTTTTGTTGCTTTTATTTTTCAAACCAAAGGGGAAATAATTAGTTTTTTTTTTATCAAGAATTGTATTTTTATTACTTTAGAAAAGCAATAACAATGTATTAAATTTAAATTAAATAAGTTTTGTATCGAAAATAAAAATATTTTTAATAATAAACTCGGCAGAAAAATAATTTTGTGTAATTAAAGCACTTAAATTAAAATTGAATTTCAATTAAATCATAGAAGAAAAAATCTCGAAGAGAATAGCACCGGGGTAGTTACAGGAATGTAATTCAGTTATTTGCTTTTGATATTGCGATTATTATATCCGATTATTAATTCCCATTGTTAATGGCCAGTCGATGAATTTTTAATGGTGAATATAGGGCTCATATCTTTTCGGAACATAAGATTACTGATCCAACAATCGCCATGGCAGACTACCGTGTGATCTTTCACAGACACACAATTAATCATGTTTTCATGGAAATTGTCCCTGAATTTCAACAATGCTTTTCTGACAGATTCGTCACCGGGCTGCGGTTCCAATTCCAATGATTTCAGAGAGTTTGTAAGAGTATTCTTTAAAAAGGTCTCAAATGGCTGATGTACAGGGCGCACGAAAAGCAATTCCTGCAATTGCGAGGTTACCGTCTTGAAATGTTCTGGTTCCTTCTCTCTCATAGCAAACGATATAGCGTGGAAGTGTGCTAATTTCCTAAGAACAATTTTGCAATCGTTGTAGCTAATCGGCAACTGACGACACAACGTTCCATATCCTGTATTGCATAAGTCATCAATGAGAATAAATTCTTCATTATTTTCCATCGAGAATGAAAACAAGTGTGGATAGTTATCGAAGATTTCAACACTGCTGCTGATCGCATTTTCCACTTCGTTGCCATTTTGTGACTCCGGCAACAAGCGTTTTTGTTGGAAATTCATGGGCAACCAAATTGATGGATTTGGATGTGTGGACATAGATGCTTAGTTTAGTTTCTGTTATGTGGTGTTTATGAAGCATATGATATATTAGGAAAATAATAATGGTTGATACAAGATGGCGCTTTTTAAGTTTAACCAGATACGACGATTTACTGTTTAGCATGCTTAAATAAAGATAGCGTTCTCCGTATCGAAAGAGAATAATTATTTTGTTTTTTGTAATTTATGTAAACAGGAATGGCTGCTTTGACTGTCGACTCAACAATTTATCCCTCCGTAGTATTATTAAGCTATGCGACTTTGGTTATTGTTTATGATAATCAAGAAAAAATCTTATTGTGAGTGTATACCTGGAGTGTTTCGGGACATGGTCAATTTAGGGTGCATTACTGAATAGAGAAATTATTTTGTTTAAAATATGTTTGATATTTTCATTTTTTCAAACCAGAGGGGAAAAATTTAATTTGTATCAACAATTGTAATATATTTTATTTTTGTGCTTGTATCAAAAAAATTTACAAAAATTTTAATTAAAAAAGTTTTTTTATCGAAAATATTTTTTTAAATAATTTAATAATAAACAAGGCAATTGTTTTTTTTTTTTTTTAGTTAAAGCACGTGTAAAGAAAGGAGAAACAAAATATTTTATTTAAATAAAAGAGGGAGATATATATATATAGCACCACGGGTTTGGTAACAAAAAAATTTGAGAGAAATTTTGTGCAATTGCAATACAAAATTATATTCTCTATCATTTAGTGTATGGGTGAATACGATTAATTTAAACATTGTAATTCATGTGATGATCATTTTCCCCTACTTATCGCTTTGTTTCCAAAGAGAAATCTTAATTGTGAACACAATTATAGAATAACGCTTTCTACTCAAAAATAAAAATATGTATACTTGACAGTTGTCTAAAAATATCAGAGAATAAATAAGAAGCAAAATAGTAGGAAAACAATTATCCCTACCACATAATTTTATTTGGCACGTACGCCTCGACCGCATGATAATAACTTTGCCACCAACACTTGCAAACATTGTTTTTGTTTAATTTTCTTTTATTATTGTTTTTGGTTTAAATGTGTGCAGCGTCAGCATGGTAGCGCAATAGGAATGTCAGTAAACAAATTTACTTTTTTATTTTTATACATTCGCAATGGGAATTAAATTTAATTTAAAGTATTTTTATTGTTTAATTTAAAATTAAATATAAATAAATCTGACAACAGCGCGTCTATACATGTGACTATTCACTAACCCAAGTATAATAATAAATATTTTTGTTACATTTTGTTGTTACGTTTCAAATAAAAACAAAGAGAACGAGAGTCCCATTATAATAAAATATTTGATTATACAATCTAGAGGCCTAGTAAAATAGGAATGCTTATAACAATAAAATATTGAGCTTCTATAGCAGATTAAGATATACTGCAAGGAGCTATGAAGATACTATAAAAGATTAGTTCTACATAGAGTTAGCATCGTCTTTAAATAAGACAGCCAAAGGCGACATCGTCATTCTCATTGGCGTTTTTAGTACAAATATTGACTATCACATTGGTACACATAGCGGATCTATGTTAAATGGTGGATATAGTAGGAATCATACGAACAGGATGATACAAATTTTATAAAAGTCAAATATCTAAGAGGAGCTAAAATGAAGAATGATCACAGAGGATTTTAAATCACATAAACAAAAAATACATAAAACATATAACAAAGATGAGGTTAGGCTTCAACAAATATCGATGAGGATCATGCAAAACTAGAAGATGAAATAAAACAACATTACCGAAAATATGAGATGACGTTGCAATGAGTAAACTAGAAAAGGAAACTGCCAAGTTAAAAGTCTATCAAGATGGACAGACCACTTTGAACAACTTAGCAATGATCCCATTTCTCTTACGACATGTCTCAACTTGCGAAAATATTAGAATATCAAAACTATTGAGATAGAAGATAAAGTACAACGAAGTGGTAACTAGGTTTCACCTGAATTAAACAATATTGTAAACCAGGGTAATTAATGTGGGTAATATGGAATGCTGAGGATAATTTCAAATTTACTAATTCATTATTAAAATTAAATATTGAAATAGTTAATCGGAGAAAAATAGTTAACCGTTTAGAAATAATAAGTCTTTGTCGTTATGATCGATAATTGTATTTAATTATCTCTGCTACTATTTGTTGTATTTGTAGATCGCTACCTAGTTGTAAGATGAGAAAGAATTTTTGCTAGGATCATAGGTAGATTCTTGTTGTCATTAATGCTGTTGGTAACGGCATACCGTAGTGTACTAATTGAATTATAATAATTGCCTAAATACAGGCTTCCATTATAATACAAGCAAGGACACAATACGTGATAATCAAATATGTTGCAAATCCTCGGATAGCCTGAAATTATTGGAAATGAATCCAAAATAAGGTCAATAAAAAACAATCTTATAATAAACAATATGATAATATACCATAAAAATTTAAGTTTAATGTACAGTATCACTTTGGCTACATTTGGACACATATGACAGTTTCAC
This sequence comes from Ptychoptera albimana, assembly GCA_961205885.1. Classification (NCBI taxonomy): domain Eukaryota; kingdom Metazoa; phylum Arthropoda; class Insecta; order Diptera; family Ptychopteridae; genus Ptychoptera; species Ptychoptera albimana. Next base: position 21,786,117 of record OY540803.1, read on the forward strand.
TAATGATAGGAAAAAAGCATCACTGAAGTGCTTTTATGTGGTTGGGTATGGCGCAATATGTTTTTTGTTTTAAAATTCTGCAGTCAATAAATGTGATTGTAGTTGTGTAAAACTTTAATTGAAAGCATATAGACTGCTGCAAGCTATGATACTAACGGCGCAAGCAATAGAATTCTTTTTAATTGCTACTTATAAACAAAGGCAGAAACCGTTAATAATATAGGGAAATAATTAAAATAAAACTGAATTTACCTTCGCTTTGATGTTCTAATTAAAATTTTGAAAAAAAATCAGTTTCAGGAAAAAAAAAAACAAAAAAACGGAAGAAATTATTAATAATTACTAAATTAAAGTTGGAAAATTCTCTCATTAAAATATTTTCTATCCCATATATACATGCTGACCTGTTTCTATCTCTTTTTATTTATTATATTTTCTTTTTTCTTCTCTCGTTCTCTCTTACTTTATCTCTCTTTGTGTGCACGTGTGTGTGTGTGTGTATGTGTGTGTTATACTAATGTTGCGTTTGTGTTGGTTTTGCGTAAATTAAGTGAAAAGCTTTTCATGTACAAAGCCACAATAATATTTTGTAAAAATGCTATAGTATCGCTTGTCGAGTCAAACAAAAATTCGTTTAGTGTCGTTCGTTTTGTCTGACGATGTATTATAGACATGAAGTGTTTGACGACGTTTAAAAAAAAGTGAAAAAGGTTAATAATTTATTTATAATAATTATTTATTAATTTTGCTTTTCTATTAAAAATAAAAAAAAAATAAAAATAATTTTGAAAATTTAGAAGAAAAATTAATTTAAGTATCAACACTAAAGCAATAATTATTATACGAAAAATTCATTATTTAAACACATAAACAGCGATAACAAGAGAAAAAAAATTAATAAAAATTGCGACACATTTACATTAACTCCCACTCTCTCATATTATACTCTTTCTTGGACTCTTTTACATTTTTCTCCTATTTTGCCTCCCTATCGCTGTTATATTAATTTAAAAAAATTATTTCTATAAAAACAAAAGCACAAAGTGAAGTAAAAAAAAATAAAAATTGTTTTTGTAATTAAAACAAAAGTGTGCAGGTGAATTTTGTTTTGTTTAATTTTCATTAGAGGTAAGTTTATATTTATTTTTAATTACATTTTTATTTTTCAAACAAAAAAAAAGTTCAAATTACGTGTGAAGTTGAAAAAAAATCAGGTTTTTGGGAGCATGTAAAATGTGTTAATTGTGTAAAAATATGAGTGCTATAGGTTGGATATCAAATAAAGATACCGAAGGGGAAATTTTTTGGGATTTTAAACATTCAATTGAAAAACAAAACAAAAAAACACTAACACGAAACTATGTTATTGATGAAAAGTATGAAATTGTGATTATATGCGTGTTTGTGTGTGCATATAACGTGGTCGATCATCACTGCTTCGGTTCTTAATTTGTTTATAAAAACTAATTTAATTAATAAAAGGAAGAATACAAAAAGTTGTTTTCATTTGGCTTTCATTTCATCAGCTTCGGTTTGTTTCTTGATATAAAAAAATTATATGCATGTGTGCGCACGTATTATTAAAAAAGGTTTTACTTGGCGCAAACAAGTCAATATAATTCTTCAAATATTACACAAACACATCGTCCTCACACATCTTTTATTTTATTCAACAATACTTTTTATTTAAACACGTTTTTAACCATTTTTGCGTTAGTGTGCGTGTGTGTGTGTACATAGTCTAAACATTTTTTTTTTATTTGGAATTTATATTGCATTTATGTGTTGGTTAGTAACTTATAATAGCATTATTATTATTTTTTTAATTGACTTGTGGTTACGATTGGCGTCATGCAGTAAGATATATTCTTTAAATTATATTTACCAGCCCTGATTTTTTTTTTCAAAGCAAATTTATACACTTCATATAAAATGCAGATGACAGAAATTTCCTTTATCGTTTATTTAGTGCAAAAGCCTATGCACACGCATGTGTGTGAGAATATAACTTTTGAATAAAATAAAGTATGATCATGAGACGGACAAACGCACGTGCAAGGATATTTGTCCCTTTCAAAATTACGATTGTACTAATAAAAAATATTCGTACAAATTCTGCTGGCTGATGTGACGTCTATATATGCTTTATATAGAATTTATATTTGATTCGAGTTGAAAAATATTAAAGCACACCCAATTAGATTTTACAAAAAAATGATGAAAATTATCCATAGATCATAGTGTTGGTTTAAATAAAAATAGAATAAAAAAAAAAAAAAAAAAAATTTAAACCAAGAAACAAACATATTGGGTCACATGGAGCACGTGATTTTTTTGCTGTTAGCTGATTGGCTATATTAAGATTGCTATGGACACGTGAGCATTCAGCAACAGCGCAGTTTAATGAAATAATAAAAAAATACAAACCCACACAATGATGAATCAAACAACACCAATTTACATTTGATGTGTTTTTGTTTTGTTTATAAAATTGTGTATAATGCACATAAGCGTATGGGTGCATATGAGCTTGTGTGTGTTTGAAAAAAGTTGTTGCATTAAAATTTTATTTTGTTGAATAAGAAGAACATGAAGAAGTAACTGCTGTGCTATGAAAATGAGAGAATTTTTGTATGGTTGATGAATGCAGTTGTGTCAGGGACAACTTTAGCTAAATTGATTCATTTTTTTAATATAAACATAGACGATCGCGCACTCTGCGTTACTTTGTTTTTCTTTTGTATAATTGCGTTACTCTCTCTTAGCCTTCTTGCTAACTCTTCAGCTTAATTTTGAATATGTGTGCGCGGTAAAGTAAAACAAAGTAAATGTTCCTCAGTAGCAGACTTTTGATAGCTGGTTTTTGATTTTTCTATTTTATTGTTTGGAAAATTGTTATTTTTCTATTCACCACACATTAGAAGCGTTAGCTCAGTGAAACATCACCCAGCAGAATTATAATCGCAACGCGACAACGAACACTATGAAAAATTAATTCAAATAAAACTGTAATTTTTTTTTCATATATAATTTAAAACAAATTGTCTTATGGCCTTTTTGTTTTGGTTTTAAATAAAGATAAAAAGTTTTTTTTTGTTGTGTAAAATGATAATGTCATGTATGTGTGAGTGAATGTGTTTTTTTTTTTTTTGTGAATAAAATTATAATTTAAGGTGAACATTTTATTTTTCACTAATACTATATGTGGTTTTTATTTTTCAACAAAAAAAAGGATAAATAAAGATTTTCAACAGTATTAAGTATATCTTAAAATTAATAATTCCATCCAAGTGTATTTGTGAATTTTTATTTATGTTTTCATGAATATTCACTAATTACAACCAAAAAAAAAGCGTTAATTAAGAAAATCTTCGTTGCATGTTTGGTTTTCTCTGGTTTTTTTGTATATGTATTCTTGAAAGTAAGATAGAGAGAATAAATTGGTGTACAAATCTCGTTTATTATTATGATATCAATACAAAATAATATCAATGTGCATAAGTGTAAGGTGTGTGTGTGTGTGTGTGTGTATGTGTGATATACAAGAATAAAGAGAGCGACGTCACCATAGATTTTATATGCAAAAAATAAATAAAAAAATTGCAATCTTAATTTAAATCAAAATACCGGACGTGCGCGCGAGATTTGCTAGTTTTTCCTAAAATAAGATAGAAAAACAAAATGAAAATGGAAAATAAAGGCATGTAGCAACTAAAACATTAATTGAAAATGTATATAAATGAGGAGTAAACTCCGCTACTTAATAGCCAAGGTTTATATTATAAAGAAAATCTCAAGATTTTAGAAGGTTACCGTATATTGCAATCCTTATTGGGGATGAAAATTTGCAATTTATTGGTAAAAATTGTATCATTTATAGATAATTTTGATCAAGGATCTTCATTGTAACGTTAAATATTGCTTCATTCGTTAAAAATTTTATTTACTTCTTGATTTATTCTCTAGAAACGTACATCTAGAATGACTAACTATGAACTGGTTATTCCGTTAATTTGATTTCCAGAAGATTGGAGAAGCTCACGAGTGAGTTTGCATTTGTGTATTCATGCGTATGTTAGTATGATAAATTATAATTAAAAGCTTTTCGTGACAATTAAAAAACACAAATACAAAACATGTGGACAAATATGTTTATAAAGTTTGTTTGTATTGATTGGAATACACTATTGTTTAGTCGAGACTGCGCATAACCAGCGTTTTATTACTGCCTGGCTGGTTTGAATGACTGACTACATGACATTTGTTTGTTTGGGAAACAAAAATATTCTGCGGCTTGCCCGTTGTGTTGCTGTTGTTTATTTATAGTATATACATTTGTAAAAAATAAAAGAAAAATCTATTTGTAAGCATGTATGCAACATTAACAGTTGATTGAATAATTTTTTATTCTTCTTCATTTAATAATACATATTTATACTGGCGCGCAATAACGATGGGCGTCATTGAGCTATAAATGAGTAACGTCGTTGAGTAAAAATTCTCTCTTTAATTATAATATAATAATAAAATATACACACATAGAAGATAAACGAGCGGTAATTAAAATACACTTCCAGCGTGGCTTAAGTTAATAAGTATTTGTTTGGTTTTTTTTTACATTTATTTCTTAATACTTGAAAAAAAGTATAAATAAACTAGTAAAAATGAATTTAACTTTTTTCTAAATATAATTTTAATCGTAAAAAAATTATCGAAACAAATAAAAGTCACATAAAAAACCCCATCATAACAACGTATAACTCACACTAAGTACAAATTTTACATTATTATTAACAGAGAGAGAGCGTAATGTTTGTATAACATTTCAGAACTTATTTGTGAATTCGTGAACAATACATACGCGTTTATAAAAACAACAACAATAAAAACCATGCAGCATTGTATCACGTGTTTGTTTGAGTTGTTACTCGGCGCTCTTTTATTGTTTTGTTTTTCTCTTAAAGTTTGTTTTTTTTGTTGTGCAACTATACAAAGTTTAACGTAAAAATAAAGTATAGTAATGTGAGACAAAATGTGTTGCATGTACAGTAGTAGATTAGTATGAAATGCATAAGTATGAGTATTACGTGTGTTACTTAACGTAATATGGTTCGTTATGTTAGAGGTCGTTCGTCATCACATGGGTTGTTGTTTTCATTTTTTTTTTGTTTTTCTTATTGTTTGTTTTTGTCGATGATTTTTCTTTCGTTTTTCGATAATTTTATAATTCAACGAAATAAAAATTTCATTTGGTATTTTTTCTTTCATTTTTGCATTTAGTGAGTCATTGGTGTAGCTGTTTGCCACAATGATATGATAATCATTTTATAGAAAAAAAAAGAAATAATTTTCTTATTTGTGTATTAGTATATCACAAATGTAGCCACTCAATAAATTTTTTGACATTTTTAAAAATTTTTTTTCAATAATTTGTTTGTTTTTTTAATATATTTTGTTTTTATGTTGAAATTATAAATAAGTGGTCACATTTGTATAAAGAAAATTAACAATAAATGAAAGGCCGGTCACTTTATCAACGTATATATGAAAGAATGGTGAATTATGAGATTTTTTTTTGCAAAAACACATAGTAATAGAGAGCACACAAATGTAAAGAGAATTGGCGCAGACGCATATTATTTATATGCTTAGAGAGTGGGGGTGTTGCGTGTTTTGATTTGTTTTTAGTTTTTATTTATTAATAAATAAATTGATTGTTAGTGTGTGTAAACAATTTTAAATGAATTTGTTTTTGAGAATGCATGAATGTTTTACAATTGCCATGAATAATTTAATTTATTGTTTTGTTTATATATTTTGTTTGTAATGTAACAAGTCGGGTTTGGTTGCGTCGTCGTTTTTATCATAAAACGTAATAATTATTATAAAATGTTTTTCTGCGAATGTGTTCGTCTAATTGATTTCACGCATTGTTTTATGTAAAGCAAGTTTTCTGTTTAATTAAAAAAAAATTACTAATGGATTAATTATGATCTAGAGTAGAATATAGATGCATAGAAAGTGGGCGTTTATAGTACAAAAAGTAAATATATTTCTTGCCAACAAGAATTGCATTATTTTAGGTGGGGAAATTTAGAAGACTTTGTTTTTGTAGCTGCCGTGTGGTATAAGCCTTATTTTGTTGTGTGTAGATCCAAACATATTTAGTTTATTTTTTATTTTAGTGTGAATTAGGTTTTGTTCGCACTCTTAAAGTCCTCTCCAACACATTTCCATACAAATTTAATAGTTACGCTTTCTTGAACCAAAAGCAGTTTTATAACTTGATTTTTGAAAATACTATTGAGGGGAAAAACATTTTTGAAAAATAGAAACATTTTCAGTCAGGGTAGCGTCGCTGCTAAGCTCGGTACAGAGTGATGAAAGCTTTATTTTTATGTTTTTATTTTTTTTTAAACCAAAATAAATAATTATTTGCCAAAAATCGTGGGCGAAAGTAAAGAGAAAGATTGTGAGTTTATTTCATTTTTATATTAACATATTTATTGAAAAATATAGTGCGTGTGTGTGTGTTTTTTTTAAAATTGAGTGTGTGTTCGTATCTTATTATCTTTTCTCTTATTTATGTACGCTGGAATTGTTTTTGTTTGTTGCGCTTTTATTAAAACAGTTTTTTTTCTTTAAAATATGTGAATTATATTCGGGTTTATATAAAGTCGAATAATTGGATAAAAATAAATTATAAGAAATAATTGTAGAGTGAAAAAAATTAAAATAATTGCATGACAAAACTTTCCATATAAACTAAAGTATACTTTAGTAAAATAAAACACGTTTACTACCCACACATGCATTAATTTTATTATAAAAAAAGCTCTCTTTTCAAACATTTTTTTTGTTTTCAATCTATTAATAATTGAGAGTAATACATGTTCATTAATTTTTGTTTTGAAATATAATAATAAAAATATGTTGAGTGGTGTGGTTTAAAAAACGTGCGATTTTGACTTGTGTGCGTGCTCATTTTTGTTTTTATAGAATTGCGTATACATTTTTTACTCACACATTCATAAATTAAATTAATCTTTTTAAAAAATAAAATTAAAGAGTAGGCTCAATACAATCTTTACAATACAAAAAAAATGTAATACTTAAAAAACGCAAATTCTTGTTATATTATATTATTATTATTTTATATTTTGCATTTCTTGTTGTGACCTTTAAATTTAATGAAGTAAAAATTTTTTTTTAAATTCTCTTAAATTTTCTATTGCCTACAAAATATTTTTTCTTCGATATATGTTCACTTACTCTACACTTACACACTGAAACATAGCTGCATGCGGGCAGCGATTCTATGATGTTTTGTTTATCTTTTTTCTGTATAAAATTTGTATTTCCAATGATAAAATAGCAACGACGGTATTTATATGACCAGAAAAAGAGACGAAAGAGTTACTTAAAAAATAATGTTTTTTTAAGAAAACCATATATTTCCGCTTTGAGAGTATTTGTGAGCTATTACTGAATATATTATTTTTATTATTAAGCTACCCGTACCGTAAAATTACCCGGTATTTTCTTATTGGATTTTCGTTGTATACATTTTGCGATGACATCCCTTATTTATTTATCATTTTTATTTGATTATTTTATTAAATTTTCTCCTAATTTTTTACGAATTCTAACGCCCATATTTTTCTTCTCACTTTTTGGTTTTAATACATTATTTTTATCAAACATATATATTAAAGTGTCATAGTATTGTGGTTACGGTTAAAGAACATGTTTCTACAAGCAATTTCTACACTCTTTTGTATCGCTTAACTAATTATAATCTTACCACGCAAATAACAAAAAAAATTAATTCAATGATTTTTTTTCTGACACCTGTGCGTCATCTTTTTCTTTTAAATTTTATACCAGCTGTAAAATTTTGTCATTTGTCTGATTGCATGTATGCGAATATGTTGTTTTTATAAATGAAAAAAAAAATCTATTAATAAATTTAAAAAAATATTCAATAACGACGTCAATGACGTCACAAATTTTTTTCATAGTCCAACAACCAACTTATGTGCATTAAGAAGATGTTTTATCTTCATACAGTGTATACCAACACACATCAATTTCTTTTGCTAGGAGAGAGAGAGAGTTTTAAACCCTCACATTTTTTGCTTGATTTTGTTAGTACAACAACAGAACAAAGTAAATTAATCGCTTATAATTTACACAAATCCAATTATATAAATTATTTATTTCTTTTATCAATGTATTCGTAGCAATTATAAAACTTTTATGGTTGTGTGTAACAAAAAAAAACAAAAAGTGAACGGATGATGGTTTGACTTTGAAAAATTAGTTGTTTATACGTGATTGTCATATTTTTTTTTTGCATATACAATATTGGTCTCTTCTCTTTCTTTGTTTTCAATACTACTTGTACCAATCCCTACATGCTTGTAGCTTATTAGTGGTAGCTAACAGGTATAGCTTCAATATTCTTCAAAAACAAAAATTAATATATGTTGAAAAATAAAGTATACAAATTAAAGAAATACACGATTAAACGTGTTTGCAAAGATTTGTTTCATTTATAATTCTAAAAGTAAAGAGATAAAAATAGTTGCGAGGTGTAAATTGTAAACACTTACTACTAAAAAAATAGCACTTTGCTAAAAATAGCATGACGCCTTCAATCTAGGCAAATTTATTACATTGCCGTCATTTTATTCAATTCAAATTGTGCATTTTCATAATAAATCAAACACATTGATATATTTATGATTTTACTTTATTTAAACACCTACACATTATTAAAATTTAAAATGCATGCTGAAAGAAAATACTTATTTTTTTCAACACACAAAGAGCTAAGCTATAACCTAAACAAGCAAACATTTACTCACGGATGTTTCGATAAATACAAAAAATTTCTTTGTTTTCATATGTAAAAATATGTACAAATATAGCGCAGGCGTTGGCTTATGTTTTTTTTTTTTTTTTTTGTTTATTTAATTTCTACTTCGCTCACTTCGGTGATTTTATAATATTTATATACTACTGCTTTATCATGGTTAAGTTTGTATGCGTTTGTATATCGCCTCACAAACTGTTTCTCTTGTTGCGCATGCGTTTTTGTTATTCATTGAATAAAAAATAAAATTCATTATGTTCTACTTACATAGGTATTTAAACATATGTTTGCTGTGTAAAGCTTTTATATATCGCGCACATGGGCAATTGCCTCTCTATATGCCAGCAAATGCGTTATGTGTTACGGAGGTGGTAGAGAGAGAGAGTATATTTCTCCTTTTTTCATAAAGGGTGCTGTTTTTTTTACATTAATGAAGAAAATTGATTATGCGCATTTAACATGCAATTTATATATATTTATGTGTTTTCTTTATGGAAGTAAAGAGGAAGGATTGAATATTCTAATCACTATCCCTGGGCAAATAAAAATAATTGTAGAACATGGGGTGTATACCCTCCTCTTTTTTTCTATCATTTTTTTCTATTAAACAACAAAGTAACATGCTTTCCAGTCTAACGGGTTTTCTTATTATTTTTTATTTGTTTACCGGTGAATGACTGATTTAAAAAAAAATGAATTATACACCGCTTTGTATAGGTGTTGGTGTTACAAATTATAATTTGTTAACAGCAGTAGCTGTTATTTGCTGTACTGCGCATCCCAGGTCACAATATATTTTTTTGTGACTTTTTCCGGGTTATTTATGATAAAATGAGTGGTGGTTGTTTTTTTTATTTTCACCTCTTTTCAAAAATTGTATGTGTGCGTGCTTTGTTATTGCATACTGAGTTCAAATTAAGAAAATATAAATTGATAACTGGATTTTATGTTCAATAAATAAATGGGCATATTCGCACTGTTTATGAGAAGAGAAGGAGTGTGTGAGGAAAAGACGGCACATTATTATTTAATTTTCTAGTTAAATCTGGAATTTTTTTTTGTGTTAATTCAATTTGATTTTTAATTCAGTTAGTTCGGCAACCTTCGGTGACCTTGTCTTTTGATTTTGATTTCTTTCTGTATATATTTCTCCTTAGCTTTTTATTTTTGTTTCTTTTACATTCGGTTCGTTTGGGTTTAATTGAGAGTAGTTTTTAAAAACAAATTTTTTAATTAAAAATTTAGTGAAAATTTGAACTCTCTCAATTTTTTCTTCTACGACGAGAACATATCCCGTCTTATTTACAAACGATTAGGTGATTATTTACGCACATGATATAAATCAGATAATTTCAAGAATTGGTTTGTTGGCTAGCTTTGATAGTATAATTTTACGAAAATATTTTTTGATTCAATATAGTGAAAAGTATTAGGTGGGGAAAACAAATAATTTAATGTGAATATTTAATTGAATTAGATTATTAACTTGCCTAGAAATGTGTATTGTATTCAGTATTGTATTAATAAAATGTGTTCATGTGGGATTGTGGATGGTTACATGTGTATGTGAACGTTTTATAAACACGTCGCTTTTGTTTTTTGTTGTTGATTTTTTTATAGTAAAACTTTGTTTACGTTTGCGCTGGTACAGAAGTGTTAGTGAGTCAATTGTTTATTATGATAAAAAAATCAAATTTTTTTTATTCAATTGAAAAATTGCATAGAAATGTATATGCAACAGATGGCGTTTTCCTTTAACGTATTTTCTATAAGCAAACTTTTCTTTTCTTTGTTTCTTAGTTCTGCCATTTTTATGCGTGAGTGTTTGTGTGTTTTTTGTTTCATGCGTGGATGATTTTTTATTTCTATATTACATTTTTCTACGCGTTTTTAAGCTGTCTTTCTCTTTTTATTTCTTGCGTGTAAATCTCCGTTACAATGGGTTAACGCATTAATTTTGTTACTAGTTTTCAGTTAGACTTTTGCCACCATTTTTTTGAAATTCAATTTAATTTTGTGAAATTTTGTTTTCATATAATTTCGGGGTGAATAATCTTAAAAAAAATATTTTAATCTTAAAATTCTATTGTATTAACTTTGTTTTCCACCTAATTTTAAAGCGCTCATTTTTATAAAAATTATTTGCTTAATAAATTTGGCTAGAAGAATAAAAAAATTATCAATGCAAAATATATTGCGATAAAATAAGTTATAATAAATAATGATTAACCCTCAGTGGTATTGCAATAAAAAATTTGTCATAATTTCTCTTGTTTTCGTTAAAAAAATTTAATTTTTAACGCGCATGTGCGTTTTATTTGTTTTCGTTTTTTTACGTTTTTCTGTAACATGAGAATATTAGTGCAAATATGATTGTGTGTAGTATGTGAAATGACAATAATAACATATGAAAAAAAACTGTAAATTTTAAATAAAAAAATGACGTAATTTTTTTGATTGAAAAAAAAAATCTATTATCAATAGCTGCTGTTGTATTGATATGTCATCGACATGGAGCAATAGTGTAATTATTATTGTTTTTGTTTATTTGGTTTTGACAGAAGGTGTCAGTCACACGATTGCGAGTGAGTAAATATGCGAGGGTGTGCGTAATTATAGCTGATGCTTATTCATTTCTTTAAATTGTCGCAGTTGTGTTAGGTAATAATATTAAATGATAGATCTATTTGTGGTGGAGGAACTTTTGTTTTATTTAAATTGATTTTTTTTATTTATTAATTTGTATTACAGGGTTATCCATTTTAATTTTTTCTTTTATTGCAGATTTATTTATTTATATACCTTATTTTTATACGTTTCTACAAAAAAAAAAAAAAACAAAAAAAAAAATCGAAATATTAAATTTATATTTTTAAACAAGATAGAAAAACAAGTTGACAATTACTGTAATTGTAAAGAAAAAACGTGAACATTAGCTTTAAATAATTAGACAAAAAATTGTGACGTGGCGTACTGGTGTGTTCCAAAGTATATTTTGTGTCCAATTGTAGTATCATTGACTGGCGAGGTGGGTGTTAAACGATTATGTTTTCATCGATAGATACACTTTTGGAGGCAGCAAGATACCTTGATTTGCTTGAGACACATGGACAAAATTTGCCAGAGCAACAAAATGCGCAGCAACAAAATGCTCAACAACATTCTATAGTATCATCGCCGGTTAGTAATAGTAATAGTAGTTTGGTGGGCGTCAATAATGGTAACAGTAGCGTAATACGGACAAGTGGAGCTGGATATATACCTGTTGGAAGCTATGTACAATTAATTCAATCAAATACTTCACCGGCAGCAAGCGTCACTGGTGCTAATGTGACTGCTATAGCACCAAATAGTGGAAATGGTAGAATTAATAACAGCAATAGCCAACCCTTGTTGGCGACACAAAATAGAAATAATGTTCTTAATAGTACAATCAGTGGAAGCAATATTCCACCTAATTCATTAACTTCAGCAAATAATATTCATATAGCTGGTACTACTCCTATTACTACAGCAACGGCGTCTGTTACTGCTGCTGCTGCTGCTGTTATTAATACGACTTCACATAATGTTTTGCAGAATCATTTACCAATGAGACATATTCAATTGCAACACCAGCAGCAACAAACGCAAATTATAAACACACCATCGCCATTAAATTTACACACAATAGCAGCAGCAACCCCAACAACCACTGGAATACCAACTATTGTAACAATTGACAGTCGTAATAATGGTGAGTCTTATTATTTTTTCCCAACCCTGATTAGCAAATGTGCAAAAAATTGTAGAATTTTCTTTGATCCCACTTTTTAAAATTAAAACGACAATCCCAAAATGTTGAAAATTTCTATAAACATTTATATACATTTTATATCGCATACAAATAATTGATAGCAATAATTAGGGAAAATTACTTTATTTAACTATACATAACTAAGCATATAAAAAATTATTTGAATGTGTGCGCGATTGTGAAAGAAACACGTTTTTTACGCTCTTCAAATTTTCACTGAATAGTGAGAATTTAAATTTGATAAATTACCCCTCCTTTACTTAGCCACGTGTTATTATACGCTGATGCCAAATTTATGCTGATGAAATATTTTAAGGGGAATATTATAATACAACGTGCGATGAAAAGTGAGTAGGATGAGTAAGCAAAGGAATAGACTAATATTGATGTGTGTGGTAAGCATGGTGTTCTTATAAAAAGAATGAATGAACCAAAATGTAGGGGAAAGAAGGAGAATCCAAAAAACTTAATTCTCATGAGATTGGAAGTAAATATATAGTAAAAACACGTTGTGTAATTAATGCACTAGTATGAGTATGAGTTTCTATATTTTTCAAAATAATCATAAACAAGCTATGATATGGTTATGAGTTGATATTTGCGACGCAGTTTTTGCAAATTTTATATTCAATTGTCATTTGTATAAACAAATAATTTATAGGAGATATTTAATTAATAATCCTGCATATGATTAACTAAAGAAAATGTAAATCGATAAAATGACGCAGTGACATAATTCTATAAATGCAAAAATATTATATGCTGTTTCGTGAGCAGGACAAATTGTGAAATGTCCCCTCATCCTCATCCACATTTTTGATCACGTTTTTTTTTCGGATCTTTATTTCTACATGTCAGAAAAAAAAACTTTACATCATGAGCAGGTCTATAGAAGCCTATAAAACTGACAGTTCAATTTACAAACTTTAATTAAAGTTACGTAATTGTGTTATTAGTTTTTCTTGGAGTAAAAAAATATATAATAAATAAAAACTAATAATGATACAATAATTATGCTGACGTCTGTATAAGAAATTACTCTTTTTAAGAATCGAGAATAAATAGGAGGAGAGATTTATATTATTTTATTTTGTCTTCATGTACTGAGGACGTGCGGTATTTTTACATACAATACTCGCAATGGTTTTGATTATTATTTGGTTGCACCTACACGTGTTGGGTTCATGTTTTTTTTTTTAAGTTAAACATACTACTTAGGGAATGCAGATTAAAATTTCTTTAATTATTTATTATTAAAATTAATTAATTTGCATTTTAAGGAAAGATAAATTTATTTACATAAGTTTAGTAAAAATTAAAAAAATTTATTTGGATTTTATCTAACTTACATTTTTTTGTATCACGTGCCTCTTGTTTCCTTTTGTTACAATTGTCGACAATTTCTCCACAATATTGTAATGAATTATTTATCTGCAAATAAAAAATTAAGGTTTGAATATACGATTATTACAGATTAATATTTTATTTTTTTTAATTTTAACTTGTTCTAATAATATAAAATAAAAATAAATAAATATAAATTGTAATTTGCGCAAGTTAATGATTGGTGGGAGTTTGATGCTCATTTTAAGAATTAATTATACATAAATAATGTCTTATATTTCCACCTCTATTGTTTCTATTATTGAATGAATATTTATTTTTTTTCTCCTCTTATTGTATCTACTGTGTATACATTTTTCAGTTAATTTACTATCGGGAAGGATATTATTATTAATTCAAATAATATTCTGATATTTTTTAGTCAGCATCCGTTGCTTGGCCTGTAAACGTTTCTTTTTAATTTTCGCGGGTGGTTTATTTTGATTTATAAATTATTTACGTTTACCTTGATTTATGTTGATTATTTTAATTCATTAAAGACAAAAATTATAAAAACAGTTAAAATAATTTAGAAGAAATGAATGAGCAATATTTTTCCACATCCAAGATATTAACAGACGTTGGTATTTGCATTGGTATGCAAAACGTAAACATAAATGACTTAATAAATGATGGTAATTACCCAAAATTACTACAAAATCCAAAACAACAGAGTGACAATAGTTATATTAAAGCTAATTCTACGGCACTAGGGGATGCTAAAGTTATTATACCAGTCGATGGAGTAAAATTAACACGAAAATCATCAGTACCGCATATGTCAATAATTAAGAAAAGGATAACCAATGATGGAATACTATCAATACATCGGGAACAAGAATTATATTATGCGAATCAAAATTTGTTAGAACAACAGAATCGTTCGAATTATATACCAAATGCAACAGTTAATAATTGTAAGTCAGGGACTACATTTTCACCACATTGTTTTCCCACTTCTGTACAAAAAACACCCGAAAAACATGAACCAATTTTAAACATTCATATAAATCAACAGCGCAATAAAACGTCAACGAACGAGGGTGGATTTCGTGGTGAATATTTCAATTACAATAATATGGATAATGAAAATAGGGATGTCGTGCATGATAGTGGCTTATTTGATAATTCGGATTTACTGGATAACAAGACAACAACAATTGCAACAATATCATATAAAATGACGTCGACAAACGACTCAAAACCGTTAGCAACATTTTCAAAAATTATATCAAGTGATAAAAATGATAAAATTAAGACCTCGGTTTCAAAATTAAAAACAATTTCAGTTGTTACTTCAAGCTATAGCAAAATTAAGATAAGTGATAGTTGTTGTAGCATTGGTGATGCTTTAAATGAAAACTCGTTACCAGTGGTTACGTCTACTAATATGCCAATAACCAGTCATTGTGCAGCCGCTTCTCCAACTTTTTCCTACGTTCGGAATTCTACTGAAGTTGATGCACCACCAAAAAAGAAATGGATACGTCATTACTTGATGGGTAAAAAAAATCTCAAAAACAGTTTGCACGTTGTATCGTGTATTCTATTCACGTGTTTTTGCATCTGCGACTCATAGTTATTTTTATTTTTGTAATATATAAATATGTGGTGGATCGGTTCTGTAATCTGTTATTACATAATTTCGTTTTTTCTTTATTATTTTATTTGATTTTAATTGAATTTCGTTAGATTGGGTTAGAATGCCATACGTTTTTTTATTTTATTATAAACAAATATTACACTAGCTGCATTATATTAAATTCAATTAAAATGATTAAAAATTTGTTTTTTTTTTTTTTAATTATTTTCAGAAGAACCTTATGTAAATGGACACCAGTCGTCTCAAAGTCAGCAGCAAGTAAATAATAACAATAATAATGGGTTATCAATGTTGGTCATTTCATCGGCGTCTGCACAGCAGCAACATCGACATTTACAAAATAATTATCAACAACAGCAACAAATAACACAATTACCAATTGGTACCACGTTAACCAGTGCTATTACAGCGACGACGACGACAATGACAGCCGGTCATTTAAAACCAACAACGATTCAAACTATAACAACAACAACAGCAATATCGCCTTCTACGATTGTCACGGGAACTATAACACCAGTAGTAACGGGAATAATACAACCCAATACTAAACATTTATTATCACCGATACAACAAATTCAACAACAACATCAACATATACAACAACAGCAGCAACGACATCAGCACATAAATTATACTAATGACCATCAATCAATACGTTTGGTTACTGGACAGCCAACAATTGGAATACCAACAACAATTAATTGTACGACAAATGGTGCTGGCACCACTGGGACAATAACCGGATTAGTTAATACAACAACTTCTGCATCAACTCAATTATCGTCTTTAATTAATACATTATCGAAATCATCACCACTACCGGCTACAACAACAATATCATCAACAGCAACCACATCAACACCAGAAATATTATTACAACAGCAACAACACCAGTATGAGTTGATCTCAACTGTTGCTGGTATAAATCCAACAACAATTGGCTCAAATACGTTCACCACCGCTAATCATAATAATAATAATAGCGCCAATAATAATATTAATTTAAACATCAATGTTAATAATTTTCAACATATATTGCAACAACAGATAAAACATCAGATACAACAACAACAACAGCAACATATGCAACATATTAAATTGCAAAATGGTGGACGTAGTCGAACAACATCCTTAACAACTCAAACAGCAAACGGTTTGCAACAATTAATTATAACAAGTAATGGCATTACCGGAGTTTCTTCAGTAACCGGAAATACATTAGCGACAACAGCAGCATCAGTGGGTTCGTCTACTGGAGTTGTATCTTCTACTGGCTCTGTTTCTGGTATTGTAAAAGGAGTTGACATCACATCAAATGATGATACCACCTCGTTGCTTGGTTTAACTAACGGATATAATAATAGTGGCGGAGGAGACCTTCAGCAACAACTTCAGCACCAACAACAAATACCACAAACAGCAACTTCTAGCGGTAGGCGCCGCACAACCAGTACCAATAGCAATGGGTAATTATTAATTTTTTAATTTTATTTCTTACCTCAAATGAATTGATTCAATGATTGATTGATTGATTGATTGTTTGATGTATTGTTGTTGTAATAAAATTAGTCCTTGTATTCTTAGGGCTGGCACACGTGAAGTGCATAATAAATTGGAGAAAAATCGACGTGCACACCTCAAAGAGTGTTTTGAACAGTTGAAAAAACAATTACCTCAAATGCCAGAGGAGAAGAAAACGTCAAATTTATCAATATTGGGTGCTGCTATCCGCTATGTTACTGTAGTTATTAATTTGATTTATTTGTAGATTAAATTATTAAATTAAATTCATTTATAGGCATTAAAACGTAAGGAGCGTGATATTGAACGAGAAATGGAGGATTTAGCTAAATCAAAAATAGCCTTTCAAAATCGTATAATTGCCTTGAAACGTGAATTATCAGCGAAATGGGATAATATCGATTTTACACAGTTAATACCGGAACAACAACCTCAACCACAACTGCAACAAGAACAGGCAATGGATACTGAGAATAATACAACGTTAACGGAAGAAACAGCACCAGTAACAGGATCAGCAACACATGCAAGTGTTCTTGTTAGTGGCATTGGAAGTGGAAATCAAGTGGCTGCCACAACTGCTGGAATTTCATTAATGAATAGTAATTAATAATTAATAAAGTTTTTTTATCAACATATCTTGAGAAACATTTTTTTTTCTAGAAGCAATAAGCGACCTAGGAATGACTTTTACATCTGGTCGCAATATAATAAATAATATGAGTACAAATGGTATAAGTTTAATAAATATAAGCAATAATAATGGTGGCCGATATAGTGGATCACCATCATCATTAGCAAATAATGCATCATTGTCATTATCTTCATCGTCTTCATCATTATCATCGACATCATCGTCGTCTTCATCGCCGCAAATTGGTTTAACAGCACAAACACTTGTTGTACCCTCGACAACAACGATAACAGCAGCAACAATAGCACAATTGGGTAATACATTGACTACTATAGGAACCCCAACACCAGCCGGTACTGGTATTACTGCATCGCCAATTGGCTATACCTTAACTAATTTGCAACAGAATAATCTTAAAATAAAATCACCATTATCACCGAAGGGATTTAAAGTAAATAATTTATCAACAATTTACAATAATAAGACTGCTGGTGTATCTAGTGGGCCATTAGCTTTAACAACAAACAATAAACTAGGTATTGCAACATCAGCAATAACAACAACACCATCATCAACCACTATACAACATAATGGTTTAGCTGCTCTAAATTTAACAAATGTATCAGGAGTTGGAACATACAAGCAAAATTATCAAACATATCAACAATTATTGCAACAACAACAATCGCAGGTTGCTATAAATTTAACAACAGATTCTTTTGGAAATAATACATCTATGGTACCAGGTAGCATGAAGGTTGTTGTAGCTGCTAATAACTGTATGTATAATACAGTTACAACATCTTTAAATGCAAATTGTTTAATGCCAACTATAGTAACAACAACGGCTACGGGAAAGGACGTAGGGCAACACATTAATAAAGATTTAATATCGGGCATAGCTGCAACATCATCAACTGCGACATTAACACCATTGCGCAATGGTTTACGCATACCACTTGAAATGAGGTTTGTTGTGATATGAATTATTAAAAGACAGACTTCAAAATACTTGATATATTCTTTAATTTGACAATTAAATTAGGGATGCAACATCATCTACGCCTGTTACATCAACACCCGGCATCTGTAACATTTTGATAAATAATTTAAAAGATCAACAGAGCCTAGGAAAATTAGAAATTTTGACGTCTGCAGCTAATTGCTCTGTTGGACCAACATCGACAACGGGTACCACTATGTCATATATGGTTAATGCAACAAGTTGTCAGCCAACCTCAGTGACAACGAGTACACCAAACACTCTAATTGGGAAAATCGACCACCATCAATTGCAAGCACATTTGCAGCAGCAACAGCTTGATCAACCACCACCAAAAGTTATTAAATTAATTAATGGGAATGCTGCTATTTTGACCTCCATGGATAAAGATAATAAATTGTTGTCATCGGGACAATTAACGTTGTCTCAGGTAGTAAGAATCTCTTTTTTCTATTTCATTATTTTTCAAAATACAAAATTTCTTGTATACTAACAATTTGTTTCTTCTTTTATTAGCTCAATGGTGGATTAGTCGTTAGTAAAATACCATTATTGGCGTCTTCACAGAATTTACGTGTGCTCGGACCGGGTACAAATGGTTTAACAATTGAATTGGGTGGTTCTCACCAGCAACACCAGCAACAACATCAATTGCAACAACAATTGCGTAATAACGCAATTAATTCACATCTTCATCATCAACAAATGCAACAACAACATCATCAATTTCAGCAACAACATCAACATCAATTACAACAACATATGATTAGTAATAAACAATCTTCTCCTCCGCCCCCAATACCAAGCGGTGCCCAATTACATAAATTGCTTGTTAGCGGTGTTTCATCAAAACCGACAACATTATCAACAACATCAACGAGTGGTATTTCGTCGGGTTCAACAATACAAAGTAATACAATAACCAGCAATGAGATGGCTCGATTGCCGGGTGGTGCCGAGTTAAATATTTTAACAACAACATCAACGATCTCATCAAATGGTACAACATCAGGCACGACGTCGACAACACCAACAACAACCACATTGTATCGGGGTGGCATTAACAAATTGGTTGTTAATACCACGGGACCGTCACTAATGATGAAAGGTACTTTATTTTTTTTGCATAATTCTAATAATTGTATTTGAAGTTAATTTATTTTTTTGTTGTTGTTATTGTTGTTGATTAAATAGGGAATGATACAAGCAACTTTCATTCGAGTGGAAATTTGAATATTAATTCTCAATTGCAACAGCAGTTACAACAGCAGCAGCATCAACATCAACATCAACAACACATTCATCAACAGTTGACCGGACCACGTGGCGGTGGTACCAACTCAGCAACGGCGGTTGTTACCCCAATACAAACATCAGGAGTGGCCACGCCGAATACTGGTTGTACCCCCGGAGCATTATCTCAACAGGGCCAGGTCAATAATTCAAATAATTTGACAAGTGCGGCTAGCGCTGTATCCGGTGCAGCGACTGTAACTAGTAGTGCTGCCGCCGTTCACAATTTGTCGCACATAATAACGTCGACGTCACAACTTACTGCTGGAAGAAAAGTGAGTTAATTGAATTTTGAAAGCGATTTTCATCATTTTTAATTTTTATTTCCTTCCTCCTCTAGACAAATAATAAATTTTGAAATTATTTTCTTTTGATTATTTTTTAATTAAATTAAAATATACAAACGCTGCCATTTTTATAATATTTGATGTAAAAATCAACCAAAATTTAAAAATAATAAAAATAGTCATTTTTTTTCGCACTCTTACTCTCTATTTGTGGTTACTAAAAAATCTTTCATCATAATAAGTAAAAATCATTCCGTGCAAGCAAAGCCAAATTAAAAAGTGTGAAAAATGTTGAAAAACATAAATGAAATATGACTGAAACATGTATGATACATGTATGAAATGTAATTGTAACACACAAAAAAAAACGCATACACTGCCAAGAAAATTATAAGCAATAAAAAATTATATATTTATGTCAATCACATCCCACACAACACGTGTGTTAATTTTCGTTGCAAATACAGCGTGAGGTGTTATTAGAAAAACAAAAAAAATAAAATTAAAAATACATTCCAAAATTATAAAAGCAAAATGCAATTAATTCACCACAGAGGAATGATTTTTTTTTTTAAATAAGAAGAAAGGAATAAAGCAGCATCGATTCTCACCACCATCATCATTATTATTACCATAATTCTACCATCAACCACATCATCAACACCACCACCACCACCACCATCAGGTTAATTCTTTGCACATCTTTTTATATCTAGTGATTAAAATAGTTTTCTTTTTTAAAATTGTGCGCCATTTTTTAATATCAATTAATTAAACAAATTCTAATCAAAAAAAAAAAAAAAAAACTAATAATAGAAATAATTTTTAAATTAACATACAAATATAAAAAAAAAATCAAAAATTGCATTATCCATAGGTTATAAAATTTTCTCAAAAGGAAAAAAAAGTTTGCTTTCTGAAGAAAGTAAAAATTGTAAATAAAAAAAAAAAAAAAAAAAAAAAGAAGAAAAATGTAAATATATTCTAATTGTTATTCTACTATCTTATAGATGGCGTAGTAATGTGTAATTTTTATAAATATTTTGAAAAAAAAAAAAAAAAAAAAAACTAAAATGTCAATCGTCCGTTAATTAAATTATTTTTTAATTTAGGGAGAAAAAAAAACTATTTTCTTTTTACTCTTTCGGTAATTTGTTTTCTTGCAATAAAAAAAAAACAATTATAATAAAAAAGTGGGAAATTTCTTAAAAAAAAATTTAAATTTATAAATTTATATGAAAAACTATAGGGTGTATCAGATTTTTAAATGACTTAACTATTCAGCAATGTGCGTGTATTAGTTTTAGTCACTCTGGTACAAACCAAAATTCTTCATCACAAAAGCAATAATTAAAATAAAATATATACAATCAAATTGTCTAAATTAAAGTAATTAAAATAAAATTAAAGCAAAAGTAAAATAATTGGGGAGTAAATGAAAATAATGAGAAGAAATTTATCTACAAGAAATTATTAGGCTGAAACTTTGTATTATTTAAGTTTTAAGAGTAATAACGAAATAATAATAAAAAAAAAAAAAAATTAACAATTGTATAAAATAACTCTTTGGTTTGTATATTAACTAAATTATTTATTATTTTATTTTATTTTATTTTAATTTAATTTAATTTAATTAAAAAAAAAAAAAACAATTATTATGTTATAGATGTTTATTAACTACTAATTTAATCTTTAATTTTTATTAGTTTAATTTTTATTTTAATTATTCATAATCAATTATTAATTAATTAATTAATCATATTAATTAATATAAAAATGCAAAAAAAAATAAAAAATAATAATTTAAAATTAACAACAATAAATAAATAAAATTTAAACAAAATTTAATTAGTATTATTACATTTTTTTTTTTTTACTTTCGTTCATCTCTTATGACAAATTGGTGTAGGCACCCATTTTTAGATGATTATACATGGCATTACTTTTTCAAAACAAGACCAACACTGATCTTCACTTAACGAACTTAATTTGAACTGAATACGGTTTGAAGCTTTTTATATGTATTCTTATGAATTTCAGCGCACCTAAGAAATTAAAAAAAGAAAATTAATTCAATTTTTAGAAATTATCTCTCCTCCCATGATTTGAATATTAGGATGTTTTCTAAAAATTATGTAATCGTCTAAATAATATAACGACGGAATTTCGAAACGACTAAAATCTAATTCCGGCTTTAATTAAATTTGTTTATTGTTATATACATAGGCTCATCACAAATGATTACCACAATTCTATTTGTTGATTTTTATTGCTCTGTTTTCTTAATCGAAAATTAATCACATATCTAACTGTAAGGCAGAATGACAGTTTTGGTTAACTTTTCCAAATTTAAATCATTAATACCTGGTAATTTAAGCTAATTGAATAATAATAAAATATTCTAGAAATAAAACAAAGGAATTGTTACAGAGGTAATTAGGTTTTACCTCTTATTTCCAAATACTGCCACTCATTACTGTCTCAATTGACCCTTGCAGAGTTATTTTGCTAAATTATTATTTTAATTTTTCTCTATTTTGTTTTTATTGCTTTTAACGTAGTTTTTCCCCAGCATTCCTATTTCTATATAGGAAATTTCTTTTGTTTTGGCTCGGTAATTAATTTTCGCTTAAAAAAAGGGAAGAGAAAACAATAAACCAGATGATATTAATAAAAGAAACAAAAGATTTGTTATTAATTTCCCGTAATTAACTAAGCAAGTTAATATTCATAGGATTCTTTTTACAACAATACAAACATCGACTGCACGTTAATAAATTGTTTTGAATTAAATAGGGGTGCTCAACAGAAATCATTTAATGGGCAAAAAAAAAAAATTAACTGAGCTCAGGTGCATTTCATGTATAAAAAAACGAAGAATTTTAAAAATATATTTATTTATCCGTTCGAATACGCACGATACGTCTGTTCGAAAACATAAATCTAGAAGCCATTGAGCATCGACAAATTTACATCTATTATGGCCACTTTTGTTCATAAACTATCGATTTGTTTTTCTCAATTAACAAAATCGTATTTTTGAATAGAAAATTAGATCGCCGTATTCAGATTCAAGTTATATATATATAAAAAGTGCGTTATAAAAAGTTACTTTATAGTTAAATTAATTTTTTCTTACTTGAACCATAAAATTTGAATATAAAAATTAATTAAAATTGCATATTTGTTAGCAAAAACTATAATTATAATTATATTAGTATCATGAGCAAAAACATTCTTTTGATTAAAATTTCCATTGTAGAAAATCGCCAGCATTAATTAACGTTCAGTGCCTTTATTGTAGAATAGAGTAGAAAATATGTCTTTCAAAGATTTTCTAGTGAATGATATAACACTTTATCCGCTGATAAAACACAACCAGAATTGATAAATTTATGAAACAATCATGATCCATGTACACATGGACTTAAATAAAAATATACAAAAAACGCGGGACAAAATAATTGTTTATTATAAATCTGATTTTACTGACCGTCTTAAAAGAAAATACGAAACCAAAATGTTGCTTAAGTATATGTGATCGAAGGCTATTCTTATTAATAGAAAATGAAGCAACTGCAATAAAGAGGAAAAACGCATTCTGAAAAGACGAAATAAATAAATTCAAACAGAAGAAATGATTTTACATTTTTATACAAAAATTCAATTTATTGATTCCCAAATTAACAATGGTACAAGGATCGTTACATTTTCAAATTAAAATTTCAATTTAGTCATTTACTTCCGAACTGATTTCGTCTAAAATTGCAATGACTCTTCTTCTAATTTTCCTTTGAATACTTGCCGGATAATTTTCCATTTCAAATATAAGATATTTTTCAGTTATTGAGGCCATGGTATCTTCAACTGGATTCTCTTTTTTTATTTCATTCATTGGTATCATATCAAATTTGACGTATTCACCGAATTCGTCCTGTGCTTTTCCTTAAAAATTATGTAAATTTAATACAATTTTAAAAATTTTCTCTGTGGTCAACTTACTTTTTAAACTGGGTTTTGAGATTTCGGAAGCATTTTCTATGACTTCGTACGATATATCACTTTGATAAGAGTCTGACGTACTTGGAGAGGTCCAAGTCAAATCCATCTGTGTCGCATTTGAATCGGACTCCAAATTTTCGTTGTGTGCATCAACTGCCGCATCTGTAAGTAAAAATATTCACAAATAAGACTTTTAGCTTTTATTCTAGACACTTTTATATATGTATAAACCTCCTGATTTCGTACCTTCATTCTTATTTTCATAATTTTCCATTGTAATAACTTGCTTCTCCTTTACTTCAAATTTAAATAAATTAGTTAAAATATTCCTCAACTATACGAAGGAGATCTTCTTGTTAGGTCGCCGGTTCGAACTATACTAATGAGAAGAATTTGAATGTGACTATAACCCTGTGCACCATCATACCATTTACACTTTAAAACACTAAATGGTTTTACATATTGGCCCATCCTCATTGGATTTTTAACCAATCCTGTTGTTCGTGTAATAGTTAGACCTGACTTTCTTTCATTCTTTATATAAAGTTAAAGTACGTCGCCTACATTTAAAACCCTTTTCACAACCTTTCAACTAAAACTTTCCATTAAAAAGTCCGGTTATTTATTTGCAAAAGCTGTTTATCCTATATTAATTGTAAATCTTTATATTTGGATTTAATGAATCGGTTAATAAAATGTTTGAATTTTTTATTTTACCAAGATCGATGGTAACAATTGCTATGAATATTCTATTGGCAGCCATTAAATAACTTATTATTCTTCTTGTTATTGATAACAATAATATTGGAGTCAACATTTGAATTGCAATATTCAAAAGACATTCAAATGTTGTTTAAAAAAACGACGAAAAAGCGACGAAAACGACGAAGAAGATAGCAATAATATGGCGAAAATAAACAAACTCAAAATGGTAAAATCATTAAATCATATGAAATTTTTTAAAATTAACCAACATACTTAATAAAAGAATAACACTTAGGAAAAATGGCGTCTAGTGCAAAGACTATGATAGTTTTATAAAAAGTAGACATTTAATAAAAAAAAAATCTCAATTTGTTCTGTTAATTACGGGAAAATACAAGTCGACATTTGAGAACAAGTCTTTTGTTTCTTTTATTAATATCATCTGGTTTATTGTTTTCTCTTCCCTTTTTTTAAGCGAAAATTAATTACCGAGCCAAAACAAAAGAAATTTCCTATATAGAAATAGGAATGCTGGGGAAAAACTACGTTAAAAGCAATAAAAACAAAATAGAGAAAAATTAAAATAATAATTTAGCAAAATAACTCTGCAAGGGTCAATTGAGACAGTAATGAGTGGCAGTATTTGGAAATAAGAGGTAAAACCTAATTACCTCTGTAACAATTCCTTTGTTTTATTTCTAGAATATTTTATTATTAATTCAATTAGCTTAAATTACCAGGTATTGAAACTATCCTTCATCTTTAGAGTTAGATATGTCATTAATTATCGTTTAAGAAAACAGAGCTATAAAAATCAACAAATGGAATTGGTAAAAATAACAATTTTAGTTTTGAGTATTCCTGGAGGATAATGAAAAAATTTGATTTTTACTTGGAGTCTGATATTCTGAAAAAATTCCAATTTCAACATAATCCAATGTTGTTTATTGCAAATTTTGATTCTACACAGAAAGAATTATTTTCTAAATCCACAGAAATTATGAATTGAATCAAGAAATGTTTGCAATTTTTTAACATAAATAAATTTCGGGAATCAAATTCCATATAAAAATTTAATAATTTAATAAAATCAGTCTGAAATAATGAGATTGCCAAAAAAAAAAAAAAAAGAAACGGCGAATTGAAAGACTTTACCATGTTATAAATGTTTATCCATAATTAAGTGCATTATTCGTTGAAAACGAAAAAATGTAGAGGAGGGGGGGGGGGGATTTGATAAACCCTTCATACAAACGACACGATTGGTTAGAAATCTAATGAGGATGGGCCAAAGCGGTAAACAATTGACAAATTTTAGTGTTTGAAAGGGTAGCAGATATAATGGCGTACAGGTACACAGGTACTCAGGTGTAGTCACATTCGCATTCTTCAAATCAGTATAGTTCTATCCGCCGTCCTAACAAGAAGTCCAGCTTCGTTTAATTGAGGAATAATTTTGTTTATTTGATTAAATTCTAAGTGAGAATAACACAATGGCAATGAAAATTGAAAGAAACGGTAAGTCAAATTTTATAAATAATCCATTAAAATCGTGTATTAAGTAAATTTAATTTTTTTTTTGTTATTTCGTATATCTCAAAGCTATTTTTGATAATTATTTTGTAAATGCACTAAGAAAATGATTTCCCATTCGTGTTTAAAACTTCATTAATAGTTCAATATCCTAGAAATGTTAGAAATTGCTTGTAATTTGAACTTTTTATATTATATTACTAATGGATTTACAAATACATAATGCATATCCATAGAGAAATTGTAATGGATGTTGGCTAAATTATTACTTTAAGCCTCAATAGACATATTTGAGGTGCAACGAATCGATGTAAAATATTTTATATTCGTAGTATTTATTAAATATTGTTATAAAAATGTGTTAAAATAATATTTTGTTTGACGATAGTTTGGTCATATTTAGTAGATTATATCAGAGTGAAGTGCTGATAAAAAAAATACCAGAAAATAGTAAAATAGATGATAGAGAAAAAATTAAAGTTTTTATACAAAAATCGAAATACGATTGGTACTTTTCGGTTTTACAGGTTAAAATACACGAAATATATGTGAGAATTAGACCCTTATGTCTAAAGATGCGGCATTTTGTTTGTTAAAAAGATTTTTTTTTTATTGATTTCTATTTATTATTCAGTTTGATCAAATAATTATCGATTCGAGGAGTGTAGTACAGAATGGAATAAAAAGTGGCACGAGAGTTAGGGTAATTTCAAAATAATAAATCTTATCGCAAAATATGTTTCAGTAACTTATGTTTAATATACAATTTTTCACATACTTGCATCAAAATAGACATTAAAGTGTCTATTCCGGATGGAAGACCGGATGTCACTTTTTATTTTATAAAAAAAAATCGCGAATTAAAGTTTATTAAGTAATTGAAATTTTTTAATTCACTTCTTTAACAGATATCGATGAGGTTTCCAGTGAATGTGCCACTGTTTATGAGTCAAGCTCAAATGCAACGGAAATGGAGTTGTCATGGACATCTACAAGTACTGCAGGTTCCGTGCAAAATAATAATCTAAATGATTTCAATGAAAATGGTTTCATCACCCCACCGCCTGTTTCAAAAAGTAAGTTGAAATAAATAAAAATTTCGTTTTAAAATAGTTTCTATAATTCAGCATAAAACTTTTGTATTTTAGGAAATGACGATCATCAATACTCGAAAATCATGAAGTTTGCACAACAATTTGATGACGAAACATTTGCCATAACAACAGGAGACATGCTTAAAACTGAGATGATGAATTACCCGGAAAATATTCAAAGGAAAATTAGAAGGAAGATTATTGAAATGTTGGACGAAATCAGTTTAGAAGAAGAATCGAAATGATAATTTTGTTTTTTTTCCATTTTTGTAAACATTTGTACCCATACTTTTTCGGAAATCAATAAATAATAATTTTAAATATAAATAATAAATAAAAAGTCAATAAATTATGTAAAAAAAAAAAAATAATAGATTGTTCTCTTTTCGTTTATCTTTACTAACTCAGTTATTTCTCTTGCATTATTGACGAATTCATTGTACGGCATTATATTTATCATCAGGTAATCAGAACGATAATAAATCATTTAAAAAAAGTTCTTTGCTTTGAATCCTACCACTAATTATTATACTTGGGTATGAATTTTCAATAGCCTTTAGTTGTATGCATAAATTTCTCATTAAATGGCTTGTAGATTTGAATTGAACATGCACAATAATTATTACAATAGGTCAGGGTAATATTTGTTCCACAAGTAAGAGAACGAACAGTACAATTGTTAATAGGCAAATGGTTCTTAATATAGTAAACAACTAAAATAGAAAATCTTCAGAAGTTCGAATTAAACAGCATGATTATACTAATTTTCGGAAATGTTTTTTCGCTTTTCGCCGCATTTAAACAACGCATAGAAATTCGAATATGGAAAAATATTTTATGCACATGTATTAGTGGAGTAATCAAACATTTCACAGGGTGCATTTGTAAGTAAAAAAAAAAAAAAAATTTTTTTTTTTAATTATATTTAATTTATTTTATTTATAAGTTTTTAATATTTTCTTTTTTTTTCTTTTTTTATTTATTTATTTTATTATTATTATTAATATTATTATTTTGTCTTCTATTTACACAATTTCTAATAATTAATTTTTATTTAAATATTAAATTATTAATTAAGGTTTTCTTTAATATAATTAATATTATCATACTTTTTTTTTTTTTTGCTATGGAAAAATACATTTATTAATTTATTCTTATGTAATTCAAATTAAAACAAAAAATAAAAGACACACAATGATCTACCGCGATTATACCAAATATCAAAAAAAAAAAAAAAAAAAAGAAGAAATCACCATGTGACAGAAATGCAGTTATTATAAAATCATGCGCATTAAACAAAAAAAAAAAAAATACACGTGTGACATTGTTTTTATAATGGAAAAATTAAAAGCACGTGCTTTATGTATGTTAGTATTAAAAGTTTGTTAAACGCACACATTTGCAAATAAAAATGATACATTTTGAAAGACTGCTGCATATCTATTCATTTAAAATCCATTTAGTTAATAAAAATTAAAAACAAATTATTTTCCCACCGAGTACACACACAGTGAATACGCTACACACCAATTAACATTAATTAATAATTTTAACTATAATTTTACTTAATTTAATTATTATTGCTTCTTTTTTTCAGTGTACTTTTAAAAATTAATTAATTTAAAATAAAGCGGATTTTAATTGAATAAATAATAATAATAGAGCTGATCAGGAATACGAACGAACGTTATCGTTACGCGTTAAATAACGCTATATGTATGTTATGTTAGATACAAGATTTTATTATTGGTATCAAATATAATTTCCTATTTAATTTTATTTATTGGTAATAATGTTAATTTATGTGTTTTTTCTCGTATTTACTATATAATATATATTGATTGATAATATTAAATAAAAACTTGTATTTTATATTAAAAATCTACATAATATAAATGTGTGCGTGATAAATTTAGGATACTTCAGTTATAGATACTACACATAGCTTACTATTAAAAAAATCAACAAGTGATTTGGGTCAGCTGTGGATTAGATTTTTTTTTTTTTACAAAATGTTTAACTCCGCCCATATAACTGAATATTGCATTCAAATGCAAACAGAAAGTCGCACGTTCGATATAATTGGTTGAGAAAGGAAAAACTAATAGCGAAGATGCGAATCCGAGTGTTTCTCTTCGCTTTAATGAATTTTTTTTTTTTTTGATTTTTCTTAATGGAATTTTTCATTATTTAATAATTTTTTTTTTTTTGGTTCTAAAACACATATAATTTTTTAAAATTTTCTCTATTGGTTTTTATTTTTAATTAATTTATAAATTTTTAGATTTTATTTATGGAAACGTTCAATTAATTAATTAATTAATTTTTTAATTTAACAACGAGCACGAATTACATACGACTATTTTCTTTTATTAATTTTTTTTTTTACCAATTCTTTTTTAATTTAGTTATTTTTCTTAATAGAATTAGTGTTTTTATTTTTAAATTATTAATTAATATTTTCTGTCTCTAGATTTTTGTTTTAATAATAAAAGTTTTAACTAATTGTTATTCTATTTTTATTATATATTCATTTTTATTTTTTGAATTAATTAAATTTTAATTTAATAGATAAATTTTTGCTAAATCGACCACTTTTTCATTAATTTAATATTTTTTTTAAAAGTTTAATAAACATTTATCGAGTTCAAGGCATGAAGAATCCAGAATATTGACGGTTTCTTTTATCTGCTTTGCTTTGAATGGTAAACAAAAAAATTTACTAGTTTAAAGCGTTTAGTGTTAAGCTAATTAGATATTTTAACACTTATAAATGTTGATTTTGGTACATATTGACCTTTTAATTAGTAAATGTACTAAAAACTACTTTTTACACGAGTTAGAGTAGTTGATATTAAATGTAACCAGTCAAATTTGAAGATACTTTAACGAAATAAAGCTAATTTTCTGTTAACTTTAATTATGAATTGAGTTGATGAATCACGAACTCGAAGCAATTTGAATATCAAAAACATTGATAACGCGTTAATAATTCTGTGTATTGAGGCAATATTTTTTTAATTATTAAACGAAATCTAAGATTAAGAATGAATACAAAATTTAATGAATTACATGTAAATCACTGCGGTTTAATTAATTTAATCCGGTGTCTTTGGGTTTTGTTGATTATGAAAAAGTGGTCACCCCCATTAGTAAAAACATATTTTTTGTCTTCTTCTTCCTTTTTTTTGTTTGTCTATTAACATATTTTTAAAGTATTTTCTTATTCACTAAATTGTTATTTTTATTTTCATTTATATATATTTTTATTTATTTATTATAATTACCCTTAAATTTAAATAAAATTAATATTAATATTAATAAATAAATTTTTCTTTCATTTAATTTTTAATCCTTTTTTTTAAATTAATTTTTTAATAATTCTTAAGAAATTATGGGGACGTGTAGTTAAACACTTTTCTTTTTATAAGAAAATATATAATTAAGTAAATTTAAAGTGTTTACGAAGTTGATATATAAATACAATTGGAGAGAGGGTGTGTGAGTTCTCTCTATTTTTTTTCTCTGTGTCTCTACTAACATTTATAAAAAAAAACATTTTGTTTAAGACGGTACCGACAAAAGAATACAAAAAAAAAAAAAATTATCAAAACAACCTTAAAACCGCCATATTTTTTACGTTTATTATTTTTTTAATTTTTCCGTTTTTTTAATATTATTATTAATATTATTATTATTATTATTATTATGTTCGCTAAAACTGATAAATTTTTCGAGGTTAATGTAGTTTTAATTTAATTAATACTTTAACCATAGAAACAACAACAACAGCAACGACGACGACGACAAGAAAAAACAACAACAACAACACAACAAGAATAATAACGGCAAAACGATAAAATAAAAATCTTTTTCCTTTTAATTATGCACCCAGGTGGCTGGTACCCATTGTGGTTCACGTTCTAATAAATTAATTTCACTTAATAATTGATTGTAAGCACGCTCGGTGTCGTTATTAATAATGATCATATCGAATAGATGGCCCCAACGAGCTTCCATGTCACGTGCGGTTGCTATTATTTCCTTAAGTTCCTCCTCCTGCTAATAATAAAAAATCAAAAATAAAATCAATTACGACCAAATAACAAAAGATAAATAAATAAATTAATTAGATAATAACAAATGCACAAACCTTAAATGGTTCTCCATTGCGTATTTTCTTTTGTCGTAATTTTTCTAAGCTGGGTGGAGCCACCAGCACTACGTACGGTTTTAGATCAGACGCCCGTAGTAATTTTAAGCTTTGTGGATGTAAATTGAGAACACATATTTTACCGCTGGCTACCACTGCACGTATTGCTTCGAGAGATGTGCCTGTTAATAATTAATTAATATGAATTGTAATATTTGTGTGGATTTGTCTCTTTAATTAATTAAAAAATAACTAACCATAGTAAGCTTTTTCGTATTCTCCATGCTCAACAAATTTCCTAGCTAAAATATCGGCCTCAAATTGAGCGCGCGATATAAAATGATAATCCTGTCCGGGTACTTCGCCATCGCGGCGAGGACGGGACGTATCTATAAAGACGAAATATATTTTTATAAATTATAAAAAAAAAAATTGTTCAAAAATAACTTACGTGGTACGGCTGCGGCGAATCGATCAGAATCGGCCATCAGTCTTTGCCTGAGTTCGTGTCGCCCTATGTTTGGTGGCCCGATTAGTACAATCGGTCTTTTATGTGATGCTCGCGGGTAATACAGTGACACTTCTTCGTAGGTAAGAATTTCTTCTGGTTCCGGGTCATCTGCAGTAGCTGTAGCGTAGAGTGGGTAACCAGCCTCACTGCTGGCTTTCTTCTTCTTTTTACGTCCTTTGCGCGCACAAAGCAGCGTTGAACCTTTGTTCACATCTTTACCTCTACCTCGAATACCCGCTTCACCCGCTATTGCCATTTTCATTGATTCCCTTTGGTGTTGAAAAGATTGGCTGGGTATAAGTCCAGCCAAAGTTTGATCCTCTTCGCCCTCACGATACGCTTGCCACCAGTTGGGATCGTCTCGAGATATCACATGCAAAACTTCACCTTTCTGAAAACTTATACCCAATTCACGGCACGGAATATACAAATCATCCTCTGGGTCATAGTCAAAGTGTGCCCGGACATGTAATACTTGAGCATCACGGCCGCCTCCGGGTGGCGGACTTCCAGCTGGTACAATTAAGAACGTTAGGGTACCAGTCATGGCACCAAGCAAAGCACAAACATCGTTGACCGACTTGCTACGCATCTCAATCCCATTAACTTCTAGGATTTCGTCACCTTCATGTAGCAACCCTGACTTTTCAGCTGCGCCACCACGAACAATACGACCAATTACCACAGCCTCACCCTCATTTCGAATTGTGGCACCTAACGGCTCTGACGACTTTTCAATTTGGATTATCCTAATATGATCCTGAGCACCATCCCGAAGCACTCCTAATGGGGCACTCATTGGCTCTCGTTTCGCTACATTATTATTGGCGACATTTGCATTTGTCAGCTTGGGCGGTAATGCAGCGCTAGCCGGTGTGATTAAATTATTTGCCATTATGCCACCACTAATAACATTGGACGGTAACGAAGGCGTCGCTATTAGTGGTGTACTATCTAGACTACGATCAGTTGTCGTAGCAATACGATCGTGAGCTTGTAACAGTCCTTCCATCTCGTATGTGGAAAGGAGATCACACAATTCAATGGCAAGCGGTGAACTAGACTGCGCTAACGATTCAATGCACTATAAACAACGAATACAAAAATTAATTAAAATTATAAATGAAGGAACGTAACGACCAAATTGCAACTTACGTCTTTCGCTAAATTTTGTGCATTCGTGCTGACTGGAATCTGTACCCGTGACCGACGCCTTTGTAGAACAGCTGTCCGAACGGCTAATGCGCGTGCAACGCCAGGTCCCAAGAGTAAACTTTGGGCGGCAATAACACGACCAGCCAATGCAGCCATGCCATTCTTATTCAAATTTTGCTGCAGTCGTTGTAGAGCAGCCACCAACTCACCATAACCAATAATATTTTCAATTTCCACAGCTTCATCATCCGCGTACGCATCATTATCGACACCGCTACGATTACTCGTGTGAATAATTGGATTATCTTGTAATGCGCTTAATTTCTTTGAACTACGCAAACTAGCACGCAAAAATTCATTCTGTTGTGCTATTCGTTCCTCTTCTTCTCGACGACGTCGTAATTGTTCCTGTAATTAACCAATAAAAATTGTTTAAATTTTCTAACTACACGCAACCATTCAACGTTAACATACATTTTATATAAACATAATAATAATAAAAAGCAAAAATTAACGGATTTATACACGTTTCTACCTGATTACGTCGTTGGAAGGAGCTGCTTGTCACTTTAATATTTGGTGAGGATATTTGATCATTGTTGTACAGAGTATTCGGATTATTATAAATTGTTGTTATTGTGAATATTTCATTACTATTGGTAACCATTTTATTACCGCACTTCAAAACCATAAACCACACACTTAACTAAATGCAATTAATTCAATTAAACAAAATTAAATTCTAAAAAATAGTCCTAGCATAGTTACTGCTATTTTCACGTTTTCCTTTAAAGGTGAAATAAAATAACTTTATTATAGTCAAATAAAAAGATTAAATAAAAATAAACAAATCAAAAGGAAATATAAAATCAATTGAGTTGATAATTAAATCGTCAAAACCAATCAAATCAATAAAGTAAATTAATTACATGGATGAAACCATGAAACAAAAAAAAAAAACCGTTTACAGATGATAAGAAATAAGAGAATAATGTTTCTCTACAGTGAATTATTTTACATTTCGTTAAAAGGATCAAAAGAAAATCTTGTTTATTGTTTAATATATCAATTTATAAAATCAAGGCCCATTAAAAGCGATTATTGAACAGAAATTTATTTATTAATCAATACGTATTACGTATCGATAACAACGTTCTTACGTTTCTTTTAAAACGTCCTAAATTGTTATTTCTATTAATACAATTATAGAAATACAGAACAACAGTTCAAATGAAAACGACATAATATTTTCATTTTTACCTTGTATTCAGATATTTCTCTCAATTATACAAAATGAACAACAAATGAAAAAATCCAGCAGATAAGAAAAATGATCTAAACGCGGCGTAATTAAAATTATGAATTGAATGTTAATAAATTAAAAAATTTTTTCTTCTTTTTTTACTTTTATAATTAAATACAATTTGCACGTTTTTTTATTATTCATATTTATTGGGAGCTTAATTATGCATAAAAAAAAAACTTAAATTAAACTTTTTATTTGTTTTGTTTGCTTAATTAATCTCGTTAACGCCATCTATGAGTAATATAATTCCATTTTTACATTGACGAAGAAATTTTTCAACTTTCACAATGTTTGCTTTACTTAACTTTGAAATAACCAAAGAAAATGAATTAGATTAATTGGAATAAACAAAACGGAATTTGTACCTATGGCAAATTAGCAAAAAAAAAAGAAATTCTTCTCGAGTATTAAAGACCCGAACCGAATATTATTTAATTAAATGAAAATATGTTTTTAAATCACTATGATACACCAGCCACTAAGGATTAAAAGCAAAACACGTTTCTAATTGATTGTTTTGATATGAGAAGGCATTTAAGTATGAAAAAAACAAAAATTAATTTAAAACGCAGAAATGACGTTGACTAAGCCGGTAAACAACGCAATGTAAAAAAGAATATTTGTCAAGGGCGGAAAATATTTTTTTAAACTTGACCTTCGCCAGAAAGAATTAAATTTAATTTTTAATATTTTAATCAAATTATTGTATTTAGTGAGAAATCGATGCGGTAAAACAAAAACTAATAATACCACATACTTTTGGCGCCCTACAAATTATTTGGAAAGTGGTAAGAGTAAGGACAAGGTAATATATCTGATTCACATGTAAAATTTAGCACAAATAATCAGAGTACGGTGTACACAGTTAAATAGTTTAGAACGATGCTTGAGTTAAATTCTTTATACACTATAATTCTATCGGATATGATATTTTGGAATACATAAAACTTGTCAAGCTTAATACTTAGTGTAAAAGAGTTAATTCAGCAAAACGACGACAAACATCAAACACCGTAATATAAATTAAATTTAAGCAGAGAAATATTGTAAATATAAGAACCAGCTAAAAATAAGGGTTAATCGCTTTAGGTTATTCAAGGATTATTAATGTTTAATTTTCCTCTAAAAGTCAACAAAAATGATAACAAGAACATAATAATTAATTTTTGGAGAATAAAATCACAAAGAAAATTCAGCACAAAGTAGCTTCAGCTACTTCTGGTAAATATTAAAAACTAAACATTTAATTTGTTTGTTCAGCAAATATTTACCACTGTTGGGTATGAATAAAACTCTTTCCAAAAAAAAAAAAAAAACTCCCTTGAACACAAACCGTAAACTTAGCAAAAAATTATCAAAATTTTTGCAAATAGTTGCACTAAATGAACAAAATTCTAACAGACAATAAAACGTTAAACAAAATAAAAATACGCCCAACCACCCCGAAGAAATTTTATATCACGATTATTTGTTTCAATAATAGAAGATTTCAATAATTGAATCTCACAATTAACTGCAACCAAAGCCAAAAGGTATAATAATAAAAAATTTAACTAAATTATTATTTATTTTAAAAAATAAACACTGGTCGAAAATTAAAATTAAATAATTGTTTTTTAAACAAGTCACTTTTGGCACTAATATATCAGTTTTGCTGGAGAGAAAAGCCATTTTGACACTAATACTTGTTTAAACACAACATTTTATTCCAGTCATTATGTCGCGTATTAAGAGGTCTGGGTGTAAGTAAATAAATATTTAATAAGGCGAACAACAAAACGGCAATTTTGATTTTTTTTTTTTTTTATTCAAATCTTCATCAACAGTCCCATAAAAAGTCATCAAAAATAATCGACAACGACACGTTTTTGTGTCACACAATATTCACAATGAATTTAAATTATATTATTATAATGACATTTACTAAAATTAGATTTTAGTTATTTAACCCATGGGTACAGTAACCACTTCCATTAATGATGACAAGAAAATTACTAGTAATGTTACTTAGGAAATGTTCGACATTTATCAGGTGATAAATGGTCTACCCTGTCTGTACAAACAATAATTAAAAACTGAAAAAAGCATACTTAAACAGTTTACAAACATCACAAATAATGATAGAAAACAAAGCAAACAACATTAAAAATACTATTAAAAAAGAATTTTATGGCGAAAATCGCCACTTACACAAAGGACACATTAAAACCATTAAAAAAATTTTTTTTGAACCATTAAATAAAAATTAATTAACTTTATTAATTAATGGAAAAAATATGAAACACTAAACACATGTCTCAATATACATCCTGCTATGTAATAACACTAAAAATAAACAACACAGTCGAGCGCACAGCAATCAAAATTGATTCCTCTGTTTCGTGGGTGACTTTAAAAAAAATTCTCTAAAATGTCTAACAGAATCCCATAAGAACAAAAGAATTAACATAAAATCCTATTATCGTTGCGCAGCATCCATCGTGTTTGATGATGAATAATGTAAATATTGAGAATTTTGATACTTTCTCAAAAGTAATTCCGGAAATTATTAAAAAACATTTACTTAAACATTCAAGAACGTCACTTATCAAAGTCACATAAAAACTCACTTATAACTGACGAGAAAACCCTACAAACAAAACACTGATTAAATATATAGAGAATTATGTAAGTAAGAACAAACTTCAAGAAATCCACTGATATAAAACACGAAGTTGCTAAAATCACAAGCAAAAGTTCAACATATACTAACCAATATATAAAAAAACGGCGCAAAGTTAGAAAATAAATTTAATAAAATTAAAAAATAAAAATAAACATGACGACGACTGTAAAAAAACGTAAGCCGCACTAAGTACGTTTTAAACACTATTAATTTAATTAAAAAAGAAAAAATAAACGAAAAAGAAAAAGAAAAATTAACAATTCGTGACACATGTATGACTAGTTCGTTTGTGGTTTCTATGAGCAAAACAATAATAAAATATAAATAAGTGTTAGTAGATAAATTATCGAAAATGACAAAACACACATAGATGTAATAAAAAATAACAACGATGATAATAAAAAATTAATTATATTTATATCATTGTGTGAGTGATAATTTAAAAATTGAAAAAAAAAAAAAACGCAAGCTTACTGCGTTTCAAATTATTAATAATAAAAAAAATCCCAATATTTTAATTAAATTAAACAAAAGCACTACACACTAACACTATGAAACGCAGTCATTTCATATAATAAAATTACGCGATAAAAGTTTTAATTAATTTTTTTTTAAATTCTCAGGTGATTTTATCAATTTATTTATTTCAATTCATGTGATTGTTGGTGATTTTACAATTAATCTATAAATATATTAGCACTTTTTGTGTTTTACACGGTTGATAAGAACTACATAAGAACTAATAATTTCGCTTTAACTTTACTTAGTAATATAATAAAAAAGTATTTAACGCAAAACAAAATAATACTTGATTAACACGAAAGAACTGAAAGAGTGTTAATCAAGGTTTTATCGAAACTTTTATTGCACTTAAAATAGATAAGTGGCATGAACAACAAGAACTTCTGTTGTATCACAAACACAACAAACATAAAATCCAATAAAACAATCCACCTTACTAGGAACATACACTGCTGTTGAGTTTCAAACAGTAAATAGATGACAAAAATAAACTCCTCCAAATGTCAAATAAAAAAAGAAACAAACTCAACCACTACACCACGTGGCTTTTAAACCGTTAATAATTAGATAAAGACTAAAACACTGGAGATCGGTAATCATTTAATCTAGTAACTAAAAAAGTTAAAATAAAAATTGTGTGCGGACGTGCAAAAGTATTATTTTGAAAAGACAGAAAAAATATTTTTTTTTATATAAATAATCCCTCTCTGTTTATGAAAATTATTTTTGTTTATAAAATTAATATTGTCATCGTTACTGAGTCGTTACCTTCTGTTATTTTTTTTCTTTTTATTACGTGTTTGGGTTGTTGTTTCCTCTCTTCTATAATTCAAATTTTAATAAACCACAGAATATTATTAATAAACGACAGTACAGACAAAAAATACAGTGGTGGTGACGAAGGTGCTAAAAAAAAAAGGTGAAGGTGAAAACTCAGCGAGAAGGGGAAAGTAAAATCATCATGAAACACATAGTTGGCTAACAAGAGTGGGTGTATGCTGTTCCTCATGAGGTAGAGAATGTAAAAGTAGATATTTTTAAATGCATGCAGCAAAACTGAACAAACGCATACAACCACATACTGGACGAGGAGAACAAATCAAATAAACGTTAAACGTCACAATTGTGGCAATCAAAAGCTTCTAATTACGTTTTAATCTACACTGTTGCTCTAATTTCGATTGTTTGTATTGTTGATACCAATTGTCCGTATTTCCTCACACACCGGAAGTATAAAAATAAAAATTTATTACAAAAACATTTTCCAGAGATGTTTCCTTTCATTCCCGTTAACGGTTTAAAAGGTTCTTCTAACTTATAAGTAAAATATACTTTCGGATATAATTCCGGAAGTAAAAGTTTCTTTAAACATTTCCCCATCACCTCCATTATTCCTATTGTAATCTCACCTGAAATTTCTTAATGCTATCCAATTGTTCTGGTGTCGGATCAATAATTTGCGCAATTTGACTATTTTGACCCGATTGTTGTTGTTGTAGTTGTAAACCGGTAAATGTTGATGTTGTTGAGATACGTCGATCGGGTACCTGTGGTGCTGGTGCCCTATTTGTTAAACGACCATCCTTTTCAATTCTTAAGTGGTCACGAGGCGGTGGTACAGGCTTTGCTGAACCATTTAACTGCGATTTTTCAAATTTTGTTTTAAACAAAAAATAAGAAAAAAATAAAAAATAATAAAAGAAAAAATAAAAAAGAATTAATTGAAAAATAATAAATAAATAATAAATAATAAATTAAAATATAAATAAAATTTCTACTTGATTACCACCCTCAAATCCTTAGACATCTCCATCTCACCGTTTTATTCGGTTATCATTATTAATTCATTTTTTTTTTTTTCGTTAATAACAACAACAGCAACAAAAGGAAGAGGAAACAAAATTAAAGACAAACACACAAGTAAGAACTAGAACAAGATGAAATAGGAAACAAACTATTTACTGACTACTTTTAAAGTTTAAAGAGAATAAAGAAATAAAAAATCAATACAAACGCACGCACTAAACCAAATGAAACCCCACCCCATAAGCTCATGATTTCGCATTGTAAATAGAAGAAAAATTACCCCCATTTTCACCTATATAAATAATAAAACATTTTCTTCCGGTATTTTAAGACGTTTAAAAAATTTCTTTTCAAGAAAAATTTAAGTCTAAAGGTCAACAAACAAAATGGGAAATCCTTTTTCGCTTTGCTATGATTATTTTCATAATGAAAAATATTTAACATTTCCTGCTTGCGGCAGGATTATTTATCATTCATTCTCATGAAAAATAGCGAAATAAATTAATTAACCGAATCCATTCATATTGGAAACACATACTAGACTCTCGATATTAACATTTCGTATAGTTAACACCCAGTTAAATACTTTTCGAATGAAACATTGAACTTCAGTGTGATCCTACTTAAATTAATAATTGAAACAAATGGTGGAAAGCTTATTCATTTTTATTAATTTGGACTTTATGAAGAAACAAATTTTTTGAGATAAGTACGAACCTTTACATTTATTTCGAGTATGAATTAATAATGAATATAAAGTAATAATTAAGTAATTTAAAACACTTTATAAGGGATATAAAAAAACAACATTTAATATGCTCTATTTTATATCCATGGGTCTTTGTAGATTTCACGTGTAAATAATTGCTTAATAACATGCGCTTAAAATAAGTAAAAGTATAAGTACTAGTTAAGATCTAGTGCTAATTCAACAAAAAAAAAAATTGTGTTAGAAAGATATGATAAATATGTAAATGTTGTTAGTGTAATGAGTGTCAAAACAAAATGCAGCAACAAACAAAGTAAAAAAAAGAAAACAAAAACAAAAAATACCTCAGCTTGATGATGGAAATTAGATGATACTAGTGTCGTGATTGGTTCGATATGAAAATGATTTGCATCATCTTCGTAATGACCATAATTATTATTATTATGATTATGATTGTTATTGATTTTAATTAATTCTTTAATGATCATCGGTTTGGGTGGCGGATACCGAGGTGGTGCTTTGATGCACTCGACAAAACTGTCTGGCACATCAACGGGTAATTCACGGTGTGGCCCCATATCATATTCGGGTGGGCCTAAATCACCTGACGAAGATGTTGACGATGAACTTTTTGATGTGCTTAATGAATTACTTAATGATTTATGATTTTGCATGCGGCCACTACTGTTATTGTAATTATTAATTACATTAAAATCAATAATTGTATCCTCGTTAGTTGAGTCTAACGAAGTGGGACCTTTGTGGCTGTTATTACCACTACCGCTGCCATTGCTGTGCTTATCGATAATAACTAATGGCTCTAATTCTAATGAGACACCACCCATACCGCCTACATTATCACCACCAACATTTAACATTTTACTCATTTGCTGATGATGATTATGAAGATTTTGATGATTATGATGGTGATGTTGATGATTTAAATGATTTTCCATTTGTATTGTGGTTAATGTTGGTGCTATATCTGATGTGGTATTTGTTGTTGTTGGAGTGGTTGTTGGTGGTGATGACGACGATGTCTTTGACACAACATTTGTTTGATTTACCTGATTTGGTGGCCTAGGTGGCGGATAACGTGGTGGCGTTTTATTTCTAGCCACAAATGAATCAGGAACATCAACAGCCATCTCACGATGTGGTCCTAAAATAAAATATATAAAAACAGACAATTTAATTAGCAAATGTTATGTGAATACAAGTAAAAATAAAAAGTACAAACCAGTATCTTGATTAATCGACAACATTGTTAACATTTCTAAATCATTTGTTTCTAAATCAAATTGATGTTGATGTTGATGCTGTGTATGCCCTAAATAATCATCAACTGGTAAACGGGCCTTAAGTGTATCCTCGCCGCCAAGTACAACAATACTTGAACCAGACCGGCGACGTTGCCTATTATAAAAAGAAAAAAAAAATTTAAAAATTATTAAAATTATTTTAAATGTCGTCGTCGTCTGTCGCTATTGTTGATTTTTGGTTAAAACCTTTTCTTTTATTTTTGTATTTGTAGCAATGGAATCGGTAATTTGATGCTTTAAATTAACTATTTACATGTTTATTTGAGATTGTAATTGCATTTTATAACAATAAAACGGCAGCAAAACTGACAAAACAAACATGAAAATAAATACCAAACCCACTTATAGACGAAAAAGTAAAGAAGAAAGAAAAATTCAATAAAGGCATTTCTCTGTTGTTGGTATGCAAAAAAAAGTTTATTTTTTAAAGCAAACATATTGCAATAATATTATTAAAAATAATAATAATGAAAACGTGAATATTTTTATATATTTATACACTTGGGTAATAATTTCAGCAAATCAATCGACATTCTTTGGTCATATTGCTAAGTCACAAAACACAATTGTTAGTTAACGTAAATTTCTTAATAAATCTATACTTGCGATTACAATAGACTCATGTCATATGGCATTTAAATATATATTTATGCTTTCAAAATGTTAGTACAGGCGTGTTTAAGTTGCGTTGTCTAGATCCATAAAAACAAATTGGCCAGTTGACGCATTTTAACGCCGCGACTTTACTTGTATAAATTGTGTAAAATTAGTTTACAATTTCATCTTTGCTGTTTTTCTTTAGAGTTTTTGAATATTTCACAATTTTATGATACTTTTATAGAGAAGTAACACAAACGTTGATTTGTTTATTTGAAACAAAATTCTTACAGAAGTACTACAAAAAACCAGATGAAATAAATTATTTTTCAAGTTTTTATACATTTTGTATTTATAGCATTTAATTCAACTGACAAATCCGTTTTAAATCACAAACTAAATATTAATTATGAATTACTTTATGCTTCAGTGCAACAACAGTTGTCTAGCACTATGATTTTTTATTTTTAAACAGCAAAGAATAGCATCCGGTTGTCACTTATTTTAATTTAACATTTTTTCATTATTTCAAAAAAAAAATGTGAAATTCCACAAAGGTCTACCAAAAATAGTCTAAACTACATAATTAATTAACTTAAAATAAAATTAAAAATAAAAATAAATTTACCAATTCTTTAGTATCCTCATTTTGTTTGTCTTTAATTAAATGTTTTTTATTTTTAAATAAATAAATACATTTTTTGTTTTAACTTATTTTTATTTGTTGTACTGGCAACACTATTTTTAACATTGTTTATAAAATTGTCTCTTTGTAAGTAAAATTTTTTTCCACTTGTATTGTTACGCATTTATTACATTTCACAATTAACTAATGAGCAAAAATCACAATAAAAAAATTAATTAAGTAAATAAATAATCATACACCCACAGTAATACACACTTAAAAAAGAAAAAAAAACCTAATAAATCTTTTTTTTTTTTTAAAGAAACAACATATTCGTTTACGATACAAACTTCTGAGTCACATTTAATACAAAATTTAAGTAAAGTTAAGTTAAACACACTAAAATCGTTTAACAAATCAAAAGTAAATAAAATTAAGTAGCTCGCGCAATTGTTTTGTATATAAAAATCGTTGCGCAGGCTGCTTGGTGCGCGTATGATTAAATTTTGTTTTTTTTTTTTTAATTTTATCGATTTTTATTTGTTATCTTTACATCACATTACTGTAGCAAATTTTTTTTTATAATAATATTTTTTATCAGGACGTCGAACCTTTGTATTTTTTAATTTGTATTCTGAATCGGTTTACCAGCGTTGTGCAAATCAACTGGTGTAAAAGGAAATCGCCTAATGGTATATAAAATTTTGTTTAAAATTTAAAAAGTAGAAGGATAATGTCAAGAGTAAAAGTCAGTTTCTAAATTATTCGTTACGACCCTGTTATTCATAAAAAAAACGTTTTGTTTTTCAACTTAATTTTAAAATACAAGAAAGCAAAAGTTGGTTTAATTTTACATATAGAAAAACTACACAAAATCATATGTTGAGTTGCTTTTATCAATAAAAATAATGATTTACGCATATGCTTTTGTTTTGACTTTTTATATTGTTGATTTATAGATTAAAGTGAAATTTTATAAATAATTGGCGTACATTTAACGCGTTTTTAATTTAATTTTTACTTTCTTTAACTTTAAGACATTTGCGCATAATAATTTTTTTGTTTATTTTTATTTTGAAATAAATAAATCCTTTGTTAAATTAAATGTTTTACTAAATTTATGCAACACTTTACACAACACAACATAATTAAAGATATTTTTAAGGAAAACAATGTGTAAAACCAATTATAAACATCACGTTTTAGCGATAATTTTTGAAATAAATCTATCAACCACATACACATTTAACTGAATGTTTAAAACATAATAAATTCTCCCTAGGGATATTTATTAAGCTATAAAATTGAAACAATAAATTTGTGATAATTCAAACGACATTAAAATGGAAACATTAGTAAATTATACAAAAATAAAAACATATACCAAAAGAACCAAAATGAGGCTCTAAGTAAATTATATTATTTAATTACTATTTAAGTTTTTTTTGGTTATGTATATCTGATAATATACGAATTTAATATTTCAAAGATATTGATGCTTAATATGTTTTTAAAATCAATTTTAATTTCATTGTCGGCTTTGAATCTTTGATCTGTTTGTCCTTTGTTTGCAGTTCTTAAGCGCTAGTTTATATGTCACATTTACTAAATTTAAAATTCTAGTTAGCAGGTACAAAACTGTGCA
The DNA here is from genome assembly GCA_961205885.1 of Ptychoptera albimana. NCBI lineage: Eukaryota > Metazoa > Arthropoda > Insecta > Diptera > Ptychopteridae > Ptychoptera > Ptychoptera albimana. Next base: position 21,830,868 of record OY540803.1, read on the forward strand.
ACTAACAAACAATCCATACCGAACTGGATGGCTAATAAAAATAAGTAAAACGTTCCGGGTTGTAATTTCTAGCAATTTTGCTGTAAACACTTGCCGATATTATATAAAATTCAACAATGCTAGTCTAACTAGCAATTCAATAAATTCTTAAAATTATTTATGATTTATTTATTTATCATTATTATTATTATTATTATTATTATTGTTATTATTTATCATAAATTGTACTTTTATTATTTTTTTTTTTTCGTATGTAGATTAGATGTCTGTTTCGCGTCATTTTTTTAAGTATAACAAAAAACCAATAAATATTTAAAGGCACATCAACAAGCAGCAACAGCAACATATAAATTAATTGATAACAATAGAATGTTGGTGAAAAAAAATGATAAAACATTGAAAAACCACTTTAAAAAATAAATAAACCAAAACAGACTTATAGATATGAAATTTGAGTCATTTATTAAGTCGCATGAAATATTGAAATTAACAAAACAATGAAAAATAATTTTTTATATTCAGTAATCACACAAAACGCCCAGAAAATAAGAAATTTTTTTTTACTCATATATTCACGATAAACACTGAAACAATTCTACTCAATTGTATTTTCACTTAATTATAATACTCAAAATAAATTTTTACAAAACACTCAACAAGTGTTTATTGTAACTTAATTCGATTTACAGTAGTGCCGATAAAAACACTCAAATTACACAGGGTAACAATTTCTTTCAATAACAACAAACGATTGTTGGGAATGCATTTAAAACAAATTCTGAACAAAATATATGCATTGTAACACATGAAGGTAAAATATCCAAAATTAACGAGAATTCTCGTTTTTTCAAACATTTAAATAATAATAATAAATTTCTAGCTAATTAGCAGCTCATTTTGTATCCAAATATTAATACACTGATTAAGAACAAAAAACACTTAAAAACTGTTTTTATAAAAAACATAAAACCAAAATAATTCTCAATACGTACGTAATTTAATGTAATATGTAAACGGAACCGTAATCATGTTGCAACTAAACTAAACTAAAAAAAAATAAAAATTTCAACTGCCTAGCTCTTTGCGTTTTTTTTTTTTTACTTTGGTATTTGTTTTGGCTTTTGTGCCTCTGTCGTTTAAGAAAAAAAAAGTCTCGGCACGGCAAGCAAGTAGTTAAGACATGTTGAAATAAAAAGGTATGCACAGAAAGGAAAAGAAAGGAAAGAAAAACTGAAATACACACATGAAGGCAATGAAATTTATTTTCCATTGTAAAAAAAAAAGTTTATTTTTTATTTTTTGTAAAAACAAAACAAAAGGAACGTTTCATAGTGGTGAGTAGAATTTTATAAATTTTTTCCTTCGTTTTTACCTAAGCTTAGCTTAAGAAACCAAAGAAGAAGACCATACAAAACATACGAAAGAAGAAGAACATATATATAAAAAAAAAAGAAAGAAGAAGAATAATAATAAAGAATTAAATATAAAACTGACTTAAGCCGGATTTCATTGTTTAAAAAATAAGTTTATTTGAGTCCAATAAAAATAAACGAAAAAATATTTTTTTTTTTTTTTTTTATTTTCATTGCACAGGTAATTTTGTGGTGGAGACACCACATTAATGTTGCTAGTGGTAGTTTCTTGCTTAGAAAAACTAGAGGTACGTACTAAGAATGCAGCGCTTGTTTTCTTCCCTAGGTAAATTGTTGGTGATGGTATTCCAAATGCAGCGTAATACTTAACTTAACGATGTCTCCGGTAATAAAATATTTAAAGTCACGTAAAAGAGGGTTTTACAAAAGAATTCAGAATTAATTTAGAAAATTTAGTGAGTCAAGTTATTTGCAGGTTTATTTGATAAAACGCTTTTTGATTCAACAAAAATTATTCTTTAAACCAAGCATATTGACATTACAACATATGTGTTCCACGAAAGAATAAAAGCCACTTCGAAGCGCAAATATGCTTTAAAAACGTTACCAATTCTAATTCAAGACACAAATGATAACGCAACGGATGTATCACATCGATTCTTTCATCGACTACACAAAAGTATTTTTTAATAATATAGTAAAAAAAGAACGGACGGACAACAATAGTCCAAATAATTCTTATAAAATTTAAAAAATTCCATCATAAATAAAACCTTAATCTGTTGTCCTTTTCTAATTATTCACTTGTCTCTATTCCATCGGTGGTATTTTTTGTTATTTTATTTCTCACTGACGGTTTTTGTTATTTTTTTTTTTCCAACATTTTATGAATTATTATAAATTTTTTGTAGCCAGAGGAAACAACAACAGCAATAACAATCGTTCCATGCATTTTAACAGCAACACAAAATCAACAAAGGTGAAGTAATAAAGAACAAGAGAAACGTAAACGTTTTTTTTTTCATTTTTAATGAGAAAATAAAAAATGTAAAAAATCAAGGTAAAAAGATAAAAAAAAAACCAGAGGCAAAAGAAAATATTTTTTCTGAAGAAAAAGAGAATAAAACGGTTGAGAACCAGTGTTTTATAAGCCAGTGATTCCTTTTTAAACCTAGAACAAGTGAATGGATTTATAGCAAGCATTTGTCAACGAAATCATTAATCACAGCTAAGGGAAAAAAACAATACACAATTAAATTACAAAGAAAAAAAAAAGAAAAAAAAAAGGAAAATTATCTCAGTTTTTATTGACGAAAACAAAGGAAAAATAAAGTTTTGGTTTTGAATGAAGTTCAAACGACAATGAGATATTAGAGCAACAAAAATAAAACACAACACTGCGGAAGCTTAGAGGAAAAAAAAAAATAAAACAAAAACAAAGAAGACATAAATAATGAGAACATTCCTATAATGTGTTAAAAATGATTGAAGACAAACTATTGATTGTGTCTTGAATTAGTAATCAGTGGTTGATTGTAATTTTGTGTGAAAATTGTTATAATTTAGCAAAATATTTTTTTTAAGATGTGCTAGACAGTTTGTTTAATACGCGTGATGTAAATGGAAATTTACACTTATTTTCCCAAGAGTAGTCAAATAAAACAGATAAAATATGAAATTAAACACAACTTAACGTTTAAGTAATCAATAATTTCTTGAAAATAAAACAAAATCACGGTACAGAATTTATTCTCCTTATCAACAGAAGTATTGAATTCTACATAACATTTGTTATTTTTATTCTACAACTTTAAAACATCAAAGAAAAAAAGAAAAAAAAAACACACAAAGTTTTACCAATGCTAAACAGTATAAATTTAATCATCCCCACCGCCTTTTATATGGAATTATATAAAACAACGTAATTAGTACTAATTAAAAAAGATAAAAGGAAAAAGAAGACAAACAAACAAACCACAACAATCGTCTTAACATAAATAAAAAATAATAAATTTTAATGTAAGCCCACCTCCGTCAAGAATTCAGTTTTATCTTGTAAAACATTTAAATCATTCAAATAATCTTGTTGACATAAATAACATAAAATAATTTAATGTCCTTGGTTTGTCTGCAGCACACATTGTCATCAACCGCCTTATTAAGGAACGTTAACATTGCACTGATTTAATCTATTGCGTTATGTATTTTTGCTTGATATAAGCAAACTATTCTCGTTTTGTTTATGTTTATGTTTATTTACTATAATAAATTCCCACAGTATTATTGTCTGTGACAACGGTTCTAATTACAGTGGAAAAAAAATATAAAAATCACGGAAGTAAATCAACTACTCGCTATAAATTATTTTACGAAATAAAATTCTATCATTTACTAATTCAAATTCAAAACGAAAAAAATAAAAAAATAATAAATGTAGAAAAACCCACTTAAATCCCGTCTTGAATAATAAAACCACAAAAAAACTCTTCAGTCTTACTCATAGAAATCACTCAAAATATATTTTCTTTTAAAGTTTCATCACTTAAACACGTGTGTGCAGAAAAGTGCTTCCTTAAAAACACAATAATAAAGCTTTATTAAAATTAAATAAAACAAAGCACAGAAACAAACAATTTTTTTTTTATTTTCATTTCACTTTCATCGCAATTCGGTTTAATTATAATTCTCTTAAAATAAATACCAAATGGAAGCTCAACAGCTCAATTAACATTTGTTTAACCAAAAACTTTTGCTGGTTTAAAGCAAATTAATTACGTGAATAAAAATTTCTACAATTTGTTTTTTTACAATGAACAAAGTACGATTATCACTGATGAACTGAACTGCCCTGAAACTGCAAGGGTTTCACTACTCGTTTTCACAAAACTGCTTGTCTGTTAAGACAACAAAAACACCTTATCTGCCGTCCATCCGGTGAGTAAGTAATGTAAACTCAAGTCAAGTGCAACGATGACTTAAACTATATTTTATCATTTTTTATTCTCATATTAAATCCACTTTTGACTTAAAGAAAGTCAAGCAACTTTTAATTACTTTTTGCCACATTGAAAAATAATAATATGAAAAAGAATTTGAAAGAGAAAAAACAATTTTTAATTATAAAATGTCGTCGTAGTTGTGATTTTTATTATACAAAGTAAAAAAATAAATAAAAATATAATTAAAAAACACAAAACAAAACTAGATCAATTTTTGTCTTCTTTTTACTTTTGCAATGCTTTCTGTGTTGACTTAAACTACTTTTGCATTGTGTTAAACAAAACGACTGAATGTACACAAGAAAGATGCAATCACTTTACACTAGAGGAAAAGACTAAATTAAAAAACAATCAAAAATGACAAACAATCGCAAAATATTACAAGAAAAAAAAGAAGCAAAAAAAAAAAAAAATTAAGTGAAACACGCACGCGCATTTACTATAAACACGTTTTTTTTCCTTGCTATTTAATTATCATTATCATTAGCATATAAAGAGAATTAACATAAAAAATGTATAACTGACAAAAATAATAAATCACAAATCGAGTAACAAAAGTTTCTTGTTGATTTAAGTCACATGCAATCACTGTGATTTCGGTGAAAAAGAAAATCACAAAGTGAAATTTCTTTTTCTTCGTTTATAGAAAAAAATTTTAAATTGAATTTAAGCTAAAGTAGCAATTGCAAGAGGCTTAAATTAAATTAACGTTCCACAACAATAGCATATCGAAACTTTATAATGTTATATAGTATAATTTTTTGGTTTATTTATTAATGCAATTTCATCTGCCTAAACCATCAATCAAACAGATCTCAAATATAATAAATTCTTTACAAATAGAAAATCGTACAGAAGTATGAATTATATAGTTTAGAGAGAGAGAGAGAGAGAGAGAGAGAGAGAGAGAGAGAGAGAGAGAAAGAGAGAAAGAGAGAGAGAGAGTAAAGATAAGAATATAAAACAATTGTGCAAAATTACGTATAATGAAATTCCATACACTGAGCTTTAAGTGTAACATATTTTTCAAGCTTTGACTTAATTATTTTACTACATTAAAGCGTTTCTGTTTTCTGAAATAAACAAACATACAAATGAGACTAATTATGCAGTAAATAATGTTTACCATAGTTAATATATAAAGTATTGTATTGTATACTGTACTAAATGGAAATGATTTAATTTAAGTAAATTGCGCATATACACACAATAATAAAAATATTTATTTTGTCGTTTAGTCATTTTTATTTAACTTCTCTAATTATATATATATATATATATATCAGATCTGATTAATTTATTATAATAATTAAGTAAATAATTAAATAATACGCTAATTAGTGAATACACTCTTTAACTTGACTTAATACAATTAACAAATAAATAAAATTACCATTTTTTGTTTTTGTATAATAAAAGATAATCGAATGAGTAATGAGAAATAATATTCCAAGTATGGTGATTGGGTTTCTTCTATCGCACTTGATTGTTTATTATAATATTTATTAAGCACTCAAATTTTATTAGAAAATTAAGATTAAATATGTAATAAGTGTTAACTAAAAACATTTAGTACTATGTAGGTACTATTAGTTTTAAACATTTTTCAGTGATATATGTAAAAAAATTTGTAGAAAGTAAAACTTAAATAATTTTAATGTCGCTATTTCCATTTAATACTCTATCTCCTTAATGTTTGCCGAATTAACTCGGAAAATCATTTTAAATACTTCATATATAAATAAAAGACTAACTTTTTGATGGCTGTATTATATATAATGTATCCACCGCATTATTAATTATTAGCATTAACAATTGTCGCCACTCACAAAATATTATATATTTCCGGTAAAAATTTAACAATCATAGAGTCACTACAGTGAAAATACAGAAACAAATAACTAAAATCACTTAATTGTGTTATAAAAATTGACAAAAAAAAAAACAAAAGCAAATCACCATCGCTTTCAAAATTACAAACTTAATTAAGTCAAACCAAACCAAACTACTGTCACTTAATTATTTTTTTTTTGCGTTTTTCATTATTTTTTTTAAATTTTATATAAACACAGTAAAAGCATTAAACAAACAAACGACAATCCGAACACCAACTGATGGGAAAAAACAAAAAACATAAACAACAAAAACAAAACAAAAATCAGAGTGTTTCACGTCGTTAATATTCATTTCAGCAAATTTCTTCTTCATCTTCAATCAAAGACAAATGAATTAATCTACAAGTGGTTTATGGTTGTGGCAAACAAAAGCAAAATTTTGAAATTAAAACAAATAATAAATTTTGATAAAAACTTTGTGAAAATCACAAAAACAAAAATTTCTTTTATTAATAATAACACTGCTTCACAAAACCATAAAACATTTATATTTGAAAGTTTGTTTTTTCAAATAAATTATTTATGCTTATTTAATTAGTAATTATGAATCATAATATGCTATAGAAATAGTTTTTTATATACTTATTGATAAACAATTATTCGGTAAAAGGTTCCTATCAAGGAAGTCCTGTTTCTTAATGGCATTAAATTCATTGTATTCGAAGCGTACAAAACAAACCAAGAGAAATGGAACATAGGAACATAGAAAAATAATGCTTTTAGTTCTACAAAATAAAAATTTTTTTTTGGTGGCATACCTTATAGTAATCTTGACCATAATTATCCATTATCTTCATTGTGACTAAACATAATACAAATAAGAAACATAAAAACAGAGAAACGCAATAAAAATACAAAAATTCATTAAAAATAAATTTATTTAATAAAAATTAAAAATACAATAAAAAAATGCGCAGATTCGGCTAAATAGTATTTAAAATAAAAAAAAAACGAAACGCCAGCAAGAACAAGAAGAAACCCATCAAAAATCACTAAAAAAAAAACGAAAATACCACAGTCAAATAAATTCTTCAGTTATAAACGTGATAATAATAAAAAATCGCACTTTGTTGGTTAGAAACTGAAACTTAAGCCACACAAACATTTTTTTTTTTTTTGTATTTAAATTTTAATAAATAAACAATAAGCATAGGGTGACATTAAATTATCAGATATAATTGTAAAAGAATTTAATAATGAGCAAAAAATTCTTAACAGGAAAAGCCCATAAATATTTACTTCTTAAAAAAAAATATTCATAAAACGCATAACAAGGTGAAAATTAACAAAAAAAAAAATAGAACTTGAGACACGATTTTATGATAAATAAAAATAAAATCGTGACTATTTTTTATAAATGCAAGAAAAACCTGCTCGCGATATGTACCATCAAATGCTAAAGTTCGTCCACTAAAAGTTCGTCCTCACATTCTTCTAACTAACAATTGATATTGAACATGAACATTGTTCATAATCGAAATTTTCCTTCTTCAACTTTAAAATGAGCGATCAAGTATACTTGAATGTTGTATAATAGCTCAATGCAACCTGGCGCTATTACATTTCTTTCTATTACCAATCCGTTAATTAATTAATAATAACTTAACCCAAAAACAAGAAACCATCTAATGGCTGAAACACAAATAAAGAAATTTTTAAAGATATAAAAATAAGACGAATGAAGTTTTTAGAAGAACTGTCAGAGTCTGCAACATATGCAATTCTCAATTATTCGCACAATATTTCAGTAAAAAGATACTAATGATTCACCCTATAATCAAGTTGATTTTCTCACATTAAAATACATAATTATAGCATATAAATAATAAAAAGAAAAGACGATTAAAATGAATTTCCTTTATAAATATTAATTATTTTAAATAATTTATTAAATCGCTCATCACACAAAACACTCAAAGAACCACTCAAATTAATTTTATTTTTATTTTTCTTCACCAAACTAAACGTCAATTACTTTTTAAAAATAAAATTCCTTTTTATTATTTTTTTTTTAAATTCATAGAAATCAACCTGTGCACGCACACTGTGTGTACCGTGGTAAAAAATATTTGAAAACACCAACTACAAAATCATCCACACATACAAACATGGTTTTTTTTTATATAATTTCTACCTGCCTTGTATTTATTATTCACTTTTGGTGTATTTTGTATAATGTGGAAAAAATATAAACAACAATGACGATCACGACAACGACGACATCAACATAAAGATAAAAAAAAATTCCCCTTAATTTTATTTTTATTTAATACATATGGTTATTTATAGTGCTTGTCAAATATTTTTATTCAGGTTTTTAATTTTTCATTATTTGATTAAAAGTGCAATCATCATAATATAACTTACAAATGCACGCTAAATTCCGTTAAAAGCATTTAATAATCACCGGCGTGATAGTGCGACGTGAGATGATTTCTGATTAAAAATACTCAGTCCCGAACTCAATCTTATTCGTGACAAAAGTTTTTTTATTTAGATTTTTGTTATTTTTATATAAATAAATATAAAACTTTATATTAAAACCCTCAAAATATTGGCACAAACATTATTATTAGGCTATAAAATGTTTACAGCACACTGGAAGAACGTACTGACATCATAACATAACTGAGTATAATGTATTTAATATTACACAATCTTAACTAACTAATTACATGAATGATAAATAACGAATAAATTATGAACTTCGGATCTTCGCACAACAACAAAAAAATCTATAAATTACATAGTCCAATTCCGGTTAAGTTCCGGTTCGCTTGTTTTAACAACAAATATTCAAATATTTTGCAGAAATAAAAAAAAATACACGAGAACAAGAACTGCAATTTAATCTGTTTAAAGAACATTAAACATATTTTAAAATATATATATACATATAATAATGTTTCTTTCCTACATTTTGAGGAACACTAATTTAAATACATAACGCATGCGCAATAAAAAAAACAAAATTATTTTTTCATTTATTATTTATTTTATAAAGCTTTAATAAATTTTGAAGAATAAAATAATAAACCAAAACATAATAAAAAAACCTGTACAGGTAAATATTTTTATTTAATTAATAAAAATAAAATTATTCTGTAATCCCAGTTTATTTATCTTATCGCAAATTTACTTAAAGAACATATTAAAAATCAAATGAAACAAAAACCAATTTCTGTATTAAACAAAAATTATGTCACTGACACACACCCACAAAAATAAAAAATAAATAAAAACACTAGTTATACATGGTATATAGTATATACAAGCTTAGAATATTCAAATGTTGAATTCACTACAGGTAAGTCAGTCACACATGACAAAACAGTGAGATGCGTACTCAGCGTTATATTTTTAAACAAAAATTTATTCAATTTTTTCAAAAAACAAGAAAGAATCTTTGTTCAGGTATAACACAATTAATTTTATTCAAAATTTGAATAAATAAAAACAAACAGGAACAGAATTGAAAAACAGGTAACACAGTAATAACATAGTTGAGTGGCTGCCATTGTTTGTGATTTTTATTTTTTTCTCGTAGTTTTGTAAATAATTTTTTATAACTAATAAATAAAAATATTTAAATTTAATTTATAATTTAGTGTTTTTCTAAGAATAAATTAAAAATTTCTTCTCAAGATATGAAATTAAAAAGAAATTTTTTTTGGATATAGGGTTGGATTAAATTTTCAACAAGGTTGATTTTTTAAGCCACATGTATCACTGTACATACTCCAATGTAATAAATAACGGAAGTCACAATACAAATTTCAATCAATTACCGCTTAAAAATGCAAATCAATAAAATTTATCATGTTTAATGAACTATGAATTTTAAATTGAATACAACCGGAATTGCACCATAGAAAGACAAAAATAATTTTAACCATAAAAATCAATAATAACCTACTTAATTTCGATTCAAATTAAATAAAATATTTTACAAACCTTGTGTCCTGACGTAAACTTTGATCACCTAATAATACTTCTGTGCCACCAGATGTTATTTGTAATTGGTTACCTGCAACACCACTATTACCAACAACACATGAAATAATTCCACCACTTTTTGATATGCTGCTACTATTTGTTGTTGTATCGTATGACTCCTCGAGTGGCTCAGATTCACCTTCTGATAATGTTGATAACTGCTTTCAATGTTGAACCGGTAAACAAAAAGCACACACACATACCATAATTATAAATTTATTTGAAGAATATTTTTTAAGAACATAAAAAAAAAAACATACAACAAATGGTAAAAGCACAAAAATAATAATTTAATAATCTATTAGGACCATTGCAATTCTTGAACGAAATTAAAAATTATTTCATATCAGAGATTAGTAATTTAAAGTAAAAAAGGATTCGTAATTTACATATTTTCAAATGAAAATATTTTTCAGGATTGATTTCAATTAACAAAGCGGGAAATTAAAGCTTTGATTAAGTAACTATACTATAAAACTTAATATCCTTTATGATGAAATGAAGAAATTAAAATTTTGATTTAAAACATCAATACAAAACATCATGAAAATCATGAATCAGGATTATTTATAGAGAGATTTTATGATAATCTATCACAGATCGGATAATTTTTAGAAAAGGTATTTTAAATAATTGAGAGAATAAATTTAAAAAAAAAGTATTGAATTGCATGCAATGTAGTAATACTATGAAACGTACATTAAAGTGATCTAATAACGATAACTTAATAAATAATTTTGCAATGGATTTAATCAAATGAAAATAAAATTATTTAATTCTAACCTCACGCCTAGGCCCATGACCATTTGCTATAACATCACTATTATTACTAATGCATCCATAATAATTAGTTAATAAATTATTATTATTAATATTAATATTACCAGCACCACAATTATTATTATTATTATTATTATTATTTAAATTTAAATTTATATTATTATTTATGTTATTATTAATATTAGTAGTATTTATAGTATTATCAATACTATTATTGCTATTTAAAAAATTATTTGTTACATTATTATTACTTAAATTATTGTTATTTGTTATTAAATTAGTATTAATATTATTATTTAATAAAATGTTATTATTGTTATTATTATTTATATTATTGTTATTAGTAATTGTTGATGAAGATGATGTTGATGACGTTGCTGAGTTATTTCCAAGTACAGTTAATGATGATGTATTGCCACCAAAAATACTTTGTTTTGTTAATAATAAATTTGTTTGTCCTAAATTTTGATGATTTATCTGATGTTTAATTAATTGTTGCTGTTGGTGTTGTTTATCACCGGTAACACCACTAACACCACCATTATTAATACTACAATTACTACTACCTCCACCTATTACTGGTTGCTGTTGTTGCTGCTGTTGCAACGTTGTTAATGGACCAATTATACAATTACCAATTGTGGTTGCCACAATTGAATTATTTATTCCATTTATAATATTATTGCAACTAGGCAAATTACCACCAACAACACTAACACCACCTACACTACCACCGATAACACCAGATGATGATGTTGTTGTTGTTGATGTTGTTGTCGTCCCAATACCAACTAAACCACCACCACCACAACTTGTTATTGTTGTTGTACCAGTAGTAACATGATTACCAGTTAATGATGTAACATAAATTGGTGATGCCTCCTTGAGAAAACTTAAATCCTGGGGTGCAGCACCTTTTGTATGATTCTGTTGATTTAACTAAAAATAAAGATGAGACAAAAAAAACGAAAATAACGAAACGAAAAATAATAATAAAAATAGTTGAAAATATGAATAAAAATAAAAAAGAAAAAAAAATTATAAACGACGAGATGTTACGAAAACGATTTGATTTGACAGATCAAGAGAAAGAGACAGAATGTTGTGATATATTGTGTATAGCGTACATATGCGTATATGCGTGTATAATGAAGATAGATAGACAGTTGAATTAAAAATAAAATAAAAAATTAATAAAACAAAAAAATAATTAAATGTAATTAATGGAGAAAAAATTATATTAAAAACGTACAAATATCGCCATTATATAATTTAAAAAAAAATTATTATTACATAATTATTATTATTTTTAAATTAACAAAATGTGACAGATAAGTGACAGACTTAAGTAAGTAGAATTCTGCAAACGGATCTTTAGTTTAAAGGTAACTAAGGCTTAGGTCATTAACATAAAGTAAGCAAAATACCGAATTGGCGCCACTATATGTTTCTTCCGAACCGATTTGTCTCATTGTAACAAAGAAAAATTAAATAAACAAGAAATTTCTCTGACTAATATCAGATTAATTTTTCTTTTTCTTTTCATTTTTTTTTTTTTTTTTTTGATAAATTCTTGTTTAAGAATTTTGTTATAAATGATTCATTGGTATAAAACATATTTTATTACAGTTAATGAAAATAAATAAAAACGTTCGTTGCTGCAGGCTAAATTTTTGAAATCGAATCATTAATTTTTGAAGCTTCATTTATCTATTGTAAGGCAACGAAACGCAATAATATAAATCATATAAATTAGACATTGAAATTGTATAAAATCGACTTAAATCAATAGTAAAGTCGTGAAAATCAGTAATTAAAATGTTTTAGTTTTATATGGGTTAACTTAAATACTGGAATAAAACCGGTAAAATGAACATAATTATTATTTATACATTTGCTGGGTGTAGACCATTGAAGAATAAATAATTTTACGCTTAATTAATAATCAAAAATAAGTAATTAATTAAAAAAAAAACATTGTTGAAGTGTATCTATAAATTTGCCGAGTACTGTACTTAGTCAATGTAAAATTTTATTTTAGTGTTGGTATTAAAAACATATGTATATCAAAGACGCAAACCGTGTCATTTTTTTTAATAATCCACAATAATATTAATTTTTTTTATTTTTAATTTAATCTATAATTTTAATCAATTAGATAAATAAAATATTAACCTTAATAGATAATTGTGACATATCAACTGGTGTAATACGTTTAAGTGCTGATAAACGTTGTAACCGTTCTCTAGCTTGTTGTTCAACTGCAATAACAAATGCATCTTGTACGGCATTACCTAATTCACCAGCTGTAAAATACAAAAAAAAATAAAAAATTATTTATTAATTATTGTATTTAATAAATAAAAAAGGTAAAATGTATTTCAATTAAATTTAATAAACAAAATCAAAGACAATGTATAAAATGTTTAGATATGATAAGATCAGGTGACGGATTGTAATTGAAGTTTAATCATTTTAAATCGTTCTGAATTAGTCTAAATCCATCACTCTGTAAGAAATACACGTTTTCAGAAATAATATATTAATATGCTATAGAGTTTAAGCGATAAACCGACGTTAAGCATTTTACAACGTTTTATTTATTATTATTTTTTTTAAGTTAAACAATTATCGCTGAAAATAATAGATTCTCGAGTACAATTTGGGAGATATAAATTTATAGTGCATATACTAATACTACAAGCATTATTGAGCAGGTAACCAGTAAATGCAACTCTATATTTGCGTAAACCTTCTTGTCTAATCGATTTGCAAAAGAATTTTATATTAATATTTTATGAATTTATCTACAAAAATTTATTCATTAAGTAAATTCACAAAAAAAAAAAGTTTTTTGTTTTAAAGAAGAAAGGCCCAAGCACAACAAATGACTTTCATTTATTAAAAATAAATCTTAATCCAAATAATTTATAAACATGGCAAACAAATGTTAAAATTTAGAAAGCAAGTAGAAAAAATAAATAATAGAAATAAAATTAACTAAATCGCTGGAAAAAGAAGAAACGCCTAAAAGCTTAACAAATAAATAAAAAGAGAAAAGTTCGATAAAGTATAAACTTATTTGTCGAAGTGATGAACAAGTCTGTACTTCGTAAGTTCGGAGTAAATTAAGCGTTTAAAATTTTATTCAAGTATTTAATTAGCAATTTAAAGGGAAATTTAATTCTTTCAAAAAATGAATGAAGTACTTGTAACAGCGAGTAGTATCGTTCAAATAACAATTTGCGTATTCGAAAATCACATTAATTAAAATATTTAATGACTTAAATGCTGCTTATTATTAATAATTGGTTACAAAAAACCTGAAAGTAACTTGACTTTACGCTTATTTAATTCATACATAAACTTCAATTTCTATTAGCAGAGTTTCCTTTGATTTTAAATATAAATAAAGTAAAATAAAAAAAATGAAGCACAGCACCTGACTTAATAATACTATTTAATCAGCAAAGAAAGGTATTTAAGCCTTTTTTTTATTGTTTTAAACTCTTAAGGAAAGTACAAAAACATGTTATACGCGCTATCCTTTCTCTTTTCTTTTCTTTTCTTTTTGTCTTACGATTAAAGTCATTTAAAGCGCGAGAAATTAATTAAATAAAATAAAAATTTTTGACAACAGGCAACTATAAATGAAAACATCAAAACGCATCAGCTTAAAAGTTTTTATGTAAGAAAATATTGGAGAAGAAGAAACATAAGTAAAAAAAAAATTTCACTGGCCAACTTTCATCATTTCACACTATTTGCTTCTTCGTGGTTATGATTATGATTATTATTAAATTACCTCTCATTCATACACACTGATTCTGATTGTTTTTAAAACCTTGTTTATGCTTTTTATTAATAAAAAATAATAAAAAATTTGTTTTATAAACTCATTCTCAATATTATTAAATAAAAAAAAATATTTCACGTGAAACGAACAACAAATAACTTAAATACCAAAGAAGCAACGTTAAAATCAGTATTCATCACACATATTCTCCATAAATTTAATAAATTATTAATATTTATATACAAACAACACAGCAACAAGTGAATAATTAAATAAATAAAAAATAATAATAAATAAATTAACGATGCTAGCGATCTTGAACAAAAAAAAAATTTAATTTAAATTAACAAAGTTATTTCGGTTAAGGTGAGAGAGAAAATAATCATAAGATTTAAATATTTAATCTGTGTTTTTGCCACCTACACGGTTTGTTGATATTTTTACAGGCTTATTTCAATGATTAGCTAGCTTAATTGGCACATGAAGTACAAGAATTATGAAATTTGTAAGAACTACGATTATTAGTTGAAAAGTCATTACTGTTTTTTTTTTATAAATGTCACATTCGAAGATTATAGTTTGGCAACGAACCAGTATCAACTTTTTTCTTAATTAAATGTCAAAGAAATTATTATTTTATTACAAATTATAAGTATAATTTATGCTAAATTATATGTGTTGGTATTATTTGTAATTATATAGTCTTTATTTATATATATTATTTAATCAATTTAAATATTTCTTAAAGTATTTTATGACCTCGATTTGCATTATTTTGAAATTGAGTCGATATGACTAAAAATGGTTTAATTAAATAAAAAAAAAAAAAAAATTAAATTCATCTCGCTTTCTATGAGAATTAGTTTCTTAAAGTCAAAGCGACAGAAGCAATGTATCATAGTTCTAAATTACGTTATTCCCTAGAAGTAGAAAGCTTAAGAATTTTAATATCAACCATTTAAATTAAAATAAAAAGGGAAAATGGTTTTGCTTTTATATATTTTATTTATAATTACCGTGATAAAAAAGAAAATCGTAACAATTTCGATAGAATTAATATTTGACAATAAATAAAAGCACATAAAAATGAGCAAAAGTTACACAGCAGCAGCCAAAACAAATGTAAATAAATAAATAAATTAAAAGTTTAAAATGAAATAAAGCAAACAATTCAATCAAAACTATGTCAAATTAACAACATTTTAAACAAAATATGCATTTGAATTAAAAACAAAACAACAAAAAATACCAATCTAAATATCCATAGTAGGCATTTTAAAAAATTAACAAAATAAATAAAGTAATTAATAGCAATAAAACAAAATACACGTAATTACTTAATGGGTTTTGCAATAAAAACAATGAAAAACGTCATAACAAGTATTAATCGCAGGGCATAATTATTTAATATTAAATTAGATTTAAATGTCAAATTTATACATTCCATCAAATGACTTTTTAATGACTTCAAAAAAAAAAAAATTTTTTTTTTGTTCACCTATTAGATAATTACCAAAATAAATAATTTTTGTTAGCAAATATTGTTAAATATTTCTTCGTTTATTAATTAAGTAACTGACCCGCATTGTAAGACTTGTATTACACGTTAAATATTTTTAGCAGAATGATCATAGAAGCTAATCCGTAATAAATCTATTATTCTCCTTTTATGAAAAAGAATTATCTGAAGGACTTATCCCATTTAGAAGTAACTAGTATTAATTGATATTAAATTAAATGACAATTTTAAACAAACAAAAATAATTATTTTTTAGTTTTGCATGTAAAAATCATCCACCAAAATTATGAGTAGAATCAAGAAATTTTTGCATGATTCTAGAATCATGAGAAATATTTCTTATTTTCTTAAAAAAGATTCTTAAACTAAGAAATAAAAATTAAATACTGATAAAAACTGATAAAAAATAATTCAAGAAAAGATTATGAAATATTAATGGTTATTAATCATTAAATATGGTACGAGAAATCCGCTAGGTAATATAATTGACATAAATTATATTTATCATTTAATGTTTATTCTATAAATATATTTGACAGCAATAACATAATACTAGAATTCACAATAGAAAATATTTGGTAATGTTAATGAGTTATCAGATGGCTGATGGTATTATGATTTGACTGATCACTTCTTTCTTCTTAAAAACTAAGTGACTTTTTGCTGTAAAATATTTTATTTCTTTATAATTTGGAAATAATAATCATCGAAAAAACATTTCTTTCTTTTTTTGTTAAAGAGACTTGCGCTAATAAAAACATAATAAAAATTAAAGAGATGAACCGAGCAATAACTTTCTGTATTAGTATAATAATAATAAATATTTATTATAAAAGTATTATTTAAAATTTAATTTCAATATATAAACTAAAACACTTCCTTTTTAACGATTTTTGTTTTACTTTAATTTTAGCTAAGCAAACCTTAAAAATTACTTAACGCCCTACAATAAATAATTCATTTTTATATAATCTATTCACGAGAACAAAGAAGTAATCCTACAAGAATCATTGAATCAAATAGTTTTATAAAAAAATTATATCTTGAACATAGCATTTAATTAAGTAAAAAATTATCCATTTAAAGACACATTTAAGAACAAAAGAAAACGCACGTTAAAAGCTTTAAGGAAGAGCAAAATGTAAGAAAAATATCAACCCACCTGAGAAGACAATACTTAAAAATAGAATAATTAAAATATTTTTATAGGTTTGGCGCACATGTTAAAAATCGAGATTAAAATTAAAAAACTTCAAACCGTCAAACACTATTCAGCAAACACCGGCAAACAAAAATGCTGGGAAGTGAATTTTTAGATTATAAAAACAAAATTGTCACACCCAGTCTCTGTTTGATTTATTTCTTTTATTCTTCTTGCTATTGTCACAAAAGACAGACAAATAATTGTGGTTTAATACAAATTTTGATGAATTATGTAAATTTAACGTAATTTCAGTTTATTTAACTACAACAAAAGGCGAAATAAAAACGAGCCCACAAACGATTAATATGGAATTATTTACAAAAAAAATAAAGTTGTGGTGTATGAAAATCTACAATAATAATTTTTTTATAATTATGCCCGGAATAGTTAAATTTACTCCAAAATCAAACGCTATAGAACTTTCAAAACAACTTTTTGAAGACGTTACATATGGAAGATTCATAGATCCTTATTTTTAATTTCAATTATACTGCACAGATCTCTTCATGGTTAAAAATTAAAATTCAATGCTTAATTTTGAATTTCTGATCTTGGAAAAACACGTAGAGATTGTATCGTGCCAAATAAACAGTATATCAAAAACCAAAAACCGCACCCTGCGGTTCAAACAAATAAATTAATTAAATAAGTAAATTAACGTTTAGATAAGTAAAATGAAGTCACCAATGGAATTTTTCGATACACCAGGGGTGTGGCGTCTGATCTTTAATGTCTCTTTGTCATTATTGATCAAATTAAATTAAAATTAAATTAAAATTAAATTAAAATTAAATTAAAATTAAATTAAATTAAATAAATTTTGTATTTCATATGATTTTAAATAGAAAAAAGAATTTTCTTTTATTTATTTCCGGTTTTTACCGTAATAAACAAAAACAAGTAACAAGACAACTTAAAATATTTAAAAATAAAAATTATTTAACCGGAAAAACAACTAGATTAAATAATTAAAGTAACAACGTAACAGCAGACTTGACTTAATTAGATTCATGCTTAAAATATTTTTTTTTTATTTGTTTGTTTTGTTCAGAAACGTAAAAATTTTAAGTAAAAATTATTAGAATAAGCATCAATGTGGCGGCAACATTGGATCGTGTTATCTGACTTAAGATTTACTGTTTTTAAGCCACAACTAGAAACAAAATTGATCTAAAATCTAACCGGTTTAAAATCGTTTATATAATTAATGTTAAAATATTTGTTGTGACTTAAGCCGTTTTTTTTCTTCTTCTTCTTTTTTTTTTTTTTATAAAATCATGTAAATAATATTAGAAGACTTTTAAACTAAAAAAAAATAAAATGACTACGTTAAATATGGTCTGATAAAAGTTAAAGTATTAATGACTTAAATTATTTATAGAATTTTAGAATTGGATAGGGATAGAATTACTTATTACGTAGTAACTTAAAATTATTCGTAATTTTCAACATTGTGTGACAATATGAGAACGTCTCAAACTGTCAATAATCAACATTAAATAGAAATTGTAAAATGTTAAGTTTGTTATCAGGCAATAAGCCAATTTTCTATAATCAATAATGTTAAATAAATAAAACACAAAATTTAGGAAGCTTTATGTGAAAAATTTTAAATAAAAGATGGTTTTATCTTTATTAAAAATCAAAAAATTTGAAAATCATTTACCATCAATTATACAATAAATCAATTAATAATGTTGTGGCAGAATGTTTTTTACCAGGAATTCACAATATTCAGCTGTTTTCACCTAGTTAATTCACAATTCACCAATATGTCTTATTTTACTTATTGAAACTCTACATCACATAACTTGGAATTTAAATACCAAATCAATCTTCCCAAAATATTAAGTTCTTTACAGATTTAGAAAATTTCAAATAAGTTTATAAGAATGCTTCTTAAAAGAAAAACTGGAACAGGAAAAGTCATATTATCTATAGATAAGTCCGAATTAAATAAATTAATTAAAAGCTTTTAAATGATATGAAACAAATTCTAGTTTATGCGATATCATGTATGTAGTATTTCAGCAGCTATTAATAGTATCATTTTAGCGCCTGTTTTTTTCAAAATTCAACTAATTTATAAAAAAAAGAATTAAAAATTCTTATCTGAGTTAAAATAGCGCCGAAATCAACACCTGTCCATATACAAAAATAAAAAAAATTAAAAAAAAAAACTCTTTAGTCATCAGTTAAGTGTATAAACAAATAGAATAGTTGCTACGCATCCCCCCTGTACTTACAATTACGTAAGTAAAACAAAAATAAAAAATATTATTATTATTGTAGTTATTGATGAAAAACATGCAAAATTTAACAAAACGCAACAATCATTTCTCAGCTTATCAAGATTTAGCAAAAACAAACAGCAAATCAACAAAAATAATTACACTGTTGTTGCCGTTTTTATTATTACTTCCCCACCACTTGGCAGTATTCAAGTAATTTTCTCTACAATTTATTTATTTATTTATATCTATTTCTTTTTTTTTTTGTGCAATTAAATAATTAAAACGGTATTTATGTATATGCAGGTAGAAGAATATATTTAATTAATAAAAAAAATATGTATTAAAATCAAAGTGAAATTATGATTAATGTGTCGTCACTGTTGTTCAAATGAAATTTACAGCGATTGATTAAAATTTATAGAAAACGAAACCGTGCTAAACCAGTAATCCATAAAATAAATTTGCGGAAAGTTTGCAAATGGAAAATGCATACATGAAATTATATTTCGAAAATAATTTCTAAATGAAATTCAATCATAAATTCTAATTTCAATATTTCTAATGATTAAGTCCTTAGGTTCCGTTATAATTTATAGTCAAATTTTATACAAAAATCGTAAGTCCCTTATAAATATTCGACGTAACAAATCATTTTTGTCTTTATATCTCGTTGTTACATCAGTTTCATTCATCGATTTATATATTAAAAGTTCATATGGTAGTCTCAAACCAAAAAAGAACTAACATTATGTTGAATTACTGAAATTATAATTTTAAGTTTCTTCGTAAAATACTCCGGTGTTTTGCGGAAATCCTAATAATATAAAAAAAAAAAACACTGGCATTCCTATAATGGATAAAACCAATAAAATATATTTAAATTTACGCTTTTACTATCTGAAAATCAATCAATAATAAATAAGCTAATAAAAACTCAAAGTAATTACATAAAAATGCACAGTAGCATAAAAAACTATGTTAATCCAATTACATAATTATAGATTATTGTATACAAAATAAAATAATAAACAAAAAAATATATTAAATGAATAACAAAAAACAAATGCATTAAGCACTAATACATACCAAAAAAAAAAATTAAAAAACAAAACAATAATCTATAGTCACATAAATTGCACAATTGACACTTAAAAAAAATCACATAATCCAAGTCTGTTACAAAAAAAAAAAAAAAAAAAAAACTATTTTCTCAGCAATGGTAATCTGCTGAAGTCACCACATCAGTTCTTTATTAAATCACAAATTCACTTTTTTCAATTTCAAGCAACTTAAAGCTACTTAGGTCAGTCAATTAAACTTATTTTTATTAATGTTTTGATTAAATACCGCTTTTTTTTAAAAACAGCTTTAATACAATTTCATTTTACACCTTAATTCTTCACGTCTAAGTCATGTTTTTTGCTTAAAATCTATTTAAAAATAATTATTATTTAGTTTTATTTAAAATATATAATGACTTTAAAAGATGACTTAACACTCTAAAGACGATCTTTTATAACAAACATTGATTAGTATAATTATGATAATAATAAACCTTGCTACAAGAAAATCTAGCGACATTAGAAACATGAAAATTATGTTACTTAAGAACAAATTTCAACACAAAACTAGTCACCGTTCGAATTATAATAATTTTATTTATTTTCTATTTTTTTAATTTTTTTTTTTTCTGTTTTTTAATTAAAAAACTAAGCAGTGAACAAGCATAACCAAAGATTTTTTTTTTTTTTTTTGTAAATACAACACAATAAAGTGCAAATGGCAACACTGTTAAACGAGCTACATAGTCCAGCATCACTGGTCAACAAGCTACAAAGTAATAACAATTTTAACAATGTGTTTGTGACTAGTTGTTCATCCGTTGAAAATTACTAATCCTACCATAGCTATACCATTTAATTACACTCGCATACAGCTAAATAATAAATAAATTTAAAAAATATCAAATAAACGTGAGTTTATAGTAACAATTTATTTTTTCTTTTTTTAATTATTAAATTCCACAAAAACAAACATTTCCAAGTATATAAAAAAAAAATATGAAATTGGATTCTGTTGAAATAAAAAAAAAAATTCTGGGTATTGTTTTAAAGGTTAAACGAACTAAATTTGCATGGAAAATTTGAATTTTTGTTGTTTTTTTAAATTAACAGATAACAAATTATGATTACTTTAGGATTTTTTGCGAAATGAATGGAAAAAGCTTTAATTTTCTCACAATCAAAGTAATCATCCTAATAGATCCTCGAATAAGAATCAAATTAGCGCGATATATATCTTATTTACACCCTAATCGATAACAAAAAATTCTCCGATAAATTATAAAATCAATCATAAAAAAAAGTTTCCACCAATCAGAATTAATGAAAAAAATAGAAACGTCATCCGTGTGTAAATTTCATTTTGATTTAAATTTTATTACAAAAAACACCAACTGGAAAACCACTTGCTTTTTTAATTAACACTTTAGTAGCCACAGAAACAAACAAAAAATAATATAAATCAGAGAAATTTAACATTTTTGGAGTTTTATTTGATGCAAAAAGTTTTCACAAATTCAAATTGGAATCCACATACATTTTATAATTAAAAATTTAATTAATTAGCATTATGAGCGGATTTATTGGAGCTTAATAAGCTGCAGTTATTTCTTTAGTAATTAAATCCAACAACAACAGCAACACATCGGGTGCGCTTAGCTAGCTGAAGATATTTCTTCTTGTTTCATGCGCACAAAATATAAGCTGAATCTAAGCCAAAACATCTTTTGTAACTCCGCTGGAAATCGTACATTAAGAAGAAGACAAAAAAAAAACAAAAAACTCAACTTAAGCGCAAAAAACTAAGCGAAGAGATTTAAGAAAAATAAAATATTTTATATCCACGTATCCACATATTTGCAATAAAATAAATAATTAAAAATTCGATTATCGCTTTATTAAGTCAACTTTTAAGCACATTAATTAATTAAAGAAATATAATCAAAAACTTTTCTCCATTTAATTGACGAACAAAATAAACGGAAAATTTTGAATTAAAAAATAAAATTTAATTTACACATTAAACGTCACAAATCTTTTAATTAAAACAAAACAAAATTAATTTCACAAAAAAAAAAATTACACAAATTCCATATGACAACAACAAAAATTTAATTAATGGAGCTCAGTAATTATAAAAATAATAATAATAATAATAATGACGGGGCGGCCGTGTACTGTATGTGAAGCCTGTGCCGTGTATTATGCTGATGATGGGGCAAAAAAAAAATTAATAAAGACTCACAACCACTAACAAACCACCTTTCTATAAACATTAAGTAATGAATAGCATCGTATTAGTGAACCATAAAATAAAATTAAAGAAAAACGAGTTTTTCCACTATTTGAATATCGTAGTATGAGTCAAAAACAAAAAAAAACAAGTGAAAAGGTAAAATCAAAAAGCCAAACAAAACAAAACAAAAAACATTGTGATTGTAGTTGTGCTTAATAAATAAAAAAATCAAATGAAATGACAACATTGCCAGCAGCAATAAAATCATAGCAACACTTGCACAATTTTTTTTTTATTTAATTAAAATAAACAAACCAAAACAATATTTTTATTTTCTGATTTAAATGAGTATTAGTAAATTAGTATTGTTTACTTTTAATGGTGGGGAATAAATTGCATTTAATTAATTATAACAAACATGCAACAACAAAAAATAATAATAAAAGAGTTCAAATTACACAAACGCATATATGCCAGTGTAATAAATAATACAATAATTAGAAACAAAAATATAAATTTAATGTGAAAAAGAGAAAGTAATCAAGTGAAACTTTTTTTTATTATATTTTGCCTTAAAAAAAGCTTCAAAACTCTGTACCAAATAAAAGAAAATAATGAATTTCTTAAAAAAAATTTAAGGGAAATATTTGAAAACATGTTTTCTCGAAAAAAAAGCTCTGCTTTTGAAATTGTCATAAAAATATAAACATGCTTTTAAGCCATG
The DNA here is from genome assembly GCA_961205885.1 of Ptychoptera albimana. Classification (NCBI taxonomy): domain Eukaryota; kingdom Metazoa; phylum Arthropoda; class Insecta; order Diptera; family Ptychopteridae; genus Ptychoptera; species Ptychoptera albimana. Next base: position 21,854,685 of record OY540803.1, read on the forward strand.
TCACAGAGGTTCCACCTCATAAAATATCATTATGTGTACGACAAAGATGACTCTATATTCATAATTTTTTTTTAGTACATGTATAGTATGTGAGTATTTACCTGTCATTTATTAATGTAATTCAACTGATTAGTATTATACAAAACATTACAAACACACAATACTTATGCATAATTTAATTAAATTAAATATAAAAAATTAATAATAAAATTTGTGAATTTATCTGTCAACACAATTAAAAGAAAAACATCGTCAACATCGTGGAATTAAATTGTAATCTCATTGGAATTTCATTCTGGGTTTACACTACGATATATGTATTTAATTTTTTTATAGATCTTTAAACCATTCATCCAATGCCGCCAATATTTGACCCAATTTGCAATAAATTATTTCTAACATAAATAAATTTAAAAAATATTTTATTTTAATATTTTTAGAGTGAGCTTTATTGTTTGTTTCTTAACTAAATTAATTAAATTTAATGTATTTGCTTACCCAGTCTAGAATCGCTACGTCTTTTCACCCGAAGCTTAATCATACACGACTGTATGCACTAAAAATTATAAAAGTTAATCAACAATTGTTTAATTTAACAATAAACTGTTAAATATGTACCTCATGGATATGACGTATCACCTCGGCACGTGGTAAATCCTCTAATTTTCTCTCATTCACATCTAATATTTCATCGGCCACTTCTAAATTATCCTTATCAGCTGGTGAGCCATAAAGTTTAATTTTGCCATCACGTCCTTCCACCAGAATTATCACGTAACCATTTAATTCAACCACCTGCTGTTGATTACAAAAAGGAAAAAAAGAAAATTTAATAAAAAATTTAACGAAAAAGAGAAATAAAAATAAATAAAAGAAAAACATATAAAAAGCTTTAACGAACTTTTAGCAAATTAAAAAAAAAAGTTCACAAATCCGTATGTAAAAAAAAACGATAAAAACTTGTCACAAAACGATATAAACTGCGCCAACAACAACAACTACAAAAACAACGGTATTAAAGAACAAAAATAAAATAATTAAAAATAAAATGTCTGCCAATTGATTGGTTTTATAGTTTTTGATTGAATTACCTTTCCCGTTGATGTTTGAGGTGCAAGTACCGCCCTGGACTGCATTTTGGTCGTTTTTTTTAAACAAAATTAGTCTTCTTTAAATATTTTTTTAAAGGTCTCACATTGTTGTTAATTTTTTATTTTTTTTTTTTTGATAATAGCAACAAAAATTAGTACCCCCAACACACACCTACACATAAAAGCACAACACAATTCCACTAAAAAATAGCCAAGCTAAATTTTCTTTTTCTTTTCTTGAGTTCCTTGAGCTTTTTCTTTAAGAAAAAACTGCTGGAGTCAATGAAAAGTTTGATTTAAACTTTCACAAATCACTAGAGTAGGTTAACGTACCCCATTTAATATAGGGGCGCCGTGAACAAGAAGCAAGTAACCACTGTAAACACCCAAAAACACTTTTCATCCACCATGTTTGTACGAGATAAAAACTTTTTTTATTTTTCGATTATTTTTTGTTCCTTAAGTGAATTATCTTAAAAAAAAAAAAAAGTTGTCATATATGTATGTCATACAAATCTTTACTTCCTATTTTGCTGGAAAATTGCACCTAGAAAGCACAAAAGACACCTGCTTAACATGACCACGGTGGCCACCTTAGCAGGTTGTACATGTAACACATTTTACCCTTGCAATTTTGATTTTTATTTCCACTTTTTCAGTAGCAAATAGGTAAGGTGCACAAAGGACGAACTAATGTGAAAAATGATTTTTATGGGTTTTTTGCTGCACAAAAGCTTAGTAGCGTTTATCGCGTATTGCACTTTTCACTTGTTTTTTCTTATGTGTTTTCTATATCTTGCTCTTAAAACAAAATGGATAACAAAATAACGAATAAACAGAACACTTCTTAACTATTTTCTCAGTCGTAATTTTCCCGTATTATCACGCTTAATTTATATAGTTAATTAAATTATTTTGATTTGGTTGATAAAAGCAAAAATAAAATAAAAAATAAACGAGGAACCAGAGGTAACACCAGTGATGAGCAGAATGTTTTGTGTGTAGGTATGTCTAAATACGCGTGAACGTGTGTGCGTGATGATATGGAAAAACTTCACGTCAATAGGGGAAGATCAATACTCTTTGGTCCATTTATAAGAGAGAAGAGGGATGACTATTATATTGTTGTTGTTTCTTTCGTTCAGTTTTCGTTAGTTATTATGTATTCATCTGCTGCTGATTCTTAACATCACAGCATCCCTAGTTGCCTGAGTCTTAGATAAACTAATGTGTCCTTGCTGTAGTAAAAATGAAAAATGTACGTTTTATTTTAATCCGTATTCAAATTATGTTTGCTAATGAATACAAAATTTACTAATTTTTTTCATAATATTTATTTCATTAATAATATCATAAAAAAAATATATTTATACAAAAAAAAAAAGGTTCTACCGAGATTTGAACTCGGATCGCTGGATTCAAAGTCCAGAGTGCTAACCATTACACCATAGAACCGCATGTCAATGTTTATCCAAAAATATTACAAAACGTCATCATGTAAGTAGTACATTGTTTTTATATACAATAACATATATTTTCAGTTTTCAATTATTTAAAATTTTTATTAGTTAATTTTTATTTCTATCACTGGATTAAAATTTATTTTTTAACAATTGTTTTCAGTACATCATTTATTAGTTCAAATTTAAATAGCATTTTATTTAAAATAACACGCCTTTTTTTCTACAGTGTTTAACATTAGAACTAAACAAATGCATACATTTCGTTAATTTAACCTTATCTTGATATACAATATATCATTGGATAATTGATTAGATGAATTTAGTTATTTTCAATTTTAATTATTTTAAATTATTAAATTTCATGTATATTAATTATTTTTTTATTGCTGAATAATTGCAATAATTTTTTTGTGTACACAATGGCAACACATTTATGTCTGCGGAAAAAAAAAAGAAAAATAAAAAAGTCACAAATTTTACTTTTTTTGTGAATATTAAATATGGCTACGGCTGCCTGTAACATAAAATAAGAAAAAATAGTAAAAAAAAAGAACAAACTCGGCAATAATAATTCATTATTTCTATATATCAATAAACATGCAATCAAAACACAAATAAAAAATTTAAATAAAATAAAATGAGTGCCCTAGTTTTTTAATATTAATTTTAAGTTTTTTTTCTTAATTTATTAATTAACGCTAGTTTTGTGTGTTTTTTGTTGTTTTTGTAAAGTGTTTTTTTTTTATTTATTTTTATTTTTACCTAAGTAACTTCGATATTATTGAAAATAAGAAGAAAAAAGTTTTTTTTCTAAATAAATATTGTATATGTTGCTTGATATTTATGCTGCATACGTAAAAAAAAACGTAATATAATTGAATAAAGAATTTCTTGCTATAATCTTAATGTGTTTGCCATTGCCTGCTGGTTCGTTGTAAAAGAGCAAATTAAAGAAAAGCATAAAAAAAAGTTAATTAGTGTCACATCGCATAAATAACATCAATAACATCAACAACACAACAACAACAATATACGAGAGAAAAAATAATAAAAGAAACATAAAAGGCAACATAAAAGAAAGAAGAAAAAAACTACAACGAAAGAAATGACAAAAAAATTGTTTTAAAAGTCGAATGCCGCCTTTGATATTGTCACAACAAGAGCAGGGCCCCCCAAAAATAGTGATGTCCGTACAGACGGAACATCTGGGGCCCCCGGATTCGGGGACTTCACCATTATTTACTGCCTTATACGATTATAATGCCCAAGGCGAAGATGAGCTGTCATTACGTCGTGGTCAAATTGTTTACGTTCTGTCAAAAGACAGCAATATATCAGGCGATGAGGGATGGTGGACTGGCAAAATTGGTGAACGTGTTGGTATTTTTCCGTCAAATTTTGTAACTGAAGGTGACCCATTATTGCCATCATCAATTGGCAACGTACAACCCGTCGAAATTGATTATCAGGAACTTGAAATGAAGGAAGTGATTGGTGTTGGTGGATTTGGCAAAGTACATCGGGCGTACTGGGGCAGCGAGACAGTTGCTGTTAAGGCAGCTCGTCAAGGTCCTGAAGAAGATATTAATGTCACTCGTGAAAATGTACTACAGGAGGCTAAATTATTTTGGTCACTAAAGCATCCGAATATTGTGAGTCTGAGTGGTGTCTGTTTGAAACCACCAAAATTATGTTTAGTTATGGAATACGCTCGAGGAGGTTCACTAAATCGTGTGTTGGCAGGCCGTAAAATTCCGCCCGATGTTCTTGTTGATTGGGCTATACAAATTGCTCGTGGCATGAATTATTTACACAATTGTGCCCCAATTTCCGTTATTCATCGTGATCTCAAAAGCTCCAATGGTATTTTTAAAAAATAGTTTTTTTTTTATATATTTTTCTTTTTCTTACGATTTAATTTCTGTTTTCTCTATTTTAATTAGTATTAATTAGTGAGGCAATCGAAGATGACGATTTACAAATTAAAACATTAAAAATCACTGATTTTGGTTTGGCGAGAGAGGTTTATAAGACAACACGAATGTCGGCAGCAGGCACATATGCGTGGATGCCACCTGAAGTCATTAAATGTGGCACATATTCCAAGTAAATTTCAATTAAATATATATATTTTAATTTGATTTTAATTTTATTTTAAAATATTTAAAGAGCATCGGATGTTTGGAGTTACGGTGTTTTGTTATGGGAACTATTGACAGGTGAAACGCCATACAAAGGATTTGATTCATTATCAGTTGCATACGGAGTTGCTGTTAACACTTTAGCATTGCCAATACCAAAAACATGTCCAGAAGCATGGGGAAAATTAATGAAAAGTATTTTCACAGTACTATTTAATAGAATTTTGTATTAAATAGATTTTTTTTTAAGGTTGTTGGGAATGTGATCCACACAGACGTCCACAATTTAAAGAAATTTTACGTGAATTGGATGTTATTGCACGTTCTGGCTTTACACAAACACCACACGAATCCTTTCATACGATGCAAGACGGTTGGAAAAAGGAAATTGCTGAAGTTCTTCAAGAGTTACGCATGAAAGAAAAGGTTAAAAAAATTTATTTATTTTCGTTGTTTTTTTTTTTTTTGTTGTCCTTTCATTTTCTCTCTTTTTTTTTTCATTAATTTGTGTCTAATGTGGTATTTTGCTGTTAATGTTGTTGCCTTGATTATGTATTTTGAACAATTTTATTTATTTTTATTTTATGTCTGGAAACTTCTCGGTATTCTTTAATTGTTGTATACATTTTGTTTTTGTAGACATTGATCCTGTCACTCGTCTATATTTTATTGAAGCAACCAAATTGTAGTTTATAAAATGTATACCTCTGTTTGAAAATATCATTTTGCAAAAATTACAAAATAAGCATAAAATTCAATTTTATTTTAATTAAAAATCAGTATCAAATTATTCGATTATGCGGATATATGCATAATATATATTTAAACTAATTAATTAATTTTCCTCAATATTCGATTCGAATTCCAGTTTGCTGTATGAATTTTTTCAGAAAATTCTTAGAATCTTATTGGAATGTTTTTAAGGTAGAGACCTGCGATTTTTCTGTCTTTAGTCATATTTTTAGGTTTCGGTTTACTTATCAAAATTGCGTTATAATATCTAATACATATTAGTATAAACTTTTATGGTGCAGTTTGAAATAGTTAAAATTCTGTTACGTGATTGTGCTTAACTTACGTTGAAAGCTGAAGCCGTTAAACCAACCAAAAATAGGCAATTATCCACAATTATATTACATGTAAATCCGCACGCTTCAAACTATCCAGCTTTTATAAAACATTTAAATAAAATTTTGGGATTTAATTTAAATATTTCACCCCTCCATTTTTTTGTATTTTATGTTTTATTTATAATTAATTTTCTTCTTTTTTTTTTAATTAAATAAATATTACTTTTGTGCTTCCTCCTGGTCAGGCTTTTAAGTCATTTGAGGAGGTAAGGACGATGTTTTTATCAGTGTTTTTGCTTTGTTTTTTTCTTTTTTCTGTATTGATTTTATGAAATTTATTGGTTTTTATTTTTGATCGTATTTTTATCCATTTTGGTTGTTTTATATATTAGATAAATTTTGTGATAATTTTTTTTTTTTGCGATTTTATTTGATTAAAGAAATTCTTTGAATGCGTGTCTTATTTAAAATATTTTTTCGTTTTCGTGTAGGAATTGCGTTGCAAAGAAGAAGAACTTTCACGTGTCCAATTGCAACAACGCCAGCATGAGGAAAAATTACAAAAACGTGAACAAGAATTAGATGCTAGGGAAATTGAATTATTAGGACGTGAATTAAATATAATTATTACACAAAATACACCGACGCCAAAAAAGCGACGTGGAAAATTTAGTAAAAGTCGCCTCAAGGTATGTTTAATAATATTTGTTTTATTTATTAAATTTGTTGGAACGTAAATATGCCCACGAGCATTACCTGATTCGATATTTAATTGATTTTTAATTACAATATTTGTTTTTAGTTACTAAAACGTGAACCTGGTCAAATATCATTTCCGGTTGATTTTCGCCATACAATAACTGTACAGCATACACCGCTCAAGGGTGAATCGCGTTTACGTACAGACACACCACCCGGTTCGCCGGCTATTCAACGTTATAGGGCAATTGCACGTAAGTTTTTTTTCTTAATTATTTTTTTTTAAATTAATTCACATAACACAACTTTTAATTTTTATTTAATTTTACGCTCTTGATTTAAAAAGTTATTTCTTCATTCATTATGATTTTAAAACAATTATTTCCATTAGGAATTAACATTTTTTAATATGAATCTTAAATGATTAGTTCGCCACCAAAGAAAACAATTTTTTTTTTATATATTTTAATTATTTGATTACGCATTATTTCACTTTACACAATTTCGCTGCTTGGCTGTTAAACATTTATTAGTTTTATTATATATTTCTTGCGGTTTCAAAAAATGATTTTGGTGATAATTAAATTTTTGATAATTAATAAAAACAAACTTTTATTAGAATTTCATTTATTCTTGCACACAATTTAGTGTTATTCCCAATAATAAACTTCGAATTTAATAGCTTTTTCATGTAATTTTTAATATACTTTGCCAAGATTCCTTATGTTGAAATATGATTTTTTAAATAAACGCAATAATAGATATCTCGCAGAATATTTCAATAAGTGCTCAGTTGAAGATCCTGGTAACTGAATAGTTTTTTCTTGAAACAATTATAAAATCACCGAAAAGAGAAAACATTTAGCATGATCTTTTCGTCATACATGGCATGCTTTCTAATAATAAATTTCCAATTATCTATATCTTTAGACTTAAATAAGTCATCAGCATTTTATACGCTTCCAAAATATTTTGAAAAATAATAAATGAAGAAATTCCTTATATAATTTAATGGAAAAATAATTAAATTTTGAGTCGGCATGGTGTGGATTTTTTTTTATGATTTTATTTTAGTGTGATATTTTTGCTCTTAAGAATTTTTTGTTATGTTTTTTTATTTTTGCAAAATTTATTATTTTATTATTTTGAATTTAATTTTATTATTATTTTTTATTATTTTATTTTAATTATTTTTTTCCTTTTTTTTTTATTTTTTATTTTTTTTTTATTTTTTATTTTTTTTTTCTTAAATTTTTCCCTTAAATTAAAAAAAATATATATATATATATTTTCAAAAAACAATTTGATCAAATTTTTGAAAACCAACACAAATCCTCAATTTTGATATAATTAAAAAAAAAAAAAAAAAAAAAAACCCGAAAACCAAAACCACAACAAAACAAAATAAAACCAAATTTTAGTACCAGCTGATGGCAGTAAAGGTAAAACATGGGGTCCATCAACATTGCATCAACGTGAACGGGGCCATTTGCCATCATTAACTAAAACAACAGCGTGGACACCACAATTTAGTAAAAGTGCACCAAATTTGGACAAGTCCCGTATAATTAATCTACAATCAATATCATCATCGACAACAACAATAACAACAGGCGGATTACAACAACAGTACCCACAACTACAACAGCAATTGTCAACAAATGATTATAACAATTATGATAAGCATACAACAACTTCAGATATTTTAGGTAAAACATCATCAACAAACGTCGATTATTATCATTTAATTAATTTAAATTTGCATAGTTATAATGAAGAGGACGATGTTGATGATGATAATGAAGATGATAATAATAATAATTTAAACACAATTGATGATGATAATGACAGAATTGTTACTGTTGATAATAATTATTTATTAGATGATTATGATTGTGATTTAGATGATTTTTATAATGTTGATGGTGTCACTGCTACTGCTATAGGTGTCAATAATAATAATAATAATTCAGATGATAATGTTAAAATGAGAAGTTTATTAAAGCGTGTAATTAATAGTAATAATAGTAATTCAGCACAAACACCTTCCTCATCCTCATCATCTCTATTATTATTATCAACAACAGCATCAGCAGCAGCAGTAACACCATTATCTGTTGTACAATCAACAGCGACAACTTCATCACAAATTACATTGCCATCAACAGTAGCATTATTAAATGATATACCAAATTATAATAATAATGATAGTAATATCGATTGTATACAATATGATCGGGTATTTTATCGCAAAATGCAAAAAAGTTTAGAGGACATATTCTCAAATAATAGTAATAATAATGATGATGATAATTATGATGATGATAATCGTCATTCGAAATCATCATCAAATATAATTGAGACAGTAAATAATGAATATTCATTAATTAATTTAACAAGCAATAGTAATAATTTTAAATCAAAATTTAAACGTGAGAATTTTTTTTCAAATAATAATAATAATAATAATAATAATAATAGTAATAATAGTAATAGTAATAATAGTAATTGTAATAATAATCATTTAAATGATATAAAAAAATTAACAATTAATGATAATTTAATTAAAAGCAATAATAATAATACAAAAAAGTATAAAAAATTATCAAATAATGATGAAGATGACGATGATGATGATGATGATGATATTGATGATGTTGATATAAATCGTAATAAAAATGTATTTTATTCAATGCCACAATCATTAACAACAACTTCTGCAATAACAAGAACGTTATCAACAATAACAACACGACCATTAATTAATTTATCACAATTAAATAATAATAATAATAATAATAATACATCAACAATATTGCCAGCATCGTCAATGATACAACAAACAATACCAGCAGCAATAATTAAAACTGATTATCATAAAAGTATTTTACGTAATAACAAAATTGATAAAATGAATAAAACAAAAAATTTATCAACAAATAATACAAATAATAATAGTAATAATAATGGCAATAATAATAATAATAATAATAATAGTATAAAAAAGAAAATAAAATTTTCCCATTTATTAAAATTAAATAAAAATAATACGTTATATAAAAAATTTGATACAAATAAAAAGAAATTTAATTTCAATATAATAAATAAGGCATCGCAAACGACAATGTTGCCATTATTAACGTCTACACCAGTATCGCCTAGTTTAAATGATACATTATCAACACCAACAGCACGATTACCATTGCAAATAAATATTGATAATGATAATAGTGATAATGATCGTGATGATTTGTCATTAACAGCATCGACATCATCATCTGTTGCATCATCAATTACAAATGCTAGTAATCACAATAATAGTAATATTGATATTGAGCCCCAATATGATGCGATTTTTTGTACAAAAAATTTTGTTCTAGCAAGACAACATGAGAAGCATTAAATTTCTCAATTAATTTTTAAGTTATATTAATGTACTGATAAACGGTTATTAATTAAGTGTAAAGTACTAAAAGACAATTAGTACAATATTTTTAGCATTTAATATTGCCTATCGTTGCTATACTTCATTGATTTTTTGTTTTACTTCTTCGGTTTATTTTAACAAAGTCACAAGTAATAATAGACGACTTAAATTATTCAATAAATTAGTTTAACCTTTTACACGCTCTTATTTGTTTTTAATTAAATGATTTATTATATTTATTGTATTGAATTAAGAAAAATAAACGTTTCCATCTTAATAATAATTAAGTAATATTACTTCATTGATTTAAGTACAAATTGATAAAAGATTCCTTTAAAAAAGAATTATATCATTTATTTTTTCATACAAAATGTTAAGATATTTCCGAAACGAATTATAAATAATAATTATTAAACGCGTTAACGCTAATTAGTTTAGGTTTTTTAGTTTTTTGATATTTAGAGTCCGTGAAGATTTATTTAAATGCTTTTTCCTTTTTAAATTTTGGGACCAAATTAATTAACCAATTTAACTTCAAAAGTCTTTTGTTTAAAATTTGTTCATTAAAATTGAGAACATATTAAATGCGTGCAAGTAAAACTTAATTATTATTTGAAAACTTATCTGTTTCGGGGGAACATTGAAATATGAATAAAAAAGATTATTATTTTAAATTGTAAAACACTCTGATATTTGATAAAATTCTTTATCAATTTAATGTATTCTTGATGATGCATGATTAATTATTATTATTATTATTATAAACTAATTTTTATGTTACTATTATTATTATGAAAAATTAAATTGATCACTTCTTTGAGTAATGAGGGAGTACATAGACGGACCACCCTAACAAAGGGTTATGAGGATTAATGATTATAGATATATCGACACAAAATTAATAAAATTAAAGTTAGAAAAAAGAATTCAATTAGTTTTTTTAAATCAAATAAATTAATGATGAAAATATAATATTAAATAATATTTCTTAATTCTCGAATTATAATAATAAACCTCGTGGTTTTTTACTTTGGTGCTTTATACCGCGATAATTTTATTTTAACTAATCGGTTAGATAATAAATAATCGTAACCACTTGTTTCAGAATTATATATTTTATTTGTTAATTGCGTACGTTTAATAATACTTTAGAAGTTTTATTAGAAAAAGTGGACAACAATTAACAGCAAGAGGTATTAAAGTTAGTTATAAAGATTTTTTTAAACAATGGTGGAATCTCTTTTTAAGCCAAAATTGTCATTTTTTTGTTGGATTGAATTTAATTATCTGAAATTGAGTTATTGTCAATATCGGTAATGGCTACGTCGAATTAAATCTTTAAAAATAAAAATTCTTCTGCGGTAATTTTGTTCCTGATTCAAAAATAAAATAATTACCCCAATCAATTATATCGCGATGTACTAATGTTATAATTGCCATTAAACATCATTATACAGGGTATCCACTTTTATTTATTATATTCTTCTAATACAATTTTAGTTTATATTCCGCTTAATCTATTTTTTTTTTAATTATTGAAAGTTTCCGTTTAACACAATGATGTTTAAACAACAGCAACAAGTATTTTATTTTTTCATTTACTATTATTACTATTGCTAATATTATTACTACTATTACATTATTTTTAATTAATTAATTATATATTTTGAATGACACATTTTTGATTTATTTATTTTACACCGAAATTACGGTTTTTTTTTTTTTTTGCACGGTGTAATGTATTATCCGTGTTTAGGCCAATAAAAATCATATTAATTTTACTATTTAATGTACTGTGTTATACCGTGGCTGATTATAGATATTGGTATAATAATATTACTATTATTATTATTATTATTGTTATTTTTATTATTATTGTTATTTTTATTATTATTATTATTATTAATATTATTATTATTATTATTATTATTATTATTACTTTTACGTTATGACAAGTAACTTGTATTCTAATTGCTTAAAGTAATGCAGAAGTCTAAAATATTTTATTATTTTCGTTAATCTCGGTTCTTATTTGCGTTTTGAATTATTTTATTTAACAACTTACAAGGACTTGTTATGAATACTTTCAATTGAACAAAATAATCATCCTTAACATTTTGGGAAAAAGATAATTAAAAAAATTATTTCAGTTACTAAACTTTTAATAATTCTTATCTTAATTAGAGTACTTTCTATATCGCTTATGTTTTTTATTATAATTCCGTTCAATTTAAATCATAGAAGTATGTCTTTTCGTATCGCTAATGGATATGAATTTAGGTTAAACAAATTACAGGATTACTTTTCATTATATTACTATAAGTGTCCCAATCTTTCTGATTATGATGTGTTTACCTAATTTGTTCCAAAAATGATCATAATCAATACTTATTAAACAAAATAAATAAAAAAATTATTGACTTAACCAATCAAATGACAATAAATATAAAAATTTAATATAAACTAATACAAATGGTGGCGTTTAGTATAAAAAATTAAAAACAATTTGGTGATTTTTATATAGAAATAAATTTAAAAAACCTTTTTTTTACCCATTTCTTCTTTATATTTTATTTTATTTTATTAATAAAAAATGAATAATTTTAATCTGAATTAACATTTAATTATTTAAATGAATATTTATTCTATTTAAATAAAGTAAAAGTAATTTTAATAGAGAATAATAATAATAATAATAATAATAATAATTAGGCAAATAATTATTGTATTAAGCTTTTATTAATTTTAAAGTTTAACTTGAATCTTTGGTAATCATTTATAAAGAAAAAATTAAAAAAGAATATTAATAAAGTGATGTAAAGTAAATAAATGTCTAGGATTCGTGGTTTATTGTGTGCTTGCTTGTTCATTAATTCTGAACAATCGAATGGCGCTCAGTTTTGTTTAGACGTTAGGTCTCAAATAACACGATTTATTGTTTAGCATTATTTTACTTTACATCATTTTTATCATAAAAAACTAAATGAAATAATTATTTGGGTAATCCATACGTAATAACACGATACTTTTATTTAACATGGTTTCTTTAATTTTTTTATAACACGGTTTTTTCCTTAAATAATTATTTTTTTTTTTTTTAGTATATAATAATTTGTTACTGAAACATATTTTAATCCATAAACTGTTGTGATGTGTAGATACATACATTTCACTTGCTAAAATCATATTTATCGTTTTATTTTTAAAAACGTTGTATCGATTATGCAATTATGCACTGACTATGATATTGACTGACTTAAGCATTTGTAATAAACTCCTTTCGCGTTGCCTTTGATTGACTACAAAGTTCTATCATATAATCATATAATTATAATAATTAATTAACAATTAGTTACTTAGTAAAATAGTTTTCGAAATATTCTGTTGACGATTTCATGTCATATGACGTTTTCGAAATCAACAATAATTATGCTTTTTAATTGCTGTGCATATAAAATAATGATTAATTGAAATAGCTCGCTTAACTAGAGTTAATATAAGTTAAAACAAAGGGTTATCCAGATAATTATTAATTTATATTATTAATTAACAAAGTAATGTGCGGTTTACAAAGAAAAATAAAAAAAAATATTTCCCCCAATAATTGGTAAAAAAAAAAAATAAATAAGAAATTAATTATTTAAGCAAACTTTTAAAAGCTAAGATAAGTTTTGGGTGACGGTGTAAAGTAAAAAAAAAAAAAAAATTAAATGTTTTGAAATTTGTTTCTATTAAGAAATAATTTTTTTTTTTTTTTTTTTTTTTAATTAATTTTGTTAATTAATTAATTAGAGTGCGCTTGGAGGAAGAAATTTATATTATTATATTAATATTATTATTTAATTATTATTATTTTATTTTTTAATTTCCTAATTTTAATTAATTATGTAAACGCAACGTCAAATAGTGAAGTTAATTTTATGTAAAGTAAAGTAATTAGAATTAATTAATTTTTTTGTTGTTGTTTAAGTAAAGTAAAGTAAAGTTTAGTTATCGTAATTAATTAAATTAATTTTTTATCCCTTTCTTTATGTTTTTATTTTATATTTTTCTTTTTTTTGTCTTTAATTAATTAATTAAGTTAAATTTTTCTATAAATTTAATTTCATTATTATTATTATTTAAAAAGAAAAAAAAATTATGTAATAAATTTCATTAATTTTTTTTTTTCTTTCTTAAATTATTATTTAAAATTTATTATGTTTTTATTACGAAAATAAATTTTTTTTTTTAAATTATAATTTTTATTATTATTTTTTTTTTTTAATTTGTTTCATAAATTTTTTATTTTTTGGTTTTCCTTTATTTAATTTTTTTTATGTTTACTAGATTTTGTTTTTTTTAATTGTTTGTTAATTTACTAGCTTAATTGTTTACTTTATCGCAACGCAACAATATTTATACGGATTGGAAGTCAGTGTAAGCGATATGTTATTACACAAAATAAAGATTCTATTTGTTGTTAAAGCATAGCCCTGAATAGTAGCTTAAATGCTACACTAATAAACCTTAATTATTAATTTTTTAAATTTTTTGTATCTTTTACATATCCATAAAAGCCTTAAACTATAATACAAAATTGGGAATTATTAATATTATGATTTCTATATGTCTCAGCAAATAGAAACTGAAAATACGTTGCGTTTTGATGAATAAACCTTAAATACATGTAAAAGGACAATCATGGTACCGGAGTTTATCTATTGCAACTAAATGTATTATGTTGTTTTAAGTCACTTACACTGGTCGCCAACCTTAAAAGCTAGTCACAAACACTAGATGTTTGGTTATTTTGACAAAAAAAAAATAAGTTTATTTTCCTTTAATAAAGCACAACAAAAAGTACAAATTCAACAACAATTGGTAGTGGGTTCATTAATTAAAAAATTATTTTGCATGAATTAATCAAGTTTTATTTTTCCCTTAATATCTCTTAATTTAAAAAAAAATATTAAAAACTTTTACATGTTAACAAAATGGTGGATTTAGTTTTACGGTTTTTTTATAAACCAAAGAAAAAAAAGCTTTTTTTTTTACATTCATTAAGTAAATTGTCGTCTTTTTTTAAGTCGTTTTTGATTTGTAACTTTGTGAAAATTGAATAAATTTAGTTTTTTTTTTAAATTTATTTGCAAAGAAAAACAAAAAAAAAACTTTTCCAATTAATAATTTTATTAGATTATGGACAAGGTGATTGGTGTTCGGCTAGACAACAATTGTTTCAACAGCAACAACAAGATGTAATTAGTTTAAATGGATTAACTGGATGTGCCAGTTCAACACAGTTGGGAGCGTTAACAGCAGCAGGACCAACAACAAATACAGGCTCAACAACTCCATCGTCATCTTTATTAAGTGGTAATTTCCTTTTTCATTACTCATTTTCTTGAATAAACAATTTTTTTTTTTGTTTTAGATATAAATATAAATCGAAGACTCTTGCAACAGCATCATCAACAACCGAACCTACCACAATCAACACAAAAATTATCAATTATTGAATTAGTTTTGTATAATATAGCATCGTTATTAGCTGGTGTAGCATCTGGCTATGATTTACGTTTATCGGGACCATCGATGCAACATCCGAATTTAAGTAATAAGAAATTTATAGCGAATATTAATCGTAATTGTATTCGTGATGTAAATCCAGCTGTTGATGACGAAGATGATGTGGATCGTGGCGTTATTGCTGATTGCATACACGATGTTGACGATGATGATGATATTAGTCACTTAATTAGTCCGGAGTATGATTGTGATTTTGATATAAATAATAGAATTTATGCACATAATACGTACCATGGACCGATTAGGCATTTAAGGTGCTTTTTACACATTTACATTATATTCAATTAAGTATTAACATTAGTAATAATAATTTTTAGACCAAATTTAACAACATTAACCGGTGACGATCAACAAAGACCAATCCGTTTTATCGATTCACCACAAAACTACTTAGGATCTACACAGTCGACAACAAGTGGTTTAGGTTCTAATTACACGACCAATACGTCTGGTTTGAGCTCTTCAGTAAGTTGTATTGGTGGTGTTAGTGGCGGAACACAACCGCCAACACCATCGCCTCGTCGTAAATTATCTATAACAGCGAACACACCACCGATTTTATCACAACAGTCAATCAATGGTTGTGGAGGACCTTCGTCGTTTAGTGAATTCACTTGTAGTGATTTTCAACAATCACCAATTATACAAACGCAACAACCTCAATCGTTAAACTCAAGCATAGGACGTTGTGACAACAGAACCACAATTTATGTACCAGGCGATTATGTTATTAGAGAACCAAAGACTACGTTCAGTGATCCCGATTATCAGCAATCAATGCCGCAACAACAACATTTAGGATATTTCGGTAATATAATATTTTCGTTAATAATCTTTTATCTGCTATTTAATTTAATTGAATTTGTTTATTTCCTAAAAGGTTCAAATTTTATACCATATCGGGATGATATTGAACGAAGTTTTGTTGACTATAAAACCGCATCGCAGTTGCAATTGCAGCAAAAACACGTGCTGCCATTAAATCAACAGTCATTAAGCTATAATGAATATATGTGCGATAGCCAAAGTGTGCATAGTTTACCAGCATTAGCTCCTAATTCTAATTCATCGGTAACAAATAATTCATTTATTAATTATCCAGAATATGTAGGATATAGTGATGTGCAACGTACACCACCTCGAGTGCCAATAATGGGTATAACCGCGACCGGACATAGACGTACTTTATCCAATATTTCTGCAAACTCAAATAATTATAATCAATATCGTTACGATA
Source organism: Ptychoptera albimana (assembly GCA_961205885.1). Lineage (NCBI taxonomy): Eukaryota > Metazoa > Arthropoda > Insecta > Diptera > Ptychopteridae > Ptychoptera > Ptychoptera albimana. The sequence goes on from OY540803.1 coordinate 21,871,384, forward strand.
CCAACGATGAATTGATATTATTAAGTGAAAATAATAAGGATTTATTAAATCAAGCTAATTCGATTGCGATTACAGCAGCAGCTGTGGGTGGATGTACAGCATCAATTACAACAGTAACAGCTACTGGCGATGTAAGCGGTGCAGCAATAATAACAATTCCGGCAACACATTCCTATTCAACGGGGACAACTCCCACGTCTCTTAATCGTATACGTGATTATGAAAATATAACAAATTTCTATCAAGCAACAGCCATACCAAACATCAATCGATCATTAAACAATTATCAAGCGACACTTAACGATTTACTAATTAACGAACGTGCCCAACAATTGAATTTAAATTTCGATAACAACACAAACACGAAATTGCGGTCAAGTCTTAAGAAATATAATCATAATAGTGGCAGCAACAGTAACAATCATAGCAGTGGCAGCAGCAGTAATAAAACTCCAAATGACTATTACAATCAGACACCACCTGACAGTCTAACAAGCGACGATAGTTCGTATTTAAGTGCAAAAGACGGTTCAATAACATCACAAAGTCGTGTACGCTTTAGTCCAGAGATTCTGGCTGATTTACAGCTACCATTGCAAATAAATCATCATAATCTAATTGGTCATCAGCAACAACAATTACAGCAAAAAATTGAAAAGGAACATCAGCATCAGGAGAATGAAAATATGGGAACAGCCCGCCGTTTAGCCAAACGGTATGCAGGCGATTCAACATCCTAGCGTTTTAATAATTTTTTATATTATAATCAAGGAAGACGATCACGATCGGCTAATTACGATTATTATTATTAGAGACAGTAACAAAATAATAAATTATATATTTATTATGCTTTTTGAATAAACTTTTCCTATCCTTACGGAATGATATGTAATACGGCTAAGAATTATCAAGGAAATTTAATTGTAAAAATAAATTATCATAAATATGGGAACAGAAAAGCAACAAAAAAAAAGTATTAAAAAAACGGAAAAAATGGAAGAAACAAAAGACTTGAATTTGGATTTTTTAGATTTTTTTTTGTATATTTAAATGTTGTGAGCACTTGTTATAAATTTGCATTTTATTTATTTATTCTAGTGTAAAAGTATTTCTCCGTTTTATTTTTTTATTTTATCAAATTTTCTTTAAACGTGATAAATATTAAAGAAAAAGCACGCTGTGTCAAATCATTCGCTTACATCGTGAAAATAGCGTTCATTTGTAATTTTGTGCATTAAGATGAAAATAAAAAGAAAATTGTTAATTAGAAAAGCTTTTTCTATTATAACTATTTAAGTAATTAATTAAAAGTCATTATTCAAATTAATTAAAGTTAAGAAGACAAAATAAAATAAACCAAATGTGCCCGTAGCCATTGCATTATTAAATATATATTTTTTTTCTATTGTAGAATTCTAACCAATAATGATAATCCGTAGAAATTAGGAAAAAAAAAATTTTTTTAATTGGTTACCATCCATTTTATTAACAAATAACAACATGTGCTTTAGCCGTAATTTTTTTTTTGTATGATTGGTGTAATGAACAGTTTGTTTCTAAGATTTTAAAAACGTGTGAATAGTGAATAATTTGAATTTTACAACAAAGACTCAACGGATTATTAGTTTGATTTTTTTTTTTATTTATTTAAAAATATTTTAATAAAATGTATCACTCTAGTCTTAAGACTTACTTAAGGGTAAGCCGATAGTTTAATATTCGTTTGTTGCCGTGCATCATCTTGGTTGTATTAGATGAGTGCAATGGAGTATAATCCGGGTTTTCAATTGTAATTAGCAGAAAATGATTTACAAAATTTATCAGCTTGCTTATCAAGGTTTCATGAAAAGCTTAAATCCTTGTGACACGCTTTGCCGTATGGTTTAATTTTGTTTTTAATTTTAACTTTAACAATCGATTCGATCGTTATTTCATTATATCGTTTGGTAATTGAAGAAACTTTGTTTTGTATATTATAATAATATTATTATCGAAATGGAAAAGTAAATAACAATAATGTGCAAATTAAGATTAAAAACAGATTTTTGTTTTAATTTAAATTTTTTATAAGAATAGGAATAAGTAAGACATAAATATGGCTGAAAAATACTCAAAATATATTATAATAAGAAAATAAGGCAAAAAATTAATAATTGTTTTGGACAATGATGGCTGACGATTGGTGGCTGATCGTGTTAAGTAAATTATTTTTAAAATCTTTTCCATATATATTTTAAATGGTAAGTGACACAAATGTGAAAGTTTTGTAATCTAAGTAAGAGGAAACTAAATGTGTACCGTTTAGTGTAGTACGGATTTACTACAGAATTGCATAATGAAGCCGATTATATTTTGTTAAAAAAGAAATTAAAAGATTTAACCGATAAGTGCAGACTTTCTTTGTGCCACGACTACCTCGAATTACGTCTATCTTAAACAAATAATAAAATTTTGCTTTCTTTTAAGGATAATGCTCTTAAAAATTTTTGAATTTATTATTTTTTATATACCCCATAAGTTTGAGTGATGATAAATTTGACGAAATAACTGCCATTTTTTTTATTTGAATTCATTCCTTGTTTATCTTTTTTTTTATGTAAAATAACCGTATCTCAAAGTTTATAATACAAAATAATGTTTATCTAACCGGAAGACAGTTTCTCTTAATATATTTTTTAATCATTGTGATTTAATTCTCCCGAAATAATATTATTATTAATTTTTTTTTTTTTAATTGTGTTAAAACATTACGCAATGTACTTAATTTAAATTTTATTTACTTTAAACTACTTGACACATTCCCAATATTAATTAACTAAAATCCTTAGTTTAAATAATAAATTATTTTATTTTTAATTGTAAAAAAAATTATATATATATATATAAATAAAACAGTCGCAAAGAGGGTATAGAGGGTGGATTTTTATACAAAATTTTCTAAAGAAAACTAATTTTTTTATAAAGAAGAAAAAAAAAGAAGTTATCCATGCCTTGTATAAAGTGCTTAGTTTGTGCTAATTAATTAAATAATTTTTTTTTTTTTTTTTGTAATTAAAAGCAAAATTATTTATAAATTAACAAAAATGTATTTTGTAAAATAAATAAATTATTCCTAGAGTTTAAGTAAGATGTAAAGATGAGAGTTAAAAAATTTCATAATAAAAATAAACAGGCTAATAAAACAAGTTATTACTAATCAAATAATAAATTAGGATAATTAATCCCTAATAATTGTTCACAAAACAAAGGAACAATAACAGCAAATATATTAAATAATTAAATCATATAAAAGACATAAAAGTATTGTAAAATTAATTAAAAGACAAAGTAATAATGAGTTTAGAGATTAAGTTTTTAATAAAAGAAAAATAATTAAAAAAAAAATGATCAAATATGTGATTTCTTTAAAAAAAATTACAGGGATCGTCTATTTTATCAACCAACAAACACTGATTACTATTTACACTTTTATAGAATTTTGGGCGTGCTTTTGTTAAAGTTTCTTAAATACTCTACTTAAATAATAGAGCAAAAAAAAAAAACAAAATACTTTGAACTTCGAAATATATTCTGCTTTGATTTTTTAATAAAATTATTCAACAACATAAGGAATAAAATTTATCCTGAAATATTAATAATAATAAGAAATAGAAAAGTCAAAAAAGCGCCACAATCCAATATTTTTGTTTAACTTTAATTCTGTAGAGGCTAATTTAGATTTTGTGAGAAAAGCGCACGATTGAGACATCAGCGTATACTAGATTAAAGTAAATCTAAGAGCTTTGAATCTAAACCATATTTAAACAATCACCAAATGATTTAGTGGCTTCCTTTTTTTTATTTAGTTACCTACTCATCGGTAACCTATTCTTAAGTATTAGTGCTACCATCAAAATAATACTACAATATTTCAACTGAAAAGAATTGTCTTGAATACGCCACGGCTTTAATGTATGAAGTCCTTGTTTTTAGAATACACAAATTGTGTACAAGGGTTTCCAGTATCCAAGTATCAATACTTCAAAAGAGAAATACCGATACTTTAATATAATCATGTAAATACAGCATTACTGGCTTTTTTTATATTTTTTTCTAGGGAGTTTTTTATGATTTGCATTGAATTTTTGTAACAAAATAAAAATGGCAGTTTGGTTATAGAACACAAAAAACTTAAATTTACAAAAATTTTTAAATATATATATTTTTTTTGTAACGCAGAAAATATATATAAAATACAGTTTTGATTCGCATACTACTAATGCACATATATATTTCAAATATATTTTGTATTCCTAGTATGAGAAATGTAATAAAAATATATAAAATAAATTAATAAATTAATAGGAATAAGTGTTTCCTTGAAGCAAGAATGAGAAAAAATACAGTATCGGGAGTATGGGTATTATGAAAAAGTATCGAAGTATTGATACTAGCAAAATCCTCCGATACTGGAAATCCTAGATAGTACTAATGATACTAAGATAGTTTCTTATTTTCCCAAAACAGCATATTGTGAAGTAAATGAAAAGAAGAGTTCTATAAACAAAATTCGGGTTCGTGACAAGATTAGTTAATAGAAACATATTGTGATTCAGTTATTCCTGTAGAAGATGGGTTATACTTGGGACAAATTATGCACTGACCTCTGAATTAACCTAAATCTTTATATTAATTTTATTTTTTCTTTAATAAAAATATTTGCTTATGGAGCGCTCTAGTGCGATTAGCTTGTGGGTGACACAGTATGTTAATATTATTGTAGTTGGAAAGACAATGAGCAGATGATAAATTCGTTTGCAAGAAAAATGTGTAAATCGCAATTGTCGAAGTCATTTTCAAATGGAACGCCTAACCATCGGTCTTCTTTCGCTCAAAATTGAGCAACCAATCCTTTAAAACAAATATCCACAAATATTTAAACACCAATCCTTTTGATTATAATTCCAATTGACATGATAGCTTCGGCTACTCATAATTATACTGAAAATAATAAAGCCTAAAGATGTCAATATTTCAGCATAGAAAAAAAAAATAATAAACCAAAAATTTAAAAATTTATAAAATAAAGAATTTTTTTTTTTTTTCATTTAAATAAAAGAATAAATATTAAATTGTAATTAAATTTTTTTCTAATATTCCTTTTATTGTAAAAATGCAATAATTATTTAAAAGATTATTATTTACAAAATTACAGCGTTTATTTTATCTGACCGATGATACAAAACGTAATTAGTCTAGTTTAACTAACATTTGATGCAACAATTTTTCTGGAATTTTTGAAAAATATTATTAGTGTTTCATTTTCATAATTTAACTAAAGAGAAAATAACAGGAAATCTGAAAATTTTATGATTTTAAATTAATAATCCGTATTAAAAAAAAAAACTTGGTTTTCCTCTTATTTATTGGCATAATTTATTGATTAAAAACCCTTACATTGAAAATGGTTTTCGCGATTGTGGGTATCCTTTTTAAAATTTTATGACGGAATCGTCACAAATTTATTATATTTTCAATGATAACAAAATCAATACTCTGTGTACAACCTAATTGTTTTTTTTTTAATTTTTGTTAAAACGTATGCAATTTATATAAAACAAATTTAAAAAAAAATTCAAGAATACAAGTGAAGAAACAAAATTTGTCCAGTGGGTCATTTTCCTGTCATTTTGGGCCTGACGACTCAAAACTTTAGCCAAAAACAACGTAATACGGGACAAGCTAGAAATTTCGGAACTAAACCTTAGCTAGTGATAATAAGTTAATAAAAATAATAAGTTATGTGTATAAGGAGAATATTTCTTATAGACGCCAAAATTCTCGCAATACAAAGATGTTTTAAGATTTTTTAATGAAAAGTATGTGTTAAAAAAAACAGAATTTCCGCGTAAAAACTTGTAGACTACGAGAGATTGTCAGAAGGATTATAAGGAGAGTTATAATGCATTTAACTAATATAAGATAATTCAATTAAGATATTTAAATAGCCAATTAGTAATTTAGATTAAGAATGAAATGTTGATAGTTGAACAGTAAAAAAAAGATGTACATTTTGTTTGTATCGTAAATATATTTAATTAACAAAAGTTCAAATTACTGATATCGAAAAATGAAAATTACCAATAATTTTCGAATCTTTTTTGCTCATCAGTTAGGTAAATCGCATTTCTGACAAGGCAAGCATTGATTTAATTACACTAAATACATGATCAAAATTTTATATTAAAATATCTAAATTTATTATATTTATTTTTCTTGTTTTGAAAAGTGTTTGTTCAATTTACGGAAATGTAAACAAGAATTACGGGTATTTAATTGTTGCAGTACTTATGCTGCAAATCTTCTGCGTATTATGTTAGATTGCTTTCAAACTAAGTCAGTCCATATTTTGAATAATTTTTATTTATATTGAAGGGGTGAAAAGGCACAAAATGAATATGAAGAAAATGATAACGATTTGTTCTCATAGAACCGCGATACAATGGAACGCCTTTAAAATGTCCACAAATACTTAAAATCCAAACCTTTTAAACATGTTAAATGAATTAAAATGTTATAATATTAATATTAAAATACATAATAAGATCGGACATTAAAAATTTATTTTAGCTTGTTAAATCTAATTTTCTGGATTGCCAGTTAATGAATTTAAATTTTTTAATTTTAGGAGAAAGATAATAAGTGTATTTAAGTAAGTTCGAGTTGCTTTTCAATATGTTAACTAATTTTGAATTTTACAATTTTTGTATACGTTTATCAAGCTCAGCATAACGCATTTAGAATAGTTGGAACAGTTAGCTCACTAAATATAACCATCCTAGTTCCATCCTTAACGAAGCCTTCTAAAATGAAACAGTTCAGTTGAAAGGCTAAATATTATTAAGATTTGGACAATTTTTTTTAGTTATCTTCTTATTACAAGGAGTGCAAAACCATTATTTGTAACCTAACGCTATAACGTTACGTAATATATCAGAATTAAACTATTGCGAACTTCATAACGAAAACGTAACAAAAAGCAAAATTCTGCAAAAATTTGTAAAATATTTACGTAGCCGAACGATTATTATTTATTATTAAACTTTATTGAATTTTATTATTTATTTATTTATTATTAAAATTAGTAAATGATCAGAATTTATTTTTTATTAATTATAATATTTTTAAAATTAGAGCAATGAGTTATGAGTGAGTTATAAAAAAATTATACGGTGCTGCAACAAAAATCGTCCAATGAGCAATGGTCCTATGATCAATCGTCAACTGTGATCAATCGTCCGGTGACCAATCGTCCAATTACAGTAAGCAGACTGTATTAGTTCTATTTTTTTGTTGATCCTTTAAATAAAGAAAATAGGATAAAGAAAAACTCTGTTTAATTTTATTTTTATTTTTTATTTAAATATCATTAGGAAAAAAAAAATGTTTTTGTCTCTGTCACAATATGTGGAAAAACGTATCTGGAAATTCTTCAAATTAAATTCAAAAAACTTTAAGCCGTTTAAACAATCTATTTTAATGGAAATTCAATTTTTAACGATCAAATATAAAATGGTATAATTTTGTAAAAAGTTTCTAATGCATGCTAATGCTTTCCATATAAAGTAATTTACTGATTATTTAGATAAAATAATTATTTAATTTATTACACATATTTATAACATGACGTGAGTACAAAATATAGATTTTTTTTTAATCACAATTACCGCGAATAAATATTTGATTAAAATTATTTTTTTTTTTTGATTCACTAAGGCCAAGAAATTACAAGAAATGTGTAAATAATTCTTGAAAAAGATTTAAAAAAAAAATTGAAAAATTAAACTTTTAATATTTATACCAAAAAAATACTATAGATATCGTGGAAGTTAATGGGAGTGATCGTATGCAAAGATAATCATCATTTATAGTGTAAATACGAGTTATAAACAGTTGCTGCTATTAAAATTTTTGGTTTGGATCAAGATTATGTAAATTCATTCTGACGCTTTACACTAGCATCGCTTAAAATTTGAATTAACAGAAGTTTGCAATGAAACTAAAACACTAACTAATATCTCATAATTGTAACAACGCAACATAAGAAATTATTTCACACAGCAAGAAAATTAATAAATTTAATATTAAAAGCAATTATCTTTAAACATTAAATAGATTTCAAGCTTACGAAAAAAGATGAAGATATTTGGAAGACAATATGGAAAACAAATATAGTTTTTAGGATTTGTCGTCTTAGAAATTTTCTGAACATTAAACTCTTTTCTGTGTGACAAATCATCAATATTACAAATACATTTAACAACTAAGCTGAGACGTAGCGTTTATCACCTAAGCAATTTATCTAAAACAAAATTTTAGATAAGAAAGAGTGATAGTATTGTAAGCGCCACTAATTTTATTATTTGTGTACGGTTATTAAGCAATTAAGTAATTAATTAAAAGAGTGTATAATGTTTTTTAAAAAATCATAATTATCCAAATACAAATTTTTCTTGAAACAGTTGTATCTTTTTTTTTCTATTTACGTTTATTTTAAGTAGATACTAGATTATAGCCACCATAACACCACTTGCTTTAATTATAAAAAGCTAAACAAGAAGTTTAAAGATCCTCCCATCCATCAAAAAAACTAAAATATCTTTCGATTGATTCCAAATTTCATCGACTACTTCTTCTAGATCGTCTTGAGATTCTAAGTCGGTATAGCCAAATTTTATTTATTTGAATAATGAGAAGTAATTAATAATTAATTAATTTCTATAGAAAATCTTTACAAAAATAATTTGTCATGTCAAATTATGTCAAACAAATGGCATACAGTCAGGAAAGACGCTTTCAGAATTTTCTTGCCATGCCAAAATATTATGTAATCTCTTTTTTATTCAGATTACTTCAGATTTTAAGCATTATTGAGGAATAGAAAAAAAAAAAGCGATACACATTCAAAAGAAAATTAATCATCAGCTATTTTAACTGTTATAAATTCCAAATAAATGTATGTCAGGTACTATAGAGACTATAGAGTTATGAAAGAAAGAGAGTTATAATACAGAATAAATATTTATCATATTATTGGTTGTATATTGCTAGGGAAGCGCTATCTAAATAATGGGTGCCATAATTCTAGGTCGCCTAGAATACTATAAAATTTTTGCTTACATTAATTATATTATTCATTATTATATTTAAAAAAAATATTTCATAAGTTTTAAACTATTGGTATTTGTGATTTTCCTTTACTAAGAAATAAATTTAGCTGGCAAAAAATCAAAGCATTCTTCTTGCGTTAATCATGAACTGGTTAAAATACGTTATACACTTGAGTATAATTAACTCTATTCCTATTATTACTAATAAGTATTATAACAAAAAAAAAAAACATTTTCACATATTTTTATATCACTTTTAAAAATATCTGTGGAGGACACAAAACACAACATCATAAACTATCTTTAGAACAATACATTTATTTTTCCACAACGTCTTGAGATAAAAGACTTTTTGGATAAATATATGACTTAGTTGAGACCAAAATATCATATATATGGATGGAACTATTTATTAGCATCGTAAAATAACGTGAAGGTAAATCAAAGAATAAAATCTTTCCAACTATAATAATTACTGATAATTTTTAAATGATTTGTCTAAAAGCAGTGGTTCTTAATCTATGTAGCTTCCAACACCTCTCCAATTATCTAAGAATATCCACGCACCCCATATCACAAACTATTATTTATTATATTATTTTAAAATGTACAAATTGTGGCTTAAATATTGTATTGACGCCTTTTGTGTGTTGTTTATTAAATTTATTATACAAAACATTAATATCTATCATTAATATGTCTTTTATGTGTATAATAATATTGCATTAAAATGTTTTCATATATTTCGCCATTCACAGATGGTATCATTAGAGATATATTTTTTCTATCACTTATCAATGGCACCATGGTTTTGTTAATTAATTATTTTTTAAGAAAATGAGATTTTTTTTTATGATAAATTTAAAATGAGTTTTTATAATTAAAATATATTATCACCCCCAGGTATGCAAAAATACACTCACTGGGGGTGCGTGCATCAATGGTGAAGAACCGCTGGCATAAAGGATCCGCAACAAAAATAACAATATTATTAAAAAAATACAACAAAAAAGACAAATCCAACAAAGAAAAAATAAAGAAACATTCCAGTCACAACACAGCCAAAAATGAATTAAATTTAAATAGAAATGTTGGCTCAAAGCCAAGAAAAACAATTTTTTTTTATATTTATTCCACAAATAAAGAATCAGATAAACTACATAGATAATTAAAAATTCTGAAATTTTTAACATATATAATTAGCAATTATTATAGATAAAAATGAAAAAAAAAAATGTATACGAAAGAAATCCATGTAAAAAAAAACGTAAACGAATCCACGTTTTGCTATGAAAAAATATTATATACAAAAAAGCTCTTATACATGCTGCAATTTGTTTATTTTTCATTACAAAATCAACACGACTGACACGCCACTAGGCGTTTTAATTTGCAACTATAAAAACTAAGGAAAAGCTCAATCTGTTGTTGTTGTTATTATTATTGTTTTTACATATGGCGTACTGTGCGGCGTCGTCATTTTTATTTTAAAGAAATAACATTTCACTTTAAAGTGGCTCTTTAAAATAAAATGAAATTTATGTAACTTGAATAGATTTGACAGAACAATAATGAATCCTCTCACACTGTGTATATGCACACGATAGTTTAGTATGAATAAACGAAAAATTTCTTTAAAGAGCGGGACATTGGTAACCAAACATAAAAATAAAAAAAAAACTATGCGTTGGTTGGTTAATTTTTGTATACACTGCTACCCAGCACTTAGCTATGCTAGGTACGCTAATACACTCATGCACAAAGAAACCAAACGCACACTCATGCCCGTTTGCATGCGATCGCAACGATATACCAAACAGCACACAAGCAAACAATACAAACTAACAGAACTGTCAACAGTAAAATCATAACACTAAAATACTTCAATCATTTCGATTGCAATTTTCGTGGCTTTTTGATTTAAAATAAAAATTATTATTGTTCCTGTGGTAAATGTATTATTTTTTTTATATTATTTATTAAAAAAAAAGTGTGTAACAAATATTTACGTGTTACTTAAATAAAAGTGTTATTAAGAAATAAAAGGAAACAATGGTTAAAATGCCATCGATAAAAAATGACAGTGATGGCGATGGTGAGATGTCGGGTCCAGAATCAGAACATTCCGGTTCCAGTAGGGCACATGATCGTGATTCCAGTGGTGAAGAAGCCGATGAGGCTGATTCAGATGACTCCTCCGAAATGGACGAAAACGAGTGTGAACGCCGTAGAGCAGAATGCATCGAAAATTTAGGTTAGAATTATTTTGTTTATTTAATTTGGATGCATTACTTGCTTATGTCAAAATAAAAATATAAAATTTTGTTTTCATTAATAGGAAATTTAGAGAAACAATTCACAATATTACGTGATCAATATTATCGCGAACGAATAAATCAGGTCGATATGCAACTGTCGGAGGTAAAATGCGAGCGTTCCCAAGAATATTTAGAGCCCCTACAACGTCTTAAGGATAATATGCGAATACGCACCGAGGTTGCGGGCATTTTAAAACATTATCGTATGAAAAATATCGATCATAAGTTTTGCTCAGAAAAGCAGGCAGCTCTCGAACATTTTGAGGTAATGAATCTGCATTTTACAACTTTTAGTTTTCCAAATTAATAGCTTTAATTTTTGACAGAGTGAAAAGCGTTTATCGATGGACACAATTTACGATGAGTTAATGGAGAAAATACGACGCTTGGAGGAAGATCGTCATAATGTAGATATATCATGGGCTGACTGGGGCACAATACAACGAACAAATAAAGTGCGAGGTCCAGGTCGTAAAAAAGCAGTTACAGTCACTGGGCCATATATTGTTTATATGCTCGCTGACGATGACATTATTGAGGATTGGACTGTGATTAGAAAAGCGTTGAAAAGATCATCGGCGGCAGCCACTTGATATTAGATATATATCTCGTTATGGATGGACAAAATGTATAAAATGAATTGATATGAGAGATAAAGAGAGATTACTTTAAGCTTAGTTTATTAACGCTATGGATAAATATTATATTTAAAATTAAAAAAAAAAAAAACATTTTTTAATAATAAAAATAAGTAAATTTTATTAAATTAAATCTTTTATTGACTAAATAAATAGAACTGCTCGCAACGTGCAAGGATTTTTTAGAAACCCTTTTTCAATAGGAAATCCTTTACAATACCTTCAAAGTCACCCTTAAAGAATACTTGACCACACATTTCATTTATTCGGCTCCCAATTTTCTTGCCCACAATTCTTTCTATTTCGTTCCGTAAATCATTTTCCAGCTGCCAAATATCGCCGTCAATGAATCGAATCATCGTTAATCTACGTTGGCCACGGTATCCTCGCTTTACATAAACCGGTAACATGTGATTCTTTGTTCGGGCAATAAAATAATTTTCCTTAATTAAACTACTTGCGGTAGGTGGCTTCCACCCTGAAGGATATTCAGACTTTATTTCTGGCTTAGGTATTAACTCTTTACCTAATAAACGTTCAACGTACTGCCATTCAGATGGATTTTTAATAATTTCAATTTGTGGTTGTTTTTCAATATTCTCTAATACTTCTGAACCACGAAAACTTGAATAAAATCGTCCTTCTACTATTGGTAACGATGAATTTGTTTTCCATTTAAAACTGTTGCCGTTAACCAAAACATCATTGTTTTTGTTTTTATTAAGAATCTACAATGAGAGAGTAGAGAAGAAAATTATTTACAAAAATAATAATAATAAAAACGGAAATAGAATAAAAATAATAATTTTTAAAGGTGTTAGTGAAAGAGAGGGAAATTCATTGTGCTATGGTAGCTTTTAACAGCATAAAAAAAAGTTAAAATATAAACCAATGAACGCTCAGAATTCAGCAAGATAACGAGAGAAATTTTACTATTGCTACCAATTACATTAAATTTTTTGCTACAAAAATTTTATTTTTTGTTTTCTTCATACATTCTTTTACTTAAAAGTTAACTTTACTACCGACATAATCAATCTGAATCTACCATTCAGCAGCACAAAATGTGACGCTTTAAAACCAAAAAAAAAAAGAAATAAATATTTTTTTTTTTATAAAGAACGGAATTACGGAAAATATTTTTTAAATATTATTTTGGGTTGTAAAGGGTGGTGTTTTTTTTTTTTTTTAATTATTATTTTTTTATTGTGTGATTTATTTGCAACAGTAGTTATATGGTAAGTTATATTTATTTTAATATTTAACAAAAACTTTTTACCCCTAAATATGAACTGCAGACAAATATACCACGAGTAATAATTATTTTCGGACTATCGGAATCGCTAATTATTATTTTTTTAAAACTAAACAATATTACTTACCGGTTTATTATCTGCTATTGTTGATAATAATTTGCTATGATTTAATAAATTATTTTGCTTGAGAAAATATGAAAAACTTTTTTGACTACGGAAAAGAATGTTCGCCATTTTGGCTACCAAATTATAAATGACAGAAAGCAATGTAATATATGAAAAAAATATTTATAAGCGCAGCTCAACTATATTCATAATACAATAGCACGATAGAAATATGTGAATTATGCATGTGTTGAAACGTAAAGTTTATTTTATTCTAAGAGAGAGCGGATCTAGCTGTGAAGAGAGTTTTTATTTTAACTTTAACAGTGGTGTCGTTTAATACTTATGTAAACAAGGATAAACTATAAATTTAATAAAGGGATCATAAATTTCTTGAAATAATTTCATAAAAAAATATTTAAAAAGTAATTGGCATGGATATATAATATTCTTGCAATAATTTTACCATTAAAAATTTTTTTCTAAAAGCAAAAATGATTAAAACGGAAATCCCTTATTTATTTATACGTTTCACGTCACTGTCTTATTATTTTGGTAACAGCTAGTAGTATTCAATTTTTGCTAACAGCGCGCCGATGGTGTTAAAAATAATGTTTTTTTAACATATACACGAGAGCAATGCTGAGCATTATCTACACGAAACATCCATCCGTTACACACACACGCGCAGCTAGACTGTAACGCACACTAGAAAATTACTTATTAATCTAACTTCATACAGAAGTTACAAATCAAATATAACAACAAAAAAGACATACATTTTTTTAATAATTAAATTCCATTAATTAAATAAAATGTAATTTTTAAACAATTGAAATAGAATGATTATAATACATTAAAGTGTTGATAAATAAAGGAAAATTAGTGAAAAGTATATAAAAGAGTAAAATAATTTCAATAAAAAGTTTTCACCATAATGTCAAAAAAGATTTTTTGTTAAGAATTCTCTCTTGAACGAGAGAGCATTCTTGTTATTGTTGTGTGTGTGTGTGTAATAAAAACTCACGCACACATTCGCAACTTTGTGCTTCTAGTGACTTAAAAAAAGTAAATTGTCGGAAAATGTTGTGCTTTCTGCGACCGACGCACATAAAATAGGTGGCGTTGTATTTTATTGTTGTTATTGCATTAGATAAACAAAGTAAACATTATTAAAACGAAAATGTGGTTGACAGAGATGGGTAGAATGTAAAAAAAAAATTAATTTTATTTTTATTATTATTTTTTTTTTTTTAAGTTAAATAAAGTGGAGAGTTTGTAAGGAATGGATTGGATATTTGTCTGATGGGAGAGGAGACGATGGTGAGTTTTATTATTATTATTTTTTATTTTTTTTTTTACAATATTCCAAAAAAATATAATTTTTATTAAAAAATGTTTTTCATTCTAAATTATTTAAATGTGTTTGTGAATTTTCATTTATAAATTTTCGTTTCGATGTTGTTTTTTTCTATTGTTGCTTCATTTTTAAAAATTTATTATTATGTGATTGTGTTTGTGCATGAAAAACTGTGCGATTTTTCCAAAAGCAAAGCGAATGAAAAAACAAAAAAAAAAGCATAAATTTTCTTTTGCTACTTTGCTACTCAAATTCGTACTCATCAATATCAATATGTGATTGTGTGCACGGCAGTACCGTACGTAATGGTTTGTTGTCGCTGTAGTTGTTTTTTTGCTTTGCTTTTCTTATTGTTTGGAGTTTTTTTTTTGTTTTAAAAAAAAAGTAATGAAAAGCGCATTGTGAAAATTATAAACTTTGTTGTGACGTCATTCTAAATGTATTTTTTTTTTCAAACTTTTTTTTTGCATCAATTTGTTTCTTTATAAAAAAAAAAAATTTATACAATGAGAACCAATCAGAAGTAAATTTTTTTTTTAATAAAATTTCTGTAGCTGCTACCAAATTGACAAATGTCAAATGCAAAACGAAAAGGAATTTTCTGTGTGCGCTGTGAATAAAAAAAAATTTTTTTTTGTTGGATTGTTGTGTGGTTGCTGGTGTTTAAGTTTAGCAATAAGCAGGCGAGCTATTTTAGCAAATATTAAATGCAAGTAAAATAGTTTGTAGAAATTTTTTGAAAATATTTTATTTCATATTTAAAAAATATCTTTTGTTTCTGTCAGTGGCAAAAGCTCCATAGTTTTCTTTTTTTGTTTGTGTTAACTGTATGATATATGTTTATAGATTTACCAAATTTTCTATTTTAGTACTAAGGTCGTCTCGTCTCCTAGCTTTTATATTTTCTTACTTAATCGACTTCAATGTGGATGGTTAATGTGCGCAGAACACAACATTGTTATAGATTAAGTCACACATTGATATATTAAAGCTTCGTCGTGGGCTTAGGCGTTTTAAAAACTAAACCGGAGCTTTATTCAACGTGGGCGTCGCACAAAAGCTTTGTTTATATTTTGTATTTACGTGACTTAACTTTTTTACCTAATTATTTTACTTGATTCGACATTTTTTTTCATTGACTATTTTTTTATAGCGGATTCTGATTTTTTTTTGTTGGTTATAAAAAAGCTTTTTCATTAAGCGACGTCACGTTTTTTTTTTTTTTTTCTCAATTCGGTTTTACTTAAGCTGGATTGGTTTATATTTTTTTGTTTTCTTCTCTGTTATGTTACTAAAGGTGTTTCTAACCTCTTGTGCTTTAATGGTAAATAAAAAAAATCATATTTAATTAAATGGAATGATTTCATTTTGCTGTGGTGGCCGCTTTTTTAACAACTTGAACAAATTATTTTTCAATTTCATTAATGTTGTTGATTTTTCATATTTATTTTTGTTGCTGTTTTGAAAGCTTTTTTTTTTGCTGTCTTGCAGGATGAGTTTTTTTTTTATAATTTTTGTTTTTGTAGAAATTTGCCATGTTTTTGTTATTTATTTACGTAAGGCTTCACTTTATCAGAAACTCTTGTTGTATTAATTTCTTTTGTTTAAGGATGTTACAGGTTGTAGATGATATTAATTTTATTACCGGATTTATTTGTTTATTTTTAAATAATAAATCTTAAGTTTTTGTAATTATCTAAATTATTACATTCATATTTACAAAAATAAAATTATTTACTAATTTACTTAAGTCTTGTCAAGAAAGGAAACAACTTTAATGAAGAATTTCCTTTTTATATAAATTTGAAAAATACTCTTTTTCTCCTGTTTTATTTTTTTTTTTTGTCATATGTTAAACATGTTAATGCCTTCAGTATGTTGCGTTAATCATGTAAAAGTTGACTTATCTATAAATTTAAATGGCGGATATACATTTTTTTTCAATTCAATAACACAATATACATGCCACACTGACGTGATTGCATGTGTTTGTGGGTTATTATAGACAAATGTTGGTTGAAAAAGAAAAAATAAATAAAAACTTCTGTAGCGTTGTTGTTATTCTTGCTTAGCGTAGAGAGAAGAAAATTAATTTTGTGTTTTGTTTCTAGTACTTAAACTTTTTTTTATTTATTTTTATTTCTAGCTTTGCTTTACTAATTTTCTTTTCTTTAATTACTGTTATAATTAATGCTATGTGTTGTTTTGTTTTTAGGAAAAATTTTCATTAAATTTTTTTTTTTAATACTTATAAAAAAATAAGAAACAAAATGGAAGAAAAAATATCTGAGCTTTTATTTTACATTTTTCGTTTCATTTTTTTGATGCGTTTTATTCTTTCATGCGATGCTTTATCACGATATGATTCGTTGAATTACATTATTTTTGCTTCTCCGCGAAAAGCTTTCTAGTGAAGAACATAGAAGAAAAAATGTATTGAATTTTTAAAGCTTTCATCAATTTTTATTTTCACAATGTTTTGGATTTTTTTTTTGTTGTTGGTTATATTTTTATATTATGCTTTGGGTTATAAATAAGAGCGACTTATGTTGCGCACTAGTTGTTGCGCGTTTGTTGATGCTTTGCCTGCCAGTCAGCTAGCCTGCCTGCTTGGTTCTTGAATTGAATTTTAATGCTGATAATTTATTTTTATATAATTTTTTTTTCTTGTCTTTTTCTTATCTCTTATTTTGTGTTTTTTTTTTTTTTTTTTTTTTTTTTTTTTTTTTTTTTTTTTTTTTTTTTTGTTTGCTTTGGTTGGTATGCTTGCTTGCGTTAGAACTGCTGCTGCTGTTGTTGTTGTTTTTATTTTATGACTTCGTTGGTTGGTTGGTTACTTACTTTGTATTTTCTCGTTAAAATTTTTATTTTCTATAAAATGTCCTTGGGTTTTTCTTCTTTTCTTTATATTCTTTTATTTTTGTCGTCGTTGTTTAATCTCTCAACGTTGTTGCTTTTCGTGTCTTTTTCTGTTACTTGCATTCTGTTGTGTTATGTGGTTTTTCGTATTTATTTCTTATTATTTGGATGAGTTTTCTCCTTAATTTAAGGTTTTAATTTTCCTTTTTTTTATTTTAAAGTGTCTGCTTAGTTTAGTTATATTTTTGGTTATGTTTTTTACTTTTAAATAATTATTAATAATAAGGATGTATATTATTATTATGAGTATTTATTTTAAGTTAATAATAGTTATATAGGATATACTATATGCCCGAAAGTTCGTAAATTTGATTTTTTAAATATATTTTTATGAATATTTTTAGAAATCATAATTTTAATTCATTGCTTGATTATGAAATTTTAATTCTAGGATATTTTTTTTTATTACATCTTACATGACTTTCTTAAAATTATTAAACAGAAAAATAAAAAAAAATTGCTTTCGTCATCGCTTTTCTATAAAATTAAAAAAAAAAAAAAAATTCCTAATATTATGCATTTGGCAATATTGTTATTGAATTCCCTGGCAATAAATCCTACTGTAGATTGATAAATGTATTCTCATTTTGTTAGACATAATTCCTCTTGTTCGCAAGTCTATTGAACACTATCAACAAAAAACCTTTCATTTCCTTGGATTACAATATTTTTAAAACAGAAAATGGAATAAATATGAAAATCCAATTATCTAATTGTAGGTAGTGTAAGGATTCTTTAAATAATATTACTAAAAGAAAGCTTCATTGTCTTATGCTTAATAAAACTTTGCTTCCATTTTATTTAACAGTTTAATGTTATATTTTTCATCTAGCTGTATCTTAATAATAATTGGTTATTGTTGTAGTTCTGAATTAAATTTTTTGTATTTTGCAGCCTTAGTCAACAATTCCTTTAAATAAATTTATTTATTTATATAATAATGTCTCAACAATGTTTCATGTACTACGCACGCTGTTGTCGATGGTCATTGTATTGAGTGTCTCTCGTATTTGTAGCACAAGCGCAATAGTTCTTACCCCTTGGTCATGACGTGAAAAGATTTTTTTTTTTTAATATTTTATTCGAGACATAATATTATGGAAGGTCGTTTGTAAAAATTGTTTGTAGCATAGCGTAGTATTATATTAGGGATGTTAGGGGCTGCTTATGAAATTCATTGATGACAAAAAATATTTATCTATTGAAATTTTATTTTTTATGTCTAATCTTGTTTCACAACTTTTGTTTAATTTAACTGATAAAAAATAAAATAAAAATTTATTTTATGTAGAATTATTAAGAGAGAAAGATAGAGAATAGATTTTATTTGCACAAGAGACAATTAATATTTTTATGAAACAAAACTTTATTTGTTTGTTGATCAGAGTCCTTATAACAAAGACCTCTATGGGATAATAACGGCTAACGGAACACTATAAATAATAATGGTCGAAAATAAAACAAAACAATGATTTAATAAATAAATAACTAATCAAGTGAATCCTTGAATAAGAAGAATCACTTCACAAATTTCAGAAAACCTAATGAAATTTTTTTTTTAATAGGGTTTGAGGGAAGTTACTTATTATTAGGAAGTATTAGATTGTATTTGTATTTTAAATTTATTCTCTACGAGGACTTTCGTGACATTATTCTGTAAAAGCTTTATTTTTATTTTTTTTTTTTTATTTTATTTTACTATACGTTTCTGATCTATATGGATTTTTAATTTTTTTTTAACTATTTGAATTATCCACTTGCTGCTCAGGTTTCTATCTTCTTGGGTGTCTTTTATGTATTATTATATTTCCTTATTATGTTGTTGTTATTATTCATCAAATATTTGCGTTGAAACTGGATGTTTTGCTTCAATATGTTTTTTTTACACATTGTGTATTTTTCTACCAAAAATCAATTTATTTTTATAAAAGTCTCCTGTATATAACTATATTTTTATTTCTATTTTTAATAGAATATGATCGTCCTTCACATTAATTTTTATTGATTTATAATTATAATTTGAAAAAAGTTTGCAGGTGATAATAACACACGCTTTGCTTGTTTTGTGGTTAGAATTATTAAAGAATTCATTTTTGCATTGAATTAATAATAAAGACCAGTTGATGTGATTTTGTTGTTTTACAATAATTAAGTATATCTCTAATTGTTATTGAAATTAAGGTTATTTTAGACCGTTGTTATATAGTAAACAAGAGGGTTTTTATTTTGAATATTGATTATTTAAAAGAATCAAGTGGTTTTGATATTTTTAGTGAAAATAACAATTAGCGAAAGTTTAGTTAAATGTTTTATTAAACATTTATAAGAATTATACTCTAGCGCATATTATTATTATGCAATACATTAATTGATTACTAAGATTTTGCTGGTTAAATAAAGTGATTTGTGGTGTTTCTTGGAAAAATGTTTTTCAAAAAAAATTTATTCGGGAAACCAATTAAACAATATTTTTGTTTTATTCAAAATTTAAATAAGGGTTTGGCAAAATATTTGCTATAATGAGACAAAAATGTATATCGCTTTGGTGCTGAATACTATTGTGATTTGTTATTAAATAAAAAATTCTTTAAAAAGCTTTCGCTAGTCATCATTTTTTGTTTTAACAATTAAAATTTTATATTAAATTTAAAAAAAGAGAAATTATCTAATTTCAGTGTATAAATGTTTTTAATTATTTTTTTCTATTGGCTTGGTTGGTTGGCTTGGCTGTTGTTACATTGGTTGTCATTGCCTGGCTATTTTATGTTGCTTTTACTACTACTTGTTATTATTATTATTTGTCTATTGTTTTTGATTTATTCCTCAATATTGGGGTCACTTCAAAGCTATAAAAAGTTAATTTAATTTAATTTTTATTTTTCATTGTGTGTTTTTAAATATTTTAAGTATTTAAATGCGAATATAAGGATGCTTTATGTTTTATTTTATAAAATAATTGTTTGAGCTTTAGCAATATCAATTTTTTTTTATTATAATTTGGTATATATTGGTTTGTTGAATGGTTGATAAAATTTTAATGATTAGAATGAATTAGAAAGTTAATTTCCACGTCGTTTTAATAACATGTGTGTGACGCTTGCTTTGCTGTTGGCGTTGTCATTGATTTTAATGGTTTTTCATTGGTTAAAAATTATTACAGTTCTTAATTGTTTTGATAGCTCAGTATTGTTTTATTATCTAGTTAATAGTTAATCAAATTATTTGTGTATAGTGGTTAGTTTGGTTGTTGATTTTTGAGCTTTTTAAGCGCTGAAGTTGTTAAATGTCGCGGATAATGCTTATTGTTTAAACAATCTAAATTAAAGAACTAATTAAACTTGAAAAAATTAATTTAAATATTTTTTTTTAGATAAAAACGTTTTGTCTCTTATGTTGTTTGATTTTGTTGACTATTTATAAAGTAATGTGGTTAAATGATAAATATTGGTTGTTAACAATATGTTGTACAATCTTATACTTGTGTATTAATTAAAGGACTATTTTTGGTTTTGTAGAATCTCAGCGTCTCTGTAACTTATTTCAAAGAAACTTTTTCGGATTGTCTTAACATTCCACCTAGGTTCATATAAATTACTTTTAGATAGGCATGTTATACGATTTTTTTAAAAGCTTTCTTGAGCGAACAATATTTTCATTAATTTTTCTTTTTAATAATTAAATTGCAGCTTTTTTTATTGAACAACGTTAATTACTTTCTAATTAACGGAAAACAATAACAATAAATAGCAATAATAAACGGACAACGGACGATTATTACATAATATATTATTATGACAAAGAATACACAATTTTTTTGTTATAAAATTTTTTTAATGCAAATGTTTGTATTTTTGAATAAATTTGTATTTTTTTATTATTTATTTATTTGATACATTTTTCTTTATTGTGTTATTATTAAAAATATATTTTTTTTTATTCTCTTTGCAGTATATAACATCAGCAATAAAACATAAAAACAAATATATATATTTTTTTTAATTTTATATTTTTAATATGAAGAATTAAATAAAAGTTTAAAGGAATTATTATTATAAATTATTTTTGTTTTTATGGAACAAAAGTGTGAGAAGAAAAGAAAGTAAAATATATAACCGAGTAAAGTACCTATAAAAAACGGTCAATAAGAATTTGAATTAACAAAGAAAAGACAATATAACTGTACATACATATAGGAAAAGACAACATAAATGTTGTTTTCTATAATTCAGACGTTAAATATTGAGAAAACATAGAGATTTTTTTTGCTATAATTAATTAAAGATAAAATGTCGACAAGAGAAAGAAAAATAAAATCAAATGCTGAGTCACCAACGCCAATAGTTGTTGCATCAACAGCAACAACACCAACTGCAGAACTAGGTGGCATTGGGAAAAGTATTGAAGCAACAACACCCCCAGCTGTACTGGCTACAACAGTTGTAACACCAACAGAAACAACGTCTCCTGTAATAAGTGAAACAACAGAGAATGCTTCAACTGGTGGATCAAGAACCACAACACCAACAATAAAAGCAACTCCAAAACGTAGAGGTGGTCGTAGTTCGGTTGTAAATCATGAACAAAGTAATGATGGTGCTTCGGATACTTCATCACAAACAAGTGAAATGCATGAGACCACAACAAATATAAATGACGATAATCATGAAAAGGGCATTACAAGTGTAGTGACAGCGTCCACGTCACCCATAACAACACCTACGAGTACGCCTGTAAAAGGACGTCCATCGCGTATAAATGCACAAAAATCAAAGGAAGTTGTCGTTCCAACTGTAGTGCCAGCAGAAGCAGAAAACGACACTGTTGAAGATGCTACTGTACCTAGTATTGAACCATCACAAGCAACAACTGATGAATTAGAAAAAACTGGTGAAGAAGCGATGGAGGCAGTTGACGAAGCTGCAACAACAGATGTCACGTTTGACACTTCAACTAGTGAGACTACGTCTTCTCCAAATAGTAAAAAGAGTAATACTCCACAAGCAACTAGATTAACAAGAAAAGGTGCTAACGGAGATGGAACCAAAAAAGGAAACATAATTAAGCGCAAATCAATACCAATAAGTAAAGTATTTGGTGCCCACAAACGCCGAAACAGCACCGGACGTATGGACTTATCAAAAGGCTTAAAGGATGAAATCAATGCAGCCTTAGAAGGCAAAAAGTTACGCAGTGGGCGTGCCCGAAATGTTGTTGCCGGTAGTGCAAAGGAAATTGTAAAAACACGAAAACGTAAGCGTTTATTATCGGAAAAGGATGGTGTCATGTCTCCTGCAGATATTAAGGAAGAAATAAATGTAGACACTAAAAGCAAGGTTGTTAAATCTGATCCAACATCGGATACTGAATTGACAAAGCTTCGTCGCCGTTCTGATTCGGTATCAAAGTATTCGGATACTACGGATAACTCTAGTTTTAATGATGCTGCAATGGTGACAAAAGACACTGATGACACTATGTCAATCACAGATAAAGATCCACAATCAGCAAGTGATGAGTTAGGAATTGATGAAATTAAGATGGAGGCGCCCGATGATGATGTTAATATATTTTCAAAACTGCCAGATAAAGCAAAAATTTTGGATAAAATGGCACAAAATTTTAATGATACTGTTTCGCATAGTGATGGCAGTATTAGTGCCGATGTTAAGACTGATAATGGAAAACAAGTACGCCGTAGTACACGTCAACGTAAAAGTACTTTAAAAGAGCGCGAAGGTGCTGTAACACCAAAATTAAATAAAATTGATATAAAGACTGAACCAACAACACCATCCACTAGTTGTGGCGATGATATAAGTACGACAAGTATAATTGATGAAACCGCGGACGCTGATACTAATAATCTGTTGAGTCAATCTTCTAGTGATCAAAGTGAAGGAACTCTAAGTAGCGCCAATATAATTGCACCAACTACAACCACTAATGAAGAAATTGATGTTAAAAGTGATGAAGCCAATTCTAAGCCAACAAATATTGCAACTGATAATGCAGATGAAACCAATGCTGGCGATGACAAGGAACAACATACATCATCTAGTCCTGAACCAATAAGTGAGGGAATATCACCAATCAGTGTTAAGCAGTTTTACAGTGAGCCTGCATTTTTAGAAAACAATTTAGGTATTGAGCAAGATCCTAAATTAGGAGAAATTGTACAAGTTCGTGATAAAAAAATAAAAAATAATAATAAAGTGCCTAAAAATGAAAACAATGACAATGACGATAATGCTGCTTTAGTTTCAATAAAAGACGGCGGAAATGGTAATACTGTAATGGTAACAGAAGATTCGCAACAATCAGAAGCAACGACAACAACAAACTTAATAAATGATAGTAATGATGAGGAAAATATTAATAAATTAAATAAGGTTAAAGAGATTATTGGTGTTTTACCTGATAAAGATGATACGAGATCCACAACCACAAATAATAATGATAAAAATTTAAATGAAGTGCCTGATGATAATCAATCAATAATAATAAATAATAAAAAAAAGGAAACAGAAAAGCAGGAAAAACTAGTAACAAACAATAATAAATTGACAAAAAATAGTGATGATGATTTAGTTAAATTACCAAGTGAAAGTGTTGCAATAATTGCTACAACAGCAAAAATAAATAAAATATTAGAAAATGATAAGGATAAAGACAATACAAATGAAAATCTTCTTAAAAGCAATGCTACTGATGATAAGAAAGGCAAAATTATCAATAATAATGATAAAAGTATTGATATGGTCGAAAATTTAAAGGATAATACAAATGGTGAAATTAACGACAAAAAGGGTATACAAATAATTGATGACGGAGTTTTGAAGATTGATAATAAGACCGATGATGGTGACTTTAATGCAGATGATAAATTGACAACTTCCGACGTAACTACAATTAATATAAAATCAGATAATGAGATTGATATCGAGAACGATGATGATTATGAAAACGATGTCGATGCAAAGTTAAATGAAACGCCGGAATCACCAGAAACATTAAAACAAAAAGAGACTCATTTCATGTCGTTAGGATTATTAACACATAAAGCTGCCGTTGAGGCAAAAATTGAGAAGCAACGTAGGCGCCGTGAATTATTACAAACAAATCAATCATCAGCATCATCTGTATCCTCAACATCATCACATTCATCGAATCATTCAAATAACTCAAATAAAAATTCGTCGCGTGATCAGCATAAGCATCAAACATCGACATCAGCCACAAACTCTAATTCAAATAGCAATAATAGTAATAGTTCTAATAGTAAGCATTCAAATGAGTATACGGGAACATTAAAAACTGTGATAAAATTACATCGTCCGAATCAGGATAAACGTAAGACGCGTTTACCATTAAAAATGACATTTCAAAAGGGACGAGCTAAAGGTGCACAGGATAAAGATCAATTAACAATTGGAAATAATATGGATGAGGAAACATACTATACAATTCAAAATGAGGTTTGTTTATGTTTCACTTATTTTAACAAATTTAAAATTTATTTTATTAATTATTTTCCTTATTTTTTTTTTCTTTTTATTAATTAAAGATGGAACACAATTTGGATCCAAATAATGGTGGGCAAAGTCGAAAAACACATTATCGCTCTTATACTAGCAATAATAACACACCAAACGCTTCATTTACTACCAATTCTATAACTAATAATAATAATGGTGTGTGGCTTGTGCTTTTTATTAATATTTCTAATTACAATAATTACACATTAATTACTTTTTACACTTTTGCCCTTACTTTTTTTATTCTAAATTTCTCTATTCAATGCAAAGCTTTTATTAATAATTTTTTTGAACGTAGATAATACATCAGTTCTCGCTATTGGTGGTGTTCCTGGAGACGTTGGTGAGGTAAAAGAAATTCAAAAGGCATTAGTTATACCAGAAAAAGCATCTTCGTTTGGTATACATCCGGGTCGTTTATGTCAAGATCAATGCTTTTATTGTGGCGGGAAATTTGGTCTTTTTGATACACCATGCCATGTGGCACAAATTAAATCTGTTGATAGACAAAAAAGGATCCTAGAAAGTAATTTAGTGATTTCATAAATAATTTTCCGTTACTTTTATTAAATTTTTATTTTATTTTAGATGAAGAAAAATTAACGGTGGATAACTGCCTTTGTGATGCTTGCTATCGTCATATAGATCGTCGTGCTAATTGTCCATATAAGAAACGTTTATCGGTACCGAGTGGTGGAAATGACACTTCATTAGTTGAATTAACTGATAAATCGTTAAATGATTCAAATAATGAACCCGGTGATAGCAGTAAAATTGCGGGCATATGCCATGTATCAAATTGTAATGAACAATCATCGCATGCATTAAGACGTAAATGGTTAGTTAAGATGCGAAAGTCGATAGCACGTTTTATACAATTGGATTTAGATCCGTCACAAATACAACAGGGTATGGTACCAATTTGTGATCAACATTATGATTTGATAAGTCATTTAATGATTTGCGCCTTGTGTAAAAGAAAATTGCCAAGAAATCATATTTTTTATATTGCGCAGGTAAACTAGACGAATAATAACTAAAAATGAGAAAATTTCCTTTACTTATTTTATTTTAAAAATTTTCATTTTTAGGATATTCCAAAATTAGAACAAGCTTTATCTAGTCAGGGAATACCAGTTTTACTAGGTTCAACACCAGTTGTATGTAAATTATGTCGTTACTATGCAAATTTATTATTAAAACCTCAAGAGGGAAAAAATACAAAAATGCAGTTCATTAAAAACTATCGTCGAAGGTATTGAAAAGCTAAAATACAAATTAAATTATTTATAATATTAATGAGATATAATTCTGTTTCAGACTTTTACAGTGTCACAACGTAGAAATATTTGATGAATCAGACTCGGATCAACAAAATCAACCAGACTTGCCACAACAACAATTATTACAACCGGAAATTACAATTGTTGAGAGTAAAAATCGTAAAAATAAAAATCAACAACAAAAACAAGGAATAACAGCTGTTGTCACAAATCGGAATAATAATCGTCAAAATAAATTATCTGATAATAATCAGAATGATGATAATACCGATGATTATGAGAATGAAAATCGTACTGGAAATTTGTTATTACAACCAGGCGTCTCCGCTGGACAAATCATGTTAGACAATGATGTTATGGTTGATTATGATGTGCCGATTATTGATCAGCATCCAGCAACAACGTCAAAACAACATCACCAGCAACATAGTAATAAACCAAAATTACAAAGTGTTTTATTACCCAAACATCAGTTGCAAGCAAAACGCCATCAGCAACAACAACAAATTCAACAGCAGCAACAACAGCAATATCAACATAATAAAGATAAAGAATTAGCCTATGATACGGCAAGAGTTTTACGTTCGAATCCAAATATATCAATGCGGGAATTATTTCCCGGCGAAGAGGAAATGGGATTGCATGTACAGATACCATTTAATGGAGGACAGCGTACGCCAGAGGGATGGACAAAAGTCATTACCACCTTACAATATGATGACGCGACAAAACATTTATGGGAAGAATTACAAAAACCGTACGGCAATCAATCGAGCTTTTTGCGTCATCTTATTTTATTAGAGAAATATTTTCGTAATGGGGATTTAATATTATCGCAACGTGCTACCTGTAATGCAATCAGTTACTCAGAATCTGTACAAAATCGTTTAAAATCCTATGATAATATATCAAGTGAAAGTTTAAACTTATTGCAACAATTAAGTAACGCGCCTATAACCATAACACCAGCAATGCCATTGAATAAAGTAAATAAATTGAGTAAAACTAATGAAGGCACTGTAGCAGGTGTTAGCTCAGCGTCGTCATCCTCGTCCGCATCATCATCCTCTTCAATGACTGGTGCAGCAACAAGTTTATTAAAAAGCAATAACAACGCAGACTCTAATAATAAACGTAAAATATCGCACATTGAAAAAATATCACGACAATTGGCGATAAATAAAGAAATGCAAAATATTCATGTGACGAATGAGAGTTTAACGAAACAGCAACAGCAACAATTGGTAGCTGCAGGAAAATTAATAAATTCCGAAGAGACAACTATTATAGCAAATCCGAGACGTGTCTCGGGCGCTGCACCACCACCGGAATTAATTAGTATAAATTCTAAGCAACAGCACAATTCATCAAGTGGTCAGCAAACAGCATCAAGTCACCATCAACAGCAGAAGAAATCACCATCACCACAAACTGCAACAACTTCTAATAACAAGCAACAATTAATGCAACAAAAACAACAGCAAATGCAACACGATACATCGAATGCAATAAAATTACAAGACACACTCAGTCCGGATGAAAGAACATTCACAAATGGTCGTCCTTGGAAGCCAACTTTAATACCTATACTCTCAGCAAATACCGTAGGTACTGTTGGCCCTCCTTATTATGTTACAGCCGATGGAAGAAGACTTCCCAGTTTGGTTCAAGTTATGTCTGGCGGCAAACCATATCATATCTCAATACACGATTACAATCGTATGTGTATTTTGAGAAGAGAAAAGTTATTGCAATTACAACAATTACAACAAATGGCTGGTAACCAGGTGGTCCAAACAGTAACATTAACATCAAAGTTAGATGATAACAAACAAGTTATAAATAGTGGAAATAATAGTGGTAATAGTAATTGTAGTGCCAGTGGAACCAACAAAAAGGGTAGTGGAAATAGTGTCGGTAGTGGTGGAAGTGTACAAATACCAAATAAAATTTTAGAACAAAATTCAGTTATACCAGTTTCCTCAAACAAAAATCAACAGCAACAACAACAACACCAACAGCAACAACAAGATGTTACATTAAAAGTGCGAAAATCAAATCCAACGTCATTGTTATTAAAAAATCATGTAGTGCCCATAGCGCCAAAACCGCCACAATTACCAAATAGTACAAGTGTTTTACCAATATCATCGCAAACAACGTCATTGCCACCATCAAATGGTAATCCTCATCCAAATTATTTACATATTAATAATCAAAATACTAATTTCCATAATGATAATTTTTCATTAAAAGCAGCTATATCATTGCAACCATCAAATAGTGGTGGTATTTTCAATAATAGCAGCAATCAACGCGGTAATCACACAACAACTTTGTCATCGGTACGTCCAACTTCTGCACAGACGGCACATGGTGTTAATACAACATTTACAGCAACTGGTCTGGATGCAATTATGAAACAAGTGTCTAGTGGTTGTAATAATAATAATAATAATAGTAATAATGCAACAAGTAGTGGTAGCAGTGGTAATAATAGTAATAACAATAATAATAATAATAATCCTATACCATGGTTATGGAATGATAATAATAGTTTAAATGGTAATGTAAATATAAGTCTAAATAATAATAATAATGCTGATAGTAATGCTGCAGCAACAGCATCATTATTATCAAAGATACCAAAATCATTGACTGTAATACCCCAACAAAAGGGACGTTCATCATCTAGAGTGTCGTCGGGTGAGGAACAAAATTAGTGCCTAAATTTTAATTTATAGTGGTTATTATTTTTTATTAATCTTTACCCAATAATAGAGAAAGTAAATAAAAATTAATGAATAAAGAAAAAAAAATATAAATATTTTTATATATAAATATTATAAAAAAAAAAAAAAAAAAAAAATTAAATAAAAAAAAAATTAACGTAATTAAAAGTAATGTGGATAATTAGAATTAATTTATTTGTTAATTAATTAAGAAAAACTATATTTTTTTTGCAAAAAACAAACAAATTCAATTTAAATAAGGAAAAATGATTAAAAAAATTTAATTTTGATTAATTAATTGATGAATTTTTTTTTATACATTTATAATTATTGTGTTTTGTGTTTTTTTTTCTTTTTCTTTATTTTGTAATTTAATTAATTTTAATAATAAACAAACATTTAATTATTATATTAATTAATTAATAAAAAATACATTAAAAAGTAATAAAGAAATAATGAACTTAATAAAAGCTATACAAATAATTATTTTATTTAATTTAATTATGATTAATTTCCTTTTTTTTTTTTGCGTTATTATTATAAAAATCAAGAGAAAAAGATTAATAATATTTTGATATAATATTTAGTTATTTAATTATTAACAAATGAAAATAAAAATAATAATAAGAAAACTGTTTAGGTTAAAAAAAAAAAATTAAAGAAAAAAAATTAATTAATTAACAGAATATTCTGTTATATAATAATAAAAAAAAAAAAAGAGAAAGTAATTAAGCAATGAAAAATCATTTTATATAATAAAAATGTATGAGAATAATCTTTATTATAAAAAAATTATATATTTTACCAATATACCTATATCTATTTTTAATAATAAAAAACATTTTTTAATCTTAATAAAATTGGTGAAATTTTTTGTAAATAAATAACAAAAAAAAGAAAAATATTTTTGAATAACATAATTATGATATACAAAAAAAAATAAAAAAGAATATAGAAAGAAAGAAGGATTAAGTTTTAATTAATTGATTAAGAAGAAAAAATAATTTAATTGAACAGTTTGTTTCTTACTTTTTAATGATGTTGATAATGTAGTTTGTTGGTTTGTTGGTTGGCCAATGGTTGCCAAATGTCTTTTCTTTTCATGGTTATTTATTTTATTTATTCTTTATTTTGTAATGGAAAATATAAACTTTTTTGTGATATTTTAAATTATTGCTAATTTATAGTAAAAAAAATTAACAAAATACTGAATTAATCATAAACGTGCTTAAAACCTACGTAAAATCGAAATTATCTAAAATTGAAACAGAAATTGTTATAATTTTAATTGAATCTCCTCCCTGCTACTAAAAATCTTAATATTGCGCGGTTTTTTGAAAATATATATTTGCTGTTAATCCAAAGTGTACTAGGTATGTTTCAAAACTTATAATAATATAATAAAAGACAGAAACATTGAATTTTAATTATATTTTATTTGTTAATTAAATAATTTTCTAAATTAATAATAATTATAGGTGAAATAGATTTATTCATCTTTTTGATAATTTTAATTTGTTATATCAATATCAAACAACAACCACAAAATTACTAATGCATCAAACAAACTGTAAATTAAAACGAAATAAATGAAAGAAATATTTGTGGATATAAAATTAATTTCTATATACAAAATATACTCTTACACAACCACTTACATAATCAATAAATAAGAATATTAATTATATATTATGTATATATAAATATATATATATATATACAAAGAATGAGAGAAAAAAAAATTAATTAATCAATTAAATAAAACAAAAAAAAAAATTATTTTAAAGAATAAGTGATAAAAAAAAAATATTTTTTTTTTTCTAATAATTATCGTTATTGTTAAAAGAAATGAAAAGAGAAACAATTATACGTAGAAAGGTGACAATGATTTTCTACTACTAAAACAATAAATTTTTAGTTTTTAATGCTGTTTGCGATTATATTTTCTTTTTTTATTTATTTATTTATTTTTGGTTATTTCTTAATTAACAATCAGAATTTGTATTGTATTTTGTATACAAAAGAACAATTGAAACGTTTATAAATCTTTTGTTTTTTAATTATTAAACCATCGGCGCATATTGTATTTTTTGTTCTTATCTATCTATCTTATGATTTATTTTGATAAAACTATTTATTTATAATAATCCGATTAACGTTTTTAAACAAGTATTTGAAGACACTGTATTTGCCAAATTTACTTACTTAATTTTAATTTTACATTGGCTTAGCTATTGCTTTTGGTTTTTATACAAATTATTAAAATTCAGGGGACAAATATTTTTGTAACACTACGATTTGAACCTTATAATTTAAATTAATTAATTTAATTGCTATTTACACAAAATGTATACTCATTTTTATTTTGTCTCCAGAGATTTAAATAAAAACTAGATTGGTGTTGAATATTAGTCCTTAGTGTGCGAATTATATGATAAACAAGAATAAAAAAGTGGGAAAAACTTGGATGGAAATAATACAAATTATCATACGTTAACATCTTTTCATTACACTATTATAAAGTATTTTGAAGATATGCAGATATACATTAAAAATATATATATATATATTATACATACATTAAAAATTATGTTTTGTTAATTTAAAATGAAGAAAAATTAAGAAAGAAAATAAATTTTGTGTTTTTTTTACACATACAAATAAGCGCAGCATAGTTATAAATGCGAAATAAAAAATTATTGAAAAAGTAAAACCATTGTGACAGTAAACAAAAAGCCTTTTAGTCCTTAATAAAAATAAAAATAAGAAAAAACAATTTATAAGCAATAAAAGAAATTAAAAAATTATGTATAAAAGCTCAATTTGTGTGCTGTTTTACAGTTTTTTTAATTTTTTTTTTTATTTCGTTTAATTTAAAATTCAATTAATTATTGTATTTATTTTATTTAATTTTTTTTTTGTTTGTAGTGATTAAATCGTGTTTATTGCGATAATTAATCAATTAAAGAATGTTTTTAATTAATTTTTCCTTATCATTTTGTATGAGTTGAAAAGGATGTAGGAAGAAAAAAATTTGTTGTTATTAATAATTAAACAGTTTAATTGAGTATATAAAAAAAAAAAAATTACTTAATTACATAATTAATTAAATTATTCATGAATCTAGTTTATTTTAATAATTTTAATTTTAATTAAACACACACACACACAATTAAAAAAAATAATTCATACATAATATATTACACACACACAAAGAAAAACAATCAATCAATACAACATAAATAAATTTTATTTATAAATAATTAATTAATTTTTATTATTATTATTATTATTATTATATATTTAATTAATTATAATTGATTAAAACATTTTAATTTAATTTGATTTAGTTTATAATTTCAATTATTATTATTATTATTAAATATATGAAAATACATAGCAATATGCATACATACTACAAATAACATTTATTTTTTTATTATTTTTTTGCTTTTCAAATCCAAACCCACCCACCCTATGCTATAATTCTACATAATTCGCTATTTTTGCTGTTGAAATTTTACATTTTCATGCTAAAGGATTATTGCTTGACTATAAATGCAATGGCTTGGTCGGTTTTCGATTTACAAAGTCGGTGTTCATTTACAGAGTCTACTTGTTCACCCTTTTTTTTTTTTTTAATGAATAGAATGGATAAATTTAGCTTTGCTTTGCAATCGACAAATTATATACATTGCTTGCCTTCTTTTTATTGATCAAAGATCGTTTAAGTTTGCTTTCTTTTCAAAATTGCTTAAAAAGTTAAAGGTTTAAACTTATGTATGTTTTTAATGCAAGAACACTTTACATAAAGAAATAAATATTTACAAAAAGTGGTCACCTGTAATTCCTCTCGAGCTTAAAGGTTAAAAAACAAGAGTCTTTTTACCATATGTCTAATTTTAACCATTTAGCTTAAGTTATTAAAGCCATGTTTAAGGTTTATAATTTATAGTCTACCTATGAATAGCCTAGAGTAAGATATTTCGCAAAATTTATTGTTACATCGACTATAAAATCGATATAATTTTACATATTTTTGCATAAAATTTGTTTTACGATCGGAACAAAAAAGGAATTTCGTCGTATTCCATTTGTGACATCACAATTACTAATTTTGTACTGGCTGAGCTTATTCCAGACTTGTAAAAATGAGACACTCTAAAACTATTGTTCATTATTATTTGAAATCTCAATCACTTTGTTAGGAAATCATCTTATAAAACTGATGAACGATGCTTGAAATCCATTTAATCTATTTCTCTCTTAATTTATTTGTAAATAATTTTTCCTTTTCTATGTCGAGAGTTTATAATTCATTTAAATATGAAACATTTATTATGCGAAAATTGATTGGGTATAATCAGCTTAATAAAAAATAGAAAATTTATTTTGTTTGTTTGTTTGTGAAAGAAAAATCGGGAAAACATAATTATTGCAACCATCATATTGAAGAATATGTTTTTAACATATTATTGTCAATGATTTAAAAAAAAACACCAAATTCCAAATGCGCAATCAACTGTTTTAATTTTTTTATTTTGGTTAGCATTATGTTCTTACCATATTGCATAAGGATCTCGATTTATGTTTTAACATTTTTTCAAAAATTAGAAAATTAATAAAAATTATAATCAGATTGTGTTGTTACATTAAGTTAAAAAAATGCTCAAAATGCGGAATTTTTATTTTTATTGCAATTTTATAATTTACCGACTTTTGGAAAATATTTCGAAATGATTTTTTATATTTCTTTTGTCATTTCATCTTTTGAATTTGCATTTCTATTTGTATTTTTAATTTTGGATTTCTGTTTTCTCGCACAAGAACTATCCGAATGAGACAGTATATAGTACATAGTAAACAAAATTTGTCTATCACTTAAAATTAAATGATATCAGTTTTACAGATTTTGCAAAATGATAAATAAATCAAGCTATCGGTATTAGATGAAAAGAATAAAATTTTTATGCATAAGTGTTTTATAAATTTAGAATAATGCTGTAAAACAAAATGAATCAAATATATATTTCAGCTTTTCGTAAGAATTACAGTAAAAATACACAGAATATCAATATGTTATAAATCTGGGTTAACATAAGAGATACGTAAACTAAAATGTTTATTTTAATGATAAATTAATAATTACTACGCAGGGTATTTTTGCTTAAAAATAAACATAAAATATATGATGCTATAAATTATTATCAAGTTAACAAATAGATACCGCAGTTTAATATATATTCCAGGGAATCGTACAATATTTCGAGTAATTGCTAGAGTTAATCACAATAGCTGCTTTCATAAAGTCCAACCATAAAATTAAATAAAAATTCCATCTTCTAAAAAATGCTATAAAGTAAAAAGCATAAAATCATATTTCTACAAATATTGCTAAGTCAACGATTTTGTTTCATGAATACAGTTCATTTGAAATGTCCGCTAACCGATGATTACTTTCTGATTTATAATATCATAAACAAAACTTTGGGCTCAATTTAACTTTAATAATTAAATGAAGAAGTTTTCTAAATATATTAATAATAATTTTAATTTAATTGACTTAAGCTAAGGTAGATTGTTTAAATAAAAATGTTTTGACTTTTATGTACGAAAAATCGATATCTAATTAAGTTTTACTTAAATTTTATATTTATTACTTAAAATTATTTATTTATATTTAAAGCTCTACAACTACTATTATCGCTTGCATTTTATTTGTTTGATTATTTCATCGTCAGCAATTTTATTATTCTGTCTCTATGTCTACTTCATTAAATTGCTTGTAAAAACTAATAAATAAAGCAATGTGGCTTAATTGTAATTTCACAATAACAAAAAAGGGGAAATTTTCTTATTTTTATAAAACACATGTGTGTTCATACTGCCAAGTCGCTATGGCTTAAAATATTAAATTTATTTTCGATTTTTATTTTATTTTATGCACCACAAAATGGCTGCTGCTTAAGCATTTTATGCTTTTCTTTGACCTTACCCTAATATTATCTAATTTTAAAAATGATTTTTTGATACGTCGCTACTCCAATGACTACTAGAATGTTTTTCGAGGTCAAATGAGAAATTTCTTTCTTCTTCTTCTTCTTCTTCTTTTTTTTTGTCTGTTGTAAAATTGTAAAAATAATTAAAACTTTCATGAACATATGAGAAAGTAAATGATAAAACAAAAAGTGTTTCATTAAAATAAAAACATGAATTTTCTAATTGAAGTAGTAATTGTAAAGAATTTTCTGGTAAAACTTGCTTGCATTTAGGTTTTGATTTTTGTAGACTTTCTTGTGATACAAACGACAAGAGATTTTTGAATTTCTTAAATTCTCTTTCTATATATCATTTTAATTAATATTATTAATGATGAAAAACCCCATTTATCACACGCCAAAACAAAATTTTATATTTATAAGGGTTTTTTAATTTAATTTTATTTCATTTCGACATCCATAAGCAAAAAAAAAAAAACTGTTTCCACTTAAATGATTAAGATTAAGATTTGATTGTTGTTTTACTATTTCACATAAATACTAAATTCTAACTCATTAGGGGGAGATGTGTTTACTTTGATGATTCAAGAGCCAAAAAATATAGCTTTGTGACGATTGTTTTTTAAAATGTTTTTAAAAAAATTATTTGTAAGCTAAGGGAGCTTTTTAATTAAACAGCTTTTCGTTAATTTTTCCAAAAAACAGTAGAATTTAATCCATAAAGCTGTACAAATTTTAACAGCATGATAAATTTTTTACATTTTATGAAACTAAAAATTTCGTAGACGTGGCCTAGTGCATAGTTAAGGTAATCATTATAGAGCACCAACATTTTGCAAAAAGATATGAAAACAAATCAAAATTGTACCTAGATGTGCCTTTAAACATTCAAAATTTAAAAAACATTTCATTAGACTTTTTCCATTTTAACAAATAATTCCTTTTGTTTCTCTACCAAAATAAGTTTTATTAAAAAATATCAAAAGGATTTAATCAATGGAAGCCAATTAAACAGGAATAATAAATTAAAAGTAAAAAATATGTGAGGATATGTCAGTTAAATTAAAAATATATATATATATATATATATATATAAGTAAATAAAATATCTACATATGTATAATTTGCTATAAAAAATTAATTTTGTGATAAAAAAGACGTAATATAAACCAAAAAAATTTAAAATCATATCAGACCAACAAGGCAAATACTTATTTGTTTATTTTTAAGTTGCCTAAATAAATTAAAATATAACTTAAATAAAAAAATCAAAGTTATAGCAATTTCTCAATCATTAAGCCAAAAAAAAAAATATATGTATATAAAATGAGAAGAAAATATAAATAAAACGTCAAATTGTTTAATAAAATAAATAAATTTATTTAATTACAATTCGCCTGCGCATTATAATTATTTTTGCTCTATATATATATATATTTTTGTTAGGTAATAAAATGCTGCGCACGCCTATATATTTTTTTCTTTTCTTATTAATTAAATAAGAATAAAAAAAAGCTTTTATTTATAGATTAAAAATAAATATTTTCTATCTTAAAGCTCTGGTTTTATTTAATAATCATAAGCAATCAAATAATTACAAAGAAATGAAATTATAGCTTAAAAATAAAAAATTAACATACAACAACGTCACCAATAAAAATTCAACCTTACGTCTTATTATGGAAAAACAAACAAATGTTGTGGTTTTGTTAAGTCATTTAAGCCTGATTAAAAATTCTTATTATATATATACATATATATATTTTTTAATTAAACTATATTATATTTGTATGCAAATTACAAATGTCATTAAGAAAACAAAAAAAAAATTGTCTTATTTAAGAATTAGACATTGGCAACCATGTCTTGTTGAATTAAAAAAAAGAAATTGTCGCTTTTTCTACCGTTTTAAGACTCTTTTAAGCAAAAAAAAAAAATGTACAAAGCATAATTTAAATATAATAAAATTTTATTTATTTCAAAGCAAGAATTTGTTTTGCTGTAATTAAATGGGAAAATGGATGACAAAGTAAAATTAAGCAATAAACGCATGCGCGTTATATATATTTTATATAATAAAAAAATGTTTATTATTAATAGATATTAACATGAAAAACTGCCCTTATTATAAGAAAATATCAACAAAAAAAAAAAATTAATAAAAAGAAAAAAAAATTATAGAAAATGAAAACAAAATATATTTAATTTGGTTTCTAAAATTTTAATAATTATTTTAATGTACTTTAATGTAATAATATTTAATTAATTTAATAAAAACAGATGAATAACCAATGAAAATCTAATTTAAAAAATAAATATTCTTATGATTTTTATTTCATTTTGCCCCAGCTGTCCATGTTTGCTATTTTTTAAAATTTTTTTTTGTATTTCACAGAAAAAAATTTTTATAGTTAAAAACCGTTCTAGTATTAGTTATCAGATTTTTCCTTTAAATATTTTCTCAAAAGTCGAAATGTATAAACTAATGTATGTGAGTTTATGAGAGAGAGGATGACGAGAATGTTAAACAAATAAAAAAATTGTATTATATTCCTTTTGTGTGTATGGGTACATTATATTTGTTATTAATCAAATAAAAATAAATAGCAAATAAAAAAGCCTTTTTATTGTCATTCAATACACGTACGATGAGTTTTAGTATACGTTTAAACAGATTACGTATCAAATGCTAAATATGCTTTTTTTAACATACATAAGCATGCCTTGTTTATTAAAAGCAAAAAAAAGTTGTAGAGAAAAAAAAAACAAACAACGTGACAACAAGCATACAACATGATACTATGCTGTGATTGGCTCAAACAATTGGTTACCAAAAGTTTTACTTCGAGTCATTTGCAACATCCGTTTCCATATTGTAAAGTAAATTCTCTTTTTCTTTCTCTCTCTCGTTATTAAATTTTGGTTTTTTTGTATGCGTTTTGCTCTTGATGAACGACAGAACGGCACCCGTAGCTTTTTAGTGGAATTAAACGAAAAAGAAATCATATTCTATAATAGTGTTAGTATATGCACTTATAAACGATTAGAATTAAGAGGTACAAAAAACTTAATTTTCTCTCCTACGTTAAAGAATTTTTCATTCTAGTACAATATTCAACTACAAAAGTAGACTAGAGACGAACTGTCAAATAGAAATTTTCTTGATCTTATTTTGTTATTCAACGAAAAAAAATGTTAACCTAAAAAAAGTTTTTATTTTTTTTATTTTTAAATTTAAAATTAATAAATCATATTTTTGTATGATTTAAGTTACAAAATATAAATTAACAATAAAAGCAAAAAAAAAGAAGAAAAATGTTTTTAAGAACAATATTAACGTGTAATTTAAGCAAAATAAATTCATTATCGTATCCATTACGGATATGCAAAGAAAATATTTTAATAAAAAATTCGCAACAAAATTGTTTTTCAACATTCAAATACAAAAATTATAATAGAAATAATCATTTATTTGCAAATTTTTTAACGAAACGCTTTTGTAGTAATAAAAATGCAACAAATAAAAAAATAGTTATAAAAAAATCGGACATTCGACGTTTATTTTCATTGGCAAAAAATGAAAAACGGATTTTAGCAGGTATTTTGCCATAATTAATTATACAATAAATATAATTTGGTATATTAAATTCATTATTTTGATTTCTAGCGGCTGTTGGATGTCTTATTATCTCGTCAACTATAACAATGTCAGTTCCATTTGCATTAGGTAAAATATTAGACATAATTTCAAAACCGGACGATGATCTCAATGCAATCAAGGCGAAATTAAAAAACTTCTGTTATGTGTTAATCGGTGTGTTTATAATTGGTGGTATCGCCAATTTTGGTCGTGTTTACCTATTTAATTCTACCTGTAAGTAGCACATTATACGTTTGCGATTTTTATCTTTTAAAACTTTCTTTTTTTTTCTAAAGCATTAAGAATTGTCAAAGATTTACGATCAAGGCTATATCGAAAGATGTTATATCAAGAAACTAGTTGGTTCGATACTAAGGGTACAGGAGAATTAATAAATCGATTGTCCACTGACACGTACCTGGTTGGTAATTCGTTAAGTCAAAATCTGTCTGATGGGCTACGATCAATGTTGACGGTTATTGCAGGCACAGGAATGATGATATATACATCGCCAAACTTAGCTATAACAAGTATGTGTGTGGTACCATGTATAGCTGGAATTGCTATAATTTACGGACGGTATGTCAGGAACATAACAAGAGAGCTTTTGGATAAATATGCGACAATTATGAAAGTGGGCGAAGAACGTTTAAGCAACATTAAAACAGTTAAAATATTCTCTAAGGAGGAACAGGAAAGTAAATTGTTTTTAAATCATTTACACGATGCTCTACTAATTGGCTATAGGGAGATTTTAGCAAAAGCGAGCTTTTATGGAATGGTTCGTTATTATCGTAGCATTTCGTTTAGTTATTAAGTTTTTTTAAAATAATTTTAGACAGGATTGTCAGGGAACATAATTATTATTTCGGTTTTATATTATGGAGGGAGTTTGGTTGCAACAAATGAAATAACAATGGGAGCTCTAACATCTTTTATCTTGTATGCTGGTTATACAGGAATATCAATAGGTGGCTTAAGTAGTTTTTATACAGAATTAAATAAAGGAATTGGCTCTGCACAGCGTGTCTGGGAAATATTAGATCGTCAAACTTTTGTCCCGGTTAATGGTAAATATTCATCTATTCTGCGAGAATTTTTTTTAACTGATTTATTTTTAAAAGGTGGAATAATTCCCAGTGAAAAGGTTCGCGGTAAAATTATCTTTGATAATGTAACTTTTGGTTTTGCCACTCGAATGAATAATCCGATTATCAAGAATTTAAATTTAACGATTTTACCAGGCACAACAACAGCTGTTG
Source organism: Ptychoptera albimana (assembly GCA_961205885.1). NCBI lineage: Eukaryota > Metazoa > Arthropoda > Insecta > Diptera > Ptychopteridae > Ptychoptera > Ptychoptera albimana. Next base: position 21,911,580 of record OY540803.1, read on the forward strand.
TTGGGCGCAGTGGATCGGGTAAAACGACATTAGCCCTGCTATTATTACGCTTATATAAGCCATTGAAAGGCACAGTATACTTGGATAATAAGGATTTAAATAGTTTAAATACATTGTGGTTGCGTAATAGTATAGGAGCTGTAAATCAGGAGCCGGTACTGTTTAGTGGAACAATTCGTGAGAATATTTTGTACGGTCTAAATACAGATCAGCAGTTAAATGAGAGCGATTTCAGTCGGGTACTTGAAGAGTCACACATTGATGAGTTTGTTAAATGTTTACCAAATGGCTTGGAAACGATAGTTGGACAACGTGGCATGATGTTGAGCGGTGGACAAAAACAGCGTATCGCCATTGCGCGTGCATTGATTAGGGTAAAATTTTTCTATTTTATTATTTAAAATGCATTAAAATTGTTTTCTTGTTCTAATTGTTAGAATCCATCGATCTTAATTTTGGATGAAGCAACAAGTGCATTGGATGCTGTTTCGGAAGAATCAGTGCAACGAGCTTTAGAAAGTTTAACAAAGGGACGCACAGTGCTAACAATTGCCCATCGATTTAGTACAATTAGAAATGCTGAAAATATTGTTGTGCTAGATGCGGGTGGCATATCTGAGGAGGGCACTTATCAACAGTTAATAACAAAAGAGAATGGTTCATTCAAAGAGCTAATGAAACTCCAAACATTGAATATTCACAAGACGGACCAAGCGCCAGTAGATAAAATTAATCATTTAAGTAGCAATAGTATCAATGTGGATGCACCAAAGTCGGGATCAGGCATAATCAAGGATTTTAGTTAATAGAAGCTTTATTTATTTTTATATTTTTATAGAGCAAATTTTATATTTTACACATATCTAGAGAATTTTGTTTAATTTTATGAGCAAAAACATTAAATATATTTATATTGATAATGTAAATGATGTATGTATATGTATGTGGTGGTGTTTACAGAAAAGAAAATAAATTATTAAATGATGTTGAGATTTATTTATGTTTGGAAAAGGAATGAAGATTTCTTTGTTTTATTTTTTTAATGTTTTCATTGTTGCAGAAAATAAATAATTTTTCAAAATAATGAAATTTACTAATACAAATTTTGTTTTGGATTATTTTATATGTTAAAATGAAAAACATTTATTAGGATAATTGTTTTCCTAAATATCTAAAAAGTGTCCCTACTGTAATTTTCATATAACACACTTACATTATCGATAAACGGATTAAGCTAGTTAAAGATTGTTTCAAAAATAATAATTGAGCATTATAAATTTATTGAATAATAATAAAAAGTGATAATGACACAAAAATCTAAAGAATTTTGACGTATATAAGTGAAAGCTCTTTTTAAGCTCATAATATTTAAAAATTATTTAGATAGATTACATAATAGGTTCCGAAAGCAAATAGTTTGATAGTTCAATTGTTGAAAGTCATGGTGCAATTTTGACTAAATTTGTAATAGTGGGAAGATGAAATGGTAGGCTTTCTCCTTATAATTATATTTTTTTGTAAGTATAACTTGTGAACATCTACAATGCATTGAGTATTGATTCAATAACATATTATTTCATAATGACTTTGATTGTTGAATATCATTATTTACATTTTTCCAATGCTTTATATTAAAATGTGAGGACATTTAACATCAGAAGTTAGAATACTTAAAATTTTTAACTCTGTCTTTAACTGGTAACTTTAACCATACCAGCTTAAAAATATGTTTTTAATGGTATTATATTTAAAACGCTTTTTGAATATCAAATTTTATCATTTCGAAATACCTGCTACAATAAATGCACACAAACCACAAGATAATCAAATACATATTGTAGTAAATGCAATCACATTTTGTTACTTATTAATCGGTAAATTATAATTGGACTCATTAGAACTAAGTGTTTAATATTTTTAAATAACATCTTTAACTTATGTGGAAAATTAATTATTTTTTTTTTTTTTTTTTGGTCAGCTCTTGGTCAGAATAACATATCCGAATATATATTGGTAGGAAATTGCTCGAAAAATAAAAAAATGTTAATTTCATATATTTTTGAAATTCATCCTTCTGATTCAGTTTTTTAGACCAGTGATAGTAGCATCACCAATCGTAAGAGCCGGTGTTTAATTTCTGACTTAAGCCATTTTAGAAGTACAATGAGTTTTTCATACATTTCATAATTCATTTTACCATAATAAATAAATAATAATTGATAAAAAAAAGCAACAGATATCACTAAACATTACTGAAACTCTCTTAGCATATGAGTTTGACCATATTCACTAAATATAAACTAGTAGCTCGAAGATAAGTTTTTAAGTTTTGTAAAATATAAAATTTAGCATAAAAATTAATTAAATGAATAAAGAACAATTAAAGATACAATGATACATTAATACAAAGACTTGTTCATAAGTTTAAAAGAGGAAAATGCACACATTCTTAATACTTAATAGCTTCCTTCCTGGTAGAGGCAAAAGTACTGCTATTACCAAAACACGACTAATCGAATTGTAAATCGGTAACATGGACTAACCAAGATTTAACTAAGTTTCAAATGTAGAATATTCACGCTAAAAACAATGAATATCTATCAATGTGGGAAGTTAACTAACTAAAAGATCATATTGGCACAAATAAGAAGGAAAGAATGGAAATAGACTAGATATAAGAACACAGACGGATCACCTCGCTAGAATGGCATTTGAATGAGAGCAATTAGGATCTAAGAAACGAAAACGAACAAGGAGACGATTAATAGCTAAAGTGATCACTGGAGATAGATTGAAGTGGAAACAACAGCTACAATCCGAATTCGTTGGAGATTCTTTATTGAAGTTCTATTCTCCCAAGATGAATTCCTATTACTATTTATACTAAATTTCAATGTAATAATAAAAAAAATTTCTTCTACGAAATGTGTATTTTTATTTATAAATCTTATTGTCAGTTTTAACAAGTTTATTCACACACAACATTTTTTGTTTACACGTTTATTTTTTATTTATATATTTACAGGTAGTTTGTTTTTTTTTTGTTATTAAAATTAATAAATTTTTTTATTTGTATATATTGTAAATTTGTAAAAATTAAATAAAAATTTGTATTTAAATTAATAATAGCTAGAATAATAATAATAATAATAATAAGAAATGTATAAAGTAATTACAATTAATTAATCTGTGTTAATCCGTTTGTTACGAAGCACAATATTTAAGTTTAAGTTCCCGACGTAATATCTTGCCAGAGGCATTTTTTGGTATTGCTTCAATGAAAGTCACACCGCCAGCTAATCGCTTGTATATTGCTACCTTTTCTGCAATATAATCTTGGACTTCCTTTTCTGTTAGCTTGACTCCGGCTTTTGGTACAACGAATGCACGTGGAACTTCACCTGAAATTGGATCTGATACACCAACAACACCGGCATCGGCTATATTTGGATGACCACGTAAAAGTTCCTCAAGTTCAGCTGGTGGAACCTGGAATCCTTTTACTTTGATTAATTCTTTAAGACGGTCTGTAATATAAAAGGAACCGTCGTCGTCATCGTAATAGGCAAGATCGCCTGTACGCAACCAACCACCTTCGACTAAAATTTCGTCTGTGGCTTTTTTGTTATTGCGGTAACCACGCATTATTTGAGGGCCGCGCACTAATAGTTCACCAACTTCATTAGGTCCCAGCCCTGTATTTGTAGGATCATTTAATGTCACAATTTTGGCTTGGGTGTTTGGTGTCAGGTGGCCGACTGCGGAGTATTTTTTATTTCCTCTTTGCCCCATCATTACAACTGGTGATGTCTCCGTTAAGCCGTAACCTTGGATAAATTGACAGTTTGGTGTCCGCTTCATAAATTGTTCAGCATCTAAAGCACCCATTGGAGCAGCACCAGACATTACAACACGTAAATGTTCTGTATGTTTCGGTTGTACCATGTCGCTTTTACCCAAAAATATTACTATGGAAAAAAAATGAGAAAATTAATCAAAAATCTTCAATCGTTTACTGTTAGTACCGTAATAACTTACCAATTGGAGGCACAATATGCAAAACGGTTCCCTTCAGTTCTGATAAAGTGTTTAAAAAAGTGTCCGGCTTGAAAGTGGGTAGCGTTACCATTTTACTACCAATTGCTAACTTTGCTAAAAGTGTCACGGTTAGGCCGTAAATGTGAAAGAATGGCAAAACACAGGGAAGGACATCCTGGAAGTCCGCAGTTGTAGCAGGCATTAACTCTAAATTGTGTGGTGAGTGAATCATAGCACAATTGGATGTAATATTATTATGGGTAAGTTCGACGCCTTTCGGTAATCCGGTGGTACCGGACGAATATGGTAGGAAGCACAAGTCTTCCGCTTGGACTGTGCTATTCAAACCGCTAAAATCTAAATCTGAAAGTAATATAATAAATAAGTATCGAACGGCACACAGTGTAGCGCGTTTTTCACTTACTTTTCTCATTAATTAATTCATAAAAATCGATGGCGCCTTCTGGTAATTTTTCCTCCATTGTCATCCGAACGCAAATTATTTTCAAATTTTTATTCACCATTTTTGCAGCTGCCTTTAGTGTTTCATAGTTAAAAACTGTCCCAATTAGGATGGATGCCTCGTTATCTTTAAGTTGGCGTCCGATTTCATCTAAACGGAAAAGAATAATAAAATAAAACATTTTTTTTAAATCGGTTTTTGTATTTTTTTTTTTGTTTTCCATTCAGGTTTTGAATAAAAATCTTATCAGTCAGATAAGGAAAATTTTTATCACGCAATTGGAGGTAATTAACAATAATTTTTTTTGGATTCTATTTTTGTTTTTCACTTGTTTACACTAGATAATTGCGTTTTGTAAAATTATATTTGAAGGTCTACTAATTAAAATAATTATTAGGATAGGCCGATAGTAGGTAATTCTGAACAAATTATTGAAATAAAAATTGATGTGCTGCTTACCAGCTGTGTAAATTGGATTAACGGTGCTAATAACAAGTCCAGCTTCACTAGCACCCAGAACAGCAATAGGAAATTCTGGTAAATTTGGCAAGCACACGGCACACGTTTCACCAGTTTTCATACCGAATTTCTTTCGTAATTGAACCGCGAATCTTGCAGATGCATCACGTAGCTGGGCATAAGTATATTGTCGTCCTGTTATAGCGCATGCCTATAATAATTAAAAGAAAGAGAGAAACAAATGAAACAAAACAAAAAATTAATAATAGGTGAAAAATGTTTTAATCCTGTAAAAATGAAAGTGATTCGATGAAAGAACGAAAAACATTGTTTACTCCTTGAACTTAAGCTGACAGACCAAGTAACAACAGAAATAGCATTTAATTTAAACATTTGTCATTGAGAAAATTAATTAAAAATAATTATTTGCTGTTTTTCGGTTTATTTTTTTTTTTGTTTTTCGCAAATAATGGGAAAATATTTAAAATCTAAAGTCGAATTGACGTGTATTGCGTGTTTGGTCGATTTTTATATAATTATCTATAATTTGACATTACAATATTATTTATATAAATAATAATTAAATAAATATATTAAAAAAAATTGTTTATAATACAGGAAAACGCAGTAAACAAGACAAGTAACATTTAAATCAAGAAAATCAAAATAATCAAGAAATAATAATAATAATCTTCGAACTTAAACCCATACGCATCGGTTATTATTTTAAAAAAATGTGAACAATCTTTACGCGTAGACGTTTTCCCAGTAACTTTGCTTTAAGGATTTTTCATAGGACTATTTCTGGAATAACAGTAAGAGTCATTGATTGTGTTATCACAACTAAAAGTGTCAGAAATTGAAAACCACAACATGTAAACGTCTATTCTTAAGGAAATGTTTCTTCCTTTCTTTCAGTTTCTCTGTTTATTAATGCAGATATAGAAATATTTCTCAACTTACCATTGCAACATGTTTTTCCCATTTTGTAAAATCACGCCAAACGAATTTATCAACAGTTGTGTTTGGTAAAACAATTTCCTGATATATTGAACTGCAAACGTATCCTTCACCGGCCACATAAGTATTCGGCTTTTTACAATTATCCGCTTTATCTGGTTGTTTCTGCTGTTGTTGGGTGCTTAACATCCGTCGCAAATTAATATTTTTCAAGTGTTGTTGCCTACGAGTGATTGGCGATAAATAAGCATTTTTTGAATTCAACAAACACGATGATGCTTTTCTCATCATTTTTATTTATTTTATAATGTACAGCGATACTAATTAATAATAGAAAAAATGTGCAGCGGGCAAGGTCGTCTCGTCCGCTTATAACGTTATTTTATGTTATTTAAATAAATAAATAAAAAAAAAAACAACTTTGCAACGTATACTTTCTGTAAATAAATAAGAAAAATAAAAAATATTAAAAATAAAAAAAATAATAATAAAAAGAAATTTTACATAACACACACTACGTAAAAAGTGACGTCGCTTAACTAGTAAATCAGCTGTGTTTTTATTTTTATTTCATTAATAATAGTGTTTTGTTAACAAATTTTATGTTATACAATTATTCGCTACAGCCAAAACCAGGAATGCAAACCATAAAACATTTGGTACGAATAAAAAAACAGAAAAATATTTAATTTTTTTTTCAGGAGCTGCTCTTACAAACTAATTAGGAACGTTGAGATCTGGTTAAGGAACTCGAAAGTATTACTTTAAAGATTCTACCCATTTGTTATCAGATTAAATTTCGAGTAATGCTGATAACTAAAAAATCCATCAAGAATTTTTTTTGTTAAAATCATTTTAATGAATTTAAATCAAATAAACCAAACCGTCTATATTAGCACACGACTTTAGATTAAAAAAAAAAATATATTTCAAAACATACAAAATTACACAAGGTGAAGGCACCGCGATAATAATAATAATAAACAACAACAACAAAGATTATCTATTAAGCAGCAACAACAAGTAAATAAAAAAAGTCGCGCTAAGCTAGTGGTGGGAAAATGCACTTTGTACATTGAACATTGAGCCAGGCAAGACATACATATATGTTGATACAGAAAGAGTTGTCGCTACATATGGAAAATAATCACAGCAAATGAATATAATAAAATAAACTTTTGATATCAGAAAGAAACTTTCTATTTTTTTTTTTTACATTTTTATTTTTGGTTATTAAATTTTGAATAAATAAATTGAAGTTTACGCAACTATATCGTAGCTTACTGTTGTGGCGTTTAACGTTAATGTAAACGACCGATAATATCAGTAAATTTATTAGCATAGGTGGAAAATTATCTAATTAAGATAATCAGGAAACATAAAATACTGGTTTATGGTAAAAACTGTTTATAAACTCAATTGTAAAAAATTTATTGTGGAACAATAAAAATTATCTTTATCTATTTTATCCGATGATTTCTTTAACAAGAATCTAAAGTATTTGCAACAGTTCTGAAAATCATCAACATTTTAATGCATAAGCCAAATTTAAATGGAAAATAATTAACCGTAATGATAAACGGAGACCACGATTATTATAATTACAGGAATAAAGTTATTGTGTGAGATGTTTCCATACTAATAATACACATTGTTGCGTTTTGGTCCCTTCTCCTGCCTACAAGAAATAACTATACAACCCTAAGCTAAGCTAAGCTAAGCTTAAACAGTATCTTAAACTATTTTTAATTAAATGATTGATACAGGTTTAATCAACTAGAGGTCTTTTTCTACCTAACTTATTAACATTAATATTTGGGAAATATTAACAACAAGTGACTGTAACGAATTTATTTACTTATAACCGTTAAAAATACTTTGTTTTCATTTTCGTTTTTTCTATCTTTTCTGTTATTATTAATAGCAAAACATTTTTAAGGATATTGCACTGAAGGGTTATAGTACAGTATATAAATACATTTTATTCTCTTTTATAAATAAATTTTCATTAATTGGTGGCCTAGAAAATATGTTGAAGAACAAGAAGAAAATAAGTAAGAAGATTAGAGAACGTTAACAGCTATTATAATGGATGTCTGGCTGTATAAATAAATTAAATAAAAATATTTACAACTTATGATAAGATATAAACTCTTACGAAAAAAAGAAAAATAAATAAAAAAATTGAAAAATATTAATGATAATTTACTGCAAAAAGGGTTTGAAAACCTTTGGAAATTCATGTTTTCCTTCATTTCAAAATTAGAGTAGGTGTTCGTACATATCCTGAGTAGCGGCAGTACAAAATATGTGACCAGAAACATAATTCATGAAATGTAGTAACAAATCGTAAACAGTCCGCGAGTGAGCTTTTACCGGCACATGATTTAATTAATTATTTTAAACATAAAAAACGATAATTCTTAAGCACGATTAATGTACAGTATAATGACCAGTCAAGTCATTTTAAAAATATATTTAATTAATTTAACTCACGTTTACACCATTTAACACAATTTATTGTCCATAAAAGTGAATTAACTCACTTTAAAAGTAATTTTTTTTTTAAAAATAAGTCTAAAGAAAATACTAAATCACTTTGATAATTGATAACATTTATTAACTAAGTAATATTAAAGAAAAAACGCAAAAACATTTGTAAATTGTAATAGAAATCGCTGTAACGATGTATATATGGAATATTTTTCAAGGCCGCTAAATAAATATTATTGAAAAAGCTTTAAGGTTTAGTTATGAAATAAGACATTTTTCACACAATATTACATTTTCCAGAATTTATTTTAAAGATTTCTGAACAAAAAAAACACGTTTAAACAGGTTAGCTTAGTGAGATAATAAGATAGGAAATTAAGAAAAGGCAAAAACACAGCACAGTAATTGTAAGCACCAATTATCAGCATAAGAGAAATGTGTTTAAACTTTTGTTTTGTATTAATTCACTCAAAAAAACCATTCATAAAAGCACAAAAAAAAAAAATAATAATAAATAAATAAAAGAAAATTAATATAAAAACCTTTAAAACAAAATCAAAACACTGCACAAACAAAAAAAAAATTTATATATAAATTAATTCACTTAAAACAAAAGACTAAAAATTAATTAATTAATTAAATAAAAATAAATCACAAAACAAATTAAATACACGTCTGCTGCAACCAACCTAACGCTTTTAACTGAGTTAATAATTTGAATTTTTGTTTTATTTAAATAATTAAAAAGAGTTAGGCTGTGTAGCTAACTTTTTTAATGAACGGCTATGGGTCTCAAACTGGCCAGCTGATTATATTTCTTATGATTAATTACTGGGGGTAGGATTGAATTAATGAAAAAAAAAAAAAAAAATTTCAGCTACTGTTGCTGTCGCTCTTTGCGTTGTTGCTCCTAATCGTTGTGCTATCTGGTTAATTATTTTTACCTATTATCGCTTTAATTGTCGTTTTTCCTTTTATCAAAAACCAAAAAAAAAAAAAAAGTTAGCTGGGCGTACTTAATTGTTTTTTTTTTTTTTTTTTTGTTTTAATTTATAATCAAAATCCGTGATGTTCAGCGTTAGAGATAAGTGAAAAAAAAAAAATATTTTATTGAACAAAAAAATGCTAGAAAAAAAAAGTTTTCAACTAATCGATGCCGGTTAATAATTGTTTGATAAGGGAAATTTGATTAAAGACAAACTGGAAAATAAAAATTAAAAATAAGAAAATTTGAGGCACGCTAAGGCACAGTTTTTGATTAAATTCACTTTTGAGACTTTGTACGTTGATTAAAAAGCGAACCAAATCTTAATTAAAAATATGAAATAAAAATTAAATATAATAAAAGTATAACTAAGGTTGAAGTTCAAGCGATTAGCAATAGACTTTTAGTAAAATTGCAATTGTTTTCGTCTTCATCATTGAATTTACTTTGAGCTAGAGAATAACTTATAGCCACGAGTTCTATCAAAACCGATACTTGGTGGTTTCTCTCCAAAGCTGTCTCACATAACCTAGCCTAACCTAAATACGAGGTAATTAGTGTAAGCATTAAGGACCTCCTGCTTTTTTTTATTATTACGGAGAATAATTCTGAATCCGGGAATTTTCAACATTTATCCTAATACTTTGTAATATTTCTTCTCAATGAAAACATATGAAAATCCATTAATTTATGCATAAATTGATTAACAAAAAAAAAAAAAAAAAATTAAAAATCATTCACATCGTCATATTGAAATTATTCGTTCCTGAATTCCCATCATATTACGAAAAAAAAATTCATTCAAAAGCATGAAATGACAGAAAAACATCAGAATAACCAAAGAAAGTCTAAAATTAATCAGAATTCAAATCGCATAAATGTGGTAATTTGACCGCAAGTGGCGCACCAGCAACGGATTTTTTTTCATACTTTTGTAGAATAAAGTCTGAACTTTAGCTATGATGGAATTTTGTAAATGCAGTCAAAACATTTGGTTTGACCGGCTTATTTTTCAATTTTATTCAGCAATAAAGTTTTTTTGTTCTCAGAGTGAATAACAATAATTAAAAGAGAAAATAAATACAATTTAGAGAGTAATTTTATAGAAATGTGACATGATTATGTTTTTGCAATGATATGGAAAATTATTTGGTACACTTAGATTCGCTGCTAAAAGTCTCATCTTGTATCAGATTATGTTAGTAAAAGAACTTTTTACTAACGTAAATTCGTAATTTATGTCCATCTTGATTGTTTGTTAGGCTTATTAATTTTATTTTAGTTCTAATTGTGACTTTGTACAATTAAAAGCCGCAGATTACTGGAATACTAAAAACGACTACCGGTAATATTTCTAAATAATCTTTTTTTTCAGGAATTGTAACGTCAATTGCATTTTGTTGTTGTCTGAAATACATTTTTCAGAAATAAATCAACTCACTCTGAAAATAAACTTATTTAATTAATCAAAATTAATTGTTATTGAATAGAATTCAAAGTTCAAGAATTTTGCTCCTTATGCTTTTAGTTAAAAAGCTATCACAAATTCATACTGTAAAATGGTTAAGGAGATAACTTAATTGATGAGATTATTGGTAGCGCAAAATTTATTTTTACTTCGAAATATTTTGATTTGTTTACATTCGTAACACGGCCAAATGGGTTAAAAGTCACTTATTGCAAAATATTAAGTGATTATGATTATGACAAATTAACCTTTTATCAACAATTAAAATAAAATTAATTAATAAATTTTGACTCAAAAATATTTAACCAAATAGAAATGATAATTAAAAATATAACACAAAGCACAAAAAAAATTTAAAGCGTCAATAAATTAGCAACAACACTCTGCTCAGACATAATAATTATCAGAAAAAAAAAAATTAAATTAAAACACATAAATAGCAATAAAACAACTACAACGCGCTAACACACCGATAATAAATAATAATTTTTTTTATTTATTTATTTATTTTTGCATTTTCTTATCTTACTTAACTTTTAAGTTTTGTTGAGTTTAGTTAAGTTAAGTAAAAAAAAAATTGCTTTTTTTTTTTATTATAATTATTTTTCTGTTATCGGTGGATGAGTTTAGGCATGTTTGTTTGTACCAAAGGTCATAATTCATTACAGTCAGTGTAAAAATGAAAGAGACGACAAATGTTTATCAAAGTTTTCTCTTCTTTTAATCGCGATAATAAATGATTACTGGAATTTATTATACATTTTTTTTTTTTGAAATATTGTTTTAAAAAATGGTTAAATGCAATAATTAAGATAAGCGCATCGCGGCTACATAAATAATATTAGGATGGTGCATTTGTATAACCGAGTTTTATGTGTGTCTCGTGTTTGATTTTACTTTTTCTTTTATAAGAAATAAGGTGACTGAGACTTAATTTCCTTTTTAATGTAATACCAAAAAGCATTAGTAACGCTTTTGATATGTGAAAATTGCTTATGGAAAAATGTTTTAATCTGTTTTTAACGCATCGATTTTTATCACGTTAAAAAAAACAACAAATTAAAAATATAAATAATCGTTTTAAACATTAAAAATATAAACAATACCTACTTTCACCCCATGTACAAGGAATGTGTTTTAATACAAATCGAAAATGATGTTAAAATTTGTTTCTTTGATTGAATAGGCAGTAATCTAAATTTCTCGCAATTACTTTTATAATTTTAATTGAAGTTGTTGCAATAAAAGATTTTACAGTGAATTACAGGTAGTCGATGTATTCGTATATTTCGGTTTATTCTGCTTCGATGAGTTATGAATTATAATCACAATAGTTCACACTGTCCCTATTTCATGTTTGTTTTAATTACTCTAAATGGACGTTTTTAAAACAATATTTTACATAGGGCTTCCAGTATCGATACTATCAGTATTGGTTTCCGATGTTATCTGCTAACATCCAGTATCAAAAGAATCGATATTTAAAATGGGAAATATCGATACTTTCGATACTTTAATATAATCATATAAATACAGAATTTGTGGCTTTTTAAATTTTTTTTCTATGAAAATTCATAAAAAAATTCCATTGAATTTTCGTTACAAAGTAAAAATGGCAGTTAGATTTTAGAACACAATAATTTGTATATGCTATTTATTATAAAAATCATAATATTCAAATATATTTTGTATTCCTAGTATGAAAACTAATGACTTAGTAGGAATAAGTGTTTTTCTTGAAGCAAGAAAGAGATAAAGCTCGTTATCGGTATTTTTATAAGACAGTATCGATATTAGCTAAATGTTCCTATACTGGAATAAACAAATAATATAATTATTTATTCATCAAATTGATCCGTACTAACCTCAACTGCATAATATCGATTATTTTTTGTATTGTTGTAATAAGTTTTTATTTTTTAATAATTTTAAATTATTATAAAAGTATTGGTATTGGTATTAAACGCAATAATAATTTAAAATTCGTTAATCGATTATATTTTTTAAATTATAAATTAAAGGATATAAAGACAGAATTTAACGTTGCGGACAAGATGTAACAAAATTTTATATAACTATTGATCAATTAGATTTTACAATAATCCACGATTTTGCACAATTATATAATTACCACAATGACAGTTTAGTTTATATGCTTTTGTAATAATATGATCAATCATGTTTAGAAAATACTAATTCATTGCAAATACACTTGTCATTATGTGCAATTCATGATTTTATTAAAAACTAAAATCTCTTTTCGTAGTTTAAAGCTTTGTCTACAATATTCTCAACATTATCGAATTGATTATGAACATTAATGAAAATTAAACGCACAGCCATGTCAACAGGTATAATTAGAAAAAAATGCCAACAAAATTCTACTACATTCCGGTTTCAATTAATAAGAAAAATTGTTAACAACAAATATGACATTGAAATTACAATTTTTATTTTTTTCTTTATCTATTTTTTTTATATAATTATTATTTAGAAATAACTTATCCATTTTTTATTATTATTATTATTATTTATTTTAATTCTGTTTTTTAACTGTAACATTATCAACAATTAATTAATTAATTTTAATAGAAAATACAGCTTGCAAAAAATATAGTAAAGATCGCAAAAATATATGCAAGGAAATTCTATTACGGGTTACGGTGTGGTAATTTTTCCCGTGGTTTTTCTTTAAGATTAACTTTTTTTTTTATTTTATTTTTTTTTTTTTTTTAGCAAAGTAATAATAACTGGAATGGATGTTATACATTTCAGCGTCGATACAACTGTGCTAATTAAATATTTTCATAAAAATTTTGTCACTGTAAAAATGTTTTTTTTTTTTTTACCCAATTTTACCAATAAACCATCAACGTATTAATAATGATTGTAATTTTTTTTTTAAATTAAATTCTGGGTTTTTTGTATGCTTATTATAAATTTCTATTTAATTAAATTAAGAGAATTAGCGAATCAATAAAATAAATAAATAAACATGTGATTTGTGTATTGGCTAGGTATGCGCTTATGCTTAGCGAAAAACATTTTGTAACTTTGCTAAACTGAATGGCTCATTGTTCGCTGAATCGATCTTTAGACGCTCGTTGTTTGTTGAAATTTCTTTCAAAGATAAGAACTGATTATCGGTTACTCGATTTATGTGCCAAAAGTCAAGATATCAATTAAAATGTATTTTGATTTAAAAATTAATAATACAAAAACATAACAAATTGTTGCTAAATTATAAATATAAATAAAATTAAATAAATAAATAATCATAATAAATGTCGATCAAATTTCATTAGAATAAATATTGTAGAAAAAATCAATAAAAAAAAATTAAAGAAAATCAAGACAAAAACCACAAGTGTTTTAACGTGTTTTCAATAATATAATTAAACAGACAAACCATACGTCACTTTGTTTTTATTTAAATAAATAATCCAATATCTCCACCCACCTCTATTTAATTGTTTCTTTGTTTTATTTATTATTACTAATCAATAATGGTAACAGAACTGTTGCACTTTTGGACACTGTTTCGACTTTATAATATAAAAACCACTTCACCAACGAACAATTAATTAAACAATTAAATGAATTTCGCGCGTTTCTTTGCCAGAGCTTTATTTCCAGATGCAAAATTCAGCATCGCCAGAAGTAGCATTAATTAGAAATTGAAATTACTTTTGTTTAAAATTAGGTTACGAAAGTAGGTGAAACTCGGATAAGGAGGACAAAGTAAAAGAGAAGAAATGATAAGAAAGTTTCATTTAAAAAAAAAAAAAAAAACGTGAACACAGCCCTGTTTACGTTTTGGTACAGTGGGGTGTTTAATGTATTGCGACGACGTAGTAATACGCATAAACAGTAAAAATGCGACAACCAGATGATAACCTGAAAAGAAGCTCCCGTTACGTTAGTTTGTTTTTACGCAGATATACGAACCAGACGCACAGCTGTAAGCGAAAAAACCATAGCATCATATACACATATATACATTTATAAATAATAAGAAAAGAAAAATAAATATATACATGGTATGCATATATACTGTTGTCACCCTTAAAACGTGGCACGTTTATTAAACACGCGCGCACATCTTACAAGTTAATACACTGTCAAATAGTTACCAGGGGTGTTGTTTAATATTTACAATGCTTACCGCAAACAGCGCTGTTTTTTTTTTTTATATTTTTGTTTATAAATATTATTTGACGGAAATTAAACGATTTTCAGTTCTAATTAATTTCCCTTTACTTTCTTAAGGTTTTTATTTTGCATTTTTATTTTTTTTTTATTTTGTTTTGTTTTTTGTTTAACATTTATACTGCGCATGTTAATTTCATAAAGTTGAAAGAAATAGCGAAATTGTTTTTAAATTTTAATTGAGGAAAAAGAGACGGACATTAGTTGCATGCAAAATTTCCCAATAGAGCATAAATAAAAATCCTTTCTTTTCTCTGAAAATTAACATTATATTGTGGAAAAAGTATTTAGTCTAAACTCGGGGCGCTAAAGTGTTAGTCACAAGAAAGAAGAAGAATTAAAAAAAGTTAAATAAAAAAAAAATTAAAAAGAAAAGAATTTTATTTTTCTTTCGTTTTCTATCAAACGTCACCGATTACAGAATCGTGAAAAACGTCATAAAATAATAAATTATTTATAATTTTTCTTGCGGTTTTTTTTTTTTAAATTATTATAATTTTTTTTTTTTTTTTGGTTTAATTATTCACTGTGTATTTGTTTGTGTTGTGAAAAGAAGAAAAAGGGAAAAAGCTTGAAATAATGTAAAGAAATAATTGTGTATTGTGAAGCAAGTAGTATAGTTTACGGTGTTTTACAGTAAGTTTATGCAGCCCTAAAAGTTAAAAAAAAAATTCTGTGCTTTATTTGTCCCTTTCGGATAGTCGGAGTTTTACACCCACAAAATAGACAATTCAATTATCATATGGATTAATTATTAAAAAAAAAATGTGAAAATTGTAAATAATAATGTGAAAATAATTTTTCTACCACCCAGTTCCATGTATAGATTATTTGAAAATATTTTTAGTTTTTTGTAGTTTAGTTATTAAATTTAAACGAAGGAAAAAAAAATTGGGAAAAGTTCACGATTTGTCTGGTAAAAGTAAGAAAAATTGTGAAAAATCCACCCAGTAAAATTATATGCAAATGTTGAATAAAAATACACCTAAAGTTTTACTAAATCCGATATACAAGAAGAAAAAACAAAATCAAGCAGTGGAGAAACTTTTTCTTTAGCAGTTTTGTTGTTGCTGTTGTTGACGTCGCTGTTGCTGTTGCTGTTGCTATTTCCAATGCAATTTTGCTTTATTATTTTATTTTATTATAAATTTTAGTGTTTTATCGGTGTTTCTTCAGTTTTAGACGGTGGTAAAAATGGGTGGTGTTCGTGTTTGTTGGTTGCTCCTTCGTGCATAATGGGTGGTTAAAAGTTATAGTATTGTAAAAGATTACAGAAAAATACAAATACAAACTATCAAGTGGTCACAATAAGCAAGTTTAAAATTATTTTGGTCATATTAAACGAGTTTTATCAAAATTTTAGTAAGAACGCGTTTAGCTATATGCAAATTGATTGAAAACAATTAAAATTGCATATGGATTATTGAATTCAATAAAATATTTAAATTAGTTTACCGGTTAGATTATTTACAAAACTCTCCTGTTATTTGCGACCATTTGTTGTTTGATCCCTCGTTTATCAGCGTGTGGGAAGTTTTAATGTTTTTCCGCTTATGATCACTTTCCAACATACATACTGGTCAACAAACAAATTTTAACGCCTTCCACATCATTCATTGTTGTTTTTGGTTCTCATTATTACCTGTGTAACTAAAACAAATAAACAATTTGACCAAACAAAAGTGTATATTTATGCGACTGCTGTTGCTGTTGTTTATGCTACGGCTGCTAATGTTGTTATTTCTTAACAAATTGCTGCTTTTTATGCTTTTTTATTTCTGCTGCTGCTGCTATTAACATTATTATTATTATTCGTATCTAAATGCTGATATTGCAAATTTTTTTTTATATATAAATAAAAAAAATGATTTGCCGACATTTTTGTTTGTTTGTTACTTTATTAATTAAGTTTACTCAACGGTTAAATAAATGAAAAACTTGTCTGTTACTATTGTACATCGTTCTCGTGTACGTCACATTTGTAGTTTCAAGCTCACTGTTAATGACAAATTAAAATGAGACAGTGTAGGCACGACACCTCAAAATCCAATAAGAAGTAATGCAGTATATTACATGTCGCAATATTTTTACTGTTCAACATTATTGTCACACACTTGGCATCATCCAAGTGTAAAGGAAGCAACAACATAAATAAATAATTATAAAAAAAAAAACAAAAAAAAAGATTTCTGAAAGCTTTGAAATGAAAAAAGATTTTTTATTTTTTTGAAGAAAAGTATCAAAATATTTAGAGCCATCAGCAGCAGGAGCAACAGTAATAAAACCAAAAACCAAATGTGTGTGTGAATGTGTGTTATTTCTGTGTTTTTGACAAAATGATAAAATTCAAAATTTATTCAACATAAAGTTTTGCAGAGCTTGATATAAGATTATCGTGAGATAATACTAGTGAGCTTTGTGGTGCTTTGTAGCTACTTCTGATTCTGTTGCTGCCATAAGACGGCGACATTTGTCGTTTATTGTTCTTAATAATTGTCGCGACATGATTTTCTCATCATCATCATCATAGTCATCGTCATTTGTTGTTGTTTCCATTATATTGTTGCTGGTGCTGTTGCGACTGCTGGCGTTGCCTGTGATGGTGGTGGTGGTTATTGTGATTCTGCTGATGGCTACACTCAGTTTGTCGCCAAAATGTCTCCAGATTAATCTATTCATCAATTTTTCATGTCTGGTTTTTCATAATTATTTCATTGATTTTCATTTATTTCGGGATTTTTAACAGTTTTTTTTGTCATTTTTTATTAATTAAACGACGAAATGGGTTAATTCAGCTTTGCAGCGTAAATTTATTCTTTGCTTTATACTTTGCTATTTTACATTTTTATTTTTATTCCATATGGAAAAAAAAAAACTATACAGCCGGTAAATATACATAATAAATTTAAAAAAATAGGATAATAAATTTCTCAAAATCAAGCACTTCGAATTAATTTTAACGAGTAACAATAACAAATTAAAGCACGATACGCTCAGATTTCTAATAAAAATCGTAAACTCTAATTAATAATTCTCATTGGGATGATAAAATAAATATATATATATATATATATAACGAATAATACAAAAAAAGGGGTTGCAAGGAGGTAATATTAAGTGGTAACATGTGCTTTGTTGGCGCACCCACCAACATCGTTAAAACCTTATTAAACTCAACCGAAATTAAATGACTTTAGAGAGTTTAGTTTTGTGCCGATTGACATTATTATAATTATCTGCTTATAGGAATAATATAATTTTGTTGTTAGTACCGTTTGCTGTTTGCCCACATCATCCCACAAATTCACCTTTATTCATTTATAATAATCTAATCATATATAGTGAAGTATTTTTTATGTTGTTTTACAGTAAATGCTTAATTAAGTTCTACAACGGAAAATGAAATCAAAAAAAAAAAAGAAAGTTGAAATACGAATTTAAAAATAACATAAAAGCACAGGTTTGAAATTGCAACTCAATAGTGACGTCACAAACATTTATAATGGGATTTTACTTTATTTAAAAATAGATTTAGGGGTGCATAATATGAAGAATTAAAAATTAAAGCCAACTAACATCTGAAAAACAGTAAAACAAAAACCATGAACAGTACCATATACCATGAATAGCATATACATATAGTAGAAATAAAAAGAAGTTTTAGTTAGGTGTAAATTAGGGTAGTTTGTAGTTTATTTTTAACTCGTTTTTCTTTCTTTTGTTTTATAAAACTTTTTTTTATTTTTATCATTAGATTATTTTTTGCCAGTTGTAGTAGGCTGTGCTGTCTACAAGTTTGGAAATTATAGAAAAAATCATAAAAATTTTATGGCATTTTTACCTTTATGCGAACGATGCTAGTGGTATCAGTTCGGTGTGTGTGCATTTTTTGTAATATTGCAGACATCATATCCAGTGTGGTCAGCAGATGCCAGCAGTAAAAAATACTATACAACAACAATAAATTAAACCGCAGATAAAGTAGTCAAAAATAAAAATAAAGTAACAAAGTTGCGTTACCAACCCTAAATATTTGGTTTAGCGTAATCGTAACAGAATAAATCATTAAGTGGCTTATAGTTAAAACTGTTTTAATACTCTGCAAAGCTGACTAAATGTTTTAGTGTGCATTTATCACGGTTTAAATTATTTTAGTTCATCAAATTTATGACCATTCAATAACTAACTAATGCATGTGGCATAAATTAAATACTTCGTATTCGGTGTTTATAAACTGTACTTGTCTTAATTTATGCGATTTTATATAAATTCCATCACTCAGTTTTAACATAGATGCAAAAAGAATGTTGATCTCTTTATCCTTTACTCGGTCGCTTACTTATAACATCATAGAGTAGCTATAAAACTATAAAATTGTCTGAAGAACTGCTTTTTCCTACTGTTGAGTCTAAGCAGGATAAAATTCAAAATAATTAAAAAAAAAAATCCATGACTTAATTTTAAAAACGGTGCTAAACAAATTGTATCTTTTGTAATTGCTGAATTATCCATAAAATGTGCACTTTCTAATTGATCAAATATGAAATGTTTCTTCTAATAATACAGCGTACAGGCTTTTCGCAGTTTATTACCCTTATACCAGTGTTACTCTACTTTTCAATTTCAAAATTAAACAAAAATCATAATCTCATGTGCAGTACCAACTGTTTAAAAAAAAAATGATAATAAGAACGAACGGAAGGAAGGAAATGAATCGAATGGCGTACTGAAAATAAACGGCAATCAACAATTAGGGGTGTCTGTGACGTCAAAAGTTTGAAATCATTATTTGTGATTTTTTCTGTGAAAATGTAAATGGAAGCATGGATAGCACGATTCCCTTGTTTTAATGACATTTTTGATAGTGTGCGTGGTGCGGTCTGTTTTTTCATAATAATAAATTATTAATAGGTTATTAGTATTTTTTTTTTTATTTTGTTATTATTACGAATGAGTGGGTGGTAATTTTTTTTTCTATACTACAATAGTGTACAATTTTTACGTTTGTTTTGTTTTGCTTAGATGTTATTATAATATTAATAGATTTGAACGGATGTATTCAGCAGTAAACAACAAAGTTGAATAAACCATGTAGAAAAATCATTATTTTGTATTTTTAAGTCAAGCATTGGTTTTTCCTGACTAAGTTTAACAAAAAAAATTGTAAAGTCGCAAAGTACATATAGAAGCTCCAGAGTAAAACCAACAAAATAACTCTAGCAACCGATACCAGTATTCAGGCGAAAGAAAAAATAAAAACATTTTCCAACCACATGTCGGATGTTAAAATAGTTCGCTAAATGTTGCAGTGCTGCCAATTTAAAAAGAAAAGAGAAAAAATAAAAAAACAAACCGCGAAAAAATGTTATGGCAACATCTGATGTTTTTACCGATGTCGTTGTCGTCCGCCTACTGGGATGAGTACACGCATAAAGAAAGTAATAGAAACAATCACAGTAGCAACAGTAGCAGCCCCAATAAAACCAATAGCAGCCTAACGGACTTAAGTAATTATGAATTAAAGTAAAAAATAAAAACAAAAAAAAAAAAAAAATCTAAATGTGATTAGTGAATGAATTTCTCTAATTAAATTAATTATTAAAAAGAAGAGTGGAAAAAAAAAAAATAAATATACAAGTGTGTGGCTCTTCGTAGTGAGCTTAAAGCTAACAAAAGAAAAATAAAGCTTTAAGTGTGTAGTGTAAATATAATTCGTTTTTAAAAGTTTTTCATAAAAGTTAAAAAAGTGAAGGAAAAGAAAGAATTCAAAATGCCGGGGGGACGAAGAGGTCTGGTCGCACCCCAAAATACATTTCTGGAAAACATTATAAGACGATCAAACTCTCAGCGTAAGTTTTTGTTTTTGTACATTGTAATTGTTACTTTAGTTAATAATATTAGAATATTAAATTTATTTAAGTTAATTAGTTATCAAACATTTTTATATCACTTAAAACAAACTAAGTGTCTAATTGGATAACAATTAGTTTCAGTTAAAACTTTTAAATTGCAACTAAATTAAGTCATTTAAAGATCTTTTGTAGCACTATAGATAGAAAATCAGTTGCATTAGCATTAAAAAACCGAATTACCGGAATTGGTGAAATGACAACTAAAATTTTTTATTCTCATATCAAAATCATTCCGGTTAGAAGAATGCTATCCTTTAAGTGTGTATGTACATGAATAGGGATATATATATATTTTTTAATGTAAGCCTTGATATCTGGAAAAATAAACAGTTTAGCGAATGATCTGATGACGCATAATGATTCATTCGTCCAGTGAAACGTGATTTCACACATTTAAGCTTTTGGACATATTTTCGCCAAAATTTGTTTTATGAATACCATAATTAACAAATATTTATTCTTATGCGTTCAATTAGAGCTTTGTAGTTTGTAAATCTTTTAAAATAATTTTGGTTTAGACTAGAAGATAGACCACTTTATCATTCAATATTTAGCCATTTTAAGGTCACCATAACTAAACAAATAAAATAAATAACTAATTACGTGCTTACTTAGTTAAGTTATTTAAATACTAATATAATTATTGAATAATTTAATAATTGACACAAATTGCACAAAACCAATTAAGTCACATAGCTTTATAAAATAAAATAAAACCAGAGAGCAATATATTACGAAATATAAACAAACAATGATAATAAACTGATTTAAGTTACTATGCAAAAGCTCATTGCTCATTGTAGAAAATTCTTAAAATTTATTGCAAAACCGGAAAGTAATAAATTTATATAATTATGGATAGAAGGAATTTAATAATAAACCTTGAAAGCGCCTTTATATAAGAAACGAAGTTATGTAAACAAATATTTTTCTCGTAGTTATGACGTCATCATGTCTCATCTGCGAATAACTTACTTACGAACAAAATAAAAATAATTAAAATTTAATTCACGTAAATAAAATAAACTTTAAAAGGAAAAACAAAAAATATAAATAAATTAGGAGAGGCCTAATGGTTATTTGTGAATTTTTAAGGGTTAAAGCGGCATATATTTGTTATGAATTTAAATCAATTTTAATGCATGCATCATATCCCTTTTATTTTGCTTTCTTTCTTACTTTCGTTCTTCTGTCTTTTGACTTCTTAATGTTTTGCCATTTTTCTTTTCTGTTATACCAAAAAGCTCGTGATCAGCCCACTACATTCCCCAAGTTTACCATATTTTTTTATTTATTTATTTATTTTTGTTGTTCTGCATTAAAAATTAAATATTTGAATAATTAAAATAAAAAAAAATTGTAAACGTAACGAAAGTAAAACTAAAGGCTTAATGGTAGGAGCTTTTTTTATGATGAGTTATGTTTTAAAAAATGTACAGTTTTTCCACAAGACACATAGTAAGCGCGGGTGCTATATTTTAACCATAATCATAATAATAATTATTATAGAAAGAGGAAATAGAGGTGGGTTTTATTAGACTTTTTATTAGACTGTTTTTTAAGGGTACAAATTCATATTAACAAAAAAAAAACTTACGGACGCTTGCATTACTTACTTAACGATACTTACCTGTTTTAATTATTATTAAAAAATAAATTATAATTAAATAATTATACATACATTTATGTAAATATTAATAATTATTTATTATTGTTACAAGGACTCCTTTTAATTCGAACTAAGATCCATGTTTAGTGAAGACACAAAATTTCTATGGGTAAAATTTTTTTTCTCTTTTTTTTGTGCATACAAATTTTTATTTCTTTGTATATGAAGCTTTTGTAAAATTGTTTTAAGTCAAAATGAAAAGAAAGAAAGAAATAATTAATAAAAAGAAAATGAATATACATCTATGTGTTTACTAGTGTTGTTGAAATTAAATTATCTCGTAGAAAGTTAAATAGATGAAGGAACTAAATGTGAAGACAGTTTTGAAGTGTACTTGTAAGGATTTAAAGGAGATACTGACTATTTGTTTGAAATAAATTAATTTCTTTCATCTCGTTACAACTTTTAATTACTTTTCATTATTGGTATAAGTGATAGCGTAACAACTCTATTTTAAGTAATTCCAAAGTTTATAATCATGTTTCAGCCAAAATACTACCGAAATAATATGAAAAATTTATATAAATAGATGAATTAGTTATAAAAAGAAAAAAAAAGGAAAAACAACATTCTGTGAAACAACAAGTAAATGTCCGCACTCGACAGTGACCTTTTGGCAACAAAATATTTTTGTTTTTTCAGTCATAAATTTCCGTTTTAAAAATAATGAAGCGATGTAGAAATTTAACAAAATATGTTTTTATTATTTTTTTTTTTAATGCCTGGCTATGTAATTTTCTATGCATATTTTATGCTAAATAAATTGTAAACTCATGAACTTTGTTATTATTATTATTATTTGCTGACCAAAATTGCTCATTTTAATGGTTTATACTCCTTCTCCTTGCCTTAAATATTCATTCCTGTTGTTATTTTATTTATTTATCTTTATATCATTTGCTGAATTGGTTATTACCCTTCATGTGTAACTATATCGATATCGAACATTTATTTAGGTGTTTTTTTTTAAAAGCATTATGTTTCTTATAACTGTTCCATAAAATAAATAATTTATTTTTAAAACTAATTGAAAAAATATTTAATTCAATTAAAACGACTTAAATAGGGAAGGGAAAGAAACATTTTCCGGTGTAAAATTATTTTCTTTTGTTTTGTCTTTCATATGCCTACTGTGCTACAGACGGTAAAACAGGTAAAAAAAAAAAAAAAAAAGGAAAAGCATGAATACTAGATATCAAAAATGGTAAAAATACGAAAAATTACTTGTTTTGTGATCAAAAATTTAGCAACGTGTAAATGTGGGTGTTGCAATAACAAGACAATAAAATTACGATGCTACAAACAGTGAATAAAAAGAAAGAAAATTAAAAAAAACAACGACAAAACCTTATAAGTATACATAGCCCAATATTCTGAGTATGAGTATGAGTGGGCTGTTGTGTAATCGTTTTATTATTATTTTTATGATTGTAACGAATAAGCAACAGCACAAACCATAAATGACAGCAAACACACTGTGTGATCAATAAAATAGAATACAAAAAAATGTACACCGATATGTGTGTAAGGTAGTTTAAAGGGGTGTTAAGGAGTTGAATTAAATCATAATATTCAAACTTTATTTACAAAAACAAAAAATATATATTACTATGAGAAAAAAGTATCTGGTAGCAACAGGAAGTGCACAGTATTGTCGTTTAGTAAGCAAAACCAGATATTAAAAGATTTGAAAAGCTTTCAAACCCTTTTTAATTTCTTTTTTTTTTTTACTGTAATTTTCTTTAACTTCACCGTTAACAACTAACAAAACGGGAGAAGAAATTTAACCAACAATACGTTAAACACACATAATGGTAAAGTTAACCTATTTCTGTGGTACTTGTGGCTGAAATACTATAGCAATATGAAACAGCAACATAACAATAACATTTTTTACATTCATTTATCGATGAAAATTTTCCCCACAGCTTTCTTAATAAAAACTTTCAAAAATCTATTTAAATAATAAATAAAAAATGATTTAATTAAGTTTTGTCGCGTCTGTGTAGTTCTAATTTTTTTATTTTCGCTGTCAGCCATTTTGTCGCGATGATTTTTTTTTTATTACTTAATTATATTTAACGATTGCCACTAGTAGTATTACGTAAATGTTATGTAAATTATCCAGAACATCGTATAGGGGAGGGGTCAAGTTCAATTACTAATTACGTAATTTTATTTCTACTTATTTTTCCCGTTTTAAGTCCAGTGTGTTTAATGATGGTCACATCAAATGAATGGCATTCATATAATTTGCAGCTATGATGCAAAAAAAAAAATATTTAAAAATCGTACGGTATGATAACAATTTATGTGCTAAAACCTAAAAAAAAAAAACCGGCCCACGCAGTGGAGACAATACTTGAATTTGAATAAATGAATGGAAAATAAAAATTTGGCTTCTTCGCAATGTTGGTCCCTGTGAATAGTGTTTTTTTATTTTATTCTTCCTTCAAATAATAAATTCCTCCAATGTAACTGATGATTATATGAACTGTAGCAAAAGATAAATAAAATTAATTTTATTCGAATGAATATACGACGTCATGAAGCTTATTGTAATTTTGATGAATTCTTGTTGGGTTTTTTCTTTTTATATCAAAAGGTTTTTGTTGTCTAATTAAAAATCAACATTCCCTGCAGAATAATTATTATCTATTACGTAAAATTTAGATGTTTTTTATGGTTACCCAGAGTTATTCTTGTTATTTTGTAAGAAATTCAGTATTGTCCCACACATGGTTTTCAATACGTTATTCACCTGTATGGGTTGTAAATCATTAATACCAAAATTGTTTGACATTTACAAATGAATTCCAAAAGAACTTCCAAAACCATGAGGCAATGGCAAAAAAGACGGTTTGCTTCACTGATTCACTTAAAAAAAAAAGGAATTTTCGTTGCGTTTTTTATCCATTAACTGCCTTCATCATATACTCAAGAGGAAAGTGAATAAACTTAAATAAGCAAAACGTAAACAGAATATTTAATTTAGTTACGTAAAATGGACAATAGCCGAAAGACACGGAGATAACTATACGCCAACAAAAAAAAAAAAAAAAAAAAACCATCGGTCGGTATAGGACGAACAAACAAATTTTTTTCTTTTGTTTGACATTGGATTAGACATTGGTCGTGATTTTGTTTTAATATGGGAAAACCAGATCTATTCTGGTGTGTGGACAAATGCGAAAAAGTTATTAAACTTTTTAATGCCAGTGGAAAACGATATCAAAAAATTTTATTTGATTTAGTTTTTGCCGCCATTTCAGTTAATTCAGTTTTCGGTTTGTGTCTCTGCTTCTTTTTTTTCCTGAATCGTTTTTGTTTTTTCTGCAAAATTGGCAAAAGATAAAATAAACACTAAAAATAATTTACCATCGCATACGTAATATTGACGAACGTAAAATATACGAAAAACGAATAGAAAAATAAAAAAAAAAACAATTTTATTACCATAAAATAGTATGATTATGGGGATGGCAATGGTGGTATGGTTATCAAGTGTTTTTTCAGCTATCGTTACTTTAAAGCGATAGTTTTTCATCATTTTTTTTATATTATTAACGTGAATAGACTTTATTTTTTGTTATAAAGAGAGCTTTTTTCGTTTTTGTTACCGGCTTAAAATCAACTCACAATCGCTGCTAATTTTATGCTAGTCACTTCGATAATTTAAAAGAAAAAAAAAACAAATGAAAAGGTAATACTAGGGGTTTGGTAACAACCACAATAAGCTTTATAAATTTCAATTACAAAAAAGAAACGATGTGCTGGGGACGACTTTAAAGCATCAAAACTTTCAAGTAGCTTCATTGACACAAAACCATTAATAAAAAAAAATAAATAAATAAGGGAAAAAAATACCAACAACCTGAAAATTTATTTTGTTAATTTTTTTATTAGCTCGTCGGCAACAATCGCCACCAGCTACCAATTGGTAAAATATTTATTAAATAGTTTTCGCTATTAAAATTTAAGCTTTTTTTTGTACATTAAAGACTAGAAGAAGGAGACGCATATCTCAATATAGGGTAAAGGAATTTTACTCAACTAAATATTTCATTTCGAACCACAACTCTATAAATGTTGTTTGCTTAATTATTTACGTTGCCATCGAAAATATATGGATTTTTGTATTTTAAATATTTGTATTTGTTATGGGTGATTGAGAATGTGTGGGCGGTAGACACATATTTTTTTTAACCACCCGTTAAATTGTTTATTTTTTTATTTTATAAAACAGAATGAACAAAATGACAAAATAACAAGAACAGTGGCAAAACAACATAAACTAGAGAAATCTTGTTGTCGTTTGAGATCTGTTTTTCCTCCATTTCTTTGCTTTTTTCCATCGCTCTCTTTTTTCATCTTAATGTTTGCTTCTATATTTACATTTATCTGTTTCTATGTCTTATGTTTGACTTATGTTTACTTCTAGTGGCGTTTTTTTATTATTTATTTATAATGTTTATCTGCTTTTATGTCTAGCTATTTGCTTGTTTGTTTATATCTGTCAATCCATTTACAATTCATAGCTTGTTCTACGTCAGCATGTTTATCATTAACTTCAAGAAAACAGTTGATAAATATCGTGGCTTCAAAGCACTTCCGTCCGCGAAACCATGCTTATCTGCCAATTTGTTAAATTTCTCTGCTTTGTTTATTTTATTTATTTTTTTTATTACAGATTCCGTTTACACCGGAACCTGTTTATCTGTTAAACTATTTTTCAAGATCAAGTGTAACAGTTTATTTATTAGTTATCGATTCAACACAAGTCTACTTAGTTTTTCGCATTTTTTCTCCTTATATTATGCATTTGTTTTATGGAATCACATAGAACTTGTTTATCAACAAAATATTCCTTTTAGTATTGGTTCAAAAAATATAAATGTTTCTCTTAGGTTTACCAGTATCGGAGCATTTGGCAAGTATCGATATTTCGATACTTTCTTATAAGATACCGATACTCTCGATACTACCGATACTGTGTTTTGACTCTTTCTTGCTTCAATAAAACACTTATTCCTACTAATTCATTAACTTATTATTAAAAATTATAAAAAAAAAAAATATTATTATAAAAAATCCTTGTATTTACACAAAAAATTATATGATTAAAATGAAAATCTTAAAAAAAAGCAAAATACAAATAATATATTTATAACAAATAATAGATTGAAAATTCAATTCAATTAATGTTTATAAAATCAAAATAATAATCATACTAAGAATTCAAAATATATTTGAATGGTATAATTTTTATAATTAATTGCATACACAATATTATATATGTGTATTCCTAATGGGCATTTTTATTTTGTAACTAAAATAAGCGTTAAAATAAAAAAAAAGCCAGTAATGCTGTATTTAGTCTATTTGATACTGGATTTTGGCCGATAGTATCGGCAACCGATACTGATACTATCGATACTATAAACCCTAGTTTCTCATATACACGACCTATTGTTTTTAAATAAACCAGAATTAAAGAGTAAGGAACAAAGGATATTCCCTAAACTTATTAGATACCATAGAAAGTATTTAAACAAATTGATTTTAAAAGTTTGCGTATTATTTGCGTTTTTATCGAATCCAAGTCTTAGTTCAGTGCTTGTCAAAGTAGTCAAAGTAGTCTGGCAATCGACGTTTTATTTTTTATTTTTCATATTTCGTTTTTTCTTTTTTAATTTTCACAATCATAACAACACTAAGGCGCACCAAGTGGTACTATTTACTAGTCACTGTTAAAATCATGAAATTTAGCCATGCAATAAATGTAACTCGTACCAGGAATATCATTAAAAAGTTAATAAAAAAAAGTTTTCTCAAGCTTTATAAAATAATCGCAAGAAAAAAGAAACCCCTCACAGAAAGCGCATAGTTTTTACATAAATCACGAAGTATTTGTCTCTGCTTTACATGCAACAAATAAATTAAAAATAATCAATTTTACGGGAAAATACGATTACAGAACCCTTCTGTGTTTGTCCTGAACGGAGCACTAAATAGCACAGCAACCATTAAATAATAAACAAGAGAAACTAATAAAAATATAAATTTTCATTTTGTGTCCTTTGTTTGTATTTTTAGTTACTCTATTAAATGGGGTCACTTTTAACGTATTATTATTATTATTATCATTATTTTAATGTTTATTCGTTGTTCTAACCCAAGACCCACTTTAGAGCAATAACAATAAAGTCTGAATGAAGAAAAACCAATTCACTACACTGAAGCGCCAAGTACATTAGACACTTGCTGTTTTACCATTTTTCGTTGACTTTCATTTGCTCTGGGGATGCTATATGCTGATGACTTTTGAGGGTTTTTTGATTTATTTAGTAAATTTTCTTCTATTTTTGAAATTCTTTAATTTAATTTTACCACCTACTGATTGTCGTGTGGTTTTTTTTTTTTTTACTATCGCTTTTCGGGAAGTTTCGTTTATTTGTATAGAAAAATTCTTCCACATGAAACGAATATTGATGATTAGAATAAGAAATTTTATTATTATCTATTGGAATGTTTAAGTTTAAAATTTGTAATTACATAGACACGAGTAGGTTCTTTTAAAGCGAAGGTAATGTTAGTATTTACATTGGAAATTTAAGCGAATTATCACAAAATTTTTGTTCTTTACATAAACGATAAATAGTACAGAATTTTCTTCTTGTAATCGATTTGATAACATTGTTCCCCTCATATGGGTGAGTGGTGGTGTATGACGTTTAGAAATAAATCTGGTTATAAATTTTCTTCTTCATTTTTTGTTTACTTTTCTAAACGATTGAGCAATCAATGCGAGTATTTAATGTTAAGATACAAGTCAGTCACGCAAACAACTACCCCACTTTAATAACATTTCGCATTAATTACACCGACTCATCATAATATTATATTGTTTAAGTAATAATGAAATATTTTTTTTTGTAAATAAACTTAAATTCGCTTTCGGTTTAAAATAAAAGCAACAATAACAACTGGGAAACAGCGACAAATGATAGCAAGAAACTTAAGGAAACTGCGAAATGCAAATTGCTTTTGACCTAAACACAGGGTAGTTATTTTACATTTTTTTAACGAAAATATAATTGAATGATTTCTGAGATTAAAACAAAAATATAAAGAAAATCTCTCATATCGAGGGTGGAAGAGAAAGAAGAAAACCGTTTCTACCTAGATTTTATTTTCCATTCGTTGTTATAACCAAGTTTTATTCTTGATTTATTATCCTTTTATTTTGATTTCCTTTGGCTTCGTTTCTACTTTTTTTTTTCTTTTTTCTTTTTCTTAAGGTCGCTTAATTGCTGCCCTTTTTGTATGTTTCAACTTTTCTACTTAGCTTAAGCAAAATATTATTTCTTGTCGTTTATTATCAAATGACAAGTGAACCTTCGATTAAATATTGTTTTCTGTATCCGACATAAATTGTCCATCGGTTTTTTTTTTCTTTTTTAATTCTTGCTTCTTGTGATGAGACGTTATATTGTGTATCCATTTCATCGGCAGCCATTATATCATTATTTTTCCTCTTTTGTTTCTAATAATTAAGATTTATTACTATCATTATTGTTGCTTTTAGTCAGCATTTCCATTTTTTTTTTTTTTTTTTCATTTTTCTTGTAAGCAAAGAAATGAAATATCAAAAACTTCCTTGAAACATTCGTACTGAATATCGTTTAGGAAATATTTATGCTCGAAAAGCATAGTTTGTAAATAAAATCTACATGAAACACTTCATAGTTAGCTAATTTAAGGCTTTATTTGTTTATCGTAATGGTTTGTATTTCAGCTTAACTCACCATAAACGTGCTCTAGTCAGATCAATTTGCTGTTAGTTATAGTCAAATGGCAATGCTTTCTAAATTACTAAAGGAAATTTGAGCTTTTTCAAATAGATTTGTAATTGAGTTAGTTAGTTAGTGGCTTTATTTAATAAAATCTTCTGTTTCGCTACTTCAGCCGCTGGGCGTAAATTGAGTGACATAGAAAATTTCTTAAAAAAGGAAACTTTAGTTCTGGTTATACTTCTAAGAAAATTTTCGTTTTCGAAATTGTTAATTCTATCTAAAGTCTAGAAGATTAAGAGTTATCTTTTTTAAAAGCTAAAGATATTTAGTCATAACAGTGGTACATCTTTCAACTATTTTGCTTGTTGCGTAGATTATGTTGAATACCAGACTTTTATCATACATGCATCAAACATTTTAGCAAAAATGTGTATTCAATACATTAGATTTCAGATTCTTTGAATATTCTATTGTGATATTTTCATGCGGTCCATTTGTCAACGCAGAAATCCAAGAATGTATGTATATTATAAACAATGCACCTTAGTTCAATAAAAATTGCCTTGATACGAAATGATAATCAGCTTTACGAGCAGCGGACTTACAGTTCTGTGTGATTTCAAAAAAGTCAACAAATTTAGGGGGCAGACCTGCCTTAAAGACATTATTAAGACAACGTATTATATGTATCTATAATTGTTATCTTTTAAAATGACAATATTAGAAAAGCTCTTGAGTAAAGTGTCGTTCAGTAAGAAGAGGATGATTAGATTCCACACCATATTGTTGAAACAATTGGTGAAGTATTGCAAAGAGCAAAAATCAAGAATTGCTTTGAATTTTAAATTCTAAAATTATAAAAATTGAAGAGTTTTCAACGATAGAACAACAATCGTGTAGCAATTGAACCAAAGATCATCCAGAAAATGTTGAACAAAAATCTCTAGAGATGAAAACAAAAAATTGATAAGACGGCTTACAGCTGATTTATTATGGAAAATAATCTTATAAATTGTATCACAAACGTCAAGAGATGAAATATAATCAAAACAGCAACAGACACAACAGGCAACATGACTTTTATGTTATCATTTTCTTGCTTCTACTCTACATCTGAACTATCTTACAAATCGTTAAACAAATTGAAAACAAAATAATTAATCAGGTTGTGTCAAAAAGAAAAGAATACAAAACAAAACAAAATAATAATAAATAAATTAATTAAATTATTAAAACAAATGCGGAAAGTTATTTTACGAGTCTTTTGTTTTTTTTTTTTTAATTTTATAAAAAAGTTGGATGAAGAGATGGCGACCCCACATTTAATTTAATTTTATTTTGTTCGCCTACAATTTTTTGCAATTAAATAAAAAAAAAAATAATAAATACAACAATTGGCTTTATATTAAAAACAAAAAATATATGTATATGTGTAGGAATTAGGTCTATTAAAGCTTTTTCTTTGTTACAAACGAACCGGATTGTTGATACACTGCCATACGTTTAAAATAAATTCTAACATCAAGCGTTAATTAAAAATAGCGAAAAACAAAAATTAATGTCACTTAAAATAACAAAAAAATGTCAAAGTTTAACAAAAAAAAAAATAAAAAAATATTATTGAAGCCATAAAAAAGCTTCGAACAATTGGCTTATTATAGAAAAAATAAAAAGAAAAATGTAAAAGCTGCTATTGCATTGAAAAGTGAGACATCGTGACATATAAATGATATTTGTTTACAGGGCACACACACAGCCGATACACAAATACATCTAATGAGCTTAATTTCATTAGTGCTCATTCCTTCGTTTATCTTTTATTTTTCACTTTTTAAGCCATCAAATTTGCTTCATTTCGTTACTGTACGCCAAACAAATACATATTTTTCCTACCCAACCATTCCGTGATTTTTACAGACTGTTTGTGTGGGTGTTTACGGCAGTGTTTTGTTTATATTAATATGTCTTCTTTTTTGTTTTTATTTTTCGGTACCGATTTTTGTAGCAGACATAATAGATACAAACCTAACGAAACATCGCACATTGGTATAATAAATTTTTATTTTTTAAAATAATTTACTCACTGAGTCTAGGGGTTTTCTTAAAATAATCGTTAATAAAATTGTTTACATTTTCTTTATTATTTATGATTAGTTTTGTAAATTTTTCAAATAGACGCTCAAGCTTTCGTTTTATCTTTTAGTTAAGTCTCATTGTTGCAACAAAACACTAAAACCTTTTTTGTTTTTTAGTTTTTATAAATAATTTTTGTTATCTTAGAACAGAATTAATTCAAAGGAAGTACTTTGTGATTTTACTTTGATTAATTCTGTTCCTTTTTTACTTTGTTTATATACCAGTTAATCTGATTAATAGAAATTAATCCGGAAAAGAAAAGAATTTTACAGAAATTTTCTTCTGAATTGTAATCCATAAAGGTAATTGATGGAAATCTTGTTCATTTTATCTTTTACAGTAAAGTTGGCTTATTCGGTAAATGAAAATTTGTATTCTTTGTTTAGGAAAGTCATCTTGAAATCACAAATCTAGCCGTTTCCATAAAAACCTGTTAAAAGCCTAAAATATGAGACTGATTAATATTTAACTGAAACACAAATTAATGGCCACATGAATTCTAACCAAAATTTGTTTGCCTTTTTAATATTCAAAATATTTTTTAATAATTTCTATGTTACATAATTCTCGGTTGATTATTGGCTACATTCTATTCTCTACAAAAAAATTAAGTTTTCAAACGAATGAAAGCTAAACAATGACATCCACGACGACAAGAAAATAACGAAATTAGAGCTCACAAAATTAATAAAATAGAACATGACAGCTGTGTGACTTGATTTTGTTTGCATTTCGTTGATTGAATTTCAATCAAATTTTCTTTTATTATCATTGTTTTAATAATAAAATAATTTATTTTATTTCATTTTTCCATCTCTCTTATCAGTTTTTTATTTATTTTATTATTATCGCGGTTATTGGAATTAAAAGAATCTTTGCTTGGTTCTTTGAAATTTTTAAAATTAAATTAAATTAAATTGGATTGGATTGGATTGAATAATAATTTTTTATGTTTTTTTCTTTTTGTTTTCTAGCGGACAGTTCGTTTCTGCTGGCAAATGCTCAAATTGTTGATTTTCCAATTGTCTATTGCAATGAATCGTTTTGCAAGATCAGCGGTTATAATCGAGCTGAAGTAATGCAAAAATCATGCCGGTGAGTAATAATTTTTTTTTTATCATTATTATAGAAAAATATTTAGCCATTAATGTAAAAATTGTTTATGTCATCTTAAATAATTTATCAATGTAATTCAAGTGACCTGAAACGTTCCGTTAAATTGCAGTTAACGAACGCATTGTGACTACTAATAGTCTTATGATATAATAATGAAACCGTACAGTTGTTATCAGCACGATTATAGCAAACATTTTATGTGCGGTTTAAATGGGTTAAATAGTACCTAAATATATAAAATAAGTCGTTTTACAAACTCATCTTTAAAACCGTGTAATTGTTTCTAGCATGTAGACTTAAGTAAAGTAAAATAAGTTAAATAAGCCTTAATCAATTTTATATAGCATTAAGGAGTAATTTAACAACTGACACCTAAACCAACTTAAAACTTACCTCTTACGTAGGTCTTGACCACTTTAGGGTGCCGTTAAGTTAACAATTTGGCAACCCAAGTCATGAATTATTTAAATTATTGATTATTAACGATATATCAGTAGTTGTAAACTAAGTTCACTTTAATACTATTGTCTATCACAATTTTTACACACTTAATTTATTAAATTAGCTAATGAGTAATATTGCTATGTGAATGTTGCTTGAAAATTATACTTAACATTAATTTCTATTACAGTTGCGGATTTATGTATGGTGAATTAACAGACAAGGAAACGGTTTCCCGCCTAGAATTTTCATTAGAAAATCAACAACAGGATCAATTTGAAATTTTATTATATAAGAAAAATAGTAAGTATTTAACGTCAATTTACTGCAGCTGTGCATTTTTGTTATTCTGTGTTTTCTATCTTGCATTTTTTTTAATAAAAAAAAAAAATTCTTTTCTTCTTCTTTTTCGTTTTCATTTTTATATTGCATAATCATATTAAGTGGTTTTTGCAACAAAAAAAATGAAAAAAAAATGAAAAAAAATTCTATTGAAGAGAAGAATAAAAGAAAATGAAAACTTATTTGTGTCGCCCGAGCATTTACTCTTTCTTTTCTTGCATTTATGTTTTAATGTGATTTAATTTTCTGTTTTTGTATTTTTCTAAATTAATGTTTTAATGCGATTTTATGTTTTCTTTTTAAATTTTCTTTTTCTTTGCACAAAAGATTTTTTTTTTTATATTTATATATAATTTTTATACAATTGGTACATTATTATTGGTGAATTAAACATTAACAGCTCTATAATACAAAATGTTCGCGGAAATTTCTTTGCAAAAATTACAAAATATACAGAAGCACATTCTGTTTCGTCACTTTGGTCGTAACTTAAATATTTGCATACCATATTAAATTTTTATTCTTTTAAAATCAACGGTTAACAAATTTCTAATATCCTTTAATTGGCATGGTAGCTCAGGATATTCATAAGCTAAAGTCCTAAATCCTTAACATTTTATTTTAAATTTTAAGGAAATTTTTTTGTATTTAGATATAACATAATTCCAAATTATAGATTATTCTTCAAAAGCGGTTTAAAGACTTGATCAATGTATAAGCTTGAAACTCGGTTAATACATGTCGTCTAATCATAGAACTTATATTACAAATGTCCTGAAATTATTTCAATCCAACTCAAAGAGTTTAAACAAAGCGATACTATATTTTATGACCCGAGTAACTGTAGAGGGTACTACAGAAAATTTGTTGAAATAGTCATAGATAATTTTTCAACATCATCATCATCATCATCATACATATAAAAAATATATTATTGATAATATAGTATTAATCAATATATACATATAAAGTTTCTAAAGATCTAAATCCTCCTCATACACCATTTTGAAAATCATACGTCACGTAAGATCACAAACCACTATGTTATACATCAGCAGCAAAATACAATTTCACTAGCAAAACAAAATCTTAAATTTGTGACCGCAACCCATCCAAAAAGAATCCCAAAACGAAACAATTCAAATTCCATAAATTTCAAAAAAAAAAAAAAAAAAAAAAAAATGATTTCAAAAGATTCCAGCAAAACTTAATTAAAAATAAGAAAAACATTTTCATCTAACAAAAAAAAAAAAAAGCCTCAAATAACTGTTAAACACCCTCTCATGAAAGCGGTATAAAGTAAAAAATTGTCTAAAACCAATTAAAAATTGTCAAAAAGACAAACCAACGGGACGAAAGCAGCAAACAAAAAATTCCAATTGGTTGTTAATTTTGAAAATCAACCAACCAAAAGAGACAAAAAAAAAAAATACAAAACAAAACTACAGAAAATTTAATTAAACGAAAAAAAAAAAAAAAAATTGGAAAAGATAAAACAATTGAATCGATTTTATCTCTTGTTTTCATCAAAACGCCAATTTTTTGTTCGTTATTTTTGTACTACGTCACCATCATGACTGTTTTTATTCAGGAGAAATACCAAAAAATAACAACAGCAGCAGTAACTGTAGCATTAACCATCGCACTTTGATAACACTTTGGTGGTTTTATTAATTTTTGTGGTTTGACACCAAAGTAGTCTTGACAAAAAAAAAACGGCAACAAATAATAAAGTTCTCAATTTTGGTAACGTGGCATCCAAATCGCCCATCCTAGCCAAACAAAAGACACCCACTGTATAAAAACATAAATTTCCCAAAACATAAAAATTACAAAAAAAAAAAAAAAAAAAACACACACAAACAAGCATAGATCAAATTTCATCAGAATTTCAAATTTCGCTTCAATTTTTCTTTTCTAATTAACGCTGTTGTCACTTTTTTTTTTATCAATTTATTTAAATTACTCATCCACATTTTGTTTCTCTTGTTTTTCGTAAATTTAATTCAATTAATTTTTATTTAATTAATTTTAATTCAATAAAAAAGGAAATTTTGTTTTATTATGGATTATAATTAAGTAAAGTCGTTTGTGCGGTTTTATTTGCTTCCTATGCTTGATGAAAAGATAAACATTAATATAAGATGATAACAACGAAGTTAGTAATGGTTCCTCGTTATTGAATTACATTTATTTACTTTGTGTAGCACTACCACTGATAGAAATAGCTAATCATGTTATAAGCATAGACAGTGTTGGTAGCGTTTTTTTAAATAATGCAAGGCGATGCTAATCTTTTTGAAGACGCTTATAATACAATTTGGGAGCAATTGGCAACCGAATATAAATACCTCGGAAATTACACATTCAAATCATGAATAATCTACGTATAGATTGAAGTTAGTGTTGATTACACTTTGTCGCCAATAAATCTCAGATTTATTTAGATTGCACAATTGTAACATTTCACTAATTATCGTACCTTAAAACCGAATTTACTTTATTGCTAAATTCTACCTACATAACATCGTTCATATTTGTGTTTAATTACTAAAAAAAATGTGTTTGTTTTCATTCCCTAATTAATATCGATTGTCCTTTTCGTTCTTTTCATTTTATTATTTCTTTTCCTCGAAATATTAAGCGCCTTAAATAATTAATAACAACACCAGCCTCATAATTATGGTAAAATAAACATAACCATAAACAAAAAGAAAAAACAAATGAATATTAATTAACATTAAGCTTATTAAAAGCAAACAATGATACCATCGTTACCACAACGCAGCACCCAGTAACCTACAAAGTGACAATAAATAAATCATTAAACTAGCTAATTCACCTTAACCTCAAAAGCACACAGAAATAGTAAAATTATTTGTATGGGTACAAAAGACAAAACAAAGCAAAACAGAAATTATGTTATGAGGGAAAACCCCGGTCGCACCTTTTAAAATTTTCGCTTGTAACCATAGAATAGGAAACAACACCCACCACACACCTGGCCGGTGTCACAAAATTTTATTAATAAAATTTCAGTCTAACCATATTTGATGTATTTTTTATTTATGTTTCTTTATTCTTACAAAAAAAAAAAAATAAAAAATTTCTTTGATTGAGGAACCGAATTATAATGACTTTAGTTCTCGTAAAACCATTAAAATGCCAGCAAGACGGGCGGATTATTAAACAAATTAATATATCAAATCAAACGAAAATATTAAAAAAAAAAATTAATTCATAACAGTGACACTAATGTTATTGATAATGATAATGGTAATGCTAGTGATAATGATTACAAAAAAATAATAATAATAAAAAATTCCAAAGAAAACACGGAGCACAGAAAATAGAACAATAGAAGAAGAATAAGAAAATGGAAGAAAAGAGAAAATTTATTGACTTCCGCATTTTTAGAAACGCAACGCATCTGAAAACACTTTTTTATGGCCCTACGTCAATTTAGTTCTTTCTTTCATTAATGAACAAACATAAAAAAAAATTAATTCTTTGTTGACCTGGCAAATACATTTTTGTTTTGGGTTTTTTTTTATTATAAAATCGCGTGAGATATAACTAATTTAAGTGAAATAATGGGCAAAATATGTTTTCCTTGTATTTTTTTTCCTCTTTGTTTCAAACAAATGTCGCAACACTGCTACGGAGAAAGATGAAATAAAAACATAAGAAATGTGATTTTCGGCTTATGAACAGCACGCATGCGATTTATGCTCTAATTAATTTGCTCGGATGACTATTATGGACTTCCAGAAGCACTAGGCGTACATTTTATTTAAATTTTAAATTTATTTGATTAAATAATTTTGAGATAGGGGTGGAAAGTTGATTTAACTTCTTTCGGCTTTTTTTTATTTTGCAATTAAATTATTTAATGGGGTGATTAGTGAATAATATAATATTTGCTAGGATACTTGAAGCTT
Source organism: Ptychoptera albimana (assembly GCA_961205885.1). Taxonomy (NCBI): domain Eukaryota; kingdom Metazoa; phylum Arthropoda; class Insecta; order Diptera; family Ptychopteridae; genus Ptychoptera; species Ptychoptera albimana. Next base: position 21,950,008 of record OY540803.1, read on the forward strand.
ATTACCTATAAAGAATTCAACGTACTATGTTTATAACAGCGTGTGTTTAATACGCACGTATGCAAGCTTTTTAGTAAGAAAGCTTGTTGAGAGCCCAGCAAAAAAGTAAAAGTATATTAACCCATTCTTCAAGAACCTATTCCCAACTATGGTCAACAGAACGGTAACGATGAGGTATTGCTCGAAATAGCTACAAGAATTTTATATTAAACTAGGTGGTACGTAAACCATTTGTACGTCGTGACATTTCAAGCGATTGATGTGAACACCTTTTTAAATTTCTTTGTCTCCTTTTTTAAAACTTAAACTTTGACTTAAACAAAGCTTTGAATTAATCTTGATGCAATATAATCGTAATATAAAATCAAACTACGCAATCAAATGCTTTGTGGCGACTATTTTAAATATCCTCATTTGGTTATTCCTTTAATGTTTACTAATTACTATGTTTAATAATATTCACCGATAATTAATCTCCAATGGAATATTATTTTTAAACCGTCAATTCATTTCCTGCCCAGAAAATCACCGCACAATAATTATTTGTGTGCGTGCCAAAAATACGCCAAAATGAGTTGGAAATTTTTTTGGAAATTAGAAGCAATTAAAAAAAAATTAACCCCCTTTGTACACTTCTGTTAAACAGAGAAAATTTTTCAGTAACAATATACTAAAAACGTCATGTGCTCTTATCATGTTTGCGATGGAACAATAGTGTGGTGAAAATTTTCGCTTTATGCCTATGTCATGATTCCGTTTCTTTTTGCTACTATTTTTATTACAGTAATTAAATTTTCTTTTTTAAAACAAAGCAAAAATACAAACAAACAAGCAAACAAATACACTGCAGACACTGTAACGTGTAATTAAAATAATAATAATAAGAGCATGTAACGAAAGTTTAAAACTTTTATCGATTTATGCTGGTAATTTTGTAATTTTTGGTCATAATCGTATGAATAAAAAATAATTTTTACACAAAAAGAGTTTTGCTAAATTGCATCAGAAAAAAAAAAACTTTCTACATTATCCTGGTAAACGAAATGGTTGCATTAAAGTGAAGTGGACTGTTTACAAAAGATTACAACAATGTTTGTATCGTGTTAAGTCAACAACAGAAGAAAAACAACAACAACCACTCAAGGCCACTTTAGTAACAACAAAAAAAATAATAACAAGAAGACGAATGCAAAGGACTTCGGAAGTAAATAATAAATAAAGTAAAAAAATAATAAACTAGACATCGACGAACAGCTGTTAGCAATGCCATTAACTCAAAATAAAAAACAAAACGATATCAAATATAATCAATATTCAAACCTAACCCAATATACAAACCATCCCACAAATTTTCCCATTTAATTCTGTCATGTTGTACGTTTGTTGCTCCCCATTTATTAATTTTAATTTTAGTTATGTTTTGTGATTTTTTTATTATTACAAATTAAATAATTAAATAGCTCAAACGGTATATACAAGCAAATACACCCCTAGTATATCTATGCAAATGATACAATTATGGTAAATAAATTGTGAGCAGATACAAAGCTACTTACGTTCATTAGAACGCTGATGTTTTAGGTGGTTAGAGATTATTCTATGATAATAATCATCAGTTACGTAGTTAGTCAGTTAATTCATCAGTTAGTCATGTTAAAGTTGCCAATGCTACGGCTGCTACTGTTGCTTTGTTAGCATTGTTGCTATTGCGGCTATAAAGCACGCAATTTTATATGAAACAAGGAAAAATCTTGCACGAATTACAGTCATACATTGCTGTCATTACCATCGTCATGGTTTTTTTTTTTTTATTCTCTAACATGAGAAACAGAATTGAAGGACATGACTTTTCACCAGCAAATAACCAAATAAGCATAGGAAAAGCCTCTAAAGAAGGGGCAAAAGGAAAAGTACAAGAATCTGATCCTTTAATGGATTGAAAATTGCCTTTTGTTTGTTTGTCGTGTTAATGGTGGTGTCGTTGTTGCCTTTTTTTTTAATTTAATGTTAAAAGAAGACAAGAACCAAAACAACGATTGAAACATTGCGTGATTCTTGATTAAAATCTAAACGGAAAAAAAAAATGTTTTTTTTTTTCATTTATTCCATTTCTGGTGACATATTTTCTACCCCATTTTTATTATTATTATTTTCCATCGTTTTCAAAAGAAAAAAAAAAAATGTAAAAATCCCCTAATCTAGCAAAGAAATCAACCAAAGTGGGATTTTTAATACTGAAAAATGATTTCAATTCAATTGCATTTTCAGTGTGTTACTTTGGTTTAATCTAATTAATAAAATTGTTGTTCAGTCTATTAATATGAGTATTTAATGATTACTAGGTTGCAATTCACAATTACCATGGTACATTGTTAGGAAATCGATGATACAGTATTTAGTTGTGTAAATACAAGATTTGAATGGAAAACAACAAAAAAATTATTATTCATAAGATATTTTAAACGATACAGCTTAACGATTTGTTTAATTGTTTAATGATTTGTTTAAAGTTTAATGTTTGCAATGTCACGAGGTACTTGCATTTATCAGCAATTTGAAATACTCATTTAAGCTCATTGATTTAAAGTGCAATTGAGAGCAGTAATTGAATGATGCAATTGGTCACAAAAAAAAAAGGAAAAAAAAACTTTGTGCTAATCCTAGAAAATAATTCGAAATTGATTATTTTATATTATTCATATTTATATTGAATATTTAATTTAAACAAATCTAAAATAAAAACTAAAAATCAAAATCCATATTTTTAAATTCCATTTAAAATTGATTTGAATTATTTAATGCAATCTGTTGAAGAAACAATATAACGAGACCTGATATATTTTATGTGTTTTCATTATTTATAATTAGCTGTCACCATTCTTTGGACTTTCTCTGAACTATTGTAATGTTTTTTAAATCCAAATTGCTATATAGTTTTAAATTATAACGTGTTTTATAACAAGCAAACAAATGTTATTAATTTTTGAAAAGAATGTTCTCTCTCTTATAAAATCGTTGAAAATAGCAGATTTCCTCAACTAAAAGTATTTTCCTTTAATACCAATAGAAACGAATTCAATCGAAATAATTATTAATATTATAGAAAATAAAACATTAATATTTTGCGTTATACTTTTTATCCTTCATGATTTCGTTCAATAGAAGAAGAAAAATAAAAAAGCGCTATTAGCGAAGACACAAATCGTATTTAAAATCTTTTTTATTTTATTTTATTTTATTTTATTGGGGGTTTTTTTAATTAAACTTTCAGAATAAAATTAATAATTTAATGTCGTTATTATCTTTAGATTGGTAATTTGGTAAATTACTGTAAAACTATTGTGACGGTCAATTATTAAATTATTCCTAATACAATAAAATTTTTTTTTTTTATTTTATGATATTTTTGTCGTTAATTTCAGCAGACCAGACAGCACCAACCATTTATTAAACTTTTTTCGTTTTTATTATTATTGTCAAGAGCACAAAAATCAATGAATGCTTTATTCGTTCATCGTACATCGTTTATTCTTTATATTGTTTTTTTTTCTATTAAAATATAATCGCTTAGCTGTGTGCATTTGCATAAATTTTTATTTGATGACTGATTTGTTGTTGTTTGTCTTGTTTGTCTTTACTAATTGTTTTATTGTTTCTATATTTTGCTACTTCTAAATGTGGTGACTGTCAATCATTGTATGCTAAAAATTTTATTCTTGACTTTATGTTTTCTAGAAACACCACTATGGCTCCTGCTTCAGGTGGCGCCGATACGTAACGAACGGGATCTGGTTGTTTTATTTTTATTAACATTTCGCGATATAACCGCATTAAAGCAACCGATTGATAGTGAGGACACAAAAGGTGGCTTATCGAAATTTGCTAAATTGGCAAGATCGGTAACTAGGAGTAGACAATTTAGTGCCCATTTACCAACACTTAAGGATCCAACAAAACAATCAAATTTAGCTCATGTAAAACGTTTATTAAAATTATTTTTTATTTTATATTTTATTATTTATGATTCATTTTTATTTTATTAAGTCAAGTATTCGCTTAAAAACGATTTGATTAATTTAACTGACTTAACAAACAGAATAGAACAGGACATTTATTGTACACAAGAAATATTTTTAGATTCGTGTTAAATTCGTTAGGTTTTTTTTTTTTATATTTTTAAACTTAGGCGTGAAAAAAATATTTCGTGAAATCCCCGAAAAATACATTTTTTGTATTAACTATATCCAAATTTAATGTACTAACAAAATTTTGGTAAAATAATAATTCGCAAAGCTTTTAAAATATAGAAAATTAATTCCGGAGTGATGCGCAAAATAAAATCTAAAATTTACTTTAATACTATGAACTATAAATATAACACACAACTTTGAGAAATATATCAGAGGCATTAAAATACCTGACTTTATTATTTACATATTTTGACATTAATCTTTGAAAGAGTTTATCATTTGTTTTTAACATTTTTTTATAATAATAATTAATTTTGCTTAATTAACAAACAACGAAAAAATGAAATTAAAATAAACAACAAAAGATGATGTCATTGAGTGCCGACATTATGCCACAGTACAGACAGGAGGCACCGAAAACACCACCACACATTTTATTGCATTATTGTGCATTCAAAGCAATATGGGACTGGGTGATATTATGTTTAACTTTTTATACAGCTATTATGGTAAATATTTTGCGTATTTATTATTTCGATTTTCGAGTGTAATTTATAATTCGAATTTCAGGTACCGTACAATGTAGCCTTTAAAAACAAAACCTCAGAAGATGTTTCACTGTTAGTCGTTGATTCAATTGTAGATGTTATATTTTTCATAGATATTGGTAAGAGTGTGATGACACCCTGGCGCCCCTTAATTTTTATAATATTTCTATATGCTTTTACCATTCTAGTATTAAATTTTCATACAACATTTGTGGGGCCGGGCGGTGAAGTGGTCAGCGATCCCAAAGTTATACGTATGAACTATCTAAAATCGTGGTTCATTATAGATTTGCTCAGTTGTTTGCCTTATGACGTATTCAATGCTTTTGATCATGACGAGGATGTAAGTGGCTTTTCGTATTTATTTCTTTGAGTTGTTAAAATTTTTTTTTTTCTTTTGCAGGGAATTGGATCATTATTTAGCGCTTTAAAAGTCGTACGATTATTAAGACTTGGACGTGTCGTACGGAAATTGGACAGATATTTAGAGTATGGTGCGGCCATGTTAATACTGTTGTTGTGTTTTTATATGCTTGTCGCTCATTGGTTGGCTTGCATTTGGTATTCAATTGGCCGCAGCGATGCTGACAACGGAGTAATTTTATTATTTTTTTATGTAACTTCTGCAATTTTATATTTTAACCGTCTCATTTTTGTGCGGCATAGGTACAATATAGCTGGCTATGGAAATTGGCAAATGTTACACAGACACCATATTCGTATGTTTGGTCAAATGAGTCAAATGCGCCCGAATTGATAAACGGTCCTTCTAGGAAAACGATGTACGTGACAGCGTTGTACTTCACGATGACTTGCATGACATCGGTAGGTTTGATCACAGCAAAATGCTGTGTGTTTCCCTCTTCCTAATTTTATTTAATGTGAGGATCTTGGCAGACGACTAGAACGCTGACAACCAACACAGCACCGCTACATTTTGCACTTTGACAAAATTTTAAATTTCTTAATTTTTTTATTTTTTTATTTAATTTAAATTCCTCTCAATTCAATTCGTTTTTAATTAAATTGTTGTGTGTTTTAGGTGGGCTTCGGAAATGTCGCCGCTGAGACGGACAACGAGAAGGTGTTCACCATCTGCATGATGATAATTGCAGGTGCAGTGTTTTACACGTTCCGTTGCCGCGTCGGTTTTCATTATTTTTCGTTTTTTATTTTTAAACATTTTCAAACCTCAAATCCGTTTGCCAAAACTTACCGATTTTCTTTCATTTCATGCAAAAGTTAAAGAAACATTTTCAAAAGTAATTTAGTTTTTTGGTTTATCAAAAAAATAAAAAACATTAGCTCGAAGGTAGCGTAAACTATCTACTGTCTCCCATCCTTACATTTTTTTTTTCTTCTTATTTCTTTGGTTTGAGTAGTTGATAATAATTTCCCTTCTTTAGATAAATTTATGAAAAAAAAAATTTTTTTGTTTATAATTTTATAACCGCAGAGTAGTAGAAACGCCAACTTTAAGCTAGAATTATTATTGAAAAATAGATAAATCTCAAAGTAAAATCCGTAATTTTGGTTTGTAATGGTTGAGGCTTAAATTATCTTATTATCAAGAAAACTCTTCGCATTTCTTAGCGAGAATTTTTTTAATCCTAAGAAATTTTATTGCATGCAAATTAATTAATCATAAATAAACTGTAGCTCTTCTGTACGCCACTATTTTCGGTCATGTGACAACAATAATTCAACAAATGACATCGGCGACCGCCAAGTATCATGACATGTTGAATAATGTAAGGGAATTCATGAAGTTGCATGAAGTGCCGAAAGCTTTGAGTGAGCGAGTAATGGACTATGTTGTCTCGACATGGGCAATGACTAAAGGTTTGGATACTGAAAAGGTATGTGCTTTGTGTGGGCGCAAGAAATTACATTGAATCCAGGTACATTAAGAAGGTTTATTACCATTATTGGTTTGGTTATAGGTGCTGAATTATTGTCCAAAAGATATGAAAGCAGATATTTGCGTCCATTTAAATCGTAAAGTTTTTAATGAGCATCCAGCCTTTCGATTAGCATCTGACGGTTGTTTGCGAGCATTGGCCATGCATTTCATGATGTCTCATTCGGCACCTGGAGATCTCCTGTACCACACCGGAGAAAGCATTGACAGTTTATGTTTTATAGTCACTGGCAGCTTGGAGGTTATACAAGACGACGAGGTTGTTGCCATTCTTGGTAAAGGAGACGTATTTGGTGACCAGTTTTGGAAAGATTCGGCGGTAGGGCAAAGTGCAGCAAATGTACGAGCATTGACTTATTGCGACTTACATGCCATCAAACGAGACAAGCTGCTTGAGGTTCTCGACTTCTATCAAGCATTCGCCAACAGTTTTGCTAGAAATCTAGTATTAACCTACAATTTGAGGCATCGTTTAATCTTCCGGTTTGGATTTATCAACAAACATTTTAACTAAAAAATCTATTATGGAATTTCATTACTAATTTGAGTATTTTTTTTTTCTTCCTATATCTTCATTTACATTTGATTAACAGCAAGGTGGCGGATGTAAAACGGGAGAAGGAATTGGCAGAGAGGAGAAAAAATGAACCGCAATTGGCAACAAATCAGGATCATTTAGTGAGAAAAATATTTTCAAAGTTCAGACGCACTCCACAGCCGACTGGTGGATCTAAGGAAGGAACAACTCAAAGCGATGTGGAAAAGGGTGAAGGTGACACCGAGAGATCTAAAGTATGTCTATCTAAAGTATGCTTCCCTTGTTGTTTTTTAAAAATTATTTTAATGGTTTTTTTGCAGCAATTGCCAGCGAAATTAACACTCACGGAGGATGCTCGCATTTTAACATCAGCACCATCACCATCTCCATCTCCGTCCCCGTCTTCAGGCCCTCCATCCGCACGAGGAACACGTGCAAGTAAATGGGGCCGCCTATTAGGCAGCTCAAGCGTCGATTCAGCAAGTGATACTAGTACTAAAGTCGCCGTCTCAAGAAGTCTGAGTGCGAGAGAGAGTCTACGTGAAAGCGCACAAGGACGTCAAAGCAGCAGTTCCAGTAGTAATGGTGGACAAGGCAACAAGGTGTTTCCAAAGACACCAAAGTTATCACCAGGACCGGCGACTCTAGCACGTCAAGACACAATAGACGAGGGTGGAGAAGGAGATCCATCACCACAAAGAAGCACCTCAGAGTCTAGACCTGTTCTTGAACGACAAGCAACAGAACGTGACCGTTTGTTAGAAATATCAGTGGCAACGGGCAAAGATCGAGAAAAGTTGATATTAGAACGCAATTTATCTCTGGAACGAGAAAGGGAACGACAAATAGAAATGGCATCATCGAGAGCTACAATGTCTGAAACTTATGATACTGGTTTACGGGAACAGCCGCCAACGCTAGCACAGCGAGATCTTATAGCGACTGTTCTCGATATGAAGGTTGACGTCCGATTGGAAATGCAGCGTATGGGACAACGAATTGGTCGCATTGAGGAAATGTTGGCCGTAATAGCTAAGCGCTTGGCGCAAGACTCCTCCGGTCATAGTACTCCTGGAGACGAATCGATTCCCTTGGTACCCAGCACAACTGTAGTCATTGGCACATTGGGTGTGACAACAACAACAACAACGCCCGGGACAGTGACAACGTCAGCGATGGCAATGACGCCGACATCCAGTCTAAACCCGTCCATAATGGCAGCTGCAACAGCTGGTGGGTCTGGTGGTGGGGGCAATGGGCTGGGGCCGATCTTGCTCCGAAAGCGTCGCTCCAAGAGCAGGAAGGCACCAGCGCCCCCAAAACAAAGTCCCGAACAGGCAAGACTGCTGGAAGCTGAATTGCCATCGACGTCGTCGACACGCAAACGTGAATTTCTCTAGCCACGGATCCTGGTACGACATCAAGCGGAACAAAACAGCAGTAGCGAACAATAAAAAAAATTATAATTTTCTTAAAGAATTGTTTAATGTTGTTGCCCTTGTTTCACGGTATTAATGTTGTTCTTGTTCTTGTTAACATCGTCATAATCACCTTGATTTTCATCATCTTTATTGTCGTTGTTGTTATTGTTGTTATTGTCGTTATTGCTGATGCTCAAAACGCTGCTAATATTGTTAATATTAATGTTGTTCGCATTGATGTTAGTAATTGCATCTTCGTTAATAACAAACCATCAAGTCATCTCCAACATGAACTATTATCTTAGCTACGATAGATTTCAAGTAAACCGAAAACAAATTAAGGCGCACACATTAAACAGAACAACAAAAAAGAAAATTTATTATTATTAATTAATTATTACCACTGCTGCTGCTGCTGCTATTGATTTTTCTTTTAATTATTTTTTTTAAATTATTATTAATTCGCGCTATGATGGCGTTCCAGTTCACGTGATGCATTTTGAAATTCAATTAATCAAATCATTTCAAATTTTCTCATTTTTTTTTCTTTTCTTTTTTTTTTTTAATTAAATTAAAAATTCGAATCGCTTATCATTAATTAGAAGAAAAAAAAAAGGAATTTAGTAAAAAAAAAAAAAAAATTTATTAACTAGTTATAATAAAACGCTTTTAAAGAAATAAAAAAATTAAATTAATTAATTAATATCCAAAAATTTATAACTTACCTTAATTATTACAATATTACTCATCACAATAATATTCACAATTAATTAAGTAATTAATTAAACGCATTTTGGTAATAATAATCGTTAATTAATTAACTAAGTCACTTAATTGATATACAAAAATAAGAATTCAAATAGTGATTTATCGTTGGTATTTCTACAAAAATTATTCATTTCAAAGTGGCTTATTGTGACACTACAATGACGGATTGCTGTTCACAATTAAAGTTAGTCTTTATAGTCTCTCCACTTTTGAATTACAAGTGAATTCAAATATATAAATAAATATATTATTTGATATGTTCAATGTAACGCTTCAAAACAATTAACAAATAAAAATTAAGAAATGTCAACGCAAAGATAAGGGTTAAAATGTTTCTTTCTGTCATTCTCTCTCATTCTTTTGTTATTCTCTCACTGCTCATCTGTACAAAAAATCTCTTTGTAGCCCTTTTATGGCTACCTTTATTATACAATTTTAATTTAAGATTATACCTTTTTTTTTTTACTATATCAATAATTAATCCCACCCTTTTTTACTACTTTTATAACTTCTTCTTATTCTCACTCTCTCTCTCTCTCTCATATATATAACAGAATAACTAATTAAACTCAATTAAACCTCATTTTATATTAATTAATATTAATTATTAACATTTTTGTACTCAATCAAAAAACAATCTTTCCTATTTTCCCTCTTTTTAAACTTTCTCTCTACTTAGTTAATTTGAGCAAAAATTTATCATAACAAATGAGTAAAAGAAAATATCAAATAATTAAGAAAAAATCTGTTTATTAGTTAGTCGGAGGATGACATCAAAAACAAATATGCTTTATTGTTATATCATTTAATTAAATTAACTTTAAAGCATTGAGCTAATAAAATAATTAATATATATTTATATATATAAAAGTCTAGAAAAATTAAGAATTAAAAAATCAATAATTTATAGCAATAAATAATTAAAATTAAATAAAAATTAACTCAAACTCAAAAATACTGAATACAAATACCAATTAATTAATTTAATTAATACAAGTATAGTTAGAATTATATTAATAATTAATTAAGTAAAATTATAAACTAAACTTCGCCTTATGCCGCGTTTATATGTCGGCCAAAATTACATTAAAATTAATTTACCCTTTTCAAAAAAAAAAAAAAATAATAATAAATAAATTCTCCTAAGTTTGTTCTATTTTTAATCAAATTACCGCATAATTAACGATTCTTAATTTATTTATATCTTTGTTTTTAATTAAGAAACTTTATTTATTCATAAAATATATTAATTAATAAATTATCGCAAATAAATTTAAGTTCGTTAATTAACACCAAATAAATAATTGATAGAAGTAATGAACAAATTTCCCTGTATTATTTAGCAAAGACAACTGTGGTAGAAATTTTAATTAGCGAATTAACCTTAACTTAGCAAAGACACTTGTATTGTGTATTTTTTAATTTTATTTCACGCTAATCAAAGCATTTAAGAAGTTTTAATTAAAATAATCGTTGCATCGGACTTTAATTTAGTATTTAAACAAAAACACTTTATTTAATTTTAAACAATAATTAGGTTAAATTAAGCTGTAAAAATGAAGTAAAATAAATAATAAAAAAATGCGACAAGATTGTTTTCGTATTACAAAAAAAAAAAAAATTATATATAAATATATATATATATAATACATTTGCAATAAAGAATTAAATAAATATAAAGTATTAAATAATACGATGCACATTTTGTTATTTAAAAATTATTTAATTATTAATTTAATTTAAGAAAAAATTTAAAACTTTATTCATATAGACTAAAATTAAAAGTTGTTTTTGAATGGGAAGTTTATAATTTTTTTTTTTTTTATTTAGTTGTAGTTAAAGGACCAAGAAGATAGTTATTTAATTGTTTGGAATAGTAAAAATTAATTAAATAATTAACAAAAGAAATAAAAAAATCGAATTAAATTGAGTTAAATTAGTTGTGTGAATGACGACCGGTGAGTGTCCCTGCTAAATGATTATTCATTGCAGGGGAATTTATTTTTTTTTTTGTTAACTAAGAATTTAATTAATTGAATTAAATGATTTCGTTTCATTTCCTTGTTATCACGTTTTTTTCTACCCTTTTTATACGTTATTAATCGCATTAATAAATAAAAATTGTTTATCTTTAAATCACCTTAATCCTGTTAAAGGATTTTTATTATTATTATTATAAATAATAATCTTTAATTGGTTTCATTTTACTAATTAAATAAATTTTAAAAAAAATATATATTTCACCTGTGTTTTGGTAGTTTTCTACGAAATGGTAACAAGAAAAGATAGAAAAAATAAAAGCAAAAAATCTTCGCTAAGATTTATTCTTTACTAGCAAAGAAATAAAAATTAGCGGAGATTCAGATGCTACAGGGAAACTTTATTAAATGTATCTTATAAGCAATAATTACCCAGAAGGTATTTTAATATTTTTCTTCTTTTATTTTTTATTTTCTGTTCCATTTTCTCGTGCATAAAGCGTATTTTAATCGCATACCAAATAACAAACTGCATACAAAACTCAAGCTTAACATAACCTTAATAAAGAGATATTTAATTAAAGAAAAACAAAAAAAAAAATTGTCATTTCATTCGAATAGCTAAATAAATAAATAAAAAAAAAAAAGAAAAAACATTTTTATAAACAAAAGAGAAAAAAAAAATTTTTTTTTTTTTTTTATTAAACGCATTATGACTTAATTAAGATAAAAATCGCCTAAGCTAAAAAAAAAAAATATTAAAAAAAAAACAGAATTGAATGATTAATTTTAAATATTTAATTTAATTAAATTAAAATTAATAAAATGATTTTATATTAATTAATAATGAAAAAAAAAAAATTATAATATTTTTTTTTTTCCTAAATTAATAATTAAATAAAAAGAAAAGACAAGAGAAATGTGTAGAATAAAAATGGAAAATTAATAAAAATTAAGAAAATAAACAAAATAAAGGATTTTTATTTTCCTGCCCAATGTCACAATTTCAGCAAATGCAACATGTATTCAAGACGTGTGTACAATACTAACTAAGTATCGCAATGAAAAACCAAAAGTGAAATTGTTAGCTATACAACAACAGATGTCGCATAATATTTCTGTTTCTTAACGGAAACAATATTCAAAAGATTTTTTATTAATTAATAAACAATAAATTGTAATATTTGCATCAATTCTAGTTATAAGCAACATTAAATAATTTATTATTACGTAAAATAGGATCGTTGGCGTAACTAAAAACATGAATTCCGTATTGCAAATCTTGGCGGTTGTTTGATGTGTGACGGCTGTGTAATGACAACACAGTCAAAAAAAAACATCAAAGGATAATCATCGTTGTGTTAGTTGAATGAATTATATACAATATGAAACGCATGCGGTAATAAAGCATTTTTTATTTCGGTAGGAATAATAATTATCTGTAAAATAGTGTTGATGTAACCAACACGACACAAAACAAAGGGATAATAAAAATGCACGTGTTAAATTTATTTATTGTAATTTGTGTAACGCATATTCACCATTTATATAATAATAGAGTGCATGAAGTATATAGAGAGACAAATAAAGAGCACAGTAGAGTGTGGCCACACAAGTTGAATTTTAAAATAAATTATTAATTAAATGTTTTAATAAAGGTTGGTGTGAGTGTGTACCAAACATTGTCTCAATGCTTAACGCATAATCGTTATCGCATTAACATTACTACACGTTTTAAATCGCAATCATTTAATTTTAATCGAACATTAAATATTGCGACTTTACGGTGCTTACGCAGCGTTCATTTACGCAGCGTTATAACAATTTCATTTAATTATCTACTCTCAAATTTTAAATTTTAATTTTTTTTTTCTAGTTCAGTTTAATTCCTATTAAGCAATTATATTTTTATTTTTGATTAATTAATTTATTTTTTTCTGTTTGTCTATTGTTTTATCATTGCTGCCGTTACTGTTGTTTATTATTATTGTTATTATATTGTTATTGCCTTATTCAAACTGGTTGCGTAATTAATTCTTTTTCATTTTTATCATTTTCATTCATATTTTCTACTATTTTTCGTTGTTCAATATTTATCTATGATGTTTTATAATAAAAAAAATAGGAAAAAAAAGGGAAAATATACCACAAACAGAAAAAAAAATCTTTTAAGGTTAACGCAAAAGCAGAGCAGTAATAATAAAGCTGCCCGCGCACTAAATTTTATTGTAATTTTTTTTTTATTAAATTTCATGTATTTGTTTATTTTTATTTAAAGTAAAATTATGTCATTGCCTAATTATGACATAGATTTGTGTTATTTTTAAGTAGAAATTAGTTATTTTTGAATGTATTATTGTTTGGTGATGGTAATCTAGTATATATTGTTCGTATCTTTTGCTAGTATATTAAAAAAAAAATATTTATATTAGAAAATAATTAGAAGAAAACTTATTAATGGGGACAAGCAAGGTAATTGTATTCTATATATTTCTGTTGCTACTATGTATTATGATGACGATGATGATGATGTTGATGATGATGATCAATGAAGTTTTATGAAAAATGTACTCAAGTATAAAACGCACAATAAAAACTCAGTAAATAAAACTGAATTAAATGCCCGACTGGTTATTGTCTTCCTGGTTGTACATATTGCCGTGATTTTGTAATTTTTTCTTACAAAAAAAAAAATTGTTTTTTCATGAAAATTAAAAAAAAAAAAAATAATAAAAGAAATTTAAACGAAATAACAAAAAAAAAAAATTACAACATGAAAGCGTCATCACCAGCAATAACAGCAACAAAAAATCTAGCAAACGCGCTACAGTAAAACCAACAACAACAGCTAAAGAGAAATTCAAGACAAAAACAAAAAAAAAAAAAAGAAGCAAACTTAAACTTTTTTTTTATTTCTTATTGCAAAAGTCACTTTCACTCTTCAATGTTTTCCATCATTGAAGTATTTTTGTTGGTTTTTAACGTTGTTTTATTGAAATGCAAAAAAAAAAAAGTAAAAAAGTTATAAATGCAAATGCAATCCGCTTAACGCATATCAAAAGTCATAATACAGTGCAGACAAGTATGTAAGTTACTTAAGAATAAATAATGCAAAAAAAAAAAAACAGAACAAAAAAAATTATGGCTTAACTAAGAGAGAATAAGAGTAGAAAAAATAAAAAATAAAATGAAATAAAGTTGCTTTGCGCAAGCGTTAATTACTTTATAAATAATAATTTGTTTTGCTTCTTCTTCTTCTTCTTTTTCTTTTACTAAATATTTTTTGCTTTGTTTTTATTTACAAAACTAAAAACAATAGAAAATATTCTTGCTGTTGTTGTATTTAATTAGAAAGCTTATTATTATTTTTTTTTTTTGCTTCTTCGTTCGTGTTTTGATTTTTAACGTGTAAATCTGACGTCAGTACATATTTTAAGTCGGCACAAGTTTTGTTTGTTTTTGTTTTTTTTTTTTTTTCTACGACTGATAATAATTTTATTTTGAAAACAATCAAAAAACTAAAAACCCATTTTATGCGTCGTTATAACATAAAGTACTGTAATGCTTACTACTAAACTGAGTAACTGGTTTCATTATAATAATTTGTAGAGTAAAAACGCGTTAACAGAGCCCACGTGAGCCGTGTTAAAAATTAATTTTCGTTTTAATATAGGAAATTAAAGTCATAAAAATGTATAAAATATAAATTGTCACAGTGCTAAATACAGCATTAAACGTCTTATCCAGTCTGGTTCATTAAGCCAAGTATAATGAAAGAATTGGCATCTTTAATCTATTTTAAATAACGCTTTTAAGTTACGCTTAGAGCACTGTTAGTTCCTGAAATGCACTTCTAAAAATTTGGCACTCGATTCCGATCAGTATTCATGTAAAGTTGATGTGAACTTTTTTGAATTAATAGTTGGATAGGGTAATTTGTATCGCTAGTTGAGCCACTATATAATCTGTTGCATTGTAATAGCCTTTTGAAATCCAAAATGTCTGCACTGTTTTATTGTAATTACTATAACCTGTCAGATTATTAGCTGATTAGCCACACCCATGCTAAAATTGCGCCAAAAAAAAACCCACTAAATAGAGTAAAAGGAATCATACAGAGTAACTAAGTCAATGACGTAGAAAAGTGTCTCAATCATGCATAAAGCCGCAAATGTGCGTTAATCATGCGTAATGTGAAACTGTCAAAATAGTGACTTAAGCAGTGGCAAATTCATAATAATTATCAATTAGCGCACCAAAGACAAATTAAGAATGAAATAATTAAAAACATGCAACAACAGGAATGTGTATAAAAATAAACCTATCGCTTATAACGTCAACAGTGTTAAGTATTTATTATTATTTTTATTATGTAAATGCAGGCTGCATTACTTACAACTAAAAGTTCGTTGAACTTCACCTAATTTTTATTCTTTTTTTAACATGACTTAAACATTATAGTGCTTAACGTGAACGATTTTTTATTTTTATTTTATTTTTTATGTTCGTTCGTTTGTGTAAATTAAGTTAAGTGACGTTAAAATGTTTAACAAATATATGCTCGGATTCTACCCTAACCTAACCTAAAACAACGATTAAAAAATAGAGAAAAATAAACATTTTAATACAAATGTGATACGATCACCCCCAACACATTTATTTGTTGAAAATAAATGTAATAAAATTTTTTTGTCCTTTTAGGGTTCTGCATTTTTCTTTTTTAAACAGGGAAACATTTCGTTTATTGAAATATATATCTATGTATATATGTGTGCTGATGTAATAACACAATCGACAAAGCCTTTAAAGCATTTCATCCAATATTTTTCTGGTAATAACTCGTCTGACACTAGTTTTGTGTACATGGCGATCATGAGTTTTTTTTAATATTTTGGTTTAAACATCCTTGTGTGGCATCTTGGTTGATTCGTCTATTGATAAACAGTTTTTTGACGTTTAAACATGTGATTTTTCACACTTGTACAGCCATTTTGAAGCGGAAAATTATTATTCAAAAATTACGAAATCTCCACACTAAATTTTATTTATATATACGGGTTGTATCGGTTGTAATAACTGCAATTATCCTGCTGTTACGTTTTCTACTTAAATTTAAAAGAAAAAGAAAAAAAAACATAAAATCTTACATAAAGCATAAGAAAGCAACAAATTACATAAAGAACACAACAAATCTGTTACAGATGTTGGCATTTTCTACTTATTTACAGTAATTATGGTAAAACAAAATTTTTAATTTCATTTTCTTCGTTTTTTTTTTAGTTTTATTTTTATTTTGATTTAACTCAACTCAATTCGAAACTACTAGCTGTTTCAATACTCAATATGCTAATAGCGCTTTCAAATCTTTTTCCTTTCTTTTCTTCTCTCTCGTCAGTTTTTTTTTTTTTTATACATTTTGTTTTGAATGTTCTTGAATATAAGAGGGTCGATTTACTTTTTTCTTCTATGCCTTTAGTTATAAAAGATTTTGAATTTAGTTAAAGCAGAGAAGAAATCCCCTAACCACAATATATTTGTGTTTAACTGAACGAAGCCTATTCCTGCAATCAACAAGCCTCATTTATTTCGTTATCCGCAATTGACTTTGTTAACTTTTAATAACGAAATATGAGTGTAAAGTTGCTTAAACATTTAGCTTAAGTCGAAGCTTTTTTTTTCGATATGCTTTGTTGCTTTATGCGAAATAGTTTTATTTTAAACTCTGGGGGTGAATTTAATTTTATTAATTTTAGTGTTTGTGTTAGTTACAAACTGGGGAAACTACAAACTTTGTGAGAACAAGAGATTTGCAAATTAAACTTTTTTTTCTCAATTTATTTAAAATTTACTTTACTTATCTAAACAATTGGTGATAATACTTATCGCTAATATTGATAAGTACTGTCCCCCGCCAGCTATAACTTACCAAAAATAACTAAATTCATTTTTAATTTAAAAGAAAAAGAAATTAGTGACTCAAGTACGATAAAAGCAGATAATAAAGTGATAACAAACAATAAAATCTATTTCAAATGATTAAATGTTTTTGAACAAGTAAACTGATAAGAACGACAACAATAACCACCAATAATTCGTTTTCAAACGAAATCCACAAACAATTCACATAAAATCGACGATAAGAAAGACAACAATAGCAGCAGAATATCACAAAATGCTGATAATTTTTTTTTTTTTTAATTATCTTCGTCAGAAATTAAGTCATAACTTAAGTAGCATAATATGAAAGAAAACGCGATAAGGAAAACAATAAGACGGTTTTTTTAGTCTCTTTGTTTGTTAACAATTTTTTTTTATAATTATTTATTAATTTGCGATAATAGTGATTTAAATGCCACGCGTGTATCCTACATACCATTTTTTCGATCGAAAGTGAATTTACATATGACCACACTAATAGACCAAATTGTCAATAATAACTCTCAATTCAAATTATATCATTGTTCTTTTAAACCAAATACCATCTGAAAAGCTTCAAGACCTCGGACTGTATGTGTATCGATCATTATTAAGTCGATTAACTTCAAATTAATCGTAAATAGAAAAAAAAAAAAATCTAAATAAAAATTAACTGAAAAACGCTATAAATAGCCTCAAAAAAAAAAAACTTTTTTTTTCACACAAACATTCCATACGTTTTTCTTCTTATTTATCATACTTCTTCTTTCTTAATTTTTTATTTTTTTTTCTTTTATTTAACTTCTTGATCAAGTTATTTTACTTCACTTAGTTTAAATATCTGGTAAGTCGAATTTAACTACCAACGACATATGCGTTGTTAAATTAGATCTTCGACAAAAACAAATTTTTAAATGAAAAAAAAAATTACACTCACACAAATAAACTTGAGGAAAATTTTAAAAAAAATAAACAGAAAAATATAATTCATATCAATTTCCTCTTTCTCTTTTACGCATGTGAGAATTTTTGTTGTAATTTATTATTCTCAATTATCAGTCTCCAGTGTGTGTATCGTATCGTATCGTATCGTGCCGTAATCTCAACACATAAATACTTTACTCTCTTACTAATTTGAAAATAATATATATGTACATATATACCATTTCCTTTCCCCTTTTATTAATATTTTAAATTAATTTTTAAAAAACATAAAAATCTGTTAACAATTAACGTAGATGCGAGGGTTTATTAATTTCAATTTTGAAATCTTTAAATTATGTTATCATGTACAAAACAATAATAAAAATAAAGTAAACAAAAAAGTGAGAGTGAGAAATATCATCTAAGTACTCTTTTTAAACCGCGTTTACGACACGTTATATCAGCATAAATTTGTATTTTTTGAAATAATTTTTTTCATATATTATTTTTCAATGTCAATTTGATGTCAACGAAAAAAATATTTCCATGATAACAGACAAAGCATAGATAAGGTGATTTAAAAAAAAAAATTACATGAACTATCGTGTTGAAACGAGATTGAATTCAATTTTTAATTTACAGCAAAAAATGCTAATCATATAAGCATACAATACGTGTAATAATGATGCATGAATGTGAGTAACGGTGCGCACTTTATATACAAAATATAAACATCGGGCGGCGATTTATTATTGCATTTGTGTTTCGTTTGGTTTGGTTTGTTTTGTTTTGTTTCGTTTCGCTTTGTTTTGTTTCCTTTAAAAACAGCAACAAAACAATGCATATAAATAACAATGCACCAATGCTACCGCTGCCACCACTACTACTGCAAACAAATCATTTTTAAGAAAACAGCTGTTGTGTCGTCAACGTTTCATTTGTAAATTTGTAAAAAAAATGGTTTTTTTTCGATAATTATTTCAATTGATTTTAATTTTACAGCTAAACATGAAGACCTTAATTTGTTATTTTTTTTAATTTACTTTATAATTATCACATGTGTATGCCTTTTTTATTTTTATTTTTATTTTGCATTCGAATTGGTAGAAATTCTAAAATTTTATTTACTTATTTACTTTAAACTTGTTTGATTTTTGATTGAAAATAGAATGCCTACGTCATAGGCCGACGTAACGATAATGAAACGACAAACAACCAAAATTATTTGTAAGAAAACAATAAGAACACTAACACTAACAAATGTTTAAAAAAAAAAAGAAAAAGTTTTTTCTTTCTTTTCGAGTAAGGGAAAAATAGTTTTTTCTTCAAATAAAAGGCGCGCGCAGCAGATGCTTTTGCCGCGTGCTTTGGTTTTCATCCCGCGCTTTCTTATGTTTTTTAAATTAAAAAAAAAATATTTTAAAGTTTTTACCATTTTTTCAATTTCCTCTTATGTTTTTATTACTGAAAAAACTTATTTTCGTCATTTTTCTATGAAAAATGCATTAGAATTACCATTTAATAGTTTTTGCCCCCAATATTATATAATTTGAGTGACATTTTGTCGCGTTACCATTACGTGTACAGCAACAACAAAATAACAATTGAATTGTGATAAAAATAGCGACAATGAAATAAGAACAAAACACACACAAAAAATAAGCAGCGGATACGTCAAATATCTTCTGTGACGTAGTTAAAGGAAAATTTTTGATAAAAATAAACTCGAAGGGAGCACGAGAAGAAGCGTTAACATTAGCAACAGCAGCAGTAGAAAATTGAAGTCTATTGAAGGTACGACCTACGCATCAATTGGTCTAACATAAATTACGTCATTAGAACGCAAAAACAAATGAAAAACATTAAAAGATCACTTGTGGCGTCATTGTTTTTCGCCTTATCAGATTGGGAGTTTATTGTGTATTAATAACCGGTAAAACACCCTACCTTACCCTACTAGCATCATTTCTATAACGTTCTTTTTCGTTCTAAGCCCAAATGAATAGACTAACAAACAAATGTATCACAATTGACGTGTGTAGGCTGTTACGCCTTCTGGACTATGAAAAACATTTGCAAAGGCAGAATAGGTTAAATTACTGCTTACTGCTTGCTCTTATCAAGAATTTAAAAAAATAATACATTTTAAAATCGCTACATGATTAAATCGTCATGAGAGTGCTTTCGTTAATCCAACGTAGCTTTAAAATTCCTGTCACTTTAATTATGGTTGACGTTTTACTTTTTATTTTTACATGAATTTTGCTGACCTTTGACAATTTTGTCTTTTGTTTACTTTTTTCATGCTTTGGTTTTCAGTTTCTTTGTGTGCGCTAGCAAATGAATAAATAAATACATTGAAAACATACTAAACACGTATTGAATTCAATTCAGTATTATTAACATTTATTACGTTACCTTACGCAATGTCACGGTGTAATTAATTGTGACTTAATATTAAACACACACACACACACTATTGAAAACAGAAATATAAAATGTAATTAAACATGTGTTTAATACGTTTTCAATTCTATTGAGAGAGTTATTTTATTATATTTTTTAATATTGAATCTACATTGGTGTTAAGCTATGTTACGTAAAGCGATTTTGTTTGTAAATTTAATGTTTAGATAAAGGTTTAATGTGAAATTAATGGAAAGGTTGTGTCTATGGGCGCAACATCATTCCGCCCACAATTGTTTTTTCATTTTATTCTTTTTTTTTTTTTCGTTATTATTATTATGTTCTTAAGAGGGTGTTTTTTATGGGTGGTGGTTTGAGAATTAGATCTTAATAAAAAAAAATGCAACGTTTATATATATAAATAATGAAGTTCTTGAAACTTAACCCCCATGCAAATAATAATAATTATTATTATTATTATAATAATACATATTTCTTTGTTTAGTAGTATATAATAACATAACATACATATATATAGATGCATCAGTGTTGCTCATTTCATTTAACAACAATAAATATTATTATTTTCTTATATATAGATATAGACTCTCTCACTCTCTTCCTACTAATTATTATCTCTCACATACGTTTTTTGCATATAGAAAATTCTTAATAATTGTTTTTCGTAATTTGTTTTTGTTTTTAATAAGAAATCGCGAAATGCGTCACATGTTATTATTATTATTATTGTTGTTTTATTGAAATCCTAATCAACAGAAAGCATATGATTTCCATTGTAAATAAACAAAATGATTCACTTTTGGTTTTTTTTTTTTTTTTTCCTTCTTGCCTCTACATTGCAAGTTTAAAGCGAATTTACATAAGTCACGCAGAAATGAAAATTTAACTAAAAATTTTTTTTAAAAATTCTATTAGTTAATTGGTCAAATAAGTGTTAAAAAAGCTGCTCTGACGTTATTAGAATGAAAACTTTTTTTTTTTTGTTAACAATAAAATAATGATTTTGTACGAATTCTGTCGATGTTGACTGATTTGTGGAAACCCATGGGAATTATCGTTTTCAATGTTATCAATTGGTGTTTACCTTTAATATACTTGAAATTGCAAAATGCAAAATAATTATTTACACAGAAATTGTTAAAAATAAATGTTCATTTGTATATTTATTGGCGAATAACTTTTTTTTGTTTTGATAGAAATTTAATCCGAATTTTGGTTATTTCTCTGAATAATTTTGTTTTTTTTTTTTTTTATTTTCTTTTGTAATTTTAGTGTTGAATGGTGATTAATTTAATTTTTTTTTGTTTTTTAGTACATTTATATTTTTACTATGGTCAAATGATGTTTAAAAGCCTGTTAATCCAACTGTCAAGTGTCAACACTCATCACTTGATCTTTTGTTACTGGGTGACTGTGACTGGGTGGCTTATTCATTACATCTACCCACATTAAAATCAAAATTTATTTTTGGTATAATATTTTTCTATTATCCATAATGTTTTATACATTTACGATATTATTCTATTGATAACACTGTTATGTGACAGCGCGTTATGACATTTTTTTATTAAAATAATTTCTTCTGTATTTTTATACTAAAATAGAATAAGAAAACAATAAATGTTTTGTCGTTTCAAGGGAAAATTATATTTGATAATTACGTGAGCGCACTGCATTGTTTACTAAAATAATATTATTTAACTGGTATAATTACAAAATTCTAAAAATAAAATGAATAAAACAATAGCAAAAAAAAAATAACAAAAACAGTGGCTTCTTTTCTGTTTAATTAAAAGAAAAGAAAAACGAGAAAGTCCTAAATATTTATTAATAAAACGCTTCAATGAAAATTTTTTTTTTGTTTTATATTTGTATTTGTTTTTTTTTTTTTTTTATTAATTTGTTAACATTTACCAAAGTTAAGTGACATAAGGACTCTTATTTTCGCCCTAACCAAATGTTATTTCTCTTGTTTTGATAAATTTTCATCACCCCTTACACGTATGTATTTATAGTGAGTGATACGGACCCTCAATTTAGAACAGCAAAAAAAAAAAAAAAAAAAAAAAAACTTCTTAATTCGACTATCATGACATTTCCTCTTCTTTTGTAATGTTTCTGCTTTTGAATGAAATTCATTTTGGATTTTCTTAGCGATTTCATGTGTTTCGCTGTCGTCAGAAATGGTAACATTGTTAACTAACACAAACACAATCACCACGCAATATTATTGTTATATTCAGGTGATGGGATTTTTCTTGTTTTTACATTATTTTCCATCATATATTTAACTTTATTTGCTTTTGGTTCTTTTGATGTCCTTTCAAACAATTTTATGTGCACTGTTTGACGCAGATTGGACGAAAGTTAATCAAAAGTTTTCTTTTTCATCCGAATAGCGTTAGCTTTCGAAGATGAACAATCATAAAAACGCACCAAATAACATTATTCGGCAGTGTCATTTCATTTTCTAATTAAAATTCATTTAATTTCTGGTTTATCGTTGATTAATTTTATTATTATTATTATTATTATGTTGTTATTAGATTTGTGGCTGTGTTTTATTATGTTTAAATAATAATAATAAAAAAATAAAAATATTTATTACAAGGGTGAGTTACTACGTTACTGTAGTATGAGTAAGCGTTATTTGCCTGTTTTTATTTTCATAAATCAGTTATGATTTACTCTTCTCCGTAAATGCGCTTTAATTGATTTAAAACAGAACAAAAAATATGGTTTAATGTGTTTGATGAGATCTAAGTGACGACAATCTATGATTTTACTCTAGAAGTAAATAAATGTCACCGCGACGATGTTTTTTAGTTAATACATCTATATCTAAATACATCTAGAAATATTGACCATAATTTAAATATTGTTACAAGAGAATAGAGTTTCCAAGTATTGGAAAAAGGATAATTATTTAAACTATTCTGTTTGATGATCCATGATTTTATTTTTTTTAATTCAATCAAATTAAACATACTAAAGATGTTTTTCAAGCCTAATACAATAAAAATCACCATTAACCATTAAATATAGAAAGGACCAATGAATAAGACCGAAATTTAATTGTTTTGCTTGCAAATATATTAACTACGAATTCCACACTCCTTCATATTTCCAACCACATTTTTTCAATAATTCAAAAATAAAAATAATTAAAATTACATTTGTAAATTGGTAACCCTTAAATTTTGTTAGAGTAAAAAAAAGAAAACGATTTCTTCTTTTTATTTAGTAAAAATCATCGCAAGTAAAAGCTTGTCGTATACATGGGTAGCCAAACACGATGTTTATCATCATTTTGGTAAAATGTTCGTATTTTATGTTTAAATAAGGGTAAAACCATTTATAATAATAAAAAAGTGAAAAAAAAAAAAATATATAAAAACGAGTAAGAAGCGACCAAAAATACAAAGCAATCGTATGGCGTTATAGACGCGCAACATAACGAACGCAGTGTATCGTCGTTCCCTGTGTGAATACATGAGAAGCAACATTTTTGTTGTTTTGTTGTTTTTTATTCTACGTAACATAAAATTGCTATATAGGCGAACACAAAGGAATCCGTTTGGAAACTAGGGGGCAGAAGTAGGCTTTGTATGAAAGGAAAACCATGAAAAACGTGTAACGTTGAAGGAAAAACAGAAAGAATAAAAAAAAAATTCTCAAATTCGTAGCAATATGGACAGATTTGAGTTTTTTTTTTTTTTTTTTTTTTTTCGTTTCATCCTTAGTGAATGGGTGAAATTGAGTCTTTTATGCTGATGATGATGGTGGCGGTGGTGACGGTGGTGTTCGCTATATCTTTTACTTTATAAGGGCGC
The DNA here is from genome assembly GCA_961205885.1 of Ptychoptera albimana. NCBI lineage: Eukaryota > Metazoa > Arthropoda > Insecta > Diptera > Ptychopteridae > Ptychoptera > Ptychoptera albimana. Next base: position 21,974,473 of record OY540803.1, read on the forward strand.
AACGTAAAGTATTCCAATACTTAACTTCACCATTTCAAGTTAACAGAGCGATGAGTCTATTCTATTCTTATGTTTTTTTTTTTTTTGTTTAACGCTCGATGCTTCCCGATGAAATTCTCCTCGACGCTTCTTTTCCATATAAATCGGTATTTTTTGTCATCACCATCTATCCGTGTATTTGACTGAATGAAATCGCACGAGACACCGACAGCACAGCGTTGCGCCTTGGTTCATTTTCTTTTTTTTTTTTATTCTTTGATAAAACAAAATAAAAAAGAAAACGAAAATCGAATCGGAGACAGAACGATACATATAAATGTAATAATCGGGCACGCTCTGCACAGCGCCAGTACAACTTTAAGGCGTCGCGTGTATGAGCGAGGACACTGCTTTGTGCTTTTCCTCAACAAATATCCACGTTTTCACTGGATATATTCGTGCTTTTATTTTTGCCGTTGTAGCAAAATAAAGTCAACGATTTGCTTTAATACAAATTTTATCGATGAATTTTCTTTCGTTTGCTTTTGTTGAAAATTAGCGGAATATATTTATTTTTTTATTTTTTTTTAATTTGAAGAAATTTTCCTTTTACCTTTACTTGACTGAAATAATTTTTTACAAATTTATGCCGTGTGGCAGCTTTGGAAAAACTTTGTTCAGAAAAGTTTTGCTTTATTTGGTGTTGGTGTAGTGGCAATGGTCTTTGCTAGCCTTGCTAAGTTTAGATTTAGATAGAAAGTTTCAAAACAATTCTGATGGTATTTCCTCGTTTATGGGCAACACTGTCAATAGAGCTTTTAAATTTTGCTTTTATATTTCCGAAAAAACTTTTTTGCCCAAACAAAATTCACATGTTCAAAAAGGAAAAACGATTTAATTTTGTATTTTATAACGTTCGATAGTATTCCGGTAGTATTAGTGTTGAATTACTAAACAGAGTACTTTGGCCTTTTAGTGTCGTTCGTTGCCCATTGGCATAAATATTACGCGAATTCACATAATAAAAAAACTTTGCCTTCTTCCTTCACAGTATTTAAGCTTTTTATGCTTTTTATGGTTTTAATTACGTTAACATGAATATTTTATACTTTGTTTTTTTTGCTGATTTTTTAATTGTTTAGGAATGATGGATAGAAGTCCTAACTATTCTCCTTCTTTTTGCTTTGTTTTATTTTGTTTTGCTTTTTTCCTTATGAATTTTTTTAGGAGTTGTTTTGTTGAATAGTTTTTAGAACAGTTGGTAGTTTAAGAAGCTTTAAAGTAATAAATACAAAGAAATTTTTTCTTTATTATTCTAGAAGGTTATAAAACATTTTAAGATTATTTCAACCACCTTTTAAGGGCATGCACAACTCTTTAAAAAAACAATTAATTTCCGTGTTTAATAAATCGTGTTTTAAAAGTCATTTAAATGCGAGTGTCTCGTAACTAAACAATCTTAACAACCCTCCAATAACATTTTTTTTTTATATATAAGTAAATGCGTGTTAAAGCAGCTCCATACATTCCTAAACGATACGCCGTTGAATAATCGTTAACATATGTTTTCGTTACAAAACACAAAATACAAAATAAAAAGAAAAGAAATAAAATTTCATCGTATTTCATGAATTTATAAAGCGACTCAAATCCAACTACTTGTGTGGATGTATTGCTCAAGTTCTAGTGTTATTCAATTGAAATGCATACATACATACATATGTGGTTTGTACTTGTTGGCTTTTAATGACTTGTCTTACCTTGTATTTAAGGAAAAAAAGTATCAGCAACAGCACACTGCTTAAGAAATCGTCGTGCAAATCATATTACAAAGAAATATTCAAAGTAATAAAAAAAATTAAATAAAGACATGAAAAACGACAAGATTTTTAAGGTTTTCAGGAGGCAAATTATAAAAAAAAATCCAAATCAAATTGAATCAATAAAAATTGTTATCGCTCTGACCGCTAGAATTAATGTATAAAAAAAATGATTGACAGCCGGATAGACAGACAAACAGTAGAATAATGTGTTGACTAATAAAATTCTATCTTCATAAAAGTAAAAAAAGAATAAAATTAAAAACGTAAAGAGAGATAATATTCTCAAAGAATTTCGCGCATTATACAAAATTCTCATTTAAAGTTTTTATTTGGAAAGAATTTTGTTTTTATTATTTTTATTGCAAAAAAGCTATAAGGGAGAAACTTCGCTACTCGTTTTACAGTTATAAATTTCTATCATGATATATAGAAAAAAAAAAAAAAAAAACGTCAAACCACCCACTTAAAAATCAACCCTCGTCAACCGCGACACATTCCATTTTTGCCGACAATTTCTTTACTTTTTTCGTTGTTGCTTGTTCCGTATTCGAAGACGAAAATTTCTCTTTCTCTATGCTTCTTCCTTTTTTTTTATTGACACTTAGGATTGTCAATTTTGCTGGTGCTTTACATTACTCAACAAATTGTACGTTCAATTCCTGGTTTTATGCCCTATTTGTTGTTGTTTGCTACTTCCAGAATCAGTGGTTGGAGTTTTATTGTTTCGTTTTGGCATTTTGTTTTTAAACCGTTTTTTAAATGCGAAGTTTATTTAATTTTATTATTTTTATGTGATTTGAGTATTATTTTGTTACGAACCGGAAATAAAATGTCCGCGAATTTAGTAACTAATATAATTTACTTATTTATTATAATTTACTATCTAATTATTCAGTGAAATATTCCGACTGAAGTATCCAGTACAGAAAATCACTTAAAAATCTTCGGATGATAAATAAAATACTGGATTACTAATCTATAAATCTCTGATCAGAGTAATAGAATCTCCGGTTAAAGATTCTGAAACGATTTCATTACAAAATTCTATCATAGTAACTAAAAAATTATCGAAAACTATCGAATTCAAATGAAATTTAATTGAAACTGAAGAGAAATTAGTTGTGAGAAACCCTCTGAAAAACGAAAGACTACGTATAATTTTTATTTCTTTAAACAAAATACGATTGTTTGTAATAAATATTGCAGATAAAGTACTTAGTGTTTACTTAAATAAATCCAAAAAGCCACTAACACTTACTTAGTAGCGATTTGAATTCGGCTCGTTTATGTTTGCTGCTGTTATTGCTGTTGCCGTTGCTGCTTGTTGGCCTTTGTTGGTTGTTTATATAATTAAACTGTGACGATGACGACAGAGGCAATTTCTGTTAAATGAGCGCGTGTGTGTGTGAAAACATTAAATAACCAACATTAACAGCACCCAATAATCATAATAATAACAACAAACAGTCGTAAATGTATCTTATCTCCCAGAAATTTACTTCTTATTATTATTTCAAAAAAAAAATTTTTTTTTTCGTTGTTTAAACACACAAAAAAAATTTTTTTTAAAGAATTTCTGTTGAACAGAATTTTTTCTTAACAAGAAAGCAGACGCTTTACCATATATCCAATGTTAAATGAAAAATAAAAAAAATTTGTAGGTTTTCTGTTGTTAAACACACAAAAAAAAAGGTAAAATAGAGTAGAGTAGAGTAGAGTACGAGTAAATTAAACATAACTCAAATGAAGCTAAATTATGTAATTGATCTGATTTGTTGGTTTTTTACTTGAAGCTTTTTCTTCCGGTTTTAATTTTATTATATTTGTGTGTATTTTTTTGTTATTTTTTAATTTCTCAACTGAAAAGTGTATGTATGTGTGTGTGTGTGTTTGTGTGGACGATGAAAGTTTTGCTAATATTTTCATGTGAAAGTGTCAAAATTGTTTGCTTCGCCGCACACCAAATGAAAGTCATGTGACATCTTTAAGCATTCAAGTTAAATTTATACCAATAAACACAATTCGCTGACCACCACTAGAAAGAACTTTCGGACCGTTTAGCTTTAGTTTCATTTTGTTTTCACTAACTGAAAACTTTAGGCAAACATAAAAACTTTCATATAATCGCTATGAAATTTTAATTTTCTGTCTTTATAGCTTTTTTGTGACAATCAAATATTTTAACTTCCATAAATCAGGGGATGATATTTGTTAATCTGCATCTGAAGTGCAGTATTTATTAGCTAATACTCGAAACTCAAATTTAATGCTAATTCTGGAACTAATTACTTTCGGTAAAGTAGCAGGATTTTTGTTATAAACTGTAAAATAGCAATACCGATATATCCTACGAATTTTAAGCAGAAATAAAAGGAAAAATTATCATTTAGGATACTGTACAAGATTTTTTTATCATTATCATTTTTTATACCTTTATGTAGAAAAGTATTAAAATCAATTATTATCGATAAGTGTTATCAGTATTTATCTGTTATTGATGTCATTTTAAATGTCAATGTCATCCGGAAATGTTGCTCTAAATAAGAGTGTCAAGAATGCAATATTCCGTTTTCACCGGAATTAATTTCCTCATTTAACCAAGTACCATGAATTCATCTACATCAGTAATACGAAATATTCTTTGAAATAAACATCCGTAATCTAAACTAAATGATATCCGAATCATAATAAAAGTGAATTGATTAAAATTAGATTAACTTTACCACTCCTCTTAGTATAATTTTTGACGCCTACACGCAAATCAAGGCAATTTTTTTTTTTAATTCATCGAAAACTATTCGAAAACAATTAATTAACCAATGAAGAAATATTTTAAAACTTTTATCTAAGAGCCAATTATGTGTTTTAAAATAAGCAACAAATTTAAAATGTCTAAAATGATTATTAATTTTATTAACCCTATCAAAAAAAACCCTAATGAATTGTTTTGTTTAGTGAATTTTCCTTGGATTATTATTTTTTGTTGCTTGTTTTATGTTTAAAATTGTTATATACATGGCATAAGTATGTAATCGTGTGTTGGGTTCAATATGCCCTCATTTTGTATCACATGTGGTTTGGCTATAGCTTGTTGAAGCAGACAAGTCGAATAATAAAGCCGAAACAGCAACAGCCAGTCTATAAAGGACAAGCGAATATAACATGTGAACGTAGAATAGAGTAAAGTAGCATATTCCAAGCACAGTTTATACGTTAACGTGAGCACTGACGCTACGTTAACACTGTGTGACTTGACGACTGTGAATTAAACAACAAAAAGAAGGAAAACAATTTTTTTCTGTGTGTTTTGCCTATTGAATAATAATTTCTAGACGGGATTATAGCTTTAGGGGCAGATTTTTATTATTGTTATTATTATTATTATTATTATGGTTGTTACTGCTGCTGTTGCTTAAAAATAAGTAAATACAAAAAAATTAAAATATTCAAATATTTAAAGAATACAAAAAAATATGTAATCGAAGGAAATGAAACAAATAAATGGAAAAACTCTCTTAATTCAGTCTGTACAGAGTACTCAACAAATTCCCCTGTTTTTAATTTTTTTTTTTATTTATGCTTTTCTACGTTACTTTAACTTGCGACTAAAAATTCTTTATTATGATGAAATCTTTGTTGATCATTAATGATGACAAAAATATTACAAACAAATAAAGAAGAAAGAAAGAAAAAGAAGAAGAAGAAAAAACAAAAAAAAAATTAAACCCCCCTCTATACGAGTGCCTACTTTTAATACTTTGCTTTGGTTGTTGTTACTGTTCTAGTCATTTTGGATGCTACTACTGCTGCTGCTACTTTTTTTTTATCCGTGTTTTTACTACACTTTCGTTCGTCTCTCCTTAGGTTTTTTTTTTATTTTACTGTTTTCAAACATTTTTATTTTAATAATCAACGCAAATGTGAATATTAAAGAAAAATATTTTTTCGTTTTTCTGTTTTGTTTTTTTTTAATATTTATTTTGCAAAAAAAGACACAGCCAGACGCATGAGCTTAGCTCATTTCTTGATTTTTTTTTTTGTTTGTTTGTTTGGTATAAAATATATTCATGCTGTTGCTGTTTATGGTGGTGTTGGTGGCGGTGATGATTATTTGTTATATTATTGCTTAAATATAAACAACAACAACATCAAAAATTATTAATAATATTATTTTTATTAAATAAAATTAAATAAAAAAAACAACAACAAAAACGCAATCGTGTATAAACAGCAAACACAACAGCGGTAAGAGCAGAGCCAGCAACAAACAGCGACAAAAATAAAAATCACACATATAAACGCATATGTGTATATTGGAGGTCAATGAAATTACGATTTTTATCGCTTGTTAAATTTTAAAGCACTTTACGCTCATTTTAATTAATATTATTTGTATATTTAAATAATAATTAATATTAACATTAACATTAACAAAAAAATAAAATAATAATAATAAATGGAAAAATGATTATTGTTTTTGTACTAAAAAAAAAAAAATTAAAATCGGTGAGAGGAGATTAAGAGAAAAATGTCATCGAAAATTAATTATTTAATTTGTTTTGTTTTGTTTACCAAGTTCATTTTATGGTTTTTCTTTCTTTTTTTTCTACCTTATGGTAATTTAATTATTATTATTATTGTTATTGTTATTTAATTCCTGCGTTTTATTCTGTTCTCTGTTGTTGATTTGAGTATTTTTTGTTTGTTTGTTTGTTTTTTAATTAAGTATTTTTAAATGTTTCACTTCCTGAATTTTTTAGCGAATTTTTTTTTTGTAGAAAAACGAAATAAAGACAGTAGTGACTCTACCATATAGATAAGAAAACTAGATAGCTACCTAAGGCGTTATTATTATCACAAAATTTATTTTAAAAAACGTTCATGTAGAAAAAAGACTCCACCCATATAAGAGCCGTGGCTGTTTTTTTTTTTTTTTTTTTGTAACATCAGTTTAAAATATATTTAGAATATCCAGATATTAGGTAAGTGGCTGTATAATGCTACAAAGAAATAAAATTTATAGGAATAAAGAAAACTTATTACTAATTAGTATATCTGGATAGAGCAAACCCGATGATTGATTTTGCATTAGAAAAACCAAAAATTTTCGTAAAAATCATTTTTATTCACAGCTAGGGAAACAATCACTTTGAATTACCACAGGAAGTGGCAATAGGAAATGTTGTTATAACTACTTACTTGCACAGTAAAGAATACGAGACAAGGGTGCAGAATGTATTGTACGAGTAACGAGTGCTATCATTACGTTTCTTTTCTTGTTCATCATTTTATTTCTTTTTTTTTTTTTATTTTATTTTTACCGATATTATAAACTGATATTCAATCAACCAGAATGCAGTGACTTTATAATAGTACCTAATTCCTATAAAAATTTATAATCATTACATGAAGCCACACTATAGATTGTAACACGAAACATGATAGCGAATATTTGTAATATATTGCTCTGTATTAAATCTTGCACCAACAAAAATTATTTATAATTAGTACATCATTTGTACAAATGCTTAAAATTTAATTATTTCTCACTGAACAACAATTTGTTTGGCGTAAGGCACTCACTGTGCCTTATATATGGCATATAATTTACAAAAAAAAAAAAAAAAAATAGAAAAAGCAGAGGCAAACAAAATGAAACCATGAAAAAGCATTAAAAACGATAAACTTTGATGTAAGAAAAGAAGAAGAAAAAAATTGTTTCCAAGCCAAAAAGGCAAAACAAAGCGAAAAACGCAAAAAAAAAATTCAATTCAACCATGAATACAACAATAAAGTGTTAACATCACTTGACTAGACTAGACTAGAGTTGACTAGACTTTAACTGTGTACAATGGGGTGGTAATGGGTTGATTTGCCATTCGATTTAGTACTATATTAAAAGCTCAGCTTGATTTTAATGATTTTTATTGTTGTCGTTGTTTGTTTGCTCTAAATTTAAAAAAAAAAAAATATATTAAAAATTCTCACGATTTTGATTTTGGTTTTTTTTTTTTTTTTTTATATATTTCATTAAATACAAATGCAGGATTAATTAATTAATTTAATTAATCACTATAATAAACAATGTAACGTTTTAGTAAATGACGAAAGAATAATAAGGTGGCTCTTTTATTAGAACGCTGCGTCACCGAACGCAGTGGTTTTTCTAAAATTTTTTACTTTGCTGCATTACGTCAGCAAACAATTTTTCACTTTCTTTGTTTTAAATGTTTTAAAAGATTTTCTTTTTTTTTTTTTTGTATAAGAATTTCAGGTGACAAAACCTTAATTAGCTTTAATTTTATCGCATTTATTGTAACGCACATAACTGTGTTAATTACTTGCTACCATTTTTTACATGCTTTCATTGCTTTGTTGCTACTTCGAAACATTAAAATATAATTTTTTTTTCTTCATTAACTCTCGCTTATGTGTGTGTATGTGTCTATGCTTTTGTTTGTTAACAAAAAGTTATATAAAAAAAAAAAAAAAAATTGGGCCATATAACCTAAGAATAATGTTATAAATGCACGCAACTGCTACTATTATGAAAAAACACAAAAATTATTTTCCACTTTTAATTCCACTCAACAAGCTGAAGTGAAATATTTGAAACGACTTTTGTACACAAACACAACGATACAATTCTTTTTTTTTTATTTATTTATTTATTTATTATTTAAAATAAACGTTTGTCGACGACTCCCTACACATTTATGTTAATTCCGGTTGTGTTTACCGGTTGTTGCTTATGTTGAATTATATTGAACAGTTGGGGAGGTTTTTCACTCTGGTTTGTCAGTTACGCGTGCTTTATGCTTTTTTAAATAGTTTACGTTTGCTTAGACTGTTTGATTTTAATCGTTTTAAGTGATTATACGATGATTTATCATAAAACTTTTTTTCTTTTTTTTTTTTATTGTTAATTTGTTTACAAAAAAGGTATAAACTGCATAAATACTTAATTATCCATTGATTTGTTATATATTTGTTTAGCCCACAAATTGTTGTTTACATTTCTTTATCAACTTTTGTTATTACTTCGTGTGTCGACTGTCTTATAATTTCCATTGAAAATAACATTAAATTCGAATGTTATGTAGCAGTATCCACCTACTGGATACACAAAAAAAGAAAGAAAAATAACAAAAACAAATATCCACCACCTTTACCGCCTATTTTGTTTTCGTTTCTTCTTCATCATCATCGTCAGCGAGCTAAATAACTGACGATAAATATTATTGACAGGTGTGTTCAATGGTTTTGTTTTTTCTTCTTTCTTTGCCTTTTTTATCCAGTTTTATATTTTTACTTTTTTTTTCTTTTTTTTTATGATCCTACCTCACCACTCTCAATCGCTGATATGTTTTTGGTTTACTCATTTTAATGTTTTTACTACACGAGTACTAGTTAAAGCGATCAACATTTCACTTTTGTTACCTGCTGTCATTTGTTAAATATTTTTGGATAATTTTTTTTTTGTTGAACAATTTAATTTTCTCTGTACGTTTTCTTATTTAACCTTTATGAGGTATTATTTGCTGTTGCCATTGCCGTTTCTCCTCTGTTGCAGTGAATTCTATTCATTTAATTTACAAAATTGTTATTGATGTTTTTCCACCCTTATTTTATCTAGTTTTTTTTTTTTTTTCTCTACGTTTACATTTCTTTCTCCTTTATCTTAAATCCTAATCCCATACTACAAGTAGTAAGTTCCTATATTTATTTATATTTATATTTCAACCATTTTTTTGATGTTTTTTCGTTTTACTATTTTGACATAATGCTGAAAGATAAATATTTTTTTTTATCTAATATTTTATCATACATTCAATAATAATTTAAGTTTATTTTGTAATAAATTTATATTTTTCTTTTTAGTTTTATTAGCAGTGGATGCAGTTTTTATGCAAAAAAAAAAAAAAAAAAATTTAGATAAATAAAAAGAAATAATTTTATCTAAAATGTCACCCATAAACAAAGCGAATAATTTTTTTTTGTTTTTTAATATTTTTTTAACAAATAAAATCAACAAAATTGTTGGTTGATACAAACAAAATAAGTGAACGAAGAAGCCTCTAATAAGTGAGGATCCCTTATAATTTTCGTTAGTTAAAAAGGCAAGTAGTGGAAGGAGGCACCATTGCTAACAAAAGGAACAGAAGAAAATAATAAAAATAAAAATCCATCAGTAATAAAATATAATAAGGGGTGTCATTGTCAAGTTAACCTAATGCTGCTTAGTTTTATTTATCTAAAATACAAATGGATAATCAACTTCGTTTTTCAACTTAAGCTTTGCGTAGTAACAAAATTATATAGAATGAAATAAAAAATGAGGAAAATAAATAGAAATATGAAATAAGAAAAACATAATAAAAGTACAAAACTTCCTTTAGGAACAAACAATGCGACAAATAACCTCTAAAAACGTAATGCGAAACAATCGGTTGAGGACAAATAATAATAATAATAATAATAATAATAATACAATAATAGGGGTAAAATGGTAACAGAGAGCTTTACAAGTAAAACTACATGTGGATTGGATTGGATAGGATATATGTAGTAGACATAAACAGCATAAACTGAGCACAAGAAATATTATGTAGGAAAAAAAAAACTGCAAAGGCGACGGCAGCAATAACAACACCAACAGAGAAGGCCACATAGAGACGCTAAAGTAACAATTTATTAACAGACAGGGTGAATAATTTTTATTGAATGATGAATTTATTTATTTACTGTATAAGGGTGGCTTTTGTTTTATTTTATTTTCAATATTTTGCTCTGTAAAAGGACGATGTTTACGTTTATTTGATTTTTTTGTTATTTTTTTCTTCCCCTTCAATGGCTTCTCTACGGTTTTTTTTTTTTGTTTTTTGTAACGTGGTTGTGTTAAATAAGAGACACAAGAAGTCACTGCCTTACTATTATGTTGTGTATTGTTTTTCCTGTTAATTAAGATTTAAAGATTAAATTACGTTATTTGTAGGCGCTGGTGTGCACTATTACGGGCGGAATATAACCATTTTATGATTTTAGATTTTAAAAAAAAAACGAAAAATGAAAGAAAAATGTAAATTTCACGGCTTTCACGATGATTAAAACCTAAATGTCGACTAATTGATGAGGTTTGTTTAAGGTTTAATTTTACTTTAGGGGAAACTTAACTTTAAATATCTAACTTAAGTCACAATTTTAATTTTTTATTTTTTTTTTTTAGCGTACTTAACCTAATTTTAGTTGTATCTTTATTGTGTCTTCAAAAGTAAATTAAACAGAACTATCGGATGCATCGAATTACAAATGAGGTGTGAACGTATGGATAATGTTTTGATGTGTTTTTTTTTTTTTTTTTTTTTGGAATTATCCTAAGGGATTTAATGTGCTTAAAGGTCAAATTTTATCAAAAAAAAAGTTTTTTTTTTTTATTTTATTTTATTTCCCGTTTGAAACATCACTTGAATTCCCATTTTATCGGGTAATGAACTTTTAACCGGTGACCTTTTGTTGTTTGTTTATTCTGCCATTTTATTAAGTCGTTTAATGAGTTTATCTGATTCATCTGGATAAAATAATAATTTGTGTTTTATCTAAATCGCATTATGCCTAAAATGACCTGTTAAACGTTTCAACTGTTTAACAAAAGTATTTAAAAATTTATTTAAGAATTTTTTTTCATTCTGCTTTATCTGAATTTTATCTATTTCTGTAATTAATTTAGATATAGAAGAAGAAGAAGATGAATAAGAATAAGAAAACAACCAAATAAAAAAATGTTCTTGTAATTTTAACTATAAGCTAACAAAAATTAATAAAGTAACAATCAAATGCGGTATTTATGTAGGTACATTTCTAGGTTTTCATTCTTTAAAAACGGTATTACGTGAAATCGAAAAGAAATGAAAAAATAATTCTTTTGTACACATTATGGTAGGAAAATAAACGAAAAATATTCGAACATTAACATAACAATTGAGTGCTCCGTGTCTCAATTTTAGTTTTTAAAAGGAATGAAAAAAAAAACAAAAAGGAAAAAAGCAAAACTGGATATCGATTCAATTGCTTTACAACAATAGCAGCAAACCAACCCTAACTGAAAAAGCTGAGAAATATTATTGAAGTTTGAATAAAAGAAATATTTATATCCAATGTTTAACGTCGCTATATATGTTGTGTAGATATGCATATATGTTTTTCACGTCAGTATCTACATCGTTCGGTTCTTTATAAATAAATAAATAAAATAAAGGAGCAAAATAAAAATAAAAATAAAAAAAAAGAAGAAACACAAAGAATAAAGAATAAAAAAAACCAAAAAAAAAAAATAATAAAAATAAAAAATTCTGTAAAAATTCAGTAGAATGTAGGGTGAAAGATGTAGAAAAGTAAAGTAAAATAAAGTAAAAGAAAAAAACCACTTCTAGGAAGCAAAAGCCTATTTTAAGGAACATTTCTGCTTATTTAATTTCCAAATTTATCAAAATTTATCGTTTTAAGTAGAAAAAGGAAAAGAGAAGAAAAAAATTTTTTTTTTTTTCTCTCTATCCAAAATTTTATCTAGTTAAATATTTCTTATTTATCCACTTTTTTAAGGTGCGTACCATATGATTGTACTCTGCGTTATGTATGTTATATAAAGGATATGTTTTTGCTTTAAAAATGATATTAAATGGATTTAAAGAAAAAAAAAGAAAAGCGAAAATTTTTTATCTAGTTTTTAACGGTTGCGTCGTCGATACATAGAAAAGTAAAGCAAAAAATTTATTACCGTTTTTCGTTAAGTTATTTTCCTACAAACATGTTCCAAGAAATATTGACAGATAAGAAAAGGCAAAAATAAAAAATAAAAAATCACAAGACACCCACCAAACCACCCATTTTCGCTTTACTTTATTAATTTTTATTCATTTTGCCTTCGTTTTTGGCAAAATCGTAATAAATCTCATCAAATACAAAAACAAACAAACGACCCATTGTTGTTGTGATTTTTTTTTATTTTTTATTTTATTTTATTTTTTTTTTTTTTGGGTAAAGATTTGGGTGGAACAATGTTTGGGTGATTTATTTTACAATTTCTTTACGTTAAATTCTAGGAACGTCATCTCTTCATGTTGCTTTTCGCACGTTTTTTTTTTTTTTTTTTTTTTGTGCTCTACACATTTTTCTTGCCTCTCTTTAACATTTTTACGTTTCGAAAGGTTTTTCTTTTCGTAAAAAGTCAAACGGAAGACAAACAAAGATAAAGCGGAAACGACGTTCATTTCAGCAGTCAAAAAATAAAATTCTCTTTTGTGGGCGACGTGGTGACGACGCGCCATATAACATGTAATTTGTTAGGTGTAGGATACACATCGTCTTATTTAGCATAAAATTATGTTGCTTTGCCAAACGAAACCATCGAGAGAGGCGAATTTTTGTTGTTTTTATATTTTCAATTTTGCTGTGGAGGCGTTTTGTGGCGCCTCTTTGCTTGTAAAAAAAAACCCACCTTGTGTGAAACGTTAAAATATTTTCTAGGGGTGGTGATAACACTCGTCCCGTATACACTACCACACTGTTGAACCTTGAACTTTTATTTCTTCTTTTATATTTTGCTCTCAATTCCTTCGTTTGATTAAATGCGTAAAGGTTCGTGGGCGGCGTGACGGTTAATAAACTTTAATTTGATTGAAAAAATTGTTTGATAATTTCGTTTAATTATTTTGAAAGGTCTTATGGTTTTGGTTAAATAAAAAATCTCTCTAGATCATAAAAAATAAAAAATAAAAATGATCCAATGACCTTTTCTTGCTTCCTTGTGTTTTTTTTTTGTTTGCTTGTTGGACAAAAAAACAAAAGTTTCATAGCAATTTATTACGTTTGATTTATGCACAAAGCACGACCTAAATTACATAATCTCAGTACTTTCTACGTTGCTACGTTGTTACTTTCAATAAAAAAAATTATTATTATTACTTTTGATGCTGAAATTAAGCAGAAAACAAAAAATATTTTTACTTATCTTAAGTCACTTAATTCAATTCAGTTTGATTACATTAAAAACAATCATTTTAATTGCATATAAGCAGAAAATATTATTTTTGCACAATCTGCTTTGACTTTTATTGCCCTTTTCGAGTAACTTTATTTGGTTAATACTGCAAAATGCTATTACTTAAGTCACTTAAATTAATTTTAATTGAAAATTTCTTACAAAAATAAATTAATTTTACCGCCATTTAATCTCATTACATAGTAAGTCAACATTTTATCTGTAGTAGACATTAAATAACACACATATAATATGTAACGTGGTTAACTCACTTAATCTATTTGAATGGCTACGTGGCTTAACAGTAAGCGCGGAAATTTGTATTATTATTATTAAATACAATAAATTCTTTTAATTAGAACGGAAAATTTTTGTTATAAGGAATATTAGTTGTTTGGATCACAGGTTATAGTAGCCACTTAATGGCAAAATCTAACGACATACGGACTCTTGTACTGTCAACATGTCAACTTGCACGAAAGATTTCTTGTACGGTAATAAAGCTTCTTCTCTCTTTAATTATCACAAGCATTTTTCAATAAATTACCTTTAACCGCATAGCATTAAACGCATAATTCCACAGCAAAGCAACATAATAAAATTTATATTTAATTTTATAATTAAATTTATTTTATTTCTAGCAGTAATAAGAAAAATATTTCAGCAACAACAACAACATAAAAAAAATTAAATTCAATCGATCAACAGTGACCTTGATTGTTGCTATTTTTTTACGCTGCTTGTTTGTTTATTTATAAATACGACAAGGTTAATAATAATAATCATAATAATAATAATGAATAGATAAATAAATAAATATGTAGTTGGATTACCTTTATGTTATTTGCTTTCATTTAAATAAAATTACCTGCTTAATAGACTTTTTTTTCTTTCTTTTTCTTTCAAATGATGGGTTTTTCTAGTTATTTTTCTACCAGCTATTGAGCTATTGAAAAAATAAATTCAACAGAGCGACATACCAAAGAAAAAGGCAAATAAGCAAAAACTACTTAAGTATAAAAATCATGCACAAATCAATGTAACACCTTTTGCAATAAAAAATTTTAAAATATCAAATCACTTTAAAAATAAAAAAATATTCAACAAGCAAAAAAAAAAAATAAATAAATAAAAGAAAACAAGCTTTCTTTTTAAGTGACTTAACAATGTTAACAAAAAAAAATTAATTACAAAAATTATTTAATTGAAGCTAAGCTAATAAAACAAAAATATATATATAAAAAAAAACTGACTAAGTGACTTAATTAAACTATTTAAATGGGTTAAATAAAACTTAAGTGGCTTAAACGATATTTAGCTAGGAATAATTTTTTTATTTTGTTAAATATAAAAACAGCAATCAAATATAAATAATAATAAACATTATTTATAAACATAAATAAAATTTGTGTGAAGTAAGGCAACATTAAAATTAATTAAGTATAAAAAAAATTAATTACAATATTTTCGATAAGATTAGATAACATTGAACTTATCGCGCTTTAGAAGAAGAAAAAAATCGCATAAAATTAAAAATCGTACTCAATACATATTGAAAATGAGCGAATGAAAAAAAAAGAAAAGAAAACTAAAATTATAATTTCATTTAAATGAAAATAAAAAACCATTTAAAAATTAAAAAATAAAACTATACATAACCCATTTAACGTAATTGTGATGAAAATGAATATATTTTTCAATTCAACCCTATATTTATGTTTATTTTATGTTTTTAGTTGTAAAAAATTCATTGAACAATCTCAATTACATTTTAAAAAAAACACAAAAAAAAAACACAAAAAAAACACAAAACAAAACAAAAAGAATTGAATGCGATTAAACTTTCACCTATACTAGCACACTAGCTTCAATTGAAAAATAATAACAAAAATTAGAGTAAATTTATATTTACCATATGATATGCAGCCATATGGTAGCGCTTTTAAAACAACAAATATCATTTACCCACACAACCATAAAATTATTTATTATTTTTTTATTTTTTTTATTTATTATTTTAGAGATTTTTTATTTTTGTTATTTCTTCTCATTTTTTCTATACTTTATTTTCAAATAAATTTTTAATGAGAAAATAAATAAGGAAAACGTTTTTTCGCTCTTTTGATTTTTTAATACTAAAATTCTCCGTCACTCACTCTCTCTCTCTCTCTCGCGAATAATATTTATTTTTATCACAAATTTTTTATTAAACTTTATATTTATATGTGTATACACGGTGAGTGCGCACGCTCTTGTTTTATTTATTTATTTATTTTTCAAATAAAAATAGAATAAAAGAAAAAAATACCCACACCCTAATTTATCGGTATTCATATCATGTCATATGTAATTTTATACGTAATAAGAGGCCAATACCATTTATTGTTTTGATTCTCATTACGTATCGTTTCTGATATTATTATAAAAGCAGATTTGCAATACTATATCTCTCGTTTTTACACATTGTTTTTATCAATACAAAAAAAAAAAAATTTGTTGATAAATATTTCATCTCTTTTTAACACACTTGATACAATATCAATGACTCGTACTCGATATGAGTACAATACCAACGATATAGGGCCGCAAATAAACTTTTTATTTATTAGTTTTTATGCCTTTTTATGTTCATTTTAATGCTTTTCGTTCAGGGTGTGCATGAATTGTTTAGTTTTATACATTTGGTGTAATTTTACAATTGTGTAACGAACAGGAACAAAATTGTACTATTGAGCTCAATACGATATTATATATGTATGTATGTATGTATGCAAATAAATTTTTATTTTCTTTTTAAATTAATTTAATAACAAAATTAAAGCAAAATTAATTAAATTTCACTTTTTTTTCCAATAAAATTAAAATATTTATAATAATTAAAAATTAATTAAATATAACATTTTTTATGTTGTGTTATATTTTTTGTATCTATTTCAGTACGATACTAATAACGGTTATGTATTTGAATATTGTTTAACGCAACACTATCAATATCGTGTTAATGTGTACATTAACAGGTGTAAGTGAGACAAACAATTCCCTATTTTGTATACACAATAATATAACTATTTTAAACTAGTTAAAAAGAGATAAGTAGTGTTTGTTAGTTACATTAAAGTTTTTTATTTTATTTTTTCAAATTCTCCTGCTACCAGTTTGGCACGTGTTGCAAGAGTTTAATCATTTATTTTTATTTTTATAATGCGTTAAAAGAGTGTCAATATAAAAACAAATTGTATATAGAGATCTCTGTTTCCCAAACACACATATTGTTTAATGTTAAATGACCGCAATATTGAAATTGTAACGACATAACACAAAACACATAAAAGAATAAAAAAAAACAAACAAACAATAACAAAAGCTGAGCAAAAAGTTGTGTGCTTCTCATTGTTTGATAATCATACTCAATACGCATTGAAGTTTTTTTGTGTATTATAAAAGCTTTTTTGTTTTCTGTTGTTTTCTAATCATAAACAGTTATTAAATATTGTTTTTTATTAATAATTACAAAACAAAAAAGAAAGATAAATTTATAAATTTATTAATGAAAAAGAGGATAAATAAACAAATAAAATGTTTTTATTTTTTTTTTAATATAGTTTCATTACAAACGAATTGTATAGAATAATCAATAGAAGCGTATTGAATACGAAGTAACGGAGATATGGAAACATAAAGAAAATGTTTTATGCTGCTTCTTGATTGTAGCTCTAGATAAATAATTGCTTTTATCTTAATTTAACAGATTTGCTGTGAAGATTATGTAGATTATGTTGTTATCTTTTGGTTATTTGTTAAATATTAATCCCAATTAATTAAGCTGCTTAATTTTCTTTAGCACAATTTGACAGCTTGATTAACTTATATATTTCAGCGGAATTTTATCGTGATTATTTGCAGTTTTTATTAAAACAGCAAAAAAAAAAAAAACATTTTGCAAAATAATAACTCAGCTGACTACTATTTCGTCATACATGGATGATAAAAAAAATACTTTATCACAAGAAAATGCACATAAATTGAATGAAAACATGCAAAAACAAAAAAAAAACATTAAGACATAAGTCACACCTGCGCGAGAGTAGCGACAATAACAACAAAAACAAGCAAACTGAGTGTCTACAATAATTTTCAATAATACAAAAACAAAACGCTATGCAGCATACAAATGCTATAAAAAAATTAATACAGCCTGTTGCACCAGTTGTTCAACTTTTGTTAAATTAGCTTAAGTTAAGTCATGTTAAAGTAAATTTAATGTTTGTTACGTGTATGAATGTTCCGTGTATGCAGCGCGCACGTAAATATTAAACCTGAAGAAGAAAAAAAAAAGTGCATATAAAATGCACTTTATGTCGGGTTTTACAGTTTTAAATTACTCATCATTGCGCAGATTATTATTATTATTATAGTAGATTAATTTCTGAATTTTATGTCTTCTCTTTTGTTGTTTCAACTTGACTAGGTGTTTTTTTTAAACCTCAAAGTGGCAGTTGGTTTTGTTTTTTATGTATATTTGGGGCTTTTAACCTAATAAACGAAAGACTGAGAGAGCGATCTTTCCCGTAATATTTTTTTTTATTTTCTATTTTACTCAAGTTCTAAGTACATTATTATTCGATTATTTGACTGTGCTACGGCAGTTGCTGGTGCTAGCTGTTGCTGTTGCTCTTATGCTTCCTCTACAATTTTTACCCTATGGTTGGCATACGTGACTACAATCTCGTTTCGATTCGTTTCAGAAAATAGCATAAAAGAATTTTTTTTTTTTTTCTGTTATTCTTTATGCATGCAAAAATTAAAAATGTTTTTATGTTGATTGATGATCAAAGGAAAACTGCACCATAGACTAAAAATAAATAAGCATTTTAGGTGTCACATAAGAGGTAATGCATTGATTTTACCTGAAGATGTTGGCCACCACAAATAACCAAAAGGGCAAAAAATAGCAACGTCGTTGCAAAGAAAAAGTTTTTCAAGAAAAGAATTTTTTTTTCTCTCTTTAATTATAATAAGCGAAGCAGAAGTTCTTGGTTGACAGACTGACACAACGAAACGAAAAAAAAAACTACCAGCTGCTTAAAATTTTCGTCTTAAAAAAAAGAAATTCAAACTGTCTCGTACCACTACTAAATATATTTTTGGCATAAGAAAATTTTAAAAAAAAATCGCTTATAACGTCTTGTAGGTCATTACATCAGTAAAAACATTTAAATTTAAAATAATGTCGTTGCAAATTAAATATTAATAAAATTGCGTCGCTGCAGTCAACTTAAGTCATTAAAATTTAATTACAAAGTGAAATAAAAAGAAAAGAAAAAATGTTTTTTTAACGACTTAGCGCCATGCAAATTAGTATGAAAATTTTAGTTTTTTTTTTTTTTTGCTTAACTTTGTTTTTGTCTAAACAAAGGTGGCGTTACGACAGTTTAATATGCCTAAGCCTTTGATGTATTTATTGCTAAAAGTCGCCGCCTTTTTTTTACTAAAAAAATTAATTACTAGTGTCGAACGGTAATAATGGATAAAACAATAAAAATTAAATTAAAATAAAATAAACTGATGCTAACGTAATAGGATTAGTTGAGCAGTTAGTGAAATTAATACAATTATTATGCACCAGCACAAGCATCGCCAGCAAGACACCAACTGCATGCTATGCTCACCACCCATATGTCATATTTTTTTCATTATCATCACGCATGTCATGTTCCTCGCTACATACGTTTTATGGTTGTCCACGCGATTACTCTGTTGTTGCCTCAATGTAATTTCCAATAATTTATGTAGTCTTGAAACCGCGGTGTGTCGTTTTTATCGTTTTGTTTGTTTGTTGCGAGTAAATTAAATTGTAGGATTTGATTGTTGATGTTATTGTTGTTGTTATGAGGTAAATTTAACAAAAACGAAAACAACAACAAGCGAAGAGAAGAACAAAGAACGTTCAACGAAGTAAAAAAGAAACAAGAAAATAAATAAGACGAACAAGAAGAAGAAGGCCGTGAAAGAAGGAAGATCATTGAACTTGTGTGTGTTTTTGTTAAATTTATTTAAAAAAAAAAGCCGCCGTCGTTGCAAGAACATCACGCCGTCTATTATCCGTTGCCGCCGCGCATTTTATGTAGTGTGGCGCGCGTTCTTAGCTGTCTACGAGCTTAGGCTGGTCGTATCCAGTTGTTTCTCTTTTGAGAGTTTTATGTGTGAGTTAAACTAAGCTACGTTTAAACAGTCAGCCTAACTGCAGGATTAACGCTATTTAAACGACATTTCATTTGTTTATCTTTACTTGTCTAATCTGATTCGCAGATGAAAACTACCTGTCCAGTTGACTTACACCATGTATGTGTTAGCCAGACTGTGGATTTTATGAAAAAAAAAAATAAAAAAAAAAATTATTTATTACCCAAACTTCGCATTTTAAGCGAGAATTAAAAGGATAATTTGATTGCCGTTCTTGAATTGGTGAAACTTTTTTCTACCTTTATGCATGCTATAATAACAGGTCGCCGAGCACAAGTTTCAATTCTTTTTATCAATTCCAAATAATTTTGAGAACAAAAAAAAATACTAAAAAGCAACAACCGAAAAATGTCGAGACAAGACTTTGTCTGTTTTAACCGCCCACACGCCCAAAAGTTTTTTGTTAATAATAAAAATCGCGAAGTTACGTGATTCGCATTTATGATATTTTAGTGCTTTTGGCGGTGTTGCCTTGTTTCATCTCAGCTTTAAGCTTAGTAAATTGGCGTTTTTTTTTTCTATAATTATATAAATTGCATCAAAACTCCCAAAAACCATTTAACATTCTGAACACTGAAATTTTGCATTTAAATGTATTTATGGGTTTTTTTTAAGGTTCCTTACTAACAAGATGCCTTCATTTGATCTTCAGTGTACTAAAAGATTTAAGTTAAAACTATCAGCAATTGTTTTGTAATGTGCGTAACCAAGCCACATGTCAGTAGGTATACTATTTTCTATGTTTTTAGGGTTGTAGAAACAAACAGCCGGCGGAAAACAGGTACCAAAAATAAAATTATTTTATAAAGGGGAAACGTTTTTTTTTTATCAATGAAACACACAGAGAAAAAGGTAAAATTCGTACCCAGAACAATGAAATGTAAGGGAATTTGTTACCTGTTCATTGTTGTTCGCCTCTATTTCTAATCAAAACATACATTTTTCGGTTTATTTTCATTCGTTTACATGGTTATAAGGCTCTTTCAATATCCCGCTTTCTTGTTTATTTTGAATCAAACAAACTTCGATGATTAGTCAAAAGGACTTTAAGGAGTTTTAATATAGGATTTTACTGTAGAAACTTATTAAATACTTTCGATCATTTCAATTTTAAAAATGTGATTCCTGATTTGTGAATGTGTGAACTTTTTAACGCATTTTTAATGCGTACAGCCCGGAGGTAAATTATTTACATTTTTTCTTCTGCTTCTTTTTTTTTTTTAAACATGAGCATTGGTCATTAAAACGATTAAGTCGTCTATTTACTGTGTCATAAATGTTGGTCATCATGACTTAAGTAAACTTGACTTTATTTAATTGTAAAAATAAGAGAAAAATTACATTTCGCTGTCATCGGATCACAATCATCGTATCATCAACGATAAATAACTGAGAGCGCACGCAATTTATCTGTCAAATTAATAAATAACAAAATCAAGTGCGTAATGTTGACGATTGATCGTTCGATTTGTTAAATTATCGTTGACGTGTGGCGCCATCATTTAAACTTTTATTAATATTTTATTTATTTATTGTTCTTTTACTTCTTTTTCTTCGTGGTCTTCTTCTTCCTCATCATCTTCGTCTTGTAGTTGTTGTTGTTGTTGTTTTTGTTTCAGAAGAACCTATGACTAGAACAGCAGCTATAAACTGATTTAAGCACAGTCATGACGTACTGCGCAATTATGACGCAACATTAAATGTACAGTAAATCAGCTTTAAATTAGTAATATTTCTGTTCCTCATTATAATTTCAATTTTTTTTTTTATTATATTGTTTCTTTTAACTTACAACCTAACTGCAATAGTTTAAAAAAATAAAATATTTTCCATATTTAATTGGAAGCGAGATGACTTCAAAACTGTTTTTTTTTTTGTTTTTTTTTTTTAAATATTTTGTTAATATTTATTTCTATGCTATATAAGTGAGTTAAAGTTTTTTCTTTTAAAAAAAAAAAAAAAGTTTTGCAGAGAGAAAGAGCTTTTCTGCTTTGTTGATTTTAAATAAGAAAGAATCAGCGGCAACAACAAAATAAACTAAACACCGAGAGCATAGAAATTTGCCGTTTGCACTGCTGCCACTGATGTTTGCTTTTGTTGTTATTGTTGTTGCTTGCTGTTTATGTTCCGTTTTTCATGTTTTAATTTTCTGTAAGTAAATAAATTATTTACCTTTTTTCTATTTCACCTGTGTGTGTTCGTATGTGTGTAAGAGAGCTGTTAAGCTACATCTCTAAGCTAAGTCTTTCGTAATAATTTATTTTTACAAAAAAAATAATAAAAAAGCCAAACAAAAATTAAATGCGAGAAAAGCAAAAAAAAAAAAAAACTTTTTTTTACTTAATGGATGCAAAGTTAGCGGTTTTTATGATTTAAAATGTTATTTTTTTTGTTCATTTATAAATTAAATAAAAAATGAAGCTTAAATTGAGGTTAAATAATTGTAAATTAATGATAGACTGGGGTTTTTGAACATTTTCATTTTGCGCTTTGCTTTATGGGGTGTTATATGGATTTTTACTGTTTTTTAGACTATTTGGTTTTTTCCAATTTTAAATTTTTAAATAATTTCATTTCTTTTCCGGCCAACTACGGCTAACCGTAACAAAAATAAATGCTAAAAACATTACAAATTATAACCAACTATCCATCTGTTAAAATCAACTTTTTACTCATTTTTCATAATCCTTATTCTTTTCAAAAATAATATATAATATAAACCAATAAAGCGTTTATCACATTTGTCCTGTATAAATGGTTAACGATTGATGTAATTTTTATAATAAAATGCAATCTATGCGTTTATCTGTCTAAATGTCAAATAAAATAAATATTTTTTATAACGAACAACTAAAATGTTTATCCTCAAATATTTTGTGACAGTATCGATTAACAATTTCAAAATAGTTTATAATTTTAGAAATTCAAATAACCCTCGTTTTAACAACCCTAACAAAATTTCAATTACGAACCGTATCAAGAAACCAATATGGTTCTCTAGGCGAAGTTTAATAAAAAGAAAATTCAACTAAAGATTACTGGAATTGCCTTGTGAATCCTACAATTGAAATAGACGGAGTATTTTGATAAGTTTTGACTGTTTTATAGTTTTGCATAAAGAGGAAACACAAACTCTAAAATTATTCTTTAACTATCATCGATAATAATAGAAAATTGAACTAAATTGATTGAATAGTCCTAATATATATATATATATTTATTTTAGTTTACTAATTTTCCAAACTTACTAAAAATTACTCTTAATTAGTAGTAAAACACCTAGCTGTCTGGCTTCACAAATTAATAATTTTAACTTCAGTAGCTTGTCTAGAAAACGTATAATAAAATAATTTATTACCCTAGAAAAAAAAAAAAACAACTAAAGCCACATAGCATTAACATTAAAAACCCAAACTAAAAAATAAAACCATATATATATAAAAGTTAAGTCATATCATTGCCACATTGGTAAAAGTAAGTAAAAGTTATTAAAAATTTTTTTTTTTATTTTTTTTCTTTTCTTTAAATTTGAATAAATTTAAAAATAAATAGAAAATTGTTATAAAAATGAAATTAAAAAAAAAAAAAAAAAAAAAAAAGACAAAATAGTCGAAGAGAGCGAGTAAAAGTTTATCAAAAATAAAATTTGAAATTGATGACGTTTCGTATAAAAATAATGCAAACCCAAAATTGATCACTTTTCTAATTCATAATCTTAGAAGAAAAAGGGACTACAAAAGGGATAAATGTCAAAGCAATAATGACGTAATATACATAAATAAATAAAAAAAAAAATTCCGGATTACAGTAATTACCGCAAAATTAGTTCAAGAATGCAACGCAATTTACTGCGCACTATCAAAGCCATTGCTAATACCACTGCGCAGTTTCTATTTCTGTAATGTAAAAAACATTTAAAAAGCTTTAATTAGACACGAGCTTTTTAACACGTAACACAGTATGTCGTGTTGCCACAAAATTAGTTTTTTAAAAAAAAATCCTTGGAAATTCTTGCATTGACAAAATGAAAAAAAAAAAATTATAAAAAAATATTTTTTTTTTTCTCTTTATATTTTTAAGCCACAAAAATGGTTTTGTTTCTTAAATTTGAATTTTTGTTATTTTTTTTTTTCATTTCTTTATTTTAGTGTGTTGTTTATCGCTTTTGTTGTTTTATTTTTACAACAATAAAACAAAATAAATAAATAAATAAAAATAGTTAAGCTAAGTAACTTTTACTTGTTATATAAAAAAAAAAATAAAAATATTTATTCGAAAGTGTCAAACAAGTTGCTTAAATGGTTTTTATAATAAAAAAAGCACAAAAAATAAAAATTATGATGACGTTTGAGGTCGTGCTCAGTATTACATTACTTATCTAAATCCGCTCTTTTACATTATACTCTCGCACGCTCAAACATTTATTTAATTAATTATAAAACTAATAAAAATATTTAACCGAATTAAACTACTACTATTTGTTAAAAATTAAATGCGCAAATGACTTAAGTTACATCAATTGTAACTTTGACTAGTCGTGTGCAACCATTCGGCAAGTTCTACGTTATTTATGCAGTTTTTAAAGCATTTTTATTTTTACCGTTTATTCAGGTTAAAAAATGTACCTTGTGAGTTTAACTCATCACATCCACTTTTTTTAAAGTGTACACTTTAGACTTTTCAGGGGTTTTTATAATTTTTTTTTTACAAAGCAGCGTTAAATCACTTAATTTCAGTTTAGCAGAAAAAACTAGCAGAAAAAAAAAGCAGAAAATTCCCGGATGTACGTTTACTATCTATTTAGTGATAACACAATTAGCCAAATTTGTCAAACAATTGCGAATCATTAACCTATTTTCGATTACATACAAAAATATTTAATCCGGAATTAAAATTTCGTCTTTTATCATAATTAATAGTTTCTTCTTCACCTTCTACACCTTCATCATATCTTTTCTTAATTACCCTGAATATAATATTCCGTCATTTACGCTCTCTAATCACTCAATTAATTGCTGAATATTAAAAAAAAAAAAAATTAAAATTCCAACAACTTTCAATATGCATTCAAAACGCACACAAAACGTTTTCAATATTCAATTTATTATTTTTATTAAAGGTAAAACAATACAAAAAAAAAAAGTAAAAGTCAGTTTCCTTGAATATTCGTTTTAGTTTTTAATTTTTAAGCTTTTTCTATAATAAAAATATTTATTTTAAAAAAAAATTAATTTTTTCGCGTTGTTACGTGTTGCTATTTTGTTATTAAAAACGTCGATTACAAAAAAAAAAATATTAAAAATAAAAATTATTAACAAAAAACGAAGAAACCGTTAAAAACAAATCAAAATGGCGAACTAATATTCCTGTTAAAACAAAAAACAAAAAACAAAAATTAAATAAAACAACCGAAAACACTACAAATTAAATTGCGCAGCTTATGGTTTTCGATGGGGCAATTGAAATTTACTTGTTTTACGGGTAATTGTCGGCCACTTAAGTAGGTTAAAAAATGAGGCAGCGATGAAAAAATAAACACGAAAAAGCTCCACACAAGCAAATATAAGCGTAACTATGTGGAGCTTTTATTAAATCATTAATTCATTAAAAACCCAAAGAAATGGAGAAAGCATAACTTAAACCGTCGTTTTAGACCTCTTTGGCGTGCTTTTGATACACACGTAAATAAAATAAAATTAAAAAACCAAAAAAAAAAAAGAAAATTTTTATATAAAAACAAAAATGAAGAAGAAATGAAAAAAAAAACTTTTTCTAATTTCATTTCATTATGACCAAAAAAAAAACTCTCACTTTAATTACATTTTTGTTGTTTATTTTTCTTCTGTTTTTCTTCTTAAGCTTAATTAAAATAATTAATTATTTTACTTATTAAAATAACACAACCACACAAACACTAATACATGTATACTACATAATGCATGCTATATTACGAAAAGCTCAGAAACAACCAGAAAAATTCAGCCAGTGTACGCTGCAAATGAAGTAAAGACAGAAAAAAAAACGAAGAGAAACGAATTTCAACCAAAAAAGCAAAAAAAAAAAACAGAAAACCAAATCAAAGAAAACGGAATAAACAAAAAACAACAGAAGACAAAAAAAATAAATTTAAGCCATGACCTGAAAAGCACATAACGTAAAAATAAATTTCATTTTCCACTGTATTTCGTTTCAAGGTATTTTAAGCCAACGAATTTTTGTGCTTTTTTGCTGACACAAAATATTTTGTTTAATTGTATTTTTTTCGTGATAGATCTTTTAGTTGGTGCAAACTGTCAACTGGTGCAACTTCTTCTTGTTTCTCTTTTCTCGGTTGTTCATGCGTTATTATTAAAGCGGTTCTTAAATCTAGATATCTGCAATAGATGAGATACTATTATAGGTAGCAATCAGATATAACTCTCCCGCATTCCTATAACTAGGAAGCTTCTCGTAGCTTTAAAATAAAGACACCCGGAATTCGGTGCCCCAATATTGTGAAAGTGTTTTGTAGTCGTGTTAAAACTTGGATATATTTAACAACACACAAATTTTACTTAAGGCACACGATTATGGAACTATGTTTGAACCTCCACAAGTCAGTGTCGTAATTAGACAGGTGCAACAGGTGCACAGGTCCTGAAATAAATATGTTTCCCAAATTTAACTTAATTCTTAGAGTTAATGAATAAAGTTTTACAAAGCCCTCAAAACCGTAACCATAATTCTGTGTTTAATCTCTATTTGTTAATATCAAAAAAACCGGTGTTTTGTCTATTTGAATTATTAATTTATATAAACTAATGACAAAAAGAGATCCGACAATAATATGTTTCACAAGACCATGAATAGCTAGTTATGATAACTGGTGACAACCAAACCGCGATCAAATTCACAAGTGCTTCGCAGGCGACTTTTAAAGACCACACTGTCTATAGTATTGTTGTTTCTGTATGCGTTATCTCTTTTCGGCTTCAAATATACGCTTCAGGTTTGGGTTATAAACTAGCTGTCAATCAACAATCAATAGATAAAATAACAAAAAATAAATAAATCAATAATAAAAGCATATCGCATATTACTACTTCTAAATGTTAATATTAGTATTAGAAGCACTTTTTCTAAATTTTAATTAAGTCAACTGAAGTTACTTAAATTTGAAAAGTTGACAGAAATTATTATTTTAAAAATAAAAAATAAATATATGTATGGCTTAATCAGTGCATTCTATATGAAATTTATATAAAAAATTACAAATGACTTAGCTTAAGTTAATCAAAGTGATTCGAGTGATCACGACGTGTTTCAAATTAATTTAACAAAGGATAAATACGTGGCTTAGTACAAGACAACCTTCCGTTCCGATTCTTTGACAGTAAGACAAATATATAAAGAAAACAAATCTGGGTTATCTGGACGAAGTTGTCATAAGTCATACGTTTACAGCATCATTTGAAATCCATTTTTTCTATGCCGATTTGAGTTTATGATACGGAAAACATTGTTAATCTTCAGAAGCTACCATAACATATTACAAAACTCAAAAAGCACAAATTTACGATTTATGGTTTTCGTTTTATTTTTTTTTTTATTTCTTGTGTATGACAATGTAGCTAATTTCCGGTATTCAAATTTATTTTTTATTTGTGTAGAAAATTACACGGCGTCACATTATTATGCGGCTGGCCGCCCATTTCATTAAAATAATTTCATTAAGAACTTGGCCAGAATTAAACAATATATAAATGGAATTATTAATAGGGAGTGTAAGCGAGATAGGATATATGTATAAACAAAACATAAACTAAAAAAAAAAAAAAAAAAAAAAATAGACAAAGTACAATACCGCACGCTACTGTACAAAGCGCGACTGGCAACCATCAGCAACAGTGTAGTGCGCGAGTTTACACTTTAATTATCTTATTAAATAAATAAATTAAAAACATAATCACAAAATGGTACGATACGGTACCAACATTCAATATACACCAGTTGCTAGAAATCATATTTTAACTAAAGTAGCTGACTTCAAAAACAAATTATCGTGTGATTTACATGCAATTTGAGCATTTACGCTACGCTAGGTCGTGCACATATTTTTATTTACATTTGCATATTCTGTGAGTGATTTTTTGCTGTTTATTCTGTTTGTTAATAAATAAACAAAAAAAAAAAAAATATAAATAAAAATTATTTTAAGTCGGTTGCGAAGTTATCACTTTTTTTTAAATACATATTTATTTACAAGCTGTGCATGTATGTCTTTCTTATTTTTCGTTAAACATAAAATAAGCTTATATTTATTTGCGCGCATGCGTAAGTAATTTAATTTTTTTTCTTTTATTAATTTGATAACGATTGAAATGATTTTTCTTTAAATTTGTTTTTTTTTTTATATATATATAATTTATTTTCATTTATATTAAGCTACCACATTTATATTTATTACCACTTAAACTCAGTTAAGTCACTTAAATTATAAACAAAATTTATAAAAATGTATAATTGGTTTTATTTATTTATTTTATTATTATTTATTTATTTTTTTTTTTTTTTTGATATCACGAAAACACGCAGAATATTTTTTTATTATTATTAGTACAATAATTACGCATGCGTAAGTTATATTATGAAATAAAAAAAAATAATTTTCTTAATACATGCGCAATAAAATATAGAAATAAAAACAAAACAAAAGCAGTTATACATATATGTTGCTTACATTTTTTTTTCCGTTGTAGTTAAGGTTGTTGCGCATGTTTGCTTCGTATTATTTTTTTTTTCTTTTAATTATTTTATAATTTTTTTTCTTTTTTTTTTATGTTATTAAACACAAAAATATCTTTTTTGAATTTTTCTATTCGGACTTAAGTCAAGTCAAGCGGTAATTTCTGATTTTTTTTTTTTTTATGTAAAACTTAAATCTCTCTTTATGAATTCTGTTATTTTCGTTTATTTCGTTTTGGGTTATTTTTTCTTCTTATGATTTAACTAAAATTAAATTTGATTGAAACATTTATTTTGTTTTTATTTAAGTCATTTTCATATAAAAATATGTGCGCATGCCATCGAATGCTGTTGCATCCTTCATACTGTGACAATGTCCTTCTCGTCGTTTCTTCACCTTTTATTCGTTTTATTTTTTAATTTTTGAATGCAATCACTTTTGACTTTTGTTGTTTTGGTTTTATTTTTGTAGGTTTTTTTTTTTTCATTTTGTTTTTACAAAAATTTACATCGGGTGACGGTCGTTTTATATTTTAAAGGTTTTTCGCTTTTTGCAAATAATTATTGTTTTCATTTGTTAAAAACAATTTTTGTAACGAAAAAAAAAATAATAAAAAGGTTAAAAAACGCCAAAATAAAAATTAAGTGAGTTGGACATGCGCAAAACGAATATTATTTTTTTTCTATGTTTTGCTATTTTTACGCACTACGCACTTGTCAATAATTTTTTTTTTGTTTTTCATATAATTCGATCGGCTCTTTATAATTATTATTTCTTTTAAAGCAATTTCTAGCTTTTTTCATAATCATTATAATTTGTTTTATCTCTTTCTTTTAAATATTTATTATTTTTAACAAAAGTAATGACAGATAAACAAATAAACAAAAGGCAAATGAAAGAAACAGTAAAGGCAAAGAAAAAAAAGAAGGAAGACCACCAAGAGCATAACCATAAAGTGGGCAATTTGATAAACTTCCATATATTAACCTCGAAGTAAGTAAGCAAGTACGTTAGGCACGTCATTACCCATACATATTTATTATTTGATTACATTTCGCTCTCTATTCACATTGTTCTCTCTTTAATATTCAAAATTAAAAAAAAAAAAACGTTGCATACGCATTTATACTGTTAGTAAAAGCAAGACAACAATAGATAATAAAAAACAAAAAACATTTAGAGCGAGTTTTTTTTGAAATTTTATTTTTAAAGTTATATTTCTATAAGCATAGAATTCTTACCCAAAATCCAAACATAAAGAGAAGAATTAAAAGTAAATTAAAGAGAAATTCTTACCCACACAACTACATTTTTTTATTATTTCTTTGTTTCGTGAAGTAAAAACATATTAAAAAAAAAATATTTGTATTAAAATATCCTAATGAAAAAATAAATTTTAAAGAATTATTTTTCTTTACCGGAGAATACTTTCAGTTGGTTGGTGTATAGGGGTAATTTTTATTTTTTAATTACAAAAGACCACGTGCGTGATTTATTATTTAAATAACCGTGGTACGAACAAATGCACATCTCCACAAACACATGTACACAATTAACTCAATTTTATTGCTCTCGTACGCAATATGTCATTTTATTGGCAAAAATAAATAATTATTTTACGCACAATAAACCCCGCCTACTATTTTCACGATTTGATTCTGTATCTCTTCTGAATGTGTGATTTTGTTGTAAACCATTAATTTTATCAAATTAAGCAAAGCAGCTGTTAACTAAGTGAAATAGTGATAGCGCATAGTAAATGCATATATTGCTTTCCTTCTTTTTTTTTTAATTTAATTTTTTTTATTCGCACAGCTGATTATAAGTTTTGATTTTTTTAATTATTTATTTTTTTCATTTATATTTCACATAACGCATACCAACACAAAGCGCTTTTACTGTTTATGTTTTGCATCAGTATTTACTTTCTTAAAGTTTTCTTTTTTTTTATTTTTCCTCTACAAAACTTGTTACAAATAAACGCAGAGTTAGGTGCGCGATGGCAAGGCCGTTTCGCGAAATTACAAATAAAAAAAATTAAATAACGCATTCGCGCGCACACACACACAATGATAATCAGCCGTTAAATAAAAAAAACTAAACTAAATAGAACGTAACATTTATTTTATTTTTTTATTCCGCCGCTAAATATGATTGTGTTAGTGTACAGAGTAAAAGAAAACGAAAAAAAAAAATATATTATTAAAAAATAATAAATAAAATTGCAGCACTAGAAGGCAAATTTAAGTAAATAAAATTCCTTTTGGTAACCGTGACTGCACTAATACACTGACCAGTAAATTCAAAAATATTTAATCAGTGAAGCCGACAATGAATTTTTATTTGTTTGCCTCTAATTCTAAATACTTCCCCTATCGTAGCAATAAATCGTACTCACACGGACCTAAAGTTGCTTCTAGTATCTTTCATATATAAGAAGAGGGACAAAAAAGGAAAATTTTTATCCTGCAATTCTGCTAAAACGTTTTCTGTGAATCAAGAATTCTTTTATTTTTGAGGGCTGAAAAGCTAATATGCTAACGACCAGCATATAATAAACATTAGAGAATTAGGTATTTAGGAAAGTCAATGCTGGCAGCTATAGCTACTGCTGCTGCTGTGCTGGAAGATGACGATGATATTTTTTTTGTACACTACATTGTTGTTGTTTTTGTTTATAATTTTATTTTTATTTTCAACAGCGCAACAGAAAATTTTCTACTTTTCTGTAAATATATAAATAAGTAAATAGATGCTAGTATGCTTGGGTATTTTCAAGAAAGCTTGAAAATGACATAAATCGTGATTATACCGTAAAGTTTTTTTTTTTTTTATCTTTTTTCATTTATTTATTTTTTCGCTCTCATGTGCTCGCTCTATTATTATTTTTAAGTTATACTCTCTTCCTATATTATACGTTTTTCTTTTATTTATAAAATAAATAATTGTCTTGTCTCTTTATCTTTATAGCGTACAAAATGTTTTTAAATATTATACATATTATGTGTTTGTGTTTTCTTTTTATCTTGTTTAATAATAATTCAACACGATTACAAGTGTATTTAGCTTAAGAGAGCTTAAATCTTGATTAACTCTAAAGTTATTTAAAAAAAAGAAAATGAAAAATTAGTAGCGATATACATAAATTATTATGTATGCGCATGAAATAACGAATTAATTTTATCAAAGGGTTGAATAATTATTTTGATATGTTACCTTATAACTATTATCGTATCGTATTCAAAACGTATTTAAAAAATATAAATTGTTTTCTCTTTTTATTTTTAACGAATTAATTAATTCATTTATATATTTTTTGTAAACAATTTAGTGAAAGTGTGAGATCCTTATTAAAAAAAATTTATTTATCTAAAAAACAAAAGAAAAGAAAATTAATTGATTAAGAAACGAAAAAAAAAAAAAAAATTATTATAAACAAAATTTCTAAATTAAATCGAAACACAATTGGAGATAAAATAAAAAAAAAGAAGATATACTAAACTTTATGTGCGTAAGCGAGGTGGCATGATTTTTATTTATCTTTCTCCTATATATTCTTATTATTAATTTTAATATAAAAAAAAATTATTTTTTTACATTCATTTTGAGAGTAAATTATTATTATATTGAAAACAAAATTCTCTCTTTCGCAGTAAGCATAATTTTATATTGAAAGCAACACACAATATTATTTCATTATACAATTGACAAATTAATAAACTTGTCCTCACTAACCCATGCATAGAATTAACAATAATAATAAAAATTATAATCATAAAAAGAAAAAAAATTATTTTACGTTTGTATTGACGCGTTTAAGTTCTTGAAATTACAATAAGAATAATAAATTAGGGAATTTTAAATCGTATATTATTGTGGGGAAATTTTTAATTAATAATAATTATTATTGTTCATGACGTTATTTTACGTCATCTTTCCACTTTTTATTACGACATAACATTTTATTTTTTTTTTATTTAATCATTACTTTGATATATTTTAATTTGATTTAAATTAAGTCGGTTAAAATCATTTTTAAGGCACCACATTAGTAGAATAACAAAAAATAAATAAAGGTAAAAAAAGAAAAAAATTATCACAACCGGAAATTTACTGTAAAAAGCAAAGACAATAACCGTTTAAAAAATAATTTATGAGACACAGAATAAACAAATAAACAAAAAGAATTTTTGTTGTTTTTTGTTTTCCTTTAAATTAGAAAGGTATTGCGCAGACGCATTAATTGGTAATTAGCAATAATGAATGAGATTAAGCCTTTTAAGGTTCCTATTTTACACTGAAACAATAACTCTGCTAATTGATTTCTAGTTGAATGCTAGTCGAAATACCTAAATCAATGTAATTTTTGTTTGATGAAAAATAATTTAAAAGAATATGCGATTAGTGTGTGTGTGTGCACGTGTATAAAGCTTTACACGAGCAAAAGGATGTAAGGCAATGTCTGACCAAACAAACGAGAAAGAAACAAACACACGAGCTGCAAACAGATAAATTTACCAGGTGTCATTTGGTTTTTTTTTTAAATATACACGACGATTCTTATCGGGGGTTTTTTATTTTTGTTTTAATTTATTAAGCCGGTAATCCCGGATCCGGATGTTTAAAAGGTAGAATATTCCTTTATTTGGTAATAAATTGATAAAAAATCAAAATGTTTTCAGGAAGCCGGGAAAGGGTTTTATTAAAGGAAAATAAAAAAGTAAAAAAGGGGTTAAAAGTCAAGAATATAAGTGAATAAGTAAAAATATTAAACTTTGAATATACTTAGCTTAATTTGTAAGCCAAAATTTACAAAGTTACTTAGGTAATTTTGTTTATTAAAGTTAATGTTTGGGTTTTTACAGGTAGAAAACCTTGAATTTTATTTTTTTTGGTTTTACAGCGAATACAGAGAATACTTGTAATGATTTAAATCAATTAATGAAATCTAAATATGTGATTTTAGGGTGACTTAATCGATTTAAAATTATTTTTATTGTTTTCTTTTAATTACTAAGTAGAGTTATAGATTTAGTGGCATACAAAAATCATCATAGACGTAAAATATTACTTAATGACATAAAGTAAGATAATCGTTAACCGGCTGTTGCTCCTGCTGCTATTAAAGCAACGCAGCGAAACATACTAGAGAAAACAAAAACAATACGGTGGCCAACGCTACGTTACACAGAAAAATAAAAAAACAATTTCATTTCAATACACTTGTTAACGCATTGGATACTATCGTGCTCAAAAACATAGTCAAATCAAAAGACGTCAAAGCACAATGAAAAATAAAAAATTAAGTTGAGAATACTGAGAATAATTTTTTTTTCATTATAAAATAAAATCTTAAAAATCTAACTCATGCGCATTTTAATAATAATTATTCTTTATTCTTTGCATAGAGTATAGAATAGTGTATGAGTTTGTGTGAAACATATTTTTTCATCTTAAAATTTACAATAGTACATGTTTTTTCGTACATGAGTGAAAGAGATGCAAGACAGATTCTTAGGATTATATTATTTGTTTTGTTTATTGATTTCAATTCGATAAAAATATTATTGTGATTGGACTCAGTACAGTACTTTAATATTACGATTTCTTTTTTAGTAAATAATTAAATTGGTGGCAGTAAAAAACCAAAAACAGAAGTAAGTTTAAAAAAGACAGGCAACCCCTTTGTATGTCATGTTATCTATGCTTAGCCACAGGAGTCTGAAACTTTTTCCTTTGTTTAACAAAAATGAAACGACATTTCGCCCGATTTTGCCCAACAAAGTCTCAAACCCAAAACGTATGTTCTTCGGTTATCGATCTGCAATGAGTTTGTTTATTTTTGTTGTTTTCAACATTTCATTTAGGGTGGCCAAAAATGGGGCGGCAATTATGGGTGAGGAGGAAGAGGTGTGTTTTCCGTTTTATTATTTTTTTTTTTACTTGTTTTGGTTTCTCTGGCGTTTTTTTTATTTTGTGTGTCAGTTTGTCGGTATAACAAGGTGTTTGGTAACCACCATCGACGCCCACTGTTTTGTTGTTTTAGCGAAAAAATAAAAACAAAAGGACTCTTAAGCCCAATATAAAACCGGCCGGCAACGTATCATTCTGACGTCAAAATTATCACACAACAAGGAATTTCTGTTCGAAATTCGAAATGTTAACATGTGGCACGGGTACACGGAGTACATTTGAGTGAGAGGCGCATTTTCACCGGTTCAGCAATTCATTTTAAAGTGACAATGGATGTACATTTCCTCATCTCACAGCACAGTTGACGGCACCCAGTCGGTATTAACGTTTTACTTCGAAAAACTCGTATCGCATTTCTGTTATCACTTAATTTACGTTGATTTCCCTTTTTATTCTTCGTCGACTTCCTTTTAACAAGGATAAAACCGTTTGACAGTTGAAGGCTTTTTCTTTGTTGACAATTTTTTAAATGGCTTCTGTGCGATTTTTCTTCAATGGTATTTTTATTGTTAATAATTATGTTTTTTGGTTACTTAGTAGTTAAGTAAGTGACTTAAAGTAAATATAAAACAATATTCGAAAAATCTATTTTTATTTAAAACACGCGCAGCACGATTTCTTTCGTAGGTTTCTTATATTTATATTTTTGGTATTTATTTATTATTTTTAGTGCGCAGACTCAATTTACTTACAAAACAAACAAAACAATTTTTTTTTATCGTTTTTAATCCGTTTGACGTCACTAGAAAATATTTCAAAACTTTATTATTATTTTTTTTCCTAACATAAAATATATGTGTTGAAAAGAGATAGCTATATTTATTTTGCTTTTTAACTTTCAATTTTTATTTAATTTTATTTTTTATTTATTTATTTAATTGAATTGAAATGTTTTGTGTTGACAGTATTGAACACATTATTTATATTTGATTTGAATAGTGTGTGTGTTTGTTTGTTTGCATTGCTGAGATTGTGTTGGTTATATAACTGAAATGCATTTAATTTTTATTTTATTTTTCTTTATTAAGATTAAAAAAATGTCAATGCGTATTGAATACAGTTGCTATTTTGCTTAGTAAGATTTATTAATGCTTGATTAGCTATTTTATTTTTTTAAATAATATTTATGTTTGCTTGTGTGGATAATATGTACGTTGGCTAATTACAATATTAGTTGATGAAGTTAATTTTGTCGATATACTTCTTTGTTTTATTTCGCCGTCTAAGCTGCAGTTGAGCTTTTTTTTTCATTTAATAATTCATTAATTGCAATAAATAGCCTTCTTTACTTATTATAATGAACAAATAAACACAATGAAACGACCTTCCTCTCACAGTCGATCTTATTCTCCTCGTTTGATTGAATTTAAAAAAAATGTTTGGTTGAATTTTTCAAGAAAATTTATTTATTTAAGGAGAAATTTGATTGCTTAGTTTTTTTTTACCCTAAACAAAAAAAAAAATTTTTTTCTATTAAAGAAAATAAAATTGAAGAGAAATTTTTTGTTTTTGTTTGAATTTGATTGGCTGATGTCGTCGGTTTTGTTTTATTATATTACTGCTGCTTGGTTTCGAATGCTTTAGTCGCTTGTTGCTTATTAGCAAGTTGCGCGCCGCTGCCTTTTAGCTGTTGTCATATCGGCGACATGACACACTGACCCACATAATTTTTTTTTTTTTTTTGACACATAATCGTGTCTACTTCTTTGAGTCGCTATAGAAAATTACATTGCGTTTCTCAATTTAAATTTAGTTTTTTATTTCTAATAAACTTATTACGACGTTTAGAAATTCTATTTATTTTCGCTTCACTGAACCACCCAGTAAATTCTCCTTAATCATAGAAATATCCCCCGTTAGTCGGTTTTGTTCTACAAAAAACATTAATTTTTATAAAATATTTGCGATTTCAACAACAGAAACTGGATTAATGGTATAAACATTTCCCTAATGTGACCACCGGTACTTTTTTTATTCAATAATATTATATGAAATTTTTTAATATTGCTAATGTGACCGGTCGTTTCGTCGGTCACTATAGAACACGTTTTGCTATTTAATTTATTAATTAATTAAAAATACAACAACAAACAAAATGACAGCAGCCTTCAACATTATGACGTATTTATAATTCGCGTTAAACAATATATATTTTTTTTATCTTTATTAAACTAATTAATTTACTTACCTGTCAACTAATCTGTCATAATTTTTTTTGTTTTTTTTTTAATAAAAGTGGAATTTACGTTTAAATTGTCAGTTGATGGCGCTTTTTAGGCGTTTTTCAATTAATAGACGCAATTAGATTTTTTGTTTTGGTTTCGCTTAAAAAATCCCTATGCGCAGGCGTTTTTATTCTGTACTTTGCAAAAATAAACAAAAGAAGTAAATTTCCTGAACAGCATACCGGGATGTAAACTGATAGAAAAGTACAAAATAGAAATTTATTTAAACATAGTGGAGACGCCTGGTATATTCTGTTATTTATTCGAAAGATGAAGTTCACTTAATTCTCCTATAAGTTCCCCACCCTTGGTAATATTTTGTATTTGTGGGTTTGAAAAACTTGTTGTTTTAAATATTTGCTTTGGCGTTGGTTGTGGCCGTGGTAATGGGGTGATTTTTTTTCCTTTGTAGAACATTTTGTTATTCCTTGTGTCACGCACATTTATGGTTTTATTTTCTTTTCTTTATCTATTTTTTGTTGCTTTTGTTATAAACATGGCTCTTACTATTGCTATTTTGTTACCTTTTTTTATTTGAAAAAATTATATATTGTGACTTTGGTATGTTAGCCTTGTCAATTATTTAATAATTATATAAAATAGAAATATAGAGCAAGTAAAATGAAATAATTATCAAATGTTTTTTTTTATATATCCTAATCGCAAGAAAAAAGACTAAAATTAATAATATGGAGAACTGTTTTGTCTTCATAAAATGATTAAACTTGTCGAAACAGCATGTTCATGTTGTTTTGTTAAGAATTTACATCGCTGTCGCTTTGATATGCTTTTTACTGGTGCTGTCGTTCCTGTTATTACCATTACAATCAAGGTTATTCAGTTTTTAACAATTTTAAGGCGACCTTTAAGGCAGTAGCAACATTAACAACCAAATTAAACAGTAACTGAAATCAAGAAATGACAACCGAAATTAAATGTATATAAAATCAACGAATTGAATGACAGAGAAAAATAAAATAAATAGAAAATGGAAACATTTAAACACGGAAATTTAGTTAATTAAAAAAAAAAAAAAACTGAAAACGTCATAAAAATGTCATAAAGCAACATGCAAACGTCAAGTATAAATAAAAACAATAACTAAACGTCGAATGAGGATCGGGCATATTATGACAAGATGCGAATTAAACGGAAAATAAATAAAATAATAATAAAAATAATAAAAACAACAACACCAACAACAACAACAAACACACAAGTAAAAAAGAAAGAAGAAAAAATAAAAATGTAAACAAATCAAAACATAAAAAGAATAAAATGATAAAATTTGCAATACAATGGAAGGGGATAGCAATATTTGTTGTTTTTTTTTATTTTTACACAATTATTATTAAAAAAAAATTTATTTCACGTGCGCTAAACAAAAATATTTTTTTTTTATTTTACTCTTTTTTTTTTTTTTTTGCTCCCACTCTATACAGTATTTACTTAACTTTTTTATTGCAATTTTAATAGATAGATAGGCTCTATCTCTTATTCATAATTTAAAATGCATGTGCGTTTGTTTGATTATTGACATTCGAATTTTGATGATTAGATATTTAATTACTAATTCATTTGTATGAATTAGTTGAATACATGCGCAATTTACTTGACACAGTATTTTATAATAATAAATAAATAATTATCATGTCAAATTAATTTTATTGCACATTTATGTTGTTACGAACATATTACTGCATATAAATTATTTATGTCTAATAATATGTAAAATAAAAAATTCATTTAACAAATAACTCCACCCACTGTGTAAGGGTGAAACGTGTAATGCTAAACGCGTGGACGGTGTAATCCGTTATTACCCATACTTATAAAATAAATGTATGTAGATATATATGCATCGGCGCTTGCAATGCAAATATTATTTATTTATCGTTAAATTGTTGTCCGCTTTATTACGTTAGTGTGGAGTCTTTTATTTTTTCGATACGTATTTAAAATTGTGCACACGTGTG
The DNA here is from genome assembly GCA_961205885.1 of Ptychoptera albimana. Classification (NCBI taxonomy): domain Eukaryota; kingdom Metazoa; phylum Arthropoda; class Insecta; order Diptera; family Ptychopteridae; genus Ptychoptera; species Ptychoptera albimana. Next base: position 22,013,454 of record OY540803.1, read on the forward strand.
ATATGAACATTTTTTTTTTATTTTTATCATGTGAGATGGGGAATTTTCGTTTTTTAATTTTTTTTTATTCAACTTTCTCTTGTTGTTTTATTATTATTATTATTATTTTGCTGTTTTAATTTAACGTCAACCAGCATGATTTTTTTTTTTATTTAATTTGTATTCAGGGGTAAAAATTTTCCCAGCAACCAGTCAATTATAAAATTTAATAATAAAAAAAAATGTAAAAAATCGTCACCCTATTGTAAATAATTTTTTTTCTTTTTTGCCCCATAAAAAGTTGTTTTTCATAAATAGGACAGCACATAGAAACGAATACAATGATAATTATATAAGCGAAATCGTGAGAAACTCACCCCAGTATTTAAAATAGTTTTTAATTTAGTCAAAACACTAATACATTGAGATTAATGAAAAGTCTTATTATTATTTCAAACCATTTTCAATACGATACTTTTGCTTTATTTTCTATATGCAGTTGTTTGTATTGGACTAGTGCGTAATTTAGTAACAGCAATGTGAACGATATTTTGTTTTAATTTATTTTTATTACAATACATTAAAGTAAATTATGTTATTTTTTAAATTCTTATTGCTGTGTTGAATCCTGTTGTGTAAATGAAATAATATAAAAATAGTTCCCGCTGAGCTGCTAAATACTCTTAGATTTTGTCAATTTACTTTCCGCTTATCAATATTCAGTATTAACATATGATTGCTGTATGGCTAAACACCAGCTTATAAGCAGCTTATACTCAGTTTAACTGATTAGCAAATAGCGTAGATAAAAGCATTTTTATTTTTTTTTATTTTTCTTACAAAGATGATGAAACGAAAAGAAGCATTTTAAAGGAGAAAATGCATCCGTTTTATATAGAAATTGTTGTTTTTCACTATGCGTTTTATTATTAAAAATAAAAAATTATTATTTTCTAATTAGTTTGCATGGGTTAGTAGTATTTGTATATCATAACAAGAAAAACAAAAAGAACAAAATGTTAATGTGATTGAAAGAGAAAACAATATTATTCTATGTTTGCGTTGACAATATATATATTTATTTTCACCTGATATAATAATTTTGTCTTTGCGAAATTTCTCAAAAAATAATTATTTAATTAATAATAATACATAAATTATTTTAACGAAAATTTAAAAATAATTTTTTAGCTTACTTGAAATGAAAAAAAGATAAAAAACAATTTTTATTTCAAACTAAAATAACGCGTTTTTCGTGTTATTTTCTTACAAAAATAAAATTAAAAAAATTTTTTTTTTTACCTTTACGTAACTGTAAAATCGTATACAAATAATTTTTTATTTAACAAACTGAATTTATAATAAATAAATAATTATTGTATAAAATGAAAGCGAGACAAATTGCGAATGTATTAAACAAAAAAAAAAAAAAAAAAAATTACAAACTTAAGCAGCAGTCAACAACATCGGCAACAGCCAACAACTGCAACCACACCAACAACAGCAACAACAAAAAAAATAATTAAAAAGAAAAAATAAAAACGGTTAAAGCGTTTGTTGATTTCAATCAAAAAAAAAATAATAATAAATAAAATTATTACTGCGCATGCACATAACACTTAAACTCTCTTTTTTTTTTTGTTTTTCTTTTTTCTTTGTTTAGTAATCATTTTTCTACCTTAGAATTTATGCTGGATTATTGTTTTTCTTAAAGTATAATTTTGTTAATTAATTTCGATTTTCTACCTTTTTTACCAACGTACAATGTAGCTGTACTAAGCTGTGATTTTTTGTTTTACTAACCTTTACTGTTTTTTTTTTTTTTATTTTATTTTATTTACCTGCAGCCCATAATTGAACTAATTTACACCTGATTTTTGTTAATTATATTATATTCGTTTTTGAATTTCTTTCAAAATGACTTAAATTTCAACACAAACAAAAGAAATTATTTTTTCTACTACATTTCTTTGCAGGTAAATTAATGTTTACTTAAATTTTAAGTCATTTTTTTTTTTTTTGTTATTAAAGCAAAATGACAATAAAAAATTTTTGTTTATAAATCAAAATAAATGTCTAAAAGTGACTTAAATAATAATAATAAAAAGTCTTGACTTAAGTCACTTGAATTAAATTTTTATTTTATTGTTTTTTTCGTTAATTAAAGTCACTTAAAGTTAGGTAATAACAATAGCCGTACCGTTATAGGTCAGTTTTGTTATTATTTTTGTTTTTGTTTTTATTATTTATTTTTTTTTTTAATTTATTTATTGAATAAAGCTAAGTACGATTCTCTGTGACGTTACTTTAAGTCCAATTCTTTGTATTCAATTAATTATAAAATGGCGGTTGAATTTAATATTTTTTTATATAACACTTAAAATTGTGCTACTAAGTCATATATAAATATATAGGTTTAAGTTAATTTCTTTCCTTTGTTTTTTTTTTTAAGTTTGTTGTATTGTAGATAAACAATTATAGAAGAAAATAACGCAAACGGAAATGGTTAACCTTATTGGTCTCTGCAAAAATGGGAGAACGGAACTTAGTTGTGGCTTTTTTGTTACTTGGGGTTTCAGTTATGAAACGATTTATTCAAATTTGCATTTAAAATGTCGTTTTAAAGAAAACCATATATTTATTGATCGGCCAATCTTAAGGAAAATTTTTCCTGGGGTTAATTAATTATACAAGAATTCGCGCAGTTCAAGAAAATGCGGCCTAACAAGAAATATTAGGGAAGGAAATTAATAGCTGTATGTGGCATGGAGAAAAATAACAATTCAAGGAAGATAACGATAATAAACAAATGATTTTAGAGATAATCGAAATATAGGAATTGAGTTATATTTGGATATCAAGGAATTTTTGTTTAATTTGCAATAGGTTTAACGCGCTTAATCCTTAAATTTTCTCACAGTGTTACTTCTTCTGATACCATAACATAATTAACTCGTTTCATATTGTATTGCCTCGTATAACGTGACTTTTATAAAGCATAACCTATCAACCGCGTAATAGAAGTTTTTACCGTTTATCTAAACCCAATATTGCTGCTAAACATTTATTTCTTCAATTCACTAACGGAAATAATTTTTTTCAGATCTCTATCTCATTCTCTCATTACATTTTTTTATGTTTTGGACTAGATAAGCCTAGAAATTACAAATAGAAAAAAAAATAATAATAAAGCGAATCGCGCACTCTCATTGTGCGGTTTTTTATTGTTTTCTTTAGTTTTCAAACATTTTTTCCCATGTTTTGGTTTATTGATTTGATAGGCATTTTTTTTGCTTTTTCTTTATTTTTTATTGTCGCTTTCAATTATTTAAACCAAGTTAAATAAGGAACCTGATAAGGAATTTCGTTCGTTTTTAGCTTATTAACAATTTTAGTTGATATCTATTTTGTGACGTATGCATTTTGAATTTCATATATTTGTAACTTAAAAAAAAAGAGAGAGAGAGAAAGAGAACGAGAAAAAAATACTTTCTATTGTAAAAAAAAAAAAATAAAAAAAATAATTTTCTGTCCAACATTTTTAATTTAATTAAAAAAAATGTATTTTGCTTTAAACAGATTTAACGGAATTTAATGTATTTATTTATTTTCTTTTCTATAACAAAAAAAATTGTTATAAAACGAAAAGATATATTTAAGCTGTTTGCGCACCTGCTTATTATCGCCATTTTTCTTTTTATACAAAATTTAATTAATAAAACAAATCTAGAACACACAACAGAATCGTTCCTCGATTTCTTTGTTAAATTATTATTATTATTATTATAAATTAATTTTTTTTTTTTTTTTTTTTTTAATTTTATTTTCTTTGTTTTATTCAATTAAGTACATTTCTGCACAATTGTTTGAGCTAATGTTGCAATTTTTATTTATGATTATTTTTGTTTTGTGCTTTAATAATAATAATAATAATAATAATAATAATAATAAAAATTGCAACATAGCAAATTATAGCAGTGTTTTATGCTTTTCAATTGTTTTTTAAGCTAAGCAGCGCATAATTTACTTTAAGTCAATTGCGCATATAATATCTATATATTTTTGATTGTCCTTTAAGCTGCGCAAACGAGGTTACTCAGTATATGAAAAATAGCATTGGTTTAAATACTCATCTAACGTCATTAGGAAGGTTTTTATTGCTCTTAATTAGCTTGACCTCATTGTTGTTAATTTTCTTTTTCTATGCTACAAAAACAAAATTAATCTTAAATTCGAATTAAAAAATTAGAATCATAAATCAACCCTAAAACCATTTAGAATTCAAAATAGCAACTAAGAAGAAGAATAAGAAGAAGAAGAATAAAAAGAAGTGAAATCTTCATATCTAGTCATAAAACAAAAACGTAATGGGGGCCAGGAGTAATTAGCTTTAGTTAAAAAAAAAAGAATAAAAATTCATAAAGTGATGACATTTGACTAATCAGCAAATTCACAATAAACAAACACAAATAAAGAAAATTTTTGTTTTTTTTTTCTTTTAAAAGATAATAAAAGCATTTTAACTATTGACCCCCACCACTCTTATTATTATTTTATTTTATTTATTTTTTTTTTGTTTTATTTTATTTACAAGATATTTATGAGTTTCTCTCTAATTTTTTTTTTTGTTTTATTTTTTCTACTCTCTTTTGTATTGAATTTGTTTGCAGAAAATTATAGGATTTTTTTTCCGTATCCGTATTCAATTCGTTCGTAATCAATCGTGTATAACAGAAAGCTTTTACTTACTTCTACGATTCATTTATATGTAAATAAGTTATTAAAATCACACTGATAACATTTTTTTTTTGTTGTCCGCATTTACCGTTATAATTATATTTTGTCTATTTGAATTTCCCCTAATTAAAAAAAAACAATAACAACGGAATTTAAATAAAAAGTATTAAAATAATAATAATATTAGCAGTAAAAAATAAAAACAAAATCTTCTCAAAGCATCGCTCCCACTTATTGATTATTATATAATAAACATACAATTATTGTCTCCCTTTCGCTCATTTTTACTTAAACTCAATTTTAATAGAAAACTTTAACAATACATACCATCAAAGAAAATTTTTGAGAAAAATCTTTTTCTTTTAATAAAGCTGATGTTGCTTCCCCTATTTTATGTAAAAAAATAAATACAAATTAAGGGTAAAGAAGGAGAAAGTATTATATGACCAGTATTTCTATTCTCTCATTTACTCTCATATATTGAACAAAAGTGTATCATGAGAAAAATAAATAAAGAAGAAAAAGACGAAGAAGAAAAAAAATTTTTGTAATAAAAATATTGTTGTACTTGATAGCATGCATGATAGCCATATCGAAAACACTAAAGAGCTTTAAACATTTTTTGTATCCTATTAAATTGTGTATGTGTGTAAATGAGTTGAATAAACGGTGTAGTATTGGTTAGTTAAAATTTCATTGCATAAACATTAGATTTACATTGCCCAACACAATGAAATCATTTTTTATTATATATTTTTTTTTTTAATTATTGACTTTATTTAGTTTTTTGTTTTTGCATGTGTTATTTGTAATTTACTATTTTGGCACGTGTAATTGTTTTTAAATAAACTTTTTTAACACTTTTTATTCTTCAAATAAATAAATGTAATTAGTTTTGAACACGTATTGAATTCGTTAGATATTTTTCTACATTCCTATAATATAAGATATACATATATGTATATATAAAAAAAAAACAGTTGTTTATTACTTTAATTGTGTGGGTTGGTTGTTATTTTTTTGTTTTTATTTTTTATTAGCTATGCTTGTGTGGCGAAAGTAATAAAAATAAAATAAAACAATTTCTTAATTAAGTGGCTTAAAGTGAACATATTTTGTTTTTTAATGTAGAAAAATATTATTTTGATGTTAACTGTTAAACATAATTACAGTTTTAAGTAAAATTGATGAGAAAAGAATAAACGAAAAATATTACAAACATGACTTAACTAAGGCAAATAATGAAAAAACAAAGAACAGACTAAAATTTATTATCTTTAAAATAGAAAAAAAATTGTTTCCTTAGTTTGTTTTGATATTTTGTAAGGATTTTTAGGGGTTTTCTTGACTTTGATTTTTAGTAGCCTGTGAAGGTTGTTGAGTTTTTATGATCGGCTTATGGCAGATCGGTTAGGGGTTTTATGGCTTTATGATTCATAATTGTTTTTCGCACAGATATGTATGACTTAAACCCTAAATATGACGCGTTTTTGATTAGACAGGAAATTTGTACGAAAAATGCATACCGTGACTCAAATCCTTTCTTATCTAATCGTCTGTTTAAAGAATTTTTCGGTTTTTTTTTTCTTATTTGATTTAAGTCATTAAAATTCAATAAAAATATTGATAGCCATTGGATTAGTCACTTTTTAACTCTTCAATTATGTTTTAACAGGCTGACTTATGTTTTTCTTGATTGAAACTGTAAACAGATGATTCATAATTTAATTAAATCCAGAAAGAAAAAAAAACCATAAAAACGTTTTTCTTTAATTCATTAAAATAATGGGGAATTTGCGGGTGGAGAAATTACAAATTATAAAGAAGTTTTTTTTTCTTTGGGAATTAATTAAGTGACGCCAAATTAATAGATTTCCCCTTCCATATAATATAATTAATAAAACATTTATTTTTCTTCTCCTTAATATTTAGTTTTTAATTATTTAGAAGCCAAATTACCTCTTCCTTTGTGTTCTTTATAAAAAATATTTTTAATTCAATTACGCCAACCCCATTTCCTTGTAAGCGTTATTGTTTTCATTTATTTTTTTTCACTTTAATTTTATTTATTTACATTTTTTTTTATATAGAAAATAATTAATAAATTATTAAAAACAAAAACAAAAAGCTTTGCATGGGTTAGTAATTTTTTTATTTGCAATCAAAGCGATGAAATATATTATGTGACTTTTATAGCCTTGTGGTGTTGTTTGTATTAGTGTTTGTTATTGGTTTTATTAACTGTAGCATTGAAGTGGAGGGAGATACCAATAGTTTTGTCAAGGTGACCAAAAAAAAAAAAAACAATTATTTTTAAAATCAGTTTTCAATACGATTGAGATTTATTAATCAAGGATCGGTTAATTGATGTAAATTTCTTTGGACTCAATTAAGATTCAGATAATTGAAAAAGCACAATAATTTGAAAAGAAAAGTGAATTGAAAATTATTGGTATGGATATGTGACAATAAAACAATTAATAATGTGGTCAAGTGACTAGATTAGTTAATCTGGTTTTTAATGTAACACAAATACTAATGCATGTTAATAATCTGCCATTTACGATTATAAGATTAAGTCGTTTTTTCTCTCATCACAAAACTTTTTGTTTTGCTTTTGATTACATGAAAAACGATAGAAAATCGTTTTCATTATTTTTAAATAATTCTTTTTTGTTCCTGCATAGACAATTTCCTTTTGATAACAAATTTAATTTTTATTTAGCGCATTAAAGAGCGGAGAATGTGGCTTTAATGAATAATAAAAAATAAAAAATAACACATAAGTACTTTCTCACTCTATCATTTATCTTTTTGTTTATTTTTATTAGAGAATTTGTTTGGTTTAGGGGATTTATTGGGGTTAGTGTGCGTGCGTGCGATTGCATATGCAATGCAAAAAAAAATTCTGTTTTGTTGACACATGTGTAAATATAGACGCATTGATATGGTCATTGATACTTTGTGAGTAGATGTGTGTGTGCGTTATTAATATTTATTTTGAAAATTTTCGCCCCTTAGAATAATTTTTTCCTTTATGCTTTTGTTATATATATTTTATGTTTTTTTTTTTTATGGTCTTCTTCTTTTCATCGTCTTACACACAAGATTTGTTTCATTTTATATTTACTTTGTGTTCGTGTCTGCTTTACATTTTCCCATAAATCGCGTGTCATCATCATGTTTTAGTTTTCTTCTTTGTTTTGTTTTGCTTTTTTTTCTTGTTGATTATCTTTAATTTAGATTTTTTATATATAATAATTTTTTCTTTTTGAGAGAGAGAGAGAGATAGGGAGTGTGTATGCTGTGGGATTAGTGGTTCGTTGTCTTTTTTATTACTTTGAAATAGCTTTTGTTGTTGCTTTTGAACACGTCAATAGCTTCGACTGCGTATGGAATTCAATGGAGATTGAGTGTGGTGAAAAACTTTTTTATTTAATTCTTTGAAGTTTATTTGACATTGGGATTAATAGAAATCATAAATGGTTTGTATCCTTTCTTGCTCTAACTCAATGATAATAAATAAATAGATTTATCATATATACAGGATTTTCTTTAAAGTTTGCATACACACACAAGCAATGATAGGTTTATTGTTACGTTAACGCAACTATAAATGCGTGTGCGGTTTTATTTTTATTTTATACCGAAAAGATGCTCTCTTTATAGTATTGCTTGCGTGCCGTTTGCTACTTTACGTTACTTTCCTTATGCGTAATTTGCGGTAACATTTTTTTTTAATTATTTGTATTTCACTCTCTTACACTAAATTATTAATTACTTTTTGTTGTTCTATTTATATTTTTTCTCTCGAACTATCGCTCATGTAAATTTTCTAATTAATAATTAAATAAAAAATTAAAATAAATGTTGCTATTTTATTATTGGCGTTAACAAGAAATTTATTAGTAAATAAAATTTAATTATCATTATGCGAGCCGAGAGCGCAAAGTAGAGAAAGAGCGAGATTTCTTTATTTTTTTTTTATGTAATTAAATATTCTTATGAAATTTCCAACAATGTTTCTTTATTTATTTAGCAAATTTACATAATTTTTAATTTAAAATAATTTCAACAAACATAAAATCACTGTAATTATGCTAATTAAAATGGCTTTTCTATTAAACATTTAATTAACGAGAAATTAAAAGATGTTACCCCCAGTTAATTACTGGTTATTACACTCTTGAATAGTTTTTTTAATTTAATTTTTTTTTTATTATTACCATAAATCAAATATTTTAATATAAAGCGATTTTCTCCCTGTTATGCTTTATTAATATTTCTAATTAATTTTTCTTACAAACCATAATACAATTAAAGATTTAAAATGCGATCTTTAAATGTATTTATTGATCAAAATTGAATTATTATTGAATTTCATTATCACCGTAGTATTTTTGTAGTTGTGCTGTTATTGTCCGTTATAGATAAGAATTTGATTGACTTTTCCCCTTGATTATGTTTTATTTTGATTTTTTAATAATTATCAAAAAGAAAAAAAAAAATTAAAAATATTTAACACGAAAACACATGTTTAAGAGGCCTAAAATGGTCAATAAAAAGTAATTGTGTAAAGTGGTATGAGTATGGGAATTTAAAATAAATAAATTCAAATTGAATTGTATACAGTTCTACACATATGGAAAAAATTATAAATTATTTCAAATATAGCAACGCAGCAGTTTTCACACTAACACCATTAAAAAACAAATTTCAAAACATAATAATTTGAGTGAAAATAATAATAATAATATTAACAAAAAAACAACAACAAAAACGACATAACATAACCGCTTAGTGTAAGAATTAAGCGAAAATACCGCGACTTTATGGCTTTTTAAAGCTGCTGCTGTTGCTGCTTCTTCTTTTTTTTCTGTTTGTGATTTCGTTGCTGTCATTAAAAATGTATGTACAGAGTGAGCATACTAACACCAGCTCATACAATATTTATTCAGTGGAATTGTTGAATTTTATTTTTATTTATTTATTTTTTTTTCATATATTTTTGGAACAATTTTTTTTTTACTCTAATTTTCATGTTTGCTTAATTTTTTACTTTAAACATGGTATTTGGCTACAATATTATGCTTATCAGCAGTTTATTTATCATTTATATATAGAATTATGTTTAAACAATAGGAACATGCAAATGTGGGAATTTTTTTTTTTTTTGAAAAATAGAAGTAAAACTTCCCCTAAAAAACTGTTTTAAATATAAAGAACAATAAATATTAATACTTAAGGAGAAAAGATAATTATTTTCATTAATAATTATCTCTAAATTCGTTACAAAGTGATAAAAACTGATAAAAATTCATTTACACCCATACACCTATACCCAAATCAAATAAACAAAACATATGTCATAATTTAAATAATAATAATAATTGTAATAATAATAATAATAATAATAATAATAATAATAATAATAATAATAATAATAATAAAAATTTAAATTCCATAAAACAAAAAATGAAACAAATGTCTAAAATCATTTTCCGCATTGTAAATTTTATATGTTAAAACGAGACAATAGTGTTTCTTGTTCTTTTTTTTTATTCTGCTCTTCTATTCATATATTTTCAATTTTTTTTAATGAATAAATAAACACGGCACGTACTCTATAATACATAAATATTTTCTAGTAAATATTGTAATACACTAACACTAATGTTCTCATATAAAATTTCAGTTTAAATTTATATCGAATTCTTTTTTTATATAGGAACTGAAAATACAAAAACCAGAGCGAAAAACGTATTGTACCGTTTTAAAAGAAACGAAAGAAAGAAAAAAAAAACATAAAATAATTATTAGAAAAACCAAACTCAATTTTACATTGCCAAGCATGTGTGAGTGTAACATAAATTTTATTTATTAACAAGGGGCGAGAGTGTATTGAAATATGATAAATTTACATTTTGGATTGGATTAACATTGTTTTGTTGTTGTATATTGTTACATCTGTGTTGAAAACGTTTATTATTGCAATCGTGTTGAGTTGATATATGAAAAAGTGGTAAAACTGCATATGACCAAAAGAGATAGCCACATATATTAATGTATGCCAAAGGGAGATAGGTCGATACAAGTAAGGAAAATAAAAAAATATTTTCATTGAATTGTTTTTGTAGTTTGTTTGTTTCAACATGAACATGAACATTGAACACCATAATGTGTTGTCAAATAGCAACATTACAATCAGTTTGAAGTCGACTGTGATGGAGTTATAACTTGTTGACTTACTGAAGGAAAAAAAAATTCTTAAAAAAAGAAGAACAAAAGTTTATAAATTAAATTAAATAAATAAAAACAAAAAATTTGATTTAATAAGAGATATATTATTAGAGTTAAAAAGATTTTTATTAATTTATACTAAAAAATAAAAAAAAAAAAAAATACAAAGGACTTAAGTTGAAATTTTATGAAATAAATATTTTTAATTAGTTGAGCCACTTAGTGTTTTTATAAAGAAAACAATCAATATCCGGATTATTTAATCTTATTTAACCTAAAAACAAAAGAAAACAATAAATAACTGATAAATAGGCTAAGGTGACTTTTTTCGTTGTTATTATTATTGTTGTGAGATTGTTTCGTTGGTTTGATAGAAAAAAAATAAAAATAATTTTTATTCTAAAGTATAAGATAGAAGTGTTAGTGCATGCAAAGTGGAGAAATAAAAATTTCGTATATTTTATTATTATTTTAATAAATTTTTTTTTTTTTTTTTGATTACACTGACTTAAAGGATTATATTGTATTTGAATAATACAAAAAATTTAATTAAATCTCGATTTAATGCAAAAAAAAATATTATCAAGACACTAATACTTGTAAAGAAAAGTAGTGAGAGATTTTTTTTTTCTTAAATCTTTGCTCATTTTTTTTTTTTTGTAATTTATATAAAAAAAAAAAAAAGTAAAAGGCTAACGGCAAGGCCGAATTTCAAGTGTAATTAAAAGTGTTACAAATATTTTTGTTGTTTGTGTCGTTTTGTGCTTAAATAAAAAAAATTATATGAACTGTAAAGAGAACAGTTAGATTAATTAAAAAAAAAAAAGAAAAAATTAACAGAACTGTTACGTGTGTAAAACGGATAACACTGGTGCATTCTTCATGTAAAAAAGGATTAAAAGTTGTTGTGATAATTTCTGTGAAAGATAAATTATTTATTTAAAAAAAAAAAGTGAAAATCTCATTGAGCAAACGTCATCACGCTGTACCGTACAGCACAATACTGCGTTGCGTTCAAAAAAATTTAAAATAAAACGATCAGAAACAATTCAAGATTGTAAAGTTCTGCTTCTTCGTGTAATTTCCCCGTTATTTGTTTGCTACTTGTAAACATAAAGGAATTAAAGGAGTAAAATTACCGAAAAAGAAAAAAAGCAACAGTTCTGTGTTTTTTTGTTTTATTAATTAAATAAAAAAAATTCCCAAGCAATTTAAATGGGCTGAGATTTTTTTTATTTAAGTCACACTAATACACTTATTGAATTTTATTTTTTTTTTTGATACACACTATTAGAGAAAAGATAAAAAATTTATATTCTCACTCCGCTCGCTCTGTAGTTTTTTAAAACTTTGTGCATTTTTTTTTTTGAGAGTGAAATTTTTTTGGAATTATTAATCGCTAAACAGACTAATAGACTTTTGTGGCGCCTCCACTTGTTGGTTATTATTTTTTTTTTGTTTCATTTATTGTACTTTTTGTGAATTTTTGAAATAAGGATAATCATGACACTACCCACAACAACATTAAATAATCCATCTGATGATGATTCTGATATGTTTGGTCCACCACGCTCGTCACCGATAAGACATAATAATCGTCCACGTGTACCAATGATTTCCGCTAAGTTACGTTTACGCGAGGAGCGTAAACGCATCCTATTATTATGCACACATAAATTGGAAAGGATTAAAGACTCAGAGACAAATCTGCGCCGCAGCGTTTGCATCAATAACACATATTCACGTTTGACGGATGAAGACCGTCGAGAAAAACTTATTCGTAATAATAATAATAATTTATGTAATTTAAATAATAATAATAACCATCATCAGCAGTATCATCTTAACCATCAATCAGCTAGTTTACCAATGTGAGTATTAAATTATTTTGGTTAATCAAATTGAATGCGTTGTTGAACGAATGTATGATATGGTGTGCCGTAGCGTTATAACAGCTTGAACCTTTTTCAATGCACATTGAACACTAGTTTCAGTAAGGCAATTGATAACAAATTAGTTACTAATACTATCGCGAACAGAATATTGTGTAATTAAAAATTGCTTAATAAAAATACATTTTTATTATATGTTAATTATTACGGTTTGTGACGTCAAAGAATATATAAAATTTTACCGTTTATCGTCGCGACAATACAAAAAAAGTATTTCAATTGTCCTAATTAATTAATATTTATTATTTTTTCTCTTCCAAAATGTTTTGAATACGAATTGCATAAAAATTGTCTTAATATATTAGATGCTGTTTGTTGCACTGTGGTGTGCGTAGGTAATTTTTTCTTTAATTAAAGATAAAAACCTTGTACCGTTCACCGTGCTGTTCAGTTTTTGTTCTCCGCTAAAAATAAATTGCACGGCGTAGTCTGGTTGCTGTGCCGTCAGCTGTTGATTATTAAATTAAAAAAAAAATTTAATTGCATTTTGTTTTTGTTTTTTTTTTTTTATAACTTTCTTGGTTGCTTGTTTGCCACTTTGCAAACAGCAGTAAGAGAGAAAAAAATTATCAAAAAATTAAAAAGACCAGCATAATCAAGTTAAGCAACAAACCGGTTGTAAACTTTGATTAAAGCGAAAAAAAAAAAAAACACGAACATATTTTCACTGTGTGTTGGTTATGTTATTACGATTAACAATAGTGGTTGAATATTATGCTTATGTTTTATTAGTAACTCAACACTTTACTATTGTTGTAATATTCATAATAATTATAAAACAAATGTAATAAATATATCATTACATATGGGATAGAGTGAGAAGGTTAGATGTATATTTCTAACAGAAACATTTTTTTTGCCAATATGCGATTACAAAAAAAGAAAGAGCGCAAGATAGTTTGTCATGCTTTTTTTTTTGTATAGTTTTTTAACCATTTTGACATAAAACAGCTGATTGTAGTTAACGCTACGTTTTTTAACGAGTTTTTTTTTTTCGTATTCACCTTGTGTGGCTTTTGTTTGTTTGTTTTATTTGCGATGGTATACGTGCGTGCGTTTTACTTTAATTAATTTATTTGTGCTTGAGTTTTTTTTATTGATATTAATTTTTTTTTTCTTCTTCTATTTTCTTTTTCTACAGAACGGAAACAGCGAAATATTATAACGGTAGCCATAGTTGTAATAATAATAACAATAATTTGACACAACAAACAACTAATTCTGGATTATCAATGACGTCTACGATGTTGTCGCAACAGCAGCAGCAAAAGCAACACCAACAAAAACGACATCATCGTTCCTCTGAATCGGTTGATGCTGATTTAGAGAATTTAGATCGTGAATTGAATGCAATTGACGCTGCGATGCCATTGGTGGATCCAGAGATAACGCAAAGTGTTGAGCAGTTGGAGCGTGCGCTTGTCTCACGCAAACGGTCGCGCACAATCGAAGAAGATAACGATCGATTGGTGCGCGAAGCTTTATCACAATTTTACTTACCAAGCCCCCGACTACTCTCTGGCATCGATGATATTCCACAATTGTTAACGTCAGATCTGTCACCGAAGCGCATGAAAATGTCATCATCACTGTCGTCACAATCACTGCCGTCATCATCATCAACGTCATCATCCACAAATGAATTGGATTTAAGCGACTTAAATTTGGATTTAAATCAAAATCAAAAGGAGTTTGATGTTATAATGGATGCGTTGCGTTTGGGCAGTGATTCATGCGGGCAGGCGGCAATGATCGGCGAAACAGGTAGTGTTTTTCATAATTTAGTTGTTGCCTCATTAGAAACATGAAATTATTAGAGAAAAGAAAAAAAAACTGAATTTAGTATCAGAACTAATTATTTGTCAAAGAGAATAATTAATTAATTGATTAATTTCCGATTAAAAGAAACAAAACCATCATCGTTTATTAAAATTGTTTTCGACTCTCTTTATGTTATTATAATAATGGGGGGTGCAATAATTGTTGGTTGGGGTGTTGTAGAAGAAGAATAAATTAAAACTCGCAATATACTCTCTCCCTTTCTTTTTCTCTCTATTTATCATCACTCTCTCGTATTAATTATCGCAATACCTAGATTTTTCTTTATTACATTTATTTTGTATGGGGTGTGCAAGATTCACATTGCGCTTGCGTACTTTGTTTGCGCATGCTAAATCTATGTTGTTTTTTTTTTTTTGGATAAGTGCTTTGTATTGAGTAGCAAAAAGACTGAAAAAAAAGTTTTAAATAAGAATAAAAAATCTTTTTAACCCAGATGTTTGTTGAATTCTCATTTCACTCTTTCACTTTTTTTTTTACGTTTACCAGGTGAAACTTTTTTTTTTTATTCGTTTCGCTGCTCTTTTAATTTCAATATTTTTTTCTTTCATTTTTATAAAAATTTCTTTAAAATAATAAAATGACTTGATGCGTTGAAACTGGTATAGAAAAATGAGAGAAAGCTTTCCATTTATCCATAAAATAAATATCCGCTCTCGTGCTCTCTCGCTGTGTTAATTAATTAGAAATTTACCAAAAATATTCATCCCCAAAAAAAAAAAAAAAACTAACATATTCACGCTCACTATAGTCACCACGGTTCCTCGTATTTATACTTTTTATTATTTAATTAAATTTATTAATTTAATTTCGTTAATTTTATTTGCAAAATTAGGTCGGGTCTTGCATTTCGATTGATTTTTTTTTTTATTATAACACGAATGTGTTTGTGAAATTTTATGTTTTTTTAAAATTATTATTACAAATGGGTGATTGAAGTGAAATTTTACTTTTTTCCTAAGATGCAATTAGCTTGATTGGGTGAATTAAGTCTTTAGTAAGGTGGGAATCCTTGCTAAAAGCGCACTGATTACGTTTTTATCCTTTATTGTTGTGCTTTCTGATAAGATAAAGAAGATACGAGACATTTCAGTAATAGAAATACAGAAACTAAAAGTTATTCTCACTCTCTAACTATCTGGCTCCCCAATTGAATAATATGAAAAGAGTAGGAAAACAATTTTTCCTCAAAATGATGATAATTTTGATTATAGACTATGCTTATTACTCTGAGCGATAATTTTGTAATCGAAATAAATTTTCTTTTTCGGAAATCTCAATTAATTAATTAATTAAATTTAATTTGAGATAAAAAATAAAAATAAAATTAAAAAAAAAAATAATAAAACTGTGATATTAAATTAAGAGGAAAATATAAAACTTGAAATAGAAAATTTTAGTAAAAATAAATAATTATTAATTAAATTATTAATAAAAATTATGAAATTATTATTAAACAAAACAAAAAAAGAAAAAAAAAATTAAATAAATAAATAAAAAAAATTATTAATTAAATTTAATTTAGTCAAAAATAAAACAAAAAAAAAATGGAGTAAAATTGAGAAAATGAATGAATTAATTAATTAATTGATTGATTGATTGATTGATTGATTAATTAATTAGTGCAAATTATCCCCTATTAATTATAAATTTTTAGTTTTTAAGTAAAGAAGAAAAAGAAGATAAAACTGATTTTTGTTTTCTTATAATTTTTTAAATGAAAATTCAATACAAATGTGACAAACGCGATTATATATTTCTATCCTTTTTACTCTTACTATAATTATGATTATTATTATTATTACGATTAAGTACCGCAAAAAAAGAAAAAAAAATTGAATTTTTATAAAATATAAAACAAAAAAAAAATTATTGCTTGAGTAAAAAAAAAAATTGTACAAAAATAAATTTGGTTAACCCTGATTACAGATTAATATGAATAAATAAAATTTCCCCTTTATTTAAAAAAAAGAAAGGATATTTTTTCTCCGCTTTTGTTATTTCTCTTAAAAATATATATAAACGAATCTGGACAAAAAAGTAGTAAAAAGATTTTTTTTTATCATTATTATGATTATTTATTGTACAAAATGTGTATTTATATTTGTTATTTACCTAAAGTGCTTAATTAAATAAATTATAAATAAAAGAATAAACGTTAAAGGGATTTTTTTCTATGTTGAAAATTTACCTTCAAAATGGCGTTTAACGATAAAAAAAACAATTTAAAGTGAGGGAAAATATCTATAAATTTTTTTTTTTGTAGTACTAAGCAGTCTAAATGTATTAGAGTAGGAGTAAAGAAAAAAATTATATTGTGCTTCTCTTACTAAAAGAGGGGAAATGCTTATTGTGGTTACCAAAATTATTATTTTTATTTCTCGTTTATTATTAAAAAAAAAAAAATTAAATTAAATTAAAATAAAATATTATCAATATTATTTAGTATAATTAATTATTATTATTATTATTATTATTATTATTATTATTATTATTATAATTATATAAAAATATTACTGATTATGTAATTTAAATTAAATTAAATTAATTATTTGTATAAAAAAAACTATTATTAAAAAAAAGAAAAAAAAAAAAACAAAAAAAAAAAGATAAAATAAAAAATTATTAAATTAAAAAAAAAAAATGTTATTTTCTTACCAACCTTTTTGGATAACCCTGTTTACACTTTTACTGATTCTTTTTTTACTTTCATTTGATTCTTTCGAACATGTTGAAATTCGACTATTGGTTTGAACATTTACTAACTCTGAGAAAGATTTTTTCGATGGATATGATGGAATCATGTATGTAATTTTGTTTGATTATTGGTTTTGATTTTGATGTAAATTAATTTATAAATCAAAATAATTAATTTATATTTTTATCGCCATCTGTTAGTGGTAAAAATATTATTAATTTTTTACTTTCAAATTTAATTGATATTTTCGAATTATCAAATCGATAAGATAGAGAACTATATATGATAACGTGGTCCAATAAAATTTTGCCACAACTGCACACTATTGCTAGCAGCCAGCTGATTTATAATAAATTTAAAAATTTTATACCAACTCACATACACTTTCATGCAAACATAATTATAAAAGGCCAACAACTTTCTATATACGATTATTCCATCTAAACACAAATTCCGATTAGATTTTCATTTGGTTACGTGCGTACGTGTTAGTTTCTATTCGATTGGAACACGTCAGAAGTTTGTTCATAATCTATATATGTATAGGTTATAGCTAGCAAGAATCACATTCAATCCGGCGTTTTAAACATAAGAATATAGTTTCGCGACATAAATAAATGAAATAAAAGAGAAAAATAAAACACGGAAACCGATAGATTATTGATACTAATTAAATCTGTAAAAATTATTTAAAAAAAATTGAGGACCAAAACGAAAAATTGAATTAAATAGTTGTTGGTATCACAAAATAGGTAAGTTGAATTTACTGTTAATCTTTAATGCACGGAATTTATGTTCTTTCAACATAACCCTAAAAAGTTTCTTTAGTTTCATGTATTTTTTCTTTCGAATTTCTCCAATAAAAAATTAATTTTTTATTGCATATTTTATCATAATTAAGTGTTTTACTTTCTACGACATTAAATTTATTAATTTCGGTTTTATATTTTTGTAGAAATATAAGTGTAGTAACGAAAGTGAGACGACAGAAAAATGACACGAATACATTTAGGCATAATTGGGAGCATATTGTCGTTATTATGCCTGTTAAATGCAGCTAATGGGGCTGCCGTTATGTCAATTGACTTAGGAAGTGAATGGATGAAGGTGAACAGCATTTTAATATTAAAAAAAAATTATTCTTTATGTGAATTTTTAAATAATATGCGTATTTTAGGTTGGAATAGTATCACCGGGCGTTCCGATGGAAATTGCTTTAAATAAAGAATCAAAACGTAAAACACCAACAGTTTTAGCATTTCGTGATGGAGAGCGTATATTTGGTGAGGATGCTGAAACAATCGGTGTTCGATTTCCAGCACAAAGCTATGCCTACTTTTTAGATTTATTAGGAAAGACAATTGATAGTCCAATTGTTGAATTATTCAAGTGAGTGTAGTAGATATTCTATTTAATTTTAATTCTATATAATTATTTTTTTAATATAAAATATGTAACTATTTTAGATCGCGATTCCCTTACTACAATATTGAAGCAGATCCCATCCGGAACACAGTGATATT
The DNA here is from genome assembly GCA_961205885.1 of Ptychoptera albimana. Classification (NCBI taxonomy): domain Eukaryota; kingdom Metazoa; phylum Arthropoda; class Insecta; order Diptera; family Ptychopteridae; genus Ptychoptera; species Ptychoptera albimana. The sequence continues at coordinate 22,032,422 of OY540803.1, forward strand.
CCGAAATGGCGATGAAATATTCAGTGTTGAGGAGTTGGTCGCACAATTTTTATACAAAGCTCGTGATTTTGCTGAGGAAGCAACCGGGTTTCCAATAACTGAATGCGTTATAATTGTACCTGGATTCTTTGGACAAGCAGAACGTAATGCAATGCTGATCGCCGCTAATTTGGCGAATATAAAAGTATTACAATTGATAAACGATTATACGGCAGTGGCATTAAATTACGGAATCTTCCGTCGTAAAGAGATTAATGAAACTGCACAATACTTTATGTTCTACGATATGGGAGCGTACAAGACTACAGCGAGTATAATCAGCTATCAATTAGTTAAAGATAAGCAAACAAGAGAAGTGAATCCTGTCGTTCAGGTGTTAGGTGTTGGATACGATCGTACATTGGGCGGTCTTGAGATGCAGCTGCGTTTACGCGATTATTTAGCCAAGGAATTTAATAAATTGAAAAAGACCACAACTGATATATTTACAAACGCTCGAGCTCTTGCAAAGCTTTTCAAAGAGGCGGGTAGAGTAAAGAATATTCTTAGTGCCAACACAGATATTTATGCACAAGTTGAAGGCTTGTTGGACGATCATGATTTTAAAATGCACGTCACACGTGATATATTCGAAAATTTGTGCACAGATCTTTTCGATCGTGTATCAAAGCCCGTAGAAGATGCTTTGAAATTATCTGGGCTATCGTTGGACGTTATTAATCAAGTGATCCTTTTTGGAGGTGGAACTCGCGTGCCAAAAGTACAAGAAATCCTTAAGAAACAGATTAATATGGAATTAGGCAAAAATTTGAATGCTGATGAAGCGGCTACAATGGGCGGCGCTTACAGGGCAGCAGACTTAGCCACAGGCTTTAAAGTAAAGAAATTTGTTACAAAAGACGCAGTACTTTTCCCAATTCAAATCATTTTTGAGCGTGACAGCGGTGTTGAAAATAGTGACACCAAAAAGCAGATTAAGAGACAATTATTCAACTTGATGAACTCATATCCACAAAAGAAGGTCATCACCTTCAACAAGAACAATGATGATTTCGATTTTAATGTGAATTACGGAGAGTTGGAGCATCTCGAACAGAATGAAATAAATAATCTTGGACGTTTGAATTTGACAACTGTGACATTGAGTCAGATTAAGGAGATCCTTGAAAGTAACAAGGCAGATAATGTGGAAACAAAAGGCATCAAAGCTCATTTTACATTGGATGATTCTGGCATATTTTCTTTGTCTGGAGTGGAGTTAGTCTTCGAAAAAACAGTATTGAAAAAGGACACTGAAGATGAGGAAGAGAGTCCATTGTCTAAACTTGGCAGCACTATAAGCAAATTATTCTCAAGTGATAGCGATGATAAGAAAAAAGATGAGGAAGTGACAAAGGAGGATAATGAAGAGAAGCAACAACCAACGGAAGATGGATCGACTGGTAATGAGACAAGGACTGACGATAAGAATTCAACGTCAGGTGCTGAGGAAGGAGCCGCAGCACATAACGAGACAGAAAAACCGAAAATTGTTCTGATTAAGGAGCCTGTTCCAGCCGAAGTAAAGGTTATATATACAGTGGAATTGGATGGTGACAGATTAGAGGAGTCGCGTCAAAAATTAAACGTTTTGAATAATGCTGATAAGGCCAGAGCTCGCCGTGAAACAGCATTGAATGCTTTGGAGAGCTTTGTTATTGAGGCTGGCGAACGTCTAGATAATAAGGAATATGCTAGTTGTGCAACAGCTGAGGAAGTAGAAAAGATTCGTGCTGCCTGTGCCGAGGTTTCGGAATGGTTGTACGAAGATGGCGAATTCGCTGAAGCTGTTACATATGAGGTAAAATTAAATAAATTGATGGGACTAACGAATGAAGTGTATTCTCGTCACTGGGAACACTCTGAGCGCTCAGAAGCCTTGAAGGCTTTAGAGGGCATGATTAACGGATCAAAGGGATTCTTATTAACTGCTATGAATTTGACAAAAGATTCAAATCCCGAGAAGGATGTTTTTACACAAGTCGAAATAGAGACCTTGCAACGGGCAATCAAGGAGACGATCGAGTGGCGCGACGTGGAAATTAGGGAACAAAAAAAATTAGCGAGAAATGTACCGGTTCGCCTAACTGTAAAAGCGTTAGCTGATAAAATGGGTTTGTTAGACCGTGAGGTTAAGTATCTGGTTAATAAGATTAAGATTTGGAAGCCACGCGTCAAGGAAGGTGAAAAGAAGAAGGATTCTTCCAAAAAGAAGAAGGCAGACAAAGAAGCAAAGAAAGAGGATGAAGAAGAAAAAGAGGCGAAGGATGAAGACGAGCCAGTAGAAGGTTTTGAAGAGGTCCCGGTTGAGACTCAGAATCCTGACGAGAATGTTGTAGTTGAGGCTGAAGAAGAAGAGGAAGAAGTTGTTGAACAACCTGAGCTGCCGTCACCAACTGAAACCGTAGATGATGATGACACCAAGCACAGTGAATTATAAAAAAAAATGAAAAAATCAAAATTAAAATGTGATTTAATGAGGAGAAAAGAAGAGATGTGTGGTGTGTGGTGGAGATTTGATGTGAGCATAGAGTGGTTTCGGCTGACCAGGGCAGTGATTTTCTTTTTTTCCAATTTATTAAATAATTTAGTTTAATTTAATTTAATTTAATTTTTCATTTAATTCTTAAGCAACAAAAAAATTACGATTCTATGTTAAGCTAAGTAAACAAATTGTTCGTTTGTGTTTTTTTTTCTTAATTTAATTTAAATTAAAATAATTTTCATAGAAATGAGACTTGTTTAAGTGAAGACACACGAAAATGTACCGGCTACAAATTACTTACCAATTTTGGTCCCTGTTATATTGTGTCCTTACTCGCCGGTTTGTGTGCATGTGAACAAAATTTATGTTTTCACCAAAAAAAAAAAAAATTTTTTTTTGATTTAATATTAATTTTCATTCCATTTTCATTCAACTAAGTTGGTTTAAATAATCGCTCCGTTTTCAATTATTTAGTTTAGTTTTGAAACTTTTAATTACAATAAAAATCAATAAATTATTAAATAAATTATTTCAAATTAAATGAAGTTTAAGAGTGTTTTGATTATTTGTTATATTTTTAATATTTTATTTTAGGATATTCGTTTGCAGTTTCGGAGTTTATTTTTTTTATTGGCGCTTGTATCGATATGAGGATTTGGTATTTTTTTCTTTAAAAATTAGTAAAGACGCCAACATTTCACCACAATTGTGTGGTGTAGTTTTACTTTATTTTTAGTTTATGAAAAATAATTTAAGGGGCAAAATTATGCTCTAAAAGGGTTTTTTTTGCCCCTTTAGCCTAGAAATTTTTATTAAAAAACATAAAAATAGAATTTCAAGCTGTTGCTGACTACCATTTGTTGTTGTTGTTGTTGTTAACAGGTTGTGTGGGTGGTACTATTCCTGTTGCTTGTTTATCTGTGGCTGGTTGATTGAAATGTTTAACAATTCAAAAACGCAGCTAATACTGTTACAGTTTGATATCTTCAGTTGTATTCAACGATGAGGTGGTAGAGGGTGAGCTGGTAGAATTAATTTACACAACTAAAATATTGGATGAGTTAGAGGTAGTCGAGTAAATCATTCGGATTTGTGGGTGGTTTTATAGATAAACAACTCGTAGTTTGAGCGTCGCGCGCCGTATCCAATATCGAAATTCAACCGTATTAGCGCAGGCGGCGCTCTCTACTGCTTGGTTACACCAGTTGATCACGAACATTCACGTATAACGCACGTGTACGCACACGGTTCGAACAAACAAAAGAAAAAGAAGAAAATATATTTTTAGTAAAATTTTTTTTTAGTTAAAATTTGTTTTTTAAATATTAAATTAATTAAATAAAAAAAGGTAATTTTCGCAGGGCTAAATTTAAGTGATGCACAAGGTTATTTCGGTTTTTTTTTCACCTGTGCGACGCGACGATGAAACGGTTGAAAATGTGATTTTAATTCTTATTGTGAATATATTGTGAGAAAAGTTAATTATTTCTTGGAAAGGAAAGAAAGGAGAATCACCATAAAATGGTTATCATTGGTTTTTAAGGATGAATATTCATCTGTTACGCCATTTTTAGTGTTTTGAAAGCTCAGTGGTGTTATTATAAAGAGAAAATTAATTAAGAAAATTTTGTAAAATTTTTTTAAATATTTTCAGTGAAAATTTTGAGTGTTTTTCATTTTGTTTCAGTGAATTTTGTGTGATTTTCCCTTTCTTTTGTTTAGCATAAAACATGCTAACCAAGCTACCATTCATCAGAATACTCAAATGAAATTCAATTAATTAATAAAAATCTTTTTAAGTGATTAATGAGTAAGCTTTACGGCAATAACTAAAAATATATAACTTGGAAAATGGAATGAAATGGAATGGAGAAAATAAACTGTGAAAGAAATTATTACAAAAATTCATGAAAGTTCTAGCCACTTTCTTTCGAAGAAAAAAAAAAAAATTCTTTCGAATATTTTATTTTATTTGCCACAATGAAAAAGACAAAAATTGTCACCAAATCTTATGGAAAAAAAAAATTACAAATAGAATATGATGTGTCGGTAGTCGCGACCTTTTAACTGCAAATTATACCGTCGTTGTTTCTGCTTCTTTAAATATTTGAATGACTCTAGTCGTGTGTTGTTGCTCCTTGGTTTTTAACATTTTATTTTAAAATTAATATTTCCTTTTACAGAGAAATGCTCGAATTGGAGTTTAATCACTGTTCACTCAATTACCCACGTATTTAGCAAGAAATAGGGGATTTGAATCATTTTTTCTTATAATTTTATTTAATGTAAATTAAGCAGCAGTTGCTGCCTCGCCACCCCATCGTAAACATTATGACTATCACTTCCCACAATATACTAGCCCGCAGTTCTTTACCGTAGACATTTATATTTGTTTTATTACGGACCAGCAAAGGTAAAATAAACACTTATGGTTGCCTTTCCAATTTTTTTTTTCTTCTAAATAACGATTAAAATATGTTGCGGGAAGCTTGGGAAAAATATTTTATTTATTTTATTTATAAGAATTAAAAACAAAATTTTCGAATAGCAAAAACCGCATCTGCTAGTGTAAAATGTAACAAAAAATAAATTATTTTCCAACAATTTAAGCCCCGATCCAATGGTAAAGACTTTGTTGTTTGTTAAAAAACTTTTTATCATCCCTCCATTGATTCCGTGTTGCGTTATCGCTAGTCGAGACGTAAACCAAGTAAATAAAATAAGCTGACCAATCAAAACACAAATGATTAGGTACGCACGACATTTGATTGGTTGAGGATATTATTCTGCTATAATTTGTATATCTTTTTGGTTACTTTGGTTAGCGATAAAAATGATTATCACCATCGTCCATAATCGCATTAAGCAACAAATTTCGACGATAAAACAAATTTCAAGAAAAGAAACAAAAATCCAATTTGTTATTCTACTTAAAGAAGTGTAGAAATATAATTATGTAAAACACCTAGATTTTAATGTTTAATGGTTTTTTTTTTTAGCCAGGGTAAACATTAAAGTATCACAAAGTAATGATAAATATAAAAACAAAAAAAAATGTTAGCCGAATAAGACAATGAACGACGACCTAAAAAGACAATCACAAAAGAAAAATAAAAAACGTCGATTTTTTTTTGGTTTTTTATCCTAGAAGAATTGTCACACGACTATTAAGATTTTAACAGCAACACACAGCAACTTTATTAGAATAAAATTTTTAAAAGCGTTGAATCCCAAATGTAATTTAGTTTAGAATAATAATAATAAAAGTAAAAAAGAAGAATCAAAAGTGGCTTAAAGTAGTTAAAAATAAAAAGAAAGTAGAAAACTCAGTAAAAGTGGAAAACAAAGAATAAATATATATTTTTTTATAACCTTTAAACTAAGGAAAACATATAAAAAGCTCATCAAAAGCTACCCTCCAATAAAAGTTAACATAAAATCAAGCGCGACCAAGCAACAAGAAACAAAATAAAGAAAAAAGAAGTGAAAGGCCAAAGCAAGCAGACATTAAGCAGATTTAATCGAAACGATGACTAAAAAAAGTTGACAAACAGCTGAAAAACTGGTTAAATCCAATAAAAAGAGGAAAAAAAAGAAAAAGAAATTAGAAAATTAGTGATAGTCCAAACTCGTGTCCAACACTGAACATAAAGAAGCAACAAATTGCGAACAGCAATTCTCAGTAAACAACATAAACAAGTGAGGACCAGCCGTCGCAAAAATTATATCGCATTTTACTCAACAAGTATTTTTAGATTTTTTTTTTTTTTTTTTTCGTTTAATCCGTGGACCAAATAAAGCTACAGGTGAGCATTATGAAAATATTTTCTTTTATTTTATATTTAAAAAAATAAATTCTTTAGGTGCAAAGTGAGTCCTCGCTAAAAGCGACATTAATTACAAAAGTAATGTAGAAAGACTACATTTGGGATGGGGAAAAGAAAAAGAGAAAAAAAATTTCTACAAAAATCTTATCACGTTGTGTTTTTTGTTTTCTTAAACAAAAGTTGGGCAAAGAGGAGTGGTGGGTCTGATTGTATTTTTTAGTTTGTAAGCAACACAGATCTTTCTTTTATTATAACTAATTATCGTTATTGATTACAATTAAAACATAAAAGAATCAGTAATTCAGCCACGTAGACAATTGTGTTTCTTCGTTTCTTGTATTTTCATTCAGATTCCGATTCCGATTCATAGGAATTTTTTTTTTTTATTGTTATAAAGGATTTTTCATCGTTGTTGTTGTTTATGTGGTTGGCATATGCTTTTCTCTACTAGCTTGGCAATAAGTTTGTTCGAATTTCTCTGCCATGCATTGAAAAATGATTTTTAATCAGTTTTGCGAAATGGAAAAATACACAATTTTGACAAGTTTTTGAGCTTTTATATGCTTTTAAAGTTTTTTTTTTCTAATAAAATATTTTCTTTTGCGGTGTTGTTCAGATGATTTATGAAGTTTTTTTTTTTTTCATTTTTATGCTAATGGCAGACTGCCTTATTGCTCTATGCCTAATTTTAGAGCTTAATTTACCTTTATTGTTGAAATAACCTAACGGCAATATTTTTCATTATTAATTAACCGTTTTGATAAGGAAAAGTAATGAAAAAGTAAAAAAAAAAAAAAAATTGTTTGATTGTGAGGGTGGGTGATGGTTGCCTTTTTTTTTGTGGACGGTTTATTGAATTTAATTGGTGATAAGGAAAGTTTTTTTTTTTATTTTTTTATTGGGGTTATTAAATTGAATTTGTTATAAGTCGTTACGATGAGTTTAAGCAGGGGCGGAATTAATTATTGTTGTAATGGCAAGCTGAATAACAAGACAACTCTGGCTGATGGTAGTTAAAGCGATTTCACCTGTCGCGTATACGTCACCCTTAAAACATAAAAATTCATAATTAACCTAACCAGATGTTGCTATTTGAGAAAATTCAATTTTGGTACGACTTTTTCATTTTTTTTTTCGGTTTAAATAAGAAGCAACAGGTATTGCCACACTTTTTGTGTGTAAGGTTTACCCACAGGTTAAACGTGGATGTATTTTACCTGCTTTACAAGCCGCAAAATAAAAGTGAGTTAAATTTGCTTAATTCTTGCTGTCATTTCAGACAATTTGTAGATTTTTTCTCCACCTTTTTATATACATCAAATTTTGTACTCTCAAGCTTTTCAAATATTGCTAATGTGTAGCCGATGAATAAAATTAGTAAGACGATAAGTGGTTTAAGAGAAAAATTCGCAGTTTCTTTTTGCTTATTCACAATGATTAGCCACTTGTTGCGTGTATGCTAAACCCTAGTTAAAGCCGACGAAAAAAAAAGAAGAAAATTAAAAAAGAAAGAAAGAATAAAAACAGTATAAAGCATAAATAAATTTTTTTAATGAAATAACTTTTATGCTTATCAAGTATTTAAGTTGTTTTTCGTTGTTATTTTTTTGACGTAGTATCACGTGAAAGTGCAACAACTAATGTGAATAATAATAGAGGAAGTACGATACAAAGTATTAATTCTGTTTTAAAGCTTTCGTTTTATTACCAGTAATTAGTTAAAATAGTATTTTTGTGCTTTTTATGACCACAATAAAAGCTTAACGATTTAACGCCATTAAGTTACATCACATTATCTGGTCTTAATGTGTGACGATTTAAACTAAGCACAACAATAGCGACAATCGTTTTACAATTTCTTAAAGTCCTGATTTTTCGATGTATTTTCATATTGAAAAGCGAAATAAGAATTTATCTGGTTCTTTAGACTAATGATTGTCCATAAAATTTAGCATATACTGTACAATTAGATTGATTTTTTATAGCGTCATAAAAATTTGCATCTAAGTGATAGTGATAGACGTAAAACACCCAGTCACTTACAAAAAAAAAAAAAAAAAAATAAAAATATACAAATTTAATAATTGTATATCACAAAAAAATAAGAAAAATAAGAAAAAAATAAAAACCAAGTAGATAAATCTTGATTATTTGGTTAAAATATAAATAAACATATTATTTATAACAAAGGGTTGGTATTATGTAGAAATTTTTTTGAAAATATGGTTTGGTTTATCCCATAAATGTGAGAATGAAAAACTTGGCAAACTTAAAAAACATCTCATAATACCGCAGAACCTTAGTGTTACATCTATAGCCATCCAAAAATATTTTCTTTTCCTTCTCATTTCATTTAATTTTTTCGATTATTGTTTTAACTCCTTCGCTTCGTTTTGTTGCTTGTTCAAATCACTTAAATCACCCCACCTACAATGACAAATCAGGAGTTAAACATTTATATATTTTGCATAAAAATGTTTGTCTGTCTGTTTAACTGACTGACTGCCATTCTGCCTGTCTGATCTCATATTTTTCTACGCAAATTTTATTTGTACGTGATGTATATTTGCTTTAAATGGCGGTGCACTGGGTGAATTACGGTGTGGTTTAGGGTGGCTCTGGATCTTTTACCGATAAAAGATAAAAATTTGTACTAAACGGAATCATTTGAATCAACAACAAAAAAAAAAAAACAGGGTAAAAAGCAAAAAGGTTTTACTGTTGTTCCCATTTTTATCCCCTTGAGATTTCCTTAAATGGTAATTTGTTGCTTTTTTTACGGAAAAAAGGAAAAAAGAGGTAAACAAAAAAAAAAAAAAATCCTTAAAAAAATATTTTTCTTTCTTGTATTAAAGTGATCTTGGTATGGTCATACTGAAACGCGAAATGTCAATTTATTTGGAATGAGGGCAGAAAAAATAAAATCGTTGTGTTGGTTTTCCATTATAAAAGCTTTCTATTTGTGGTTTTCTTGTCTGTTTTACTGGGACATTACTCCGTCAAACGAGTAGTCATTCCTCAATTATTAGCTTATCGCTTAAGTGGCAAAAATACAGAATATGTATTCAACGCTATCCTGAATATAAAATTTTGTAACATCGTCCGCATACTTTAATATATTAAATTTTTTTTTTTTTTTTGTTAATTCAAAAAGACTTTTCAGTTAATTACAAGGAAAATTAAACAAATTTTATGAGCAGAAAAATAAAAACCTTTTTATTTAACCCCACTGTATCTAAATATTTATTTAATTTGTTTCTCTTCAACGCAAAATATACTTCAAATCAAATTTTTTTTGTCCTTGTTTACTTTTCCATTTTTATTTTTACCGTTTTTTTTCATTTTTTATTTGATTATCAAAGCGGATATATAGCAAAAGTAGAGAAGTTGAAGAAGAAATTTTATGATAAGCATAACGATTTTTTAATAAGGATGAAAACCTGAAAATATATTTATGTTTAAAAATAACTTGAAACGTGATACAAGTAAATGTGAAGCAACTTAACGAGAGTTAAAAATGAATAAAACTAATTAAACTAAGTGACAATGATTTAAATATTTAAATTTTAAAGTGACATAAATAATAATGTTTGTATAGAAAGAAATTAATATAAAATTAACGAAGCTATAACTAAGCCAGTTAATAGTAGATGGCAAATTAACAACGCTAGGACCAATCTTCAATTGAGAAATAGTTCTAAACTTAACGAAACTTAAATTATCAGTTATATAATAGTTCATCAGAATACCGTATGCTTGTGCTTCGGATAGCGCAAACAATAATATAAAAAAGGCAGGGGTTGTCTACATGAAAATAATAATAAAATTTTTATTTTAAATTTATTTATGATTTTTTTCTAATCTTAATCAGAGCTTAATTTGGTGCAATGTATAAGGTTGTGTATGGTTTGATACGTAATCGGCTCATAATAAGTAGGCAGATTGTTGTCTTGGATATATTCGGATTATTTAAAATGGAAAAATATTGACTAACTTGAAAATCGGTTTAAAAAGTCGGATCTTGAAAACAACAATGCTGATGTTAAATCTTTTTCTTGTAACTTCTTTGTGTTTTTTGAGACCTTTTTTATTTGTTTTCATTAATTAAATTCATTTGGTTTGTCTCGTTGCTATTTTTGACGGCAATTAACTAATCGTAATAATCTTTATGTATACAGAAAATAATTATTTAGGGATAAGCAATCGCTTTTTCAGTTGAATTTTGTGTTTATTTTGTCTAGGAGTTTATAACCCTTATTAATTGCGTTGGTTTTAACGATTAATTCAGCTCTGTAAAAATGAGCTTCGTATAGCTATAAATTAAAATCATTTTTAGATATTATTCAGGCAAACATAAAAATAACTTAAAGAAAACTGAAGAATCGTATCAATGGTTTCTGCAATATAAAAGAAATAATGAAAACACAAAACATAATAAGAATCTTGTCAAAAGGATTAAATGCCACATTAGCTATATTATTGTGCTGTAAATAGCGCAATGGACATTTGAAAGAAATTGTATTTTATTGAAAAGAAGCTCAGTGAAATAACATAAAGAATAACACTTGTCATACCATTGCAAAGTAGGCCACAGGACATTTTATCTATTATGAAGGATAAAAAAAAAGAGGAAAAAAAAATAACGAATAGAAGCAAGTAAAAAGTAGTAAGGAGTTTAATACTAAACAATAAGTTTTGCCTCGAGACAAAAAACATAAAAGAAAAAAGAAAAAAAAAAAACGATTGAATTTTTCTCAAATGATTGTTTCTGTTTTTTTTTTATTTATCGGAATGGCTTTCTTTCGTTATTACGTTAAGTTTTTCTCGGTATTTAAATATATTTTGCCAAACAAAAAACCAATAATAATATACAAAAACTATTTTTATTTTATTTAACCAAGCGACTATAATCAACAAGTTGTTTCAAATAATTTACCATTTTCAAAGGATTTTTATAAATTTTGAATGTGAATCAGTAAAAAAAAACTGGTTTTATGTAATTTTTATTAACTAGTAAATTTTACAAGATATCCAACCTCTGGTATTTGAAAATGATTATTTTTTTGAAATGTTAATTTGAAGCGCCGAAAGGCATGCAACTTTTGATATTCTTTATATCAATATTTATATATATATATATATAATTTTCACTTCCTGATCTACCAGGTAGAAAAAGGAAACTTTTTTTCTAACCACTGTGAGCTTTTATATTTCTTGAGCAAGTAAACTAAGTAGTAATTCTTGTTTTGATGATAGCAAAAAAGTATTTTATTATCGAAAACAAAAAAAAAAAAAAACACAGCGAAAACTTTCAAACGATGGATTTGTTTGTTTTCTATCGCTTTTAAGTTGAATCTTTTAGATCTGACGCCTGTTTTGATCAATAATATTCATACATAATGACAATAATAATAAATATAAATAAGCTTTTCACGTATGATAATACACAGATCGTTGTATTGACAACAGGATGTGGATTGGGTTGTGTGTAATTTACGCTTTTTGTTCTGCCATATTTCTACCCTGTTTGTCGCTTCCTTTATTTGTATTTAATACAATTTTATTTATTTATTTAAAAAAAAAATGAATCCTAAAAATAGGCACAAAGGTAACAAAACTTCAACCAGAACCAGAACAGGAGATAAATAAAAAATGAGAAAAAATTGCTATTTCAGTTAAATTTGATTGGTTTGTTACTTTGCTAAATATTTTAATTTATTTTTTTTGTATACTTTTCTTTATATATCCGCGATTTATCATTTTATTATCGAAAATAAAAGTTATTTAATGAAATTTTTCATTTATTTTTTGTTATGCGATTTTAGCATTTTTTGCAAGTTTTTAATGTCAGCGGATATTTTTTTTATATTTTGCTTTGTTACATTTAATATGATATATATATGGGTAGTGGATTTTTTCTTTTTTTTTTTATTAGCATTGTAGAGGGTGGAAAATTTTCATGTTTACTTAGAAAAATTATTAGATGCTTTTCTAGAAGTGAGTGGAATAAAAAATCGATAGCTGGGTGTAAAACAGGTGAAAATATAAAATGAAAAGAATGTGGGTGGTAATGGTAATGTAAAGTAGATAAAGAACCAGATCATATGTTAAGTAACAAGTATACATAGTTGATTGAGTAATAGAAGAGGATAGAAAGGACATCGACAATGTTAAGACTCGCTTTATAAATGTGATGAGATGGGAAATCAATGCGTTTTTGCAAAGAAAAATTCTTTTCTTCTCTAATTTTAATCTTTTTTTATATGGCTTTTTCCATTTAAATCTATTGACCTATACTGAATCTCTACAGTTGCAGGATTATAATGTAGTTTTATTTTACTCTCATGTAAGCTCCATAAAAAATGTTTTTAATTTTTTTTTTCTTCGAAATTAAATCAAATTGAAGGCGATTAGTTTATATTCTTTGTTTGTATTCAATCCAGCACTCCCTCTTTTTTTTTTTTTTTTTTTTTTTTGTTTACTTTTACTGTGGTACTGATACTGTTGGTTGCGATAGGTGAATTTAAATTTTTAGTTTAATTCCTCCTGCCAAACAGTAAACGTGATATGTTTCTTTCTACGTGTTTTGTTGAAAACATAAAAATAAACAAATATTTTGAATTAAACAAGCTGGATTTATAACGAGTTTAAAGGACTTTGTAGGATTTTTAGTTTTGATTAATTCCTTACATTGTTTACATTTGGATATTTTTGTAATATAATATGTGATGTATTGGTGAATAATTGGTTTATCCTTAAGGTTTTTATAATTATTAATTAAGCTACAATTAAGACTTTATTTATTAAAGGCGTCATAGCCTTTTCATGATATTATACTGAAGTTACTAATATTTATTGTTTAATCATTTTTATTTTAATTTGATGTAATGAATCCATTTAGGCAAATCCATATCAAATTCACTGAACCTTTGAACGATTTTTTTTTCTTTGCTCCTTAAGTTTACTTTATATGCACCGTTTAAAGTTCATGCTAATCAATTTGCTTTTAGCAATATGTCTAGATTATTTATAATTTTTATTTTTCTACAAAATTTTAGAAATTTTGTTTACCTTTTTCTGTCTGGATAATTAATGAATTTTATACCTGACTAAGTTATATTTCTCCTGCTATATTTATTCCTTTATAGCTTCTGTTTATTCTTCGTGATTCTACTGTCAATTGATTTCCCATTGATGTAAAAAAAAAAGAAGAAATTCTATACAAATCTATAACCACTGTATGAACGCACATTATGAATTTTAAATTATGAAATCTTTTCGGCAAGTCTGTTTAAAAAAAAAAAAAAAAAAAAACAAAAAATTAAATTTTTATTTAACAACAAAATATTATTAGCAATATCCACTTAAATAAGAAAATAAAAAAATAAATAAAACCATAAATCAATGAAATACAGAGTTCACTATTGAATAAAACAAGCAAAAACTACTCATCTATATGTTTTTAATGCGCAATAATTAAATGAAAAATCCTCATTGCTCGATTTACGTGGATGATTAGTTGGATTGATGATTGAAGGGTTGAGATTTTTAATTTCTGTTGTAATCGATTGTGATGATTTTTCTGATTTTAATAACCTTCTATTGTTAATGAAGAACTTAAATCGATGTTAAACACTTTAATTGAAGAGTGCTTCGTTAGAAATGCTTATTTAATATGACCGCTGATGATTTTTTATTTTTATTATTTTATTTTAAAGTGGTCAAGGCTTGTCTATTAATGATTATAACAGAACTTGTTGCACGATATTAATTATTGGTATAAAAACATTTTTATTAATGATGCCATTTTTTTTAGAGTAATTAGAGTAAAATTCGTAAATATTGAATAATATTGATAATAGGGAAATTTAATCATTTTATTATATGTATTCATAATAATAATTTTTACCTTTCATTTCGTGTAGAATTATATATAAAAATAATTATTCTGCACTTTTTGCATTTTTATGCTTTTATTTTTTATTCTGTGTAAATTGATATCTAGAAATATTTCATATTTATTTATCTTGTTTAGTGGTCGTCGTCTGATGCACAATCATAATAATAATAATAAAAATAATAATCATCATCATCATTTTATTATTATTATCATCGTTATTAATATTATGATAATAATATCGAAATATCAGTAAAAAAAATAAAAAAACATAATTTTTTATATAGTTTTGCTGAATTTATTCTCTAATTACACCAGCGTATAAGAGCTTCAGAATATGGCAGCATGAGAGGTTTTTTTTTCGCTATATTTAATGATGCTTTTTGATATAGGTGCCTTATAAAAACATCGATTTCAGATAATTTTATCGTCTTTGTTTTCTTTTCTAGCTTATAAAAAAGAAGAAGATAAAACGTCAAAGCATTAAAAAGATTTTCAATGAAAAAAAAAATCATTAATAGACTCGTACAGGTTGTGTATATCATCATTTATCTCTTTATCATTTATTCAACCATTAATAGTTAAGCTTTTTGATGAGTGTTTCATGCTCCTTTTTCAAAAGTCATCTAGGCAAACTGATTTTACCATTTTTTTTTCATCTGCGTATTTTCGGTTTGTTCGTATTTGATTTCATTGAAGCAACATGTTGTTAAGCACCAAGAGTTGATGTAATAAATCATGCATTCATAAATTGTAATAAACGAAAGTTAATTATTATTGAAGAAAGTCTTCAGGAAATAACAAGCGTTTGCACAATTTTCTAATAATTTTTTCTTTTTAGGTAAAAAAAACCGGAGAACCTGAAAAATGTAATATGTGACAGTGAGAGTCACTGATGTAAAATTAAATAAAAATCATTACTAATCGTTGTATGCTCGTTGTATAAAGTAAAATTTAAAAACTCTATGATTTTCATCATTAATTTTCCCTTTAAAGGAAAAAAAAAACCAACAAATTTTTCTCTATGCTTTTCATCTAGGCCTTTGTATGTAAAAATTTCCTTGTTGTGTTAACAACATCCGTGGGAACATCACTAACGTAAAAAATTTACAAAAGGAATTTCATTTTCTGCTCATATCTATATATATCATATCTATATAGATTCACTGTCGTGTGGACTGTGACGAATATTCACTATAAAAATTTCATCTCTGGGTATCCAACAGTGTGCTGTTCTATCAGGAAGGCACCCTATTTTTATTATTTCGTTTCGTTACGTCTCTTTTGTTGTCGTCGTCGTCGTCAATTGAAGCTTTACTCATCTAAATGATGCATTGTGGTTACATTTTTAGTTTCAATTCATTTCCTTATCGGCTGTGTCTGTTCGTTGCTACAAATTACGCTTTATACGCTCTATACATAGATGTAAAATTCCATTGATTATTATTTTTATTTTTATTAATTTTATTTATTACCTTTACTCAACTACCCCACAATTTGTTATTACAAAACATTACCTTACATTACGTTAATAATAGAATTTTGTCATCAACATAAAATTATGTTTAAATAACATAAAATTACGTAATATGATTTATTATTGGAAAAATTTATATCACAAATACATTACATTTATAATTTAATTAATTAATATTAAAATACAAAAGTTATTATTATATTATACAGAAATATTTTTATTTTTTATTTAATTATGTTGTTAGCTGATGCCTTTAATTAATTTGATTTTATTTTTTTAATAAAAAATTAGATTTATTTAAAGGTTTTACGCTTGTGTGGCTTGTTTGGTTACTGTTTGGTACCATAGCTAATAGTTTTATTAATACAGGTGGTTTTACAACATTTACTCAGTTTTCATAATTTTTATAATTAATAATAAAAAAGTTTTTTTTTTTTTTTATAATAATATTCATTTATTGTTGGAAAGTTATTTATTGTTTACTGGCTTGATGTTGATGAGATGGTGGTGGCAATGTAATTTACATTTGTACGTAAAATTATAGTATGTTAGGGGTACTTAGATTATTTTTAGAGAATGTTCATGGTTTTGGTAATGCTTATTAGTCAGTTAGTTATAAAATACAGTCAAAAACTTTGAAAGCCAAGCATTATTAATGCTTTATTAGATTATTAAGCATTACCATTTATGCTATTTGCAGCTTATTGTTGTTTCTTTTTTTTTGTATTAATTATTAATATTTATGATTTAAAATTTTTGTTATTTCATTACTTTATAAGTAGTTTTTATTTAATCAATAATTTAAATATTATTAATAATACTTTTTTTTAATAAAAAGTGGTTAATTAATAAATATTTATTTAAACACTAGCTATGAAAAAAAATAATTTCGCAACAATATTTGTAATAAATGCGCCAAACAATATGCAATCTATAATGCATTGAGAGTGCTTTCGTAGGATTATGTAGTGACATGATTTTCATAATTAAATTTTCGTTAATATGGTGACTTAAACAAAGTAACACATTATTTATAACAATTATTACTTAATTTCAATATAATCTTGAAGCTTGGTTTTCTATTTTCTATTCAATTTAAATATCGGATTCGTATGGAAAAGGCTATAAATACTCCTTTTCTATAATGCTTAAAGCTATTATTACTACCAGTTCTAAGTACGAGTTGATACTTTATGTGATTATCATTTTTATAAATCTTTTGTGCACAAACTTTGTCAAAATAAAGTTTTACAATTTTATATTGCAAATGTTTGATTACTATTGACAATTTATGTGGCGCGTTAAAGCATTTGTGTCCTGAAGAATGTATGGATGGAAACTTGAGAATTTAAAATAAACAACGCATTGCTTTTTCCACTTGACGTATTTCATTAGAAGCTTTAATATTAAATCATTTGTTTTTGCCAAAGAAACGTGGGATTTTATCCACTGTTTATGCACTCATTAGTTTAATGGAGTATTTTATTCTTATATGCGGACAGATTTCATCCGAATCTGTTTACAATCGAACAACAAAACACTTGAAAAAACACTTTTGAACAGAAATGAATAATATTTTATTATAGCTTAATTCACTTGAATAAATCCTGTCTGCATTAAAAATAAAAACTACTGAGAGGTAGTTACTCTTCTGCATGGTAACCTATTGGTAAAACTATTAAAATGATTGAATGCGTACGTAATAAGTGAAAATGAATTGTAACATAATGCATTCGCTACTTTCTTCATCTTATCTTAATACAACACCATAAATTTGTCTAATAAAATAATATTAAGATGCATTAGCTTTAAAATATAATAATAATAATAATAATAAAATAAAATAAAATCTCGCAGACAAAAAATGAATAAAAACCGAAAATATTTGCATTTAGTGACAATAAAAAATAAGTTGAAAAATATTTAAAAAAAAAAAATGTAATTGAAATAGATGTAATAGACTATGTATGTAGGTATGATAGAAATGGAAAAACAAATTCATGCAACAAAAGCTTAGTAAAATCTCATTTAATTCAAGTCTAACAATACGGACAATGACACTTTGCTTACATTCAAAGTAAACATTTTATTAAAATTAAAAATAATTTCTCATGCCTCTTGGTACAAAATGCAAATAACAGAAATAAACAAACAGTTATGCTCCTCTTTTATGGTATTAAATTAAAAAAAAAAAACAAACAAAAAATTTCAAATAAAGCTTTCACTGGTTTAAATAAATGAGTAGGAAAGGCAGAGAACACATCATCAGGAGCAGTAAGAGTTGCTTAGCCGAGACAAATACTACTTTGTGTTCTTTGAAAATAAATCTTTATTTCAGTTTCCTGAGCCGGAAAGTAATGTATTTTCTTCTTTTGAAAATTTATGTGGTAAATACTACCACCGCTTATGGTTTATTTATTCTTTGCCTTATTATTAACCTTACACTTTGAATTTTAACAGATTTATCTGTTAAAAATGCAATACTTTGGCGTTAAACAGTTTTAAAAGTTATTGAGAAAGTGAAATAATGTAGAAAAGTTTCTTTCAAAAGGATCCAGAGTTGAAATTAAAACTTTTTAAAAATGCTACAGTGCTATTTTACTTTTAACAAAATAATTATTTAAATTATTGATATAGTCATGTATAGCCATAGTCATTATAAAATATAAAATTAAATATTCAGTATCCAAACATAAAATTTTTAACAAACATAATTTTCTCTTCATAATAATTATTCTCATTATTATTTGTTGAGTTACTGTTTTTTAAATTTAATTATAAATTTTTGGTATAAATAAATCCTACTTAACGATATTAACACGGGGAAAAAGTAAAAAATAATTATTAGAAAGTAAAAGAGCTTAACTAAATCAGTGATGAAAAACAAAAATAGAAAATTAAAAAAAAAAATGTATAAAGCAGAATGAGGCTGATAATGATGACAATATAGTCGCGAGTATATCAAGTGTAACAGGTTATTTGTTCAGAACTTTTTACTTGTATTATTTTTAACTCAATACAAAATCTGATTACAATTTAATTAATAATTTAATATAATAATAATAAAAAAAAAAATAAATAAAATTTTCTGTTTATTATAGCTAGCTAGTACTTGTTGATATAATTATTGACATACTTTGGAAACTGTGTGTTTTGGGTAGGATAATAAAATCGATTAAAATTAATTTAACACCATCCGATTCCCAACATCCCATTTCATTTCAGATTATAATTCAATTAGCAGTATTATTATTATCAATACATTCGCTCAGGCGATAGCATCATCTAAATAAAAAACTATTCTTGACGCATTGAATGTGTTTTCATCTGAGATTTAACAAACATAAGAACTAAAGGAAAATTTATATAATTCCTCATTAACATTAAAAATCAATTGGTTTGTTTTTATTTTTATGTTTATATTGAGATTATAAAACCCCATTAAAATATGATGGTACTGCTGTTGTTTTGGTGTTGCGCTTTTAAAGTTGTTATTTTCTACTGTTCGCTACATTGTTTTAGAGTCGCTCCATTTAAGAGGCAAGATAACAGAAAATTATTGTTGGTTATAACACTGATTGTTTTCAAGTTTTTCCTTTTATTTTTTTAGGAATTTATACAGTCGAGTCTTTTGTTTATTGTTGATGCTGATACTTTTTTTTTAGCGTAATTGAATAAAAGTTTGAATATATTGATGTAAAAGTATGTTTTAAAAAAGAAAGAAAACACTATTTAAGTAGATAATTAGAATGAACTTTAGTTAATCAACTATCAAGAGCTTCAGGATATAATTTTAATCATTATTAATAATAATTTTTGAAACTTTTAATTGGTTAAATTGCTTCTTTGGTTCTTCATCTGCATACGGATAATATTTTACTACCTAATATATAAGCGAAACATTTATTAGCGTAATAATTGCGTGCTAAATAGAAGTTACAAATAGTTTAAGTATTAGATAGGAAAATAGACTACAAAGATTTAAGCTTTGATTAGATATTTGCCTACCAACAAAACTGTAAAACTAATTAAAACCAACATAATCGTGAAATATCAAAATTATATTTTCATAAATGTTTTATAAATTTCGATAATGAAAATATTCGGCTGGATACATTAACGAGCTTTTTCTGTGCTTTTATTTTAAATACTCAAATGCAAAGAAAAACGTAAAACTTTTGTTTCTAATTTTTCTGATGAAGATGCTTCGCTAGATTTTATGCTTTATAAATCCTTCAATTCTCCAGGGTAAAACCACATATACATTCCCTTAATAATATTATATATATTCTTTCAAATCTCTAATAAAGTTACTAAAGTGTGGACAAATAATAAAAGACAGACAGCTAGACAGTGAAACCAATTTTCCGTTTTAAACAAACAATAAAATAAAATGGAATTCACAAGATGTTAAAGGTTCGGGGGTAACTTCAATTAGCTTTATTTAACTATACGAAACATTACTTAACGCAACATAACTACAGAAAGCCAAGTGAAGATATGATTTTTTTTATTGTTTTCTTCATTCACAATTATAAATTTCTGATCAAAAACTTTGTGAACAGAAACAAAAATGTTTTTGTTTTGGTTTTGTACCAACACAGGTAATAGATGCTCGCTGGTTTAACCTTTTTCGGTAGTTGTTTTGGGTTTTAATTTTTCAATTTAACACACAATAAGGTAGCCAGGTGTTAAAATGTAAGAAGAAGAAAAAGTGTTAAAGAATAATTAATTTTATTTCTTTCTGTTAAATTAACTTGTTTCAAATTTTTATTCCTTTTTGCGTTTTTTTTTAAATTTTTTTTTTTTATTTTTATTTAATTTGAAATTCAATTATGTGCATTCGGAAAGTTTACATTTGAACATTTAATTGATTGAAACAAATTTAAATTAAACTTGGTGTCTGTGAGTGTTTTTGTTCGCTTTTACGCTTATTTGCAGAAGAGTTTTATAACTCATTTATAACTTTGTGGTAATCATTAATACCATAAACAAGTAGTTATAAATAATTGCAAAGTGTAATAAACTTAATTGAAATGGCATTAATCAGATCTATTTACAGCTAATTGCTGACAGTTAATTATGTTAGAAGAATGTTTGAAATTTTAATTCCACCTTTGGAAAAATAAAACAGAATCTAGTTAATCCGTCGAATTAATCTTGAAATCCATTGCTTCGACTCAGTGCTTTTACTTAATTGAACCAAATTGAATGTTATTGGAAAAAAAGCGAGGAATTTTTTCAATAGAATTGCACAAATACGTTTTAATTAAATTTTATAAAATTGAAAATGAATCGGTATTATGTCATTGTTAAATGTTATCAACGCACTGCATACACTGCATTTGTTAGCAGTTATTACCCGGTAAAGTGTATCGTGAAAGCTAGTTGAATCCATAATAAATCTGCTCAAAAAGTACTCGTACAGCAATGTACAAACATTAAAAAAAAAAAAAAATGAAAGACTTTTGAAGTACTGATACTGATCGGTAATTAGGTTAAAGTTGTAATATCTCCATTGAAATAACCTTCGTGTGATTATTTAATGGTTTCTTGCTTCTTTTATTACAATATCGATGGTAAACCATCATCCCACAGTTGTTAGCAGAGTAGAAGGAAAAAAAATGTTTAAAAGCCATAAAAATTAAAATTCTTAAGTGCGAAAATGGCTATCGAGGCAGAAATACTTACGACCAACATCAAGTAAAAACGCTTATTGCCACTCCACCAATTTAATATCATGTATCAAGTAATGGTTATATAAAAATTAAATACGTGGGTCGCGAATAACACATAATTTGCTGAAGAACGTTTATAACCTAGGCTTACCTGCTTTCTTTCGTAGATTCCAAGGGAAAAATCCTTTAAAACTTTAATTGTCGAAACGAATTCGTTTTTCGCATTTTTATTTATTTTTTCTACCACACGACCTCAATAAATTTTTTTGTTTTTAATCCTTTCAGGCCTTTCTGTCCGTAATCTTTCATTTTTTATTTATTTTTGAATCCTTCTCAGTATATTTTTGTACGTTTTTTTTATTATAACGAAGGCAATCAAATCTCGTGATCTGAGGAATTTATGTTGTGCTATGTGGCAACGATATTTGTGTAAACGTTTATTACGTCGGTTATGATGATTATGATGTGGTTTTTAGCAAGTGCAATAACCTTTACCCTGCCGTAAAGAAATAACAAGCGTAGCGATCTGGCTGTTTTCTTTAAACCTTGCTGAAAATATTAAAAAAATTTTCACCCAATTTGCATTTGCTTTCAAAAAAAAAAAAAATTATCGTGGTTACACCAGACATATCAGGCGTCATTTATTGTTTTTCCATTCTCTTGTACTTTTTTCATCGCTTTGGTGATTCTTTTTAACAAGTTTTTACGGTTTTTTTGTTAACACACTGACCTTTTTCGTGCTTAAATAATGGAAATATTTTCTTTAAAACAAATAAGAAGAATAAAACGCTAAACAGCAGCATGAGAATAGCCAGCCTGTTGTCGATTCCTTTGACAGTGATAAGGGATGCGGGAGATTCTTTTCAATTTTATTTCGTTTTTTTTTTTTTTTGTAAATTATATCGATAAATAAACACAAAGATAAAAAAAAAACGAAAAGAGATTTATTTTACTTAAAGGAATAATAAATTTTTGTTTTTCTTTAATTTTTTGTTTCTTGTGCCGATTTAATTGATTTTGCCCCGTATATTGGTCAAATTTTAATGTAAGAAAAATATTCCTTTATTACCAGCAATTTGGTTTAATTGAAAGATATTTGAAATTGAAAGAAAACAGACGAAGCTTTTTTGCACTGCCCCTTTGCATCAGCTCTGATAGAAGACATAATTCTAATTGTTGAGAATTTCCTTGAATTATTTGTCTGCAGAGTTAAATAGAATAATCAAACGTGATTAAGCCAGGAAATGATGGAAATTACGCGACTACCACTCAACACAAAACATAAGTGTTTTTTTTTTTTATTATTTTTTTTTTTTTGGAAAAGATTATTTCCTTATTCCTTCCTAACAGTAAATGAAATAAAAATAAAAATTCGATTAATTTATATAAAAGAAGAAAAAGAAGAAAGAGAATAAATAAAATGACGGAAGGAATTAAACAGTGCGGTGCGGTTTGAATTTATTTTTATTGATTTCTCTATTACGAAACGTGTATTGACTTCAACAGAAAAGCTTTAAATCATTTTAACTTTTTTTTTTTTTATTCTTTTTGTAACTTCAGTTAGATACATAAAAAAGTTTTTTAAATTTTTTTTTACTGAAAAGTTTAGAAACCTTTTACTTCTTTTTAACATATTTTATAGGAAAGTTTAAGGCTTAATGGTTATTCTGTCACTAGACAACATTTTTCTCCGACCATTAATTTTTTTTTTTAAATAATTTTTATTAATTTTCCTCTTTTTAAATAATTAATTAATCTTCTTTAATCATTTAATTACACTTTATGCCTGCAGTCGAGTTACTTAAGAGTTTAATAAAGATTGATAAAAACAGAATAACGCAAAAGAAATCTTTATAAAATAAACTCGGGAAGATAGCGCTACTTAATAAGATTTTCTCCTCTTTGAAATTTACTATTTTTTATGTTGTGTTTGGTTTTTAAAATTACGTTAATCAAGTGACTATTAGCAGCTGCTCTTTTAGGGTGTAGAACGCTCGTACTCACATGTTGCTTTATTATAATTTGTTGATATAGTCGCAGAAATAGCTGAGGATATTTTTATAAACAAATCAAAATAAAGAAAAGTTAAGAATACATGTAGATAACAGACACGTTTTGAGAAATAGAGAACAAATTCTGAGTTTTCAATACTGCCTTACCCTAACGTTATCTTAGAACTTATCTGTCGATCAACGATTATTGTTACTTACTGTTCATATCATCATATAACGCTCATCAAACTCAAATAAATGATCATTTTAAAGATCAATTTAGCAGCAAAAGTCACACTTGATGCAGGCCGGATGAATCTTTGTCCAGAACTTTGATTAAAAAGCAACAAAATTAATTATTGTTCATAATTTACATAAAACTTATTATGATAAACCGTTAGTTTTCAAAATTTTCCCCAAACATCATTAATTCACGAAAATATGAAAAAAAAAAAAAAAAAAAAAAAACGTCAGAAAAAGCAGCAGAAAGAAAACAAGCTTAAATTCAATTAAATATTAATCCGACTGGTACAAGGTACTAACGGACATAAAATTAATCCTTATAAATTAATTATGTTGCGTTTCTTTATTAATATTAATTATTTAATGTGATTTTATCGAAATATAAACACCAGCCATTAGTTGATCGAGGAAAGGAATGTTAAAAAGGATGTTTGAATAGAAACCAACTCCACTGTCAAACACGAATAACAAAAAGATGACAATTGTTTTCGTTTTCCTTTGTTTTTTCTTCTTTTTTTGTCTCAGTTATTATTTATTTAAACGCTTTTGATTTGTTTAACTAACACAAAGACACTGTGGCAACGTTAAAAAAAAAAAAAAAAAAAAAAAAAAAAAAAAAAAAAAAAAAAAAAAAAAAAAAAAAACGTTTCTATTTGATTATTTACTTAATGTTGAATGTCTCGCAAAGTGCTCGTGGTATTGTGTATGCTTAAAGCATTTTCTAGCCAGGTAACGAACCTTTTTTATATGCTTCTTCCAGCCTTAAATACGCAATTAATGACGCGTCGATTGGAATTTGTTGATTTTGCTGTTAGATAAGGATTTATTGCTGGTATTATTTCATTATTTCTGCTACTACTTCTGATCTTCTATAACGTGACATTTTGATATTTTATGCTTTTTAAATATTTAACAATAGCTGTAGCAGTGTTTGCTTTTGGTTGCCATTTACCTTCCTTTATCATAATTTAATTTTTGTGCTTTAACATTATTCTGGTGTGTTTGTGGTAAGTAAAATACATTAAAAAAAATAATGAAAAAATGTAGAAATAATAAAAAATTATGAAAAGCTCAGCGTTTTATGGAAGAAAATTATAATGATAAAAAAAATTATGAAACAAATGAATAATTTGAATAGCCAAAGTAATAAATATTTCAAATAATAATTTATTAAAAATATAAATAATATTAATAATAATAGAATAAATGTTTCGCTGGGCGCTATTATTGAGTTGCGTTACCTTTATTTTTATTATTTATTTTCATAATCGTTACATGCAATCAAAAGTAATAAAACCATCTGTGGTTTAGCTGTTTCGCGACCACTACCCGTTCACTGTTTCACTGCTTCATATAATTTTGCTACAGTTAATTTTTTCTTTAACACGACTCATGACATTTTCTACTATTTTATGAACTTTTATAGTAAATGAAATAAAATTTGTGAGCAGATGGTATAAAAATGTTTGAATAGTGGCGGTTAAAAAAATACTGGATTGATATTACGCCCGTTGGCAAACTATTGTGGGGTGTTACAACTAACCAAGTAATAAATAATAAAAATATTATTTTCAATTGACTTTACACGATAAGCAGGCTATCCATCGTATCACATAAAAACTTTACAAAAAGTCATGAAATTTTAATTCTTAATGGCAAATTTTTTAATCTTGTGAGTCTCCAACAGTGCAGGATTCGGATTTTTAGCATATATGTATGTTAGAGCGCCCTTAAAAATATTAGAAATTTATAAATTTTTTTATTTGTATAAAAAAAGCACATAAACAGCTGGTGTTCGGACGGTTCATCCATTGTAATTTTCATGCATAACTATATTTTATGTATTCAAATGCTGTTTAGAAACGAAGTTGTAGGATTGTAGGATTCTTTGGTGGAATTTCTTCTATTTACGCTGGCAATTTATTTTTGTTTTTTTTTTTTTTCAAATTTACAACAAAAAAAACTTTTTATTGGTAATGAAAAAGTTTTAAAACATTTAAACAAAATTAAATAAATCAAGCGACGTCAAAGTATACATTTTTATATAAATAATTAAAATTTAAGTTTTGTTCCCGTTTTACATTTAATAATTACATATTATTTTACCTTTTAGATAAATACCGGCAGCAAAATAATTATTAAAATGAAAAAAATCTAATGAGAAAATACCTTTTAAATCCCTTTTCGTCCCTTTTTATTTTTGTTATAACAAATTGTATAAAATTCCATTTTGTTTGTGTACGGAAATATACTTGAAGCAGCATAAGTAAAGAATTGTGTAGACATTATCTTGAAACACCTTTGTCTCTGTCGAAGCATTTATGACTTTTGCTTAGATTTTTCTGTTTCTTCTAACGATATAACAATTTTTTGTTACTGTAGCAACGTTGTTCAAGAAAACTTCCTAATTTTCTTTATACTTTTCTTATTTATTGTGTCCCGACGAAGAGAGAAAATAAAAAAAAAAAAACTTTAATCACATTTACCTTTATTTGATCCAATTACCCAGGCATAATCACGGCATTGTTGGATGTTTAATTAAATTTATTTATTTGCTGTAAGAGAAGTCGATAAACATACAAATCCAATTAAACTCGTAATGATATTTTAATTAATCAAAACTTTAATTATATACAATTATGTAATGCTATGTGTGGTTTAAATAAATAATAAAAAAAAAAATTAAAAAGAAGCATAATGTACTAAACAGAGGGGTTTAAAATACTGTTACACTAAGAAATCTATAATTAAGAAAGAACTGAGCACAGGGAAACTGCCTTAGGGCACAATTTCATGCTGTATGCTGTTAATACATTACATTGATTGATGAAAATTATAAACAATATTATCTTAAATTATATAAGAAAATAAAATTCTAGATATATCTAAACGAAGTTTTGAACTAAGCATCTGATTTCTACAACCTTGATTACAACGAATTGATGCATAGGCTAGGAAAAATATGTTTTTTTCGTTTCTATAATTGAAAATTGGTTTATGACAGAATAAAAATTTTTCATTTTTCTTGTAAAGTTAAGACGTGTAATGAAGTACTGTACTTAGCTTTTTCTAGAACTTCTTTAATTAAGAGCATTTATTAGCATAATCTTGGTAATATTTTAGTTTCTTGCTATACTTTGTCCATTTTTTAACGGTTCTTAAGCATTATTTCATAATTAATTTAATTAATAATAATACTTATCATATAATACTATACATGTATAATTTTTTATATTTTAAAAGATTACACTGAAATTGCAGATTATTCCTGTCATCGAGTGGTTTTTAATTCCGAATTTATAGAAATTTCTTTCGTTTCTTTTCTTTTCTTTATGGGGATCAGATGTTAATAAAAATGAGCTAGGTCTGTTAAAACTAGGTTTGTTTGTCTGTTAAAACCAGCATTAATAAATTATATAATCTAAGAAGTAAATGACGGCTGAATATAAGTTTAGAAAAGTATCGTTAAATAAAATATGCAAATCTATATGGTCTGTATTTTAGATAAAAAAATATTTAATCAATCAATCCTTTTTTCTATATTGTTTCAGGTGGTAAATTATTTTAATAATTTCACTGCTAAATACCAGCATTTTTTAGAAAGCTTTAAAAATGGTTAACAACATCTGAAAAGCACCTTTCTTGATTAGTTTCTTATCAAAACTTGGACAATATAATTGATGACAGCTTTCTAAGTTTCTTTTTTTTTGTAAAGCCATTAGAGAAAATAAAATTACTTTATTTATATATTATTCTATTATTTATTTTTTTATTTATCAAAATTCACGCAATAATCTTCAACGAGACATGCAGAGAAAACTGACAGGTGGAACAAACAGTAAAACGAATATAAGGAGAATCAAAAGAGAATTTAGTATTTTGTTGATGAAATAAAATTTTGAATTTTATTTTTTATTATATTCTTGAAAAGAAAATCATTTCCGTGACATCATTATCAATGAGAAAGACACATTCTTGGGAATTTCATTTTTTTCTTCATCTGATGTATTTTTCTGTTATTTTAGGATGATTTGAAGTTTTTATTTTTGATATTTTTGGTTATATTCCTGCTAAAGTTTTATTTGTTGTTTAAGCATTTGCTGACGCTTTTACTGTCGTTTCTGTTGTCGCTTTAGCTGTTGCTCTCCTTTTAGCAATATAAGTCACTTCAAAAGCATTGTAAGGTATTAAAATAGCTTTTAAAATTGGAAAATTTCTCCAAAAGATGTGAAATAACCACAGAATGAGAAAATTTTTTGTTGATTCGATTGCCTTGTTGTTGGTGATTGTAACGCCAATTACAACACTACTTAAGGCATTTCTCTGTTGTTTAATATTATTTCTTTGTTCAAAACAAAAACAAAACCAAAACCAAAAAAAAAAAAAAAAAATAAATAAAAATAAACAAAAAATAAATTGAATTTTCACTTATTAACTTAAACAATTCTTTAATTTTGTTTACCTTTGTGTTTTGCCTGTTTTTTTGTTGATTGAATTTATTTTAATGTTGTTTTCTGTTCCTCTTATGTTTCTTAAGTGTCATCCCTGATTTCAATCTCATTCCCATATTTTATAACAAAGAAATTAAGGTGAATGAAAAAAAAAAAAAACATAATCTTTTGTTGTTTTACTTCGATCGGTTCATACCTTTGCTTACATTAAATATTTTTCGTGGGTTTGTTTCGTTAAATAAACAACCAAGCAAAAAAATATGACAAAACAATGTGTAACAGACAGCGAAAGTGAAATAAAAGTTCAACAAAAAATTGACAATGAAAAAGGAAGGAAAAGTAAAAATGTTTACAGTCTAACTTTAGGAGGAATTTAAATTAAATTTTTATTTTAAAAAAAAAAAGAAAATTTTCTTTTTTCATTTTGTTGAAGTTAAAAATTATTGACAAAATGACTGTTAAAAAACCAACAATTTTTCTCCAACCTCTTATCAAAGAACAAAAAGAATAAAAAATTATATCAAATAAAGGTAAACTTTGTTTTTGTTGTTTTCTTGTTGAGTTCAGCTCAGTTGCGTTGAGATGGGCTAACAAAATTATTCAAAAAATAAAAGCCAACAAAAGATTATGTTTTAATCCCTAAGATCATAAAAAATATAATGTTTGTTGCTATAACAACAATAATAGTCAATAAGATGACAGACGAGTGGTCAAGACCCATCTATATTTGTAAACAAACAAAAGGAAAGAAGAAATTCATGAGGTCGAATCGTCTTATATATTGTGATACAAACAAGCAAATTTAAATTCTTTGTAAAACCCAGGTAAACACCATTATTATCAACTGGCCAAAGTTAAATGAAAGAATACACAAGTTCAAAGTGTCATGGTTAATAATAAAAGAAAACATATAACGACAGCGTTTAAATGCAGCATTCGATCCCTGGTTAGTTCGATTACATGTTATGGGATTAAGACAGCAACAAACAAATGGTTTTTATATCTATTTATATTTCTGCTAATAACTACAATAACATAGAGTGAAGTACAATAACAGTAATAATAATAAACTTTCCTCGAATATTTGCTTTTTGCTGCCTTCATGTTTGTTTGAAAGAAAATTTATTTTACTTACTTTGACATGACATGAAATAATTTTCCTTGTTATTCGATATTCTCGTTATAATTTTCATTATTATTTCTCTATATTGTCTTGTCTTTTATTTATTAACGAAAATTCTAATGTTATTAGCTTTGTTCCGCTGCTACCAGCTATACCGCTGAGTTTAATTTCATTCCGTGCTACCGCTGGGTGGTTTTATCACTTCTGTTTAACTTCTTCTTTGTTTTTTTTTTTAATTTTTTTTTTTATAGCAATACTTACACGATCAATTATAATTATTGTGAGAGGGAAAGAAATAGTTTCCTTTATCTTTTCAACTTATATCACACGCACAGTTGATTATTTAGGCAAAGTTGATTGAAAATTATGTTAAGCATAATGACGTTTTTTTTCTTCTTCAATTTATTGCAAATATTAACGGAAAAATATTTCTAATAAAATTAGATTCTTTATCGAGATGGTTATGTCCTATTTTCTCATTTGTTATATATAACATATTCTAATGAAAATGCTGGACAAGTAAATTTTCGTCGCATCTCCAATTACTTAAATGAAGTAATTTGCTAGACTGATATTCAATCGAAATGTATAAATTAGTAAGACCTTTGTGACATTTTTTAGTAACCATTCAAAGGACTATTTCTATGAAGTTGAATCAACAGGACGAACGTTATTTCTTGGTATTTTTTTTTTGTTCTATTTTCTATTGCGTGCACCAACATTTATTCAATGTATTTCCATTTATTTAGTTATCATAGTAATTGTAAGCCGAAGTAAATTTAGCGATAAAAATTAATATAATACTGGTAGACTGTTGTTAAGAAATAGAAAAAAAGTTTTTCCAACATATTTACTCACTTCGGTGTGTTGTGGGTTGGTGGAAATGTTTGGTTATGTGGTTTGGGCTGTGGTATAGAAATACTAATCAAACGAAAATATTCTATTCAACAGAAACCGCATTACATCGCGTTATTAAAAACAATTGAAACAACTTCAACTAGTGGTTTTACCATTTTTAAACTTGTTAAACGTTTTTAAACATTAATAATGTATTCGTTTTACTAATTTAATTTCATGTTATGGTACTTAAGTTTTAAGACAATGGTGGGCGGGGGTTGGGTGAAACCAATTAATCGTGTTTTATGTTATTGATTTTATGTTACGCTGTTATTTTATTCTGAATTCAACAAGTTCCATTTAATTTCATTTCTGTTTCCATATTAAAGCAACGTCGAAAGCTCTATCTTTTTTTTCGTTTGGAATAAAATTTGATTTATTCACATTTCGTTCGATAATGCTAAATTTACTATCTTGTTGTGATCAATATGAGATATACGTCAATAGCAGCAGAGAACATATGAAAGAGCGCCACATCCTTCCTGGAAATAAAATTATAAACGAGAATCTTTGGAGAAAGGGTGTATGCTATAGCAGTGATTTTATATTATTTGTAATATTGAATGAGTTAAAAGGGGTGACAGCGAAGATCAATGTTTCTAATAATTTATTTTTAGAATATTACATATACCTGGTCTTGCTCAAGAACTAAAATAATACTTTGGTTTGGATTTTCTATTATTTTGCTGATTGGTTTTGATCGGAAACAAATACAGTAAATACGTATAGTCTAATTGCTAATTTACAGGGTCTAAAGCTTTTAGATAAAAATAATAACGAAAATTTAAAGTAATTTTCCATAAATTTACCGCTAAATATGTTATTATTTATGGTGTGTTGTTCCCCCGAATGTACACAGAATTCAACAGGCAATCATTGCAAATAGAATATGATACGCTGTAAGCTTTGTTTGTTTTACTTCACAAAACAACTTTATCTAATTTTTGTTTGTTTGTTTGTTGATAATTTGAGTTCAATAAGTTTTTCGTGCTCAATCAGAATGGCTTTTGTTTGTTTAATCCGTGTAATTTTGCTTCAGTAACGATGGTTAATTTGTTAGATTTTCGCTGCAGTTTATTGATTATTTCGTATTTCAGAAACATAATTAATTTTTTATTTCAAATGTAAAAAATTTTTTAAACATTTTAATTAACTTTTGGTTTTTGAAGTCATTTCTCTAGTATGATTGATGGATATTTTCGTATTTGTTTTGCTAAACAGTTTTTTACTTTGTTAATATTATGATGACGTTTAGTTTGACTGAATTTTACTGGATCATATCTGATGATTGACGCTAGCTGATTTGTTATTTTGTAACTGAATTTTACCTTTATACGTTTTTATGAAATTTAAAAATAAAAATTTTATAAACATGCATTAAAAATTTAAAAATTCATTTAATTCACATAAAAATAATCGCAAAAAATGAGATGGAAGTCATGCATCATAGTCTGTAATATTCTATGCTTGCAGTGGTCGGTGCTGCTCTATACTTAAATGAAGGAAAAAATACTAAAATTAAAAATATTAAATAATATATATTTGCTGACGGAAAGTGTAATCAAAAAAAGCAGATCGCACACATTTGTAATGAAAATAAATTAATAGGAAAAATGTTTACAAAACAATCAGTAAAATTAATTAAATAATAAAAACAACAAGTAACCAAACAACAGAACACTCACTATTCCCCCTAAACAATATAATAAATTAATTAAAATTGTTAATAGAAAGCAGGAGAAAAGCTTCGTTTATTTTTTGCTTTTGTTTTTAATTAAAATTTTAGAAATTCGGTGTGTTGAGTAGAGAGAATTAAAAATATATTTTCGTTTGACTTAATAAATGTCGCAACAGGAATTGAAATGTTGCTAAGTGACCATGATGTTGCTAAGTGACCACAGAATATGATTTTTGAAATTAAAATTTTATTCTCTGGTTTTGTGGTTTTAATTTGGTTTTTGATACAACTTTCCTGGTTTTTCAAATAATTTCCTATATAACTTTGTGTTCCATGAAAAATGAAAAATCAAATTGATAAACAACTCGCTGAGTTGTTGGCAGTAAAATAATTGCTGGTAAACTATCATGTCTATAGCATACAACAGTGAAACACTTGCAATTACTTATTCGTTTTCCATTTAAAAATTAATTTAAATGTAGCATGAGTTTCGGGTTTTACGACTCATGCCCCCATTCTTAATAAATTTATTAAAAAAAAAAAATATCTGATAAATAAGCAGAATTTTCACATTGATACTTCGCAATATTTGATCTAAAATCAGGGTATCTATACAGTGTATACACTATACATCCCTGAATTATTTGTAAAAGCTTCTGATATCACAAATAGATTCAAATCGTAATATATAAAAGATTTTTGTATGCATTTACATAGATTAACGGATAGTTAAAAATTAACATTATGAAATTTTTAATTTAATTATGGAAAATTTTATCATTAAAAAAAAAAAAAAAAAAAATGATTCTCTAGAAATTCAGTTAACAAAATGCAATTAAAACTTCCACAAAATGATAACATTTCACCCATTTTTTCTTAACCTCTCGTTTTTGGTTAATTAATAAATTTTAATAACAATTTTACTTGTTTTCCATTCAGTAAACATTTTTAATTAATTTCCAATAAATTGTGGTATTTCTCTATATGCATATTAACATATTTATTATGTCCGATAATAATTACTTGTCATTTGGCTTGAGATAAAAAAATTAGAATAAAAAAGTGAAAACGTACCCGGGGGAGGAATGGGGGGAGGTGTTTCACATGTTTTTTTTTT
The DNA here is from genome assembly GCA_961205885.1 of Ptychoptera albimana. Classification (NCBI taxonomy): domain Eukaryota; kingdom Metazoa; phylum Arthropoda; class Insecta; order Diptera; family Ptychopteridae; genus Ptychoptera; species Ptychoptera albimana. Next base: position 22,065,325 of record OY540803.1, read on the forward strand.
TAATTTTTATTTATTTCTCAATTAACTTTTATTATGTGCAAACAAAAACAACTTTATGCGCCTGTCAATATTTATGGCTATGGATTTACGGTTTGGTTGCTTTTAATGCATGATTAGATGGTGAGAAGCAATCACGATGACCTATGGTAGTAAAATAAAAAGATTTTAAACATAATAATTGTTTAATACTCTGTTATCGCTATTCGAGTAATTCAGTGATGTCAATCAATTAATTCTTTTTTTTTGTTATTTCAAGTTATTTAATTAAAGAGAAAAATCTACATGATTCATATGTTAGTTGTTTAGTGATGAATTAATGAAATTTGAATGAACGTAGGTGATCAGTTTTTGGAGCTTTTGTACCTGGAATAGATAGTTTACTTTTATCTACGTGGAGAAACTTTTCTATTATAAAATTGATGATTCCATTGTAACTACAGCACTCAATTTTATTTTTTGACTTAGTTTTTTTCAAACATTTCGTTGTTTCCACTATATAAAATTATTATTAATCAATTAAATCCATATGGTTTATGTTTTTTTGAATAAATAACTAAATAAATAACCAAAACGATTTTTTAATTATTTTACTTTCCTGTGTATTATGTTCACATTACCATAAATATTCCGAACAAATGCAAAAATAAAAAAAAAAAATTAAAATTTCGCTCCAAGCTAAAACAATTATCAACATTCATAATTATTTCGTGGTTTAGTTAGTATTTTGTGGTTTAATTATTATTATTCAACATTTACCTTTGCCACATTTTTATGCTTAATTCCACTAATAAATGTATTGCATCTCCCCTTCAAAAATACTAACCACCCGTTTAATTTATTTTTATTTATTTATTAACAGAAAATATTTAATTTAACTAATCTTATCATATTTACATTCTATGTTATCTAATTATTTACTTAATGTAAATTTTAATAATAAATAAAAGAAAAAAAAAGAATATTTATTTCTACCTTGTTTACCTTGTTTCCCACCTTATTGCATATACGTTTCGTCACATTTTTATGGCAGTTTACTGTATTTGTATTTGTATTTGTTACAAAAATTATAGTTTACTAATTTTACTGTTTATTATTTCAATAAATCGATAATAAAATAATAATAATAATACTAAAAAAATAATAATAAATAAAAAACTGTATATATACAAAAATTGATAAGATTTAAGTATTTAATCCTAAATAAATGAAATAAACATGAACACATGGGGGGGAGGTGAGAGAATAACTTCAAGTCATTAAATAAAAAATATTGTTACAGCGAATGTTACCTGTTTTGTAACAATGAGAAATGATTATCAATTATTTAAAACAGTACGACTCATTTTAAGAGAATGGCGAAACAAAAAAAAATTAATTTTTGTTATACGAATTTAGATTATTTTTTTTACAAACCATAAATAAATATATCGTCGCCTAGATTTGTTGTATCTATGACGTGTGATCTGTGTACTAATTAAATAAATTTTCTTCCCATTTTCAACAGTGACAAATAAGAAGTAAAATAAAAATCAATAAATTTGCAATTGAAAAATGCGCAGCAAAGGGGAAACGAAAAAAAAAAGAAAAAATTCCATAAAACCCGGCGGGTGATGATTATAAAAGAAGACAAAATGTGTCTTACACTCAAAAGGTGAATAATAATAATAAAAGAATACAAAAAATCGTTCGTCAATATGGCGCCAAAAAATATTATTCAGCACCCCCAGCATTTGTCTCTGCATACTATTTTATATTTCTCACTTTCATTTTCTTTTATTCATTGCCTTTTCTATTAGATTAAACTAATTAATTGATTTGCACGTTTGACGTGGCGTGTGACAGTTACAAACTTTTCTTTTTTGCTAGCTTTGCGATTGTCTTTTGGATGAAGCAAATAACAGAAAAAAAAAATTAGAAAATGCTGTTAAATCATGGCAATAGAATCGTGAACCTCATGTATTTGTGTCACCCATGAGTAAACTTGTAACATCGATGATTATTGCATTTAGTATTGTTGGCTGGGGGAGAAAATTGTATTTGTACCGTAATACGCTGTTCTTGGATTAAATATTTAAAGAAATAAAACGGTAAGAAAAGAATAAGAAAACCTTAAGATGAATTGATCTGAACGGATGTTTTTCTTAGCGCGGAAAATCCAACGATTATAGCTAAGAGTATACAAACGAATGCCAAAATTATAACAGCGACGGATATTGATTCTTATAGCAATATTTTTTATTTATTTTTATATCTTTTGCTTTGCTTCCATTTCACATTAACATCCAATTCTACTTTGGTCGTTTTCCCTTTTCCTATTTTGTTGCTTAAATGAAGATTTATTTGACGTGATGTGGGCGGTAGAGATTATTATTTGGTTAGACTTAGACTTAGACTTTGGTTATGGTACTATTCCATATTTATTACATATGGTTCATATAATTATATCTCCATCTAATCCGTACATCATATATAAACTTAATAGTAATTAGGTTAATCGCCAAACAATAATTACATTATTTTTTTTTGTTTTTCTATCAAAGTTACAAACCTTTCTTGCTGACGTTTTCGTTACTCAATACAAATTTGTCAGTGTGTAACTTATAAATGCTTTAAACGTTGTCAATGTTGTTAATACTTTAATAATCAAAAAAAAAAAAAAAAATTAAACCCCAGTACATAATTCCTTGTATTAATTTCAAGGTGTGCAAATTAAAAATAATATTCTTAACTCATTATCAAGTCTTGAAGTTATGATTAAAGTTTAATAATAATAAAAAAAAGTGTTAAATGTCACCAGTTAACTTACAATTAAATTAAATCGAATAAATTACACAAAATCATTTTTTTTTTCTAAACTTTCGAATACGATGGAAAGTATATTTAATAATGATTTACTCGAGTTAATTTCTAAGGTTTCAGCATTTTTATATCAAATTTCATACTTTGTTTCTTCTGCTTCTTCTTGTTTAAATACAAATTGTGTTGGATTTATAACGCCTTTTGGTAAAACCATAAAAAACGACATTATTGGCAACAGTAGCCAAACATGTATTACTTGGCAAATAATTTGTTGTCTTTTCCTATTAACACTGATGCATGAATTTGTAAATATGTGTTTTTAGGGGCGCAACAGGTTACAAACACTTTGCAAGATCAACATAAATTGTTTGTACTAGTTGCTGTTGGAAAATGAAAACTAAAACTAGTGAAAATTTTTCAGTATTTTAATATTGTCAAAATATGAGGTGTGATAAAGGTCACTGAATGCTGTGGATAGAAATTTAATAACAATACCAAATCGGAAACAATGAGAACAATGTGATTAATTGGATTTTTGTTCAACGAAAAACCTTTTGTTTATCTCGCACTGGATACCTTTTCACTTCTTCCCCTTTTATTTTAATTTTACCTACTTTAACAATGTTATTATTGTTTTACCTTTTGCCATGGCGATATATGTTACAAGGAAAAAAACTAACAAATTTTCAATTGAATGAATTTGTTTCATAGGAGAACCAACATAATATTGCAATTTTAGTTTAATGAAACAAAATCCGAAAATCGGATTTTGTACGTTTTGTTTCTATCGTAAAGATAAACATCACAAGTATAAAATTTCCGAGTTTATAAAATTTACTTAAAATTGTTAAATAAACATTAACAACTTTGTACAGGGATTGTCTGAAATAAATTACTACACTAAAGCAGCAAAAAAAAAAAAAAAAAAAAATTAAAAATATCACCTCCTAATACGCAATTTTTTTTTATTTTGTAAATGGGAAAATTTTATTTTTTTAACGGTTGTCCTCTATAATTTATTTATTTTAATTTTTGTTTTTTACTTTTTACCTGATATTTACCGTCTAGTAAGTCGTTTCTTTTATTCAACATTAATTTATTTCATTATAATTAGTCAAAATGAACTAAAACAAAATTACCAACTCCATGAACTGCTAACTGATTGTTACTCGTTGATTTCCAACTGATGGTAATTGCAGATTTTTCTTTTTTTATTGTTAATTAGTTTAATTAATAAATGTTCAAATGTTAAAATATTAAAAAAAAAAAAAAAAAAACTTTTTTATATAATTTCCACTTGTTAACTCAGAAACTGCATGATGAGAATTTTAATTTTTTTAAATTTGGAAATTATTTTTGTAATTATTGTGTCCTGTTGGCGAAAATTGTGCTTTTCGTACAAAGTAAAGAAAAACGTAAAAAGTTTTCTATATATTTCTACGCTTAAGCTACAATTCATAAATGTTTGTTTGATCTGGTTAGTGATTTTATAAACAAAAAAAACAAACACAGGAAAGATCAGCATTAAACTTATAGAAATCAATCGAAACTACTTGGGAATATGTAAACAAAGAAAAAACATAGTGAACAAATAATAACCACGACTAGTTATCATGATTAGAAAGTTTTGTGCTATTTATAACATAATTATAGTTGAACAATTGTTTAATGAAATAATTTAACTTTATTATTAATTTTACAGGATGTTGGGCGGTGTAGCTGGACGTCATATGTCAACGAGGAGGCGTGGTTCATCGCCAATGGTACGCTTAGGCAATTTAAACATATTACTTGAAGATGGACAAATTGTACCTAGGATACCAACGCGACGGAGGCGTGCGGTTACTACAAGCGATCACAAAAGCTGTGCTCTTATACAAACTCGTCTCAAACTTGGCGACATCATGTAAGAAAATATAATTTTTTTAAATTTCTTGTTTTCAATTATTAGTATTATTAAAAAAAAAAAACATTAAGCAAAACACCGCTTTTTTTCTTTGTAAAGAATAAAGCACTATCATAAACACAGTTGTCGTTATTACAAAAAAGAAACTTTTTAATATCGTTTATGTTAGGAGTAAAAAAAAAAAAAATACATAAATAAATAAAAAAAACTTTACGTTTGTTAACTTTGTTTATTTAATAAACAGAGCAGCAGCGACAACAATAATGCAATAAAAAAAAAAATAATAAAATTTCATTTGTATATAATATACTTTATTACATGGCAAATATATCATTGAAAATGAGTAACGATAGTAAGCAACAAATTATCAACAAGTTAGTTAGTGCTTATCCACTTTCACAATTTCCTTTTGTATAAATCATTGCAGTAATTTACCACAAACAAAGTGTGTCTTTGCTATTTGGTAATTTTCCACAATATTACAATTTTTAAACTTTTTATAACACAATTATTTTATAGCAGTTTAATAAACTTAACGAAAACACATTCTTTGATAAAAATATATAACGAACATTCGCTTTAGAATATTTATCCAAGATAAACACCTAATAATAATAACACCCTTATACAAAAATTACTCTCTGTAGCTGTCACCTGTAGCAAACAAATTGAAAATTGTTGTACGCAAAGGACACGTGTATTGGAATGTCGATTTGTTTATTTTTAAAAAAATAACAAAAACGACATTGCATGCTGAGGATATTAGATTTCATAATTTATTTAACTTTTCTTTCGGATTTATTTCTCTTCTACATTTTTTTTTATTTTTATTTTAATTAAAAACACTTTTGAAACGCCTGATAATAGTTTTTTTTTTGTCTTCTTCAAAGATAAGACAAAAATCGATATTATAATAAAAATTAATAAATAAAAGCAAACAAAAATTTTATTTTTTATTGAACCGCTAAACAACGGCCTCCTGCTCGTTTTGCTAGAAAATTAATAAATTCTTCTTTTGGTAGTGCTTTTTATTCGCTTTCGAATCGTCAAGTCATACTGTGAAATCGATAAGGAAGTTCGTCGAACTGTTAAGCGGCATATCTAGCTCCAATTTATTTATGCTGGCTTTATATGCTCAAGAATAATCAGTATCGGAGGGGCTCGTATTGTTGCAGATAAAATAGAGAAGTTTGTATGTTTACCTATGCAGTAGCCTAAGCTAACAGTCGCTAGTGTAAAGCTTAATGAAAGTGTCTAATTTAATAATAAATTATTCCCCACATTTTATTAATCATTTATTATTTGCTTGACGAAATTTAAATGGAAAAAGTGAAATGAAATTATTAATAACGGCGTTCCTCCTTTAAAGTCTTTCAACCCTCCCAAATAATAATAATTATTTTATTATTATTATTACTAATATTTTTATCGTCACTGTTATTTTTATTTTTAATTTTATTATTATTCGATTTAATGAATAATAAATTTATGAATTATTGTTATTTGTTTGGTTTTTGGTGTTTTTTTTTTTTTTTTTAATGACGGTTGTTGTTGTAGTTTTGTTGCTAACATTATGGTTACCATTCACGGGGCTGTTTCGAAAACAATAGATTCTTACTGTAGTTTGAGGTATTATTCTATAATTTTTTTTTGAGTTGATTTTTTGTTTTCTTTCAATATTATTGAACTTTTGTCGCCTTTGAAAAATTTATCGTTTCTTTGCTTTGATAGAAGTTATTATAGGTCAAGTAATGAATGTCGTTTAAAACTATTTTAATTTGTCGTTTTGTTGCTGAGGGTCATAGTTTGTCTGATTTTTTTTTTAGTTTCGATTTTCGCTACACATTTACATGATAAGTGCATCAAAAGAATTTTTACGAATAAGCTTTAATGTGTAGCCTACTTAAAGCTTATTTATATTTTTAATTTTTTTAATTTTTATTAACATTTATTATTAAAGAGATAACGAAGCGAAAGGTTTAAATGCAATAATAATAATTATAATAATAAGAAAAAAAGTAGAAGAAAACAATTGACATTGACTTGCTTGGTTTAACAATAAAACAAATTGGAATGAGACGATTGATGCTGAAAATATCAAGTCGCTTTGACATAGTTTTTAACTTAATTATAAAAGCTAATTAAACACAAACTGAACAAAAGTGTAATAAAGAGAAGTACATTTCAGCCATATGATTGATTTGCGAGGATTTCGTGGGGGTAGCGATAATAAATAAAATAAAATAAAATTAATAAAAGGTCAAGTGTACGACAGTACGACACTTATATGAGTTTTTTTTTTCATTTATGCTTATTTCATTTTAGAGACACTAAGAATTTATTTTTTGTCAATTTGATTTTTAAAAATTTTAATTGATTTCACTTAATTGAAATAATAATTTAGCGATTTTAAGTGCTTTTCGGATTGTTTTTGCACCAACACCAGCACATATATACACACTCAGCCAGGCTTATTTATTTCTTCATGAAAGAAGTTAGGAATTCTAAGAAAAACAAACGAAAGCTCATGCAGTAGCAGCTAAATTACTTAACATCTACGGCATGGCAAGAAGCTTTTTCTCTTCTCAATAGAATGTACCTTTCATATCCACACTCTTTAAGTGATCCGTTTACATTGTTTTTGTTAACGTTAAAGATGAATAAAAAAAAATCAAACAAAAAAAAATTGCGTAATTCTCTCACCGCTCAGTGTAAACGTAAATAAAAATAAAAATAAAAACAAAACATAGGGAAATAAGAAGTTTTTTACGCATCGCAGTTATTTTGTGGAGAAGGAGAGAATCAAAACCGTTTTTTAGTGGGGCTTTTTTACATTTGATAACATTACCATTATTGTGCTCCCTCCAAAATCGTGTTATCTGTGACTTAGTTGAAGTGGAGGAACTGTAAATGAGAAATGTTAATCAAAGAAACTGTTTTGGTATCAATTACCGGGTGTCTTTTCCCCTAATCATTTGGACAAAATGATTATTTAAATATAATCGGCTGACGTATGCCCGACAATGGCGCTACCGACAGCATAGAGTCAAATATTTAAGTACTTTCTCAATCTTAAAGCTTTTTTTGTTTTGTTGTTCATTTCGTATTCGTACTTTTTTTCCCAACATAATGCGCAAGTTTATCAATTGATATACGTATGTCCAACTCCTACCCTCTTTTTATGCACCAACACTTTGTTAGATAAACAACATTTACATAGTATGAATAGTACAACGTCACCTAAATTTTTTGTAAAATAAAGTACAAAAAAAAAAAAATAAAAAATATAAATAAAATAAAAATATAAATAAAAAAACATCAAAATCAAAAGGTTTCTCCTTTTTCATAGAAAAAGTTTAATCAAGGGGCAATTAGAATTATTTCTCTACGTTGTCATTAGCGCCAATACTGGCCACGGTTAACGAGTGAAATATTCGCGCTCTTTCATTGCTTGCGTCAAATACTTGATAGTTATTCGCGTTTGGGTTAGAATTTAAAAAAGAAAAGCAAAGAAGAAAAAATATTATTATTAAGTATAAGGAATAGAATTCAAGAAACATTTAAGGACTATAATATTTAATAATAGAAAATCTAAGCAAAAGCTGTATTAGAGTTCGTAAACAAATGTTTTTTATCTTCTAAAAAGTGAGTGTTCAAACCCAAAGCAAAGTAAAGACCAAGCAGAAGAAGCAAAAGAAAAAAGAAAAACGCAAAGGAATGTGTAATTATCGAGCAGAAAAAAAAAGTCTTTTTTTTAATTAAATAATAAATAAACGAATAGTATAGTCAGTAGGCAAAAGCTTTAAAAAAAAAGAAAAAGTGAAAAAAAAAAAACGCAAAGATATTGAAAAATGAAGAATTTTTTTTCAAAATTCTAATTTTAATCAATAAAAAGTTTTTCCCTTCGTATGTGTGACAGTGTGAATGTGTAGAAATGAACTTTTTATTCTTGTGGTTCAAGAAAAAATAAATAAATAAATATAATATTAATATCCTATCTAAAATCTATACAATGAAATTGGAAAATTTATTCAAACAGAAAAATTAATTAATTAGGAATGAAAAAGTTTTAAATTTTTTATTTATTATTTTTTTTTTTTGCTTGCGGTTACTAAGCTTTTTCTTTTCATTTTTTTTGTGGTTGAGAAACGGTTGAAAATTAAAAAAAAAAAAAATGTGAAAAGAGAAGACGGTGGTACGATTTTTCCCTATAATTTGGGGTAGATGAGCGTGTGTGCGTGAAAATATTTTTTATTCAAATTGTATTGAATGTGGGCAACTTTCTCACATAGCTAGTGTTCCAGTGTATACAGTTGGAGAACTGTTGTACTGTGTGCCGTGTTGTTGAGTATGGTTGAGTGAGCGAATGTTCTGTATTTTTTTTTTTTTGCTGCTGCTGCTGCAATGATCCTTTGACAATAAAATAATAAAATAGAATAAAAATTAATTAATTTATTTTCAAGTCGGCTATTATATGCATATATATATAAATATTTTATTTTTCGGTGGATTGTTATCGGTTTTAATAAAAGTGCAAATAATAATAAAAATTAAGGAAAATAAATGAAAAAAAAAAAGAAAATTATAAATTATTATTAATGATTAAAACAAAATAAATTCAAACTTTATTGTGCTTTTTTCAGTGTGTTAAAGCTTTTAAATTATTATTTTTCGGTTTCTCTCAATATTACTCTCTCTTGTTTTTTTTTTATATTTTTTTTTGGTGTCCATTTTTTTTTTTTTTTAATTTTATTTTTTCTTTTTTTTTTATATATTTTGTGTGCTAGAGGACTAACATTTAATGAAAGTTTCTTTTAAATCGGTTTTTGTTTCTTCCTTTAATAAAAGTTTTTTTTCTTTATTTTTTGAAATATAATTAGGAAATTATAGTAAGGTGGCAACACTGTAGGTTTTTTAATTTTATGTATTTTTTGCTTGCTTGTGCTTTGTGGGACTTAGTATAGGAATAGTGTGAGCTTTTTTTTTTTTTTTTTTGTTTGTTACGTTAGATGATTTTCAAGACTATTTATCCGATAAAAATATTTTTTTAAAAAGCTTTTAAGTGGTTTTTAGTCGTTAGATAAGCTAATTATACAGGAAAAACGAACAAAACCTTTAATAATTTTGTGTCTTATTCATGTGTTTTTTTTAATTTTTTTTTTTTTTTATAAAACAGGATAAACTATAAATATAACAAATCAACGCAATTGATTAATTAAAACAAAACCAAAATAAAAACAAAATAATCAAAAAGGATTAAAAAGTGGATAAAACATTAGTGGGTTGTTTGTGTGTTATTTTATTTTTTGTTCTTTGTTCCTTACATTTCCAATTTTTTTTTTCCGTTCTCATTTTGTGTTTTTTTTTTTTTTTTTTTAATATGATAGTGTGATTTTAAGTGGACTTTTTTAAGTAAGAAACCCCCAAAAAGTTAATAAAAAAATAATTAAATAATAGTAATACGGATTTATTTTTATTACATTTTGTACGCGCGAGTGTGTAGTTCTGTGTAATCTAAGTTTTTAGTTTTTTTTTTTTTTAGTGATTCCAATGAGAAAAAGTTTAATTAAATATTAATAAAAGGATAGCGAAAATAAAATCCTCGTCATTGTAGAAGTTTTTTCTTTTAGTATTTCGTTGTTGTTATTACTTTTTTTTTTGGTATAACCTCAAAACCTAAGAAAATTTTAAATACAAAAGGAAAAAGCATAGATAACGAAAAATAATTAATTAATTAATTAAATAACAAAAGATATAATAAAGGAAAGGCTAGATAACAAAAAAAAAAAAAAAAAAAAAAAAAACAGTAAATAAAACTTTTAAGGGATGTGCACTGTTGGACAAATGAGTACGATTTACTTGGAGTAACCAATATGGCCGAGCGGTCGTCATATAATAGCTTGAATTTGGCATTACTGACGGTGGGTACACAAAAAAATAAAAAAATTACAAAAAACAAAAACATATTATTAAATTTTAATCCTAACTCTAAACAGAGCGATAAAATTAAATTCTCAGTAAAAGGATTAATTTTATTTTATTGGTTTTTAAGGATTTATTTCAAACTGAATTAATTCATGGACTAATGATTAAGAAAAATATTTTTAATTTTTGTTTGTCAATTGGTGTCAAAAACGGTCACTTAAGCGAAATTTATGGGCAAATTATCCGTAATTACCACGTCGCTTCTATGAAATATTAAATAAATTTATTGTTTTTTTTTTTTATATTCAAATTGAAAATTTCATACCATTGGTATGTGAATTATTTTAAGGATTCAGCCGGTTGTTAATCTGTTTGTACAGTTGTTTTAGTTTTTCATTTTTCCTTATCATTCATTTTCTGTTTCAAAAAATTATTACTGAAAATAAAATTTAAGATTCATTATGGTGTTTTTGTTTGTACAGCTTTTTCCATTCACTTTTGCTACCAAACTTTTTATTTATTTAAGTTTTTTTTATTTATTAAATTTTTATTATTTATAACAAAATGTGTACGTTGTGTGTTAGTGTTTATGGATATTATTCGATAAAACAGACGAAACGTACAAAAAGCTTAAAAGTTTTTCGGTTGTTTTTTTTTTTATTATTTTTTATTATTTTGCCCTTAAATGGGAAACTAGGAAAAGCAGATACACATACACGCACATACACGAATGAATTGAATTTTTGTGTGTTTTTCCTCTGTTGTTTTGTAATGTTTAAATAATTACAGAGGAATAAATAAAAAAGCAGCAGAGAAATGAAACAAAAATAAAAACGAACAAATCGATTAAATATTAATTTAAAAAGAAAAAAAATAAAAATATATTTATATAAATTTCTCCGCAATTGTGGGCTTTATTTCATTGCATGACGTGTCTACTGATTTTTTTTCCCAATAATTAATATTTAAATAAAACCGAAGTTTTTTATAGAATATAAAATAAATAAAAAAACCATCGTTTAGCTGAATTTCAAAAAATAAATGATTGTGATAAGAGTGCATTGTCCGCAATTTTGTCAATTTAAAGAGGCGAATAAAAAACAGATGACATAATTAGACTGAAAATAAACAAAAAATTTAAATTAATTCTCATCATTTATCGCTTTTAAATTTTTTTTGTTTTTGTCACTCAACAAAAACGGAAAAAATTGAGAGAGGAAAAATAGAAAAATCTTTATGCATTGGCACGTGATTTACAATTTACCAGGCGCCTCCATTACATGCCAACAGTGCAGTCTACATTTTGGCAAATTTTTATTTTTCTTGCTTCTTTTCTTTAACTTATTTCTATCTTATTGTTGGGGAGTTTGGGTTTTTTTTTAATGTGGTTCTGTTGTTTTAATTGAAACATGATTTTACCATGACTAGCTTTTAAGGGTTTGATTTCTTTGTTTTAAATTTCAAATATAATTTGTTGTATAGTGGCAGTGTTTCTAGTTTATTTAATTTTAATTTCTTCAATTTTTATTTAATGTAGTTGTATGCAATTTTCTATTAGTGAGTGATTTGAAAAGGAAATTCAATTAACTCACATTAAAGTGCATTAGATATTTATTGATGAGAAATAAACAAAATTGCTTGTCACAAATAATGCCGACGAATAATATTTGAAATAAATTTTTTAATGAAATATATTTTATGTGTAAGTTGACGTTATTTAATTTGTTTGTAGGTAGCATTCAATGTGTAACATGAAACTTTATTTGAATTAAAAGCTGATCAAAGGAAGCTTTTTGTACAAATTGAATAAGCTATAACTAAACTACAGTAACGTGAGATTTCTTTATATGTATAAGGTTTTATTTCGACATTGCTAGTTTTGTTTTTGAAAGTACTTGATAGTTAATTGGCATCGTAGCATTCCGTAAACTTATCGAACATTTCTTACCTAGTCTTTGCTATAAACCATTATTATCATTATTTTACACGAAATACTAACATCATGTTTTTAATAATTTACACTTTTCAAGGAATCCACTCTAATATGGAGTTTTTTTTAGCACATTTTCATACGTGATGAAAATTTAAAATAGCGAATGTATACTACCATCGGGAAACTATCCTTGTCTCCTCTTTGTGTTATATTCTTTCATCCTTGATAAACGATTATTAAAAATTGTATATCAACTTGAACCATTTATTGGTTTTTTTTCGCCATCAAATCAATTCAAATTTCCTATATGATGATTAAAATCAGAAAAACAAATTTTTATTATTGAATTATTGATGGTATCCTGATCTTTAAAATGATTATCCTGCTTCTAGTAATTTATTTTTTAACTTTTTTTCAAATGAGCATTTAAAACAGCATTTAGTGGAACGATGCATACTTCCGGACAGTTGTTTTTATTTTCTAATTATCTGTTGGAAATATTGATTTAATAAGCTTTAAAAAAAATTCACACGTTAGATTTTCTATTTTATTTTTTTTTTAATATCGCAAAAAATTATTGGAACAGATTATGAATTAACGGAAAAGCATAATTGAATTGAGTAACAAAAAGTAAATAAAAGAAATTAATTATTGTTTTGTTTCAAGAAAAATGATATTAAAATTCTATGCTGTCGCATTATTATAATTTTTAATAAATAGAGAGAAAAGCTTTTATTGTTTAAAACAAACAAAGTAGAAAATTTATTTGAATTTTTATTTTATTAAAAGGAAAAACAAAAAAAAATAAAAATAAAAATTGATTTACAATTTTCAATGTACAATTGACAAGCCACACAATCAAAAGCTTATTTTGTAGTTTTATTATATATTTGTTATGTACGCTGTTGTTGTGGTTTTTAGTATATTTCAACGTGCATTCATATTCTATTGGGAGTTTATTGAATTTTTTTTTGTTACGGTTTTTACATGGTTAACTGGTTTGGTTTGTTTCTCTGCTAATACAGAAAAAAAAAATTTTTTGTTGTTATTTTATTATTATTATTATTATTATTATCGTAATTTGTGTGGTTGTGTTTTTATCAATTAATTTATGAAATTAAAAAGTAAAATAATAGGGCATTGGTGAGAATTTATTATTTTTAGGTCGAGTGGATTTTTAATTTACAAATCTATTCTTAAAATGATTTTTTTTTTTGTATTCTATTGATTATTATGCCATATCTAAGTAGAAAGTTTTGGAAAAAAAGCATGAAATAACCATTTAAGATATTTAAAGGCGGAATCTCTTTTAACACTGTCAAAATCAAACGACGTTATGAAGTTTTAGTAACTTCAGGCGCAAAAATGTTGTTTAATCATAGTCGTAAAGCTTTTATTGATTTAATTTAACCCATAGACATTGTTTGGGGATTTTAACCACACGTAAATACTTGTTTAAAAATAATTTTAGTACTAAAAAGAAAAAAAATCAATAATAACTGGTTCAATACATCAATACATAAAATGCCCATTGATATTTAATATAATAATTATAATCTAGAAAATATAAAAATAATAAATTTTTTTTGCTCTAAATATGAATTAATATTATAATAATCTGTGATCATATTCACTTAACATCAATTATTAGTATTATTAACGCTTTATTCACTTTTTTTTTATATTTATGTATATATATTTTTTTAATTTACTTTGTTTAATTTACATTTCAATGAACAATACTTTCAAAACACTATAACCTTCGCCACACATGCGGTAAAAGCACCTAGTAATAACATTGTATTCAATTATTATTTGTAAAAAGAACAAGAAAATGTTTCAACCAAAAAATTAATGATGTATTTATAATCATAATTAATAATAATTAGCGGAAATTTTATTTTTGTGGATTTAATCTTTTTTCTATATAAAGTTTAGTGTGTCTGATATTACTTTGTTTCATTTAATATTGGTAGTTGATTTGATTAGACTTATGTCAGCAGCATAATAATAAAAAAAAAATAATACTAAGAAGTCACTTGGTAAACACATTAAAGCCCCTTCGATTCGTTTATAACATCACTAAAAAAATACAAAAAAAAAAAAATGTAATCAAATCTAATTTATTGGTTTAAGGATTATTCGATTTGTCGAGAACTGGTCGCCGCCACTTTTATTTATTTTTAATATTAATTTCAGAGTTTTTTTTTTCATTAAAAAATTCAACCGTGCACTACTTTTGTGGGTTGTTTTTCATTTAATTTTTTTTCTTCTGCTTTTTATTATTTATAATTATGCAAGTAATCCATGTTGCATACATGCAGGCGATTAAAAAAATTATAATGAAAATTACTTTTCAAACAAAAGTTTGCTTTGTTCGATACTTGTTTGTTGCTCCTTGCTACAACCCATGCTCCTTTCTTTGTATGCTTTAAGTAGTGCTTTTTCTTCTTCTATTTTTTTTTTCCTTTTTTCAAAAATGAAGTAAATTTATTAATTTTTTTTTCTTTATTCTCATCAAAGTTTTTCGTTTTTATTTTTGTTTTTGTAACTTTATTTTCTAATTATTCTGTCATGAATTTTTTAATTTAAATTTTTTTACTGTAATAAGTTTCTTGTTTTGCCTTATTATTTCTGTCTTTGTATCTTTTATATGAATTATTGCACAATATTATTTATTTAGCATATCAGAATGGTAAGGAATACGAAAAATAAAGAATGAAAATTTCTTGTCTCGTTGTTGAAAATGTCTGACAAATTAATACAAGATAAAACAGTTAGTTAAGGCGACTTTGTCATATTGTTTTGTTCGTTGTTCAGTTGAATTTAATTTTTTTTTCTTTTACTTTAACAATTAATAAATTTTTTATTTATTTTTTAATTTATGATGTCGTGACAACTATTAACTCGAAAGCGGTGCTGTTTGTTGTTATTTATTTAAAAAATAATATTATTATTATTATTATTACATTTTTCCTAATAATTACAAATATGTAAATGGTGTGGTGTCCCTTTTATGCATAATTTGTATAAATGAAAAAAAGATGAATAAGAAGAAAAAGTTAAATAGAGTGATTAACAAGTTTGCAAGCGATTTCACTCGGTTTAAAAACATACATTTTTGCGCCTGAAAGCAATGTTATTTCGTACAGTAGAAAAAAAAACATCCCTTACAGGAAAAATGATAGAAGCAATAAAATAACTGTGCCACCCATTTATCACCTATATTCATATTTTTTTTTGTTTCTTCTATTCATTCTATATCCAAACCCATTTTACGTGTGTGACACACAAAAGCAGGCAACCAAGCAAACAAAAAACGAAACTAAACTAACTAAAACTTAGCATAAAAAAAGAAAAAAAAACTAAAAATAAATAAAGAAGAAAAATCGATCGGTTTTTCATTCAAAGTGGCACAATGTGGTGCACAAAGTACATCGCCTAGGCTTCGTCGACCCTATACTTAACCATTATGCTGCTGTTGTTGCCGTTAATGCTGCTGCTGTTTTTCTACTTGTTTTTCTTTATTTTCTTGTTTTTATGTTATATCCTTTAACACCCATCAATCCTTTATGCTGTTATTGTTGTTACATTTGTAGCGTTATTAGCATTATTAAAATAATAATAATAATAATTATTATTATTATTAATCTAACATAACTAAGCCACTCTTGCTGTAATCAATCCCATTTTAATATGTTTTTTTATATGTTTATTTCGTTAGTTGGTTGGTTTATTTTCTTCCACTGTTTGCTCCGAGTAAGCAACAGAAAATAATGAATATACAACGAAAATAAAAACATTTTTATTGCTTATTATTTTTATATAAAAATTCTATCATTTTGCACGCACTGCACAAAATACGACAGCAATATGATTATTATTCCCGAAATTATGTTGTTTTGATTCGTTTATTTTAATTTCAACCTGTAAATGGGATTTTTTTAGTTTTAGTTATTTATTTAATTTAATTTTTTTTATTTTATTATTACGAATCTTTATAAAAGCAAGGGAATTTTTAATTTTGTTTATTGTTAAATTAAAGAAGTTGGGTAAATTTAGTTTGATATCGGTTTAAGCCAGTTGAGGCATGGCGTTTTATATGTAATTAATATCTCAAAAGTTTTCTAAATTAATTATATTTTTTACATATATTGAGAATATGAGAATTTATCTAAATAAGTTGTACTCTTTTCTATGAATTCTATAAATGCGTTACAGTAACGATTAAAGGCTAAAGTGGGTAGTTGAATATTTTCGACACACTATAAGTATTAATTTACAAATTTTACTAGATTTTCTTGAAAATCCGTTTATACGAAAAACTTTTACCAATTTGGATTTTGTGAGTTTTCATTGATATTCAGTTAGGTAATACCAATTTAAACTTTTTAGTTTGTTAAAAAATTCTATTAACCGTTAGTTTATTAGAGTTAAAATATTACCGCTTTCGCAAAACAATGCAATTCCTATTAATTAGTTTTTTTTCCAGTAGCAAAAACTATCAAAACAACACGTCATTAAAGCTTTGCATTTTCTATTAATAGTTACTTTTCCATTAATTAAATGTATTTTCGAAAAATAAAAACATATAAAAGACAACGAAATTACTTTACTATCTCCATAAAAACAAAAAATGAAAAAGAAAGACAAAAAATAACAAAAAATCAATAAACAAATGAATAGTGGAGAAAAAAGTAAATAAAATTTTACCATCATTAATTTTTATTATAATTTTGTCACCCAAAAGGGAATAAGGCAATATACAAAAAAAAAAAAACAACAAGAAAAATTGTTTATTTTGCGTCATTCGTTCTCCCCTCGGCTCTGTTATATTTCGTCAAGTTACTTAGCTTTGATTTTCGAAAACAAAATAAAAGAAGAAAAACAAAATTCACAAAAAAATAAAATAAAAAAAGTGTCAGACAAATTGAAAATTGATTTAATTTTTTCTGTAAAAAATTTCGAAAATTCTTGTCAAAAGCGTTTATATAAAAAGTCGTTTTTTATGCTTTTAACATACGTTTAATATTTGTAAAAAGTCAAATTCATCAACGAATATAGCGTACAAGTAGTAAAAGACGGGTGCCCCTGTTACTCATTTTTATAAATCACTATCCCACTTCAATTAACTGATAAAACAACCGAGTTTATTATTTTTTTTTTTTTTCGATTTATATAAATTTTTATATTTCATCGACTAACCTAAATTTAATGTGACGCTTTGGCGCGAAAAAACATAAAAAAATTTGAATAAAATTGGCGCTCAGATAGCCATTGATCATCAATAGTCCATGATATTAGTGATTTTATGGGTTGGTGGATTTACTCTAAATTAAAATAAAATTTTACTATGTTTTGTCTAATGGTTTGTGTAATGGTTAACACTAAAACAAAAATCCACGATTTAATAATATATAAAAAAGGGAAAAAAACAAACTAATTGAAGAACAGAAAAATGCATGAAAACAGCATGGAATAACTGAAAATTCTTCATATTTTTTATTATTTTATTTACTAAATAAAATTTGGTTATAGGGTGGGGTGGTTGAATATGGGTGACACAATCATCGGATATGTTTTTCGTTTATTTATATTGGTTTCTAGGTTAGAGTTGAGGCAGGCAGCAGGCATCAGGCATTCGAATATGTTATAAGCGGACAGAATGATAGTTTATTGTTTGTTTGTTTGTTGGAGATGGAATATCGGCGCGCTTCGTGTTCTGTTTGTCGTCATTCATTGTGAGACGATTGAAGAAAAAGAAAAATAATAATAATAAATAAATAAAATAATAAAAAATAAATAAATAAAAGGAAAAAAAGGCGAAAAGGATCAAAGTACAAAAGAGAAAAAAATGCGCGCGCGCGCGCTTTTTATGTTTAAGCGCAGATGACAACCGACATTCAGTCAGTCATGGCTGAATTAAATGTTACAAATGTATTACGGGGCTTTTTGTCGCCGCCAAAGCCGCTGATGCGGTTATCACAAATATTATTATTGTGCGTTAATTTTCCCCTGCGAAATTTTCCATTTCCATGTTTGAAGTTGTTTTACTCGATTTTCGGTTATGCTTTCGGTGCACAAACAAACTAAAGCACAGATACAAAACACATGTATGCGTGTAGTCTAGCTAACAGCTTTCGCTAGTTACATGAAGTTGGCTATAAAAGAAATGCTTTTCGTTTGTTTGCCTGCATTTAAACTAATCTGAATGGCAACGATGGAAAACCATTTGCAGAGTAAATTCAAGAGAGGAATCTTAATGTCATTTTTACACATTTGCTCGCTCCCTGGCTGGGTTGTATTTTTTTGTATTAGAAATAGCAAATTTTCCTTTTTTTTTCGTAGCGTTTCGCTTATTTGTTTATTTGAATCATTTTCTTTTATTAAGAATAGGTTAGGGTTTTTTTTCGAATTATTTTTGGTTGGATTGACGACAACGACGATCACGACACCGTCGACAGGGGCAATAACTATGACTACACACAATTTATGAAAATAAAAGGAAAGAAAAAAAAAATTGGGTGAGAGATATATGGATTACGCGAGCAGATGATGATGTGATGGACCAAACGGAGTCTAAATGTCTGGGTGCCCATCCCCAAAAATAACTAGTTTTTACTGTATGTTTCTTCTACTTCTGCTGCTGCTGATTTCTTTATTATTTTTAATATAAATATATCATGAATAAACAGCCGCATCAGCACCAACAATATTCTTTCTCTTTGTAAACGCGAACAAATCAACCACTTTATGGTTTTATTTATTTATTTTTGAACGTTGTTGTTATTGCTGATGAGTCTTCTTCTTCATCTACTACTTCTACTCTGGTATTTATTTAAGTTTCGTTTAAAGACAAACAAAATCATGGTTGTGGTCTTCTTATTTTGCTAAGGATTATCATAAGCAAATATTTCACTATTTTATAATACTTTCGGTTTTGTGTTGGATGAAGGCGCATTTCTTTTAATCAATTCTATCTAATTAATAAATAATTTAAATTAATTAAAAATATGCAATCACTTTAATGCAATACTCTCGTTTTGAGTCCAACAAAAATCTTTCTTGCACTCTGCAATGATTCAAAATTCAAAATTTATCTTTTGATTATTTATGGGGTTAAAGTACTTCTAAGTCACTCATTTTCTTTATTATTTTATTTTCAGTTTTTTATTACAAATGCTGTTTTTTTTCTTTATATTTCTCAAAAGAAAGAAAGAAACTAAGAAAGAAAGAAATATGACGCAGTATGGTGTAATTATAACCAATAAAAACCCCATTTGACATGATGTGTGATTTTATTATTTTTATGTTTTCTTCCTTTTATATAAGTTTGTAATGCGTATTTTAGATAAAAGAAATATTATTATTATTATTATTATTATTATTATTATTATTATTATTATTACATTGAATAAGCATCGCGTACATGTGTGAATTCGTATGTCTGCTTTCCCCGATGTAAGTATTTATAACTTTGCAGTTAAAAAAAAGATAAAAAAATTATTTTTGATTAAATTATTAAATTTTGATTGTGTGTATGCGTGCGTTTGTGGGTTTCTATATTATATTTTATTTATTTGTATCACTGGGCAACAGGACGCCTTTATTATAATTTTAATTTATTTATTTTCTTTAGTAGGTTAAATAAATCTAAAGGCGCCACACAGTTACACATTAAATGCTCGGAAGAATATATATTTTGTCGTTGCTGTCGTTGTGCTTTCTGCCGTGGCTCATTCAGATTCTTCTTTTGGGTTTTCTTTTTCATTCTTTCTTTTAGTATTTCATATGTGTGTCATCACAGCTTATTTTGGTTAATAGAATTTTTCGTTTTACTAACCAAGAATTAGTAGAATGAAATTCTTATAAAACAAAAAAAAAACAAAATGAGTCGATGAACAGTCATAATATGGCAAATTTCCAAAATTAATAAATCGTTATAAAGGAATCATGCTGAGAAAAAGCTTTTAAAATGGATTGTTTTTAATTATTGAATATCGGTTAGATTATTCCTTGAGACAATTTTATTTTTTATTTTGTGGTTCTTTTAGTAGTGATGCATTTTCATTAATCTAAAAACTATGAAACTGAACTAAGTAAAATTTTAAATAGCCCAACACCAGGAGTGATTCTTATTTTTATTTGTTTGCCAATAAGAAAACCGTAGAATATCTAAACTATTGTAATTTGATGGGAATGTTTCGCTGGTTGTTGTCGTCAGTGTTGTTTCTCTAAAAACAAAAAGAAAAAAACATTTTTTTTTCTTCATAATAAATATGTCATTCTACCTCCCCACTTTTTCGCAGCATGTACCACCCCAAAATAAATAAAGAAAAAATAAAAATTATAATAATAAAATTATAGCAATTCACCACAAAGATTTTTTCTTAATTTTTATACATTTTCTGTTTAATTTTTACATCATATGTGAATATGTGAATATTGCAAATTCGCGACGTCTGTGTGCTTCACTATTACTCTGGCTTTTTTAGTCTTTTAGATGATGCTGTGGTGTTAAACAATTGGAATATTTATATTTTTGCTTTTTATCGAAATCATTTTTGGTGATTTCGTTTCCAACTTATTTAACCATACAAAAGAACCGGATAAATTCAAAGTAGAAGGACAACAAAAGATATAAAATCAGCAAATCGCATAAAAATACATAAGTGAAAAACGGACACCAATATAAGCCCAACAAGAAGAACTAAACTATCTGTGATACATTGGGATTTTTTATATACATATATTTATTTATATTTTATGTTAATAAAAAAGAGTAGAATATTTGATTGATGGTTTAAGGACGTTTATAAACTGATGACAAGGCCATTACAAATGGATCAAACAATTGTTGTTCCTTACCTTAAGCATGTGTCCTTTGTTGTTGTTTTGCGTCCTTTTTATGTACATAATAATACAAAAAATTCTAATCAATATTTTTGTTCTGTTTTTTTTAGGTTGGCAGCGGCTCAAGAAGCGGCGCTAGCAGGACAGGGTTCGAGCGGGGGGTACTCGGGTCGCAAGGGGGCCCATCGCTTAGCTGATAGAATGGGCGGCCCGAGTAGTCAGGGGGGTCAGCCTCCAGCGGGAGGTGGGCCCACCTCGTTGTTTATCCTCACAGAGGATAATCCAATTAGGAAGTAAATTTTCGAAAAAAAATTTCAATTATTTCCGAATTTGAATTAAAATTTTTCTATATATTTTAGGTACACAAGATTTATAATCGAATGGCCGCCCTTCGAGTATGCTGTGTTATTGACAATCATTGCTAATTGTGTAGTGCTGGCTCTGGAGGAACATTTGCCTCACGGAGACAAAACAATATTAGCTCAGAAATTGGTAGAATCTCCTATTCATCATCAAACACAAAAAGTGATTTTAACGAATTAATTTTGGTTTTATTTTAATTTTAGGAAAAGACAGAAGCCTACTTTTTGGGTATTTTCTGTGTTGAAGCATCGCTCAAGATCATCGCCTTAGGGTTTGTGCTGCACAAACACTCCTACCTCAGGAACATATGGAACATTATGGATTTTTTCGTCGTAGTAACGGGGTAAGCGATTGCTAATACAACAACATACACGAAATTTATCACCATTATCATCACATTCTTCTTGTTATTATTATCATTATTCTTATTCTTCTTCTTCTTCTTCTTATTCCATTTTGTCATTAAATTAATTTTTGTTCATCCATTTTTATCTCAATCTCATTTATTATATCTGAGTTTATGTTAATTTTTGTGTATTTTATTAAATAAAACGTACCAAAATTAATTAAATATTTATAAAAAAAAAAAAAAAAAAAAAAACTAAAATCTAAACCAAAAACAAAACAAATAAAAATTGAAACTCGATTTAAATAAGTTCAATGACGATCTTCGCTGAGGCAAATGTTGACGTCGATCTACGCATGTTGAGATCATTTCGTGTATTGCGGCCGCTGAAACTCGTCTCTCGGATACCAAGTAAGCACAGTGCAACAACCATACAGATGTCATTTTAATATGCAGCTAAAAATTTAAAGAAAAAAAAAATAATAACGTGCCCTTTTGTAGGAACTAATTTCAAAATTAACTTAATTTAATTTTAGAACAATTATACAAAAAAAAAAAATCTTAGATAACTATAGCGGCTAATAGCGGACTTAGCGTCGACTTGTTGTTGTTTTTTATTTTTATTTTTTTTAATTAATAAAAATTCTGAATTTTTTTTTTGTTTTAATCTTCTTAGCTATTTTGTAGTGTAATTTCATTAATTATTAATAAAGATGGTCTATAAATGGTTGTTGGTTTGTTGCTAAATTCGGTAAATAACTGTTTGCCACCTTGCCTGGCCAGTTAAGGGTAGTTCAAATAAAGATGATACCATTAATTAGTAAACAAATGCTTTCTATTTATAATCCATCCTTAATTAGTTAAAATATTAATAGTTTAACTTAATTTCATTAAACATTAATCAATAAATAATTGAAAATATTAATTAATTATTAATTCTGTTTTAGGTAAAAATTAATAAAATATATTACTTTAGGTGTCTCTAGAGGTGACCACGTAATATTATTATTATTGATAATAATTAATAAAAAAAAAAGAAAAATTAATTTAATTTTTTAGTGGCGACCATTGTTTTATTTTATGCTACTTTAAGCTATGTAAAACATTATTTTAGCTTAGATTAATTTTTTATTAAAATGTAGTTTTATGTTTGTGTAAGTACTTAATTACCTACAATTATTGCTTTTGTTTTGCTATCAGAGAAGTCTTTTACATAAATAATTGTAATCAGCCAATCAGTTATTTTTAGAATTTTTTAACTAACAAAATTTGATTGGCTAATCCGTGTCTCTTAACCGAGTATTATATTTAACCAATTGCAATACTTGTGTGTAGCGAGTACTTAAGAAACATTTCATAATTAGATGAAATTATAATTTAGATAATTTACATTTAGTGATAACAATAAAATTTTTGTCGTTAATTGATGTTAGAGTCATTTTATGTGTGTGTGTGTGTGTGTTTTTTTTTTTTTTAATTATTTGTCACTTTGTAAGAAGAATTTATCAGACATTTTCGTTTGTTTGTTTTTATTTTGTTATTATAATTTTGTTGTTAAAACTGTAGGTTCATCACAATGTTCCCACAAAAAGGGCCCGAAGTAGATCTCAGAACGTTAAGGGCAATACGTGTGCTACGGCCCTTAAAATTAGTATCTGGAATTCCTAGTGAGTAGTTGCTGCTAGTAATTTTAATTGTATTTATTATTTACTTGTTTTCGTTTTTTTTTTTCATTTATTAATTACTTAATTAATTAATTTAGATTAGTGATTTGAAAATTTGGTTTTTATTTCGTTTCCGTTACGTTTATTCATTAAAATTAATTTTTCTTAGCTTTAATTAATTGAGAAGAAATATTTATTATTATCATAAATGTTTCTTTGGTTAATTTTGATTAAACAAAAATTATTAATCGATCTAAATAAAATCTCTTTTTAGGTTTACAAGTAGTTTTAAAATCAATAATTAAGGCAATGGCACCATTGCTACAGATTGGACTCTTGGTCTTATTCGCAATTGTTATATTTGCTATAATTGGTCTAGAGTTCTATTCTGGTGCCCTGCACAAGAGTTGTTATAGTTTAGAAGATATAAGTATGTGAACAGTGTGCCGTGGTGAACCATGATTATGCTTATTTAATTTAATTTTTTATTTTATCTTTGCACAAATAGAACAAATTGTTAAGGAGGGTGAAATGGCGACGCCGTGTAATGCCGATAATGTAACATTAGCGCCAACCGGTGCATTTGTATGTAATTATAATGAGAGTACATGTATAGAGCAGTGGGAAGGACCCAACTTTGGTATAACCAGTTTCGATAATATTGGTTTTGCCATGTTAACTGTATTCCAATGTATCACCATGGAGGGTTGGACTGCAATACTGTATTGGGTAAGTGACTTTCTTTTAATTATTACATGACATGTTTTTCATTCATTATTAAATTAAAAATTTGATTTCTCTTTTAGACCAACGACGCATTAGGTTCTACATTTAATTGGATCTATTTTGTGCCTCTTATAGTATTGGGATCATTCTTTATGCTCAACTTAGTTCTCGGTGTTCTCAGCGGGTAAACATATTTCTTATTTCTAATCTCTAAATTAATTAAATTATTTAATTTGCATTAACAAAATAAATTTAAAAATAAAAGTGAATTCTCAAATGAACGTGGTCGTGTTGAAAGACGTGCCCAATTTCATAAATGTCGTTCACGACAATTATTTCAAGAAGCAATGTCCGCTTATCTTGAATGGATAACGCAAGCAGGTTCGATAGTATTATTTTTTTTTTTAAATCTATAACCTGGAAATGCTATCTGAATTGTGTGTATCCATCGCTCCGTTTATTAATTAAACTAGATGCTTCTAGACCAAAGCTAGTTTTATCTATATTTATATTAAAAATATAAACCTGTAAACACTGTCCTGTATTTTGTTAATAAAAATATTCCAAACACATTTTATAATTGTAGTGAATTTGCAAAAGAAAGAGAAAAAGTAGAAAATAGGCAAGAATTTTTAAAGTTGCGACGTCAACAGCAGCTAGAACGTGAACTTAATGGCTATGTTGAGTGGATTTGCAAAGCCGGTAGAGTACATTTCCCTTCAGTTTTTGTTTTCTTTTTCATTTTTATACATTTTATTTTAATTTTCCGTGCAAATATATTTAAAATAACTACTTCTGGTTCGGTAATTAATTCATTTCCGTAATTTTTTTAAATTTATTTTTTCATTGTAAACAAAACTAAACAACAACAAAAACAGAGGAAGTCATTTTGGCTGAAGAGCGTACAACGGAAGAAGAAAAAATGCACATTATGGAAGGTAAATCATTTATTTTGAAATTTTATTTCCGGTTTTTTGTGGTATTTCATCATTAATATTTTACAAAATTATTGTAGCACGGAGGCGTGCTGCGGCGAAAAGAAAAAAGTTAAAAAATTTAGGAAAATCAAAATCAACGGACACAGAAGAGGAGGACGCCGATGAAGATTGTGGTGATGATGGTATGTTTTCGCGTTTTAATAATTTCACAAATTTTTTTTTCTTAATTTTTTTTTTACGATTTGATTTCAATTATTCGGAATTAGCAATAGATAATTTATAAAATGTATCAACAAAATCCAAAATTTGTATTTTTTTTTCGTTTTTTTTTCTTGATTACTTATTAGTTAAACATTTTTTTATGTTCTTTTGTTTTTCTTTTCAAAATAATTTTCTTTTTCCAGTCGTTAAACGTAAAAAAGGTAAATTCAAGCGATCAAAACTACGTCAATCTCAAAAACCAAAAACCAAAAAATAAAAAGATAAAAGTAAAATAAAATAAAAATATAAAAAAGCTATAGCAAAAATCAAATGAAATTATGTCACAGATGAATGAAAACCGCAACGTAATCGTCATAAATATTTTTTTTTAATTAAAAAGCTCAACACAACTAAAAAAAAAAACACTAAAGGGAAGACAATTACGAATATAAATGACATTTAAATGCAGTGGAAATTTCTGTAAAATTAATTTTATTATTTCTCTTTAATTATTATTTAAAATAAAAATTATTTATCCGGCAAATGAAAGTGCCTGTGTTGTTGATCAACAACAAATAAACAAACATTATTTTTAATAATAGAATGCTAAAAAAAAAAAAAATTATTAATCGTAGTTGGCTGCGTTAACATTAAATTTTAAACCTAACCGCCTTATTGTTATGATAAATGATTTTTTGTTTTGTTTTTCTTTTTTTAGTTAATTAATTATTTAATTAAATTAATTGGGTTTTACCATCTTTTTTATTTTGTTTGAATTACGAAAATTCGATTTGAAAACATTGATATTGAACTGTTTAATCTTTTTTTTTATATTATTATTATTTTTTCATACATTGGCAACATTGAAAGTTTAATTAATTAAATAAAAAAAAGAGGAAACTTAAATAAAGACGCTTTTTTCATTTTGTATTTTTAATTTAATTTTATTGTTTGTATTATTTTTGCGGTAGAAAGTGACTTTTTTTGAGCACACTTGAAAAAGGAAAAAAAAAGAGTTAAACAAGTAAAACTTCCCTTAAGTAGATTCATTAAACGCTTAATTAATTTTAAACAAATAATAAAACAACAGAAAACTTGAAAAAAAGAATGAAAAGAAAACTGAAAAAAAAAATAAATAACACAATTAAGACTTGGATTTTACTTCTTTTTTATTTTTGTTTTTTGTTTTTTTTTTGTTTTTTTTTTTTACATTTTATTACAACAAATCTGACCTGACTGTACTCTACTTATAACCTATATAACTGATAAGAAAAAAATAAATCAAATAACTGAAACTTATATGATTTTAAATAAAAAAAAAAAAATATAATAAGACAACCAATCGAAACAAAAATACAATTTTGCTTTGAAACAAATAACATGAACGCATGAAATGTAAAATAATTAAAG
The DNA here is from genome assembly GCA_961205885.1 of Ptychoptera albimana. Classification (NCBI taxonomy): domain Eukaryota; kingdom Metazoa; phylum Arthropoda; class Insecta; order Diptera; family Ptychopteridae; genus Ptychoptera; species Ptychoptera albimana. The sequence goes on from OY540803.1 coordinate 22,092,389, forward strand.
TTCCTTCTTTAATAACCACCACCCCTCTATCTCTCTTCTTATTTATCTAATTATGAAAAGTTTTTTGCTGTAAATTATTTTTGTGATAAGTTGATGAAAGTGAAACAGAATTTTTATTTGATTTTAATTTTTTCTGGTTTAAAAAAAAAAAAAAACAAAACAAAACAAAATGGCCACTGTTAAGATGGCTATAAAATGGCCGTCCTTTGCTTTTGTTTATTTTGTTTTTTTGTTTCCATTGTTTTTTAATTTTGGATTTAAATGATTTAATTAAGAAATGGCTTGTTTAGAAAACTGTGAATTGCGCTTATTTGAATGCAATCAAAGAAAATTTTGTATAAAAAGCTAAACCTAAGAACGAATAAGATTTTTTTATTATTTTATAAAAATTTGTTTGTTGTGATTACTAGCTGTCCTACTTTTTTCGTTTTTCCCTATTTTGTTTGTTTTTTTCTACTTTTAGGCTATTTGAAATCAAAAGTGAAAAACCAAGGAAGATGTAAAGGTTTTTGGCGTGCGGAGAAACGTTTCCGATTTTGGGTTAGGCACACCGTCAAAACCCAATGGTTCTATTGGTTTGTCATTGTTCTAGTCTTTTTAAATACAGTGTGCGTCGCTGTCGAGCATTACGGTCAGCCTAAATGGTTGACTTCATTTCTATGTAAGCACGGAATGAATTTATTTTATTTTTTTAATTGGAATATGAATTTTATTATCATTTTTTTTTATTTCAGATTACGCCGAGTTTGCGTTTCTCGGTCTGTTCATGATGGAAATGTGGATAAAAGTTTATGCATTAGGTCCACGTATTTATTTCGAATCATCGTTTAATCGTTTCGATTGTGTTGTTATTAGTGGCTCAATATTCGAAGTGATATGGTCAGAGGTGAAGGGCGGGTCTTTCGGTTTATCCGTATTGCGTGCCCTTCGTCTGCTTCGCATCTTCAAAGTGACTAAATATTGGTCTTCATTGAGGAATCTTGTCATATCGCTGTTGAATTCAATGAGATCCATCATTTCATTGTTGTTCTTGCTGTTCTTGTTCATACTCATATTTGCACTGCTGGGCATGCAACTATTTGGTGGACAATTCAACTTTCCTGATGGAACACCGCCAACCAATTTCAACACATTTCCGATCGCTTTGTTGACGGTATTTCAAATTCTCACTGGTGAGGATTGGAACGAAGTCATGTATCAAGGAATTGAGTCGCAGGGCGGCCATAAACGCGGTATGATCTACTCGTTGTACTTCATCGTTCTGGTGCTCTTCGGTAACTATACGCTGTTAAACGTCTTCTTGGCTATCGCAGTCGATAATTTGGCGAATGCCCAAGAACTTACTGCTGCCGAAGAGGAACAGGTCGAGGAGGACAAGGAGAAGCAATTACAAGAATTAGAAAAGGAAATGGAAGCATTACAAATTGCTGACGGGTCACCACCTCGCGTCGAGGGTGGCGGCCCTTCGGTTCCTGTATGTGTGAAAGGCAAGAAAAAAGAGGAGGAGAAAAAAGACGAGGAAGATATTCCTGATGGCCCGAAACCAATGTTGCCATATTCATCAATGTTTGTCTTATCACCAACGAATCCGTAAGAGTTTTATTTTTTCCTGTAAATTATATTTCTACATCACAATCTTTTTAAATATCAAACAGAATACGTCGAGCTGCCCATTGGGTCGTTAATCTGCGGTATTTCGATTTCTTCATTATGGTAGTTATATCACTGTCATCAATAGCGCTAGCTGCTGAGGATCCAGTCGAAGAGGAGTCTACGCGGAATAAAGTGCTAAATTATTTTGATTACGCTTTTACGGGCGTTTTCACAATTGAGATGCTGCTCAAGATCGTCGATTTGGGCATTATTCTGCATCCTGGCAGCTATCTACGAGAGTTTTGGAATATAATGGATGCTGTTGTAGTTATTTGTGCAGCCGTTAGTTTTGGCTTTGACATGACGTAAGTTTTAATTAATAAAACATATAGAATAGTCAAAGATTTTAAAATGTTCGTTTTTAGTGGAAGTTCAGCGGGTCAAAATCTATCAACAATTAAATCACTGCGAGTGCTGCGTGTATTGCGACCTCTGAAGACCATCAAACGAGTACCAAAGCTGAAAGCAGTCTTTGATTGTGTTGTTAATTCATTAAAGAATGTTATAAACATCCTTATCGTGTATATACTTTTCCAATTTATTTTCGCTGTAATCGCTGTACAGCTATTCAATGGCAAATTTTTCTTTTGCACCGATGAGAGTAAACATACGGCTGAAGAGTGCCAGTAAGCTTATCAGATTTATGTTTTGGGTTTGTGTTCAAACAAAGAAATGAATATACAATTCACTTTTAGGGGTTCGTATTTTGTGTATGATGGCGAGGATCAATTACCACGACGTGAGGCTCGTATATGGGCGACACAAAGTTTTCATTATGATAATGTGGCGACCGCTATGCTTACATTGTTTGCTGTACAAACAGGCGAAGGATGGCCTCAGTATGACTTTTATTTGTTTATTTATTTATGACTAAAAAGAGATGCAAAACGATGTAACTTAATATATTTGTGTAAATCTTAACAGGGTGCTACAGAATTCGATGGCTGCCACATACGAGGATAAGGGTCCAATACAAAATTTTCGCATTGAAATGTCCATATTCTATATAGTCTACTTCGTAGTATTTCCATTCTTCTTTGTTAACATTTTCGTGGCCTTGATTATCATCACGTTCCAGGAGCAGGGCGAGGCTGAGTTGCAGGATGGTGAAATTGATAAGAATCAGGTTTCAGTTGTTTATTTAATTCAAAAAAACCACTAACAATACTAAACTACTTGATGTTTTTCTTCTCCCTCCCCATTTTTTTGTTTAAACTTTTCCTTTTTATTGTAGAAATCATGTATTGACTTCACAATTGGCGCCCGACCATTAGAACGTTACATGCCAAATAAACGTAACAGTTTTAAATATAAAGTGTGGCGAATTGTTGTCTCAACTCCATTTGAATATTTTATTATGATGCTAATTGTATTTAACACATTACTACTTATGATGAAGGTATGAGAGCTTTTTAATTAAACAAAATTAAAATTAATTAATTAAATTAAACCAAAAATAAAATAGCAAAGACGTGTCACGTCACGTATATTTCATTTAATTTTCTTTAATTCATATTAATAAAGATACAAAGAAAAACAAATTATAAAAAAAAAAAAAAGAACAAAAACACTAATTAATTCATTGTTGTTTGAACATAAACATACGTTTTTGTTAATTCAATTTTAATTTAAGTGATGTGTTTTTAATAAATTTTTAATTTATTAAAAAGAAACAAGAAGAAGAAATTAATTAATTAATTAATTAATGAAATAATAAAACACAATGGAAAATTTCTTTGTCTTTAAAAGAAAATTTTCATTTCGTATATTTTTTTTTATTTCTTATTTTATTTGTTTGTCTGCCAGAGAATGCCCCATTGATGTCGCTTAATTATTATTTTTTTTTTTTTGTATTATTTATTTTAAATAATGTATGTTTTTTATTTTCTTTAATTAAAAAATTATGTAAACGAACCAAGCGACTAAAATTATTAAATTAAAAAAAAAAAAAAAGAGATCGAGTATTGGTTCGAGTATTGGCTTGCTTAATTATTTTTATTTGTGTGTTTAAACATTCTTCTAATTTTCTTTTGAATTGTTTGTTATTTGATAATTAAATTAAAAAAAAAAAAATTAATTAGGAAAAAAAAAAAATTTCTTTCATTCTCTCTATTCGATTATTCTATTTTCTATATAAAATTTTCATTTAACTTCTTCTGTGTGATGTGTGGTTTTACTTTCTGTCTATATTTTTTTTTTTTTTGTTTTTATTAATATTTCATTAAAAGCATGTTAAGATTTATTATTTTATCAGACAATTTTAATATTTTTATTATTTTCATTTCTTGTATCTTATAACTTTAGTGTCTTTGATGTTGTTCGTGTCTTTGCTAAACTATTAAAAAAAAAAAAGATTGAAACTCGACTAACAAATGTTTGTCTGTGCTATACAAAAAAAATAAAAAATTTAATATTACTTATACTGTGTCTTGATTTAGATAATAATCAAAAGTAAATAATACAAATTATTAATGTTCTTGTTGTTCATATTTTATATAAATTTAATTTAATTTATACTATAATGTTGTCAACAATTTATTATATAAATTTATTTATTTTTTCAAAATGCAACATTACCGTTTTATTATAATTATAATTAATTATAATAATTTTATTCTATCTGTGTGCCTATGTGTATGTGAATGAGTTAAGAATAATTAATGTGTTTTCTAAATTTAAATTGCATGATATATCTTGATTTAATTTTTTAGTAAAACAATTTCTCTGTTATGAAAAGAAAGAAAATTGTTTTTTTTTTTTTTTTGAAATTATATTATTTAATTTAATTTAATTGAAACGAAGATGTAAATACAGTAATACAATATTAGAACACATTTAGGCGTTATATTTAATAATTTGAAACTAATATAAAAAACTACTTCACAGTAATTTTTCTCTAATCAAAATTTAATTTATTATCATTTAAAATTAATATTGAATGTATGCTTTTACTATCGCAGCACATTAAGAAAATTTTTTTCTGTTCAAATATTAAAAAAAAAAAAAAAAAAACTGAAAAATTATTTAATCAAATCTCTAATCAAAAATTTCCAAATACTTTTTTGCTTTGTTAAAATTGATTCGTAGCTTTTGTACACAATGTATGAATTCAAATTAATTATCTAAGTACAAGTTAATAACATTACCAACTAAGTAATATTAGCTGAAAAATAAATTAAACTTTGGTTATATATGAAACACTTCAATACATACACACAAACACATTTTTTATTGAGTTTGACTTATTTGAAATTGATAAACATTAATGCAAGTGCGTTGTAAGCTTTAAAGATAAATTATGTTTTTAATTGGATTTTGCAACTAGAAAACCGTTAGTTTATGAATAAGATTTTGAAAAAGTCATATATTTGGTGAAGTTAGTAAAGGCACAAAAGTATTTGGATTGAGTAATAAAACAACAAATTATATTAGGCTTACAAAACCTGGTAAATGGTTAACTATTCTCAGCAGTTATTTCTCTAACACATTCTTTATTTTAAAACGCAATTGTTATAAAAATGTAAAAAAAAAAAAAACTATATTTACAGCCAAGAAAAGGATAGGAAAAATTATTTTCTTTGGTTTTTCTGTTGATTGCTTGATTTATTATTGTTTTCCAAAAAATTAAAAACTCTCAATGGTTAAACTTTTTTATTTTTCATAAATTTAATATACTTTTACTACTGATAAATAAATTCAATTAATAAATGTTTGCATGTTGTCTTGATTTGTGTTCTTATTTCTATCATTAATGAATTTACTGTTTACGAATATTATAAAATTAAATAAATATTTGTATCAAACGAAACGAATATTCATTGATTTTTTGTTTACGAATTATTTTTTTTAAATTAATTTATAAACAAAAATATAATTAAATCACAAAACACAATACAATAAAGTTTTATTAATTTATATTTTTAGCGACGAAAATATATATATATATATAAAAACAAAATAATTAAATTAAATTACAATAAAAAATATTTTTCTAACACAAATTCATAGTTAATAGAGTTGTTAATTAATTTATTGATAAATGTTTTTACAAAATTTAATTTCTTTAGCGATTGTCTAGTATTAGACGTGATAATCAATTAAGTTTTTGTGATTTTGATTACATTTTGATAAATAGACACAACAAAACTAATTTGAGATAGATAATTAAATGAATTAAATCTTTAGTGATTATCAATAGTAATGATAACAGTATGCAATGAAGCTACAGTCTGTTTTCGGGTGCTGTTTTTTATGTGTCTTGAGCACGGTTTTAATTAGTTTATGTACATTTCTATAATTACTTAATTACTACATAAGGGTATCATATCCATTTGAAAACAACGCTTTTATTAAACTATCCATCTAGTTAATAATGATTTTGATTTAATATTTGTAAAAATGTTTTATAAAATAAAAATTAACAAAAACAAGAAAAAGGACAAACATTAAACAGTAAAAACACCAAATTACTCCACATTATATTTATTTAATTTTTAAATGTTTATTATGCACAATGATACGCTGTGAATGAATTATACTACAAACATTTAATTGATTAATAAAAAATAATCATATAATTAATATTAAAAAAAAAACAATGAATGCCAACTATATTACTCAACTGTGTTACACAAGAGAAATTTTCAATCATTATAACAAATGAAATCAATCGAAGTATTTTTATATAAAAAAATTAACACAAAATCACAAACACACATACACACACACACACAACAATTGATACACAATACAAAACACAGAAAAATTTATTAAATTATTAATTGGCTAACACAAATAAACACCGAAACACCAAAAGTTATCAAATTTCATTTTTTTTTACTTTTTCGTTTTCCTTTTTATATTAAAAATGATAAAAACTCTTCCTTAATTAAAAATGATAAAAAAAAAAAAACAAAAACAAATTTAATTAATAATTATTAATATTAATAATAAAAAAACAAAAATATTAAACACAAACCAAAAACAGTATCATCAGCAGAGCAAGATGTATGAGAAATCGCTGAAATATCTTAACATGGGCTTTACTGGGATGTTCAGTGTTGAGACTGTGCTCAAGATAATTGGATTCGGTGTGAAGGTGGGTAAAAAATATAAAAAAAAAGGATAATATAAATACAAAACCAATACAGAATCAAAAATAAAAAGAAAACCCTTAATTTCATCAAAGAAAGATTTAAAATAATTTGATTGAATAATAAACTGACAGAACAAATAAATTTAACATAAAATTAAGCTTTTAATTAAATTAAGCAGTTAATAGATTAATAGATTTTTTTTACAATGAATTAGTTTAATTATATCTTGAAAATTGTAAAAAAAAAAATCAGTTAATTAATATTGATTTTAATGCTATTAGCTGCTTATTTTAATTATTTAATAACCTTAAGCAAAAGTTATGCATTTCTTTTTAATGTGAATTTAATTTATGCTTTGATAACGTTTTAGCGTTAAATTTATATTAATAAAATTTGAAGAGTTTGATGAATGATCAATTATTTTTTTACTTTAATGCCTAGTAACGATTAAAAAGTAATTTAAAGATTAATTTTATTATTGCAAGAAAACGTTATTTTAATTAAGATTTTATATTATAAAAAGAAATGCATAAAACATCCCTATACTCCTTGTAAATATTTACCATTAAACTATATATATATAAATAAGATTAAAACAAATGTATAGTAAATTAAGGTAGATAAAGAATATTAAAAACATATACATAATCGATAAAGTATAATAAAAACAGAAAATATTTAAGAGAAAAGGATCTGCAACCTCTGGTAATGTATGAACAGTATATCAAATCTCTTATTTTTTATTTTATTTTAATTTAATTTTTATTCTTTTATTCTCACTCTCAGTTTTTATTATTTTTCCCAAATCTGGTAATTTTTGGTTTATTAAATTCATTTCTCATTAAATTATCCCGATAATCCTATCAAATGCTGAAGAAAATGTTGCTCTTTCTATTGTTTTTGTTTAAACATTTATTTTTATGTACCGTTTTTTTTTTTTTTTTTAATTGTAAATTAATTTAATTAATCTTATTGAATCCTTGTAAATAAACTTATAATCGAAGTTGTATGCTATGTTTATCCTTTATTTTAAAAAAATAAAAGAACAGAAGCAACAATATGTAAATACCATTTCCTTTCCAATAATTACTTATGTAAATTAATTAATTATTCGCATGCTGTACACATTTGACCACCAAATAAAAAAAAAAAATTAAAAATTAAGAAAAGAAGAATTAAAACAACGACACAAGCGCATAATTATTTAATTGCATGTCCTGTGCATGCTGTGAATAAAGACAAACAAAATTGTTGAGAAAGATGCTTAGCGAATTATAAGAATGAACACCTAAAATTATGCAAACTATATGTTACCCGGTGCACGCACTACTTAGGTGGGGCACAATTACTGTGCGCCTGTAAATAAGAAACGTTTTTTTTTATTTTATTTTCTATACGATGTTGTGCTTTTTGCTTTTGTATTTATTAATCGCGTGCTTTTTATAACGGATTACTTTTGCGGTTTATGTTTTTATAATTTCAAAATGCAATGAGGAAAAAAAAATGATTCTGCATGTTTGTGCAGCGAATAAAGCTTTAACAGTGTCGCATGTAGTGATCAAATTTATTTTTTATTTACATTTATTTCATGGATAAAGAAAAAACAAAATTAAATTTTCTGTTTAAAATTATTATTTATGATTATAAGTTAAATTTATTGTTTACTATTACAAAAAAAAAAAATTTCATAAAATGTCTAACGTGATAAACGTGAAATTATATTAAATAAAATTTTATTAAAATTTTTTTTAATGGTTTTAAAAGAAAAGAAAAGAGAAAAAAGAGAAGATTTATTGAAAGAGGTGAATAATGGTAATCGGACGTGACGCGTTTCGCTGTTAATTTCAACGTTTTTTTTTTTTTTATTAAAATATGATTTTTTTTTTATACCTAAATTTTATAAATATTATGAAAAGAATATCGTCGTTATAAACAAACAATCAAAAAAAAAAACAAAAAAAAAATATTTGTATTTGTATATAGTTTCATGATGCACCACCATTGCTAATCGACATCTTAACATTTATGAACCTGGTATTTACGTTCTTCTTCTTGCTGGAAACTCTGCTGAAACTAATCGCATTCGGATGTAAGGTTGGTAAATCCAATTCAACATAAAAAAAAAAAAAATTATACAAATAACAAATAAAAAAAAAATTACGAAATTATTTAGTCATTACAACAACCACCAGCTAGCTAAAGTTCAACAAAAAAAATAAAAATAAAAAAATGTATTTAGCTAAGACTCACAATCCAATTGTTATTTTAATTTTAATTTCACTATTACGTTTGTTTTTGTTTAATTATGTTTTTGTTTTTGTTTTATTATTATTTAATAATTGGATTTATTAATCGTCAAAGTTATTTTTTTTTAAACAAAATTAGTAGACTGAATTACCTTTTAATTAATTAACAAGTTTTATAGGTGTTTGTTGTTTTCGAGTTTTTGATTTTTTTTTTTTTAAACTTATTCTTTAACATTTATTATTACGGTAGTTTAAAACTTGACTTAGCTAATCGCTTAATTATTATTGTTTTAAGTAAATATAACACGCGTCGGCGTTGCTACTCCACTTGACATTAATAAATTCTGTTTCTGACATAAGCGACGTATATGAGCATTATATAATAAAAAATAATTACATAACTTGACTTAACTAGTTATTATTTTATATTTTATTTTATTTTGTTTTTTCTTAGATTAACGAACTTAATAAATTTTTTTTTTAATTATTCTTATAACTTTGTGTTTATCTTACTTATTTTGATGTAGAAAATTTTATAATATAATAAAATAAATATCCCTTAAAATTGAGCAAAGAAATAAAATAATAATGATAATAAAAAATGAAAAAAAAATACTAACAGAAAACCTAAGAAACAAACCTCAACAATCGAGGCTTTTATTAGATTTTATAAAAAATAAAATAATTTTTTTTTTTGTTAATTTCCCAGTTGGTTGGTTTAATTTGTTGATTTTTGTTGAATATTTATTTATTATTTTTTTAAAATTTTTGTTTATTAATTAAACTAATTTTAATTAACAAGTAAAGTAGATTTTTGAACAAAGCCCCCTCAATTCCTTTAATGAATATTTTAATTTTGTTTAATATATTTATATATTTATATAAATACATATATTTTTAATAAACTAAATTAAATTAGATAAATCAGCTTTAGAGCACGCAAATTATTTTTATTTTTGTTTTATTTTTAATTTAAAAATTAAAAAAAAAAAAAAAAAAAACTTTTTCCATCAAATTTTAGTGTAAATCCTTGAATTTTTCTTAATTTTTTTTTGTCAAAAAAAAACTTACTTAGAGCAAATACCATAATTAATTTATTTTTATAAAAAATAAATTAAAAAAAAATCTTTTAAATATTTAAAAATAAAATTCCACCTGCCACAAATTACCCTTAAATTTTAATTAATTATTTCAAACTGTTGATAGCTCACGTTCTTAGATTTATTTTTTGTTTTAGTTTTTTCTTTTAATTTTTTTTTTTTTTGTTTTTTATTTTTGTTTTCATACAATATCCTTGTTCATGGTAATTTTCTCTTAATCAAATTTTATTTAATTTTTTTATTTAAAATTTTTTGTTTCTAAAGTAGTTTTAGAAAAATTGTTTTTTTGTTTAATAAAAATGAACGAAGTAAATCTCAGTCAATAGTAGTAAAAGCCCTTAAAGAAAATATATATATAGAAATGATTATAAAGGAGTATTAAAAAATATAAAATAGTAAAGGTATGAGTGTTGTCGGAATACTTTAAAAACAAAAACAAAAACAAAAAAACAATAAAAACGACATTGAAACACGGAAAACCAGGAAGGAACTAAGTAAAAATATTACCTGAAAGCCTTTTTCTAGTTAAAAGCAAAAATAAAAAGAAAAAGTATAACAATTTACTAGTGAAGAGGAACAACACTCATGCTTTTTAGCCAAGTTACAAACTTTTCCCCCTCAAAATTACACTACAACAAATTTTTTATTAGAATTTTTTTTTTAATCATTAAATTTTTTTTTTTTTGTTGATTATAATTATAAAATTAAATTAATTGTTTTTTTTAATCTTTCTCTCTGTCTCTTTCTCTCTCTCTATCTTTTTTCCCTTTAACTTTTTTTTTCGTACTATTTTGCATCAACCACAAAAATGCTTGTAGAATTTCTTTAAGGATCCTTGGAACATTTTTGATTTTATAACTGTGATTGGGAGTATTATTGACGCTCTCGTACTTGAGTTAGGGGTGAGTTTTATGCTTATATACATATTTTGTTTGATTGCTATGTATATTTATTTGTTTGGTTGTAGGAAAATTCATTCAATGTTGGATTTCTGCGTCTTTTTCGTGCCGCCCGTTTAATTAAACTTTTACGTCAAGGATACACAATAAGAATTCTACTGTGGACATTTGTGCAATCATTTAAAGCTTTACCATACGTTTGTTTACTAATTGCAATGCTATTTTTTATATATGCGATTATTGGGATGCAGGTAAACTTGACCGTTTTATCTTTTATTTAAATTAAATCTTCTTTTTTTTTTTCAAGATTTTCTTTTTATGCCAAAGAGTTTTCGTGATTAATTTTCGATTTTAATAAAGTAATAAAATAATAATGCCTTTACGCTGTACACGTTTAACAACATCGTTATAAAACTCTTTGTCCTAAAAAGTATATTTTGAAAAATGTTAATTTTTTGTTTATATTTAATAAAATTCTAATAAAATTTTATCTATTGAAAAAAATTATATTAAAAATAAAATATATATTTAAAACCACGTCAACACGTCAAAACAAAAAAAAAAATAAAAATCGTCGAAATAATTAAAAAAAAAAAGGTATTCGGAAATATGAAGTTTGATCCAGACACAGCATTGAATCGGCACAATAATTTTCAAACATTCTTTGGGGCATTGCTGCTGCTTTTTCGGTAAAACATTAACCCTTTTTGTTATGTTTGTTTTAAAAACCAAACACAAAAACACACACATAAAGATGTAAAATAAAACCCAAGAAATAAATGTAACAACGTCATTTGAAACGTTTCTCATTAATTAATTAATTGAAAATTCATTAAAAACTCATTAATATTAATTTGTTATTTACTTTAGTTAGTTAGTTAGTTAAATTAATTAAATTAGAAATCATTTAAAACAATAATTCTTTAGATTGAATCAAAAAATAATAAAATTACATTTAATGTGTTTAATTGTCACCCTGTGTTAGAATTAAATTTAATTAATATTAATCAAATTTATTGAGTAGTTTAATTTGACAATAATAGATTCTTAATTTATTTTAATTGGTTCTGATTATTTCGTTTATTTAATTATTTAATTATTAAATAATTAAATTAAATTTATTAATTATGAAACGGAATGACATGAAACCATTTAAAATTAAATTAATAAAAAAAAAAAAAATTGTATTGCTAGGTTTGTACCTTCACTTAATGGACCTCTGCTTGATTATTAATTTTTTTTTTATGTTAATCCTTGTAAATATATTTAATTAATTAATTATCATTTTTTGTTTTCTCAATAACTCAATAAATGAGGAAGGAATAATATTCATTTAAATTTTTTTTTTTCATGATTGCCATTTTTTGATGTTTAAAGACAATTTAGTTTTTTTTTTTTACTTTGTTAATTGACTTGAAGAAAAACTAATTTAATCGTTTAATTATTTTGTTAGTTTTAATAGTTAATTGTTACGAAAGCAATAATTAATTATTTATTAAAGTTAATGCATGAATTAGTTTTGTTTCTATTTTTTTTTTTTTAATAAAATTATAAAAGAAATGAAGAAATATTTTTGGTTTTAAAAGCAGAATTTGGTCCTTTTTATTTCTCTAATTATATTTTTTTTTACTGATTAACGAAGTTTATTATCAAATAAAAAATAATCTAGATTTAGCTAAGTCAAGTAGTGACTTTTAAGGATACATTTTTTTAAAACTAAATGAGTTATAGGTTAGTTTAACAGGTAAATGATAATGAAAAATAAAAACAGAAAAATGTTTTATTGACTTAGTTTCTTAGCGATTTATGTATTAAAATTAATTTTAGTGAAGATTCTAACCAGGTGAACCAATTTCACAATGAATAGTTTTTGATTTTTAGATTTAAAAGCATCATTCAAATGTTTTCATACGACAAAAAAAAAATTGTGTTAGGATGACGTAAGGGTAATTTAAAATTGTGTTTGATTTACTTAAATTTCTACCTGCCTCGGTGTAAGTATTCGCTTTTAAGGTTAATTTAATTATTTTTCTATTCAAATAAAATGACGTGAATGCGACGCATAATTAACTTCGTTTTTTTTTTTTTTTTGTAATTAAATTTTATTTTTTAATTAAATTAAATTAAATAACATAAAACGCTTAAAACTAAAACATAAACTACTCTAAACAAAAACCCACAAATGATAGGTATTTGGAAATATTGCACTAGTACCAGAAACAGCTATAACACGACACAACAACTTCCGATCATTTGTACAAGGATTAATGCTGCTGTTTAGGTAAGTTTTGATTATTAAAACAAAAACAAAAAAATGACAAAGAAATTGAGATCAAATTAAATGAAACTTTTAAACAGTGATTTTGAGAATTTAATTCTTATAGGATTTTGTTTCTAATATTTAATGGAATTAGGGTTTTAAGATGTTTTTGTTTTTATTTTGTTCCTTTTATTGTTAAAATAGTTTTTTTCTCCTTCATAACTTAAATTAAAAATAATAAAGAAAAAAAAACACCAGGATTAGATTTTTAATTACTTTCTTTTATTTATTGTATCTGTGTGTTGCTATAATAGTTTGGTTTTTTCTACTTTAATAAAGGGTAAAAACTTAGATAATGTTTTTTAAAACTATTTTTAACCAAATTTTAGTTATAAAAAAAGGTAAAAAGTTAAAATTAATCAAAATGATCTACGTTTAGTCGTTAATCAAAAATAATCAAAATTATTATAATAGTGGTAATATACAATAAAAAAAAAAATAAAATAAAAATTAAATATATAGACAAAATAAATTTTGTTAGTCTTTATTTTAGATTTGTTTGAAAAGAGATGAAAAACCGCAAGAAAATTATTCTTTTCCCCCAATTTTAATATACATATTATTGTTATTACTATTTTTTTTATTAATTATTTAATTAGATTTTTCTGCTCTGTTTATAAATTTTTTTTTTTAATATTTCTAGATTTCTATACAAAAAAACGTAAAATATTTATTTTGTGCATTGAATATTAATATTATTATTACCTTAGAATTGAACAATGAAACCAAATATACAAAAAAAAAAAAAAAATAATAATAAATAAATCATTTAATTTAATTTAAATAAAAAAATTGTATTATGAAATGTTTTTGATTTTAATTAATTAATTAATTGTTTTTATTTTTATAGATTCATAATATGTTTGTTAAATTAAATATTTAATTTGTTATAATTGAATTGAAATGTTTTATTATTTATTAATTAATTGTTTTTGGAAATTATGTAAATTAAATTTTTGTTAGTGTAAAAATTAGAGTAAAAACTTTGTACATTTTTTTTTTTTTATTTTGTTCTTTTATATAAAATTCCCATTTGTTGTTTTGTATGTTTGAATTGAATTCTTTATAAATTTGTTAAACGTTTTTTCTGTTTCTTAACAAATTAAAGGTAATACTCGCTATAAGGATACTTGAGTTGTACCTTGAGTCTGTAAACTAGAGAATTTTAATTTAAAATAGAATTATCTAGGTCCTTTGAGCGAGATTTGCCTGGAATAATTTTTTTTGATTGATTCGATTTGAGCTTTGCTATTAATTTACACCGGTAAATGATCATTTAAATTCAAGTCAACCATTAAAGTTGATTTAAGTTTAATTTTTATCTCTAAAGAACGTGGCTATAGATCTCTGCTAGCAAAATAACTTTAAAAAATGTCGTTTATTATTAAATTTTGTGTTAATACAACTCTTGAGATCGCCGAAATAACATTTTCTGGTTTGCTTTTACAAATGATATAAATTCCATGTCAGCAGTCAAATCAATCAATCAAAAAAATTATAGAAAAGAAAAAAAAAAGATTCAAAACGACGAAAACATAAAACAGAACAAAAATATTATTTATTATGACATAATCTAATGAAAACTAATTTTTTTTTTTTGTTTCTTTTTTTTACCTTTTTAATTTGTATTTTTATCGGAATATTAAAACTAGGTGTGCGACGGGCGAGGCATGGCCGAATATTATGCTCGCCTGTCTCAAGGGAAGGCCATGCGATCAACGAGCCAATAAACCGGCGAGTGAGACTTGCGGTTCAACATTAGCATACGCATATTTTGTATCGTTTATATTTTTTTGTTCATTTCTGGTAATTTTTCTTTTTTTTTTCCGACCTAAACATATAAATTGTATGAATAATTGTTTTAATTTAATTCTGCGAATAGATGTTGAATTTGTTCGTTGCTGTCATTATGGATAATTTTGATTACTTGACAAGAGATTCAAGTATATTAGGTGCCCATCATTTAGATGAATTTGTACGAATTTGGGCGGAATATGACCCTAATGCCACGTAATTATAATTTTTTTGTTTAATTAATTCTATTTCTTGCTAATATAATTCACATGCTTTTTTTTATTTCTTTTGCAGGGGTAAAATTCATTATACGGAAATGTACGATATGCTTAAAAATATGGACCCACCGTTAGGTTTTGGTAATAAATGTCCAAATCGATTAGCATATAAAAAATTAATTAGAATGAATATGCCATTGGATGCGGATGGTAAAGTTAATTTTACAACAACGTTATTTGCATTAATTAGAGAAAATCTAAATATTAAAATGCGTTCAGGTATGTTTCTCGTATTTTATATATATTTCTGACTGCGTGCATATAATTATAGTAGAATAGCAAAATAAAAACATTTCACAATTGGCAATTAAATTTATTTTTCTAACTTTTAATTTGCTTGCAATTTTTTTTTTTTATTGTAGCCGAGGAAATGGATCGTGCTGACGATGAACTACGCACAACAATACAACGGATATGGCCTTTACAAGCGAAAAAAATGCTCGACTTATTGATACCACGTAGTGATCAATTAAATCAAAATAAATTAACCGTTGGTAAAATTTATGCTGGATTTTTAATATTAGAATCGTGGCGAAATACACGATTTGGTCAAATTGATTCCGGATTACCGGTAGGTTTTTCTGTTTTTTTTTTCATTTCTTCTTTTTCGTTTTAATATATTTTTGTTTTTGTATTATTTTGTTTGCTTTCTTATGGTTTTTGATTTTTTCTTTTATGTTTTTATGTTTAACAAATTAAGTCACACATTAAACACATTTTTTTTCATATGAGGAAATGTTTCAGACAAGAAGCAAAAATAAAAGGAAATTTTTTTTTTATTATTATTATTATGATTTCTTTTCTGTTTTACCACACTTTACACAAATTTTCAAATTTTAATTTCTTTTTTATGTAATATTAATCCTTTAAAGAGATATTCTTTTGTTTGTTTTTTTTTTTTTAATATTCCTCCACTTTTTGTATAATTTCTATGTTGTATTCAATTTTTTTTTTGTCAAAGTATCAAAGAACTTAATAATTAGACAAGATCAATCTAAAAATTATCTAAGGCGCAAGTAATACATTATAATAATATACTAGCTAATTTTTTAAAATAAATACATATATTGTTACCCTGTAATTTAAATGAATTAATTAAATTTACACATTTTATTTTGTTAACCGAGAATAAATATTTTATTTTATGTAATTTTGTTCTTGTTGTTACCAATATAGGAAGAATTTTAGAGTGCCTCACTTAAAACTGGTGTTAAAAGTGTGTGGAAT
The DNA here is from genome assembly GCA_961205885.1 of Ptychoptera albimana. Lineage (NCBI taxonomy): Eukaryota > Metazoa > Arthropoda > Insecta > Diptera > Ptychopteridae > Ptychoptera > Ptychoptera albimana. The sequence continues at coordinate 22,109,002 of OY540803.1, forward strand.
TAACCTAAACACAAAAGTTATTCCAAGAGGCTATTCATGTTTTTTTTAATAATTAGCATGTTTTGATTTTTATTGGTTTGATTCTGATCAGCAAAACCATCCAAAAATTCCACAGATTGTTCATAGTGTCTAGTAGATCAGTTGGAACAATTGTACCTATTAGTATCTCTTTTTGTGAGTTACATATCCGCAGACTATGCTTTTTGTATTTTTCAACAACTGAAAAGATTTAGTTCTTAACATAGACTCAAGGTACTATTCCTAAGTGTTTAAAAGTTAAAGCAATTTTAAAAAGAAGTCAATAAAAATATTAAATAACGAAAAGTAAATTCTTCAAAGCACCATAGTTAAATACCCAAAGTTAATCACTTCTTATAGGTTTGATTATAGATAACAACCACAGCATATCAATGAAATTACATAGAATAAAAATTAATTTAATTAACAAAATAATACATAAAAACAAACAAATTGAACAAAAATCAAATATGCATAAATACAGCTAAATTGGTGTTCTGTTGTCCTTTGAATCAGTATTAAGTCAGTTAAATTTATTTATTTTCTGTTAATTTATTTTACTGAGTTTATTTTGATTTTTGAGTTTTTTTTTTATATATTATATTTTTGATAACCCTTTATGCCCAGTATATTGATATTATAAAAAAAAAAAAAAAAAAAAAAAAAAAAAACAAGCAAATAAGCAAAATTTATGTGATAGATCCTTTTATTATTTTATTTTATTAATTAATCATCGTTGTGTTAAATTAAATTATGTAACCATGAGTCCATCTTATTGCAGATTTTTTAATTTATTTTTATATTATTACACAAGATCTAGATGAATTGTTCTTACTTGATTATGTATTTTCTCATAATTATTGGTTATTAAAATTTGTTTTCGTTTTTTTTGTTTTTGTTTTATTATTTTCTAATAAATTTAGTTTACGATTCAAATTTATTTTTTAATGACGATATTAGAGTTTAGTTGATTAATTAAAAATTCTTATTTTTTTAATCTTATAAGGAATACTCTTTCTCTCTCTCACTCTCTCTCACTCTCTCTCTTTCTCTCTCTATATATATATTTATATATTTCTGCATCGACTCTGTTTGTCTGTCACTTTTTATTATTTTCAGTCTTTACCTTTTAAATTTCATTATTATTTATTATTATAATTTTTATATATAATTAAATTAAATTGATAAAAAATATATATCTAAATCACGAAGAATATGCAATAGTAAAGTAAAATATTTCATTGTTGACCTGTGTGCTTCAGTTATCAAAATAATATAAAATATGTGACTTTGTAATGCAGGTTACCTGTTAATTGGCGTTTTGATAATTAATTTCATATATTTTTTCTATTCATTATTATAGAAATTTATTTAATTATTTCGATTATACCGAAACACAGCACAACGTTGCAATAAAATATTTTCTTTGAAAATTCCTTAGACTGAAAAAAATTCAATCAATCAATATCAAATTCATTTTTTTAATTTTTTTATTATTGTTTTTGATTTTTAAATACAATTTTTGAGTCTTTTATTACTAATTTTATGTTTTTTGATTTTTATTATATTTTTTTTTTGTTACTATATTAATAATTAATATTTATTATTATTTATAATAATAACAATATAATTAATTTAAAAAAAAAATAAATATAACTTATACTATCGGCCGTGTTATATATTTTTCCAGGCGAAAGATGCAAGCAAAAATAGCCCCACGGCCAGACAGCCGGTATTAATAAATGTTTTATTTTTTAATTATTTTATTTATTTATTTATATTTTTTAAAGAATACAAAAAAAAAAAAAATTAAATTATTTCTTTTCTTACTTTTTCTATTTAAAATCTTTTATTTTTCTCTCTTAATTTAATTATATTTCTTATGTTTCCATTAAGCATTAAGATAATTTTTTTTTTCTAATTAATTAATTATTTCATATTGGTTTTAATATTTAATTTCATTCTATTAAAAAAAAAAAAAAAAACTTTTATTTCTTTATGATAATGCGAATTAGTTTAATAAATAAATATAGCTCGTTTAAAAACCTGTTACATTCCTATTATTATTAATGTAAAAAAAAAAATTAATTAATAACAAAATTTATCTTAGAAGAATTAAACTATTGGAACAAATTAATTAATTAATTTTTTTTTTACTATTTTTGCATTTTTGAATAATTTTAAACCTTTTTTACAAGTAATTTGATAAAAGCGATAAAACGTACTTGAAATCGACTTGAAACTTGGAAGAGAATTTTAATCCCAAAACGATTTTTTTTTAAACAATTGAAGTGTTTTTTTAGAAAACATTTAATTGGTTTAACATAAATGAATTAGCCACGTTACGCACCCTAATCCGGTTATTACTTGCATAAAAATCTCTTCCATTTTTAGTTAAGTTTTAGATAATTCTTTATTTTTGTGAATGAATCGTTCCTAATTCAATTATTATTTTTTTTTTTTCAAATTTCTTATGAAATTAATAATTCGATATCTATTAATTCAATTAATAAAAAAAGATCAAAATTCCAAAATTTGCTTGCGTTTTTTTATTCATAAAAATTAAAATATGAATATTAAAACTCTTTGTATGACGTTTTAAAGAAAACTTTTTCCTATTTTGTTTACTTTATTTGTTACGAAACTTAGATGATACAATTTTTTTTATATTTTTCTGTTTTATTTTTGTTTTGGTTGATTTCATATTTTGATTTGTTTTTGCATTTAAAAAATAATTCTTTTTTATCACTTTTAATTATTTAGATTAAATAAAAAAAACACTTTAATATACTTATTAATTATTAATTAAAAAAAATATTTTTTTTTATTCTTAATAGAAATTAATTAATTATTTTATGATATATATGTATATATATATATATATATTATAAGAAGATATAAATGAAATTAACATACAACATTTGTCCTATATTTAATTAATAATCTGCAATAATGTTTTTAATAATTTTATTTAAATTAGTAGCGTTTTGTCTTGTCTTTTTTATATAAATATATTTTTCTATAATTTAATTTTTTTTTTTTTTTTGTGTTCGAGTCTTTGCTAAGTTTTGTCTTTTTATTTGTACTATTGTTGTTGGTTTGGTTTTTGTTTTTCTTTTTTTTAATTAATTAATTGATATGGTATAATGACTACTAGAATATGAGAATAGCTACTTAAATAAAAACCAAACAAACATAAATGCAAATAAATGTCTCTCCCATGCTTGTATTTAGGAGATTTTAGTTCTAGTTACAAACATACCTACCCTACCCTGATGCTGCGAACACATCATACTTAAATTGTCTTGTCTTTACAAAAAAAAAATTTCAAATTCTTAGCATTATTTATCTGCTGATCAATTCTTTTCCATAATGAATGTAAATTTTGTAAAATATTTTTGAAAAATAACCCTTTATTGCTTGTTTTTCTTAATTTCTGTTTTGTTTTATTCGTCTTTCTCCTTTTTTCTTTCTTTGTTTTTGAATACCCATTTTAATGCCTAAAATCTAGCTTTGATTTTCTTAATTAACTGATAAATAATTATTAATTATGTCTTGCTGCTTTGAATAACCTTAATTTTTTTTTAATTTAATAATTTAAAATTACAAAGTTGTTTTTATCTGCATGAATTGGAAATATTTTTATCCGATATGCGACAATTTTTAATTAATCAAATTTTTTCGATTGTCTTAGTTTAATCCTTGATTAATGAAATTATTTTGCTTTAAAACCCAAAGTAAAATTAATTTGTTCTCTGACCAGTTTAATGCATAAAACAAAAAGCTTCTCAGAGCAAAGACATTAATCAAGAAAAAAAAAAAAAACACAAAAAGAAAAAATTAATTAAAAATTAAATCGCATGATACTAATCACATAATTTTTTTTTGTTTTATATTATTACTAATTTAATTGAAAAAAAATTTATTATTATTATTATTACACAAAATGCCTATGTTTCTTTATTTTCATTATATATTTTTTGGTTTTTAATTATGTTTTTTTTGTTAAAAAATATTTTTACTCAAATTTTATTTCATTTTTCTAATATAATTTTCTTTTGTGTGTTTGTGTGTTTTTTTTTCTTATTAATTTAATCTAAAAAAAATGAAAATTAATAAAAAAAAATTTATCAAAAAACATTCTCGCTTCTTGATATCAACTTGATTCGTCTATCTATCTGGAACTTTTAATTTATCAAAAAAAAAAAAAATAAATAAATAAATGATATTGAAATTGAATTTGAAAATTAATTAAAAAAACATATACACTAAAAACATCACGTATTTAAATAAATTAATAAAAATAAAACAAAATTGAAATAATTAAATAAAAAACGCACCCTGTACTTAAACACCATGTAATTCGTAATTACAAATAAACAAAATTTTATTTTGCAATAAATTCAATAAACTCAACCAAATGCACTGCAATTCAATAAATAAATAATTAAATAAAACTCGCCAAATGAATTTAAACCAATTACACATGCGCAAACGACAACATATTATTAAACACTTGCGTAACGTAATAAACGGCAACAATAGAAGCAGTCATTTTTCAATTGTTTATTGGATATGGCGGCATTGGAAAAAACGGGCGGCTCACGTACTGGCTCATTAAGTATGGAAACATCACATGATGGAATTAATTCGCAAACACATTTATTGCATGCCCATCAAAATGGCGTGACTGAACAGGAACAACATAATAGCAGTTTGGCCGCCCTAGCACGCCGCAATACAATGAGGAAACGTTCTTTCAGGTAGGGTTTACACCCTCACACACCACCATTTATTTTATTTATAATTTTCAATTTCTTTTAATTACAGGAGCAAAAAGGTGATGTCCTTGTTGGTAAGACTGATCCAAATAAAGCAAAAAAAAAAAAAAAACAGAATAATCTTTATCAGAATCAGTCAGAATCAATAAAAAAAAATTTTTTTTTTAACTAAATGCTCTAAAGCATTTAATTTTATTATAATTTTTTTTTTTTATATAAAATATTAAGAAAATTTAGTTTTATAAAATAAAATTAATTAATTAATTAACTAACGAAGAATTTTTTAGGCTACTTTTAAAAATGTATTAACAAATTTATTGTGAAATTAGAAACTTTTTTTTTTTTAGTTAAAATGAAAAAAATCTAAAACTAAATTAGGACACTAGGTTTTGTACTAAATTTTTCTATGATTTTTATTAATTAATTATTTTAAAAATTTTATTATTATTTGGTGAAATCTTTTTATTGAATTTTGGAGACTTTATTATTGGGTTTAACCAATTTTTAACTTGCTTCGCATCTATATGAAAGGGAGCCAAAAAATTATTGAATAAATATTCTATCGGATTAAAACTAGAGATTTCAATCGAGTTAGAATCTTACTATAGCAATAAAATCTAATTATTTGCCTTAATATCATTTCCTCTTAAAAGGTGCTCCTGAAAGGTGCTTCTTTTATTTTATATTTTTATTGCTATATAAAATTTATGGAGTTTTTACAGCAGTATTTCTGCAAGATGTCTTCACATATAATTATTGTATCATAAAATTAAAAGAACTACCTTCCTGGTTGGGTTCCTCAAATATTTATTATCCATTCCTTAAAAACCTTATAATCGTCCATAAATACAATTCTTTAAATTATCATGTTAGTTAAAGCCAGACTATTAGTCTAAGTTACAATAGATAATAATTAAAGAATGTCCATGATCAAAATTCTATCAAACTTATGAAACGAAAAAGATTTCACTGTAGTGTTTTTATAAGAAGTATTAAAAACTTAACAAATTTCTAGCAAAGCTACATTCTCTTTACTACCAATTCTCTTTAATTAAGAATATTTTATTTAGATAAATTAAATTAATAATTGTTAATGAAATTAATTACAACAATAGGAATATTTTAATTCATTATTAATATAAAAATTAATATTAGTAGAATAGATGAATAAAATTAATTTTTAGGTTTTTGTCTTTTTTTTTTTTTTAAACAAACAAACACATAATTTAGAGAAAAAAAAAAAACAAAAAAGAAATGCGAAAAATACAAAAAACGATTAATGAATGAAAAGAAAAGAAAAAAAATAAATAAAATGTTGTACTTTGGCGCGGTAAGTAATTGTTGCAAAGAGAAATTTGATGAAAACGTAACAATAAAAACGCAACGCAAGACGTCACATAGTTTGCATTTAAGAATCATAACGTAGAAACTCACCAACACACCACCCAATAAGTAAAAAAAAAAAAAAAAAAAATAACAAAATTCATAAAAACAAAAGATCAGAAAAAGGAGCAAAAAATCAAGTAAAGAAAATAAAATACAAAAAAAAAAAACAAAAAATTCAACAAACAAAATAATTAAAAAAAAAATACAAATTCAACTTAGTTTAGTAAAATTTTCATTAATTTTTTGTGCTATTTTGGTTTTAAGTTTTTAATCTTTTTTTTTTAATTTTTTTTTGATTTTAACTTTTTTCTTTCATTAACAAACAAAAAAAATATTTTTTTTTTTGCATGATGGTTTTTTATACCAAATACAAATTTTAATCTATTCGAATAATAATTTTAGTGGACTTAAATAACATAGAGTAACTAATTGAATTTTATTTTACTTACTTTACTTAACATTTAAACGCTAAATTAAAAAAAAAAAAAAAAAAAAAAATTACATAAGCGCGCAAAGTAAATACTTGAAAGAAAAAAAAAACGTGCAAAACAGCATTAGATTAGTATACATTTTGGCGAAATAAATAAACATTTTTTAATTATTAGCACTTTTGAGCTGCATGAAAGTTTTTTTTTTTTTTAATTATTAATTAATTACAAAAAACAAAAATAAAATAATAAATAATAATAATAAAATAATCAATAATTAATTGCATGGTTTTACAATCAAATATTTCTTCTTTTTTTTTAAACTCTTTTTTATTATATAAATATTTTTAAATTCTTAATTTTTTTTTTAATTATTATTATAATTAGCAAAAAAAAACAACTATTTTAGCAAATTATGCAACAAAAACAATATTTTTTTTATATATACATATAAAGCAAACTTTTATACATAAATAGTGTTAATACTTTTTTTTTTATTCTTATTTAATTTAATTTTAAATCTTACTGCATTTGTAAATAGACAATTTTTTTTAATTAAACTTAATATTTTGCAAGAGTTTTTTTTTACTAGTTTTGGTTATTAAAAAAAAAAAATAAAAATAAATTATCACTCAAAAATTTTAATAAAAGAAAATAATTTTCCAATTTTTTTTGTGTACAGTGTTATCGGTTATCGGTTATCATCGGTTTTGGTTTTTATAGCGCAAAATGAAAAAACTTCAAACATTAAAAATAAGAGAGGAGAAAATTCTTTTATTAAATTTTTTTTTTGGTTAAAATAAATATAGGACAAGTTGATTTTTAAATAATTAAACAAATAAAAAAAAAAAAATTAAATATGTTTAAAGACAAAAATGTATATAAAAAATAATTTTTATTTTCTCTCTAATTTATTAAATTGTTTTGCATATATTTTGTGATCTCTTTTTGTGATACTAATAACAATTTCCTGTATTCCATAAAAAATTCAATACAATCAATTTTGATTAAAAAAAAAATATTACGTCAACTTGGAATGCAGGTACTGGAATTACAGGATGTCCCATCACGTCAACCGTCGCTAGAATCATTGACTGGTGATGGCCATTTGCATCCCGGTCACCCGTATAACAGCCATAGGCGATCGCCAAGCTTAAGGTATGCATTCCGTTTGATAAATCCTTTAATAACCAGGTATTTATGTTTGAATCCTTGCTATTTAATCATTTGTGTAGGCGAGCCGGTTCACCTTTAGTAAGAACGCCAAGTCCAAGACGTCGTAGCCACCATCCGTCACAGCAGCAGCAGCATCACGATATTGGATTCTCAGACACAGTATCAAATGTTGTTGAAATTGTGAAGGAGGATCGTCGTCATCGACACTACGGGCATGGGGCACGCTTCGCCCGAGGTATTTTTGAAATAATAAGTAAATATGATTTGCTGTGTTTTTTTTCTTTCTTATAAATTTTTTTTTTTTTTTTTTAATTTAATTTAATTTTATTTTTGTTAATTTTATTTAACTTTCACATAACAACAACTAACAAAAAAGAAAAAAAAAAGAAAAATTTAAGAAGAAAAATCACCAACAAATCATATCAAAACTTGTTTTTATCTTTTAAAATTTAATTTTTAATTTTGATTTTAATTTTTACTTAATTTTCTTAATTATTATTTTATTTAAATTTTTGTTTATGTTTTTTTTTTCGCAACAAAATACAAAAATTATTAAAATTGAGAGAAAGAGAGTGTGAAAAAAAAAAGTTGAAATCCTCTCTATATGTAAATATAATATATCAAGTAAATGTGACGCTGTTGGCAGGAATTACATAGATGATAGCAGGGATGTATTTATTTTGAATTTTTTTTTTTTTAATTCCAATTTAATTAATTTTTTTATTGATAATTATTTGACGAAAATTATAAATTAAAATTCATACTCCCTGCTGTCATCAGCACAATTTTATGCTGAATAAATATAATAAAAGCGAAAATTTGAACAATTTGAACAAAAATTGTTAATTTTTTTTTTGTTTTTTACACATTCGCGACTACATTGTCAACATTTTTGTTTGTTTGTTTGTTTGTTTGTTTAACTGTACGTTTTATAAGTTATTAATTTAATTTAAATGTTTATAATAATATATTTAGATTCAAAATTATTAATAATAAGAACACACACAGACACCATAATCGTCATAAAGTAAGAACACACAAATCACAAAACACAAATTAATTAATGAAGAAAATTAACTATCACATCTGGATAACAAAACAGACAAACATAAATTTATTTTAAATAATATTACATCACAAATTAACAGCTCTCCCCCCCAGCTCGCCCAACACAACCACACAATTTAAGTGTTTTATTCTTTTCTGTTTTATAATTTTTGTCATAATTGTCGTTTGTTGATTTTTTTTTTTTTTTTGGAACTAACTAAATGTGTGTATTGTATGTATTGTTTGTATATTATTATTTATTTTTTATGTTTACTTTTCTCCTTTAACTTCTGCTTTTTGGAGAGTTATTATTCTGTAATTGATTTCTTGACTAAACCGGTTGGAATAAATTTTAATTTTTTTTTTTTGTAATTTGTAATTTCTATCGAATGGTAACGTAATAAAAATTAATTAAATTTGTTCTTTGTATATTTTGTTAAGAGTGGATATACATTTATATTTTTTAAAAAATGTATTAGATGGAGACGCCTGGTTGCAGGTAAGATACAAGCTTTTATATTTGATTAAATACGCGCCTTTTAGTTAACAATAAAAATATAAACATGCAACGATAAAGAACAAAATTAATTAATTAAAATGAGTTTTTTTTTTTATAATAAATTGTTTTGTTAGAGACACAAACGGTTTTAGTCAAGACCAAAAAGCGTTGTTGCTGTAGAAAAGTAATCTGAACAATCCTTAAATGTGTAAACAGAATATAACCCGATCTGATATAATTATTTTGTTTTTTTTTTTTTATAAATATTTAATCATTGCTCTCTCTCTCTGTTGTCTCTTTTCACTCATACTTATTGGTTCAATTGACTTTTAATTTATTATTCAATGTTTTTCCTTTCACATATGTTTTTTGAATTTTTTTTTTATTGTTTTGTGTTTTTTTTTAACTTATCAAGAAAAGTAACCAACAATATTATCTTAAGTATTATTCTATTCTATTCACTGTTTAAATGTGTTTTGGATTTTTCATTTTATTTTTGTTTTCTAATTTTTTGTTAGATTTTTTTTTTTTTTTTTTTTTTTTATTAATTAATTTTATTTTAAATTTGGTTTCTGGTGCCCATTTCATTAATAAAAAAAAAAAAAAAAAAATTTTAGAAAATAATTAATTATTTGTAATTAAGAGCAAGATAATAGAAGAAAAATCGTTACGCTCTTCGTATTTATTTAATCATTTTGAATTTTAATTTTAATTTTAATTTTTCTTTTTATATAAATTTCATAAAAGTTTTGTGTTCAGTTCAGTTTATTTAGTAAGAAGAAGAGAAAAGCTTTTTAGAAAAAATTTAGTCGAAATAAATAAGAAATAAATTCAATGAACATAAATGTTTATCGATGTATAATGGCTTTAAGTTAATTATATGATGGAACGAAGAAGTCAATAATCAACAATAAATATCAACAATAACAACAACAACAAGTACAACAACTCAACAACTACAGCGTCAGCCACATTTTCTTGTTATATTTTCGTTTTTTTTTTTCTTTTTTAATTTAATTTAATTTTATTTAAATTTAATCTTAAACTATAATTTATGCTATTTTCTTCAAAATTTAATTAATTTTTTTTTGTCATTATTTCACCATTTTTTAATAAAAAAAAAAAAAAGTAATAGAAAAGCTAACAGACACTCTTTCTTCGCTATGTCTATAACATTCTATCTATCTTTCATTCTTTTTTTCTTTGCCCGTTTATTATTATTTTCTTTTATTTTAATTTAATTTATATTTTTGGTTAATTTTTAATTTTGGTTTTTGGTAACATTTTTTAATTTATTCTCAAAAAAAAAAAAAAAAACAAAAAAAAAAACTTTAATCTTCATATAGGTTCGTGGTCAGCGTCGACAAGTCCGGCCCGTTCGCCGTCGCCGACGCGTTACGGCGCTCACGGCAGCGTTCACCACGGCCATCATCGTAGCAGCCGGCGACACCATCTACAATATCCCACCTATGGGACAACAAGTCTATGTCAGAGATCGCGTTCACCGAGTCCCGCTCGACTCCAGGAGATGCGCGACCGTAATAGACTTAGGGATGGGGATGAAATGGGTACTTTAACAATTTAACAAAAAAAAAAAAAAAAAAACATTTCAAAAATAAGATTTTATTTTTTGGTTTGTTTTGTTTTGTTTTTACTTTGCAAAACGTTTTTTGTTTTGTTTTTTTTTTTGTTTTTATTTTTATTTAATTTTTGGTTCCTTTTTTAATATAATTTTGAAAGACAAAACTGGAGAACTTATATACTCTGATCACTGATCTTCTCTACTATTTCTATTTCTGTTAAAATTATTTATTACTTTAATTTTATCTTTTTTTGTTATTTTTTTTTTTTTTAATTAATTACCATGATATTAATGTCAATACAAAGAAAAAAAAAAATTTTTTGTCTTTCTGTTTGATTAAAAAAAAAAAAAAAATTTTTTTTTGTTGAATTTAATAGAAATGGAAAAAAAATCTTTTTGAATGCGCCAAACTGTAGACTATTGAAGTAAAGAATTTTTATTTTATTTTGTTTTTTGTTATCGCTGAAATAAGTTGAACTAATACAGGGTTGTTACTAAAAAAATGTAGTTGAATGTAGTTACAATTTGAGTTTACTTGTGGTTATTTATAATTTCATTAAATTTTTTTTTAATTAATTAATTGATTATGTAATAATTTTGAAATTTTTATTATTTACGTTTTTGCATTCGTTTTTATTCTTTTGGATTTTTTTTTTTTTATTTTATTATTATTCACATGAAAATTTTATTGAGATTTTTTGTTTATTTTTTTTTTTTGTGTTAATTTAATTTATCAATATTATATATATATATATATATTTAAAAAAAAAATTACTTGCACAGTTCCTTGTATAAAACTTATTTAACAACAATAATTGAATATAAATTATTTAACAAATAATAATAATAAAAAAAAAAATTAATAAAAACAATTCGCATGTCACATTTACGTTACATTTTTAATTAAGAATTAAAAAAAAAATTAATTACCGTAGACACTTGTTTAAATTTTAAGTAATTTAAACATTAAACAATTAAAGCATGAAAACTTATTTGTTTTATTTTGTTATTTAGAAAAATTATTAACAGGATACCTGAGAAAGAAATTTAACAGAAAATTAAAAAAAAAAAACTGTTTTTCTCTTAATTTTCTTTTGAAACATGAAAATACTTATTGTTTCTGTTGCTTTGTTTTACAATAAAAACTTAAGAATTTTTAAACATTACTTAGTACTTTTAAGTTATATTACTGAATTAGAATATTTTGTATTACTTCCTACATCGTTAAGCTGGAAAATATTAATAAAAAAAATTTCTTTTTTCTTCTTCTTTAATTCATTTACTTATCGCGTTTCCTATCACCTGTTGCCTGTCGTCTGTCTCCCGTTTTTATTTTCGATCTATTAAATCAGGTGGACCCCATGTACAGCATAGTTATCCAGTGTTAGTGGCACGACGAGGTCAAGGCAGACGCTTACCACCGACACCATGCAAACCATCAACGTTACAATTAAAACCGACCAATATTAATTTTCCTAAGCTGAATGCTAGCCCAACGCATGTAAGTACCGAATACATACGGGGAAGAATTTTTATTATTTTGTTGTTTGGTTTAATTAATTAAAAAATATTTGGATTTTAGAAATTTTCCTCAACGTCACAGACTCACCATTCAACACCGCACAGTGTTCACTCATTGCCACAATCACGTGATTTCATGCGTGATCATCGCGATTCGTATTATACGAGTCGTGATCGAGAACGGGATCGTGAACGATACCGTGGCGACCGGACAAGTCGTAGTGGTGAGCGTGATTTTGATCCACGTGCTAGTAGTTACGAGTACAGAGACAGAGAACGTGAATATTTCGAACGGGAACGTGAGCGTGAGCGAGAACGAGAATTCGACGTCGACAGGTTTGTGATTTTTAAAAACATTTAGTTTACTTTTTTTAAATTAAAAATTTCAACTAAAAATCACAACTAGATTGGATTATGCGCCATTGTCATTTGAGCAGGCGTTAGCGATGGGTCGTACTGGCCGTGTTCTGCCATCACCTGTCCTCAATGGTTACAAACCAAAGGGGGGCTTGCACTCACGACACTCTGACTCGGACGAGGAAGATTGGTGCTAGCACAGGCTCAGACAGCGCCGCGAGCGTAGAGAACAGATCTGGGTCTAAAAATTCATAAAAAAAATATTTTTAATAAAGAATAAAATTAAAAAAAAAAAATTAAAAAAAAAACTTAGCTAGAAACAGAGAAACAAAAAATTATTTAATTAAATCAAAAAAAAAAAAAAAAAAATGAAAATAATTAAAAAATACACACACACACAACAAAAAAAAAGATAAAATTAGTCATTAATGAAGAAAAATTATTAATTAGAAAACGGAACATACTAAGAGTGACTATTAGAGGCTAATTAATGATGAGCAGAATTATCTTTATACAAAATTAGCGAAAAAAAAAAAAATTAAAAAAAAATTAACTAGAATTCAGTATAAAAAAGAGACAAAGAGAAGATGAAGAATAAAAAAAAAACGTTTTTTAAGATAAAAGTAATTAATTAAACTAATTTATAGTTTTAATAAATAAATAATATTAAATTTATAACAAAAATAAAATAAAAAAAAGTAAATAAATAAATAATTAAATAATTAATAATAATTAAAGTAAATAAAAAATTCATCGATTTAGTTTATTAAAAATTAAATTTTTCCAAATAATTTTTGTTAATTTTTATTTCTATATCTGATATACATAATAAAAAATAATTAATAAAAATCTTAGTTTAAAAAAAATCGCATTGTAAATGCTATTAAGAGGAAATTCATTAATTAATTAACAAAAAAAAAAAAAAGAAAATAAGTAAAATAATAAAAATGGGCATAAAACACAAAAAAAAAAAAAAATTAAAAAAAAAATCTATTAGGGCATGAAAATATTTGAAATTTTTTTTTTTGTTTTAAATTATTTAATAAAATTAAATTAACTTAAGTAAACAGTATGATGTTATTAACTGAGAATTAAGGATAATAATTTTTTTTTATTCTAACAACTTTCCCTTAACCGTTCATCTCTAATTTTTATTTTTTTAAGGGAATAAGCAAATAAGAAAATTAAAAAAAAAGTTTAAGTAATTAAGAAAATAAATAAAAATGTAAATTTTGACAATGAGATGCGTTCTAGCCAAGATTAGTCATCTGTTGACAGATGACCATTTAACATTCTGTACTCTGCAGATCATCAATGCAATGTTGTAAATATTACCGATTGAAACATTTTCTTCTTTTTCTGGTTGCTGTTTTTAAACATTACTAATTACTAGATATTTCTCAGTTTTATCTATTTTCCTTTTTCCGGTTTAATAATCTTGGCTTGATTGTGGGTAGCAGCTAAAAATGTGTACATATCGTGTGAAATAAATAAATAAATATAAAAGTAAAAAAAAAAAAATTATTAAATATAAATTAGGAGAAATGGTTCGCGTCTTAACTTAATTAAGAGAAAAAGAAATCCTTAGCACATAAATATCGTAAATTTTAGTTTTCAATTATTAGCTCCTTCTTAGCAGAATTTAATTTATTTATTTTTTTTTTCCTTGAGGTTTTGTATCAAATCTCCTGTTTTTTTTCTTCTTATTTTCATTTATCCATTTATAGTGTGATCTATTCCTATACTTGAACTAAATTAATTAAGAAAATACCTGTTGCCGGTTTTTATTTCTTTTTATTTGTATCATAAGACAAAGAATTTTATTAAAGAAAACCTTTTCAAGCAACTTGATACTACGCTATTATTTATTGATTTAAAAGCGTAAATACAATAGAAAATAGGGAAAATTTTAATAAATAAATTTAATATATAATTGCATATAACTAGGCGAAGTTAATATATGTTTATATTTTATAGGTGTGCCTTTTCCTGTTTAATTAGTTTAATTAATTTTTTCACTTAACTATCCGTTTATACATTTTTAATAATACATTCTTTGTTTCCTTATAAATTCACATAAATTTTAATTGTAATTTTTTTTTTTTTAATTAATTAAATCCATTATTAAGCAGATTAAAAACTCGTCCAAAAGCCTAAAAACAAAAAATGTCTTAAAAACATTAAAAAAAATAATTTCATTAGACATTAACTTCGCCTAATTTTACAATAGTTCATAGTAAGGAAACATACCAACCAAAATATAAATTCATACGTGAAAATTCGTCAAAAATTAAATAAAAAAAAAAAAAAAAAAAAAAACTAAAAAAAAATAAAAAAAAAAAAAATAAAAAAAAAAAAAATAAAAAAAAAATTATAAAAAATTTAAATTAAAAAAAAAAAAAAAATTCTAGAATCAGCTACGAGTAAAAAAGCCTGCCTTCGATTATAACATTAAAAATACTTAATTAATTAATTAAAATAATGAACCTATATAAAGATACTTACAAAAATAATTTAATTAATTAATTCAAAATAATTTTAAAAACGATTAATTTTATTTTGTTTTTTTTTTCCGTTCTTTCTGTTTTTAATTTGTTTTATTTCTTCTGCATTAACCAATTTGAATTAAAATTTCTAGAATAACTACTGTACTAAACAAAAAGAAAAGAAAGAAATTGAAACCCTTGCATAGTAAATTGCTCCAGTTATATATTATATAATTGAAATGTAACAATCTTGGACAAAGATCTGACAGAAATCTTAATGGAAATAGTAATCAAACGCGACTAATAAATAATATAAAATGGCAAATCATAGTAAAAGATAAAAAAAAAATTGTTATTAGAGATAAAATAGTGTAATCGAATCACGCATTAGATATAATTAATTAAAAAAAAATTTAAACAAAGTGAAATAAAATAAAACCGGTAAAAAAATAAATACTCCAGCAACTTCTACTCGAATTAAATAAAATAATTAAATAATACAGAAATCATTGATAAAATGGAATGTTTTATACCAGTTTTACAGTTGAAAGTTGAAAAAAAAAAAAAATATTAATATATATCAAAGACACAACCCCGTATACCACTTTGTATCAACTCAGCAATTATATAGGCAAACATTTTCTTGTTTTTATCGTTAATTTTTGTTTATTAAATTTTATGTTGTTACTAGTTTAATTGTTAAATCACTTATATATATATATATATATGTTTATTGATTGTCACTTGGACGCGTATTTCGTTTTCCTTTATTCCTTTTTTTTTTTTTTATAATAATATATAAAAATATTAATAATTAATAATAAATAATAATAATAATAATAATAATAATAATAATAATAATAAAAGAACCAATAGAAGGATTAATAGAGAATATGTTTTTGTGCGTTTGTCCGTTTATTACATATAGATTAATTAAAACAAACAAAACAGATTTTCCGCCTTTTTTTTCGCATAAAATATAAAATATATAACAAATTTCATTATATTTAATCATATATATATATATAATATATATGGTTAATTTATTAAAGCAAAAATCATCATAAATAATTTAACTTTCAAACTTCCACTGGACGTGGAAAGGATTAGTTTTTTTATTTTTTTTTCTCTCTAACGCCTTTACGATTCATTTTCTTTTCTTTTCGGTTTTATATTTAAAATAATAAAAGTAAAAAATGTCTTTAACAAATATTAACTAAATAAAATAATTAATTAATTAACAAAAAAACTGCCATAAGTAATAACAAAATATGTGCAAAGCAAAACAAAAAAAAAAAAAAAAAAAAAAAAAACAAAAAAAAAGAGAAAAAATTAAACTAAAATAAAGGAGAAAAACTTTGTATTGAAATCTAATAACATGAATAATTAATTATATTAACGTAAAAACAAATTGATCGAGTGCATAGTGTGAATAAATAATTAAAATTATAAATAAAATTACTTCCTGCTATACTCGTTTTTGTTAATTTTTAGTTTTAATTTGTATTATTCATCACAAAGTAAAAATAATTTAATTTCGTTACGTGTTTACGGTTTAGTTGAGTTTTATACCCTGAAAAACTATTCTAATAGCAAAATAATGTTTTATTTATTCGTAAATTTATTGTTTTTTATTACAATCAAAACATTCAACATAAACCGAAAACCCCACACAAGAAATTAAAAGAGATTAATTAATTAAATTAAAAAAAAAAAAAAAAATTCACATGTAGTAAAAATGTAAATACATTTTTCTGTGATATAAAAAAAGGATAAAAATTAAAACAAAAAAAGATACTTAAACTACTTACTTAGTTTATATTATTAAAATATTATTATTATTATTATTATTATTATTATTATTAATGAATTAATTAAATTAAAAAAAAAAAAACTATAAAAAATCCTTCGCGTTAAATTTTTAATTAAAAATAATTAAACTAATTAAGAATAAAAAAAAAAGTCTCTTTGGAAATAAAAAAAAATCTTATTATTAAATAAACAAAAACAAATTATACATAATTAAATAAAAAAAAAAATTAATTTAATATAATTAATTTATAAAAAAAAATTAAAAACAAAATTATATAAAATATAAATTATAATTAAATTAACTAATACAAAAATAAAAAAATAATAAAAAAAAAACAAAACCCAAAAAAAATTAAAAATAAAAAAATAATCGTAATAACAATTAATTAATTAATGAAATTAAATTAAATTAAATTTGTAAACAAAATACAAAACAAAAAATAAATAAATTAATTTAAATTTAAAAAAATGTTGCGAATGTTTTTTCATATTGCAAAAATTTTATTCGATATTAAAATTAATTAAATTAAATTTAAATAAAATAAATTCTCTTTATTACAAATTATTAACAAAAAAAAAAAGAAAAAAAAATTAAACCTTAATTAAAGTAAAGTAAAGTAAAGTAAAGTAAAAATAATATAAATGAATCAAATCTCATCTGTGTACAAAGCAAAATAATAAACAAAAAAAATTAAATTAAAAACTTAATTAAAATTTAATAATATAAAAATAAAAAAATAATTAATTAATTAATAATAAAAAATTTTATAAATAAAATTAAAATTAAATTTAAATAAAGAAGAAAGAAAATTAAAAAAAGACAAAAAAAAGAAGAAAATACCCAAACATAAAAGTCCTGAATCTTAATTAATTAATAAAGAAAATAAATAATTTACTAATTAAAATCCTTTTCTATAGCAAGGCATAAAATAAATGAAAAATAAAATCGTATTAAAATTTAAGCAAAAGAAATATAAATACGCCAAATAGTATGCAACCAAATAATAAATAATACCTTAAATATCTTTTCCTAGTTTAATTAAAATTCGATTTAAATCGTTTATGTTTTATTTCTATGGTTGAGCAAATTTTGAATATTGAAAAGAAATTAATTTGCCATCAGGAACTTTGGTGTAAAGAGACACTCCCCAAATAGTCATGTATTTTTATCATGTACGAAATTTACACCCAGGACAAACACCTTTTTTTTCACCTATTTTCATTATAATTATTATTATTTATATTCTACTTGTTATTCTACTTCTATCGTTGTTATTGATTGATTTTCATTTTTGTTATTTTTATTTCTATTTTTGTTGATTTTATTTGATTATTAATTAATTTTAAACATTATTTATAAAATAAATATTAAAAAAAAAATCAAATACATAAACATAATAAACAATTTATTAAACTTATTAAATGAATTAATTTTTACTCTATGCTCTGTTAAATCAATAATAAAATTAAATAATAATAATACTACAAAGTAAATTTAAATTAATTTATTTAAATAAATTAATAATGATAAATGAAAATAACAAAAAAAAACGTAAATAAATTTAATAAATAAATTAATTAAATATATATATAAAAAAAAAAAAAAGTAATTTATAAACAAATAAATTTATTATGATCAAAAAGTTCTCTCTCATTAGTTTTCTTTAATTTATTTTCCATTATCCATTTTTTCATCTTCTTATTCTTATTCTTGTTTTGTTTTGTTTTTTTTTTTCTAATGATTAATTATTTTTTTATGTGTCTTCATGTTCAATGCATTTCTTTCACCATTAATAATAATTTTTCAAAAAGAAAAAACCTTTCGTCAAAACAAATTTTTATTTATTTTAAATAAATCCGATTCGACAGTTAGAATTTTTTCGTAAATAACTTAAAGTTCGTTAATTAAAGTAAAATTATGAGTTACTGCTTAATTAACAAACAAAAAACTTACAAATAGTTAATATACATAGAAATAAAATCACCCAGTCTGGGGGTGTAAATATAAAAAATAATTAAAGAAAAAAAAAAAAAAACTCGTGCCGATAAATAAGTCAAAATAAGAAATTAATTTTGAAGAGAAAAATAAATAATTAATTAATTAAATTAACTTGATAAAATTTGTATAACTAGGATCGTATATATCGTATGGAGTGAGTGGTTTAAAGTTTTTCTTAAATACATTTGACTTGTGATTTTTATTATTATTATTTTTTTAAATTTTTTTTTTAATATTTAATACAAAACTAGCTAATTTTTGATAAATAAAAATTCATTAGCGACACGATCTTAGTAAATTAAGTTAATTAAAACCATGATATATATATATATATATAAATATATTCCATATAGCTTTAATATCTCAAAAGAAAAAAAATAATAATTAAGTTAAATGAAATTGAAGTAATTTAAATTAAATTTAAATAACATAAATTTACTTATTTATAAAAATAATAATAATAATAATAATAATAATAATAATAATAAATTGAGTAAGAGAAAAATAATTGATACAAATTTAGCCAAGTTACGATATAAAATGTAATCCGTAAAATTGTAAAAACAATATCCGAGTCACAAAGTGTAGAAAATAAAAAAAAAAAAAAAAACTTATATCCAAGACACATTTAACATTTGAAATAATACAATTATTAGGTTTTATTAATATTCAGTCTTTAATTATAGTTTTTAAGGATATTAAATAAAAAAAACAATAACAAACAATTTAATTAAGACATTTTTAACGGATCTTTTCTTCATTTTATTTAACAACAACAAAAAAAAAAAAAAAACAAATAAAATAAATACAGAATAGAGGAAAAAGAAAATGTTTATGGAGAAACAAACAAAAACTGGGGTACTGGGGTAAAAAGCTCTGCAAGTTTTTTTTCTTTAAGAAGTTATAAACAAAGAGAGAATTTATGTTATAATTGTTACTTTGTTTCTTCAACATAAACTATAAACATACCCCCAATGATACAGTTGATTTGTTTGCTGCAGAAATAACAAACTTTTCGGCATAGTTTCGGCATCAATTAATTAATTATCCTTACTGAATATTAATAAAAAAAAAAAAAAAAATCACATACATATATTAATTATTAAAATCTTATTTTCCGTTGTTATTTCTTACAAAATAAAAAAATAAATTAAATTAAAACAAAGTAATTAATATTAATAAAAGGTCATCGCATTTACTAAGATTCTTTAGATAAAATAAATTAATTAAAATAAAAATTATTTAAAAATTAAATAAAAAAAATTTAAATAAAATAAAAAAAATTATATATACAAAAATAATTAATTAATTAATTAATAATAAAAGAAAAAAAAAAAAATTAAATAAAAAAAAAATTTATTATATCATGTCATCGCTTTCGAAGCCCGTTTTTTAAAGAAAATAAAGGAAATCATTAAAAAAAAAAATATATAAATATATTTGAGAGCCTTTTTTGACCTCCTTAAACAAATATTTTCCCCTTAAGTTGTTCATTATTTCTCCTTATTTTTTACAAAAAAATAAAATTCTCCCTTAGTTGTGACTTGGCTAAAAATTTTATTTTATAAAAAAATATTTCTGATTTTTGCTATTTCTTGTGTTTAGGGTTAGAAAAACGCATTCTAAATACCTACAAAACAACCTTGATGGAGCAACCGATGTAAACATGTCATATGCTTATCCTTAATTCACCAGAAGTAAAAGATTTCGACTAAACCAAAAACCATATGTAGAGAAAAATGCCCTAATATTGGAGAACCAGCATAAATAAATAATGCGCAATAGAAAAATATTTTATTTTGCTATAATGGCGCCTAATTGCCGACAATAAACATTACACAACAAAAATCAACATTTGCCCCATGTTTCACATCGATTTTTTCCCATCTACATTCTACACACGGCCATGTTAAAATGGAAAAACGCATTTTTATGTTCACTACTAATGTGAAGAAAGGTGACAATGCGCAATTGCGTTTTATATTTATTCAGTTTGCTGTGTTGTTGAGTTTGGGTTGTTGTTATTTTTTTGTTATGTCAAAATACCACCCAGAAAGATAATAAATACTCACATATACAAACATACACAAACCTCCCCATTTCAAAACCATCCTTGAATTGGTGTTTATAAGCAAATACGTGTATTAAAAAAGGTTTTTCCTTTTTCATGTATATGTAAATCATATTGCATAAAAGAAAAGAAAATATTCAAACCATCTGTCAATTTGTGTACACTCGTCTTGCCGGCGTAGTGTGCGTTTTTATTTTGGTTTTATTTTTTCTATTTTTTTTTTAAACTTTTTTTCTTTCATTAAATTTATTTATTTCTGTTGTACAGCGAATTAATTTGCAGTTTTAAAAAATTGTTTGCACAATAAAGACAAAGATTTAAATAATAAAAAATTGGTTTTCTCATATAAAATGTTAATAGTTTGTGATCCAGTTGTGTTTTCTGACTATTTATTGTCTGTAGCTGGTTGAAGTTTTTTTTTCATTCTTTTCTTTTATTATTATTTTTGTTTTTGTTTTTCTACGTTTCCTGTGTTTTGACGTAAAATTAAGGGAGTTTTTTTTTTTTTTTTTGTTAATAAGAAATCTATTTATTCATAATGGATATTGCCAATATTTTGTTGTTTTGTTTAATGTCGTGCATTATTGGGGCCGTTTTAATGCTACTTATACAATACTACGCATTTATTCGTTACTTTAATATGCAGGAATCAAAATCAGCAAATAGTCAAAACACTGAAAAGTATTCATTACCAGACGTAAGTTTACAAAAAAAAAAAAAAAAAAAAAATTAATAACGATAACAAAGTTCGACCCCTTTAACCTATAATCATTTTAGGACATTTTGAAAAGTATTAAAACACCAGACGCTGAGAGTAAAAATCCGATTGCAGCAATAAATTTAGTTTTACAGTTTTTGTTTCACGAGTTGAGACACTCAAATAAAGTTAGAAAATGGTTCCATCGGAAATTATCCGTTGAATTAGATGAGCTAATAATGAAAACAACAACGGGAAAACTATTTGATAAATTATCGGTTGGTTTGGCTTACATTGAAATTCAAATACAAATTAATTACCTAATTTTGTATTTTTTGTTTATGGTTTTAGATACGTGATTTAGATTTGGGCAGTCAATTCCCTGAAATAAAAAATGTACGAGTTCATAACGTTGAGTTGCACGATACCGAGGGACACATTGAAAGCTTGGATTTATTACTAGATTTACATTATCATGGTAACTTTCGATTATCAATTGATGCTGATATGGTGCTTGGTAAGAAAGGATTTCTCTCTGTGAAAGTTAAACAAGTGTCCGGTTTGGCGCGTTTACAATTCACAAGAAAGCCATACACTCATTGGTCATTGAGTTTCCTTGGCGATCCTCAAGTGGACTTGGGGGTGGAATCACAATTCCAAGGTCGTCAAATGCAATCAAATGTAACAAGTTTAATATCAAATCAGATTAGAAAAGCCGTTCGCCGAAAACATACGTTGCCAAACTATAAACTCAGGTACAAACCGTTCTTCCATACCGTAGAAGAGGATTATGATGCGTCTGAGACTGCATTCAATGGAATACTAGAAGTGAAAGTTTCAGAGTTGTCTCGTTTGTGGGCTCCTAGTAATGTCACAGATGTTTATTGCACTTTGACTTTGGCATCTATACCGTGGGTGGTTGCTCGCCAACAGGATGACCGGAACATTGTCATTGCACTGGATTTAGAAATTCATAAGGCAAAAAATCAACAAATCGGAATTGTATTTAAACAGACTGATCACATGGTGTTAGTAGAAACAATTATTCCAAACACACCAGCGGCCAAAGCGAAACTCCACCGTGGTGACGTACTGCTTTCGATAGAAGGTAAACGCGTGACTCACATTAATCATGTTGCCAAAATTGTGAAGAATCTAAATAGACCGATGTTTACTTTGCGCATTGAGCGATTGGCTGCTGGCCAAATTCGTAATGATGCTGTACTAGAGGATTTCGAAGAGTACGAAGATTTGAATGAGGCGAACATTAGTTTTTCGAAGAACACAGATTCTGTGCAGATTGGTCGTGGCAGGAAAAATTCAACGGATCGTGCAACATCAAGTGATTCGAGTCTCTCAAATACACCTACAACATCTCCTAATCGATCTACTGAAAAACAATCGAATCGGATAATAAGTAGAACAAACAGTCAGACTGAATCAAGGCCGTCATCTGGGCAATCTCCCAATGACGATGAAGTATTGTCAATTAAAGCAACGAAAAACATAGAAAATAAATCAAAATTGCCTGAACCAAATATGTCTGGCTCTTCCAGTACGAGTGTTGCAACGAGTCAACCACAGCAACAGAATCCATTAAACCATTCCACAGTCTCATCAGCACCGTTGTCAAACGATTATTTTGCGCAACACTCAACAGTTGATTGTCCATTGAATTCTTTAATAGTAATGGAAGACCTCAGTACATTCCATTTGAATGAAAATTCGACTTTTTTTAACATTAACGTGTATGGTAAGAGTAACGACAACGAGAACGTTTTGTTGGGCTATCTAAATATACCAATTGCTAGTGTGCTGGCTGAGTGTGGGGAGTCGAGTCTAGGCCATTATATCAAGCAGTACTCATTGATTCCACCCGATGCCCCTAATTTGTAAGTTTTCATTGACATTCAGAAATATATCGTTTTACTTCATTTTCCATTCATTTATAATTAAAACCCAGATCAAATCATCCGTTATCAACTCAATCTGGATTCGACCCTTATTTATGCTTCGGTGATGTTTTATTATCATTTGTGTGGAACGGAGTGACCACTCTAACAACACCATCCGCATCAAGCGCCACAATTACAGAATCCACTAAGAAGAATAAAACTTCAAGGTAATTTTTGTTTCTTCCTACTTTAAACCAAAATGACTTAAAATCAAGTAAAAGAATTCAATAATTCCAGAAGTAGTTCTACTGATAAGCTTGAAGAGGATCGAATAGTAGAAGGAAATGGTTTAGCCAAACAACACGATTTTATTCGTACTCATTTCCACCGATCTACACAATGTGAATTTTGTGGTAAAAAGGTACGGAGTAAATTTTGAGTCAGCGAAATGTTTCGTCTGTTCTTCATGTCTCTTTTATTTCAGATTTGGCTAAAGGATGCCGTACAGTGTAAAGAGTGCGCTATGTGTTGTCATAAAAAATGTGTTACGAAATGCCAAAATTCTACTGTTTGCGGTCCAGTAGATGGTAACACTTTGGCGACAGTCACTCAACAACAACAACAGTCTACTCAACCAGAATTTAAGTTGACAGAAGCGCCGCCAAATGACGACGCAGAGGATTTGGATGAAAACGAAGATGTGAGCCCTTCAATGAGGGAATTGATTGATGCAATAAACTAAACCGATTATAAAACTTCTTTCGTTCTCACTATTCACAAGCAGCAATTAGGATCGAAGCGAGATGTGCATCGTCAGAGTTTTAGCGATCTGTTGACGCAAGGATTGAAGCGTGTTAATTCGGCAAACAACTTGGTCATCCCTGGTATTGTGTCATCACTTAGTCAGAGCAGTCGCAGTTTACCACCCAGTCCTCAACATACGCCCAGGTAAATTTGTCTTTTGATCAACGGAACGCCCATTTAATTTAATTAATGTAGAAATGTGGTAAATTCTAGAAAGCAATCACTTAGCAATCAAGCGACTAATCCTTTTATTGCTGTGTCGCATCGACTAGAAGCGTTAGCAGATGACATTAGTGAATTGTCCTTAGAACAAATTGATTATTTGATTGAAACGCTTGTTGGAAGTGGAACACCCGACGAAATGATGAGTTTAGCCAAAACGGCTAGTCGAGGGTTGTACTCCGAATATGAACCAGGTGAACGAGTGGATAAAATTAATGGATTGGTAACAACCTCATGAAATAAAAAAATTTTAATTTATAATTTAGTAATTTGTACATCTTGTATGATTTAGTTATCTAAATTACGATTAGCTTTAGATAGTGCAACATCTGCTCACGCTAATCTCTACACTATGGAAGCTCCATCAATAAATAAGACAGCTACATCAGCAGCAGCCTTGACAAATCAAGCAAACTCAATTAGTGTGGACACAGTGCGTGTGTCATCTGATACAACGCTCTTATTGCAAACCAGAGGTCCATCAAGTATTCCTGTAACACCAACCATAAAAGACAGTGAACACGAGATGGCACGCCGGGCATTCCTTATTGGCCAATCTGAGGAGCGTGTACAAGCACTAAGTGTCGTCATGTTGTATTTATGCACAGGGTTACAGCATGCTCAGGGGGTGGCAGGATTTTAAATAAAATATTTCTCTTAATTCATTTACTTAACTCTACTGTGAATTATCATGTGTTGACAAAATCAATGGAAAATTCAATTAATTAGTTAGATTTACAAAAAGAAAAAAATTAAAATTATTTTAAGACTTAACCCTAATTAACTAATCTTATATTAATTTATCAATTTATTTTATTGAATAACAAATACCAGCAGACTAATATCAGCACAATAAAGTTACTCAAACGTTTTACAACGCACTCCATAGAAGAAAATGAACGCATAGTGTGTCTACCCAAAGGCACAAAACGCGCACACAATTTAATTTTCTAACAATTTTACTTAACACAATTTGATGTATCTTAATTTTAATTAATATGTTGCTAATTATGTTTATTAATTAATTAAAGAATTAAATAAACAATGTATAAAAAAAAACCCGACCTAAGTTAAAAAATTAAATAAAATTATGACACCAACCACGGAATTGTTATTTCAAATTAAATATAATTATTGATAAAAAATAAAAAATTTTAAAAATTTTGTGTAGGATTTAATGTAGATTTTTAAATGAAATAAAAAAAAATTAATTTAAAAATTTGACTTTGTTGTCTTTTTGTTTTGTTTTCTAGCGAAAATAATTTTTGTGGGAAAATCCGCAAAAGAAAAGTTTTTTTATTTTGCTGTAGAGTATGGTTTGTGGCTTGGCTACTTGCTTAAAGGTGATGCATCGTGCCAATATCGATATTATTAACACAATAATGCATCTAGGAAGTCTACATCGATTTCCGTTGTTTTTTTTCTTTTAGCAGCAGCAGGCAGACAATGTCAACTACACAATGCACCAATGTTCCCATAGTAAAATTCCCATAGGATTTTATATAAATAAAGTTTAACACAAATTCCATATATAATAAAACAATAACAACAACAAATGAAAAATAAATCTTTTGGCACAGTAAAATCACGTATAGAAAATACAAAAACTGCGCATTTTGTGTAAAATAAATAAAAATTTCTTTTTTCACTAAAAATGAACTAAAATTAGAAGAAACAAAAAAAAAATAAATAAATAAATAAAATTAATAAAAATAAACGAAAACAACTACATAAAAACAATATAAAAATATATAGTCTTATGTTCCGTTTTATCTAAATACAAAAAATAAAATGAAAATGATTATAATAATAATAATTTTTTTTTTTTTATTAAAAACTGTAATCGTAACATAAAATTTAATGAAAAACAGAATTTAAAGGAATAGAATGAACAGTAGCATCTTAAAAAAAAAATATTTTTTTTTTTATATTATGGCGCGCATTTTCTCATGTGATGCTTGGTTTTATTTGTTTATGTTTTTGTTTAATTTTATAATGGCTTTAATCTTAATTGAATTACGTAAATCATTTATTTATTTTCAGAATCAATCCAGGGTTTATCCCGTGTGTCTGAGAAATGAAAAATATAAAACAATTTTTAGTGTTCGATTGTGGTCGTTTGCCAACATAAATTAATTCGACAATATCATTTTAAGGCGAATTAGAGGTCCAATTCCATAGTGCAATTACAAATGTTGGTCCTTAAATGTTTTATTTCGCATTTTAGCTTTTAACTACACATTTTCAGTCGTTTTTCTTTAAATCAAACGATCGGCTAATTGAAGTTTCGAATTGAAGTCTCCGAAACGATTTCTATTTTTTTAACGTTCGTGATTAATTTACAATAAATTATGCAACGTACAACCTAACTTCTTAATAAATTTCCCAATAATTAAAAAAAAAAAATTTCACTATAAAAATGGCAAAAACTCAGATATCTTTCCAAGAAGGCTAAAGCATTTACATGATAAAATGTTTCAAAGAATGCAAATTATTGTGGAATGAAATGAAAATTTCTTGTTCCTGTGACATTAACTTACCGACTTAATGCAGTTTATTAGGTTATTATTGTTTCAAAAAAGAAAAATGAAATTTCAGTAAGAAATGACTGAACAAAAGGAAAAACTACTGTTTGAAAATCATTATAATCCTTTATTTTACAATGATTTTCCCATAAAATAATTTTTTATATTCTGCCAACAACTAAAACCAATACAGATCCACAGCAAAAAAAAAAAAAATAAATAAAATAAAATAAAGAAAGAAAATTTTAATTTTATATTTATGAGGTCAATGCTGTTCCGTGAATTTAAACAAAAATCGGTGCAAAAAAGAAAGAATATTGTGAAATAAATAAGAAAAGAAATAAAAAAATTAATGAGATGATAAAGTAATTAGCGTATCAAGTGTACTTAATTTTTAATCCCAAAAAAAAAAGACAAAAAAACTGCACTATTCTGCCCACCTAATATTTTCCTTTTCTTTTTGAATGAAAATTATAAAAAAGTTATAAATTGAAGGAATAAAAACGAATGAAAAAAATTGCTGCGCACATGACTTAAAGTAAAGAAGAAAATAAAGAGAGAAAAATATTTCAAATCTACGACTTTGTTAAGTAAATAAAATTGCAATAAGCAAAAATCCTTGTAAATTACAGTATCCCGATTTTCCTTTGTTAATTTATTATTTTTTTGGTTTTTAATTAACTCTCCTGTGAGTGTCCTTAAATAAAACCAAATGAAAAAAAAAAAAAAACACACACACAAATGTAGGATAAGAAAATAAAATGCTTTGAGTCAGCTTTTTCCGTTCCATGCTGAAAAATTAATACAAAGATGAACTTGCCTTTGTTGAATTCTATAAAAACAAAACCAAAAGAAAAAGGAAAATTTATAAGTTGCGCACGCATATAAAAATATAATTGAAAATACATTTTTATTATTAATTATTTATTTATTTCACTTCGTCTATGTTTATAGTGAAAATATAGCGAATAAAAATAAAGAAGAAAAAAAAATTATTACAAAGAAAATTCTCTTCCTATATGAAAATTAAACCAAAACATTTCAATACTCAAATACAACCATCAAGTATAAATATTTTATTTAATCTATTTTTGGATATGAACTTTGAAATGTTACAGACATTTTAAAATCGGTTACAGCAATAACAAACAAGAAAACACCAGCGTGTAATTAAAATGAAAAAAAATAATAATATATATATTCAAAATTGGAATAAAAATGCAATTAAATTTTAATTTAATGTTATAAAATAAAGAAGAAAACACACACGATGATGGTTTGTTTCTTAAATAATTTTCTTTCATATTTTTCCATAATCAAAAATTGAAAAACAGAAAGATAAAAAAAAGAAAAATTAAAAAAAAAACTTTACCTGCTGATTTATTTACCTAAATGATTTTTTTTTTGTTTCATCTCATTTCGTTCACAGTAAACAAAACATATGATTAGTAAAAAAAAATTCCATTTCCCCATTACCTCCAAACGGGCTTTTTTTTTATTAAATTTTTCTTATAAAAGAAAATTGCATTGAGAAAAATAAATAACATAAAATAATATTCAAAACAAAACAAAACAAAACAAAAAAAAAAATCATACTGCGCATGGTTTAGTTACTTAAAAAGTTTCAAACAAAACAACAACGACTACGCACCACTACAAACATACTACTTTTTATTAAACACATAAACAAATTGAGTGCTATCTCGTTCTTTCATTAAATGACTTTTATATAAAATCAGCTGATACGTTAAATAGTAAACATTTGAAAAGCGGAAGTCATATTGTTAGCAGCTAAATATATAAATTAGCGAACATTTTAAAACTGTGCGATATAGCTTAAAAAATTAACGAAAAATTAAAAATTTAAGAAAAAATTAATAAAATATTTTATTATTACATAAAAATCGAAATTAATTAATTAATTTCATTTGGATTTTTTTCTTTCTTTTATTTGATGGAAAAGTTAAAATTAAGTGTTGCGCGCAGTTAAATAAAAAAAAAAAACAAAAGAAAACAGAAAATTTATTTTAGTGATTTTTTTTTGTTGTTGTGCGTTCTTTGTTCGTTTAAATTATAAAACTGAAATACATTTGGATTACTAATTAACGACTTAAACGTTGTCATCAACACATTGAGTAAAACAAAAATTGGATAAATTGTGAATTTTTGTGTGACACAGCAAAAGTGTATTTAGTGTGTTGACTTAAAGAAGTGAATTTTTTGCACCTTCTTTAAGTATATTTCTTTGTGAAAAGAATTAACAAAGTTTAGGGAAAAAAGAAAAAGATAAAGAAGTCACCATGAGACCACCATCACATTTTGGTAATGATATCACAAATCGTGCCACAGCACCAAATGATAATAATAATAATAACAACAACAATAACAATAATAATAATTCTGGTGATGATGGTAGAGATTTGAATGGTAATAATGGTGGCGGTAGTTTGCCAACAGCAAGTATTGTACAAATGGGTGGCCGCATGATTATAACTCAAATGGCTGGTCGTGCTGTTATCAGAGTGGTAGGACGTTGTGAAGATGCAAAAGAAAACAACAAATTAGGTGAGTCTACTACGAACGTTATTATTAATTGAGTTAATTTGCACGAATTAGGGTGTGTACTAATTCTAATTAAATATTTTTCTAAACAACGGCTTCAGTTTAATTGCGTTAAACTACGACTATCTTCGGTATTTATACACTTTGCATTTCGTCAATGATTAATGCGATTTTAATATACAAAAAAAAAAAAAAAAGAAGAAAATAAAACCTAAAAATCGCATGCATGCTAAACAGTAAATAAATCATTCAGGAGATTTTAGATTGTCAGGAGTTTCTTCTTTTAAATTTAACGATCAATTTTAACGATAGTTTAATGAACGTTTTTTTAGCTACTAAAGGTGAAATAAGAGATAAACAAAAAAAAAAACAACGGAGTAGCACAGGCCCTATAAAAAAATTAATAAAATCACGGAAAAATAAAATTATTAAAAGCTCCATATAAAGATAAAAAAAAAATTAATTAAATAAACAACTGAATATGGAATAATTAAATCAGAAAATAAAAGTTTTTGCAAAGGACACCAACTTTATCCATCATAATTTCAATGAAACGTAAAAATAAAAAAAAAATTATTTAAAATTATATAAAAAGAAATGATAAATTAATTAAAAACAGGAAATTTATTATTTATTATTATTATTATTATTTTTTTGCGTTTTCTTTCACTAAAGTTGGCACACATGACTTAAGTCTCTTTAAAAATGGCTTCGCTTTTATTATTACGTTTTTATTTAATTCATTTATTTTGCGTAATTATATTACTGCTGCTTTAACGCTTTTGTGTTGTTGTTGTTGTTGTTTTTGTTGTTGATGTTAAGTCACACACAAACGTATCATATTGTTTCTAATAAATATTTTCTAATTTAAAAATTCACAAAACAGTAATTAGATAACAACCAATAATCATGTAACGTAACAAACAAATCATCAAATTATTTAACTTTTTTTTTTGTTTATTTTCTTTTTGTTTAATAAAGAAATAAAATTTATTGGTATAAGCGTGCGTTTTTGACTGCATTAAATAATTTAACACGAAAAAAAAAAAAATAATAATAAATAAAAATGTGTGTTTATATGCTGGTTACATTATTAGAAATTTCATTTGATTACGATTATTACCGTTTGGTTTTTACTTTTATTATTTATAACTTAATTGATTCACTATTTATACGAGAGAGAAAAAAAAAGGTAAATAAAGAAAAGAAAAAATCTTTGCATAGAAATTCATTAATTTGAATATAACACAGATGTTGTCAACCTTACGATTGTCATAAATCATAATTTTTTGTATTTCTATAGAAACATATTTTATGCTAGAGAGTGTTGCAGCAGGCACTAAACTAAGAAGCATACAAATAAACTTTTGTTAAAGAAAAGTTCTGTTGGAAAATAATTATTTAGTAACATTTGATAGTTAATAAGTGATGCTAGGTACTGCAACGGTAACGGTACAAGAATTTTTTGTTGGCAATTTATTATACTTTTCAACGAACATTTACAGCAAAATCACATCGTGTGATCTTCTTATCTTTATAAACACATAATCAAATTATTTTTTTGTTTGTTTTTAAAATTGCTATCTACATAGTTGACCTTAAGAGTAGTCCCGCTAATTCTATTAAAGATTAACCAAAGGACATTTCTAAATATAATATATAAAAAAAAACTTCAATAGTTGCTTTAATAAAAAAAAGGTGAGCTACATCTGCACCATATGAGTAGTATTAAAAAACAAAACAAAAAAAAATAGAAACTGAAAGAAATTAAAACAAAAATAACAAATACTTAAGTGTGGATACAGAAATGTAAACTTTAGGACGCGGTCAATTTCGTGTTCATGTTTGTAGTTCATTAATTACCACGGAGAAAATTGTTTTTTTTTTCTATTTTTGTTTTTTTATTTTAATCGTAGAAAGAAAATAAAAAAAGATTTTCGCAATTTAATTATTTTTTTTTTTTAATCTTTTCTTTTCATGTTTTTTTTCTTCATTTACATAAAAATCAAATAACTAATTTAAATATTAATTAAAGCAATTAAAAAATAAAAAAAAATTTCTTTACTCGCAATAATTTTTCATTTTTTAATTTTCATTCACTCTTGTTGCGGGCCGCTCTGTTACTGTTATATTAGTGGCTAGCATAATGTTGCGCTATTGTACGTCGTTTCGTTTCGTTTCGCTTCTTTTCATAAATGTAAAAGAAAGTGAAATTATTTATTAATGTTTGTTTTTTAATGTTTATTTTTATTTGTATTTATTTTCATTTTTTTTCTAAATTACTGTTGAAGAGATAAATTAATAAAACAGCTGACTGGCTTACAAAAAAAATCCAATACCGAAAAAGAAATGTTTAAAAAAAAAAATAAAAATAAATAAATTATAATGCAACACCATTAATTTATGCTTATTTCATTATTATTATTATTAAATCATTTATTTCGTGTGTGCGCATGCAATTGAATTTCATTAAAAATTTAAAGCCTAAGCTTAACGATGGTTGATAGTAAATTTACTACAAATTGAAAAATGTAGAGCAGTAATACTAATTAATTAATTATTGATTTGTTGGTTTCGTGTTTTTTTGTTTCATGAAACATAAATATTTTACTGCATTATGGTAATTATTGCAAAAAAAAAAAAATAAATAAAACACATTTAAAATTACGTTACAACATAAAGAAATAAATTATTTTGATGTGTCTTCGCTTATTATTTGCATAGTTGTGCCTTTGCTAAAAAAGGGTAATTATGTGTCTGAACTAAAATAAAACGTAAATATTATTTCACAGTTTCGTGACATAAATCACTAGTTATTTATGCTTTTACAATAATTTACCACTATTAAAACACATTTAATTATGAATTATTTATAAATTCGATTACAGTACATAGAGAAAAAAATTGAATATAAGTCTTCAACCTTGTATAAAATTTTCCATTTTTCCATTTAAAAAAACAGAGAAGAAAAATTGCATTTCCTATAGTAATTTTTTTTTTTATTAAATTAAATTAAATGCGAAACAATTGTAAACTGAACGAAATAACATAACAATAATAGAAGAAAATGAATTTCCTCTTGTTTCTTTTCTCTTCTTTTTTCTTTTATTATTTTTTTTTTTTGTTAAAGCTAGAGAATGACTAATAATTATTTCAACAAAACAACAGAAAAATAATTAAAAGAAATGGAAAAGAAAAGAAAAAAAAAAAAATAATAAATATTATAAACTAACATGCGGAAGTAACAAAATATTTGTTTAAATGTATTTTGTTAGCTAAAAAAATAATTATTTTTATTTCCTTTGAGTAGAGATGAAGATAATTTTTTTTTAATGATTTTTTGAAGAAATGGTGATTTATTTTCTTCTGCATTTTATTATATAATAATTAGGTGCAATTACTATGTTGTTTGATAGATAGGAAGAGTTATTTGCATTTATTACACTAAGTTTCTTGTAATCGAGATAATCAATATGATTTGAAATTATTACGATTGATTAACCCAAAGAAGCTTAAGCAGTACTATAGCAATGCCAATGATTTACACAAAATTAACAAATTATTCTGTGACTAAAATAAAAAAAACCAAGGAATCTTGGCAAACAAATGTTCACTGACTAACTTTCTTTTTTTCAAATTGAATTTTCAGAAATTAATCATAATCCTAAGCCTTTAGGTTACCTTAACAACCCTGAAAAATAAAACAAAACAAAAAGTATGCAAAAAGCCAATACACACTACAACGAAAATAATAAAATTTAATTAATTAATAAAATTTTAATATCAGATTATAATTTATAAATATATTATTAAAATCAAGATAAGGGAAATAAAACAAATAAACACCATTTATGACGGCGAAAATAAAATAAATTTATTAAAATTATTTGTTGTCTGTGACTTTCATATTGACGCTTCAATTGATATATTCTTCACTGTTTTATGCACTTGGAATTATGCAATTGTACTTGGAGTGACAATACAAGGCCTCTAGTTTGATTCCAACTTGTGATTAGAAGGTGCATAGAAAGAAATATTTTCTGTATGTAGTAAACAAAGCAATAGAGTGTAAATTAAACAAAAATAAATCAGAATACCCATGAAATGCGTTCTGCGTAAATTTTAAGCACTCAAATCATGCGCAAAATAAATACTTAATCAGAATTTAATTATTTAAAACAATACAATAGTATATATCTGTAATTAATTATTTTACTGATAGCAAAACTGTCTCGATTATTGTTTATAATTTCTCCTACAATTTCAAATGTTTTTTTTTTTTCTGTTTTTGTTTCATATCAAAGCGTAAAACATGAGTCACTTGTTCAGTGCAATTTTGTTTACTTTTTTACTTAATTTCATTTCATTTTATTTGTTTTGTATTAAAAAATTGTTGATAACTTTTATATGACAATCAAACACCTGAAAAATGTTTCTTTGTTAGTTTCTTGATCTAAATTAATTGTTTGACGTTGAATGATTTACATTATTATTATTATTATTATTATTTTCTATTTAAGTCATTGATTTTTAGTTTTTGTGGTAAATTTGACATGATATGACAGCTTGATATTGTAAAAATTATCATTATGATGCGCGCGCAGCTTAATTATTGTGTGTTTTTTTTAATTTATTTCGAGGAAAATAAAAATAAATCCTATTTTTTTTTCGAAAAAAATATATTTATATGTCATTGACTTATATTTTTCAGTTACAAACAAAAATTTAAAGAAATAAATAATTTTTATTTATAAAAATCAAAATTTATTATTCTTTGTTTTTTTTTTTTTTTACTCTCGCCATATGATTTCAAGTGCGTTTCTGAGTTGTGTGCTTCGTTCTTGTTTTGCATTACATTTGCGAATGTTTGTTTCGGGTATTAAAGT
This sequence comes from Ptychoptera albimana, assembly GCA_961205885.1. NCBI lineage: Eukaryota > Metazoa > Arthropoda > Insecta > Diptera > Ptychopteridae > Ptychoptera > Ptychoptera albimana. The sequence goes on from OY540803.1 coordinate 22,143,756, forward strand.
TTACTTAATTTTTACATTTTATTACGTCGAAACGATGTGTTTGAAAATTAAGTTAATTTTTTTGTTTTCTCGTTAAATTTAATTCAATTTAAGGAATTTTTCTTTATTCATCCCATAAATAAAGAAAAAAAAAACTTGGCAATCATTTTGCCTTTTTTCTGTTATTAATTAATTTTGTTGTTGGTGTTCCTGTAGTCACTGCTTTTGGCATTAAATGAAAAATAATAATAATTTTCTTTATTTGTTTTGAATTTTTTTAATTTTTTTTTTTTATTCGTTTTAGGAAAAAAAAAAATTAATAAATTTATTTTCTGTGGAAACAAAGAGGAAATTTTATTAATTAATTTACTTAGAAATGAGCAAATTGAATTTGTTTTTAATTTCGGAAATGCGCATAATTTTCAATCGTGCGAAAATTTTGTATTTTTAATAAAAACCGTAACTACGCAACTTGTTCTTTGTTGTTAAACGTTCTTAGTGCTGTTTTTAAATCTTCGTTGTTATAATAAGTTATTCGGTATACATGCGATTGGTAATGCTTGTAAAATAACGTCATTATTATTTTAATATTGACGTTTTAAACTTAAGCGCTGAATAAGCGAAGTAGTACGCTGAATATAATTTATGCTGCGCATGAAATAATCAAGGTAAGCTACCAGCTGTTGTAAAAAGAGTAGGACAACTAGAGTGTTATACACGTACTATATACGTGTAGTTCAAATATTAAAAGCAAATTATTTATGAATGAAAAAACGAAACAAATTGTGCCGTTTTTACACCTGCTAATTGATTATCTAAATAAATATAAAACGCAATTGAACTTGAACACGATAAATAATTTGTAAATTGTCAAGCAAAAATTGATAAATAAAAAAACAATAAAATATCACACGTGAAATTTGTTCAATCCACAATACATCCACAGTACAATTGTACACAAAACGAGGACAAACGCCACACGTTTTCTAATAAATTACACAAAAGCAACGAAAGATGCCAAAAATAAAAAAATAAATGTTTTTTAACCTAAAAAACAACAGACAAAGTGACTGAAAACATCTAAGCAAAGCAAATTTAACGTTTCCGCGTAAAAATAGAATATTTTTCCGTCGTAGAGTAATTTTTTTCCCCAATGCGCGTATCAATTTTCGTTTATGTTTGTGATTGGTGTTTGATTTTCTGTTTGTCTCTAAAAATAACTCAGAGGAAAACAGCTGGCACAGTATAAAAAAAGAAAAATTGCGTTCAACATAACCTGAAATAAAATTTTTCTTTTACAAATTAGAAAATTAACTTAACTAAGTGAAATATAGTTAATTAATCCAATTTGGGTCTTTTATAAATGAAATTAAAAATTGTAAATAGAAAAATTAATAAAAGAAAGTGATTACGTTAGTGTTTTTGTTTTTTTTTTGTTTTGTGTAGTGATTTAAGTCGGTAATAACTAATAACAACAAAAAAAAAAAGAAAAACCAGTCGTAATGGCATCACAAGTCGCTCAAGTAATTGTACGCTGTGATGAGGCTAACGAAACACAGATATTAGGTAACGAATTAGTTATTTATTAGAAAAATGAAAAATAATTGGATTATGACTTTGTTAAGACATTTAGTGACGATTTTTATAACAAGAAAATATAATTTGATTTAATATAAAGTAAGATCACTTAAGAAATTGGTTAATTTTTTGATTTAGTAACGTTACGTAAACCCACTAAAGTAATATTAGCTACGCTCTTTTATGTGACATAGTAGATAGATAGGTTTATGCATCGGCTAAATAAAACCAGTGTTGCCTTTTAATTTTTTTTATAAATAATTCATAATAAATCATTTATTATATTTACCTAGACTACATTTCCTCATAATTAAATTAATTTTTCTTTTTATTTTCAGATTTATCTGAATGTCAATTGATGCAGGTGCCAGACGCTGTTTATCATTTAATGCGAAATACTGAATTAAAAAGTTGTGACCTAAGCCGTAATGATATTAAGAAAATTCCACCAAAATTTGCACTTAAATTTAGCTTAATCACCGGTAATTATTATTCAGATATTGCACAAGACAATAATAGAATTATTTGAACTTTAATTTAACGCTTTGTTTCCTTATCACAACAGAATTAAACTTGTCACATAATCAAATGTCTAAATTGCCTGATGAGCTAGCTGATTTGGCGTCACTACAACGTTTGAATATTTCACATAATTCATTTATAACATTGCCAAATGTTGTCTTTAAAATGCCAAAATTACGTCATCTGATCGCTAATGATAATGCTATCATAGGTAAGTGAACCTTTTTACAGAATTTATGGTTTTGCTTTTAAATACTTTTAGCAAAAAACAAATACAAAGGTCAAAGCCGAAAAGTGATTCGACACAGTCCTGTCGGTTTAATAGAAGTCATCTCGTTTGATGTGTAATTTGTCATTGTGTCTCTTTAGTTAACGATTAGTTAGATTTCATAAATTACCGGTATATTCTGAAACCAACATAAAAACTGAGTTATTTTTAAAATTGGGTTAATCATTCTTTCTTTTTCTAATCCTTTTTTTTTATACAAATTCTCTTGCCCATTTTATCACTAAGTAAATTGTTCCGTTTGGTTGATGTTGCGGTTGGAGCATTTCGTTATATTGTTTAGTAGTTTATGTGATTTTAAACTCATTTCCTGCATACATATTCATAGAAAATTAATTTGAAATTTTTGAAATGTAAATATCGATTGTCCAAAATAAATCGGAAATTATTCCGTAGAAATAAGAATGTAGATAGACTTCGATTTTTTATTACTCCTGTAAGCCTTTCAATTGACACAATTTATAGACCTTAAGTCACTTCAAATTAAGAGATTAAATATTGATAAATGCTTATTGAAATATGACCAATGTTGATTACATTAATTGATTTGAAATAAACGATTTAATTTAAAAAAAAACAAACAAATTCCATTGCAGAGGTTGACACCGACGAGATAATTGCATCAGATTCACTGGAGTTAGTTGACTTAAGGAATAATCCCTTGACACCACGTGCCCATGAATGGTTAAAAAGTGTTACACTAAGTTTCCACATTGAACTGTCTGAGCGGAAAAAGGAGTCATGGGAAGATTTTTAATTAATTTTTTTTTATTATTTTTTTTAGTATTAATTAAGAAATAATTTATAATAAATAATTAAGAATTTTTTTTTGTTTTGTTTTTTAGTGTAAATAAATTTTCGTTTTTGTTAGTGATAATTTCACGTGACTTAAATTAAGTTTAAATTAGCTTAAAATGAAATTGTTCTCGCGGTTCACTATGGAGTTGGAATTTCATTAATTTATTTTTTATCATTTTATTTCCGTCTTACTTTTACTTGTTGGTTTGTTGATTACTTAACTGCCAACAAAAAAAAAATTATTATTTAATTTAATTATGATTTTATAACAAAAAAAAAAAAAGAAAAAAAAAACTTTAATTAAAAACAAAAAAATTAACTCAAGTGAGACATGATTATTATTTTATTAAATCGAATTAACTAGTCGATGTATTGTGGCGGGCGTTGTTTTGTACATCTTGAATGAAAAAAAAAAAAATTGAATAAAAGAATTTAATGTAATTACGTAAGGCGCACACAAGGAAACAATTTTTTATTCAGCATTAATTCGATTGCGTTTCCTTGTTTAAATTTTTCATTATTATTTTTGATAATTAATTCTAAAATTTAATTTAATTTAATTTAATTTAATACTAATTTTAAAACAAATAAAAAAATGTTTTTACTAATGTATTTAGTTATAAACTAATTAGGATTTACGATGAAATGAATATTAGTTTTAAGAATTTTTTTTTTTTTTATATATGATAAAAGATTACCAAAGAAGCAAGATAAAACAAAAAAAAAACAATTTGTTATTCATAAACAATAATAATCCTATCATGTTGTTAAAAATTTAGTTACTTTTGAGAACAAAATGTAATTTTGTTTATTAAAAATTATAAAGATCTTATAAACGATATTTGAGGTATTTAAATTGATTTTATTCTTTGAATTACTTTTGACAATTAAATAAAATTATGAATCTGATTCATTAAAATTATGAAATTAAATTGAAATAAAAAATTTTCCCTACCCTGAAACACAGAGTTGCTTTACTGGAATTTAAGTAAACAAAGAGAGTGATTTGTGTAAAGCTAGCTTTAAAGCTTTGCTGCACTTTAATCCGATTTCAAAAAAAAAAAAAACAAAGTAATAATGCGAGAAATACAAATTAATTAATAAAAAGAAAAATTTGTATTTAGTACATGATAGGAAATGCCAGTTGTTATAAATTGACATAAAGTAATTTCGGTTGTGTAGTTTAAGGCGATTATATTTAATTAATTACTCAAAACTAAAAGCAAAAATAAATTTTTTTTTGCATAGAATATAAATTGCTATAAGGCTGTCTGTCACTAATAATATTATATGCTATTAACACCCACATAGCATAAATAAAGCAAACAGTTGTACATAATTAAAACATAAGAAATAAATTAAAAAAAAAAAAAATGTTTATAGAAATATATTAAAATTTATGCAAACTCTTGGTGCTACTTTTAAGATGATTGTTTTTTTTTTGTTAGTGAATAAAAATAATCAAAAATCACCTTAAAAATAATAAGAAAATAATTTAATGTTTAAGATGAATTACTTAGTTTTTAATAATTGTAATAAAGTGAATAAAAATAAAAAGGTTTTTTTTTTTTTTTATGATAAAAAAAGTTTTATTTCTTTGTTTATAGAGACGAGGCAAAGTTAAACAATTCAAAGAGTTAGTGTTAGTTGTGTGTATCTAATTGTGTAGCTAAAAATGGAGAAACACTTTATTTAACAAGAAGGAATTACATAAAAGGGGCAGCAGTTGTACACCAACACAAATGATCGATGTCAAGTTTTATAATGAGCTTAAAGTAACTTTTCAAGTGTATTTATAGCTCAACTCGACTTTTAATCTTTTTTCCTATGAACAATAAAAAAAAAAAAAAAAAAACACAAAAAAATCACATCAATTGTTAACTAAGTTGATTGCTCGACCTGACATTCATGTGATTTATTGAGCTCTTTATAACTGCTTATGGGTCATTTATGTTATGCTGATTTCTGTAAATTGTTACTTAAAGCTTGTTAAGTAGCATAGACTTATAGCTAATGTCTGCAAATACTCATAATCAAATTATACATGCAATGAAGAAAACAATTTTTTTATATATTTTTTTCTTTTTCTTTTTATTTTTATAATTCAAACATTTAATTAAATAACATTTTTTTGTATTATAAATTACTATTGATGGTTTTATTTTCTTTTTTAATGATATATTTTAAATTCAATAATAGTAAAACGATAACAGGTGTTAAGGTGCGTTGCGATGATGATAGTTTTTATATGATTATTGTTAATAGTAATTTGCTTGCTTTTCCCTAATGCAATCATTCCATTGTGATTTTTTCTTTCTTTTGCAGTAGTAACATAGTATCTTGGTACATTAATCTTCGCTACAGTTTTTAATAATGTCCGTAACGATGTTATGTTTGTTCTCCTTTTAATCGTCTTCAGACGATTTTTTTTTGGGTTTACTGCTCTTCCATGCAGATTCATTTCCAATGCAACACTAGTGATGTGTTCTAAGAGTGTGCCGAATATATTTCCATTTTCTCTTTCTTTTTATTTGATTGGCTTTTTTTAACATTTGTTAATAGAAACTTGGGTATTTTGTGATACATTCATTGACTTTGCATATACTTTAGTTACACTTAGTTTGGCATACATTTTTGATATCTTGCTTTTGCTTTGCACAGCAAACTCTCATATTGTTAAGAATGATTCTATGGCATTTCCTTGATAAATAAAAGTTATTTGATTGACTAGCTAATATTTTTAAATATGACAGTTTAGATTTTAGGCTATTTGCTGACATGCTGGGGCATATGGGATACGTGAGTAATAGACTATCACCGAAAAAAAAAAACTATCAACACCGCAACGCAGCCTAATAATATAAATAAAGTAGGAAATATGGTTTTCCCTGTTTATTTGTTTGTTTCTTTTCTAATGAAATGGTTTGAAGAATTGTTTTACTTACGTTGATAACAAATAATAAAAAAAATCAAATTAAATATTAAAACACAAAAAAAAAAATAAATAAAATAATTACAGGTTGTGTGCGTTCTTCAAATTTTTAATTTACTTTTAATTTCTGTTAATCCTACGATTTTAACATTTCATTTCAAATTGTTCCCTAAATTCATTTCACCTTAGCTGCTGCTGCCCTTAATTACAATTTTTTGTATAGAAAATAAATAAAAATATTTCCTTTTAACACTTTTCCTTAAATTTCTTCCTCTTGTTTTTATATTAATTTAATTAATCTCTAATTATTATAATAATTTATTTATTTATTTAATTTTTTTTTTTTTTTTGTTTTTTAAATCACATTATTTATTTATTTTTAATTTTATTTACAAAGTTTGATTTATTTATTTAGTTTTATTTAATTTTAATTTTAATTTTTATGTTTTTTTTTTTTTTTGGTGTTCTACGTTTATTGATTTATTTAATTTCTATGAATAAGTTTTATTTTTTATTATTTATTTATTAATTTATTTAATTATAATATTTATCAATTCATTCAATTTTTACTTTGTTTGTTTATCCATTATTTATTCAGAATATTAGATTAATTGATAAACAAATAGAAATAGAAAAAAAAAACAATACAAATAGATAAATCCGTATTTTATCAGAAATAATAATAAAATTGTAGGTGAGTCACATAAAGAATTGATTAAACGAAGACAAAGAGAAAGTATTGTAAAAGTGATCCCAGGGTTTTTATTTTTTAGAAAATAAAAGTATTTATTATACATGCAGCACTTTAATCGAGCTTTTATCAGTGTGCGATATTATTTATTAATATCAGTCGCTGCATTGGATTTAATTTAATGATTATGATGACGTTATGATTGGAATGCAGGTGCAATTTCCATGTTTCAATTTATCCTTTTCCGTATTGCAAATCAGTTGTTTCCGATCATCGTCGTCGAAGTGGGTCTCGGAAGCTATGTCAGTGGCTTCGATCTCCTCGGAGTGATCTTCCACTATTTTGTTGGATTGAAATTTTGTTTGTCGGGAAGAGTTTGTATGGTGATATGGATGATGGTGATGGTTTTGAGCGTGCGTACCAGTTAGATTGGCTAATGGGATGCGATAAATTCGTAGAGGTTTTTGTTTCTCAGTAGTGTCCAAGTTGTCCGCATGGTGAAGATTCCGACTAATTATGTACTTACTCGTTTTTCTTGGTGGGGAACGAGAAGCATCAGTAGATCCTGTTGTTGTTGTTGATTGTTGCTTTGGAGAGTTTGGGGGAACGGTAGGCTCTTGAAAATGTCGTGGTAAACTGAATTCCCGTTCCTCTGGATGAGTAGCTGGATAATTTTCACCACATGAATTACTTTTCGATATTTGTCTCTTGTATTCCTCGGTACTTCGGTTTTTATCTTTAGTACTCTGTAGAGAGCGGGCTCTGTGTATTGATGGTGTTCCAGATTCATTATCATCATTTGGAGCATTCAGAAACTTCAATAGATTGTCTTGTGGATTAATATGTAGCGTGTTGGTAAAGCTTTGGCCCAATTGGTCATCAGACTCTGAACTGCTACGACTATAACTTGTATTTTGTGCTTCTATTCTCTCAATTTTGTGCTTGATTTCCATAATACGCTCATTTGAAATGTCGGTTATTTTGTTTCCGCTTCTCGCTGGGACATGGTCTATTTTTATTTCATTAGTAGTTTCAACTTCTTTCATTTTTGGTACTTTTGGAATAAATTCCGGAGCCGTGGTGGCAAAGTATATATCACGCTTGGATGTGATTAATTGTAGCTCGGCCATTGTTACAGTATGAACTAAGTTTCCGTTAACCAGTAGTCGTATCTCCATAGAGTCTGATGTAAAGGCGATTATATAGGGGAAGGCGCAGACTGTAATGTGTAATAATTTGGATATATGTAACATTATATATGAATCATAAAAAATAATTTTACTGACCAATAGAAGTAGGAGATGTATTCCAATGAAAGTCAAACTCGGAACTAGATTTTTCTTCATCGGATAGTTTTTGAAAGTGGCAGGTGTCTGGAAATTAGTAATGAGTATCAACGTGCAGCTTATGAAAGAATTAATATTTTTAAATTTTTATCTTACGATTATAGCAAAGTAGTAATTCAGTTTCTTGACCATCACATAGATCCAATGCAGCAACTAAATGGGTTTGAGAACGCCTAGTGGTTTCAGTTTCATGCAGTCTAGTAGAATGAGATGAATTTTCAGAAACAATTTCAAAGTGATGCTTGTAGCCAACGCATATCATGGAACCATTGTTTGCGGTTTTTGAACCAGTTGGATTTTCTAGAATTGTCATTATTGTTGGGTTGTCATGTAAACTTATTTCCTGTTATTAAGAAATTTGAAATTTATTTCCAGACTCAACAAACTTAATTTTTAGTCTATGTTATATTATATTTGCAACTTACTCGAAGAAAAATAAATCCGTCGACTGTATCGTTGTCACTGTTTGGACACCAGGAAGTCCATGCAGCTGTATGTTTCCATTGAAATGTTAAAAGTTTTCGACCAACAGAAGCTGCCATTCGTAGATGACCATCATTTCCTTTTGATATCGTGTACATATGGCAACCACGAGTTTTATCCATCCGATGATCCTTTACTTCTACACGCGATCGTATTCTTAAGTTATCATCCTTAAATTCATTTAGTCTAAAAACATGAATTTTATGACCATCTTTATGGGTTGTTGACCCACCACGTAGCAGCATAATTCCATGATCTTCCACGACACTCAATTGGCGCACACAAAGCGTTTTGTCAAAAACGAATTGATGTGTTTGGTCCTCACGCACTAAACAAGTGCCTTCATCTGTCGCTAAAAACAATGCATCAAGTCCCCATGAGTCGCCGACTAAATTACCACGATGATGAAACGATGCATAAAAACACTGTGGCTCCCATGGTGGCCTCTTAAATACCGATCCCGGACCTGCAGATGCTATACTTGTAGGTGCATCACCTCGCACAATAGCTTCTAACTGGAATTTACAAGCAATTGGTAAACATTTCATTCACCTGCTTTAAATTCTCACCTTAAGCGCTTGACCGATACGAACGAATTCAACTTGTCTGGCATCTTCTTTAAACCTCGAAGCACGCGGTGCATCGTACAAAACTTCAGAGAAAGCACGTCGATTCAGCATTGTCTGAACAAAAACAATTTTCCAATCAATTTTTCTTTTTATTTATTTCTTTTTAAATTCTATCTGCAGTGACTAGACTAACATTCAGTGAGGTTACTTGTAGCATGTTATTGGAAAAGTTTACTTAAAATAATCCAAAGTTTAAATAAAACGAAAAATTTGGTAACATCAAACTTTGTGGGAAACGATAACGTTTCATTGGCTGTGCATGTGTGACAAAGGGTTTGCGTGTAATTCGATCAGGATTTGTGTGTATGGCTATGCAGACGTACTAGCAACATAGATAGAAAACACCCACACACAGAGCATATCTAATTACGAAAATCAATTCTACCCGATAAAGATCCCTTATTCAGTAGTACGTTGAATGACGGGAGAGAGCGGTATTTTTGTATTTATTTTTTATATTTATCCCCGAAAGGCTGTTGAATTATTTATTAAACCGACATCGATGATAAAAAATTATGTAAAGGTGAATTGTGTGGGTGGCCAATAATACTTGAGCACAAGGTACACAGAAAATTGAGGTTTATAAAGCAAAAGAGAATAAATAAATAATGGCAAAAGTGGAATAATTGTTTATTAAATTTACCATTTTCGAGTCATGAACGTACTCCTCGTAGAGATCCTTAATTAACATTTCTAGAGTACGCTCGCGTTTTCTTGAGAACGTTGGTGTTTGAAATGTTGCCTTCTCACCGTTGATCAGTTTCACCAGAAGAAACTCTCGAAATGCTGCTGAATCCTGTAAGAAAAAATGTAAAGTGGGTATTTATTATTCGGTAAGTGTAGTAAATTAACCTCATTTATTTAATTTTTGAATTTAAGAATGATTTACCTGGAATTCGGGTGGATCGGGAAGAGTAGGCCCAAATGGTGGCACCGTCTCATCGCAATACACAGACAATCGAAATGTAGTCGCTATTTTTGTAACAACAGCAAAAATGTCTTATTTTTTTATTTGAAATAAAATTTCATTTAAGGGAAAATTTAATTCTTATTTTATCTTTGTAATAAATAAGAAAAACTTTTTCGTTAAAGAAAAAAGGATACGAGTAAATTGACTCTTAATACAGTTTGGAGTAAATTCATTGCCATCTGTTTCACCATCAATGAAAACTATATTCACAATGTCGTTGCCAATATGTCGTTTCCTCTCCACCTAAATTAATAACAGAATAAAATAATTAATAACGAAGAAGAAACTGAAAACATTTCTTAACATTGAACAGAGAAAGAATTGAAGGCGAAATTCAATTACGTTGTCAACGTGTTCGCGTAACGCATTTCACACAATGTGATGAATTCGTTTATTCCCACACAATACAGAAAATCCGACTAATCCAAAATATTTTTATTATAGGAAAAATAAAAATAAAATTGTAATAAAGAATAGAAATGGATAAAAATGACAAAAGGATGAAATGATAAAAAAAACCTGTAGAAAAATTAAATGAGATTTTCATTAGGGGATTATGGTTGGTTATTGCCCATAACAAAAACATAAATATTAAAGAAAATCCATTGTCATTGTTGTGTAATTTTTATTCGATTTTATCCATTAAACACGATAAAGCAGCCAACGAACCAATATAACTAACCTAAACTAAGTCTGTTGCGTTACCTTATCTACTGTTTCTCGCTACAAAAAGTAACTCCTTACTTACAGACATTACTTGCGACAAAATATTTTTAGTTAAAAAAAATAATTTTTTTTTTTGTGATTATTAAATTCGCTTACCTGCTGCCGATTATCTCTTGAGAATGGTAATAAAGTAGAAACGTGAAACATTATCTCGTGTCCTTCGTATAGAGTATACACTGAATATTGTCCCGTCATGTCACCTTTAACATCTAATCCACCACGATACCGTTCCCAACCTTTAAGTCGTATTCGCTCACCGAGCACCGTTAGAAAATTTTCAAAATCCTCACTGCCCATTTCTGAAAAAAAAAAACACAAATAACAAATATTATCATTTAAGCAGATGAGACAAGTATTAAAGATAATAAAAAACAGAAATATGCAGCACCCTGTTAATTTAAAAACAATGAAATAAAATAAAATAAAATAAAAAGAGGAATCCGGTGTATGGTCCCACGTATACTCTTAATAAATGCAAATTGGATGACATCAATTGCTCATTATAATGAGCAAATATAGATATGAGAGTTGAAAAGGTTAGCCAGGCGTGAATGGATTACAGTGGGGTTGGGTTTCTATTAAATTTAAAATCTCATTAAAGTCATACGAAACAATGCGTTTCAGCTTATTTACCCCAAGTAGTTGTCACCAGTAACGACCTTTCTTTATGTAAAAATAATTTATAAAAAAAAAACCCTTTAAAACCGCAATTGAATTTAGCTGGGACACAAAAGTGTTGACAAGTCTTTAACGAGCATAAAAAATATTTTGCTTACCATTACTCAGCATTTCATCATCGACTTTTTGACCACTCTTCATGTAAACGACCCCAAATTTAAAATTAACAGAACCCTCTTGCTCCTCCAGCAACAATAAATCCTTTTGTATGTCTGCTGAAAATAATTCTTTTGGTGTTTTACTTGTGTCCATCGCTGGAAAATGTGTTAAAATTTGTTTCACTGTCAGCTTCTGATGAGGACTGTATGGCAAAGCAATCTTTTGTGCACCCTGTAAAACGGTAAATTAGATAAACAAAACAAAAATGTTATTAAAATAGCAAAACAGTGAACGCATAATGTTGATTTTTGTCGTTATAATATATGCGGCTAAGAAAAAAATACGGAAAAAAATAAATCCGCATATGATTGAGGTAAATATTGACTAGCCGAAAACCATTGAATCACAATTTAAATATCCGCAAATATATTGTTGAAGCAGAGTACACAATTTTCTTCACTTAATATTTATTTATTTACTTTTCATTCCACTCATTTCATGCTGAAATTGGTAAAAACGGAAAGCAAAAAGAGAAAAAAAAAAAATGATTCAAGGCAGAAACTAAGTGAGGAAAAAATGTTGAAAATTTTTTATCTTCATGTTTTTACATATTTTGTTTGGTTTAAACGTGACATTATGTTAAAATTTATGTACTTAGTGTCACATTTTTAGATTTTTGCATTCAAAATATAAAACAAACCACATATGAGAAGGATTTGCTTTTATTAAATAATACTAAAAGAAATTTTTTGTCTAGAGTTACACAAATGTTTTATGCAAAGTAATTTTTGAAAGATTTTGTTGTCACACTTTTTACCTACAAACAAATGACAAAATAATTAATTTTCTTCATTTATTAAACTCACCTGCTTTCTAAATAGTATCGCCCTGTACAATGGCATATATTTATTTCCCGAATCCTGTGATACAATTGATAAAAAGTATGGACATTTCTCCGAATCAATACCAACATAGTTTTGATGTACTGTAATCGATATTTTATTTGTTTCCAATTATTTACTTATTAATAATTAAAATTACAGCGACTTACATTTGCCAAGAAAATACTTAAAATACCATCGTGTCTGGTGTTCTGGATTTTCTAAGATCGGTGTACTTGGTGATCCAAAAACCTTTTATTAAAAAACAAACAAAAAATTAAAAAGAGAAATTCAACAAGGAAAATAGAATAAAAACTATCATAGTTGCATAATGTTTGGCGAATTTTATTTTTCTAAAAACATGTTTAATGCTTTTTACCTCTTTATTAATATCATTATCGTTATCATCATGTGTTTATATGTTTTCATGTCGCTATTTATAATTATTAAAACATACTTTAAAACTTTTTATTTTCAGCATTTACTTTATTATCTTGGTCATAAAATTAAGAATGTAAGTAGCTTTGCACAGTTTTAAGTGCGCAAAAAACTATTAAAGAATTTTTCTTTTCTTTTTATTATTACCCTATTAAATTTTTTTATTTATTATTCAATAGCATCTTTGAATGTTAGGTGAGGCTAGTTAAGGTAGACATAATGTAGACATATCAGCAGTGAACTTCACATTACCTCAAAATAATTTTAATAATTCTTAAATAATTTCAACAGCTTAATTACCATTGATAAATGTTATTAATAAAATTCTTTTCATATTTTATGTAATCTTTCTCATCATTACCTCATGGAAATGATTTCAACAATAAAACAAAAGACACAAAACAAAATATTAAAATTTTTACAAGCAAAAATGCGAAGACTAATTAAAACTCTATAAAGCAGCATTGAAAATAATTTTAAATACCAGGAAGATTAAATAACATAAAGTAGGTCAAACAAAAAAGAAAACTACAAAAAATGATCGGAAATTAATTATCTTGCTCGTTTATATGCTGTTTTCTTTTTAGCTTCTTGCTATTGTTTCGAAGAAAAGAATTTTGAATGAAAGGAAACGAAAGGTAAATTTTTTGTAGCAAAAAATAAAAAAAAAAAATTAAAAAAATTTACAATGTGTGCTTAAGGGTGCACCTGTCTAGTTTTCACAGTTTGACAAAATACTTTCTTTGCAGAACAAATGACAAAACATTTTTTATTGCGTCATTTTGCATAATTTAAGTCCTAATAGTGAATAAAGATATAGAAACCAGAAACAAACTCACCTCATCCTTTTCTGCTAACGATTCACCATTTTCCAAACGAAATCGTCTTAAATTTTGGTCGCAACCTTCAACATCGCTCTGTGGCAGCTAGTAAATCAAGTGAAAAAAGTAAAACAAAAATTTGTTATTCAATTTTCATTTAAATTTTTAATTAATTTAAATTTAATTATTATTGAAGTCGTAAAGATGAGCTTTATTATTGTTTTACAACATTTTTAAAACCAATAATAATAAATAATATCAAGACTAAGCAGCTTTTATATTGCCGCTTCAGCATTGATTACTTATTTTGTGTTTCCTTCTGTTTCTTTTTAACCGAAATTCTTAATTAATTCATTTCTTTTATGCATTTTAATTAAATTTTTTATTAGCATTTCTCGTTTTGATGAATTTCCAACTTATGTTTGCTTAAAGCTCACAGTTAAAATTTAATAATTTCATATAGCAAAGTTTTTGTTTTGTTTTCTGATTTATTTTAAACTTTTGTTTTCTTTAAGTAAAAAGTTTTATAGCAACGCAAACAATCTACCTTTAAAAGTTTTGTATTACACTTATTGAACCTTAAGGTTATTAAATGAAACTAAACGCTGCTAAACTTTCGAGAATTATTATTTTTGCTTTATTGGAAATAAACCTGAAGAATGGATATTAAAATGCTTTTATAGTGTATATACGTCAATTGGAATTTACTACATATCTGATTTGTCAACACAGTATTACCGGAAAATACTGCTGATGCTGTAAAATATTATGCAGTCTGCATAAACAGTGATTTGGCGAACAATAAACACGAGCTCTATATCCCATGAACTAAAACTTTTTAACTTATGCAACTTTTCATGAGATAAAAAAATCGAAATAATCAAGCATCCAAATTTCGATGTATGATTGCGAAAACAAATATTCATAGTTTCATATACCAATAAATGCATATTTTTACTTTCATTTTCTACAGCAATATAAATATGCATCGATCCAGTAAAATGTGCACCATGTTGCATGCTTGTCAATGAATAATCCATAATAATTCTTGCTATTTACCATACAATACGATAAAGGTGATTAAAGTAATTTTTTTGTATGAATATGATACTGACAATGTAGTTTGAATAACACATCATACAATTTTGTAGCTCTATAGGTCGCACAACAATGTCTTTCTTCCGATTTCTTTCTTTCACGTTTTAGTCCTACGGTTTATATACAAAGAATTTACAAACTAGTTTCTACAGTTTTTCCAATGCTAAATTAATCGAATTCTATCCTTGTTACAATATATAAGCCCCTCTATAAGCTAATTTAGCTATTTATTTATTGTAGTTTGCGGTGAACATTCAACAGACGTCATAGAAAATATGTCAATCAAATTCAAATAATTTTCCAATATAAACAATTAATTTTGCCTACGTAAAACATTTAACCTTTTGAAAAAAAAAATAAAATTAAAATTAATTCCACGTATAATTGAATTCATTTAATAATAATAATTTTTCATTTTTAATTCATGCCCAATATACGATGGATCCAATATTAATCAATTCGCTCCTTTGAAAACATATTTAAATTTTTAATCAAACATATTTTATGGTATGTAAGGGATGTAAGGCATGTAAGGGATACGTATTCTAAACAAACTTTAACAACATTATTGGTAAAATGGAATTTTTAATTTTTTTTTTTTTTTTGGAAGTGAAGTCATAAAGTTGTAAAGAAAACAAAGTTTATACTTTTATCGAGTAAACTTGTTATCAAAACAAAATAAACACGAAGATGTTTATTTGAAGATAAACAATTTTATTAGCGATACACAAAACTTTTATCTAAGTGAATTTTACTTAGCTGTCATAACAGAGATATTATTAAAGTTTTCTCTTATCACAATCACTCCTTTATTGAATTAATTAATTCGTACAAAATTATTAGTTTTTGTATTAATAGAATTTTAATTTTAAATAAGGTGCAGACATTATGATTAAAAACAAAACTTGTATCTAATATAAAAGAATAAGTACAGTGAAAGCTCTGATAAAAATGCAGAATTTTGTCGAACGGTTAACGGAAACTAATCTACAAAAAACAGCATGAAATAAGAAAAATATAAAAATTTAAACATTCAAATACTACAGTTAGATAATGTTAAGTCAAATTATGCAATGCAAAAATAAGGAAATAAACGAGATGGGGGTAAAAAAATCTATAATCATTTAAGTAATTGACCGCTACTATTGTTTTGCCAGTTTTTTATGCTTCAAGTTTATTTACATGTTTGGCATCGAATTATGTTAGAAAATTGAATAAAAATTCCATTTTATCCTTGTTTACCATATTCAATTTATTTCCTAATTCCTTTATTTATTTTCGGTTTCTATTTTTATTTATTTGTTGTATTTTCTTCTGCTGTCAAATCTGTATAATCTCTAGCAGTCGTGACGTAACAAAATTCGTTATCTCTCCTATTCGTATAACTCGTGGTTTAGAGTTTTTCCATGTACTTTGAAGAGATGATAAATAAACATGTAAACAGTGTAAAATAAAATATTCATTCGTTGTATTACGTCATTCACGATGTGACAAAATATTTTTGTGCGATATGTGCGGTTGCCGATTGTTTACAATCCGCCCAACCATCAAACGTATGAATTACGAACGCACAACGTTGTACGCCACAGAACAATAAAAATAAAACGATGAATGAGTCTTAAAATACGTTAAAACAGTGGAAAAAAATGTTTAAAATCGTCAGCACAGTATGTGGCTAGGCTTGGTTCTCGTTTGATTTTATAAATATGTTTCCCACGTGCTTTCACCTTTTTTACCTTTCCACTCATGCTGTCTATTACGCAATAAGAAAATACAGAACTGACGATCACAAATGAGTTCATTGATTTTAATGCTTTACGCGATGATAAATTATAATCGCTGATTAAACTCGGGGAAAATAAACGAAAGTGTTGTCAATGGGTGGCGTTCCTCGTGCCTTTTTCTATTAATTTCTTTTCCAAAGAAGTAAATTAACTGTGACTATTTTTGCATCGTATTCACAGAGTTTTAAAAGTTGTTTTATCATATTTTTTATAATAAATCTGTTGCGTCAGAAACGAAGAAGTGGTGGTTGTGGATTTTAACTACGTTGTTTGCTTCATCGTTTTTCTTTTCTTTCTTTCTTTTCTTTTTTGATTAAACTTACAACTGGTTATCAGCATTCACGTTTTTTGTATGTCAGCAGTAAGTGTAACAGATTGAAATTGACTTTAAAAGCACTTTTATATTGAATGAAATATATAAAGAAAAGGGTTAACGCAATGAATTTTCCATTACTCAATAGTTTTGAATATATTAAAGTTGTCTTGTTAGTAAACATTGATCTCATTTTTATTTGCAATAAAGAGCTTTAAGTAGGATTCATCGTAGCTCTCAGAAGAACTTTTTTTATACGATTATCATCTTTAAGGTGAATTTTATCCTTTGTTAATTTAATTTTTTTTATTGAAATGTACTCTAATGCTATACAAATGCGTTGGTACAACCAAATTAAACCACTTTTATTCTGATTGAACAAGAATACACCGCGATTCGACGACACTATAATCATATGCATATTCCCGCGTCGATTTTATATAGATTTGACACAATCTTGCTACTAATGCTTCTTGCAAGCTATTTAATGGAAAAATATTAAAACTTGTATGCAAAATGCACGTTAAAAATAAATAATCTTAATAATAAACCGGATTTTTTTTTGTGATATGTTCATGATACCATTAAGTTAATTTAAATCGAAAAGCATGCTGCTAGCTCAAGCTGTTAGAAAACAATGCATAAGAACTTCCATATAAACTGCTTTGCTGAATCTTTACTCTGCTCTGGATTTTAACTAGGAAAATCAACATTTTGCTGAACATTTTTCTATTGATGGTAAATGCATCCCTGCTTCTAGAAAACTTTAAGCTACAAGCTTATTTAAATACAAATCTTTGAATCTCCGATAACTACAATATATTGATTGAATTCTATTTACATCTTACTAATAAATCAATTGTCGTTTCGCATTTAGATTCAATGGTATACTGAGAATTCCTTTTTTTACTTTGCTTTTTTTTACCAATTTTTTTTTTTAATAAATTACTTTAAGAAGTTATTCATCTGAATACTTATTGATTATTTGAATAAACTGTAATCAATCGCCTTAAAGATGGTAGTGAATTAACCACACAACATTATAAAATATAAATCATTGAAATTTAGTTAATCTTATTAATAAATTTTGAATTAAGAGTCTAATCAATTACGAAACTCTCAATTATATATATTTGATTAAAACTGTTCAGGGGAAATTTAATTTTAATCGATTTTATAGCATAATCTTTTGAGTGTAATCATATTGTAAATAAGCTAAATAAAGTAACGAGAAAAGAATTTGATGAATCTGCTATAAAGAAACTAAGTGAAAAGGTGGTAAAAATAGGCTAAAATCAAACCACAGCCAATAAAGGATATATAATAGAAATAATATCACATGTCAAGTAGATTTTATCGCATTTTATCGGTAGAGAAATGGGTAAAAAATAAACTCATAACGCCTTCATTGTTGCTGGATAAGGTTTAACGTAAATAAAGAAAAAAAAATGTAAAAACCATTCAGAGGTTTGCGTTTGTACCTGCAGTGGTATCTCCTAAATATTATTTTATTAAAAAAAAAAGTAGTTTTATTACAAAACCAGTATAACCGTTGTGTATCGTTACTGTCATGTAAATTACAAAAAATTGACACCATCGATACAGGATGATCTGTTCAAGTCTATACAATGGATAAGGAAGCGTCAAGGGAAAACAACTTAAAAACGCATTCGAATCATTTTCTTATTTTATTTCTTTAAAACGGTTTTTGTAATTTTTTTCTACTGATTTGTATTAAACAGAAATATGGGAACTTTAAATTGAGTTTAAAAAACGATTGAGACCTTAAAGAAGATAACGGAAAAACTAACAAAAAAAAAGGACATTTTTGCCTTATGTTATATCACGAATAATAAAAAGATTTTTTATTCTCAGTGCCCTTTGGTTTGTTGATTTTCTATTTCCTTAACAATCAAATCCATTTAGAATTTTTTTTATTACTGCAGACAAACATACAACCGACCAGCATCTGTGTGTACGCCTCTGTAAATCTAATATCAATGAATCAAGGATCACAAGATGTGAAAAGAAGCGACAAAAGTGAATACAAAAAAAAGGAGCCGAAAGTAAAAGTTGTAAAAGTTGTGGGGCGGGGTTGAAAATGAATCAAATAACTTAAGATAGGAATATTGAGAATACGAATGAAATGATAATACGAAGTAAAATAAAGTTATCAGAGCGCGAAGACGTTATTATTTAGAACTTAAATAGAAAATAAGGGAAAGGACTGTAGAAAAATAAAATCATTTTTATAAAAGAAAAATTACTTTGAAGTGCGGCTGAGATTTTTTTTTGTTTGCTGCTTCTATTTTACACCCAGCGATTTGTTGAGTTTAATTTTGCTTCACTTTGGTTCAATCAGAATTTTTTCCATTTATTCCTTCGTGTATTAATTTGTGTTGTATTGTGTCTGGGTGTAGCGACTGAAGGGAATTTTTGTTGAAATTTTTGCTTTTCATACATTTCTTTTGTCAATTTAATTGGTTTGATCAATGGAAACATAGTTTTTCCCTATTGTTTCGTTTCGTACATTTTTTCTTTTAAGTTCGCTTAATCCCGGTTAAGACTGTTAATTTATTTATGATACATTCGAAAATACGGTAATTTATTTTATTTTATTTTTTGAATCATTAGGATGATCTAAAATTCAGTAGCTAGAAACAAGTATGAAAAACTAAGCCTTGTATAAGATTTAACAGATTCTTATACCAATTTAAAAAAGATAAACATATCAAAGGCTTAGAATTATCATTGGATTTAATACTAAAAAGGCACTAAAACAATTGAGGACTTTTGAGTGTTAATATCGTAAACGAAAGTGTGCCAGCATTTGCATCGTCTTACCGCAATTCAACAATCAACAACTAGACAAAACAGTTAGTAGTTCAGTTTGCTGAATAAAATTTAAACAATTTTATCAATTTTCTTAAATTGTACCTCGTTGATACTCAACTAGCATCAAAAGGCTTTTTAATTTCTAAAATAACAATTCTTTTTCCTTAAAGTTTGGTAATTTAGTTCTGTGGTTTGAGGCTCGATTAACTTGTTCTCAGATAATTGTAAAGCGTTTTTAACATTTAACTTTTTATTGTATGCGTCAAGATAGTGTCCTAGATACAGAAACAAAAACAAGAAAACTTAATTACAATAATGCTGATGACAGTTGAGCATCGTCATAATATAAAACTTTTGATAGAAATTTTTCGGTTTCTTCGGCTTTTTCGGTTTTTTAATTTAACTAACTTTAGCCAACTTTATTCTATTGTTATATCGCTTATTGCCTATTTAACTATTGTTGAAAATGTAATGCAATCAGATTTTAAGCATTATCATTATTAGCCTGGGGGAGAATAAAAAAAAAAAAAAATTACAAAATAAAACGAACAGATGATGAGAGAAAAAAAATCACAAATTACTTTTTAATTGATAAATTTTTGTTTTAATTATATTTTTTCATGTTAAACCCTGGGTCGTTGTTATAGTTTTTTTTTTTTTTTTTTTTGTTTTGAGTTGGGTGATTTAAATATTACTTATTAAGCTTTGTTTTGTTATGTCGGAATGGTCAAAAAATTTGTTAATTAATTTTCTTATGGCTTTATGGAACTTTTTTTTTCTTGTTTTTTCTTATCGTTTGATTATAGATAACATTTCTTAAAATTTTGATTGAAACTTGGTTGGAAAATATGTTTAATATAAGCACCGTTAGTAGGATTCGAATCCGGTTCATTCTCGTCTAAACAGTTGATCTTTTACTAATCATCACCTATTCACAAACAAGATTAGTAAAATTTTTGTACTCTACGAGAAGTTTAAAATGGTTATTTTAAGAAAACTTCTGACTAGACTATTGCTATTCAAATAAAATTTACGAACGAGATAATAAAAATTCGAAAAAATACTTAAATTAATTGCAAAAAGATTATTTTGCGCTTTTAGTGTTTAAATCAAATAAGTTCACATAAAGCACATCAAATGCTATAAATTTATTTTAATTACTCGAATTTTAATTGTGCTTGCAAATCCATTTAATTTTGATAAATAAAATTCAATTTAATGTCAATCATTTGTGCAGAGTGAATTCACTCTGTTTTTAAGTTAATTTGTTTAAAACACATTTAGATAAATAATTAATAAATATAAAAAAATAATTATAATATTAACACCGACCGTTCACTGTCTTAATCTTTTAACAGAAAAAAAAAATCAAATATAGGGTGATAGGCGTTAAGATCATATCCGCCTCATAAAAATGGTTACCACCAAAATAAAATTTCTAATAAACAAATTTTTTATTGCGTATGCCGTAAGATAACGCAAAGCTTTAGCTTTAATTAAAATAACACAAAAAAAATTTCATTTTTTTATTATTTCGTTTAGTTATTTTACAAATATATTTTTTTTCATTTCTTTCGTTATATTCAGAGTTTTGTGGCACATGGGTTGTCTCTATATTATTCTATATATTGTTGACCTAATCTGTTTAAAGGTTTTTAAACGTAAAAGGTAAATAAATTCCTTTTGTATTTATTCTTCTTTCAACTGTTACAAATTTATAGCTTTCGTATTATTTTGTGTTTTGACTTTGTAGCATTCACGTCCCTTATTTCTTTTATTATTGTATGAATTGCGAATAAAAAAAAAAAAAACACGAAAAAGCAAGCAGCTTTGCCGTCTAAATTTGATTGTTTAAAAACAAGAATTGGTGTTGGCTCTAAGTAAGTAGAGCATTAATGTTGGAAATCTTCTGCAAAGTTACAATCCATTAGTACAATGTAAATATTTGTCTAGCGTCAGGTGGGGACATCAAACGGTGTGCTTCCTTTTTTTTATTGTTGTTGTTTTTGGCACTACAAGCGTACGTAGCTAGGCAGTGTTAATCTTACTTAACTTAACACAGCACAAAATACAGCAAATTGCTTTACATTACTTTTGCTTTTGCTTTTTTTGTTATTTTAACCTTTTTACAGCAAAATAATGGAATTGTACGAATGAGGCTTTATTTAATTTCGTTCTTTTTTTTGTATTGATTGATATTTTGTGGCTTTTTTATTTGTATACCATCACATCGTAACCAAATCAATTTTTATATCCATTTATATGAATTTAGATCAATATTTAATTCCACAATTTAAAAATAAAATTTGATTTACCTGATCAACGGAACCATAGTGACGTCTGGAGAATACACCACGTCTTGATATTAACTCTGTCGCTGAAGAGCTGTTGAATGCAAAAAAAGGAAAAAAAAATTATAAATAAATTTCATATTTCGAATAAATAAAAATAAAAATAAAAACTTTTTGAGGAATAAACTTTTTGTCATTTAAAGTTTTTCGTAAAAAAAGTAAAAAGAAAATATTTTTTTTTTATACAACAATAAAACAGCAAAAAAAAAATTCATAAATAAATGAAAACATTGTCGTTGCTCTCGATTTTTTATTTTCTTTTATTGTTTTTGACATAAAACGAGTAAACATTTATTTTATACCCATAAAGAAACATCAACGAAATGTATGTAATAAAATTAAATATATAAAAAAAAAATCAAAATCAAAGGTTAAATAAAAAAAATTAACAAAAAATTGTGTAGAGTAAACACATGACGCTTGTCAGTGCAGTTGGATGGTAAAAACAATATTCATAACTTTGTTAATGCCAATGGTAATGCTCATGTTGATGTTACTATTAATGCACGATAACAGCTAGTATGCATAGGGTTTTAAACGAATAAAACATCACAAATCCATTTGATAATAACGTCACAACGTTATTTTGTAAAACGTCTCGCTTCTGATGGCATACTGTTTGCGCTTTGTTTTCTCGCTGTTTTCCTATTATACCCATTGTGCTATTTATGTGACCTGGTTCCACAGTACTTAACTATTTACATATTTTTTCCGCATAAGGCAACTGACCGATGGATCTTTTGTTTCCGATTCATGACTTGTCGTTACCATGGTACAATTTTATGAAAAGCTTTTATTTTTTATTAATTTATGTCACATAGAGTTTATTTTTCTTTCTTTATTTTTATTCTTTAAACATTCATCTGTTACGCTGACAGTGATAAAGTGCTGAATAGTAACAAACTACTACCTGTCGCGATATTTAATCTACAAACTAAATTTTTTCGCCTTTGCTTTGTCACACATTTTGATAAAAAATGAAAAATTTATTGATATTTGTCATTTTGTAAAATACTTTAACTGCTTCGCTTCCATTGTATCTGTTTCGCTCATTTTATATTCCTTGCAAAAGTTAAACAAATGTAACTCAATTAAAGTTGAGTTAAAATATTTCAACATTTTGTTGTTTTTAATTATTTTCTTAATAAAGCTCACAGTAGTTCACATATGTTAACAAGGTGCTTCAATTCTTCTCGCATTTAATTAATTTAAGTAATTTTATACAGAAATAATGGCAACAGACTTGAATAAATGGTTGATTTTATGCCACGATGTTACATTTTATTTTGAACATTTTTACTTGTAGAGATATAAAATCAGCAGTAGTAAGCATATGGTAGTAATGTTATATAGAACGTTAACGTTCTAAAGTAGAACAAACAGCGCTTCCAGGACGTGACTTTGTCTCTATATTTAACTACTTTACCACCTTATATAAATTATTTTCTTTTGTTTCACCATTAGTTTAAAATATATCATGATTCACCTATTAATCGCATGTCATTTACACCCAAGATGTGATACACACAAAAACCAAAATAAATATATAAATAAATAAATGTTGTGATAATGGTTGGTGAGTGGTGAGTGGGTGGGTGGATGGATGTTAAAAGAGCATCAAGAAATATTACATAATATTGTCAAAATTATTCATTATTCACATTAATTAATTTTGTTTTATTTCTGTGTCTTAAGACAAGAGAATTTGATAGTAGATAGGTAAAAGTTGTATAAAAGGTGAGAAATTGAATTATTAAGTAACAGACTCTAGGGTATTGTCTCGTTTTATTATTTTTTTTTTTCATCACCTACCAACCCTCAACACATGTAGTACAAAGCTCTTTAACGTTTACAGTAAAAGGAAGTTATACGCTTCAAAAGGATTAAAATAATTATATTGCAACACATTGTTAACTTTTATTAATAAAAGACAAATTATGGCTAAGACGTTTGTTTTATTTTTATAACCATCAAAATTCTGTTCTGAATCTTAAAAAAAGAAACATAATCAAAATTACGGTAATCAAAAGAAATTTTGTATAAAACAAAATAAAAAGACGAATTGCTGAGTTGTAAAAAATAAAATATTTAATGAAGGCACAAATCAAGCAACAAACAAACATTTGATTGGTGTTTTATGACTCGCTTTTATTTTTGCGTTCGAAATCAACAAATAATCTTATGTGTGTATGTCAAAAATGTCAAGTCACTTCGATATAGCATTTGATTTTCTATATTTTCTTCAACTTTCTCATTTTTATTTTTTTTTATCTACAAAGGCCCCCCTTTGTAAAAACAAAATAATAACAAAATTATACGTAAAGTAAGAAAAGGTTGCCGGTCGTTTATTATATACAAATGAAAATTGAATAATGGTAATAAATGGTAAACTAGCACCAGAAGCAGCAACATGTAATACAACCAGACGTAAAGATTTTTAATTTTTTTTTATTTTTGTTATTTTTGTTATTTTTGTAATAAAAATAGGAAACAGCACGTAATTTGATATAATAGAAAAGACAACACAAATCGGTGATCATCTCAGGATTGTTGTCATCATTATTTAAGGTAAATTAATAATAATTTTCCTTATTTATATTATGGTTTGTATGTATAATGTTATGCCACCCACTTTTATTATTGTTTTATTTTCTGTATCGGAATAATCATCGATTCATTTTCATTGTGATGATAAACAAGCATTAATGAATAGTATTACGCCGAAAGGTTTACTATATACTATGTAGTAATTAGGAGTGGCCAACTTTTCATTGAATTTCATGCAAAATTAATTATAAATAAAAAATTCTTGAAAAGATTCTACTGCCATTTGTACGAGATAAATCTATGAAACGAGGAAGTTCTAATTCGAGAAATGAAAACAAACAGAATTTTACAAATAGCATAATATCCCAGCACGAATGTTTGAAAAACAAAGCTTACAAGTATCACTCATATTACAAGACGTTGCTCGTTTATTAGGTTAAACAATTATAAACCAAATATTGCCTATCTCACACAATGCTCCACAAATAACTTTTCTTGCACTCCAAGGTTTTACTGAACTAACGGCAAAGAATTAATGTAAAAAAAAAAAAAAAACTTTGTGTCAAACAAAATCTGCCTAAAACCGTTATCACAGGTGAATTAAAAAAAACTTTTTTTTGTCAATTGTTAATTTGTCTAACATCCCTAATAGCGGGTGAACATTAATTTCAATTAAAAAAAAAATACAAAACCCTTCACAAAAGTAAGTAAATTATAATCCACGTGCTGAAAAGGAGTTAAAAAACCGCAAGTGGAATAAAAAAAAGGTAAATTTGGTGACACCTTCACAAACAATTAAATTACTTTTCTATTAAACGTTATAAATACGAAAGTACTAAATTTATTAAATTATTAACAAAAACGTGAAAAAGTTTTCTTAATCTACGATGGATATGAAGACAGCGCGCGAAAAAGTAAAATTCATTCCTTTTCGGCACAATTTTTCTCTCTTTTTTTTTTTTTTTTATTTATTCTTAAGCGTCACCAAAATCTAATCAAAACAATTTTTTTTTCGTTTTTTTTTCGTATTTCTTCTCTAGCTGTTTGTGGGTTTTTTAAGTACAAAAATGAAAATAAGCGAAATTTATTATTCATTGAATTAATATTATGAGGTTGAGTGGCAACAAAAAATTGTTAAATTATTAATTACAGAAAAAATGAAGGCATCAGTGGTGGGGTTATGTAATTGTATTGTGGTGGTTCCATTATTTTTGTGTTTTCTCCCCATTTAGACTTCTTCGTAACTTTTCCTTGTGATTTAGATAATGAGAAAAAAAAAGAGAGGAAAGGAAAGGAAAGGAAAGGAACGTCAAGAAACGGAAATAAGCAACGAATAAAAAGAAAACTTAGATAAGACGAATGAAAGTGACATTGACAAGATTATTAAATTTTAATATTCGGTACTCATGATGCTTTTTAATGTACTAATATTCGTCGTTTTTATTAAATTATTATTTTTTTTTTCTTTTTTATTTAACTTAAATTGATTACCCAACTGTTAAAACTTTATCGTTTCAATGATTCTCGTCGACTTTTTCTTTGCGTTTCATTTTTCACCCGTATTTGTTTGTTATTACTGTAGCATGCGATGTTACGTCATTAATAATAACAGGCTGACAACATCAGCGACCACAGGCGATAATATTTTTTTTTTTTTTTTTTTTTACCTTTCTTTTAACGCATTCATTTTTTTTCTTTTTAATAATTTTACAACAATTAATTAATAACAGATGAGACTGAATTGAAGATTTTAAGCGTCTTTGTCGTTATTTCAAGTATTCGTTATTTAAAATTTGTGGGTGGTTTAACATTACTAATACTTGTTAACAAATGTCATGTGTCAATTTTGAACCTATTTTCTTATTAAAATCTTATCAGCAACAGGAGCATTAGTTAACGATATCAATTACAAAAGAAAATTCGTCTTTTTACTACTTGTATGCGTTTAAATATTTTGCTTTTAAGAAGTAATACGTTAACCCCAAAACCATGTAGACGCATACCAACGCTTTTTACTTTTTCATTATTCATTATATTTTGCAAACCCAAATGTTCATTTCATTCGCTCAACCGTCTGCTAATTTTTTCGGTATTATAACAGCCAAGCGAGCAAGTAAGCACTATTATGCAGTTTTAGTGCATTTTTCATGTTTTATGTGAGTTCTAAACTTTTAAAAACTGTTTGATGTTGTTTTAAGCTTTTGGTTTGTTTTTCTGAATTATTTCTATGTTTTACGAGTGTTTTTTGTGTGACATATTTGTTGTTTCTGCTTGGTTTATTAACAATTTATAATCAAAATTTGTAGCCAGTGTTGTAATATTTAGAAATTTTTATTTTTATTTTTAATAAATTAGAAGTCTTGTGTCTTCTCACCAATAGTTTTGACTAAACTTTTTTATTTAAGCTTGTCTTCGAATTAATTTTCTTAAGTCAACCATATTAACTAAAACACTAAAATACAGAATGTTATTGTTTTGGAAAAGTTCTACCCTGCAAACTACACACAGTTTCTGTATTTAACAACCACATGCCAGTACAGGAGATTTACTTTACTCTACTGGTATTGACTCAAATGTTTATGCTTCGAAGTACATCATATACAGTTGGTGTTTGCTTTAATAATATGAAGAACACATGTAACACATTGTGCTTGTTTCCCTTTTTTTTTTTTACAGAATAAAAGTCTAAAACGTCACAAGTGTTTACCTAATTTAATAACACAAAATAGTAAAATAATGAAAATAATTAGCATAAAAATGGAGTAGAATCGCAACAGAACGGAGGTAAAGCAACTATTTGGGTAGCAAATATAGAATTTAAATTTCTATTTACTTAAGAATTTTTGTTCATAAATTCAATTGAATAAAATTTCTTTTTAAACAAGGAAAAATACGTAATTCCATTGTTACATTGGGGGTGTATAAAGGTACAACTAAAATTACAAACTAAACTGAAAAAAAAGTCAAACATCTGTTATTGTGCTGTCAGAAAGAAATGTTCCTACGTCACAATAGTAGAATTGTGTCATCAATTTCATTTGTTTGTTAAACATGGAAAAAGAAAAAGGAAACACATCACAGTGATAAAAAACGAAGCCAATGACAAAAAAAAAATGAAATTTTTGGAAGTTTATTGCACAGCAAGAAAGAAAAAACCTTCCAAGAATTGACAAGTGATGAATTGATAAAATTTTGATATATCGCATTGGGCTTTTGTATAAATTACGACTCCTCACTCTAAACAATCATTGATAATAACAATAATAATAATAATAATAATTTCATAACAATGGACTAAGCAGATGTCAGCAATATGTGAATAGTGAAGGAAATTTTCCACTTGTATTTCATCCACTCGCATCATACAGAAATCACCCAAGTTTTAATTCAATTTGATTCAATTCAATTCAATTGAAATTTACTGAAATTAACTAATGTTGATAAAAATCAACAAACATTACAAGCATATAGAAATATAAAGGGCAATCATCAACAAAACAGCAAGCGACGAAGGAAACAAGCGACCACCTTCAGCTTGCCGCCACAGATTAGATAACATAAAGTGGGGTAATATCTAGTTTTTTTTGTTTTTTTTTTTATTTGTTTTACTGTATCATTTTATTTAATTTGTGTACTTTGCTTTCTTTTTCTCTATTGAATTAATTTGCCAGATCGAGTATAGATTATTGTTTAAATAAAAGCTGAAGAGGTGAAAGTCACGTGCATCATTATATAAAAAAGAAAAAAAAGTTACAAAAGTCAAGTATATCGTTCAAGTTGGGATAGATCGTGATTAGATTGAATTTTCGTTAATTTAATATTTTTATTTTTTCCATAAATTCTGAAGTGGATTTCACGGGAATGATAAAGGTAAAAATTGGAATAAAATAAGTGCGTCCGCCCACACTCAAAAACCATAAAATGGCTACATAATGATCTGGACAACATAAATAACACAACTTAAAGTAAAAAGTATGTGTAAGTGGAAAATAATAACCGAAAAACCCTTACATAACACTTGAGGCACGTCGTTGTAGTACCCGCAAAGCTCCAATATCCTTATTAGGCGCTCTTGGTGGTGGTGTGCACAAACTTTGGCTACGATCACGCACCGAATCTTCACGGTATACTCGGAATAATTGCGCTAATTTTAAATTAAAGCATAACATTTTCCCTCTCCCCCTTTACACTTTTCTTTCAATCAATATTCCAGATGTTAATTTGATTAGGCTCGTGGCCCACCACAGCCTGCTATTAACACAAACACACTTTTTGCACTTTGTTTATTTTCTTTATTCCTTTTTACAAATTATCAAAATATTGTTGCACTTTGTACACTTTTCTATTTACCCCTTTTTGAAACTAAAAAATAAAATGACATTAAAAAAAAAAACGAATATTAAAGCTTAGCAAAGTCTACAACCACGGTTAGCATTGATCACAAAATTGAATAATCTTATCTCGGTTTGTGTTTTTTTTTTATTTCAATTCATTTTGTTTAGTATTATCATGTTGTGTATGTTTGTGTGATTATGTAAATGTTGGTAGTATTAATTTTATTAAATTTTATTTTTTATTCGTTCCCATAAATAATTAAACGAATTAAGATAAAGAATTACAAGATAAGCGTGGGCGTTTATTTATCAAATTAATACAAGAGACTAATCCCTTTATTGAAATAAAAAATTGTATTTTGATAACAGAAAAATACTGTGTTCAAAATTGTTTAAAGAAAACTGAGTGTTTTCACTGTCTAAATTGACTGGTAAAGCATTTGTTACTGTGCACAAATTATTTAAAACTGATAAAACAGTTTTAATTAACGAATCAAAGTTGCAATTTTGCAAAAGCTAAGTAAACGCTTGGTTGCATGTTAAAATACAACGACAGAATAGGATCCGCAACTCAATACAATCCCCGTTGATGAATGTTTCATTTCAAATCAGTGTACAGCAGCAATTAGTTTACCTTTAGACATTATTTATTTAGAACAGACTAACGCACCAAATATATTTTATTTGTCGATTGCATATTTAATAGTTTCTTTATGTATTTGTACCACTAAATGTGAATTGATTAATAAATAAATAAAAAAAAAAGAAAAACAGCCCGATGAAGTGTAATAAATAATTGATTTTAACACACATAAAGACATGAATTGCGGGTGATGGGGAATTTTTTTTTTTATTTTATTATCGTCAACGAGTAGTTATTATAAATAATCAATGATTATTAAATGTATTTTAGCACGCGACAACAAAAAAATAAAAATAAATAAAAGAAGAAGCGTGATATTGCGTTGATTATTGTCGATATAGTGTTCGTTAAAAGCTTTCCGTTTTTCTTCTTTTTTTTTTTATGTAACTAACAGAAATTATATTTTTAATACGTTTACCATAGTTATGAAATTTTGTTACAATTTACGTTTGTTATACAGCATCGCTACTTTTTTACATTAATCACAATTTCATTGGTGAGGAATGTTGTTGTTAAACGTGAAGAGTGTATGGTATGGCAAAAGGCTTTTTATTTTGATTTACTTTCACCATTCTTTGGTCTGTTTAAATAATTGTTCATGAAAGGTTTAAAGATGATTAATTATAATTACATTTTAAATAACGATGATAACATGTCGTCTACACGAAAACAAAGCGAAATAATTCATTAACTAACAAAAAAAAAATACGGAAAACCAAGCAATAACATGTTTTTATTATTTAATTAAATTGAAATTTCTATTTGGGAAATGATTATAATATACCAGTTGAGCATATATACCACTTTAAAATATTAAAATTAAAATTGAAATTTAGCCAAAACCGAAGAGTTTACAAATTGTATAACTTATGCATAGTAAAACTGCAGCAAACAGAAATAATAATGTTTGTCGGTTACTGAACTCATATTGCTATGAACTAAATACCAATGTATGTCAGTATTGCCATTAACATTAACATACAATGGCGTAACCGTAATAAGGAAGCAAAAAAGGGAGAGATTAGTTTAATAAAAAAAAAATAATAAATGAAAAATTAGCAACAAAAGCAATAATGTGATGAAAGTAATGTTTGGCGCCTTTTTATCATGTTTTACCGTTTTATATACATTTTATACCATTTGCAATAATTTAAGAGAGAAAAAAAAAAAACTCTCGTTGCAAGACAAATATAAATAAAAAAGTAAATTAAATTAAATTTAAATTTATGTCACAATGTAATGCTCTGTATTAAATCCCATATAAAAAGGGGGTGAAATACTAAAAAAAAAAAAATATTATTATTTATATGACTTATAGTCGTATGTCGAGCTACTTTCTAGTCAAATTATACATATTTCGCGTTATTTGCAAACATTTTTTATTTATTATTTTTATTTTTTTTTTTTTGTAATAAACTTTACAAAGCATTTTGCTTTGTTTACACATTTTATGTAATGTTTGAGAAAGAAAACAGAACATTGGTTGGTAATGGTCGTTTGTTACTATTTGTCTTAACAGTGGCAACAGTGAGGTTAGCACAGGTTAGCGTGTTATATGAATATTTTAGTTATTTTCTGTTAACATTTAAAATAGAAAAATATTATTTTGTTCTCTAAGAATGGTGGTGGTTAGTATTGCTGTAGGCGCCTTCCAATTGCTTCTTTTTATCAGTACAGTAGCATTCGTTCGTTCGTTCGTTCGTTCATTATTATCATTGCTGTTAAATTTACAAACGTAACATAGAAATAGAATTTACAATTGTAAATTAATAACAACGTCATGCCACACCGATTGACCTGATAAATATTAATAATATTTTTATTTAATTACACTTCATACACAGAAATATATTATAAAAAAACAGAAAAAAAAACAAAAAAAAAGTGTTAAATATGTGCGTTAACTATTTGTTAAATAATTATTGTTTTATGTTACAAAAAATAAAATAAATATATATATTATATTATAATTGATGAAATGTTATTGAAAGGTTATTATTTTGCAATTAATATTAAAAAAAAAAAATTTAATTAAATATTTTTGATTAATTAGAAGTTTTTTGATTGATTGTAGTACGTTTGTTTATTTTTTTGTTTTTTTTTTAATTCAAAATTTAAACAATTTTGTAACTTTTAATTAACGATTATATTAAAATAAAATTCAAAATTAAAAAAAACTAAAAAAAACTTTTAACTACTTAATTAAAATTGCAATTTTTGTCTAAAGTTAAAGTTTTTTTTTTTTTTTCTGTTCTTTATGTGATTTTTATCGAATGCGATTAATTTTTTTATCTTGTTTTTTCTTATTTCTAGGTAGAAATATCTATTGTATAAATGTAATGTCAAGTGAGGATAATTACCAAATCACAAGAGACGTTGAATGTAATGTAATTACATTAAAATTTGCATTTAAATGAAGCAACGATAATATCTAATTAATAGATAAAGAAAGAAATGTAATGAAAAAATAATTAAATTATTTTATTAAAGGATTTAGCTGACACTTTGGAGTAAAATTCAATAAAAAACATTATTTTTATTTATCTAAGGGATTAATTAAGGAGTTAAATATTATTTGTTCATACATTTTTTTTTTGGCGTTTTCTTTTCTTTTAATTGATAATCGATTTTTATTTTATATTAAGCAAATGAAATTCCAAACACATTAAATGAAAGAGAAACAAATAAGACGCTTCGTATTGTATTAATAAAAATAAAACCCAAGGAAATAAATCGACAAATGATTTTATTAATAAAATGTTGAAAAGAAAATCCAAACAATCGCAATTTTATATTAATATTTATTAATTAAAAAAAAAAAACTCTTTTCTTCACATTACTTAAAGCACAGAACACATTTTAATTAATTACTTATTATTTATTAAATCAAAATAAAAAAAAAAAAATTATGTTTTGTTAAATTAAAATTTATAACTCGGTCAAGTTTAATCCATTAGTTTTTATTATTTATTTTTTTTAAAATGAAATTTAAATTTTCAATCACAATAAAAATCACTATATCGTAGAGTGTTTGTTGCTTATTAGTTTTTTTTTTTAATTAATTAATTGCCAAAACAAAAGTAACCGCAATAACAGCGAATAACAACAGGGAAACCAACACAAATGTGCAGCAAATCAATGTGAAAAAAATAAATAATTAAATAAACCCAATGCAATTGTGTTTTTAGATTATTTTTCTTCTGCCAAATATAAATTAATTAAATTTTTACTATTTTAACTCGTGTATACGAAAATAAAATTAAAACGAAACTTTGTTTATTTTTTTTTTTTTTCGTTTTTAATTTTTTATTATTCTTTGAAAGTTTCCGCGACGTTTTTTCTCTTTTTTTTTCCGGCGTCACATCATAACTCACCGATAACTTGTGAAAAACTGATACAGAATTTTGTTAGCCAGACGGTTGTACGCTGAGTTGACGGATAAAATACTTATGTACACTCACTGTGCAGTGGGGATGGTGGAGGGTGGCTTTATGTTTGTGTTTTTCTTTTCATTTCTTTTTTTTTTGTGTATTTTCTATTTCGTTACTTCTGTTGTTAATATTGTTACTGATTATTTTCTTTGTAAGCGATTTTCTTTTTGTAACATTTTGATCGGTGAAGTATCATCCAACTATATTACAAAATTTCGTTTTTTTTTTTTTTTTTTTTCTTAGTATCTTGGGCGCATTCACATATAATAGTCGTCATTAAAAAATTAGAAAATAAAATATTAAAGCAGCAGACAGGCAACACTAGACATTATACCACCAATGATATACTACAATGATTAATTGTATATCAATAGTGTCGTTCCGAAAACAACAAAATATAAATAAACTGATAAACGAATTGATAACAGGTGAATCCCTATACTCAAACCATTGTCAAATAAGTAAAAGGATAAAAATGTTAATGATAAATTTCCTTAAGAAATAATAATAAAAAAAAAATCTTTTTGTTTTTGCATGTGAAACGCATGCGTTTCTTTAATTTAGGTCAAAATGATTTTTATTTGCTTGACTTTATGTTTGTGTGTGAAAAAGTTGAAAAATCTGCTAAAAATGAGGACAATGTATCGGATAAGATATCATCGTACGATAGATGTCGATCAGTGGTTTATATTCATGATAAAGAACGTTTTTTTGTATATAGGATAAACACATTTTAAAAGTCGAATGTGTCTCGGCTTACAATCCACTTTTCTGCTCGGTTCGATAAATCTTTTTTTTTCGCTGTACGTTTGTTTGTACTTATGTTTATCGAGTTTTACGATTATGTTCACTTTGTTATTTTTGTTTGTGTTTTTATTTGCGCTGCTCTTTTTTCGTACAAAATGAATTATTTTGCAATAAAATAAAAACAGAAATAAAATATTTATTATACATGGACATAATGATAAATAAATAAAAAAAAAATAAAAAGAATCATTTTATGCTTTCTTTATCCTGTACGTTTGGATGCCAGCAAGCAGCAGATACGTTAAAATTGAGAATAAAACTTAAATCACAGCTACGGTATGTGCATTAAACAGAAAAAAAAAAAAATTAAATAACAAGAATAATAATAATAATACGAATGTTAATGATGTTGTATAGGATTTTTGTGTCTCATCTGTTTACCCCGACATAAAAATAAAATTACTCATAATTTGTACAGAAGAAAAATTTAATAATAAAATAAAAAATAAATTGTGACAATTGTGTTGGAAGTCGTTAAATTGTATTCTCGTCACAGAAAAAAAAAATTCAAAATTATAAAAGAAAGATTTACATCGAAATAAGAAAAAAAAACTTTTTCTTATTGCAATGTTTCTCGTGTTTGAAATAGAACCACCCATCTACGCCCATGAAATTTGTTTCAACAAAGCCAAATCTAATAATTATAAAAAAAAATAAATAAAAAAATACTCTTGATAACGATTTTCTCATTAAACGGTTTGACCTGCTGGCGTAAAATTAGACTAAAAACTTCACCCATTTCTAGCCTTATCATTTATATCCAGGCAACTATTTTGTTTAATGTCGTAGTTCCGTTTCCATATAATACATTCTGGTTTTGTACGCTTATACGGAACAACATAGAACACAATGAATACAATTTTATTGACAAAGACGTAGCGTCACATTTCCGATCAACAAAACATCAAAAAAGCTTTTCTATATAATTTCCTTTTGTGTTGTCATTGTTTGGATTTTCTCATTTATGATTTTCTAATAACACAATGGGAGGATCAGAGTTTGTGAGTTGTTTAACTTCAGTAATTTTATATTTTTTACACTTACCCATCATCCGATGATCCAGTTATTGGGCACGAAGTACCGAATTTCTCCCCGTCCCACTCATCGATACAAATACTTGTGCTACGCTGTCTGAATCTTGATATTTTGCTACGTTTCAATTTGTACATTACGTTGATGTCATCGGGCAATGTGTCCTCTTGCTCTTGGTCGACCAGCCATAAATCCTTCATAACACTTAATCCACTTTCGTCGGTTAATCGGTTAACAGATTTATCATACTCTTTTAGTTCGCCGAGTCCAGCGCACTTTCGCTCGCAGGTAAACGACGATTTATTATAGTCGGGTGTGATATTTTGTATTTTTGATCTGACACCAAAGAATCTGTGGCTGGCGACTGGGTTTAACTTATCACCAAAGCTGTGTGTTCGGTTAAACTTTGGGCTAGATTTTCCCACTGTTGCTGGTGCTGGGGACACTCGACTATTTCTCAACGTCACGTGCTGTTCGTCATCAAAACTAGCCGTGCCGAAAAATTTGATCTCCTTCCTTGTCGTCGGTCGACGTTCAACCACATTCTCCACATTTTCCACATCACCCAGCCTCTTATTATCCATTTATATTACAAAAAAATAAAAAAATTCTTTCGTCTTGTGTTTTCTTCAAACAAAATTAAGTATTCACAACAGCAACAAATTCAACCAACAATATATATATATATATATTTTTCTATATAAAATACTCGTAAACATCACTATTTTGTACATTAAATCACACTTTTTACACAGCACAACCACAAACGTGGTAAATTTCGAACACTTTTTTAACACGCCGCAATCGAAAGTTTTCCTATTTCCATAATATCGTCCCTATCGAAAACAAAAAGCACGACGATAAACTTTTTTTTTATTATTTAATTTTCTTTTCGTTTCGTTTCTTTTTTTTTGGTAAATTTATTATGCTGATTATAGAGTAGCAATGCAAAGAGAAATATCAACAAGACGACATGGCGCCAACATGAATTTTATTCACAATATTTTGCTTCTGTTTTCTTCCTTTTTTCCATCATACAAAATAAAAATCATGAAGAATTAACTAAGCACCAACAGCAGCAACATCAATATAAGAAAGTAAATTAAATAGAAAAAATAATCAAAGAATTACAGAAGCGAATAAATAAATTTAAATAAAATGGAAAATTGTTATTAAGATTAAAGATATTTTCCGTTTTTTCCATTTTTTCCATTTTTTTTTATGCTTTTGATTATTTTCTCGCAGTAAAAAATGTTAAAATTCATTTACTTAGAAAATCGATTTGATTGTTAAAACTGTAAAATTGCGATGCTTTTGAACATTTCGATTTTGTTGCTTTTACAACACAATTTTTAAGTATAAAATTCCAATAAAAGTTAACGACATAAAGTGAGTAACAGTAATAATCTACATTGATATGTTTTTTAGTGTTTTAAGCTACCCCACAAATGAATTAGTTATTAAGCTATGATCGTCATAAAAATTACGATTAAACAAACACAAGGATCAATTTAAACGTTAAGTTTCTATCATTAGAAAATATGATATGCAAAATATATCTTAAAAAATATATTTGTTGTAGAATAAATTTTGATAGCTAGAATAAAGAAGTTTACTCGGATGTTTGAGGATTCAACTGTGTTGAATGATGCTGAATAATTTTTTTTTGTATCTATTTTACTAAAATTTTGTTTCGACTTTTCTGTTTTGTTGTTGTTTTCGCTCTAATTTTTCTTTATATTTTAAAATAATTGAAGCAGAAAATTGATTATTTTTGAAATGTATAAAAAACAAAACAAACCGAACAAAAAATGGCGAAATAAATTATTTGAATTTACAAACAAAATTAACGTTCTAAAAAATGTACTAGATTTTACGTTTAAGTATAATTCTAGAGACAAATTCTTGATTACTGGCTGTAATAAGTGCAATTGCTTTGTTGTATTTCTGTATGAAAATTAATGAAACCCAAAGAGCTTAACAGACATTCAAGATTTTATTTTTTTATTTTTATAATGCCTGGCAACATAAAAATGTTCACAAAAAGAAACATCAAAGCAACAAGAACTAATTTATAGAATAAAGTAGAAACGATAGAGAAAATTGTACTAAAATCCTGTAAAAAAGTTGGAAACATATGAAGTACCGTAGCTTAATAAAGTTAAGTCAATTGAAGTGATGTAAACCAACTTTAGACAATTGTTTTTATCGAAATAGGACAAATCTAGATACAAAAGTTACAAATAACACCCTGTGCCATTATTATTATTATTATTATTATTATTATTAAAATAGGAAACCTATAAGAGCCACGATAAATGCTAATAAAGAAAAGGAAAATTCATGAGAGGTCGTTTAGTTTTTCCTGTTGGTTTTTTTTTTTGTTTTGTTGAAAATAGTGAAAATTATTCAACAGAAAATGATTTTATTTTTACATTTTTTTCGCATTTAATAATAAATAAAAACAAAAGAAGACCCAGACAAGAGGAATAAATTGAAAAAAAAAAAAATAGAAAAATAAAAAACAAAATAAAATAAAAAACGCGAGTGGCACTTTTAACAGAATTGTTACGAATTTTTTTTTTTTTTTTTTTACATTTTCAACTTCGTCTCTGGTTTATTTTTATTTTTTTTTTAATATTTTTATTTCATTGAAATATTTTAAATAACTTTATTTATTTGATTGAATTTTATTGTGTTCGGTTCAATGAATGAAAGACTAAACAAGACAATAGGAGAAAAAAAAAATGTTGAAATTAAAAAAGAAAAAAACCGAAGCTTTACCATAAGATATAGGGAGATGAGTGTGAATAAAGTCTTTTAAATGATAAAAATCGAGTAAAAAGGGAGTGCTTTGTAGTAAGCGAGGCGGTATATATATATTTTTCGAGTGCTTAATTCATTTGACCACTTCAAGGGTGATAGCGTTAAGGGTTTTTAGAAAAACAAGAAAAAAATAAATTTTCTTTTTGCTTAACGAAAAGTGACCACAAGGATGAGGATTTTAATAACAATTAAATGGTGCCATAAAAATGAAAGCAGCTAGTGGAATTAGGGAGGTGGGTGGTTGGGGCAAAGATTCAGCAACGGAAGTAAGTTACAAAAGTTCATAAGGTGATTCACAAGTAATAAAGAATGTTTTATTCTCTCTCGTCACTTTTCATTTAGCTTAAGTACGCTTATGGGTTTGGATAGATGAAAACCAATAAACAATATGCCATTAAATGTCCGCTATTGTCTTTTCATAATGCTTTGGACACCACATAACTGACTTGATGTTTATTTATTTAACTTTTCATTCCTTTATCATCGTTTATCATGACAACTGTTATACGATGCGATATGATGACACCATATTATTTTTTATTTGCTGTTGCTTTTTCTTTTTCTTTTTTATTATCCATTTTTCGTTGGGTTGGTGTCAAGCAATAAACACGTTTATTATCAATGTGACAACGGTCGCAAAAAGAAAATAAAAAAATAAATAAATAAAAAATCGTTAAACCCATAAATCACATTATCACCCTGTTTTAACAGATAATAATACAACAACAACAAAAAAATAAATTCATAAAAACAATCGATTTGATTGGAATAATGATAATTAGTTCGTGGTTCAATACAACAGAAAATTGAAAATTAATCACAATGGGAAAAAAATAATTATTGCGAAAAACGCAACATTTGTGAGTCTGTGAGCGTTTGTGTGCTCTTGTAATCCAATTTAATCATCAATTAAAAAATGTAATAATAAAATATAAAAAAAAGGAAAAGCAATTTGGAATAATTAAATTTATCGCTTAGCAGAGTGTACAAGGGATTGAGAGAGATTTTCATTTTTTCAATTTTGTCTAACAAACTTAATTTGTGTGAAATTAGTTTTAATTGTATTGTCCTCAACTTGAGGCGTGTTTTTCTTAGAAGTTTTTGTACACACGTTTCTTAGATACTGAAACATCTGTTTAGAAGTTTTTAAATGAATATTATTGCATTAAAAATTGTTGATTAGTGAATTAAACACTCGTCTAAGGTCCTTAAATAAATAAATAAATAGATTACCATTTGTGAATAAATCAATTATAATGTAATTAAAATGTATTTAAATGGTCTGACAGTAACAATTCCACTATTATAACAATCATATTAAGTAATCAAACCGAGAGTAATAAATCAAAGAGGATTATATCGAAATAATAATAAAAAAAACAGCAAAGATACAATAATTAAGATTTGTATAAAACAAACACTAAGAGGGAGAAAATTGTTATCATTTTCGATTAAATAAATATCGTTGCGATGCTCAAGTCCTCTCCCCCCGCTTATTTATATATATTTGCGTAGCAAAATCAAACAAAAAAACTAATTAACGTCGTAAATTGAAATATCTAAGACAAGAACCCTTTACAAAACGCACATAAAAAAAAAAAAACGCGACGAAAAATTATTAGTAAATAAATTTTGATGTTTGTTTGTTTATTTGTTGTTGTTGCTGCTGTTGGCGCTGTTGAGTTCTAATTAATTTTTGATGGATAAAAGAAAACCAATGAATTATCCAAGTTACGGAGTTTTGATACAATTTTCATTTGTTTATGATTATTACACCACAAATTAATCGCTAAACACTTTTTTTTCAGTTCTATTAATTTTATTAGACCGAAAATATCAACGACAACAGTCACGACAATGTTACAATGTCACGACAATGCTACCCCGAAAAAACCGATTCTACTTCAGCAATGAATTGTGTAAAGAAAATTAGTAAAAAAAAAAATAATTAAATCACCTAACGATAACTAACAATAATAAAAAATAAAAACAGAAATGAAACGAACCACTATAAAAACACAACCGTTAACTACGGAAGGTGTAACAAGAACTGACTGTGCTGAGTGACGACTGTTCAAACTGAGCTCTGCCAGCAGTCGACTTTTCTGTAGTTTTGTTTCCTTTTGCAGCAAGTAAGTCTGCTAGATTTGCTACCCACTTGTCGCGCAACAACACAGATTTTATTATTCGGTTCGATACTATACATCGCTCGTC
The DNA here is from genome assembly GCA_961205885.1 of Ptychoptera albimana. NCBI lineage: Eukaryota > Metazoa > Arthropoda > Insecta > Diptera > Ptychopteridae > Ptychoptera > Ptychoptera albimana. The sequence continues at coordinate 22,183,828 of OY540803.1, forward strand.
TCTACTACAAAATAAAATTTCAAAAAAAAAAAAAGAAAAAAAACGAAAAAAGATTTAAAACAAAAAGAAAATACAGGAAGTCTCCGTCAAATTTTAATATTGCAGGGGGTAAGAAAGCTATTATTTTTAAATCGAATCTAATCTCCACCCTCACTAAACCTAATCAGAATTTTTACATTTTATTTTGAATTTTTTTTTTTGCTTTTTTTTTTGAACAATAAACTATTGAATTCGCCCAGAATACACTCCTAAAACACTCCACATATCCATATCCATTTTCTTTTATTTTATTTTATTTTTTTTTTATTGTTCTGTATACCTTAAGGGTGCAATGCGGGTGTAGCAGGCAAAATCATATCGATATTTTTCCATGTTTGCTTTATTACTATTACATTTTAGCGACGCTTCTGGTTTGTCAATATTAACACTGAGTGTTTCATCCCCAACAACTACAATCCATGTGTCACTTTATCAAATAATAAAAGAAAAAACAGCTGCTCAACTGATGCTGTGTCATTGAGCGAAATAAAAAGCAAAAGCTTCCTATCTACGACGACAAATTTAACTCAATTTCCGACATTTATCTTTTATTCTTTATTTTTCACTCAGCTCTTTTACACTTTCTTCCCAGTTTATTACCAAACTATTCCGCTTTTACTTGCTATTCAGCAATTTCACATTGGTTTTATAATTTTATCGAAAAGTGTTAGTTATAATTCAATGGGTGGCCAGGGTGTTTAATATCCGATTGACATACAAAGAATTCGTCGAACGAATGATTTTATTCTACTTCTTCTACTTAGCGTCGCTGTTCTTACTTAGCTTTATTGCAAAATTAAATTATTTTACTAATTGGATACAAATTAATATGATTTGTTTGTAAAATAATTAATACCGGATGGAATTTTTCTTAAGGATTAATTTCTGTGTATAAGGATTTAGACAAAAGAAAAATGAAAAAAAAAAAATTACCGTATTTTACATCGTTATCACCCAATTAGTTTGGATTTTTTTTTCTTTTTTTTCGTTATGAAATTTAATACGAGTGTCACACCCCAATTTGGTAATTTTTTTTTAAAGGCATTTACCAGCCCTATTTAGGATGTGATGCGATGATTTAAGTCAATTTTAACAACGAAAAAAAAAAAAAATCAATTTTTTCGAATAGCTTTAATAAATTGGATGAAACTTTGAACAACATCAGGTAAAATTGTAAAATAAAAAAAAAATTGTAATCAAATGGTTGCTTCCAAACGTTTGTAAGTTAAAATCGAAAAAAAAAAAAATAAAAAATTCTTTTCCGTCATTTGTGTTATGAATTTTCGGGATGCGACTTGTTTTATGTCGCCGCGTATAGTAATAATTTATGTTTGTATCTATGTTGAAACAAATAAGTGAGCTAGACTTTAAACAGAACTTTTGTTTGATGCTTTTGTTTAAATGTATTTTATCTCCAGTTGAGCTTTTTTTTAGTTTATATCATTGGATAAAGTTTGCTTTAGGTTTTGACATGTTTTTAGTGTTTATAGAAGAGTTTATTTGCACATTTGTATGACTTTTTATGTCTTTTAACTTTTTGTTATAGAGTTGAAAAGCATAAAAACGCTACTTGCTGATGATTAAATTTTTCTCTGTGAAACTCCATGAATTTTTCGTTTTTACATTTAACGTTTTTGAAAGTATCAAGACAATATTTTAAAGATTTTTATAGCTTCATGGAACAGTTTCCAACATAAATATCGCTTATTATGGGTGAAATTTAAACACAGAAATTTTTATATATCATTTTATTGCAAGGTGCACACCGATTAGTCTTTAGTTTTATGTTGTGAAGAATAAAAATTTAATTATTGCAGTGCAGAATCTTGGCCATCATTGAACAGCTAGCAAAACAATTTATCTCATAATAGATGTGATCAGTAACAATGTATACAAAGTTATCAACGATTCTAACAATGTAATCAATAAAATCGATATTTTCTAGGAAACAATAAAAATTGTTGCTTTGAGTTCTTATGGGAGTCAAAATAGCACAACAAAAAAGTTTAATTCACCATCATTGCGTTAGAAAACGTTACGTTGCTACAGCATAGAAAACGATAACGTTTATTAGCTAATATCGGTGTGAAGCAAAAAGGAAGAAAAAATATGTTTAGTAGAATAGAATAGAAGGGGCTGGTCATATTAAGGACATCTGGGGATTTTGGTATTGTTGCGTTTATCATTTTTCCTTTTGGTCGCAACAACATAAAACAATAATTCTTTTCCTTAGTGATAAATATGATGACGGTGCACCGACAACAAGTTTTTATTTTTTTTTCCCCATCTCATTTAAATGAAAATAATGAGCGTTTGCTGCTTTTTTTAAAATTAATATTGTTCTTCCCTTTATAACAATAAACTAGGTGATTTTAAATAGCTTTTACAACTTCTGCAGGATATCCATACACCATACATACAAAAGACTGTAAAATTTAAAAAGTTATTATATATTTCAGGCATTTAATAAAAGAGTTTTTTTTTTTGTATTTATGGATAATACAGCGAGTGTTTAGTGGTTGATAAAAAAAAAATAACGAAGCATTTCGCACTTATATTGAAAATAAAACATTAAGTAACGATTCGTAGATCAAGTGAATTGTTAATAAAAAAAAAGATGAAAAATAATAAAAAGTAAGAATATGCTGATATCAACCAGTCAAGCATAAACTTGATAGCAACTGGTGTTAAGTGTTTTTTTTTTTTTTTTGCTGAAGAGAGAATATTCGCGTGAATTTTCTTCTTTCTTTCCATCCATCTTTTTTTTTGATTTTTTCATTTATATTTAAAATAAACAACACGAGGACTAACAAACCAATATTATTTTACAAAATATTTACTCTTATTACGTTGCCGCTTAGTTTTTGGTTGACAATTTTTCCAAAGAATAAAAAAAAAAAAAAAATGTTTTCTTTTTTATTTTTCCCAACTGTAAAAATATTACAAAGTCAACTCATGTTCGTAAATAAAATGTAAAAATTACATAAAAGTTAGTCAGCATAAAAATTTATAGAAATTTATTTCCACTATTATGTTTTACTTCTTTTTTTTCTCTCTCTCTCTCTCTGTCAAGCAATTTGTTTTCATTTTATGAAGCAAAAAATTCATGCCACCCACAGCACGTTTTTGGTAAAAAAAAAAAAAAAAGAAAAAAAACCGAAACGAAACGAAACGAAATTTTTCTGTTAGTTTTCTATGTATTTAAGGAAAAAAAAAAAAATTATATAAATACAAAGTTTTAAGTAAATAAATTAATTTTAGAAAAAAAAAAAAAATAATTAGGTTTTATCATGTTTCATGCAGGATTTTAAGTAGTTTTTGCACTACTCATACAAATGTTATAATACCAGATACTTGTGTGCACACTTTATGCACGGTACATAACAAATTTTCTTATAATTCTTCAACAGATAGTAAAAATTCTTTTACCTTTTTTCTAGTTTGTAATAGAATGCAACGAATTGGACAAATGATTTGCTTTTATTATTCTCATTTTTATTTGCCTAGATAGATTTTTAAATCTAACATTGCTTAAAGTTATTTTCAATTAATGTTATTTTATAGATAAGTAATTTTATTTGCATAAAAACTGGTAAAGGAAAAAAGTAGCAATGTTGCAAAATTTATTCAGTACTCAAGATTACCATAAAAACCGATATAAATGGAAAAAAGAAATCAAATTGAATCAAAGAAAGAGAAAATTGAATGACATACATTGGCATCGTTAGTTAAAATAAATAAATAACCGACATAGGATAAATGGTTATTTTGTTCGTTATTATTATTCGTAATGCACTGATGTATGATAAATAAGCAAACAAGAAAAAAAAAAAAAAAAGAAAGAAGGAAAAATCTTGTCGAAAACATTCAAACCAATTGTTGTGGTTGAATACTTAGATTATGGGTTTGTGAGATTGCTATTCTATTAAATTATATGAAGAAAAAAAAAAAAAAAAAAGAAGGAAATTATACAGATTGCTATTCAGCTATACGAAATAACCGCGTTTGCAGAAGAGAAACAATTGTGTGTGTCGTCTGATTGATACAAATGTGCTACAGGATACAAGACAATAAATATTCAGTCTACAATCTCTGTATATAAAATTTTTGATTTTTTTTTCTAAACGGAAAATTACTCAAGAAGAATGAAACTCAGCAAAATGTTATAAGGAGACTAGCCGCGTCATACATTTACAATCGATAAAAACTTGCATTACTTTCATAAATATGAAAATGTAAATATTATTATTCGAAATTAAATAAAATCTTTAAAATCCCACACGCACACACACACACATAAAATTCAAGAAATATAATTTAATTAAAATAAACCAAAAAAAAAAAAAAGAATAATAATAAAAAATTTCTGTGAGAACACCTGAATATTATTATATTCTTCAACCATCTTTACGGGATTATTATTTTGTAAATAAATGTAAATTGTGTATTTCGGGTGGTGTTTTCCTCCATTAAGCTTTCATTACAATAAAGATTTAAAATGAATTTATGAAGACTGACAGAAGGGACAGATAAAAAACAAATAAATTTAATTGAAAATAAATTCAAATGAATCAAAAACTTTAATTAAATTTTGCAGACCAGTAAATACGCAGACCGTGTTAGGCAAGGAAACATGCCCATGAAAACTATTTCCACAAAAACGTAAAGAAGTGAATTCCACAACTCTATAATGTTAAAAAGGGAATTTTTTTTTCTGGTTAAAACAAATAAATTACCACAAGAACCAACAAATTCCCAGCAGGTTAGTTACTTTTCAATGAAAATGAAAATTTTTGGTAAAAAGATTTTTTTTTTATTTAATTCAATTCAGTATGAATCCAGTTTCAGTTTCAATTCTATCAAACGTGAGGGTAGAGATCTAAAGCAAAGGACGCTCAAGGATAGAAAAGTTATTTCATCGCCAACGGATAAATGAATTAAAGTCATTTAAAATTATATCGACCGTAGACCAATGTCTAGAAAAGTTTTACTCACAATTATTCATCCTTCATCGCATCAATTTGTTATTTTATTTCCCTGTTTAATTATTTTAAATTCCTGAATTTATATTTAGAAACACAAATAAAACATAATCAATGCAAACACGAAAAATATAAATTATTAGTCTCTCTCAATATAGGAAAAGATTCATTAATATAATTAAAATGCCTTAATGGTTTATCTAGCAGCTAGATGACTAAACCGTAATTAATTTCGGATAAATTTTTGTTTCGAGAATTGAACAGAACAAAAATAATAAAATTTTTTTTTTAGAAATTTGACTTCAGTTGTAGGTCGCCTACTGATAATTTAAATAAAGTTTTTACTGTGAAAATTTGTTTTATTAATTTACAAATTGGTTTTTATAACTCCTACAAAAGGAGAATAATTATATTCATAGTTGGTGTGCTAGTCAAATAACTAATGCATAGTATACTGTTTACTATGTCACGTCATTAATTAGTCTACATTCTTACAGTTTTCTAAAGACGAAAAACACGAATTTTCACCAATTACGGTTGGTGGTTTCTACATTCTATGTTTGCTATCAACAAACATTAATGAATTATTAATCAATAATTTCTACAAAAACTTTAATAAAAAAAAAAAAATATTTTAAATGTCAAAAACATATTTCACCTAATTAAATTAAATTTAATTCTTAATAATGAATAAACTGTAAAGATAAATCTGATGTGCTTTTTTTTTCATCTCCTTTATAATCTCTATTGTTTGTACTTTTAAACATACTTTTTGCTTAAAACAACTTGTTATCTAAATAATTATTTTTATTTTTAATTTTCTTATTCTTAATCATTAAGAAAAGAACTCCATTCACTCCAAAAATTCGTCTAAGAATTATGATGAATTTACGAACAAAGAAAATAAAGCTGAACATAAATAATTTTCTTTGCATTAACTTTAATTCACTTTGATTCATAATCTAGCTCACATACAATTCTATTAAATTTATAATTATTATTTTAAAGGTAAAATTATTATAATAATCATAATACTAGCAACAATGGGTGACTACAATACATAATGTAATTTCGCTTTTGGCTGTTTTTATTTACTATTATTTCTCTATAAATTTATGATTTGATTAAAATTTTAATGCCTTTTGGTTTATCATTTTAAAGGCTTTATCCTTGTTATCATTTAAATTAAATTAATAAATTAATCAACAATGTTATATCATAATTATATTTTAAATCAAATTTATTATGAAATTTGTCGGATTTTATTATATTTAATTAATAAACTAAAAAACTACTCGAATGGTTTGTGTCGTTGATAAGGGAAATTTTATTTTTTGTTTCTTCACTGTTGTTATTTGATTAATTGCTCTTAATTCATAATTAAAAAATGCTGTTACTGACAAATTATTTTATGTTAACGCCAACACAGGTGGTTAAAAAAATTTGTAAAAAAAAAAAAAAAAAAAAATTGTTATAAGGGCGACAAAAATTACAATTTTGTTAAAACGCTTGACTGAGTTTCATTGTAGGCCAGCTGATTTGCTGCTGTCTTTCTTGATACAAATATTATGCAAACATTACGATTAATTTATAATTCAGGTTAAAATGTAAATTACCCTCATCGTTCATCAGTGTATAAATGGTCACAAAAAATGCGTTTAATCGCCTTACATATGCTTTGAACAGTAGGAACCATAGTGTCTGTTGCAGACGATTAGTTTCTTTGTTATCAACGTTTTAACACAATGAAAAAATAATTATTATCACAACCACCTACATGCACATATTGTAAATACACCTACAAAGTACAAATTATTACCTTTTTTATGTTGAAGCTCTTTTGTGACATAAAATTCTAAAATTAACATTTTTATTTCAATTCTTGTTTTTTTTTTTTTTTTTTTTTTTTTTCGTATACTCTGTCAGCTACGCACAAAAAGGCGTTTTATTTACAATTAATTTACATATTTTATATACTATATGCGATCATTATTTTTTTTGTAACACAACAATACAGATGGTTTGGGTTATTAACAGGATTGGCAGCTAAAAGCACAATGAAATGAAAAATCCTGAATATTTATATTTTGATGCAATTTTGTACGATTTCATCATTTTCAACGGATTAATGGTTGCTTTTCATAAGAAAATTTCTGTATAAATATTTAATGGAAATTCTGAATAAATAAGGGGAAAATTAAGAAGAATAAACAACAAGAAAATGGATAATCTGATAAAATTGAACCAACAAAATAAGGGTGTGAGGGGATGTATGGAAAACAATTAACTACCCAAATGTTATTTAATTTTAATGATTTAGATTGTAGATACCGTTTCTACTTTAGTTCATGCTGTTAATGATTTATCCAGGGTTTTCCAATTTCGTAATCTAATAAATTGTAAATATTTTAAAATGATTTTGTTGCAAATTTAATTATTCATCAATATTTTCTCATTATTTTTTTTTTTTATGTTTTCTGATACGGATGTAAGCAGCAGTAACGAGTAAAATTTAATAGGGGGTAATACAGTAAAAATAGGAAAACGCAGACACGTAATTATTCATCAAGTACTTCATCATATTATTTGTACACGTAACGTAACGTTAATAGGATTGTTAACAAAAATACTGACGTAATGTACCCCAAATATTTATTAAATAAATAAATAATTTAATTGATTATCGATGTGTTTCCGAAATGAAATTAGCAGAACATTTCCGTTATTTTGTAAAACGAATAAATACAAAATGCGTTTATTGAATAATAAAATTAAAAGTATTTACTAACCTAGTTGGTACAACTTCCGGTGCTGGTGAATTAGCCGTAGCTTCATCAACTAATTCCCATGATGTAATCCTGATTGGCCATGCAATTTGTCCAAAACTTTCACGTACTAAAGCCTCCCACGATGAGTATGGTGTTGTGCCGTCACTTTGTATACGATCGGAACGTTGAAGCCGTGCACGTCTATGTGGTGAACCACCACCACCACCATTACCACCATCACCTTCACCCGGTGTTGTTGCATCCATTATATTTCACAAAATACTTTTTCTTAATAATTTTATTTCAATTTACACTTTTTTTGTTGCGAATTATTATTGTACTTTGTGTCTTTGTTAATTAAATGTTTATTTTTCTATTTTTCTACACTTTTATTGTGTTTAACACATTTTCACATTTGAAAAAAAAAAATAATATTAAATTCTCTCATGTTTCAGCGATAAACAATAAAAAACGATAAAATAAAAATAATTAAACATATTATTTCTATAATTGAAAAATAGAATAATTAACATTAAAAGTAATTCATTTATCATTTGAAAACGTTTTTGAAGTAGAATTGAATTATTTTTTGCTTTCAATCACATTTCAACATAAATTTAATTATTTTTCATTTTCTATTCAAAAAAATTAGCCATTTATTGCTAGTGGATTTAATGTTGGTTTTTTTTTCGCCTGTTTCTGTTTCTCGTTTAATTAAATTTTAACTAACAAATGGTTGGTAAAAAAAATTACCACACAAAAAAGTGGATTAAATTAAAAAAAAAAAAAAAAAAAAAGAATTAAATTTCAAAACTTTATTATAGTTTTATTACATGGAAACAAAAAAATGTTTTTTTTTTTAGTTCTGTTTTTGTCACGGTTTCTTCCTATTCTACAAAAAAATTCTGGGAATATATCTGTCTATATATAAATTGGCGGCAATAAATTTTGTTACATTCAAACTTTTAATGAGTTCTACTTTAGGATTGGGTGCGACACAAATGAATTCATTTTCCAGAACAATAAAAATGTTTGATGAGAGTGAAAGAAAAGTTTTTGTTATTCTTAACAGTTTCGATTGCGCAAATGTTGGGGACAACAAAAATATAAAAAAAAAAAAAATAAAAATTGCAAGAAGAAATAAAACTTGTTGATGTTGAGAAAAAGGAAATTGATGGTTGGATTCCCATTAAATGACCATCTTGATGTAATAAACTCTTTGATCATTTTTTAATTGTTTTTAGTATTTTTATTTATTTATTTTTTTTTTTTGATTTGATTATGGTTTGCGCATTTTATAGCCTTTTGATAATAAATTAAAATTCGTAATTTACATCTATTAAAATTATTTAATATTCTTGTTCAAAATTTAAAAAAAAAAATCTTTTTGTTATAAAGAAAGTTTCATATTGTGTATTTGCAACTTTTTAATTAAATTAGCTTTTAGTAAATATTGGACTTTTTTTTAAATTTATTTTTAATATTGAAAATGTTTTCTTTTTATTGTTTATGTGGAGAAAGTTTCGCTCAAACTAAAACCCTTCTCGAGAATATTAAAATGTAACTAAAATCTGTTTATAAAAAGTTTTATTTTTCTTTTAACGCCAGACAGTATACAGTGAAATTTACATTATGGTTTATGCGATTTTTTCTTTGTCGCTTTATTACCGAAATCATCTAAAGCCAATTATTATTCTCCTTATTCCACTTTTTTTTTATTGCGCTACTTGCTTTTTATTTATTTATTTATATTTTCTGATTTCTTTCCTTTTTTTTTATGTTACTTTGCCTTGTCGAATATCATATCGTTTTCAGATAATTTATTGCCATTTGTTTGATATTCGATTATAATTGAAATGGGTTGAGATATTGGCAATGGTATATGTTTATGGCTTTAACATAATAATGCGGCAACAAGAAAAGAAAAATAAAGTTAAGTAAACAAACGGAATGGAAGAAATTGAAATAAGAAAGAAAGAAGAAAAAAAACGGCAGCAAGGAAATCATGAGCTTTTCTCAACGTAAATTATTAAATTGGTCCGAATATAGTACGAACGTTTTGCTTTTCTTTTCCTTTATTATGTTCCTTACTTAGTTAGTTAATTAAATACATAGAGGAATTTATATGTTGAGAGAACATAGAAAATGCTTATTAATTGATTTATTTGACTGAGATAGTTGTCTTATATTATCACAAATGAAAAAGCAACAAGAAACTTTACCTATTAAGAAAACGTCTCCAGTATTTTGTTCGCATCTGTTTGTGCCATCGTCTAAGAAAATTTATTTATTTACCGTAATTTAACATTGTGCTTAAAGTTGTGCGCTAAAGCTCCCAATATGTTTTACAGGTTTTTATCGATTTAATATTTTTTCATTTTTTTTTTTTGCTGATGACTTTTCGTCAATTTTAGTTTTTCGCTTTTTCTTCTCAAAATGCTCGCCTTTAACCACAATAAATAATAAAAAGGAATATAAGAACAGATGCACGTATTGTACACAACAGTACGCAACCCTCACAACACCACACAGTAAAGGAAAAATAAAAAACTCGTCTAATGTGGTGAGATGGGTTTCGATGAGAAAGAAAAACATGATCCTCGTTGTTGTTTTCTCTATGTTTTCAGCTTTGTCTGGATATTTGTGTTTTGTATTCAAAAGAATTTTTATTGTCAAACCAAACTAAAAACCAAACAACAGAATTATAAAGCCATGGAGTACAACAACAGCAACAACAATCAACAGCCATCTCTTGTATGAACTATAGAGTTTTTTTTTGGTTTTTCTTTTATTATGGTAATAAGCGGGTGGAGGGTGGAGTAAATGCAAGAAGCGAAAATTTAAAGAATGAAATTAATCCCGACATTATTCGCTTAGAAAGAAAAAAATAAAAAAGAAGATGAAGAAAAATGGCAATGATGAACCGATGCTCGGTAATAAAGACGTCTAAGCTGAAATATTTTATTTATTGTTTGCGTTTATTATTGCGTGTTCAAGAAGGAAAAACGGAACACAATACCAGCTGAGGAATTAAAAATTTGTTCTAATTGGAATGTGCCAGCCCGAACAAAATGGTACCGTCTTCAGATAGCAATTAATGTTGAAGAGGACTAAAGCTTTTGGCTCTTTCCCTTGTAATATAATCCCAAGCTAAGAACACCGCCCACCTAGCTTAAGTTACTTAATGCAAAAGTATTTTAACATTTTATCTTTTCTCTATTTACTTTTTTTGCCTGCTATTTTGCTTCCGGTGTTCTCGCTTTCAACACTTTGAACATACAATCGGACGGCTTCCCATTTCCATTGCTTCACACTTGGCTTTTCAGCGGTAATTTCACTGCTGTTCTTGCTTCTGTTGTGTGCTCTAAATTCTTCCGACATCAAACATCATTTTTTTCTTGTCATTGAAATTTGTTTTCACTGAATTTTCAACGAAGAAACGACAGTGGTTGTTATTTTTGTTGCCAGTGTTGCTTATGGGCAATTCATATTATGAATTCAGTCTTTTCACAAAGAAATTATTTTTTTTTATGATTTTTGATGAAAAAAGATATTTATTCATGCAAAAAGATTCAACATTCTTTTCGGTTTTTTTATTTTGTGGTACATTTCTGGAAGTTTGTTTACATTTTACTTGACAGAGAAGCGTCTGAAGGTAACGGAATTATTTATTTTGTGGATTATAAATCACTACGAAAAATAAAAATAAAGGAAAAATTGAAAGTAAATAAAGGAGATAATCCATTGTTGGCTTATTCACGTTGTTAGCCAGGTGACAATAAACATGATATAAATCTCGCTTGCTCTTGTTAATCCAAAAGAAAATAAAAAAGAAAAATAATAATGTTGGGAAAAAAGGTTCAAAAGAAACATTCAGAATTCAAAGCAAACTACGAACACTAACTTCCACACATCTTAATCCATACATATTTTACTACGAAGCTATCTATTTACTTATTTATGTAAGTCAATCTGCTCTTATGTCCTTCTCGTACCCATTCTAATATCGATTTCAACCACTTTGCCTTGCCAAGTACATTTTCTATTTTCTCGTATTTTACTTGTTGTTTCTGTTATTGTTGTTTGTCCTTAATCTTCTTGTTGAGTTTCTTGAATTGTGTTTTTTCATGCACATAAATGATGTCATCGAACCGTACCAGAAACAAAAAGTGATAGTAGAGACAGTTAAATAAGTGATTAGAGATAATGTGTGATGATAATCTTTGTAATATTTCAGGGCGGAATTGATTCGTTTCCCCTTTTTTATTAACAAAAAATGCAATAGAAGGAATAAATGTCCGCAATATAAATAAGAGAAATTAAACAAAGCTGGTTGACTAATTAGTATTTTAGTGAAAATTTTCGTGCATTGAAAAATCTTTTTCCAAGATGAAGAGAAAACAAAATTCAAGCTTTTAATTATGCACATCACAGTCTCTCATTATTTTCTTTTGTTTGATTAGTATCAATATTCGAATATTTGTTGCATAACATTTTTCACTTCCTGTTCCAACCTTTCCAGTTTGTTTTATATTTTTCATTAATATGGATTTGTTGTTCGTTTTATTATAGAATATTACCCACAAAAGAGTAAACAAAATATTTTTGTTAAAAACAACGAAAATAATAAAAATGATAATAAGAGTACGAGAATTCCAACCAATAAGCAGTTTTTCTTCCTTTTCTCTGCATATTTTGTATACAAAAAAAAAGAAATTCACCATTTTAATGAGGTGTTTGTCACCACCTTTCTACTCCTCTTGCATAAATCTAAATCTGCCTATAGTTTTTGTTCAAAATTCTTCTCATATATTCCATCTAATACCCCGGATTTATAATTTTTTTTTGTATTCAAACTATAACCGTACGAGCTACAGTTGAGCTTTTTATTTAAATTTTTCCAAGATATAAACGAAGATACAAACAAGTTCAAAAAAACACAAACACAAAACACATACATAAAACTCACAAGCAAAAAAATGCTCAAAGCTCCACTATCATAAGTTTATATTTTTTTTAATAAATTAATTTTGCGACAAGATCTAAATTATAAGCGGTAGCAAAAACTAAACTAAAAAAAACTTCGTGAACACAGTAAAAAAAAAATATGATAAATGCTTAAACCAGGATCAACTTTCCAAGTTATTTGTTTATTTCTCTTTTTAAGTAAAAATAATTTGCCACCGTTGAAGTTGATAAAGCGGCTACTTATGATATGGTGGGATTTATTTTTGCATTTATTATTATTTTAAAGGAATAAAAAACTTTTTTCTAACTAACACTAAATGTATTTTTCTTACATTTCTTATGCACACACTGCAATTATTATTTCACATAATTTAATTTTTCTTTCTCTATCGTATTAAAACGCGTCTTTTCTTACCGCCAGCATTTAGCAATAGGTTTTAATTAACTTTATCGTTGTCACAATGAAAGCACACAACAGATAAGTAAAATGTAGCTAAAGCCAAACTAACGTGAAGAAAGTCATCCGAACGGTTTGAACGACGAGGAATAACTAAAAAGAATTTTATATTTTTATTGGAAACATGGAATTGTTGTGCGAAAAATATAACGACGAGAGAGCAAGGAATATCGTATATTCACTATACCAAATTCAATGTATTTCGATTTTCGCATTTCTCTGTCGGATACAATTTATTCATATTTTCCACAAGTATTGTCTATTTGTTGTTGCCGAGTGTGCTGCTCGGTTATCTTTCCATACAATAAAACATCACTGAAGCATCAACCGTCCCCCAAAAAAAAAAAAAAAAAAATTAATAGCACTCATTTCGCTGTTTGTTTGTTGCCTTTATAACATAGAACATTTTTGTTCTTTAGTTCATTTGTAAAATGTTTTTAGAGCTTTAAAACTGAATAGCAAGTAGAATCAACAATATCGCTAACATATCATCAACAACAGTTTGCAGTAGCAACGAACACAAAAGGCTGTTAAAACGCGAAAACAACATGAATTATGATCAAAGTTGGATAAATGTGTCTGTTTATCATCGAACGAAAAAATCTGGTCAAAAGTCAACACAATGTGTTTTGTGCTTTTAAGATGTAATTTTTTATTTATTTAATAAACTGAAACGTTGGGCCGGTGGTTGTTGAGCCTAGCAAGTACACAAGAGGAAAAATAAAAGGAAAATGTCTGTGGAAATGACGTTCGCCAACCTCATCTATTATTCTTATTCACTTATTAATATTTATATGCGTTATTATTTATTCAACATTTTTTAATATTTTATTCATCAGTTATGGTTATATTTTGCAGACTTTTGAACGAATAATTTCATGCTTCTTCGACTCTTGTTCGGATTATTTTCTACTTTAAATCAATTCAGGATTTTTCGCATTAGTTATGTAGAAATCGGAAAACCATTTAATTAGGATTTCTTAAAAAAAAACAAATGATAATTCATTACTAAATCAGCAACAAGTAACCCTTTTTATGATTTCCCCTGTTTTTTGAAATGAAAATTAAAGTCGAACATCTAGGCGCCAGTAATAAAGTTATAGGAAAAATAATAGGTCAAGGTTTGGGTCACGGCTAGCTATTTTGCCTACCTTCACCTAACTAAAATCTACTTGACCTAGTTTGCATGGTGAACAGCAAGAGCAGATCAATGCTGTGCGGCTCTATATTCATTTATTTATTTTTTCGACTCTATATCCTGTATTTGCCTGCCAGTTATTTTACGGTTTTAAAATTAAAATTTTTGTTTTGTATAAATCAATATTAACAAACAAAAAAAAAAAAAAATAGCACACCATAGCACACAATTAGTTGTAAATTAACGTTTGTATTATTTATAAATAAATAATTTAATAAGTGCAGGACACAAAGAGTACTTTAAAAAATATGCTAAAAAATTTGAAAACGTAAAAACCTCGAAACTTTTTGTAATAAACGAAACAAAAAATATATCCACGGATTATAAAAGTCTGCTAATACCTTCTTGTGCATGAATAAAATGAATTATGAGTGCCAGTGGGAAGGTAGTTTAATCCTGTAAACTTTTCCATCAACATTGTCAACTGCCATCATCACTGTCAACATTCTCAAAACAAATCAAAAAAAAAAAAAAAATAAATAAAAAACAGATGGAAATGAAGAAATATATTTTAAAATAGGAAAAACAATTTTTTTATTTTTATTCTCTACCTGGAATATTTTCTTTTTACTACTTTGATCATCGTTTCATTTTGGTCACAAAGTTTTCCGTTTTATGTCAGCATTTTTTGCAAAACTAATTTATCAAAGTTATCATAATGAGTATTATGGATAATTATATTTAAATTGTATTTCATTTGATAAATAGACACAGAATTGAATAAAATGCTTTTAAATAAACACCAAAAACCGATAACAGATTTGGTTGGTGAACGCAAAGAGAATACAGCAATTAGGGCAAGGTGAACCCCTCTAATACAATGTATATTGTTACGGTATTGCGGTGGTAAAAGTTTTTGTATTTTTCCAACAAAAAAAACAATAGAAAATAGGTTAATATTCATCCAGACTCTGTTTTTGAATAGTTTTTCTAAATGCATAGAATTGTTTTTAAACTTTTTTTTTTGTTACAACGTAGTTAACAAAGTATTTATGGATTTAATCTCATGTAAACATTTCTTATTGTTATTAAATTTTAATCAGCAATCATTGTTATAAAGGTCAAGCAACCACTAGTTAAGTCAACAACATTTTGTCGAATCCAATTATCTGGTTAATTACTTGCTCTTCATTTATTTGCAAACTTATCATCAACTCATCAATAAACTACCATCCCAATGCGATGCTTACTATCTATTATTTTCACCTGAACAAATTCTAATTACTCTTGGATATGCAAAGAAAATACAAATGCAGACTATCACAGACTAGCATTACAGCCGTAACGATAATTAAAATTTGTAATAAAAACAAATGAAAAAAGAAATAATTCTTCATTTGCATAAATTAAAATTTTTACTTTTTTATGATTAAAAAATATAATCAGCAAATAGTTTTCGTTTTATGGTTCTGGCAATATTCTGATGAGTTTTTATCAATAAACTAATATAACACAAAACTACATAGAAAACAAATAAATTCAATTCATCCATTCATAATTGATATTAATTAATTGATTAAATTGAAATATGCTAATAGAAAATTATTTGCAAAAATGATGCTTTGTTTGAATAGTTAAATAATTCTATTTAATTAAGAAATAATTTAATTGTTTTGATTTAATCAATGCAATAGGGTGTTTCATATATGGCTTCCGCTTTTATATATATATATTTATGAATTTAGTTTTATCACACTTCTTGAATTATAATAGCTTACTAGACTTACCTATTTCCATCTATTATTAGTTAAAGCTGGTGAAACTGAAATAGCTTAGTATTTGTTCCATATATATATATCCATTTACTCGCGTAAAAGTCATTTTAATTTCAAGAGATTTCAGTGTTCCCAACAGCAACCATTGATCGATAATCTCGTTCTTCAGGTATAGAACCGCACATAGACTAGTCATCTAGTTAATTATCTGCTCTTCAATTATTTTTTAAGCTTATACCAATATATGATAATTTTTGCATAATCAATAGACCGTCCTTTATTTTAGTGCACACAAAGCAATATTTGCTACTGAATAAATTCTAATTACTCTTGGAAGGTAACAAAAACAAAAGAAGATGAAGGAGAAGAAAAATGAAAAACTATTGCCAAAGAATTTTCCATTATTGAATACCTATAGAACAGTAAAGTAATTATGCATGCAAAAATTGTTAATAACACCACCCTTTGTGATATCTGATATAAAAACTGCATCCATTACATGAAATCAGTCTATTATTCTATAATTTAATTCAATTTGCTATAATCAAAGAGCACAACTATAATAGCATAATGTAAATGATACAACAAGTGAAAATAATGGTAAACAAGTACACAAGTAAACACTGTACTTTTGTCAGAGCATTACAAATGATTCTCTTGTTAATTATTTTATCTTAATTCATTTAATATTACCACCACGGGGGCACATCAACAAAACGTTTATCACGTTTTATTATTTATAATTTCCTTAAAATAAAAAGAAAGAAAGAAAAAAAAAACTGATTAAAAGCACAGGTAAAAAGGGAATACAAATTAATTAAATTTCTTTTTTGCTTATTAATTTGCTCTCTACACACAGTGAATTTGTTTTTGTATCTGAAATTGCCTGCTATTAGGCGCCGTTTTTATTATTTCTGCCTTCTTGTGTTATTATCACAAGTCGCTTTTGCTGAAATTTTATTTTTATTTTTTTTTTTTTCTTGTTTTTGTTTTTATGAATGTTTTTCCTGCTCGTTTTGTTTATTATCTGGTCGTTAATGTTGTCTCTTGCCTGTTTAGACGAGACACAAATGTTATTAACTTGATAATCGAACCAATGCAAAAGGAGAGACAATTTTCCTTAAGACGCTTTACAACATCTGTAAATTAATTTATTATTTAATAAAAAAAAAAATAGAAGCTTTTTCGTTTGGTTTTTTTTTTCCTTTTTTTATTATTACTTTTATTATTAATTTTAAGCATTTTTATTATAATCAATAATACATTTGATTTACATTAATAACTAAATTCTTTCTAATTTTTCAAAGAAATTTCGGTGTAATACGTTTCGTAATCGTGTTTTATAATATTTTTCCATTTGTGATAATTTCATCAAAAATATTATTATTATTTTTTTTCATTTAATTAAATTTTAATTTAGTTCCATGAAATATTGATTTAAATGATGACGTTTTTTTTTTTTTTTGGGGAAAATCATTTCATTTCCGTATATTTACTACGTGCTGTTTATCTGTGGTCGGGTGGTTTTTTTTTTCTTTCTATTTGGTGTAATCTTTACCACCTTGTATAATAACAATATAACCACAAAAATGAAATTATTTTTAATGACATGAAAAATACAAAATCGAATTGAATCGAATCGTAATGAAATGAAACGGCGAAGGGAGGTTTGTACTAACTCCTTGACATCTTTCATAATAAAAAATTTTTTATAAAACGCACAAACAAACAAATAATTTTTATTTCGATGGAAAACGTAGAAAAATCTTTCAAAGAGAGAATTTTTTTATTATTATTATTATCGTATTGGAATGTTAAGTACGGAATTATTATTATTTTAGTAAGAGTAAGAGAAATATAGAAGAAAAAAAAAAAATAAAAAATTTAAATTATGATTAAAAGATAAGGTGTGTGTCTCGGGTGAAAGTAGTAACAAAGGAAAAGAATAAGAAAAAAGGTAAATTTTTGGGGAAAATATTTTTTTTACTTTTTTTGTGTTATTTTCCTCCTCCTTTTTCACACTATTTTAATTTTCTTTTTCATTTTCGTTTGTTTTTTTTTTTTTTATTTATTTTTTTTTTTCGTATTCAACCGAGACAGACACTTTATCGAATTTCATTAGATAAATATAATAAAAAAAAAGAAATTTATTTTTCTTATTCAATTGCCGTCTAGTCGTTTAAGGTTTTTTCTTATGTTTTATTGGTAAAAAATTAAAATTAATTTATCAAAGATTACCACCACCACTTTTTTATATGGAAAATTTCATTAAAATTATGCTGGGACATTCCAAAGCGTTTTTAATTTATAGATATTATTTAATATTACTGCGATATTTTATTAATAAATAAGCGACTTAATTTTATTAAGTATTATGATTGAGTGTTTAAAATTTTACTTAAATTAATTTAATAGAAGATTAGTTTAAGGTTTTTGTCAAATTCTGAAATAGAATTCTGTGCTAAATATGCATAGAAAGTACGCTTGTCAGAGTTGGTCTTGAATCGGTTTTATTAAATTGTGATATTCGAGAACGAATTTTGTAAGTCTATTCTACTTATTCACGGCCTGATAAGCATTCACAATTACAGCTAGTGTATGTAAGCAGTATTGAAATTAAATAAGCTAAGTTGAAAAGGTTTTTAACAGGCGAATACGGAACGGGTATATTAAACAAAGTAAAAACCATAACCAACGCTATACTTCTCATTGGATAGTTTTTTCCAAACAATGATAAAATCAAACAAATGTTTCCCCACAAGATTTATGTTAAACATTTAATTAGAGTTTTTAGAAAAAGAAAATCTGTTTTTGTTTAGCTTAAAAATAGAAGCCGAAATGCAATTAAAATAATCGGCACGAAAACGAAGGAAAAAGGTTTTACTCTATGGTTTTTTAACACTATTCAGTGAAAATACATTCACTATTGAATTTTAAAATAAAATGAATTAAATAATCAAATTTAATAAACAGATATATGATGAATAAGCACTATAATGGGGTGACAAACTGTTGCATTACTACACCACCCACTAGTAAAATACTGAATTCAAATGATATTAAACCGAAAATAATAAAATCCAAAAAAAATAAATAAAAAACTTGATTAAATTAACTAAAACTAAAATAATTAAATGAAAAAAATAAAAGAATTAAAATAAAAAATAAAAAAATGATCAGAATGTATGAACAGAAAATTTTATTAAATTTGAATAATAATGTCGAGCGCTTATTCCATAATTCACTGTTACTAGTTGATTCGCCTTTATTACTCTTTACCATTATTATAATTTTATTTTCATTTCACCTCTTTATAGCCATTAACAATAACATTAAGCAGTAAACATTAAACATTAAATATTTACATAACATTCAGAATCATCAAAAATGAGCAATGAAACGACAACAGAGGGGATGGATTAATGGGTGGTGGTGCTATTGTAATATATAAAAATGGTATGAAAGCAATGAAAAAATATATTTAAAAAAAAAAATCATAAGTAGTTAAACAGAGCACATCGAATGGTAAATAAGCTACCAAAAAGAAAAAAAAAAGAAAAAAAAACAAAACTTTTATTAAAACTTTATTTTCTCCAGCGGATATAATTCAATTCACCATCCTTGTGCCCCCTCATTCCACAGGGAATATTTCTTCAAACATAACAAATATTTTAATAAAAAAAAAAAAAATGTAGAAATTAAAATCCCAATAATAAAAAGACAAACACCAAGAAGAATTGATTAGAAAATGTTATAAAAAAAAAAAATAATAATAAATTTGTTATCACAGAGAAGAGTTAGTTTAATTTTGTAATAAAAATTAGAACGAAGAAAAAACCTTAATTAATTAATTTTATCCTTTATTATTATTAATTATTATTATTATTATTATTATTATTATTATTATTATTATTATTATTATTATTATTATTATTATTATTATTATTATTATTATTATTATTATTATTATTATTATTATTATTAATTAATTATTATTTAAGTACGTAAAGGCAGGATTATAATATTATTATTTTTTTTCTCTTCTTTTTTGATTTTACAATTTTAATTTTTATTTAAATTAATTTCTATGCTTTTAAAAAGCATTTTCACAAATACGACAATTGTCAATTTGATACAATTAAAAAATAATTAATTATATAATTAAAACAAAAAAAAAAAAGAATAAAGAAAAAAAAATTGTTATATAAAAATACTTAATAATTTTATTATGTTTATAATTAATAATTAATTGGCACTGTGTGTAAATTATATTTTTTTTTATTTTTCCTTGTTAATATTAAAAAATGTATGTTAATTGGTCGATTTATAATGCGCCACAATGTTCACTATAGTTAAGAGAACTTTTGGTGGTACATTGTAAATTGTTTGAAGCTTAGCCCGATTCTTTTATTGACAAAAAAACGTTTTTTCTGTTTGTTGTCATGGTTTCGTTGGGTGTCGTACCGTGGTTCTACCCTACCATTTTCTAGGTGGTGCTTGACCAGATGATTTATAGCTGGATGTCGTTGTTTGTTCGACATATTGTGTTTGGGTGACCACCCGTTGTGGCATAACCTGGGCTTGTTGTGGTCGTGGTTGGAATGTTGTCTAAAATGTGTAAAAAGAGAGGAAAAAGATTTATTAAAAAAAAAAAATTAAAATGATTTACTGATGTGGTTTGTGGAATACTCACGAGAATTCTTTGTGACCTTCTGGCCCGTGGTGTACCTTCTGGCGACGAAATATCTGAACCTGTGTCTGGCGCTATCCATTCAATTCGTTCGGTGAATTCACTGGCAGAACGAGCCAAGCTTGGTTGACTGAGTGAACGCTGTAATGATCGTCTGTCGTATTGTTCATCCTCATAATATCCACGTGGTGGATATAGGGAGCTTGCATCTGACATGGTGTCAATTGTTTCTGGGCGTGCAAAATCAACAGTCATCTCAGTCATTGAGCGCATATCGACGTTATCAGATCGGTATGACGAACGTGAAGTGCGACGAGAACGTGGTTGATAGACGTTGTAATTGTGAACGCCTAATGGCTGTGGAATCGGGTCATTGGTGATAGTACGCACTGATGAACCACCATCACTGTCATATTCATACAATGTGGGCAAAGAGCTGCGACGAGATCTTGTATCCCATGCTTCTTTCTTTTTTGATCGTTTTGGACCATCATCACGAAGCTCCACGTCATCATCTGGCGTTGCTAAAATACGAATGATAACATCCCATGTATGGGGCTGGAAGATTCTTTCATAACGAGTGTCACTGCGAATACGCTCAAAGTCCTCTCGGACAACTGCTTCAGTTAACATTGTTCTCAAGTTGGATTCTGTGGTGATAATATGCTTCCATTTCTCTTTATCCTCATAGCTAATTTGGTGTTGGAGAAGTCGAGGTTGTGGCTGATAAACTGTTGTCGGTGGTTCATGTACTTCAGGCATATCTTCACTTTCTAGAACACGTATCAAAACATCCCAATTTGGAACTGCTTTGTCTTCAGGTGGAATTTCAATTGGTTTCATGTTGCCAACAAGTTGAGGACTACGCAACTGTTCACCTGATTCATTGATATAACTTGGTGGAGGAATTGACATTGGAACGCGATCCATTTTTGGTGTTAAAGTCATTCCCGATGCACTTGAAATATCTGAGAAATCCTCCCATTGTGGACCATTATCATTTTCAATTGGATAATTGCGAATTGTAACATCCCATGTTGGATCCATTACTGGCTTAGCCTTGTATTCAGTCACCATGCGTTTGTATTTTTCGATATCTTCAATAGTTCTCTTTTCAGTGATTGTACGCAAGAAAACATCATCGACAACATGTGAAGTAACCTCTGGTTTTCTTGTTGCACTAATTGGCGGCTCAGGCATAATGTCGACAGTTTCCATGTGGACAGTAGTATGATAATTCTGGGGCATGCGATATAAATGCGAAGAATCCATCATCTCTCCAACAGAATGTGTATCGGTCATTTCTGTTCCAAGAGAAGCAATGCTACGAGTTTCAGACATTGGCGGTTGTTGTACCATGGGCCCATCAATCATATCATCCGGCCATGCAGATCTTTCTTGACGCATCTCCTGTTGCTTGCGAATAATTCTCGAAAATACTGGTGGTGCTTGCACATGCTTTGGAGCTGGATGTAATTCAGGAATATAAGTAAAGTGGCTAGAACCTGCTTCTTGAGGCATAGACTCCACTGTCATGATGCTTTCGCGATCTTCATGCGATTCCATTATAGTTGATAAATTATTACGATCCATGCGATTGGCAGCAGCAATACTTTCAGTGTCTGAAGACATTGGTGATGGTGGCGATGGTGCTGGACGTTTAACGCGAACTTGGACATCGAATTTTGGTGAAGATTCTCTTACAGCCAACGGATGGCGTGGAACCATTGATGCCACAGCGTTGGCAGCTTGAAACTCTTGTGTATGACCATAATGCTCACTGTAAATACTTGAAGCATCTTGTATAAATGCACGATTTTCAAAGCTTCCTGCTGAACTAACTGGCAATGATCGTGTGTCCACATCTTCAATTTCCGAATGTGATTCACTGGGGTAGTCGGATGGTAATGTATCTGATATAAGTGGTCCATCGCTTCCTGATGAACTGTGGACTTGAGCTAATGGCGCATGAGCACGAGGAATCTTCAAACCTTCAAATGCTGAAATATTTCCTAAGCTGCTTCCGCTTAGTTTGGTTATTTCTGAGCCACTGCCCATCGACATTGGCAAACGACGGACAATTGGTATTGGGCGACGACGGAGACAATAGTAGGAAACTCCAAGACCCAATAATAATAATGTAAGGAACATAATTGCGCAAATTATCAAAAGGATTTGAATACCCTTTAAAGGTGGTTCGATCACAGATGCTGGTAAAACTTCATTTAATCTAAGAAGAGTGTATATAAATTAGTCTCATTAGTATAATGGAAAAAAATAAATAAATCTTACATTGGTGCTGGTAGACCAGCAGGTATTGGAGCTACTGGTGGTGGGTAACGACATACAATCGTAATAATTTCATCTCCGTCCATTTCGAGTCCAGGATGGAAACGAACTACAATGTTATTGGTAAATACACGTTGTGGTTCCTAAGGGAATGCATTTCTTAAAATAATTTGTCTTTCGTGGTTAATAAAATTCTCATTTACCTGTTTTGTTCCACAACCTTTCAATGGTAATTCCAGCCTGTAGCTAAGATCCCCTTTGCCAATTATTTGACAGGCGCTATTCCTATCAAAGTCAGCATAGGCAATACCAAAAAATTTCTCAGCAAACTTCAAATCCACTTGCATAGAGCCGGCACCACAGTTCAATGCCGCTTTCGTGCGATTTAAGAAAATTATTGGACTCAAATCGTCCAACTTTGTAACTTTGCCATCTAAAGTGGCCTCCTCTGGTAAACCTTCTCCGCGATAACCAATATTATTCGCATGTGAAGCATAATTAGACTGGGCAGCGACACCGGTCAAAAACACAGCTAGCTGCAAAAACTGCATAAACCTTCTTCTAGTCATTGTAGTCTTCATCTAAGAGAACATAAAATAAAACAATTATTATCTGCCAAGCTTTATGTTACATGGTTTTGCTGTTGGTTTATCTTTTATTCATGGTCAACGTAATCTTTGCTGTTAATCTATGCAATAAATATTATTTTTCAATCAAAAGGTGACTTAAAAGCACTATAAATTAACTTTTTTAATCGAGGCCAAATAGTTTTATAAATTTCTTTACGTGAATATTTATAATTAGCAAAGGCAGAGGCAGACAGTAAAATGATTATATGACAGCGAGATAAATGCTTAATAAGACGAAAGAAAATACAAAGCAAGAATGAAGGAGAATAAAATTCGAGATGACATTTGTCGGAAAAATAAAAATCAGTGAAAGACATGAACATTTTTAATCTCTAATCACGACATGACTGGCTGTTTGTTATTTTTATAAATTAAAATCGTTTTTAATGCTAAATAAAAATTTAATTCAAAATTAAAATTTCTCAGTTCTGTTGCAGGGTTTTGAGAATGATTTTTTGCTTAATTTCATTTTCATTCTTAACTGTTGTACAAAAATGTATATAGAATAAAGGCTATAAAAGTATTTAAATAGAATTTAATAGTTTCAAACACGGAATATATAATTCTGATGTTCTATCAGTTGATTTTAATTAATATTTTTATTGATTATAATTATTCTGTTAATTCAACTGGCAATGGAAATTATTTTCATTAATCTATTCTAGTTTTCGTTATTAACTGAATAATAGTTTTCTTATAACTGCATGGCGCTAGTGTTTTTATAGAGAATTGTTTATTTCAAATTAGTGAGGACAAGCACCATAAAATTGCAGAATGATGAAAACAAAAAAAAAAATATTTTTTCAACCGAGAGTTGCAAGATTTATTTCAAATGATAATGAATTTTTGTTTAAATTATTATTATTTTACACAATAATGCTTTTTATTTGAGGTAATTAAAAATATTAAATAGAACAACTGTACATTGTGTTATGTGCGGCAACAAAGCGTGAAAAGAAGAAGAAAAAAAAAATCATTTTAAGAGCGGCCAAACTTTTAAAACAAATTGTTAAACGACGTTATATTTTATTTATTTTACAATAGGAAAATCAAGTTATTACCGAAGGTCGTATTTCATCTCTATTTTATATGACAAAGCTGTGCTCCAAAACCAATAATAAAAATAAAAACGTTTTTTCACAACTACTCTTACTGCACAAATACAAACGCAAACGCTCTGGCCAACAGGTGACCTCAGTAAATATTTTTTAATTGTTTTATGCGACCGTAATTTTGATTACATAATCTCAATGTAATGTTTTTTTTATTAAATTTTATTTGTTAAAACGAAAATTATTCATACAATTATACGAAATACACATATGAAACAATTTTTGATACATAAAAAAGAAGAAAAAAAATGTTTTTTGTTAATTCTGCTGTTTTTGTTAATTTTACTCTAATTCCATATAATTTTAATAATTTATTTATTTTTATTGCCTAAAGTTGCTGCTTTATTGTTTGTTTGTACAAAACAATTTTTTTCAACATTTGCTTCATTAATGTTTCATTAATGTTTCACGCTTGTGTTTCTACATGTTTACATATTACTGCAACATAATTGCTATTCTTTCTGGACATCAACAAGAACAAAAATCATTACTAACCCAGTTTTGTTATTTTTCTATTAACCGTAGTTTTTTATATTTATGAGAAAAACAAATGTTATTATTACTAATTGTAGAGTCGGAAAGAACATTTTTTTTATATTTTTGTTTCTGGTTTTGCATTAGAAATTAAATAAGAACAACAAGATCAGATGGCATGCAGACACAAATCAACCAAAAAAAAAAACCGCTAACAACAAATCTTCAAAACAATTTTTTTTACGTTAAGAAAATATCACGATTTTGCATTAAACTGGGTATAAAACGTTAAAGAATGTTATTTAAGCGGACAACAAGAGCCAGAAACCAAATTATTGGTTCGCGTTTAAATAAAAGCAAAAAAGAAGCAGAAGACGCTAACAGAAACAAAAGAAAGATGAAGTTTTATGATTAATTCCGAGTGTGAAAAGCTTTTCTTATTTTTTTTTTTTTTTTGTTTTTTTAAATAAAAACAACAAAGTGCGGAACTACAATAGCGGGAAAAATGTATTGTTTGGTTGCTGTCTAGGGTTTTTTCTTTTTTATTTTTATTTTAAGCGAAAACACAATAGAAAATTATTTGTAGAGAGAAAAAAAAAAAAAACAGCTAGTTAAGGTGATACAATCACGCGATTATAGTAAATAAAACATTTATTTTAGCATTAACGGAGTTTTTTTTTTTTTTCCTTTTATTTATTTAACGAATGAAAATTTCTTTGGAAAAATTAATACGACAAAAAATAAAAACCGTAAAATGTCATTTAAAGACACGAAAATTATTAATTGTTTGTTGCCATCATTTTTTGTGGTTATTCACTTTTGTATGAGGTTTTTGATTCATAAAGCTTTAAATGCTTTTTTCACTTCGTTTTATATTTTTTGCTTCTTTTTTTTTTACATAATTGAATTTAATTTAATTCAATTTAATTTTATTTAATTACTTAATTAGTGTTATTTAAACTTAATTACTAGGTTAGAGTATGATTTATTTGTAATTTATATTCTTTAATAATTTTTTTTTTCTTTCCAAAATTAAGTGAATTTTGTTGTGGAAATATGTTGTGAAGATATTTGATATATTTATTGTTGAAAAAAAGAGTAAAAATGATTAAAACGCTCAATTAAACGTACCGAATCACTGAAATTAAATAAGAAAAAAAAATAATAAAAACTAATTGGTGGATGTAAAATTGGCGAGAAATGTATGCGAAACTCAAGATAGAATCTTAGAGCGAGTGATGAAATGCGGAAAAAATGATTATTCAATTTTTCACTTAATAAAAAAACACGATTAAATGCGTTAATAATGAAATATTTTAATTAAAAAGTCAAAAAGGTAAATCAAATAAAACATCATTGTGGTAAAAGCAGCCAAAGAATCATATTGCGATTAACAAAATTTACATTAAGTCATAAAAAGTAACATTATTTACCTTAATCTCCATCTATGTTGAGATGGAAATACAAAGTTTGAGACTTTCGTAACAATAAACGTCCACAGCGAGAGCAATAAACGTTAAACATTACGCCGAAGTTCATTAACGTTAATCAAATGGATAGATGAAATTAAAATTAAAATTAAATTAAAAAATTCTTAAACAAAATAGTAAAAATAGCAAACAAAACAAAAAATTTAAAGACTCCAAGATGACGAAGAACAAGACCAAAGCGTAGATGTGAGAAATATTTTTATTTTTTCTGTATGACGAATTGTACTTGGCAGGTTAGTGACTGCGTGAGTAGTGTAAGTGACTGTGCGGCTGACTACACTGCTTCGCCAGTTCAATTCATAAACATAATTTACTATTACAAAAAAAAAAAACGTAAAATGTTTTTATTTTTTTTACCAAATCATTATCGAAATATTGAAATATTCCTTATTTGTCTGCTTAAAAAAAAAAACAATTTTTTTTTTGTTGGTAGTCGGTTTGCTGGTTGTTGATTACTCGCTTTGCTTATTTGGTTTTAAACTTTATGTAAGAGTTAAATAAAAAAAATCATCGAACCGAAACGGAATATTGTATATGACGAGATTTAGAAAGCCTCAGCATAATGTTTATAAACATTTTTGTTTAACTAAAACAAAGGCAACGATAAAATTTATCAAAAAAAAATGTCTGAAACAAGAAAAACAGTTTTTTTAAATTGCAATACTCCATTTAAATATGATGTTTCTTGTAGGCGTTCTTGTCTTTTACTTTAATAAACACTTTGTGGCATAAAGACAAAAATGCGGCTCAAACAAGCAAAGCAACAATTATTTGCTAAAAACAATGCTGAAATGGGGTTTTTTTTTTCATCGTTGTTTCTTTATTAAACAAATAAATAATAAAATTGTTAAAAATTAACTAAAATTAACACAAACACCGTAACATTGCAATATTTATTTAAACACATTTAAATATTATAAAAAAGAGACATTTTACGCTGCTTATCGTCCTACATAAAATATACAACCAAATAACCATTAAAAATTGAAAAAAAAAATTAAATTTACAAGCGGTACGTTTATGAATTTTATTTACTAAACATGTGGAATGAATAATTTTTTTAATCTGCATTTAATTTCAGTCTTTAAAGCGACGAAACAAACAAAGACAAATTTTTATTTCAATTATCAAAGACACATTATCCAAAGATATTATACTGTATTAGAACCACAAAAAACTTCACTTGTTACTGGATTCTTATCAAAACAGCAAAATAAAAAAATGAAAACTTGTTTGATGCTTTTTGAATGCTAATTTTGGGCAATTCGTCATTTATTACAAACAAAACAAAGTAATAACATTTTCGTTGAATATAAAAAATATATAAAAAAAAATCTTATAAATAAAATAAATTCCAAAAATGGCAGGACGGGATGCATGACGTCAGCTACATAAATGCAAAAACTTAATAAACAAAAAAAGATTTTAAAACACTAAAAGACGATTCGTGTTTTGTCAATAAAGCAAAACAAAAAAAAAATATTCAAAATGGACTCTTTTGATTCATTTGCATCATTCGCTAATTTTTTAAGTGGATATAAGCGAATGCTTTTTATATTATTTGCTTAATATTTTTACATAATTAAGTGACTTTACCCTAAGTAAAAAATAAAAAAAAAGTCGGAGAAAAACCGCAAATTGTGTAGGCACAGATGTGTTAAAAATTGCTAAAATTGCCACGTGAAGTCAAATAAAAATCAAATTTAATATTTATTAGCTTAAAAATAAGTCACAAAAAGGTGACAATTTATATAAAACAAAAGCAAACACTCTCGCCATTGGTATTAGCCATGTGTTAAATTGTAAATTTTTTTCATTTTTTTATTTTAATAAATCCACAGGGAAGGATTAAAAAAAAATGTTTTTTTAAAACAGACTTGGGTAAACAGAGATTGAATTTTAATGCTGCAATAATATTAAACCGATTTGTTGGTAATAATAGTCTGAGTCCTTTAGAAAAAACACCTCCGCATCAGCATATCCTCATAATAATTCTACACATAAATGCGCTAAACTATAATAAATATTCCTGGCACATTAAGACAGATTTGATTTGATGCTGTGAATATGTTAAAAAAGGGTTTTCGGATGAGGGTTATTTTGTTGCCCAATCCATCTTTACGCATCTGCTAATCGTAGCAACCCGTAGGCACAAATTTGTTTCGGTTCTGCTTTATACAAACAAACGGCAACATCTAACCAAGTGAAAAGCATAATTTGAATTCGAAAATAATTTTGAGCTTTCCTGAATATTATTACTTGTTTGTCAAGTTTTTTTTTTTTTTTATATTAAAAATAAATTTTTAATACAAACGAAATGAAATGATATTTTACGACTTTCGTGTGGATTTGATTTTTATTTTTATTTGTACATTTCTTGGCTTTTTGTATTCGTTTCTTCGTTTTGCTAAATGTTTTTTTTTTTTTAATTTTTTTCGCTGAATAGGAGTCGCTGTTGCCATACAAAGTAATTTTGGAGTAAATCCAATTTGCTTTTCATTGGCTTAAAGATACAAGAAGATTTTTTGTATATAAATTTTTTTGAATTTTAGTACAGAATATATTTTAGACCGGGCATTTTTCAAAAGGATGAAATTTCACAGGAAATTGTTATTTCATAATAAAACATTCTGGCCACAGTGAATAAGTGTTGAATATTTATAGAAGTTGTGATTTAGGACGTGAAACTTATTATTCAGAGCCCAATTTATAGTTTTTAAAGAGCTTACTTATCACATAGAGAAGAGACTTAAAGTTTATCATAAACACAAATAAATTACACAATAATATTTGTTTTGTGATTAAATTGACTTTTGCAATCCCTCAGCCATTCAAAATCTAATCAAATCTAATTGGAAAACAATTGAAACATGGCAACACTGATAGCAAAGCAAAGCAAACATTTCTCTTTTAGCTTTTTTTCCATATAATTTTTATTTAATTTTGAGATAAACGACAAAATCGAATAAAAGTTTTAATTTTCCTCTTTCCAGATTATTATCATTAATTCGCTAAGGTTTTTACGTTTTGTGTCTTCTGTCTTGTTTCTTGATACTAGTTGTGCTGTGGTTTTACTAAGAAATATAAAATGAATATTTTTTAATATAATTAATTCTTGCTCAATTGAATATTCAGACGGAAAAGAATTTTGAAATAAAGATGAGTCATTGAAGCTTTTTTTATATAATTTGTTGTTGTTGTTTTTGTACCTTTTTGTACGATGAATTTCTTTTGAATTGTTTGTATTTCTTAACAATTGGTATTACGTAATCCAGAGCGCAGATTGTTGGTAGAATATTAAGAATTTAAAAATAAAAAACATTTAGCGGTACAAAATTAAAAATGTAAATCAATAGAGACACGTACCTGGAAATTGAAAAAAGAAAATGTGCTTAAGTAATAAGGAAGCAACGAAAATAAATAAAAGCTTTCAATATGCAAGTACATAAATGCACTGTGAATTTCATGAAATAAATTTTCGCTTTTATTATTTACCCGTAAATAAACATGTCACCATAACATGATAATTTAAAATCAATGCAAAAATAAACTAAATTAAACTATACAAAAAAAAAAAAAAAAGATTTTTTTTTAATCAATTATTTTCGATTGTTGATTTCCTACAAAATTGGTTGGGTTTTATTATTATTATGATTATTATTCTTTTGTAGTGAAAACATAATAATATTTCAATTATCATATATAAATTGAATACATTTAACAATTTAACGCACCTTTCTTTATTTAACTTCAATTACTGTAACCAGAAAAAATAATTTTTTTTTAAAAAACACCGCATGAACCGCATAACAGCAAAAAAAAAAAAAAAAGGTTAAAAGTTAGGTGAAATGGAATGTTTATAACCGAAATGTGTGTAGTTAAATATTAAATTGTTTCTTTGGTTAATATTTGATTGTAATATTTTATTGTCTGGTGATGTGAATATGGTGGAAAACAACTGAAATTATGATGGAGGCGGCTTTTAATAAATGTCAAAACACAAAATAAGGAAACTAGAAACCACTTTCACTAGTAAATATACGTTGGCTGTATATCTGTTTTCTAAATAATTTATTACCAATCCGATAGGTTCATCCTTTAACCACAAACCAACTACTTTATAGCTTACTGGCTAATCATTATTTAAATGTTTGAAACTGTTTCTGTCTAGTGAGTCATATTTAATTATTTAATTGGCTAATTAATTGACTGAACATAGGGTGTTTTTAGTGAATTCATCGAATTTATTGGTAAATCTTTGTATAATGCTGGGAAGGAAAATTTCACCAAACAAAAACCAAGGGATACAGTGGATTTTTATTGTTTATTATAAACATTTTAATGAAAAAATAAATTAATGTAAATAAACGAATTGTAAACAGGTAGAGATGTAAACATTGTACAGAATTAATTATTTCCTTCTTTTGTTCCGATTTTTTATTCTTTTTTCCAAGTTTGTAATAAAAAAAAAATTTTTTTTTTTCTTACTCAGATTATTTCTATATAATTTCATTTGATTCAAATTATTATTTCTTATACGGATTTATGTTTGCAATGACGTGTTTTAGGCACTTTGTAATATTTTTTTTATAATAATGTCCTTGAATAATACGATGAATATACACGACAGTAAATAGTGAACAAATCGCAGCTAACAACGACAAGTTGTTTTGTCATTTTGAATCACAAGTTTTTTTTTTTTTTTTTTGTCATTCCCTTTTGCCAATAGTTTATAATAAATGTAGGAAAAAAATGTATTTTTTAATTCATTTTTATCCATAATTATTTATTATAAATTCAAGTCAGTCGTGCGTGTATTTGTCTCCGATTTTACATACAATTGAATACAATCATTTATATATTTTTTTCTTTCATTATTTATTCGATTAATCACAGGTGCTACTGTTGTTGTTGTTGTCATGCTTAATTTTAATTTTTATAAAACGCAAACAAATAAATAAATTATTAAAGAAAAGAACAGAAAAAAAAAAAAACAAAAACAAGTTTATTGAATGAGAATATTTGAGTAAAAATTAATTTTTTATTTTTTAACCAAATATAGTCAAGGTGCAAACCTGAATTAAATTTTAATTTTACTTCTTTTTATTTCTTTTTTTCAATGAATTTCTCGCAACAATGTACTTAACTTAATTTAAGGTATATCGAATATAGAAAAATCTTTATAAATTTAATTCATTTGATGATTTAAGTAAGGTAATCTGACGTAAATACTGCATTTTATGTTTCAGACATAAATTGTTCTTAAATTCGACAAGCTTTTCCAAGTTTGGTATCAAAAAGCTTTTGGTTTATTTATTATTAAAAATGTTGTACACAGAAATCGACTCTCATTTATTTTAAAATGCGATTATGCTGGGTTTTGTATTTACAAATTATTAGCACAATTGTTGCCGCCGCTAAGTAAAGTTAAATTTTTGGAATTTCAATTTTTTTGTATAGCTTAGCGTTTTAATGTCGTGACTTTTGACTGGTTGAATAATAAAATTCTTTGGATTTCATTGCAGTTTAATAGAGAAAATAGTTTTCTATTATCTTATAACGTTTGCAACAAAGTAAAAGTTGTTTTTGTTTAACGACTTTAGACAAATCGATCATGTAGAAACTAACTGGCGGGTACTGGGTTTTTACAATAATTTATTAATTTTCATCTCTTTTATAATACAAAAATCAATAAACGAATTGAACGGATAGGCTACCAGTTAATAAAAACAACTTTATGCAAATTTCCATCCAGTAATAACCACATCAACGCCTCACAGCTATATACCACTCTCCAATTATAAATTTCTTGTATTAAATAATTAAACAAGTCATCAAGTTTACTCAACATTATTGTAATTTATATAATATATAATATTCGCAAGAACTCCAACTGAAAGTGTAAAACAATTTAAATAAAAAAAAAGCAAAAAAAAAGCTCGCAAAAGGGAAAACAAAAACAAAAACCGATTTCTTCAGAAAAAATTACAAAACGCAAGCGAAAAAAAAAATATTCTACGTATTGCCATGAGTGTTTACTAGAGAATTCAATATTTTATTACAGGCAAAAAATGCTTAATTAAATTTTAGTTTTAAATAAAATTAAAAACAGAAATAAAAAACGTAAATTAAATTATATAATCGAGAATAAAAGAGATAGAGTGAAAAAGAGAGACAGAGAGAGAGTGCGAAAGAAAAAAATCTTTACTTGAAAACAGCTTTCACTTTTTCTGCTTCATTTATTATTTGATATTTCTTGTAAAACTTTTATTGAAAACCATTTTGCACTTCCAATCAAAAGACATTTATCCTTCAATAATTTTATTTAATTTAATTTTTTTCTTTAATTATATTCATTCGATTGTTCGAAATTTTTTTTTTTTTTAATTTCAGTGTTTACCGATTTTTTTTTTTTTTCTACATTTAATTTGTTTTTATAACTTTTAAAAGCTCATAATTGCAGTAATAATAACAAATAATTAAATAAAACGTAAAAAGAAAATAGAAAAAAAAGAAGAAGAGAAAAAATAAAGAGAAATAAACAAACAAACGTAAATAAGGTGAAAAGAAAGCAAAAGTTTAATTAAAAACCAATAAAAAATTTTTTTTTGGTAATGCGGTGTGTGTCTTCGATGGAAGTTATTTTAAATTACAACAGCCAACCAAAAAAAAAAAAAAAAAAAGCGTAATCAATTTCTATTAATTGTTATTCGTGTGAGAATAAATTAATTAAAATCGAAATTGTTATTCAATCGCTAGAAGATATTGAGATAAAACAACAAAATTAAATTAATTTATTTACGAAAAATTTCTCAGCATTCTTACGTGATTTTAAGCATCAACAGATTTTTTATCTTTGATTTATTGTTTACAACATTTTGATTTAGTTTCGTTTCGTTACAAAAAATAATAACAACAAAACTGGTATAATAAACATGGTCGATGTCCATGGAACAGAATTTAACGTTTTTAATGCAACAACCTTGGAGTTTTTCTGTCTTTTGTTTAATATTATTTAAGATAATAAAGAAAACGAAAAGATTTTTTAGCAAAGCGTTGAGTAAAAAAATTAAATTTTTTCTTTTTTTTTTTTTTTTGTATTTCCAATTCCAATCACTTTTTAAGTAATAAAAATAAAAAAAAAAAAAAAAATCGGATTTGTCTGAGCGAGAAAATGACAATAAACATTGGAGTTGTTGGTTGGCTTTCGTAAGTTTTGACTTAAGTTAGCGGAGGAGCGGAGGTGATATTTATTATTTTTTTGTTTAAGTATTTACAACCAACACACATTTTTTAATTTTGCTTTATTTAAACATCAAAAACAACAACAGAAAAATTAATTTTTACAAAAAAAAAAAAATTGTTTGCGCACCGTCGCGCACCTTTATTCTGTTTCTGCTCTTTAAAAGTTTTATTTTATTTTTTTTTTTGTTCGTAAAATGTTATCTTGTCGATTAAGCTTTTATTGTATTTTTTTTATTATTATTTTCGTTTTTGCGCAAACTTTTGGTTAATTCAATTTTGCTTTGTTACTGCTATAGAAGGCAATTTGTGAGGTTGCGTTTTTCTAAAACAATTAAATTTGAGTGAAGAATGAAAGATCAGCGACGGTGATTTGAATGAACTTTTAAAAAACTAAAATTTTTTTTTTTTTTTTGCGCTTGTAATACGAATCCGCTACTGTCAATTTATTTAAAAGTGAAATATAGAAGAAAAAATTTACTTTATCCAAATACGCAGAGGTCGAAACTATCGTGTGTAGGTGTTTCTTATTTTTATATTTCATATTCAAAAGCTACATGAATTATTTATTTATTAATTTTTAATAAAAAAAAAATATATTTTTTTTTTTTATTTATTTAACCAATTTCGCAAATACTTACATTCAGTGTCTATTGTGTCATTTATTTATTTTATAATCCAAAAATAGTTGTGCTTTCGCCTCGTTGTAAAGAACTTTATTAATTTTTCGTTTTATTCGTTTGTTTTCGTTTTTAATCCACAAAATTGCACAAATCTTTAAGGGTTTTCAATTATTATTATTTTTTTTTTTTTTTGTAAAAACTTTTTCTATTTTCTGTACACTTTGCTAGCAGAGCAGCACAACATTCTATCAAAATGTATTTCTTTTTTAAGAAAAACACCACAAATTGCAAATCACATGATAAAAATAATTAAATTAAAGCACAAAACACATGAAAATATTTAATTTTAACTCGGTTACGTCACTTGCGCGACGTGAAAGTTAACAAAATCTTTTTTATTATTTTTTATTATTATTTAAAGTTAAGCGAGCACTGCGCTGTTTATGTGCTCACCTATAGACTACCTGTACTCAACTAAACAAAAACTATGACTTAAATTCAACAACACGAATGTTAAGCAAGCTTCAGAGAAGTAATATTATGGCTTAAGTGTGATTGTATGCGTTTTGTCTCTACTGTTGCTTTTTGTTTGTTGAATGTTTTGTTGGTGGACAGATTGCTGAGTTGCTGTGCTGGCTACGCTATTGACCGCCATACAATACAACAAATACACCTCTAATTAAAGTGAGATAAACCAACAACAAAACAATAATAATAAAAAATTACATTTCTTATCGAATGCACAAACCAGCAGTATGCAAATTAATTTTTGTTTTGAAAATATGCTGGTTGGCTGCAGTTGCATTTCGATGCAAAATTAATAAAAAAAAAAAACAAAAATCAATTCAATTCAATTCAATAAGGTTGTTGTCTTTAAATTCCCTTAATTTATTTCAATATTTGTTATAACAACCAAAGGCGGTTTAGTTGTTACTCGTTGCAATTTGCAACCACGCACGATCTATGCAAATTTTATTTTTATTATTTCGCATGAAAAATGTTCGCTTTTATTACGAGAAAAACAGCAAAAAACTTGTTTCGTATGAAATGTTTTCAAAAAAAATTTTTAAATCTTATTGCAACAAAATCAGATCGTTTAAAAGTTATAAAAAAAAAAAAAATAAAATAAAATTGTAAGTCGTTTGTCTTAAGTCGGCTCCACTCCTTTGCGTCTATTTTTTTTTATTAACATGATATTTGCAGCATTTTGCATTATTATTACGCTCTTCTCTCTTTCTGCACAGTAAATAAACTGGTTTCAAAGGTAATTTACTTAAAAAGTTAACTTCAGATTGGTATTGTTTTAAATAAGCGATGCCTTGGCAGAATTTTCGCGATCGCCATAATTGTAGACTGGAAAACAAAAGCAACAGCAAACAAACACTTTAAAATAATGCGACTTTTCTCAGCTTGAGTAATTAATTGAAGAAAAAATTGTTTTTTTTTTAAATAGCAAAAAATAATTAAAAACAAAACGACAAAGACACAATAAACTTTCTTCTTTCTTTTCATTTCTTTTCTTTTCTTTTCTTCTATTGTTGATTTTTCTACCTTTATAACAATTTATTTTTCTTCATTTAATTTACTTTTTTCTATTCAATTTTTGCTTTTATAATTAATTTGCTTATTAATTAATAAATAAAAAAAAACATTATTGCTTGTTATTTGTGTTCAACAGAAACAACACAATAATGAAGAAAATCACTTTTCCTACTTTGTACTGTTGTTGGCTTATTAATTGTTTTCGATTTTTATTATTATTATTTTTTTATTTTACTTTTATGAAACTTTTATTCATTAACCAACAATTTTAATTATATAATTATTTTAATTATTTATTGTTTTCTGTTCGGTTTTTAATTAATTTTATGGTTCAAGATGTTTTTTTTTTTTTTTGTGAAATTTTTACGTCATTTTGAATTTTCTTTTGTAGTATTTTCGACTTAATTATACGGAAATTTAATTGTTGGTAATGACAATGGTTAAAATTAGTGTAGAGAAATTTAGTAACAATTCTACTTGCTTCACTTGTCACCATTACTGAATGACACAAAGTAAATAATTATTTGAATTCCTACATAAACGTACGTAGGAAATATTTTAAAATTAATAATCAACCGTAAAGCCATACACGACACGTAAAATACCTAAAAAAAACTATATAAAAAATACCTCCGTAAATTGCACCGGAAAACATGAAAACAAGAAAACAATTAATTAAATCAAAGAAGTTAGAACGTTAAAGTTCTGTTAGGTGAAAGATTATAAACCTGGCAAATTAGAGGTCTCATTATTACTTCAAATTTCTTTTTATTCAAAACTTTAATTTCCTAATAAATCAATATTTACCAGCTTAGCAATTTATTAATAATAGAAAACAATAAAAAACACATCGGCAATAATTTTTCTTTTCTAAATACTAATAAATCTCTTATGAAAATAATTTCCTTTCGAATTTTCTAGAAGATAATAATACAAATTCCTTATCTTATAAAGTGCAAATCGCCTTGTATGTCTTAAAATTTCATAAGCGCAGATAAATTCATAATAACCAATCATAGGTCCTGTGAACAACGTAAAACCTTTTGATTGGCTGATAACCAACGACTGTACCATACTTCATTGTGGATAAGGCATTAGAATAAAAATATAAACACGAAGAAATATGGAATTCAATTGTTTATAATGATTGGGCTGCATCGCATCTTGTTAGCACGTATCAAGTCGTCACGTCTGGCAACAATGTTGGCGCTCAGTGCACAGTACTTTGGGTAACCGCGATACACACAAGTAATTTTGTTGTTTTGTTAAATGTTTTTGATGCACTTTAAATGCTTTTAAATTGCTGCATCGAATACATTTTGTTACACAGAAATGAAAAATAAAAAAAAACGTAAATTATTATTATTATTATTATTATTGTTGTTTTGTTTTGTCTCTCTGTATAACAATTCGACGGCCGCTTAATGATTTAGATTAGCATCACGTCACTCGGTTTCTGTTTTTATAACAAAAATTCCAAGCATCAATTCTCTTTGTTATTGTTTTCTTAGTTTCGTCGTTGCTTTGTTAAATTAATAGAAATAGAAGAAAAATTTTTAATTTTTTTTTTTTTCTGTTAATAATACAAAAGCACCTGTGTCAAGTTAATAATTTTTATTTTTTCTTTATAAATAAAAATTATTTATTTCAATAACTATGCTGTACTGTCGTGTTGTATTCTATATTGTGTTGTATATCTGTTTGATTATGTCACAAATCAAATATATTATTATACAGTCGATCCGTGTTTATTGCGATAGTTAATTAAGATGAAGAAAATATTTTTCTGTTGCAATTGGATTTATTTGTAATTTGATGATTTGTTTGACATTTATTATTGAACGCTTTTTATAACAATACATATTTGATGTATGGTTTTTTAAATTTACTTTCATTATTATGAATGACTGCATCATGTCTTGTATAGTCGATTTAAAGCGATTTATTAATCGGTTGCCTACGGTTGTCTAAGAGTTAAATCAAAATAAGTTCTGGCTGTTATTTAATATATACATATATAATATATAATGAAGGTAATCGTTTACCATTACCATTTACCATTCAATGTTAAATACCTACAAAATCTAATAAGATCTGCTTAATTACAAATATCGTATTAAACTCTGGCCATGGCCATTATAATGCAGTTAATATACTAAAAGCCAAAGGCTACATTACCAAGAAATTAACCAATATTGGCTGCAACAAATCAAGCTTAAACTGTAAATATTAAAAGCACAAATCGGTAATTATAAACAATTCTGGCAACAAAAAATTAAATCACATTAACCAGTAAAAACTGTGTTGATTCATATTTTTTCCTGCCTTCTTGTTTCAACAAATATAAAAAATAATTTATTCATTTCTGAAGCGTACAGAATTAATATTTCAATATTCTGAT
Organism: Ptychoptera albimana; assembly: GCA_961205885.1. Classification (NCBI taxonomy): domain Eukaryota; kingdom Metazoa; phylum Arthropoda; class Insecta; order Diptera; family Ptychopteridae; genus Ptychoptera; species Ptychoptera albimana. The sequence continues at coordinate 22,222,447 of OY540803.1, forward strand.
GAGAAATACAAAAGAAAAAATTATAAAAATAAAAAAAAAATGCATTCAAGTGATTTGTTTTGAATAATAATTTTTCAAATTTTTTTCTCTCTTTTAATTATTTTTATCATTTCTTGAAAGAAAAAAAACAATTATTTAATTAAATTTATTTATTTTTTTATGTTAATTTGATGAAACACGACCCACACCATAGTGGTTGCTCGTTTTATTTGTTGTTTACAATTTAATTACATTCAGATTAGAATAATAAGGAAGAGTTTGATTGAAGTGTTGAACAATATCGAAGCAAAAAGTAAAATGTAATCAAAATGTATAGTCTGTAGGCTTAAGCATTTTGCTTTATATGTTTATAATGTTTGTAGATTTAGTAACTGGGTGTTAATTTCACCAATTTATACCAAAAAAATCTTTGACGTAGAATTAACTGTTTGCGTTAATGTATGAAACTGTGCTGTAGCAAATTCTATATGGTTCGTCGTTATGTGAACGGCTGGTATACCAGTTTTAACCATACTATTTTTGGAATCTATTAATACACTAAGAATGCAAGAACTAATTCATCTTCACAATACATAAAATATATAACATTTAGTACGTAACATTATCAAGTAAAACAATTATTATTGTGTTAAAACTTTTGCTAGTGCACATGAAAAAATCATAATTATAACATTACAAAGCAATAAAAAAGAAACTAATCAATTCACCATAAGTAATTATTACTCTTTTGCGTTAATCAAAACATAAAAGATGCATAAAAGTAAGGCAATAAAAAACTATGGTGTTGTATATAGTTGAGAGATGTGTACGGAGGTGTTAATATTTTTAATAGTTTGATTTTTATTGTTATTTATCTTTTTCCACCTCCTGTATAATAAAATTCATAATTATTTCCAAAAAACAAAAAAAAACGAAACAAATAATAATTTTAAATACAAAGATTTTTTTCGTAGAACATATAGAAGTAATAAAACGCTCGTGCTGTGCTAATTAACTGATATAAATGACGCTAAAATTATAACATTTATGCATCAATTGCTTTTCATTTCTACACAACACCGTTTACTTTTTTACTATGCTTTTTGCACTGTTTTTTTTTTGAAAAAATAATTTAATTCACTTTAGTTTCGCATATTTACTATTATACGCTGCTTTCTTAATTACTTTATTAAAAATTATTATTAATAATAAAAACTGTGAATTGCGTAATATAAAACACAATAATAATATTAAAAAAAAAAAATATATAATTCCGTGTTTATAATACATTTAAGAAAAAAAAGAAAAAGAAAAAAAGGCAAACAAATTTTTCAATTCGCAAAGTAATCTTCTGTTTATTACTTTTGCATTTTCTTACATATTTCTTTGTAAATGTTTACAAACATTTCCATTTCTTTATTTATACGTCGAAGAAATGCATAAAATAAATTGAATTCTATAAGAAATAATATAATAATCGCCCAATTAGTCCAATTAGGCGACAGTCAAACGATGATGTCATTTTTCATTACATTTGCTAAGGCTTAAAATGCGTTACTACACTTTGGTAAAGTAAAATAAAAACGGGTTCGTGCCCTAAAACAAGTCTTTTATTTTAATATTGGAGATAAAATAAAAAAAATATAAAAATGTTAACACCGAGGCAATTGAACTGAACAAAGTTAAATCAAGTTCTTATTTCGCTTTGTTTTAACTTAATAAAAAAATTTATATCAGAAAAGGTTTTATCATTTGTTATAAATTTTTGTTTAAAGGTTTTTTAAACCATTTTTTTGTAATCTAAATAAACAGTCAATCAATCAACATTGACGTGATTAAAGTTGAATTTTATTGAAATATAATAAAAGTACTTAATAAATTAGTGGGTGTGCCTGTAAATGACCGCCCATGATTGTTGTTTTAAGAAAGAAAAACATTTTTTTTTTGTTTTGCAAATTTTTTTTTTTTTTTTTATGAATAAAGGGTGTGTGGGTGTTTTTTTTAAAAAAAATCTAAATTAGTTTTTTTTTTGTTAGCTCTCGTAATACCAAATTAAATAATAATTTTTTTTTGTTTAATACAGCTTGCTTGGCTCTTTGATTTGAATTCTAACTACATAGAGATGATTCAGCAAGATTTGGTTAATATCGTAACTGTTCTCTTGGTGTTGTTTTTTCGGTGTAAAAACAATTAATTAAAATATTACAATAATTTTTTTTTTTTACCTGCAAAAGAATCTTTCAAAGCCACCAATAAAGAATTCATTAAAATTTCATTATTTTTAGTTTTTTTTGCTTGTTGAACTTTCTCAAGGCAAATTAAATTCAAAATAAAAATGACATAATATCTGAATATAACGGATGTTGTTGTTGTTTAAATCACACTTTTTAATAATAAATAAATTAAAAAAATAAAATGAAAATTAATGACTAAAGATAGCAAAATAGTAGTAAAAAAAAAAATGTATTTATTGAAATCATAAAGGTTTTCGTTGTCGATGAGATAGAAACGAAAAATTTCTTAAGAAAAACTTTTGTTCTGTGAAAAAAAAACTGAATTTTTTTTTTAAATACAAAGCGTTGTTATGAATTGACTTGAGACTTTTAAAATCGATAATATTAATAACAGCAAAACCGCTACAGCAACATTAAGCGATTTTTTATTATTTTATTGTCGCTCGCTGGTCTTTGCCTTCTTGTTGTCCAAATATTAAATACAGCAAAAGAAAAAAAAAATACACACTTAAAGCCACACAATCACCTCCATAAGAAAGCGGGGACAATAACCTTTTTAAATAATAATTTTTTTTTTGTTGTTTTGCATTTTTGCTTCGTGCTGTTTGTTGTTGGTTCAATTTTACTTTTTTTTTTTTTTTTTTTTTTTTTTTTGTTAAAATATCGAACTTGCGGGTCACAAAGATTATCATTGAAAACTAAAAAACAAGAAAAACGACTCGTTCTAACATTAAAAGCATTTTTGTCGCTGTTTATTTTATTAGTTCTTTGCTTTTCGTTTATTACCAAAATACAGCTTGCATAACCAATTAATAAACAAATAAGACGTTTTTTTTAGAGAATTTATTAATTTTTATTTCTAGAAATTTATCATGTAAACTGCAAAAATTAAAATAAAAACGAAAACGAATGTTTCACGGTGACTATGTCGTGTAGGTGGGCTTTATACTGTGTACATGGTTGATGTGGCTTGTGTTCCATGTTATTAATGACTCTATGCTTCAAAATGGATAAATTATCATTTATCTTCAGGATTTTTTAAACTCATATAATGACCTTCGAGAATAAAACCATTTTTACATTTACATTGTAAAAAAAAACTTTTAAAACTGGTTCTGCTCTTCGGTTTTGGCATTTTACATCAATTTTCCCTTTATTTAAAAACAAATTTTTTGATTATTTTATTGCTTGCGGTTAGTATTTATAAAAAAAAAAGGGAAAAAGAGAAAAATTGAAGCCATTAGCGTTTATTTGTTAAAATTTTTTAAAAATGTTTTTCCAAGACATTTCTGCAATTTGTTTTTGCAAGAAAACAAAATTATTGGAACAAAGTTGGGAATAATGGGTAAATAATTGGTTGTTTAATGCTAATAAAATGGAAGAGATTGTGATGAATAAAATGAAGTTTGATGCCTTGAAAGCATATATGCAGAAGCAATGTAAAAAAAAAAAAAAAAAAAAACAGATATATAACCAAGTTAATTCTCATTAATCTCTGTTAATCTAATGGTTTAAATTCGTTTTTTGTATAATTTTTGCTTCACTTTATTTTTATAGTTTTTAATCGAAATAGAAAAGAAATAAAAAAAAATTCTACTCAAGGACAAAGCCGTTAAATTGCTTAGAGAATTTTCGTTTTCTAAATAAATTTTAATTTTAATTAATATTACCTACGCTAAGTGAATTTAAAAAAAAAAAAAAATTTAAATGACAATTGAAAATTGATTTTTCTGAGCAAGGACAAATACTAATAAAATTATTAAAAATAGAAAAATAAAATGTAATTACAGTCGTACCGGAAGGATGAACAATGATGTCAATCGACAAATAGTTCTTTAATTAAATAAATAAAAAAAAAAGGTAAACAGACAGCATAACATTATGTTTTCATGTAGTAAGTCTAATCGTGATTGTGCAAACGACAAATTACTTACTTTTTTTTTACCATTAATTAAATTCATTTCAACAACGATTTACTGCTTTAAAAATGTATCTTTGCTACGATAGAAAAACATCAGAAATAACTGTTTGTAAATTTTTTTTTTCTTTTTGTTTAAAATTGTTATTTCCATTTACATTACATTACTTAACTTTGCTTTAAAAGTCAAATGCTGTTACTTTTTTTTTTTTGGTTTTTTTGTTTTGTTTTAAGCAATAAATCTCTTTGTTGATGTATTCGTTTAGAAATAACTTTGGTTATTTTTGTCGCATTTCTTATTTGCTTAATAATAAACGCGATGATTTTTTTTATATATATATATATATATATATATATATATATATATATAATGTTTAACTGCATTATTAAAAAGTTAAAATTAAGAAAAAGAAATAAAAATTCTTAATAAATATTGCCAGCAGCATAAAATTTTATTATCTTCTCATAATTTTGATTAATTAATAAAATATTCAAACCAAAAATTACAAACGGCCATATTTTGTTTCCTTTCATTTCACATAAACTTTTTAATTATTAATCACCAATCAATTTTAATATCAAGATTATTATTGGTTGGTAAATTTAACTAAGAAAGATTAAAGAAGAAATTGAAATCAAGTTTTGTCGATAGAATTTTTTTTTCTCTTTTTCGTTTTAATATGTTTTCGATTAGAGAAGAATTAATTTATTATATCTGATGAACTGTTTTATAGTTATTCTTGAGTTCTGATTAAGCACGATTTACATTAATATCAGCTACAGCATTTTGAACTTAATGTACGAATTATGGTGAAAATCATGTATATTTTTTTTTTATTTTCATTAAATTTAACAAAACTTTATTAGTTTAACTCCTGTGATATTGCATGCATCTGAACGAAGAAATTAAAAATAGTGTGTAGTAACGACCTAAAGCATATGTAATAAATGTAGGAATGACTAATTTCCCACAAAGAAACGCAACTTTACTCAACGGGACAATAAATACGAACCGCAAAATAACAAAACGATATTTTTAAGCGAACCGCGATAAAATGGATTAATTTTAACTTGCAATCCTTTAAAACCAACGTACACAAATACTAATAATCCAATCTCTTTAATTGATATTCTAGCTTAAGGTTTTAATTAGTATACTTTAAGTAATAAAGCCTAAAAATAAAACCAAGAAGACCCTGTTCAAGCCTAATAAAATTTAACCAAATCATTTATTTAGCTGATATTCTGAAGAGCCTTTTCTATTCAACATTCATTTTAATCGTAATTTATCAGTTATAGAATTAATTGTGCATGTATAATGTTGAAACAAAAAAATTTCATGACACCTATTTCAAACTTGGTCGCTATCGTACTTGCTCACTAAAAGTCTCCGCTACTAGTAATAATCCAAAAAATTTGCAGTAGCTAAATGGTGAGAGTATTTGCTAAAAGGAAAAAAAAATCATATTTGGTTCATATACTTAGTCCTTGTCAAAATCGAATTATTTTTATTATAAAAAATCAACTGAAATTTAATTAATTATGAATAAAATAAATAAAACAAATAAATATTGATTTTTTTTTTTTTATAATTTTTTCATTTTTTTTTTTTTTGTTTATTTACTCCTTTTTATTATGATAATTTAACTTTAATGTTTTGGTTTTTCTTTTTCATTTTCTTTTAATTAATACTTTTTTACTTGTTTTATTTATTAAATTTCGCTTATTTCTGTTCTTACTTTTGGTAATTTACTAGAACCTTATACAAAAAAAAAAAAAAAATTAATCTTCTTCTCTGGCATTTTGTAATTTCCTTTAAACTAATAAATATGAATTAAAAACAAAAAAAAAATTTAATTTTTTTATCATTTCTTTCTAACTTAATTTTATTATTATTTCGATATTTCGTGTTTTTATTTATTTTTTTTTTTTTATATATTTAATTAAGTTTATTTTATGATTTAATTCTTTAAATATTTTTTTGTTGTTGTTGTGTCTTAAATGCTAATTTAATTATTGTAAATTAATTTAATTCCATTTCAATTTATATTTACCTTAAAAATTATAATAAAGAAAAATTTGTCTAAATTTTATAAACTTTCTTTTAATTAATTAATTAATTTAATTTAATATTTTTTTTATTTTTTTTTTTAATATTTTTTGTGTAATTTAATATTAATTTAAAATTTACTTAGTATTATAGTTTAATTAATAATATATTGAATTTTTTTTTTTAATTTTTTTTTTTATAAATTTTAACGTCTTTTTTTTTTGAGTTTTTATTAATTTTTTTTTTTTATTTTTATTTCTTTAATTAATAAATTAAATAATAATAAAAATGTTTGTAATTACTTATGAGAAATGTATATCAGTTTAGTGGAGACACATTTTATTTATTTAAAAAAGAAAAACAAAAACCATTCTCTATAGTTTGTTCTTCTTCAGAGTACAGTAGTTTTAAAGTAAATTATGTGTCCCTGTTACAAATAATTGCAACAGATGTCGCTAAGCTCTAATAAAGAGGAAATTATTAAATTACTTTTTTTTTCTTTTAAAACTAATTTTTTTACTTAAATTAAACTGAGTTTTTGGTGTTTTTTTTTTTTTTTTTATTTTTTCTTTAATTACTTTACTAAGTTATGAATTTAATTTTGTTTTATTACTTTAAAAAAAAAAAAAAAAGAAAAAAAGATTAAAACAATTTATTTTTTTTTTCTTCTTATTATTTTTGGTGCAAGAGATTATTAATTATCTAGATTAGATTAAATAAGTTTTACTTTTCTTTTGTTTTTACTAAATAAATTAAATTTTTTTTTTTTTAACTAAGTGTGTTTAAGTATAAAGGGTTCAATTCCTTCTATATTATTATAATTATAGTTTATTAAATAAATATTTATTTATTTATTATAATCGACTAAACAACAAAACGCAACCGACTTGTGACCATCGATAAGGCAGTTTCTCATCATTATTTAATTAATTTATTTAACTCTTTGGCTATTTTAGATCATAAAACCGTTCAATAATAGCACTTTGGACTTTTATTTTGTTATTTAATTAAATTTTTATTAAATTTTTTTAATTTTTTTTATTTTTCTTATTTATCCAAGATTTTAACTTTTTATTAATTTTTTTTTTGTTTTCAATTAATTTAAATTTATTTACAAGATTTATTTGTTGGTTTTTTAGAATTATAATTATTAACGCCATTCATATCGTTTTTATATCTTTATATAATTTATATATTTAATTCGCATAAATAAGTTAATTAAAATTTAATTTATTAGAATTGAGTTAAATTTGGTTGGCAGTAGATTTTCTTGTTTTTTTTTTTTTTTGTAAATTATTTAATTATATTGACTAAAAAAAAAAAAAAAATTAATTTAATGATAAAATTTATTGCTTTTCAAATTATTTTCTTTGTTTTTTTTTTTTTTTAACTTTTTTTATTAAATCCGTGAAGGCCTTGTTTATAGTGATTTGGTTGACTTGGTACTTTTGAATAATGGTTCTTCTGATGCTTCTGAACTATTTTATGTTTTCCATTTAGAATAATTTTTTCTTGTTCTTTCGTTTTGAATGTATTATGCAATATTATTTCCATGGACGGAAAACTATTTTAATTTTATATTCGGATAGTTGTATGTTCTAGTTCTGTTTTCTTATTTTATTATTAAACCACTCGCGCACATTATATTGTTTCTTCTTCTTCTTATTCTTTTTATTTATTTATTTTTTTAATTAATTTAAATTTTACATTTTTATTAATCACAAACTGGAAAATTGTCTTTTATTATCTTTTTTTGGTTTCAATTAAAATTTTCCAGCCGTACACCGTTTTCTACTCCCAATATCATGCGTCTTGTATTTCACCTTTGATTCCAGGTACACGATGATGTTGATTATGACCTAATCGCGTTGCCAGATCTTGCATAATATCTCGGAATATTATACTATCAATATTTTCACCTAACATATATAATAAAAACCAATCACCCATTTTTGAACGTCTTACAATTATTTCGATAGCGTCGCGCCGCACTAATCTATTTTGTTGAATAAAAATTAAAAAATTAGTTTAAATCGAGTTTATTATGTTGAATTAGGAAAGTTGGTTAAAAAATGTTTGTTGTTATAGAAAATTACCTAAATCTCAGTCGCAGCAGGTAAACCCGCATTCTAGGTGAAAATATTATAACAATACGATAAATTAATGTTAACGCTGTTAATATTGATAAAAGTATAAACCAAAACCATAAAAATATGTAAATTTTCTCATTAACAACATTTAAAGGTAAAATACAAATGGCATCGTGACGTTCAACCTAAAAGAGAAAAAGCATGAAAAGCATTTTTTTTTTTCCTCTTTGCGATTATTGACCAGAGATAATTAAAACAAAGAAAAAAGATAACATACTTCACCACTAACACCATATTTGTAAAATGTACACTTTGTCATCCGTGGGAAAATATAAATCATTGGGTCCATGCGATCCTCTTGGTCGGCTTCCATATACGCAATTACATCAAGTCCAAACGTCATAAACTCACCATCGAAGAAACGATTCATTAAGAACATCTGGCCTGTAAATATAATCGACAAGAAAATAAAGTTATTAAAACCACCCAAGTATTTACGAAAGCCAGAAACAAAAAAACACAAAAAAAACGAAAAAAAAAAAAATGATGATTTTGCAAAAATAATAAAGAAAACGTTAAGCCATGTGGACAAAATCAAATTGAATTTGAAGAAATAAAAAAGCAAAAACGAATTCACCGATGACACTTTGTTTATTTATTTAATTTTGATGAGGATTTTTCATTTTGTTATTGTTGTTGTTGTTGTGGTTGGTGTTTTTTTTTTTTTTTTTTGTCTTTTTTTCATATTTATTTATAATTTCTTAAAAATAAAATAAATATAAACAAAAAAGAAAGAAAATAAAAAGTTAAGCCACCAACAGCTGATACAGATTGATTCAATACTGAGATTAGCGTAAATTGTTTTTTTTTTCGTTTTATTAATTATTTCTTTCATTTTTCTTTTATTTGTCATATCCGGTAAATTACATACTTTTTTGATATCGAATAACGAGACTTTTGATTAGGGTTTCAGTGTCGGAGCATTATACTAGTCTCGATATATCGATATTATCTCATAAAATTACCGATATTCTCGATACTATCTAGACTGTGTTTCGTCTCTCTTTTGCTTTAAAATTGCACTTATTCATACTAACTCCTTAATTCATTTTTATTTTTTTAAAAAACTAAGATAAAATAGTTTAATAATTATGAATAAAATGATTATATGAAAGTATCGAAAGTATCGATATTTTAATTTTGAAATGAATTTTGAATTTTGAAATGAATTCGATACTGGAAACCCTACTGGTGAAGTCATGGGAGATTACATAAATATAGAGATTTCGTAAGAAATATCTGTAATTTTTTATTTGATCATATGAAAGTTAATATCTATCATTATACTTTTCAAATTCTGCATATTCAACATACTATACAAAAATTAACTTAATCGAATAATTTGGTCTTCATTTTGTAACAATCTGGTACCAAAATCTCAGTAAATCTGAATAAATTTATCTTTCTATAAGAGATAAGCTATCGATTTTTCTGGGATCTGAAGTGACCTAATCAATTCATTTGAACGTTTTTAGCATTTGTTTGATATAAACTTTGAAAATATTTTCAGAAAGACTATTTAGTAATAATGCTAATGTAAATAGCAGGTGTGCAAATATGCTTAATTGATAACTAAGAACCACGTAAATGATGATGACGTATAAAGAAAAATAAGGACATACAGGAAAACTCAAGACTTATGTCTGATAAAAAAAAAAAAAATAATTTTATTCAATTTATAAAACAAAAGCACATTTCGATCACTTAACGATGATCAAAAGAATGCTTAATAAATATGCGTAATTATGCAAAGAATTATTATTAGTTTTAATCAAATAAATTATAAAATAATAATAATAATAAAAAAACACAAAAAAAAAACCTTTTGAAATTTTCTAAGCCAATCTTATGTAAGTTACTTTTGCGCATTAATTAAGCCTCATAATAATAATAATAATAATAATAATAAACAAATCTTTTGATCATGCTTAATATACAAAGAAGAATTAAAATTAATAATGGGAAGTAAAAAAAAAATATTTTTTTATTATTATTCCTGTACTGATATAAAGCAGCCAAATGATTGCATGATCGTTAAGTGATCTCTAGCAAAATTAATAACACTTTTCCATCTTTTTAATATATATATATATATATATATTTTTTACTTGTTATTAAAATTATGAATATGATTGTCGGCTTGATGTTAATAAATTAAATTTAAAAAAAAAATGTATTTAACGAGATTAAGCGGAAGGAAAGGAAACTTACCAATAACATTGACCAGAGATAAAAATTCACAGACGTAGTAACGATACGCCCACCAGTTATGATATCTAAAAAAAAAAAAAAAATGAAATTATTTAATATTTTGTTTAATAAATTATGAAAGAGCGTGAAATTAATTAATTAATCAAACCTTAAATTATCCCATAAGTAATCCAATAATAATTTCTTTTTCTGTTTCTTTTCTGATTCTGAACAAATACCAATATCCAAGTCCATCATTAATGCATTTATTTTGCCACCTTCCCATGACTTCCATAGCCATCGTGGTGTGTAAAATAATATTGCCTGCAATACAAATACAATTAAAAAAAAAAATTATTAATTATTAAAAATTTACAAAAATTTTGAATAAAAAATTAATCAAATCAAAGCAATCAACAACAACAACAACAAAATCCTAAATCTGTCATTTCTAGCCGAATTTTCATAAAAAGAAAAAAAAAAATAATTTACAAAAAAAAAAAACAAATAAAAACCGAAAATAATGTAGGCGAAATAAATGTTTGCAATAATAATGATTATAAAGTGTCATCATTTGTGTGTTAGGTTTTTTGCCCACCCATTATGTCTTTCGATGACAATGTCTGTCAAAAATGTCAACAAATAAAAGCTGAATATTAGAGAGACAACGCACCGCAGTACAACACACATGTATTTATGAAAAAATAAATAAACGTAGAAAATTAATAACTTTTATTGAAATCTTTGACATTCGACAAAATACTTTAAGTCGCTTAGCCAAAAAAACAGAATGAGAGCAAATGTGAATAATTTTTGATTTTTTTTCTTTTGTTAAATTAAGTAAACGAAGAACAAACAAAAGGAAAATAATTTACTAGCATAATGGGAGAATGGGGGCGCCTAATGAACCATATTGTTATTACATTTTTATAATAATTTTTCTATAAACTAATTAACGTCATAATTTCACTTTTATAGTTTAGTAATTATAAGAAAGAAAAAAAAAATTATTTTAGCCTTGATTAGAATTTTACGTTCCTTTAATAAGAGCTCATCGGGCGTTTGTAGTTTCATATTTAAATCTGTAAGTAATTTCAACACTTAAGTAATCGTTTTGTTACTAGATTAAATAATGTATTTGACTTAAGCAACAGCGAACTATATAAAACTTTCTTCGCATGCCCGGTAGCGCATCCAATGGATACTTTCCATTGATAATTCTTCACGATTACAAAATTTATGATAAATTAGAACTTTTTTAATAAATATGTCAGCGAATTTTAATCATTGGTTTTTTCCAACATTTTGATTCCTTAATTTAATTAACAGAAATCCCATGTAATACTGATCATCTTTTCATAGAATTTATTAACGGAAATGATAGATTAATTTAATTAAATATGAGAAAAATTATTATGTTTTTTCTTATTTATTTAATTAATTTAAAAGGATTATTAGTTGTCGTTTTGGTCGCGAACGTGTTGATTGAGTTAAGACTGTCTGTTTGTATTTATGAAATTTCTGGTTTTTAAATGTTAATTTATTTAGGGGATTTTAGTTTTAAAATTTATTATTTTTATGTTCTTTATTGTAAAATGATAGGTTTTGTGTTTTTCTTACGTGTTATACAAAAATAATTCTATAATCAGTCAGTAAGTAACGAATTAAAATACCTTTATTGGCGATGGTACATTGATTTGATAAAACTAATAAAACCGTGGTATTCACGTAAACAAAATTTTTATTTATTGATATTATAAGAAACATAAAATTATTAATAAATTTCTTGTCCCGTATAAATCAACACTCTAACCAGGATGTTTTCAAAATTAATGAATAAACTGATTTTTCTTTTAAATCATTTTTAATCTTTTTTTTACGATTTTATATAAATAAATTATTAATAATAATAATTTCTCTCTTCTGTAATGTATATTTTTGGAATAATTTTTTTTTTTATATAAATAAAGGTGATAACATTTGGCACACCTTTAGTTATAATAATTTTATTTATTAAACAAACTAAACGAATTAAAAAGTAAACAATGTGAGGAATTTTTATTTACATTTTGATTTTTCTATTTTGAATTGAACGTGATGATGCTTTTGGATCATTTCTATGACCGTGACTTATAATCTTTTTTATCTTTATTAATATTCAAATCTACAGTAAAAATAATAATAAAGAAAGATAAAATAAAAGTGTTAAATTATCAAAAGTGATTAGTTGAGAATTTGCATGTCATAATTGTGGCGCCCGATTTTTTTTTTAAATTTATCTTAGAGTAAGATTGACGCCACCCGTCCACCAAAATTTTATTCAAATAATAAAAATATATTTTTTTATTAATAAACCAATTGACCTTTTTCTGATTTAAGATAAACTGCGAACATTTTATAAACAGAGCATTGCATGACTATGCGATTTTGTTGGTTGATTTTTCGATAATAAAAAAAAAAAATCATCAAATTTTTTATTGAATGAAAACAGACATTGAGTTCTTTGCACTTTTCTAAAGTTTAAATAAAAAACGATTTTTTGTTGGTAAATTGTTAAATAAATAAACTTACGAGTTGTGTGTTTCGTTTTTATTTTTATTCTAAATTTCCTATGCAATTTTCCTTAATTTTTTTTTTTCGTTGTTTATTTACAAAAAAAGTTTTTTTTTATTAACTTTTACTTTCTCTCGTTTTTTGTTTTTTTTTTTTTTGTATTTTTCTGTTTTTGTTGGTTTCGGTTTTGATTTTATTACGTAGTGAATAAGAAAATAAGTTTGTTTTTTTCGTGTAATATTATTACATAATTATTGAATATTTAGGTTAAGTAGAAATGGAATACAGAAGAAAATTTATTTTCGAGATGTTATGCAGATAAATTGTAATTATTTATTATTTTTACACGATTTATATAGATTTTTTTTCATATCTTTATTTTAATAGCAAAATTACGTAAAATACGATGTTTGTATAGTGGAAAAAAATTACTTTTTATTGGTTTTTTAGGGTTAAAACGAATTTTTATTGCAGTAATAATCGAGTGGTTAGGTTGTGGTCTTTGCTTTCGACTTGTAAATTATTTTCATATTTCTTCATTAAATGCTATTAATGTAATTTAATTATTTTAAATAAGCTAATTATAGTAATTAGTGCAATTATCTATTAAGAAATTAATTAACAAACAAAAAAAAGTTGCATAACAAATCTAATTTACAATAAAAACAAAACCGTGAAAATCATGTAAACCGTTAAACATAGATGAAATTACAACACTGCGTAAGCAAACACCGAATAAAATTGATTACAAAACTAATTAATTCTGCCTTAAGGTTTTTTTTTTTTTTTTAATTTTAAACAATTTTCTTATTGTTTTTCCTTATATACATTTATTTATTTTAACCACATTATAGTCCAGTGTTAAAATAAACGAAATGTTAAAACCACAATCATGTGTACATGTGTACATTTAATTATAAGAAGGCAAAAAGAAAAAAAAAATTGTGTTTTTAAACAACATGTAAAAAAGGCAAGAAAAATAATCAACTGTACATCTGTACTTATAAATAAAAATAAATAAGAGGAAATAAAACCGGCAAAAGATAATATTATGACAGATTAAAATACAGAGAACTATGGAGAAATCAAAATAAATAACTAAAATTTAGGCAAGCAGAAGAGAATTGATAAAAACAAATTTATTTTGCTACAATCGAGGGTACAACTAATAAATAAATAGATGACCGACAGTAACAGAGATCGGTGTAACAGAACAACCGGCATATGCCTTCGTTTTTTCTTTTCTTTTTTTTTTTTTTTAATGATTTAAACACTAAATGCTGAGATTGTGACACAAAATCCAATAAACTTATTTTAAACCAAAGACAAAGCATTAAACATGGATTAAAGTTTATTACTTGTTGTTATTATATCGTTTTAACTCTTTTTTTTTTTTTTTGGTTTTTTGTTTTAATGTCGTTTTTTAATCATCAAACAGTAAAATCTTAATTATTTAATGATTTGTTGATACACTAAAAAAAATAAATAAATAAATATTTTAAAACAACAGAAAGCACTTTGGATTGTCCTGCCTAATTTTTATTCATCTTTATGACACTCTGCGCAGTGTGTTTTGTTATAATTTTTATTTTTTTTTTTTTTTTTTGTACACATTTTGTTTTTGCTTTTGACACATTTTGACACATTTTTCGCTGTGCGGTCGTTTTATATTATTATTTCTTTTTTTTACTATTTCTTAAGACATAATTACTGATCTTAAGGTTATTTTTTATTACAAAACATTTACATTAGTCACAATTATTAAACATCGTATGACTATTGGCAATTACAACCGAATAATTAAATTATTATGAATTTTTCACACTTTACTAAAAATTAAATTAAATCGCCGAATAATACATTTTCACGCTGAAATAAAATTTTAAATTAAATAATTAGGAACAAACATATATTTTCAAATAAAACAGACGTCATTGAACAGTAAAAATTGCATTTAATATTTTTTTTAATTACTTGCATTGTAAAAAGTAAGTAATAACTAAACCAGGCGCCTCCACAGCTTCATAGAAACTTTCAATTATTTTTGATTTCAACACATAATTTAACATTCAAACAAATAAAAAAAAAAATAAAAAAAACTATGAAATTGGTTAAAGAATAAATAATTAACAAAATACAAAAAAAAATTATATAAATATTTCAGTGACTAAATTGTAAAACCGTAAAGAAAAAACCCATTAGCCATCCGAATTGTACCGAAATTCAATTAATGAAACCGAAAAAATCATGAATCAACGAGTAAGAAAATTATTTATTTAATTTACTTTGGCTAGAAAAGTAATTAATGAAAATAATTGTTAAACTATAAACAAGGATTGAGATTTTTTTTTTTTGTTAATTCTTAAGAAATAAAAATGTATCAGCGGGGGCGAATCAGCTTGTTTAGCTATGTGCGCTTTACGATGATTAATTTAACGAAATGCGATTACTTCCTGGTAAGGTTTTTAGCTCAAGCTAATGGATTTCTCTCTGTGTTTATTTTTTTTTTTGCTTTATTTCATTTTTAAACAAAAAAAAAAATTAAAATTGTGTTACACCAGTATCGTAGCCTTGTAAATTGTCTACAGCTGCATTTAGCGCAGTGAATCATTTCAGTTTTACGTTTTTATTTAAGGTAAGGTAAATCAATCCAAGCACATCTCTAGTGACCACAACTACTTTCAGAAAAATATATAATACACCGTGAACAGGTAGAAAAATGAATGCCTAGAACCATATCAAACAAAAGCTATAAAGCAATAAATAATATTACCTTTGATGCAACACGCAAAACAAAAAACGTAAAGTAAAAATTTTTAACAAAGTAAAAATAACACAATCAACATAAATAAACATTTTTCACATAAAATAAATTTATCCCTAGACATAATTTCTATGTTATTTGTTTATTTATGTATATTTATTGTTGATTTTTCTATAGAAAAACATCAGACATTTAATCGCTACTAACTTTATTCTTGTTTCGCTTCTCTATTCTAATTTTGTAATTATGTTTAATTTTTCTATTTTATGATCTATTAAACTATGATATTATGTTATTTAGTAAATATATTCAATATATTTATAAACATACATGATACACAATGTTTGGCAAATAGAGTTGTGAACTGAATTATTGTGTTATTAGAAAAAAACAAAAAAACATTGAAAGTAAAATAGACGACGAAACCCCAAGAGTACAATAATTTTAACACAAATTTGGGAACTAGATTTATTCAAATTACTATAAAAAATTGCAGACACAAGTTGTTTGCTGCTGTTGATTGGTTATACGGATTACGTTATATAGGCTGTGTTATCTTAGGTCAAGACTTAAGTCATAAATGATCAAAATAAAATAAAATATTTTTTGATTTAAACTGAGATAATCTTTTGTCTCCTTTTACATATTATTATGATTGAATTAAATGCCTTAATGCCTTGTAGTAAAAAAGGATTGTTATTTAGGAAATGTATTTAGGCGCAACACGATCAAATAATGAAATTAACGACAAAACTACATTTTTAAAAATATAAATGAAAAGCCAAGTCACATATTAAACTAGACACAGCAGTAATTAATTGCAAATAATTCTGAATTCTCCACTGTAACCAAAATTATTTAATGCCAACTGCAGTGATATTTCTATAACATTAAAAGTAATTAGACAGTAAAAACTTTCTATGCAATTCTATATATAATTTTCAGGTAAAATTTGGTACTTGACGTTAACAATAACAAGGATTGCATCTCTGTTAATAATAAAAATAATGAAAATTATCAAACAATTCATAGGAACGTCCCGGTCAATCGGCAGAGTTTCATGTAATTTTATGATGTTTTTTTGTTTCTACTACAATTGTAATAATATTTTTATTTTATTTATTATTTTTTTATTTTTGTTGTAAATAAAATTTATGCGAAAAGAGTTTAATATAATAAATAAATTAAAAAAAAAATGTTTTTTTTTGTACAAGAAAAAACTGAAATAAAAATTCAAACACAACAAAAAAAAGATTAACGTGTTTTACAGTCTCTTTTGTTTTATTAATCTTTATGCTTTATGTAAGCAACTGATGAATGGCAATTTGGCACACTTCCAAAATGTCAAAATTAGCCAGATTATACTAGATGAGTATGTTTAGCAGATGTCTTACTATTATTATTATTTCTCTTCTTAATCTTTTTATTTTATTAATGTTTTATGTTTTTAATTGTGTACCTTTGGGCTATTACACTACAATCCTGCCGTTTTTTTTCTTCTTTTTTTTAAATTTAATTATTTATTTGTGTTCTGCTTTTTCGGCGCTTTTTGATTATTATCTCCTGTGTGATTTTAACGAAATAAAAATAATAGTTTTTCCACATTTATTTATGACAAAGAGGAGAAATATTTATTCACGAAATGAAAACATTAATTAGCTCGTCTAACAAGATTTTTTTTTTTTTTTTAACAAAATTTTGTTTATTTACCTGAGCGAACGGATTTTTCGATATTTTACCTTTGTCTATTTTTTCAGAAAACAACAAACTGGAATTTATTTTTGTGCCGAAATTTTTGACGATTATTTTCTTAAGAAATAATTTTTTTTTTTTTTTCTAAAACTTTTTATTGGTTGGGTTCGGTTTTTATCTAATTTATCGATGACATTATTTGTTTATTTTTTGTTTAATTTTCTTGTTTATTTTCACTATCTTTTTGTAATTATTTTCATTTCATTTTGATGTTTGCCTTAATTTTTACTTCAATAGATAATTTGGTAAATTTCAGTTCAGCATTAGAGCTGATTTCGTTAAATGTTACGAAGAATGAAGTCAATTATTAAATGAGAGAATAAGATTTAGCAAAATACATTTTAACAAAATATTTTCAGATTTGGATCCAGCTACTCGTTTTATAAATTAGCTTCCGTATTAAAATTTAGCAATGATCGAGGGAAACTAGTTTTCTAAATAACGCTTTAGCCATAAGACGTGCAAAATTGAAAAATTCTAGAATTTTTGACCAGAATTCACGTAAATTAAATTTATAGGTGAACATAATATAGAGCTTTCAGTGTATACTATTAAACAAATAATAGTAACACTCAGTTGTACGTTAAAGTACTACATTGGAAGAATAAAGTCTATTTTCCTTAATATAACTCAATAATTTGTTGGTAATTTAAGTGCTGAAAATAAACTACTAGCAGATGGTTTATATCTTGGCTATACAAAAACCGAAAGGAAAATAAAAAGAAAATTGTTTGTGTTGTTAAAACGGCAGAAATAATTATGGTTTCACCTCATTTCATAATTTCATAATTTTTTTTCATAAATTGTATTTTACTCAGTTTTTTTTATTTTTTTATGTTTTCACTAAAAACGATAATTTTTATTGTGGTTTTCCTGAGTTTTATATTATTTTATTTATTTTTTTTTTTTAATATTTTATTTTGCTTGTTGTTAATTATTTATCTTACATCCGTTCATAATTCGCATTGATTTAAACAATTCGCTCCTCTTGAAAAGTTTTCTATTTTTTCTCTAACAAAAATTATAGCGTGAATTATGAACAAAATTAAATAATTAATTTTCCGCGTAATAAAATATTTTAATTTTCTTCTTCATCTGCTTCTTCTTTAGTTTTATTGTTGGGTTAAATAATTAAAAGTTCTTAATTTTCAAAGCGTTTTTAATTACAATTTACAATCTTTTTCTAATTCTGTTTTTACTGGTGGTTTAAAGAAATTTTTTTTTTTTTTTGAAATTTAATCTTTTCGTGATGCAGTTTCTATTCTGACAAAAAAACATTAAAAATAATAATTTAAAACACACAAAAATATATAATTTCAATTTAGTGTTTTTGTTATGTTTTGTGTGCCAAAGATCATATAATCTTCATGCTTTCTCGTCGTCTTTTAAGTCATCATAAGATTAAAAACTTTTATTTAATGCGACGATGCGTTTTTACATTTTTTTTTTTGCTCATTCTTGACGCTAATTTTAACATTTCTTTGTCACAAAAATACTTTTATGTTTAATGTTCTATAGTTATGGGGAGTTTACTTTAACTTTCTTTGATTTTATATTATATTCACGAAACATCAACTGGCAACAACTACAAAATGTATAAAAATTGTCAATTAACAAACGAAACCAATCATAAAACTAACCTCAAAATGAATCACTTCACACACGAATTTCCGCAAAATTTGTTTTAAATTTTTTTTTTAATTTTTAACGACTTTTCAACCTGATAAAAATTATTAATAAAAAATTTATTTTTTTATTATATTTTCTGTTTGTGTGCAAAGATCAGCATCAACAACAAAAAAACAAAGTAATTAAATTTTGTAAAACATTTTATACGATAATTTCGATTGACATTAAAATCATAATAAAATATAAAAGTTAATTAAAAATGTAATAAAACAAATGATGACACTATTTTTCTAGTTAGTTAAAATAAAAAAAGAAAAAAGATACAAAAGTTAAAGCAAAATCATTCTATTTCCGTTTAAAAAATTCCAACAATATGAAGAATCATCTTTATATCTTTAGCTATTTTCATTTAGCGTTTATTTGTTTTGTAAAAGTGCAATTTTATTAAAAAATTAAAAAATATTTTTCGTTGTCATATTTCTTAAAGAAATAATTTATTAATAAAAACGGAAAATTTCACAGCAAACATAAAATCCACAATAAACACAACGCAGAAATTTGTTTTTTCAAGACTACAAAACTGACACACAATTCGCGAATTTTTTTTTTTTTTTGTTTAATATTCCTGTGTGTGGTGCCTGATTATTATTTTATTTCTTTTCTTTATTTTATAAGCAAAATGCTTTATTCGTATTTTTGACTTCATACGATTATTTATAGACCGCGATCAAACAAACAAAAAGAAAATTCATTAAAATTGAAAAATTTTGACTTTTTTTTTGTCTCTGGTTTCTGCAGCACAGTTTGTCGTTAAAACGAGTATAAAAAATATTTTTTTTTTATTTTATTGCATGCAACATCCGGTTGCATTGTATAAAAAAACCCTTTCATTTCACACATCAACAACACATCGACAAACACTTTTCATCAATAAAAAAAAAAAAAAAATTTTTTTTAATTTATTTATTTGGGTTTTTTTTTTTGCCTTCATTCTTTATTTAAATAATTTTTCACATTAATTTAGATTTTTGAATAAAAATGTGATTTGCGTCACCAGTATAACAGGTCAGCATTGCGTCGATCAAAGAACTATGCTGGAATTTTCATTTTTATTACATAAAATTATAAAAAGAAAAAAAAAAAAAACTAAAGTAAACAACAATAAATCGCAAATGAATTAAATGAATTTTGAAAGGAAAATTAAAAAATAATAACGAGTGTGGTTGAAACGTTAAAAGCATTTCGCAGTAATATGAATTGTGTAAGTGGAGACGCCAGGTATTTTCTAAAATATTTTCGGTCATCATAAATGTGAAGGAATGAAAATAAAATGTGTTAAAAATGTTTTTATTACAAACCTGAAAAAATAAACAGAAGCAAACCCATTGATAATATTTGTAAACTTTTTTATCCGTTTGTTTTCCTTCAGAATTACCAATGCCCGGATATGGGACATCACTACCAATTTTACGTTTAAATAAACTTTTAAGGGCGTATGTTGAATGTATCCAACAATATGTATTTAGTACGTCCTCTGGTATATCCTTTGTATGGACACAATCAATTGGATTGCCAACATATTGTCGTGTCGTTACAATCAATGAGAATGACATGAGCATCATAACGGTTATTGAATAATGTAAACGGAATACAGGTGCATCGATATGTACATGACTGACCTTGATCAGGTTCTTTAAACCACGAAATACGTCCAGCATATTTCAATTAATTCACTACGAACTTGATGAATTTTCTGTTTTTTTTTTTTATAACTGTCGTCGCTTTTTACCTTTACAAAAATGTTTTTTTTTTTCTTTCTATCTTTCTTTCTTTTGTAGCAAATCAATTGTCCTTAATTAGCAAAGATAATAAAACTAAAAAAAAAACTTTTAATTTTTACTTCGTAGTTTATATTTTTGTTCAATAAAAATAACAATAAAACGATCAAGCCAATGCCGATCGACATTCCAATAACCGTTTAATATTTTTTTCGACATTTTTTCGCGTTTTATTTCGTTGCTGAATTATTGTTGAACGCACAAATCACATATAAACACGTCGAACATTTAAGGACACTTTTTTATGTAACAATTTTGATAACAAAAACTACACAAGTTTACTATGTTCAAGGCACAACATCACAATAAGAATACGGATTTTCTAGAGGATTTTTTACTCTCTATGTTTCTTTTTTTCCTTTTGTTTTACTTTCTAACTTAACACAATCAATGGCACTTTTAATTCTATTTTTATTTTTTTGTTTCTATTTACTGTTCTTCCAATATATTTAAATTAAATTTTTATTTTTTTAATTTTTTGCAAATCACATTTAATTTGACAATTTAATTTGGTTTCATTAAATTATTTCTAAAAGAGCGATGTAAAAAAAAAAAAATAGGAAAAAAATAATTGAAAATCAGCGAATTTATATTATTTAATTAATTTTCTTTCTATTAAATAAAAAAATAAAAAAAAAACAGAAACAGAAACAAACAATAATTAACGATGCTAAAAATAAAATGAAAATAAATTTTATAAAGAATAAAAAAAAAAAAACTAAAAAGCTAGGTAAAAAGATTGATGAACTAGAGGCATGAGTCGTCAATTAATCGTTTGTACAAAGTAATTAATTAAATTTATTATCCGTTTGTATTTATTTATTAACTTTTTCTCATTTTCTTATTTTAATTTTGTAAATGATTCACCAAACAATTATCATTTCTGTGTCAGCATATACACGTTTTGTCGTTTTAAATAAAAATTTTTGCAACCAACCGAATTCAACTGATTTCACAAAGTATAGGAAACAAAATATAATCAAAAACTGTCTTAAAAATACGTTAATCGACACACAATTATGCACTTATTATAACAATGTAACGATGTAACAAATCTAATTTACTAATAAAACATAAAGTTGCGTGCAGAGTGTTGCGTTGACGTCACCACTATAATCAAAACGGCAACAAAACAAGATAATGTTGCGCCCTATGCGTCGTTAAATGGAATAAAACGATAATGTCGCGACCTCGTTATTGCATTTTCTATCAGTTTTATGAACAATTTTTTGTTTTTCTTTTCTTTTCTTTTCTTTTCTTTTCTAATATACATAAGTCCTGTGTATGTGACTGGCTCACAAAATTGACGCAATATTCATACCAGATGGGTTAATTTTGTGGTGTCTTTTCGTTTCATTTGTAAAATTTCTCTTTCATTTTTTGAATAAAAAAGAAGTTAAAATCCTTTAAGGACAAGAAGAAAGATAAATAACATATTATGAATGCTTTAATGTGATTTATTTTTTTATTTATTTTCGCATCTTTAACGTTAATAATGCGAAAATAGTAGCGTCTCGACCCTAGTAATATGAATTTTTTATTAATACGTCATTGCAGCGATTACGTTTTTTTATATATTATTGGATTTTTATTTATTTATTTAATTTTTTTTTTTTTTTTGTTGTTTTAATCCAATTTTTTTTGGTATATTTACATAATTTTTTTAAGAGAAAAAAAAATTATTCTCATACCACGGAATTTTTAAAACAATTTTATTTTTTTCTGTGATTATTGATGTTTGGATACGAGAATTGGGATTAAGTTTGTATGAATTTGCAGCTAGAAATAATTGAGAATTATAAACGGTTTATCAGTAATATTAGATTGTCGTGATTTTACAACAACAAAAACATCTTATAACAATTTTCACATTAACCTTCCATATAACCGAATGCCAGTTATATGAATGCAAACCTCGTAGAAAAACCGCGTGGCCATCCACAGAACACATGTGACTAGTGTTTTTGTTGTTTAAAATAATTATTTTTATTGTTGATAATAGAAAAATGTTTTTTTTTGTTTTTTTTTTTTTTAATAGAAAAAAGAAGAAGGAAAAAGAAAAATCTAAACAAATCGAAAAAATAGGTTGTTGTCTATACTAGTAATGTTTCTGCTACTATCAATGTTTCTTTACTCTAAATTTTTTGAATTTTATTTTTTTTTTTTTTTTATTCAATTGTTATTGAGATTAAGACATGTGTATAGCGTGTGTTACGCGTGATTTAATCAGTTCATTTAAATATTTTCACGTTTTCAAGTGATTTTTTTTTTCCATTTAAATTTTCTTTCGTTTTCTGCTTCTGCTTCTGTTTTTTTTTTATTTTATTTTTTTTTTTTTTTTTATTTTTGCGTAAAGAAAACTTTTCTTAGTTGTTGTTTTGTGTCAGTTTCAGGCAAAAATAGTTTCTTCTGTTTTTGTTTCTACTTTATTTATTTTTTGTTTACTTTATTTTTAATTTTTATTTTTTGTTTACGTATACAAATTTTTTTTTATTATTTTTTTTTTTTTTTGCTTATTTTTAACTTTTTTTTTTTTTTTTGTAATTTTATAAGAAAAAAAAAATATTTTGCCTTCGGATAAATTGAATTAGTGAAATAAACTGATGTAAGATTTTTTTTTTTTTTTTTTTTTGCCTTCTTTACTTGTTTAAACATGGAAATAACGCGGTTATGATTTAATTTTTATTGAACTATTATTTAATTAATACAAAACTGCACTTTACTTTAATTAACTATTTAGAAACAAAACGAACAATAATAAACACACGAAAATCCACTTTAAACGGCGCGAAAATGTCCACTTTAACCAATCTCTTTCTCATTTAATAAAACATAAAAACAAAAGAACCGAAAACTTTCTGAACGGAAACAAAAGTTCATATTTAATGCTTAAGAAAAAGCCAAATAATCACAAAAAAACCAAAAGGAAAAAAAAAATTAAATAAACGATAGAACTGAGAAAAAGAATTTGGTATGAGCATCACGACGCCAAAATTAACACTGAAACACCGAATAGAAAAAAAATGAAAGAAATAAAAAAAAAAAAAAATCTTTAATTCGTTTAAATTTGAATATTGTTACACAATACAAATGAGAGTAAAGAAAAATAGAAAATATTGGCTGCATTAAACATATAAAACGATTGACCATCTGATACATAACCGCGCGCTATGAATACGCACTCCTTTGCAGCCGATTCATAGTCAGTGAGCACACAGGCACAGAAAACTGTATAACAGCAAAAGCACACACAAAACGTTTAAATGAAATGTCTGTACAAAAGAACAGCAACGACGACGACGCCTTATATACATAACGATCGTTACAAAATTAACAAATAAACGGCAACGCATCATTTTCATTAAATACAAATAAAAAAAAAGAAAAAAAAAAGAAAATTAAACAAAAACTAAAGCAAAAATAACAATTTGTTGTGTGTTCGTGTATTGCAGGCGATTTTAAACAAATGTAATAGAAAAACAAGGAAAACATGTGTTGTTTTACTTTGTCTTAATTAGAAGTTATATTTTAAAATTAATTATAGACTTTATAGGGTGTTTCTCTTGGCTCTTCTAATTTAATTAACAAGAAAATACAAATTTTTTGATTTTTAATACAAGATTAGTGTTATTTATGTAAAATTAGGATTACAATTTGTGGACGTGAATACCTATTAGATGTGTTAATGTAATTAATTAGTTAAATTATATAATAATTACTCCAACATAGTTTATTTACTACCTTTTCTGAGTAGTAGAAATTAAACTTTCGCTAATTTTCTCTTCGTGCTGTTAATAGGTTTATAGCGACTACACAAACCCAATATTAATAAATTTATAGAAAATCATTTTCTCACCCAATTATGACACTTTGATAAAATTTAATTAAATAATTTTAATTGTTTTGTTAAATGCAGTAAAATTATTGATTTGCGCAATAAATATATTTTTTTTTTTAATAATTATTTTTCGGTTATTTTGGGTAGCTGTGGGCAGCTGTTAATCGCATTAATTTGCAAACAATTTTCACAACGATGATCAATTAAAAATGTAATAATTATATTTGCAAATGAGAGTATACATAGTGTTGTTGCTTTAATACATTTTTTTTTGTTTTAAATTGTTTTCATATTTTTATATTTTTTGTTTCTTTTTTATTTAATTTTTAATATTTTTTTTTGATTTAATCCAGAAATGAATTTTTTGTTCTTGCGTTATGATTTTCTCATGTTTGCTTGAGCCTAAATATTTCTTTGTTTAGAGACAGTGGTGGATTTAGATGGGTTTCACTTGGGAATATTTGTTATATTACAAATGTTTTGGTACATAAGTGAAAAATCAATTCTTATCATCTGCCGGTCGGTTATTATAATGTTCAAGTGGACAAGGCGCCATACGAACGATCACTGATCGTTGCAACATGTTTTGACAGATGCATGTTATTCTTATCTTAATTTAATAAAACATCAGGCAATAAACTTTAATAATAAATCTTAAAATTCCGCGATACACAGGTTTTATTGCAATTAAAAAATAAAAATCAGAAATAACAAATCAAAGTAATAAAAATTGAATTTAATAAATTCACAAACTAACAATCAATTAATTTCAATAAGTTAAGTGATTTCTCCAATCTTTACATCTTTATAGTAATTTTCTTTTCAAATGTGTTTTATTTGTTAATTTTATTTAATTTCATATAACCTTAATAAAACTAACGAATTTTTATTCACTTTTTTATTACTTATATTACGTTGCCATTATTAGTCATTGTAAGGCTTAGTAATGCTTCTAAGTGTGCTTTTAATTGTTTAATTTTTAATTTACTCTATTTATATATTGAAACTGTCATAATTTCTAATTAAATAAATGTTAATTCAATCAGGATAATAATTTTATTACAAAATACCGTGCAACAGAGTTGAATATATATTGTTTTAACACTTTTCTTTATTAACATAAATACGCATCAAAATAAACTGAGTTAATAAAAATTTAAAGATCTTGTATCCGGCAAATACATAATTCCGACATAATTTATTTTTTTCTCCTAAAATCACCATAAAGACATTAACATTAAAATTAACACTTTAAGTAAGCAATAAAAAAGCATAATATTTACTCTTCAGAAGACATAAAAGCAATCTCCCAATATATATTTTTTATTTTACATTTAAAACCGCAACGAAACCACGGAAAAGGCTGACCGTAAAAATAAAAATATCCACTGATTAAAACTAATAAATTGTAAAAGCGAAACCAATAAATCTTGACTTCAATTGAACTTAATTGAAATTATAAAAATTAAGCAATAAATAACTTAATAGTCATTTTAATGTTTACATTTCTAAATTAACAAAATTTATAATTTAATAACAGCAAAGAATTTAGCAAAGACACAAATCTACATGGTAGAAGTTTTTCGTTTTAAACCAGCAAATTGTCATGAACTGTACCAGAATTTTTTTTTTTTTTTGTAAAAATAGATTAGAAAATTTGCTAATCTAATAAATTAAAATTAATGATTAAGACAAGAACAGAAAAAAGTAATAAATTTCATCGTAAAAACAATAGACAAAACGCGGTGAAATTTTTACTTCATCACATTATTTGTTTTTCTTTTTGTTAATTTATTTTTGTTTATTAAAATTGAAATTAGAATTAATAGCAAAAAATATTTTCATTTTTTGTAATAAGAAAAGAAAACTAAAAAACCAAAAAAAAAAGTAAAAAAATAAACTTAACCCACCTAAAATACGGTAGCAGAAATGTGTGAGAAAAAAAACGGAGCAAACGAAGCAAAGCAAAGCAATTGTGTCAAACCACGCAAAATTTCACTTAATTAAATAAAAAGAAATAATTCACAACATAAGGCAAATCTTTATTTTTTATTTTCTTTCTTTTTAAACCGCAATATTGATATTACTAAAATTATAAAATTAAGGAGCATAAAAATCGTACACATACCACGATTAATATTCATTGTCGTTAGTACGAGTACAAGTCGGAGTATGAAAAATGATTCTGAGTCACATTTGGTTAGGATTACCGTAAATTGTTTTTTAGCATGACTTTTATTATTAAAAACATTTACAAATTGTGATGAAAATTTGTTTAAACTAATAAACTTAAGACCAAGCATTTAAACCAAGTTACACAAATTAGTAAATCTTTATTACCCGCAATATGTGTCTTCGCTAATTTATATTTTTCTTAATTTCATTTGACGGATTAAAGTTGAAATTTTTTTGCAAATTATTCTTCTTGGATTGCACAATTTATTTGTAAATCAAGAGGCTATAAGTAAATCAAACTTAGTGTACTAAGAGACATTTGGTAGAAATGTATCATTGAATAGACAAATAAATACACCGAACGCAAATAATTAACCACAGAAATAATCATGACTGTCGTCAATGTTATTAAGAGAGAATTTTTTTTTATTTAAAATTATGTTTTTAACTAGACGAAAAATATTTTCACAAAACGAAAGTTAATTTGTCAACAATTTACACATTATTTTGTTAACTTTTTTTAAAACAGCAGATATGGAGTTGGATATTTATAGACGCTCTCAAGTTAAAATCGTGAATTGTTCAACAAATTATAAATAATTAATACAAAATACAACCCTGTTATAAAGGCCAATAAACTCATCGTAGACATCTACACGTGTGTATTATATAAATTGTCTTTACAAAAAATAGCAATATAACAATAAAATAGGAAATCAAATAAACATGAAAAAGGATGCATCGTGTTGTATAAAATAAAAGCAAAAGTATCACAATCACAGTTTGCTCCGCTACGAAAATTGCTTGCCAATTAGGTGTTAATTTATTTAATGACAATAAATTAACCTAAATAACAAATCAGTAGACACAAATAAAGAAAATAATCTCATTTCTCTTAAAATGAAATGAATTATTACTTAACATCGTGTTTAACTTGTTTATTATGTTCAACTTGTTACAGTTTTATCATTTCTTAACCGGAGTATTTTTTTTTCAATTTTTTCCTTCTCAATTTTCAAAATAAAATAAAAATCTAATTCACTCATCAAATATTAACCAAAAAAACAAAAAAAA
Organism: Ptychoptera albimana; assembly: GCA_961205885.1. Lineage (NCBI taxonomy): Eukaryota > Metazoa > Arthropoda > Insecta > Diptera > Ptychopteridae > Ptychoptera > Ptychoptera albimana. Next base: position 22,250,591 of record OY540803.1, read on the forward strand.
AATGTACGCTGCTGTCTTCATTTTAAATGACAAAAAATGAATTATTAATCTTTTTGTTGGAAATAGAATTTTCTACGAAAAATAAACTATTTAGCCAAGGCGCACACCTTTGTATGGTTTTTAACTATTCAAAAAAATTTAATTTCAAAAAAAAAAAAAAAAAAAAAAAAAGAAAGAAAATTCAACTAATCGTTGTCATTAACTTTATGTGCGTTTGACGTGTCTTTTATTTGAAATTAAAAAAAAATGTCAAGCTGTTTTTAGATGTTAAATGTCTTTAACTGTTCAAATGTAAAAGAAATATTATTATTATTATTACATGTTTACTTAAGAAAACAATAAAATCCGCTAGTACGTGTTAAACTGTTGAATCTTTTTATTTTCTTTTTTTACTTTTCCGAAATGAAAAACCAAAACTGTTACATTACATTTTTTGATTTGTTTATTTTTATATTCAATATTTAAATAGAGAGAAGGAATAAACCAAAAAAAAAAAAACACACACACACACACCAACTGTCAACGCTAAGGAAACTGAATTTGACGAAAAAGACACGTTTTCATTTACATTGAAATTGGCATCAATTGTATCTTAACGTATGTCAAACTAAAATGACTGCACCACAGTACATAATAAAGAGAATAAATTAATTAAGTAAAGACATTTAAAGAATTTCATTAATTTTCGTTAGTGAAAGAAAGATTTGAACAATTAGAACTCTTGTAACCTTTTACCCAGAAATACGTAACACTTGTTACAATTGATCAAATGAAATTGAATGAATGAAGTAGCTATTTTGGCAAATGTATAAAAGGTGTCATGGTTGAATGTCACTTTTTTATTATTCTTTCTTTTAATTATTCTCAAGATCACAAGATCATTTTGTGAGGTTTGTTTTTAATTAATAATTAGGGTTTAAAACGGTCTTAAAACTAAATGTAAAACAGCATTCGATATTCAGTGCTTAAGTGTGTGAGATCTACGATCGCTAAAAAAACAAAACACAAAAAGGTTCAATAGCAGAATAATTGAGTACAGAAATAATTTTCTTGCGAAGCCTAACGCATTTGTAAATACACAAATTAATTAGGCATTAAAAATTATTCAATAATTTTGCCAGCCCTGCCCAATTCAACCTTAATCTCTTTTTTTATTATTAATTTTTAATTTTACCACATTCAAAAATATTAAAATAAGAAAAATTTACGACCTAGTTAATAATGTCATATGTTGTCCATTTTTATAATAAAAATCAAGCATTTATAATAATTTCATGATCATCTTGACTACATTAACGTTGTTGGTGTTGTTGTTGTTATTGTATATTTTCATCTCCTAATTTATTAACGTTATTTATTTTCTTATAAATTATAATTAATTTTAATCTTGAAAAATAAAATTAACACAGTAAAAACGATAAAGAAAACAACGATGACGTGATGACTACATTACGCCATTTGATTTGATTTTTATTTAATTTTTTTTTTTTTTCGTTTTTCTATATTTTCGTTTTATTCTGTGACAGTTGAAATGTTGTTCAAAAAATCAACGGATTTGTTATTCACACAACACAATGAGCAAAATAAAAATAAAATTTTGTTGATTTAAAAAAATAAATAAAAATAAAATTATAATAACACAGATGAATTAAGCTACGATCGCGATCTTGTCTTGTTCAACATTGTTGTAATGGCACACGATCATGTCTTATTTACTCTAGCAGCTCTAACACAACAGATTATCGTTTAAACTTTTTGTTAAATAATGTAAAAACACTAAAAAAAAATTCAAAAAAAAAAAACAAAACTATAATCAATTTTGTCGACGCCGTCATAAATTTTAATAAAAGAAAAATTATGTTTAAACTAGTAAAACAAAAGTTATGATTTTTTAAAGATCCATAAACCATTATGACAATCTGTGATCATCATTTCATTATTTAATATTTTTTCATAAAATTCTATTTTACCCACTCTCACGCCGCTTTAAAACAAATCGTGTTATTCGAAATGGTTTATTGTTTAAAAAGCAAGAAATAGAAAAATGTTGGAAAACCCTCAAAAAATGAAAAAGAAAAATTTCTTTGTGTTCATTTTATTTAGAAACAGTAGGGAATCGAATAAAACAACCAAAACATAACAAAAAATTTGTAACAATTAAATATCAACGTGAATAAAACTCACTAGTTCTCTCCACTTGTTTCCGTTTAAAAATACAATTTGTTCTCGGTTTTTTTTTTTTTTTGTTGATTCCTCTTTGTTTTACATTTATCCAAATGTGTGTATTGGGAAAAATTTGTAAAAACAAAAATTCAACAAATATTTGATAAAAAAAAATTAAATACAAATCCACTACTTGGGATAATTTAATTAACACTGTTGCCTTGCTGGTTGTTTGTATTTGAACAGTTTCGGTGGGAAAATTTGATGTTTATTCCTTATAATTTAGTTAAATATTCCAATAATTAACCGCAAACCATAATTTGATTTTTGTCTAAGATTACGTTTCCATACATTTTTCTTCTTATTTTGTATTTTTCCTATCTACAATTCAACTGTCTTAATCAAAATAATAATCTTGAGATCTTAAGATCATGATCGTCACTAAGTCCGATAATATATTATACAATTAAAAAAATAGAAAAAAAAAAAGATTAGCTAAACTCTGCACTTAATTTCAAGAATTTTAATTAATTTTAAAGCTTAAATACCCCCCAAAATTAAGCAAATAGCAAAAAAAAAATTTTTTTTTTAATTCTCTCTAAAAACAATTCACATAAATTTAAAAATTGTTTTTGTATTCCTATTTACAAAATAGTAGCAACAAAACTAAAAAAAAAACCATTAAATTTATTAATTATATAACTAATTAATTAAGAAATTAATTAATTAAAAAAAAATGTTTAAACCACATAAAAAATTGGCATCAATGTACGTCACTTGTAGAAATAACGAAAGAAAAAAAAACTACACAACGAAACTAGAATTTTTTTTTTTCGTGAGATATGTGTAAAAACGATTTAACAAAAACAGAAACAAAACAAAAAAACCCACCAAAACGCACAGAAAATTATTTTTAGAACTTAAATGAAAATAAAAAATAAATTAAATAATAATAATAAGAAGAAGAAGAAGACGAAGAAGAAGAAGAAGAAGAAGAAGAAGAAGAAAGAAAATTATTTTCTCAATAGATAATTTTAGATAGAAATAAATAAAAATATAAATAAACGCTTAATCGTTCGTTTAAACAGAAATTATTCATAAATTATAAAAGAGAAGAAAAAGTTTAAAATTAAAAAGAAATATTTTTAATTAAATTAAATTGTCACACGTGAGTATTATTCTTTCTTTTTCCTTGTCTTTTTGTGACAAATAAAATGACAAATACATTTTAATGAACGTTTATTTATCGGTTTGTGTCCACACTTCAATTTATTATTCTTTCTCATTAATCTGCCAAAAGGATTAAAAATTTTATTTTTGTTTTTTTTTTTTTTTTGTATACTATCTATTACTATGGACACCTGTAATGTATTTTTTGCTGCATTTTCTCAGAAAAAGAAAAAAAAAAAAACGAAAATGTATTTCATTGAAAACAAACAAAACAAAATACGTATTCTAGCGAAAACATTTCTTGTTCATCGTCTTTAACCACCTTACGAATTATTTCATAATACAATTTGTATTTTTTTCTAGTTGCTTTAATTGTTTCACTCATTACTTAATTTTGTGAAAAAAAAAATAAAAAACAAAATAAATTTCATAATTTCCTAGTCTAATTGGTAATTAAAATTGGTAGAAAAAAATTTAAGAAAACAAGGCAAAAACAAAAAAAAAACGTGCAACACACTTTTACGCATTTTTTGTATTATAATTTGTGTATGCTTGTGTGACTATATTTCTCTTTTCCATCTTCTTCATGTTATTTAATATTTATTTATATTTATTATGTAAATAAAAAGTACACAAAATGAACTTACCTGAAAGAACAATGTGAACGCAACCCACTGATAATATTTTGTATGTTTTATTGTAACTGCGCCGCGACCCTGTGAATTATCAACCCCAGGAAATGGTACCTCTTGGCCCTGTTTTTTCATAAACGCATCGACAACAGTATATGTAGAGTGTATCCAACAATATGTATTTAAAACGTCTTCGGGTATATCTCTGTTTAATGTTAAAATTGAAATGTAAAGAAAAATAATTGAATTACATTTCGTAATAATTTACATTAGGAGAGGAAAAAAATAATTGAAAATTCTTCAGTTTTAGAGTAAATTTAGAAAAATATATTTTCTCCTTTTAAAACTGAGCTATATTATTTTCCATAATTTAATGGTGACACACACCACCAATAACTATTGATAAATAATTAATCGATTTATCGGTGAAATAATGTTTATATAATGCGGTTATTAAAGACACAAACCAATATATTTAACAAAATAAATTTCAGAATAAAAGTTTTTAGTACATTACCGTGTATGTACGCAGTCTATCGGATTTCCAACGTACTGTCTCGTTGTCACAGCAATCGAAAACGTTACTAATAATATGACCGTTGCATTAGTATGCAAACGAAATACAGCTGAATCAATTTTCACATGATTTCCCTTTAATTAAATCAATGAACATTAATAGTTATCAATTAAAAAAAAAAGAAAAGATAAATTATAATAATAATAAAAACTATAAAAAAATTAAAAATTACAACAACAGTTATTGAATCAATTAATTAATACAATTATAAACGTAACAAGTAAAGAAATACAAAAAAATATATAAAAAAAAATGAAAAGTAAACAAATTTGGACGCGAATAGCGAACTAAATTAATTAATAATAAATTAAAAAAAGACAAAAAAAAAAAAAAGAAAATTACACATCAACAATAATTAATTAAATCTTTGCACTATATTTCTCTTTCACTTTGTAACATTTTAAAGTGCAACACATAGAATAATAAATTAAAAAAAAAAAAATTAAATCAAAAAATTAATTAATAAACAAACAAAAGAACAACAAAAAGATTTTTTAATTTTTTTTTTTATCAAATTTAATTTTTTTAAAAAATTGTATAAAAACGCATGCGAACTATTCGCGTCCTGATTCGGTGACTTAATTACTGATTTTAATTAAGATTTAATAATAAAAAGGGTTTTTTTTTAAATAAAGTAATATCCACGTACCATTTTGACTTTTTTTAATTTTTATTTTTATTTTTTTTTTGTTTTTTATTTGAATAAATTTTTACCAAAAATAAATAAATAAAAAAAAAAAGAAAAAGTTTTTGTCTTTGGGAATTTTTTTTTTTTTTTTTGTTTTTAAATATTATTTTCTTAATTTATGTTTTTGTGTTTTAATCGCTATTCGCGCGCAAATGTGAAGAAACTCTAAGATAAGAAATAAATAAATTTAATTAAAAATAATTAAAAAGAAATTTTTCGTTTTATATTGCATGCAAAGTTTAATAAAAATAAATTTAAAAAAAAATTAAAATTTCTCGAAATGCATTTGTTGTGTTTTGTGTTTTTTCGTTTCGCTATTTGGATGATATCCAGCTGGTGTTTGACTGGAACAATCACATAAAGTGTATTTTCCATGTAATGTGTTGTGTTGTTGTTGTTTTTCAATTAAATTTTATTATCGGATTAATACAGAAAAATAAAAACAAAGCAATAAAACAAAAGAAAAAATTAATTTTTATTTCATCCAGTTTTTAATCGACATTGAATCAATCCGTTTTGTTATTAGCGGCTGTTAACTAATTATTAAAAATTAATTAATCTGATAGATGGCAGCAACGTGCTTAATTAAAATTTAAATTTTCAAAACAAAAACTGTTTTTTGTACTTTAACACTCACCACGTAAATTATTTTTCATTAATTTGTTTTGTTTAATTTAATTTTATTTTTCTTTTTAATACTTTTTTACTCTAATTAAAATAAATTTTTCATAAATTTTTTTTTTTTTTTTGTTTTCTTATTTTTAATTATATTTAATTTTATAATAATTTAATTTATTTTTTTTTTTTAATTTTTAGTAGACAAGACACTCACCGATGATCTACTCACTTGCATAAAAGCATAAACGCCACGTAAAAACTCCATATTAGATGTAGCAGGATTATCGGGGGCCCGTCTCGAGGAGCCCCCTTGACTCCGCTTTAGGAATAATGGTACACTATCCGGTGAATGTGGTTTTATTCGTCTGGAAATTGGTCTGAAAATATTCCAAAAAAAAAAAAAAAAAAGATTCCATTAACAAAGACACAAACCGATAAAAATGTCATGTGCTGCGTTGAGTTATTGTTTTTTTTTTTTTTTTGCATTGATATGTCACAAACATTATCGTGCGAAACAAGCTCAAAATAAACAACAAACCGAAATAAATAAATTCAGTTTTATCAGTTGTTTAGTGTGTTAATAAGCGATGAACATTTATCAAGCAGATTAATTCAATTTTTATTTCGTGTTATTTGGTTTAGAATAGACGTTATGGTGGTAATCATGTGTTGGAACAAATTTTTTTTGTTTATTTTTATTTTGTATACATAATGGGTGATTGGGTGAATTAACAACAGACGAGGTGATATGATGTGTTGATAAACAACAATAACAGCACCATTAACATCCCAATCACATCAATTTTTATCTTCAATGTCACTCATTTTGTCACAAGCTGTTCATTTCACACTTCACACATTTACCAATTTCAGTTTTTTTTCTTTCATTATTTTTCTTAAATGACTTTTATGATATTTTAACAAGCGCTTAAATTGATTTATCTTCTTTTTCCTCCTTCTTCTTCTTCTTCTTCTTCTTCTCTTGTTGTTGTTTTTGTTGTTGTTAGTTGTTTGAGTTTGACACAAAAACCACAAACAAAAGTAAAATAAAAAAAATTGTTATTGAAGAAAAGAGCAACCAACATAGAAACCATGCATCATCACAAATATTAAGTCTTTAACAAGATTGTCATCACTTGTTTTTGATCTTGTTGTTATTTTTATGCTTGTACTGATGGTGGTATTGTGGTAGTTCTGGATGAAGGGGACGCCGTTCCACGATAGAAAAAAAAAACAAAACTAAAAAAAAAAGTTGCTAGTCAAAGTAAATATAATCTTGGCCTCAAAACCCAAAGTCGTTTATTTTAGTTTTTAGTCTTCTTTTCTATTCTTCTCTTTATTTTGCTACAACGATTATTATTATTATAATAAAACATCTTCTTCTTCTTCTGCTTTTTTTTTTAATTTCAAATCACGCTTAAGCGCTATTGACACGCCTGACGCGTTTGGTCTCTTCAATATTTTGTTTAGAAATGAAAATTTCATCTTTTCTTAGTTTCAATTTTGCTGGACGCACGTGATCTTAGATGATTTTTCTTTCCTTAAATTTTTTTTTTTTTTTATTTTTTAAGTCTATTTCTGTCTGACGTCATTCAAATCACAATGACGTTTTGTGTACTTTATAAAAAAAAAAAAAAAAACTTAAAAAATCCGCCAATACCCCCACAGACATTTGTGTTTGATTTTAAGCGACAGTTTTAAAAAAAGAGAAAAGAAAACAACAAAAAAACTTAAAATAAGCGAACAACAATATAGAAAATTATTTATTATTAGCATCGTATAGAAGATGGAGAAGACGAAGATTTAAATTGATAACGAGAAAAATAACAAACATGATTGGGAAATACTTTTTCCTTTTTTTTTAATTTATTTATTTACATTCCGTGTGACACATAATGTGTCTACTGATGGCGAATCGCAAATGCTGAGTAATGTCAAAGCTGCACTAATTGCGGCTTTTAGTGTTTTCAAATTTTAACACAAATAATTCCGTAAATTTTTTCTTTTTTCTATGTAAATTTCGTGATGAAATTTATTTTATTTATTTATTGTAATTTTTATTTAAAATTTTATTTCTTTATTTATTTTTGTTAAATAAAATTAATTTATTTATTTTTGGTTACTTTTACGTTTATGATGGAGCATTCCATCGCTTTTCATTATTTCTTGGAAGCAGTTTTAATTCTGTGCAAAGGAGTTTAACAATCACATTTGTTGTTGTTGTTGTTGTTTTTTTTGTGTGTTTCTTTTTACCGTAAAATCTTTGGTTTATTACATGGATATTAATTAATGAATTCCGTTGAATTCGTCCAAATATATTGTGATTTATCTTCATTTTTGTCGTATTTTCAGTCATCACATTATTCTGGTTATTCTGGTATTTTTAAGAAGAAATAAAATTTCATAAGATTACAAAAATTTATAGAAATTTCTATTTTACATAGAAAGGTCGTATCCAATATATATTTAACAATAAATACAAATGTTACTTATGAGCTAAACCATTTGTTAGAAAAATATAGACTTTTGACAAATGATAGGCATTAAGCATTATTTACGATATAATGTTGCAATAATTAATATTGAGCCATGAATGATGGATCCTTGCCCTTAAACAAACAATAGAGAATATTAAACTTTTGCTGAAATGACTTAGATGTTTCTGTATTATTGATTTTGATTTCATTTTGAAATGTATTAAAGATCTGTAAAGGAATTCTAATAAAGATCTATTTAAGACCATAAAGCATCTTCGTCATCTATTTTATATTTTGCAACGTTGTTAAATAAAAAGCTCAAACACCAAGCATACAAATAATTACGCTGAAAACAGTTTCAAAATCCTTAACGTTATGAACTTAGAAAAACGCACTTAGAAGAACTTTGATTTAGTATAGTTGATAATAACTTTTCTATGTCATCTATCAACAATCTAACCAAATATCAAATGTCAAAAATTACTTTTGCTAATTGATAAAAATTGTTAGTTCCGAAATACCTGAATAATGGCATAAGTAATTATGATTAACTGATAGTAAAATCGTATTTCTATGTTATTTTTTAAGAATTATGCCATACTAAATCTAAAACCCATCGATTATAAATAAAATATTTCAAAATCCATCAATTTCAGTTTTAGAAAACTAAAAAAAAAATTAAGCCAAACGTATCAAAATAATAAATTACGAACAGTAAACAATTAACAACATCAAAACATGTTAACGTATTGACATGATAAAAGCTTTTGCTGCCTTGCAATATTAGTTTTTGCTTTAAATATTCCATCATAAACCTATGCAACTATAGCAAATTATATTATTTTTATTTTTATTATGTCCTTTTCGTTTTTTTTTATTACATTAAAATGTGCAAAAAATAATTAAATAAAATTCTAATAAAATCAACAGCATTGACAATGACTATATTGAAATGATTTATTCGGTTTATTTAGCACGCGCCACCTGTCAATCAATTAATAATAAATAAAATTCCGATCAAATTAAATTCGATTTTAAAATAAAATAAATAAAAGTTTTAAATAACAAAAGTTGCATCAACAATAAAAGCAAATAAAAAAAAAAGAAAAAAATGTTGAATAAATAATTTAACTTTTTTTTTTTTTTTGTTAAAATAAATTTGGAAGAAAAAAAACCACGCGGAAAAATAATAATTGAATAGAAAAAAACAAAAAATTTCTTTTTTTAAAAATTGTTAAATTGCTGCATAAAGCGCGGTTGTTGTATCGGGTTAACAAAAAAATATTCAATTTTGCGTTAAAAATGAATAAAGTTTTTGTTTACAAATTTTTTTTTTTTTTTTTTTTTTTGTTTATTTCTCACTGCTACTACTCAACGAGCTTTTTTTTATTTTATTTTAATAAAAATGAATTCATTTGGTTAAAGCCACTCATACCTTTGTAACAAATGGATTGGGGGGGTTTGATTGAAAATTATTGGTTTTACATCAGACGGAATAAAAGTTCCGCATCGTTATTATTATTATTATTATTATTATTATTATTACAAGGGAAGAATCCGCGTCGCAAATCGAGGAAAAAATATTTTTTCTATTTTTTGCATAACTACGTGGTGGTTTTTTTTTTTTTTGGGTTGCCGTGCTGTACAAATTATTTATTTTTTTTTTTTGTTGTATTTTTTATTATGATTATCAATCGATTTGGAAAGGAAATAATGAATTTGTATCCATGTCGGTCTGTCTGTCTGACTTGCTTGCCAGCCTACATACTTGCCGTGTTTATTTGTCTCTTAATATATCTGTCTGTCGTTTACATGTCAATGCATAAAACAGTAAAAAAAAAAAAAAACTTTATGTTTATGGTTAATAATCTATGAAATTTCGTAACGGTAAAATAAAGGTAAAAAAGGTAGAAGGAAAACATTTCAGCTGTTCCACCTTCAGATATTTAGTTTTCAAATTTCAATTCTTTTTCATTTCTTATATTAGTTTAAAGAAAAAAAGAATACAAAAAACAAGTCAATAATGTGTTTTATGGTATTCAATATCCGTTTCCTTTCGCTAAAATAAGCGCAAAGGTTTGTAGCTTGTGTTCCTGCTGTGCAGAGAACTGAAATTACGTAAAATATCTGCTAAAGAAGGAATGAAAACGGTGAAAAGGGCAAAATTTTTACCATTTATTATTTTTATTAATGGTTTGTTGTTTTTCTTCTTTCCTCTCCCTGTTTTTTTTTTATTATTTGCTTTTATGAAGCGCCAATGAAAATTTAATTAATCAAACAAAGAAACAGAAGAATAACATTTGGTAAAATAAAATTATAAAAAATTTGTTATAATTGAATTGTTTTCTATTGACTCTCACAAGCAGGTAGGTGTTTTTGTGTTATTATTGCCCTGTTTGCTTGTTTGTTTGTTTGTTTATTATATTGAATAATTTAAGTGTTTAAAAAAATTTGTTGTTTTTACATAACTGAGCAGTAGAAATGATACAAAATCTACGTAAAAAAAAGATTTTTTAAAAATAATTCAGAGAATGTATAATTATTAATTCAATTATATTGAAACTGGTATAATTGCAAGATGCAAACTTCAGATTTTTAGTAAGCCCTAAATAAACCATTTCGTAATGTAAAGAATTCAATGCGGATTTCATCATAAGTAGTAAATAATTAATGCATTACATAAAACTTTTGATTTTTACTAGAACGCCTGAAGCGAATAAAAACTAAAACCATTATATAGCTCTTAGTAGAAAGTGCCTCAAGTACATAAGCTCAAAACATAATTATTATTGCGACAAAAATGTTGTATTCGGACTAAACTTACAGCAAAATGGTTCATCTGATAAACTACCAGTCAAAAGGGGACTTAGAAATATTATACTGTCGCGATATTTAATATGCATATGAAACTTTTGATTCGTCGTACTGTTTTCACCGAGCCAAGCTAGGGATAATGGCAAACTTATTTAAACCGAAAAGAGCTCATCACTGTGATTTCATTTTTTTGGATTGAAAATTAATTTCAAAAATTTACCTTAATTAGCATATATTCAGAAAACTATGAAGCTTACATCAAATTTTGTAACAGCACCCTACCAAAGTACTTATGCAAAATTTATCAGAAAATCAAAAAAAAAAATTGATAAAACATATCGAAATATAAATAAATAAACGCAGAAAATTTAATCATAAAATCAGTGGAAAGTCAATAGTTTCACCCCAAAACATTTCTCTTTATAATTTTCCAGCAAATTGTTTTCGTTTTTTTTTTTTTTTTCTGATTGTAAAGCATACATTATGGCGCATTATATTTTATTTTTATCGTCATTTTGAATGATTCTTGTTTAATTTAATATAATTTTTTATTTTTTTTAAGACTTTCTTAGTTAAGGTATTTTGTTGTTTATTTAACGACATTAAGTATGTATTTGGTTTTGTGTTAAAAAAGTTGTTCAAAAGTGAAATGAATCGGGTGAATAACAGCAGAAGTTTGCCGTTGTTATTTTTGTTACAAAAGAATTACTTAAGTTGGCTGAACAAAGCTTAATGTTTATGGGCAATTGGGTGTTTCTGTGTGTGTGTATGTGTATGTGTGGAATGGTGGTTTAAATTACAATATTTTTTTATTACAATTATTATTATTATTATTATCGTTGTTATAAATAGTTATAATTTAAATAAATTTGTTTCAATTGTCATCGCTTATAAGCACGCAATCAGTTTTTAATCCGCAAAATGTCATTCGTTCGATATTTTAACCTTTTTTTTTTGTTACTTGCTATTAATAAAATTATGTAATAAAATTAATAAAAAAAAAAAGGCAAAAAACCGCATTTTCGCCAGCCCCTTTCGAAACGTTTAATACAACACAAAGTGGATAACTTTAAAGTATAATTTCACGCCAATATGTCGTTCATTTTTCGGTTGCCGTTTATTACGTTTAATTTTATAATGTTATATCGCGATAAGGGCAATTCAAAAGGAAGCGCACAGGCACACTAGTTTAACAATAGAAACTAGAAATTTATATTAGAATTGGGGTGAGAAAAAATAAAACGGAAATTAGTAAATAATGACATGCGACAAAGTATTCTTATTTTCATATTAGTTTTTGCCACATTTTTCTAGTTGTAACATCATTTATGTCACGTAGCTTTTCCGTAAAGGAATTAACATAAATAAATAAACACGTAATAAAATTAAATAATAAAACACACCACTTCCGGTCAAATCAAATTCTCTCTAAATTTTATGTTAAATACAGAATGAAAAAAAAAAAATAATTTTTTCTTTCTTTCTTTTCACGTTTAATAATTATGGCGAATGCGATGACACAAAACCTATCGTACATGAGTTAATATAGAAAATTCTCTAATTTCATTTTTAAACAATATAAAAGAAATTTCTAATTTGTTTCTTTCTTTTTTTTTATTTAATAAACAAAAAACACTGATATATGTGTTGTTGCTCAGAAAGATTTTCTTTTTTTTTTATTTTTCGCTAAGCGAAAAGACGGAGGTGGGTAGAGATGTGGAAATACTAATAAAACAAAAAAAAAAAAAAAAAACAACAAAACTGATACAAAATTACTAGAATGCGATGAAGACGGCGAATAAAATGTCACTTGAATTAATTTTATAGAGAATAAAAGCTAAAAACTACCAAAGGAAAACAGCCGACCAATATCACATGAGCTAAAAATAAAAAACAAAAAAAAAAAAATTATTATTCATGTAATAAAAGAAAAAGATGAACAAGATGATGAAGAAGTAGATGGATAAATTTATATGAGTAGCAGAAATATTATAAAAGAAATTGTTGATGATGACGATGACGATCTATGATGCTGAAATTCTTCTTTTTAGTTCTGCTGCTGCTGCTGCTAACTACTCGTACTACTTCGCTGAAGAAGGGACAACCAATTGATTTTATTTATTTATTTATTCTTCGTTATAGTTTTGTTTTGTTTTTGTTTTTGTATTTTATATATATTTTTCGCTCTCTTTATCATAGAAAGGAGTAAGAGATAATAATAATAATTTTTCTTTTAAGTAAAGTAAGGGAGCCACGATACTTCGCGTGCTTCCATAAATATTTCAATTTTATCTTTTTTTTTTTTTATTTTTTTTTAAAGCAATTTTTCTTTAACTTTTTACATCTATGCGCTGGCTACTAGACTTTTTACATCACAAGTCATAATGAATGATCACAAAAAAAAAAATAATAATAATAAAATTGAAAATTAAATTAAATTATAGCAATGTGGGTGTGATATATGGGTGGTTTTGTGATTATTTGATTTGCTTTTTTCATTTAGTGATGCGGAAATATTCACTGCATTAACTATGCTAAAGGTGGCTGGGTAATGAAGTGGCTCTCTGGTGTTTATAGATTATATCATTATTTTTACTATAATAACACTAACAATAAGCATAACAATAACGTCAAGTTGGATTTAAATGGATTTAAAACTGCAAAACAGGAGGAAGAACAACAATGAAACCCAACTACCAGCAACAACAAATACTGTGTTGTGTTGTTTGACCCGCTTTGTATAATAAATTATTAAAATTTTATTTGAAGGGAGACCAAAAGCGGACAAATGACTTCATTATTATCACTATTATTATTATTATTTTATATTTAAATTGTGGCAGCGATGATGACCTACAAGGCTAACTGCTTGTAAAATATTCCTCTCCTCCATTAATGAACCATTAATGAAGGATTGTGGTGATTTGGGTCTTATTTTAAACAAAAAAATAAAGAGAAAATGAAAGAATTTTTGTTTGCAGAAGATGAAACTCGGTTTCCATAAGTAAACAATAGAAAGAAAATAAAAAATTTTCAGTTTAAGTGATATTTGTTTACCTCTTGTGTTGTCCACCTCTCCTATTATCGACAACAGTTTTGGCTGTTCCAGCTCTGCCCATCAGTTTCGCCTCTGGGCGTTCACCAGCAGCAGCAGCAGGACTTTTTTTCTCAGGCGTATGAATCGACTCGTTATTACTCTCGTCACCACTAGTTATACTAATACCACTACACCCCTCACCCGGTTGTTCGTTTTCCTCAATAATCTTCTTCTCACTAAATTCAGTTTCGAAAACTTCCTCAAAATCACTGTGCACCGTATAATGACGACTATCCCGATGACTTCTCGGCGTTATCGAGTCACGACTATTGCCTGATATGCCGGCCGCTAATTCTCCAAGTTCCAAAACAATATCGATTGCATCAAAATCATGTTCCTCGTATCCGCGACGACGATCACGTCCACTACGACCGCTTATACCTGAGCCACCAGCACTACGACTACCACCGCCAATACTGCTTACACCACAACTACTTCCGACACTTCCGCTACCACCACCACCAATAAACGATGATCCAAATGTATCTACTGCCCCGATTGCACCTATATTCAAGGTTCTTAAACTACTACGACCCGTCCGGCTGTCCGAGTCACTAAACATTTATCGTCTTATTTTGTTTTGCAATCAATACGTTTTATTTATTTTCCTTTCTTCGCTATTCTCAAATTTCCATTTGAAAAAAAATTATAGAAAATTCATTAGAACAAAACTTCACTTTTTAAAGTCTTCATTAAAGATTCTTTCAATAATAAAATTTAATAAAAACAAAAAAAAAAAATTTACAAACACCTTTTATCACTTAAACAGCAGGACAAAAGTAACGAAAGAACAACGAAAAAAAAAAAAAAAACTTTAAAAAAAAATATAACACGTGGTCACCGTTGAATGCTCCACAAACGACTAATAATAATATTAACGGTCCGTTTTATAATAACAATTTTTTGAAATTTATTTATCTTGTAATTTATTTTCATTATTTCTATTTCTGCCATCATTTTCCATTTATTTATTTTTAATTTTCAATTCTAAAGTCTTTTTATTTTATTTATTTAATTTTACTACAGAAAGTTAAAACAAAAACAAGAATTTTTTTTTTTTCATTATTTAATGTCACAAAAGATCAAAATAAAGAAATAAATAAATGAAAAAAGAAACGAAAGAACACTTTTAAGCCAAAAGGAAAACTTAATTAAGAGAGAAACTTATAAAAAAAAAAACCAACGGAAAACCTACTTAATTATGTTGTGTGTAGCACGGACACTGACTACAGCAAAGACATTGACTATACTAGCAAAGAACAAAAACTGAAGGAAATCACTGTGCAAGCGAAAACAAGAGAAAAGTGGCGGGAAATACATAACAAAATTAGTGGAACTGAAGAAGCAAACGGTTAAAAAAAATGAAAAAAAGAAAAATCATCACAATAAACATGTCGAACTTTATTGCAAGTGAACGGAAAATAAATTAAAAAAAAAACGAAGAAAACATCGAAAAAATTATGTCACTTGGTTTGTTTCCCACATCCAACATACAAACACATTTAAAGACCAAAATTGTAGACAATTAACGTTGAGAGTTTTCTTTCTTTCTTTCTTTTTTTTTTTGTAAACATTTGAACGAACTTTATGTTGTTTAACGTTTTATGTTTGCGACCAATTTAATTTTTATGTGTTAATTACAGGGATTACGAACATTTTTTTGAATTTTATAGGGATAGGAAAAACGGTTATTAGCGATGCGATGAAGCAACCACATGAATAATAATTTTTAAATATGATCTATTGAAGCTATCCGTGTAAATAGCCTCAACGGTTGATCGAATGTAAAATGGTAATATGTAATAAAATATAAAAACGATAGAGAATTCTGTGACCTATTGCAGTTGAATGATTTATTGCTTATGAATAATTTTACCGAATACAAGTTTCCTTCAAAAAAATTACTTTAGTTTGATTAAAAATTAAATAAATGTCTTATGGATATAGCTAAGCATTTGGCAAGAAAACATATTACCAAAATTCGTATATCCGATCAATAAAACACTTTGCAAACTCTTCAACTGTTAAATAATTAATTTTAATAAATACGTGACATGTAGGTTTCACACAACTGCACTAAAACCACAAATCAGATGTTTAAATTATCTAAAAACAAAAATGAAAAAAAAAAATGAAAAATCTCTCCTTTTGACACAATTTATCGCGTTGATAACATCGCGTAATTCTTAATTTAATTTTTTATTATTGATGTGACAGCTGCAAGAAATGGTGAGAAATGATGGAAAACAAATAAAAATAAAAAAATTAAATAATTCATTTCTCCTCTTCCATTGATCCCACTTTGATTAGCCCCAATTTTTATTACTTGTTCATGCATTTTCATTATTTATTATTATTATTATGTATTAATTTTTTTATAAATATTTTACCATTAGCACTGACAACAGTGAATTGCAGTTGAATAAATAAAAATTACATCGATCTTGTCGATTTTGACACGGAAAACAAAACAAGCATAAAAAATAAAAAAAGCAAAAAAAAATTGCAGATAAAAATGAAAAATATTACAAAAAGACACACAAATCGACCATCAGTGTACATTGTTGTTGCTGTATTTTTGTAAACCACCCAAAAGCAAACATTCTTTCTGTACATAATTCAATCTTTTTCAAACCTCCCTATCATGCTTTCGTTTTATTTTCTTTTTTATTTTTTTTTTAACTTAAAACCAACTCTGCACCAAAAAATGATATTTTCGTTTCTCGTATTGTTTTTTTTTTTTTCTTTTCTTTTTTCTTTTTTCGTTTCTCTTTGCTGTTTTCAGTCTTTTTCTTTTTATTTTATTTGATCGAAACCGTTTCTCGTAATACACTGCCGCATGCACTTTAGATCCCCAGACGACGACACAGTGTACAATATAAAATCCACATAAGGATGGGTGTTAGCAAACGAAATGATATAACGAAAAAAAAAAAACTGAAGGGATGGTGTTTTGGTTGGCATTTGTCGGTGATAACATTCTCATGCCGCAATTCATTTATTTTGCTACAAATGTGGGTAAACAGGGGTAACAGAAATAATAATAAAAAAAACAAAACGAAAAATTTATATAAATAAACATATTTGGCGCACAATTTTCCGTATACAAGACTCAAACCAAACTAAATCGAATAAAACAAAAGCAAAAAATAAAAATATTATTATTAGTTAACTAAAAATAAAAAAAATAAAAATAAACGGAAAAACGAAGACAAACTAAATGTAATCGTCCATCCACTGTGTCACTGTTGTTGCTATTTTTATTATCGTTTTTGATGTTGACGTTTGTTGACGACGTCTTATGTTTTTATTCATAATTTTTCATAATGAACAACAACAATGACAACAGTAATAGTAATATCAACGGCAGTTGGAGCAGGCAGAAGGCAATTGTAGAGCAGCAAAAAAAAAAAAACTACGCGTATGAATATTATTGACAAATATCATGATAAAAATGTAAAATTATCTTTTGTATATTTTATCTTTTTACTAGCTCATCCTACAACTAGATTAACTGCTGTTGCCACTACTACTGGTGATGTAACAACTAATACTAGGCTAGCTAGGCAGCCTCTTTTCTACTCTACTCTACATTTCAACAATTTCGTTAAATTGGTATGACGTGAGTTAAGTTTTGTTTAGTAAAAATTTTTAAGTTCGTTTGTTCATCCGATTTTTATTTTTTTTTTTTATCATTTCATTTCTCAAAACTAGAAGGCTTGCTGGTGATTCTTGGCTCATAGTAGATTCAACTTTGAAAATGTAAAATTAAAAAAAAAGAAAAAAAACAAGCAAAAACATAATGAAAACTCAACAAACCTCCCGAACAAGCGCAAAAATAAGAGATGAAAAAAAAAGACGAAATAAGCACGTGTTAACATGAGATGAACTAACAAAACTAATAAAATATGAAAGAGTAGAAAATATCGACCTTTTGGTATTAGCTTAAAGAAAAATAAAATTATTATCATTATAAAAAAAAAAAATAAGAAATGTATTTAAGGAACGAGTGGAAAAATAGAAAAGAATAAAATGTATATATATATATAACTAGATACAGCGACAACGAGATGAAAATCGTTCATATGTTAATCATAACAAGAGAATAAGCAAATGAACGATATGAGAATGGCAAAACAGAGGAAGAAGAATAAGCTAAGAATATTTTTATTATTATTATTATTTATTTTTATTATTGTTTGGAAAAATCGCTGAACAACTATGATAGGGAAATATTATCTTGAGTCTACTCTACCATTGTGGCCGCTATTTATTTATTTATTTATTTATTAAAAACTTGATAGTAAATTTAGAGTAGGTCAATGTTGTTCTTAACTGATTCTTATTAATGATTAATAAAATTCAATGGGTACCATAAAGCATAAAAGATATAATAACAACAGCAACATAAAACATATTTTTTTTCTTCTTATTCGTGGTTTATTTATAGTTTTGCGTTATTATTATGTGGTAGTGGTTTTGTGTTGCATAATTAGACTTGAGTATTTTAATTTTAATTAAATTTATGTTATTTGGAGGCTTTTTTTTTGTTTAAAACAGCTGAATTAAAACCATAAATAGTTTTTTGTTTTTTTTTTTTTTTTTTTTTTTTTCATGTTTTGTAACCGTTCTACTCGTTTTCGATGAATTTTAACTTTCATAGTGAAATAAAAAATTCAAATCATGTAGAGACTACTCCTTAAATAATTCTTATAATGATCTAATCATTAAAATTTGCTTTTTTAGATTAATTTTCGGTTATTTTTTGCTTTTTAATGATAATCAACTCGTACCAGGCGTCTCCACTTGCTTTTGCTTCTTTTTTTTGTTTTGTATCATTCCGCAACGAATTATGAGTTTTTTTTTTTTATTTATTTATTTTACATATACTAAATAAACAATTATTAATAATTTTTTATTACCGAAAGTATTCTTTTATTATTATTACATCAATTGTTTATAATAAAAAAAAAATTGTAAACCCCAAAAACGCAAGTCGATTCTTTAAATAAAAGTCTTCTCACTACGTGATTTCGTCAAAAATTGTTTATTTTTTGCTTTTTGTAATTTTTGTCATCGTCATAGATTTTAAGTGTCACTTTTTTCCACTCGACTATTTTACTTTACTTAAATTTTTTTGTTTATAAAATAATAAAAAAATAATAAATTTTCTAATAAATCATAACTGTGTGGTTGTGGAATGTGCTCCTCATATATTAAATGTGCGAGTGAAAAATAAATTTAAGTAAAAAAAAAAATAAATTAATAATCAAAAAAGTTTACGATGAGAAAGTGATGACATAATTTTGACTTTTATGTGTGGTCAGGCAATTTTTTTTTTTTTTTGTTTGCAAATTAAAATTGATTTTTACTATTTAATTTGTTTAGTTTTTCTTGTGGTTTTGTTATTGTATGGCTAAGTAATTTGAATGATTTTTTTTTTTTATTAAAATTTATTTATTATGTATACAGTTTCAAAGGGAAAACATAAACATAATTAACATTTCAAACACTTTAGTTTTGCCTTTATATCACGCAATCCATCCGAAGGTGTTTTTTTGTGATTTAACTGTTTTGGCTTCTATTTATGATTTAATTAAATAACAATAAAATAAAACATAATCAAATTAATTATTTAACGTTGCTTGATTAAATCTTAATTAATAATTAATTCATTGCGAAAAATAACGTCACAAAAAAACTTCACTTTATTTAAAACTATAAAACAAAAATGGTTCAATAATAATAATAATAAAAACGGATGGATTGATTAGAAAAGTAAAAGAAAATAAAAAATAATAACGTTCGTTTATAACGTTGAATGAAAGTGTTTTTAGGTTGGTTGACTTTGAAACAAAAGCACACGCATCATTAGCACTGTGGTTATTTATTTTGTTTTATTGAACTTAAGTCAAGTTTTATTGCTCTCTAATTACTAATTAAACATTTTGCCGGTTGTTTTAAATCATTTATTTATGGTTACTTTCAATTAAAACGATAACTGACATTTCTCTTCATTTTTTTTTTATATATTTTTTTTATTCGCATTTTTTATCAGCAAACCAAATGTAAATGAAATTAATTTAAGTAGAAAGACTAACCATTAATCATGTTAAGTGATATTAGTTTAAGTATTTATATTAACAACGAAAATATTAATAGACAGATAAATAAACGACACAAAACAGATGAAATTATAACTGAAAGAAAGCAAGTGGAGGCGCCATATACAATATTTAAGATTAAGACAAATACCACTAAAAGAATAATAATTGGCTTACATTGCAAATGGAATAGTAATTAAAATGAACAAGGAAATCATAATTCAATAAGTGAGAATTTATTTATTTATTCTTTTTTTTTTTTTAATTATTTCAAAAGTTAAATAGCAGAAAAATTCACTTTTTTATGTAGTAAATTGAAGTTTTTAGGATAAAAAAACAACATTTAATTTCCTGACTAAAACTGTGTTAATAAAATTTTTTATTAATTTATATTAAAATATATAGGTAAAACTATAAATCACCCACATTTGATTAAATTATTTATTTCACCAAACAAACACAAAAACTTTATAAAAAAAAATAAAAAAAAAAAAAAACAAACAGAAAATAATAAGAAAAATCGTTTAAAATTAATTTCACAAATATTTAATCCCCGTTTCACAATTAATTTTTGTTTTTATGTGTTTCTACATTAATTTTTAACATAAATTTATTTATTTTAAACAAATTGAAATTGTTAAAACAAAAAAAATTATAACAATAAAGTTGGAAAAAAAACACCACATTTGACGATGCCAGACAGATGACTGGCTATGCCATTCCATGCTGCCGCGTCAACCAGTACAGCAAGCAAAGTAGAAAAGAAGTTAAAAAAAATAACAACAACAGCCAGCAGTAACAGTAACGAAAATAACGAACACAAAATATTTGTTAGCTTATGACTATTTTGTGATTATGAGGATTTTTTTCTATATTTTTTATTTATTTATTTATTTATTTTTTTTTTTTTTGCCTCCTAAACGACCGAAAATTTTCGTCAAACAAACATAATAAACGGCACACAGTAAACCAGCAAAATATATGCACACATAGAAAATTTCAACACACAAAAATTAATAATAAACAAACAGAGACAACAATAAACAGCAAATTAACTGAATTAACAAGAAAATTTACTATAAAAACCAAAGGAAAGTACAGAAAAAAATGAAAAAAAAAAAAAAAAGAAAAGTTTTAAAACAGTATGCGCGCCGTGGTTTGAAACTTTACTATACTAAACTAAACTAAAATAAGCTGTACTCGTATCACTAATCGTGATTGCCTATTATCATTTGGGTTTTGCAATTTTTATTATTTATTTTCGATATTTGTTTTCTTTTTTTTTTTTTTGTTTTCTTCTGCTTTCGCTATGTTAAGGAAAAGAGGGAAACGAATAAAAGAAGAAACAAAGAAGGAAAACTTAATTTATTGTCACAATCGGCTTGTGTCGTTTACTGTTTGGAATTTTCATAAATTATTTTTTATTTTTTTTTTCTTTTTGCTACAAAATTTTCTTTCTTTTTGTTTTTCATGTTATTATTCTATTTTAACTCTTTTAACGTTGCTAAATAGCAAACTTAATAGTGTTTTCGAATGTTATTTAGTTTTAAAAAATAAAAATTATTTTCTATGCTTTTAAAGTTCTACATTATATTGTAAAGCACCGATCAAATATATACAAAAATCTTAAAAAATAAAAAGTTTTTTTTTCAATTGAATACACAAAAAAAAATCCCCTAAATATCCACCTTTTGTCCACCTGAAAGTTTATTATTTAATGAAATAAAAAAGAGATTTTTAGCAATAATTTTTCTATTGAAACAAGAATTACAACAAAGTATAAATGAAAACTATTAAGGCAAAATGAAGATAAGAGAAAATGGTTTGTAGCAAAGCAGGTGTGTAGCTTTTGGCAATTACGAACTCATCATCAAACTTTTAAGTGCTTTTTTGGACAATTAATTAATTTCCTTTTTGCATTTTTAATCATTTCTATTTATTTTTGTGTGTTTAGCATTTTGCACGCCCTTAAAGGTTTATAAAACAACCCTGTTTTTATATGTAAAGGAAAAAGGAAACAAAAAACAATAAGGAAATTTTTTTTTGTATGTTTTGGCTATCATTTTGGCGTTACATTTTTTTTCATTTTCTTTTCTTTTCCTTTCTTATTCTCATCCTTACTTTATTAATATTTGCCTTAACAGACGACCACCTTAGGTTCGACTTTCCAAGAAGCATACAGCAACTAGTCATAATGAAAATATTTTTATTTTTTCTAGTATTATAGAAAAATGTGTAAAAAAAACATTTTTTTTTTACTTTTATTCTATGTTGAGAAAAGTTAAAACAACTTAAGTTCTTTTGGTTTTTTCGTATATTTTGTATTTTTTTTTTTCCATTTTGCAAAGCAGTCAGCCAACGAACTAACCAAGCCATATCTTTGCAAACTGCATGCTGAGAACTCGCTACTATTTTTTCATTTATTAATTTTTAAAACCATTTTTTTGGGGTCAAAACACATTTCATAGGAATTTTAAATTTTATTTATTTTCTACTTTTTTGTTTAATGATTTATTGTAATTTGTTGTTTGGTTAGTTTGATGCAATTTTTGTTTAATTTTTACTTTTTTTTTTTTTTTTTTGAATAGCTTTAAGCGCTAAAAAAAAGTTTTTAATTTTTTTGTTTTTTATTTCGGTTTTAATTGATGAAATTCCTTGGAGGTTTAAAAACTATGGATAGACCGAAATTCCTATGAGGTTAAACTTTTTGTGTTTTTAACAAACAAAAAAAATTTAATCAATAATTTTAATTTTAATTTGCTGTTATTAGAATTATATAAATTATGCAAGCCTTGTCCACTATTGGGGTTTTATTTGAACAAAGTTTATATAGCAAAAAAAAAAAGCCCAACGTAACTATAAATAAATGTTTAAAATAAAACAAAGAAAGCTGTGCTGTCAGCAAAGACATTCAGCTCAGTTGGTTCCTCATCATTCATTCAGTCTTATGTGAATAAAATAAAAATAAAGAAAGGTAGAGAGGTGACTGCAGCACCTCATTCTTTAAAAAATCTTTTAGTCACGTTACAACCGTTTTGTTATTTGATGGTTTTTCAGAATTATTATTTTATTTTTATTTTTTTCAACTACACGAAAATAAAGTAAAATTTTCAACTGAACAAAACTGCATCGAGTTCTTGTGCTTAAACTCGTAATATTCAACAAACACCAAATAAATTATCACTGCAGTATTTTTGACTTAATGTTTTCTGTTTTCTTTATTTTAAATTCAGCTGTTTGTTTGCTAGCTTTTGCTATTTTATTAAATATTTAAATATTATATGTGCATATGCACACAAGTTGATTTTCATTATTAAAATTAGGTTAAGTAATGTGGTGAATTAAGCTTATTTTAATCGTTTAAAGCGATCATATTTAAAAAAAAATAATAAAAGAAAAACTGAAGATGTTTCTGTAGAGTTGTTCAGATATAAATTTTTACAGACCATTATGAACAACTTGTAACGGATTATCTTTTAGGATTTTACTTTGTTATTATAGATTACAACTTGCCAGGTAACAGAAGTTCAAAACAGCTACAAACGGTTGCGAAAGCAAACAATAGGCAATTTTTTATTTTAACTATTAAAGTGCATAAAAAAAAGATAAACTCTTAATAAACTAATGAAGCATAAAAATTATTATAAATTTACCATAAAAATTCCTTTAACGGAATGTTTTTAGTGACATAAAACTTCATTTATCTCTACACTTTAAATAAATTTCACCATAAGCCATAAACCATAAACACTTTAATTAATCCATATGACAATAAACGAATATCTAGGTTATATTGTCCAGCTACTGTAATTATTGATAAATCTCATCTTTCGCCCATTTCTTATTTTTATGTTAAAGTGTTTACAGGGTTCGGTAACCTTAAATAATTCCTTCATCGTTCCGTAACTAACGAATATTATATAATTTCTGTATTCTTTTTTCATTATTATTAATAATAATTTTCGTTGGCGCATCGTATGGCTGGCACGAACATAAAACACTTGCCACCTCATTCAAAATAATAAAAAAAAAAATTGCTCAACATGACAACAAAAGCTAATACTAAACGAAAAATCTAATCATTAACATTAATTTTAACGTTATTATATGTTGTGTGGATGTTATGAGTTTGTTGTGCTTTTACAAAAAAAAAAAAAAAAAAAAAAGTGACCCTTTCAGCATACAAACAGCTAAAAAACAGATTAAATTTATGCATTAATTTCTCTTCTCTGTGTATGTGTATATGTTTGTATTATATACTGTGGCTTTTTTAGTTAATCCTCAGTCAGCAAAAATTGTTTCATTTTTATATTAAAATCGATAAATTAAAGATCTGTGACACAGTATCTACCCTAATTCCTTATTATTCCCTCTTTTGTCTTTCAATATTTTTTAATTAATTGTCTTTTTCCTTGTTTTTATCTATTAATAATAATTTTATACTTTAAGAAATTGTTTTATCGATAAATGTTCTATACGTAATTATTGTCGAATGTGTTTCTTCTGGTTTCTGCGTAGTTTATTCACGTTTTATTTTTTTTTCTTTTAATTTGTATTTGCGGTAATTTTATAAATATTTTTCAAGATTTAATTCCTGATGGTGATAACCTTTTTTGTTATTAATCGTTTTGTTTTTTTTAATATATTTATTTTTAATAATTTCATAACACCAAGCTGATTTATGGCCTAAAAAACATAGAATACTAAATTATCGTGTTGTAAAGAACTTCATCAAATCGATGGATGTTAGCAGACTGATGTCATAGTTCTATTATTTACTATTATTTTTTAATATTTCCGTTTAGGCTGTGCTTTGCTACTTGTAACAAAATGTATATTCAGTCCGGCCTTATAGTAATATTAATTTACTAAGCTCAACAACTACTGAAGAGTATTTTTTAAAAGTCTTGTTATTAATTCTTTACAAAAAGACCATCTGAAATTATAGCAAGTGCATTTATTTTGTGTGATTATTTGTTTATAAAGAAATTCCATTCATGATGGAATATTTTTTGCTTCCATAATTATTAAAAAAGAATTATTTATTAAATTCTACATAAAGTATATATAGTGAAAAAAATCAAATTTACACTAAGAACAATACTTGCAATCAAGTTCAACCAAAAATAATACATAAATTACTAAGAAAAGGTTATCAATCACTGCAATCACCACAGAAAACTATCCAACAACCTGTCAATTAATATTTACTTTTTCATTATATAAATAATTAATTTAATTAAATTAACAATAAATTTAATTCTGAAATAGAAATATAAAAAAGAAATTTATATTAATGGAAAAATTATACAAAACGCAAAAAAAAAAAAAAATTTTTTTTTGAAGATTTATTATCGACGGAAAACAAAACAACAAAAAAAAAATTAGCAGGTGGTCGCGTAGTTTTATTTAGTTTTTTTTTTTCATTTTCCCCGTTTGTTTAAGAAAAACTAAATGAAGCGAAGACAAGGAAAATTCTATAATAAAACGAGAAAAGACGTTTTCGTAATTTATATATAAATTCAGTTTTCGTTTGTGTGATTTCATTGTGCGGTTTTGGTGGAAATTTATTATTTACTATTATTTGAATTGTCTATAAATCTGGCAACGAAGTAATAATTTTTGCTTTTTTCCTAATTAATTTGTATTGAAGGAATAAAATGGTGTTGAGTTGTGTGAATAATTATTAAATCAGATACAAAGGTGAACGAGTAAATTTAATTCATTTAATGTGAATTCGCTTTGTGAGTTTATTGTGACCTGCGACCTACTTTACGTTTTTTTTTGTGCAAAGGTAACCGTATAAAACCGACGATAAAGCAACCGTTACCACGTTAATCCTCACGTATTAAATTATACAAACACGCTCGTACACTAAACATACAAAAATCTTATAACAATTTAATTTCATCCTCATGAGACACATTATGCCTAATGTTTTTAATGACAGCAAAGCGATCAAACAGACAATACCACAAGCCAAAAAAAAAAAATCTTTTACTAAACGCTTTAATATTTGAACGATTTAATGTTTATTAGGGCAATCACGATGATTATGATGATGGCTAACGGCCGGTTTAACAGATAATTGATTTTCTTTCTTCATTGTTTGCATTTGTTTTCTGTTCACAGTATCTGAACTGTTGTTCTTGTTATGATTTTTGACCCCTTTGTCAACATTTAAGTGAACCAAAGTAAACGAAAGTAAAGTAAATGAGACAAAAGTTTATTGCATTTTATTAATATTTTTCATAAATCAAAATGGTCAGGAAGGTGTGGGTTGGCGATAGAAAAATAACATAAGCAGAAGCAAAATTCGTATTTATAGCAACAAAATTACCATCATCAATGTTAATTATTATTATTATTATTACGTATTTGAATCAATAAACTTTTTCTGTGGCTGTTTACATACCAAAAGTATGAAACTATACATCAGAAGCACCCACAGCAGCAGCAACTAGGAGAAAGCAAACAAATGGGAAACGAACGATCAAGCTGATAATAAGTACAAAAAGAAAAAATTATTTTTTATTTTGACTTTTTTCCTATAGTAAAATTACAATTGGTTTTGGTTTTTTTTTGTCTTATTTTCTTTTTACTTTATTATTTGTCGAGCGTAAAGCAAACTTAAGAAAAGTAAAAATAAGCAAAACAAAAGAGGTTTCGGTATTATGTAAGTTTTGTTTATTAGCAAATATGGTGGGAGTTTCGGTTCTGGTCATTTCCTTATTTCCTGCGTTTGTGTGCCCTACAACTGATAACAACAAGTTATTATTAACGTATCAACCAACATTGCTATTCATTAGATTTAAATTAAGGTTAATTTGTTCGTTTCAATGTCAATGACGTTGTTAATGTGTTTTTCCTCCTTTTTTTTTGTACTAAGGACTAAATCCTGGCATAAATAATTAGATTTTCCTTAATTTCCTAAATATTGTCCCAAATTTTGTATAATTTGTTACTGTTTTCCTGGTCCCGTAAATTTGTTGTTCGGGGTTAACACAAACCGGCAAAATAAATAGGTTGAAAACTTGGCTAACGCAACTAAACGACTATAAAAGCAAAAACAACAACAACAAAAAACTGTGACTAATTAGACTTAAAAACCCATTGCTTTGGTTATTATTTACCGCAAGCTGTTGTTTGTGGTTGTGTAGAGTTGGTTTATTTATATTTTTGTAGACATTTACTAAACACTGAAATTTTAGTTTTTGCTCTTTTAAATTTATTTTCAGTATGAGAAATATTTTAAAACAAAATTTAATACAGAAAACGTAATAAACTGTCATCATTACAGTTTAAATTTTATGTTAAAACAAATTGTTTTAATAATCATAAATTATTTTCATTATTTTTATGTTTTATAAGATGAAACATGAGTCAATATGTTACTTAATTTATTGATAAATAAATTTGTTAATTTTTTAATGATGCATTTTAATTTTTTATTATTTTATTATCTAGAAACTATATAACAAAATACATCCAATACTTTTAAGGCTAGACTGAATAAATAATTAAATAATACTAACGCAATCTTGAAAAGCAATTATAATGTTAAATTGATTGTAAATTATGAAAATTTTTATCTATCCAACTATGTAGCTATATGAATTATCAATAGCTTATGTGTAGAAAGTAAGTAGAAAAGTTTTTATTCATCTTCTCTACAATATTTTGAATTTAGTTAAGATTTAACGTACTACGTACTACAAAAAAGTGTAATAAGATGCTACACATTAAATTATTGAACTTAATTGATACGATAAAATTTCTCTATTTGTTTGTTCTTTTCCATAACAATAATTCGTTAACAACCTCAAATCGCTGTTTAATATCATAACTAAGTATTATATAATAACACAAACGTTTCAACAGTTTAATAAAAAACTTCCTATAATACATAACTAAGTAATTAATTATTGTTTTAAATCATAAAAAGCATTTAATTTCTGTTTAATCTACATAATTTTTGCTCATTATTTTTTATTTTCTAATTAAAAATTCATCAATGTGATTCATATTTAATTTCTCTCTAAAACTGAGTGTCTGCCAAAAATAATTTGATCATAATCGATTTTGTATCTTTTTATAATTATGTTAATATTGGAATTTTGATTATATTTGAAAAATCGTCACCTCATATTTTTTAAAAACTCTGCTTTAAATATTCTGACACAGTCTGGTAATAAACGTTTGTTGTTTTAGTATAATTTGTATTTCTTTACACCAAGAAATTGTTACATTTTATTATTATTACATCAGAAGTGTGAAAGTTAATGTCACCTATAAACGTTACTTCCAAAAAACTGTACAGCCATTACGAAAAATTAAATGAAATCAGGAACAGGAACTTGATTATTAATTAGTTTATTATTTTCAAACGTCAATGCGTTGGTATCAGCTTAACAAATTAGTAGAAAATTTAGTGTGTAAAGAATTTCTGAAAAGAAGATTAAAAAAAAAAAAAAAAAAAAATCAATTATGACATGTTAGTCATACAGACACTACACACTGCAGTGAATGTTAACCGCATCAAAAATCTTAATCAAAACTTTAAAATGGTGCATTGAAAGTATAAAATTTTGACTAAATAATCACCAAGATAATGGTGCACAAAGACTGACGTAGTTGAATAATTTATCAAAAAAAAAAAAGTCGTTGCGACAAAATTTCTTTAGAGAAAAGACTTTCCTTCAAGATTATTGACGTTTTGATCCAATTTTATTTCCTTTTCTTTAATAAATTATATTTAAATGATAATGATTAATATTTGAATGGTATTTTTTCTTCAATTCAAAGAGAATAAGCTCCGTTAACGTTGAATAACTGATTATCGATCTTTTACCAACAATATTTATCCGCAAGGCGGGTTTAAATTCAACGTGGTTTGATGCGTTTATAAAAACTTTTATCATAATCGTATTTATTGATCCTTAATTTGTTCTTACTATTACACAAAATATTAAATTTAAATTATCTGTTAGTTTCCTTTACAAAATGTAATAAAATGAAGCAAATACAAAATCTTATTTAAACTCATAAACGTCAGTAAACTTATGGCCACATAGCTTAGATAAAATCACTTTTAACATGCATATTTAAAATTATACACAAAAGTTAAAACAGAATTAAGAAAACACGAAAAATCCGGATGTTTACTCACTAAATCCCCCCACTTTAATGTTAATCTAAGTGAAGCTAAGCTAGTCATTAATTTTTTTTTTTTTTTACTTTATTATTATTATAGCAACATTTTTTTAATAAAACTAATAAGAATAATAATAATAATAATTTATTAAATAATAAACAAATCAAGAAAGTGGTAATAATAAAAATTGTTATCCTGTCTTAATACTTTTCATGTTTTCATCAAAAAAAATTAAATTATTTTATAAACAAATTAATGACAAAATTATGACAAATATTTACATATGAAAAATTATTCATATTTCTTATTACTAATATTATTTTTACATAATTTTGCCGCTACTGCTGATACATTTTAATATAAACATCATAAATCTATTTTTAATAAACTGTAGAAAAACTGAGAAGAAAGAAGAAAAAAAAGCGCAAATGGGTTAGACAGTGAGAACGATTGAAGATTAACAAATAATAAAACGTCACCAAACCCTATTCCAAATTGACTGTTAAATTTGTTTTTTTTTTTATTTTAGGGTAATTTTACTGCATTAAATGCCCGCTTTATATTCTTTTCATTGAGTTACCAAAAAAAAAACAGCAAAAATTATTCTCACTACTATGCAGGTGTTTTCTCATTGCCTGTCTTTTAATTTTGCGGCCTGTAATGATAAGAATGACATCGCTTAAAGGTAGTAAAAAATTATGACATAATTCGCGTGAATTTTAAACATTTTGTTTTAATTTTTATTTTTTTTTGCTAAACAGAGACATTTCAATATTAAATGCGGATATTGTATTTACGTAAGAATAAACGAAAAGCTCTAAACAACCCATTCACTTGTACCCCATCGAATTTATAAATATTCCCTGTAAAGAGTTTGTTTTCTAGTTTTCTAGTTTTTTTTTTATATTTTTGTTAACAAAAAATTATTATAATAATGCAAATATTATTAGAGCGACAAAATTCATAACAATTGTTGTGCTTGTTGTTGCCGTCAGTGCTTATTGCTACTTATTTATTATTTACATTTTCCCATTTATTTAGCTTTAGGCTACGACGAGTATTATTTGGGTTAAGTCATCTTGGACAACATGGAAATTATTTAGGTCTTCTCATATAGTTTTTTTTTTATTTAAAAAAAAAACATTTTTTGCTCTTTTTATTCTATTTGTATCAAACATTATAGCAAGAATGGACAAACAAATTTTTCATTTTAATTCATTTAATTTAGATAATTTATTTTTGTATTAAATATAATTTCTATTTGGTCAAATTATAATACATTTCCTTGTTGTCCTTCGGAATTATGTAATTTTGTGTTATTTTGATATTTTATACACAAATAAAATTTATTTTAAACAATAATAATGAGGGAGCATTAATCGATCATAAATTGTAAAAGTTAATTGAAGAATAATTTAATAAAATTACAGCAATAAATGTTTTTCGTTTTATTGAATTTTACTTGTTTGTTAACCCTTTCTAATATTCATCTGTAGAATATATATGGTGCAGGGATATTTATAATTGCACTCTGGCACTAAATGCTTGAATGCTTCTATTAAGCAAATGCACTTTCATACACAAATTGAAACATGTGTTGTATTGAAAGTGATGATTTTTTGTATCTAAAATATACCTTATTAGTTAGCTTATTCAGTTGATCAATCTGATAATGAGTAAAACGGATGTAATATTATGTAATAAGCTAAGTGTTATATAAAATTGTATACTATGCTCGCTGTTTATTTACTTAGTTAACCACAGATAGTTGTTTTTAAATCCAATGCCGATTTTCGTTAATCGGATAAACCGGAAATACAAATATAAATGTTTTGTTGTCATAAAAACTATGATTCCAAGATTTTCCTGCATGTAATATACAAATGAAATCTATCTGGAAATGGAGGAAATACGCATAAAACTAATCAATAAGTGTGTCTTTAAATATAGAATATATTAGAATTTACTTCGTTAATTCATAATTTACTATATTTCAATGTAAACATGACTTAAATAACGCTTGCATTATTTATTTGATCTAATTTATATGATTTAGTAAAGTCAATTAAATGTAACATATAAACACTGTGTGAAATAAACATTTTAAATTCAATAATCAGTTATTATTTTATTTAATTTACTTGTTGCTAGTACGGATTATTAAATAACTAAGTCACTTAAATATGTTAGTGACCTTTTTTTCCATGTATTGACAATTTTCCTCTTGTTAACTAAAACAATCCGTTGTATATCAATACCAATAGCAGACCCTATTATAATAGTCATTATCAATTGATGTGTCCTTGTTAAAAACTAAATAAAGGATACCAAAAAAAAAAATAAACATTATCTCCTCGTCATCATATTTCATTTAAATTCTCCTCCATTCTCATACATTTCTCACCAATGGATCTTTGTGTTAATTCTTCACTTTTTCCATTGCTCTGCCTTCAATAAAACAACAGCAAAAAAAAATCCACAAATATCAACCAAAAAACTACAACAATAGCCAAAAAAAAAAATAGTCTAAAGGGAAAAACAATTTATTTTGCTTAATGGCAAGCATTAAAAAAAAAAAAAAAAAACCGAAACAACAAGAATTCACTTTATAACAAGATTTGTTTATGCAAATTAAGCAAACTAGGACGATCGAGAAAGGACACGAAAAGAAATGAAGAGAAAACAAAAGGAGGAAAAAAAATCACCCAACACACAACAAAGTGCACTTTTTTCGGGTGGTTTTTTTTTTTTCACTACATTTTTAAACAAAGTATGCTAAAGCTTTTAAATAGGGTGGCAAATGGATAGTTTATTTAAAATATAAAAAAAAAATAAAGAAATGTTGGTCTGTATTTTGTTTACTGTGAAATGTAATTAAAGTTTCATTAAGAAGAAATAAAAATAAGTGAAGCTTGTTAAGCGGTTTTTTTTTTGTTAGTTTGTTTGTTTGTTTGTTGGTGTTGTGTGGCTTTAAATGGTCATTTAGCCTTTATTTATGATAATATTTTTTGTGTTTTTTTGTCGTTGTTTCCTTTAGCCGTTTATTAATTAAAATTTAAAAAAAAGGGAGCAAACAAAAGCAAACAAGAAATATATGTGCTAGAAAGCCGAATAATTAAACTTTAAGAAATTATGGTGATGTTTCATGCAGTCTTTGTGGTAAAGTTTTTCTATTTGTCGGATTAAAGCTTTAGAAAGCAGCGTTATAATTAAAAAGAATTTTGTTATTATGCTGAAGTCGCAATTAATTACAAGCAAAACTAGATTCATGTTACGACGAGCAATTTCAATTTACTGTAGTTTAACTAAACTATAATATACTACTGAAAAGCTTTTGAGTCCCGAGTGCTATATGTAGGACAGTTATCAACATATAGTTCTTGAGTTAAAACTCCCTTTGTTAATATCTAGTTTCGATTCTGATTATGCGTCAAATTTTGCATTTTTATCTTAACTAAACCTAGCCAATACTATTAGGTAGCATATCTAAACCCCAAAATTATCATAAAACTTCTCTAAATCATACAAATAAACGCAGAAAGTCATTAAAATTATAAAATCGTAATAAGAATTTAGAGTAAAAATCTGTTTCATGATTTTCTCCATCTTTTTTTTTTTTTAATTTCATTTGCTCTGCTGAAGACATTTGTTGTTATTTGCTGTAAACCACAAATTTCCGGTGCCAATATAATATAAGAATAAGAAAAGAAAGGAGAGAATTTTCATTAAATTGATTTAAAGGAACAAAAAAACTAATGAAATCAGCAACAATCTCTGTACCCTACTAACCTTAATTTCCATCTTTTGTTTCGTTTCTTTTCAATAATTTTACAATTTTTTTTTTCTTTTCCTCCACATTAAGGAAAATGTTTGCCCGTTTTCAATTTTTTTTTTTTTTTTTTTTATCATAGAGAGAAAAAAAACCCCAAAAATACCAACTTGGGTGTCACAAATTGCTAAAGTTTCCCATCAAGTTCATCAAGTACACTATATAGTTGTTCTTTTAGAAAGGATTTTTTTTTTTTTTTTTGTCTTGTTGTTGTCATCTTTATTTTCTTAGTTAGACACACGAATATTGTTTAATGATCTGAATTTGTGTTAAGAAAAGAAAAGAAATGATGTCGACTAAAAATAAGGAAAACTTTTGCTTCTCTTCTTGTTAAGCGATAAATATGTAATCTATCGTTTTTATGTATATTGATTGTTTGCTATATATGTTCTGTATGTTCCAACTGTACCAATATTTTCCTATCAATCCTAAATGCAAAAAAAAAAAAGAAATGGCGAACAGATCACAACTTAAACTATTTTAAACATGTTTATGCTACTAGTTATGCTGCCGTTATTATTCTGTTTTTTTTTTTTTTCTTCTTCTTTTTCTTCTTTTTTTCGATAATAAAAATACAAAATTATTATTCACATTTTATGCTTCTGGTATTATACATGTTCTCGTTATGTTTTTTTTTTTCTTTTTTTTTCTTTTCTTTTTTATTATAAAATGATGCCAAATTGATATGATGTCGAAGCGACTTTTAAAGGATTTTTTCTTTTTTAGCTGTGCTTGTCTTACGTTTGCTTAAATTGTGGATACTTGTGCAGAGTTTTACTATCGTATTGTTACTATTACTTATTCCACTGAATAATATTAAAATGATTCTTTATTTTTATGTTACTTTTATGTATTTCTATGTACATATTATTTATTTATAGATTTCTTGGATTTTTTTCCATTTTTCATTTGCTTTTTATTGTATTTCTTAAGAAATGGTTTTTCATTTTATTTTATGTTATGTTTTCAGTATTATTTCGTTTATTATGTGAAGAGACGTTAAGGTATTGTCTCTACTAATACTAATTTTACTATAAAAACTCAAATAAATGGCAACGACGAACCTTTAATTACGATAATTGTGGTTGCATACATAAAAATATTCAACAAAATCCAATTAAAAAGTTAAAAAAAAAAAGCGAGCTTTTTATAATTAAACTCCTTAAATCACAAAATTCTAGTTAATTTTTTTTTTCTTTTTTGTTGTTGCTAAACCAAAATCAGAATGCAAATTTGGCAAAACATTTTGAAAAAAAAACTTTCCTTAGAACTTTAAGCGGTTATTACGTGCCGAATTACAATATTTAAGAACTACACTAGCTTAACTTTTTTTCTCCTCATTTATATAAATTTTTAATTTTAAATAAAACTAATTAAATTGGCTTAAATCCAGAACTCAATATTATATAGATGTTACTAAATATTTAACGATTAAAGTACGGAATGATGATTTTAGAAATTTTCATTTTTTAATTAATTGAATTTTTTTTTTTTTTTTGTTGAAGGAAAATGTTTATATTCCTTCGCGTACGATAAGTATTAAATACTGTTGAATATGAAATACTCCAGATGAAATAAACAAATTTTGGAAGAACGAAAATTTTATAGTTTTTTTTTTTTTTACTATATAGGAATCTAATAGTAAAATCTCAGTGTATTTGAGTTTTAAATGAAATTGAAGACGGTTGATGTTTTTTGCTTTCCTTCTTTATTTGTTCATTGAATTAAACAATATTTTTGTAAAAGGAGAAAACAGAAAAAAAAAAAAATTATTAATAAATAATAAAACGATAAAACGTTTTGTGAGTAACATGATGATGGAAAATATTTGTTTTCCAACGAAATATAATATATTTTAATACAATTGTATGCAACTGTCGTTTATTATTTCTTTTAATCTAATTTTTATGAGTTTTTTTTTCTTCATTTCGCTTTTTGTTTGCTTAGTGGAGACACAAGCCAGCACAACAAAGACAAGAACAACAAAACAGAACAACAAAAGAAGAAGAAAATAAAAGAAAAAACAAATCTGCCAAATAGCACAGCAGGTGGTGAAAAGTAACAGAGAAAACATCAAAAAAAAAAATCTCTTTTGCTGATTTTTTTTTTGTAAACAAAAATTTCATTTAGTTTTTGGAAGAATTTTCAACGTGACGTCACCTAGGAACACGTGAAAATTTCTTTTTACCCTTTAACCGTGCATTTGTTTTTTATTTATGGGGGAAGTTTATTTTTGGTTGTTTTTTTCCCATTAATTTTTGCTAACATTAAAATCGTATAGCCAACCACGATGTTGTGTTTTTTTGTGCTTTTTTGCTTTTGTTTCTACATTCATTCGTATTTCGTTGATTAATTTTTTTTTTTCGTATTTCTAATGTTTTGAGAAGTTGTTTTTTGGTCTAAGATTATTTCACTTAGATTTCTTTACTTTTTCTTTGCGTTTTATTTCTTTACATCCGAATGAATCCTTAACGGAGTGTTGTGCCAAGAAAAAAGAATTCAACGAAATAATAATAAAAAAAATAAAAAATTCCAAGAAATATACGAAATTCATCGTTTTCTTTATATTTCGTTTGGTTTTTTTCCCCCTGTCTTCTTTCCTTTTTAAATGAAAAATGCGACAAATATGGTAATTTTATTAAAAATCAAAACACGATAAGGGTTTAAAATAAATATTCTTAATTCAAATTGATGATTGCGGTGACTTTTTTATGTATTTGGATTGATTTTGATAGTTCGTTCGTCTTTCACGAGAATATGTTGTGCTTTTAAAGTTTTTTCTTTTATTTTCATTTGTTGCATTTAGTGTGATTTTCGTTAACCATTCAAAATATTGAATTTAACATTATCCCAATATCAAGAAAACCATAGATTTGAATCATGTACAAATCGATTTAATTATAAATAGAAAACATTCAAGTCAATTAAAAATTATCGCTTTTGACCCCCATAAAAAACGGAAGAACTTTCCACTTGAATTACTTAAAGCTGCTTTTACGATTAAACAATTAAAGACAATTTAAAAACAGAAACCGAAAACCCAGACAATTTTACTTCTAGATTTTTTGGCATCGGATTCTTTCTGTTTTGTTATAGCAGAAAACAATAAAACATTATTTTTTTCTTTTTTTTATTTTAATGCATATCGGTTAAGCTTCCGGTAATAATAATAATAATAATAACAGTATTGAACAGAAGATACAAAAAATAAACAAATTTCTTTATCCTTTATCCTGTTGGATAAATCTAAATGCGAATAATATAAATATTATAGAAGACTAAAAACAATTCATTTGCTATTAATTGGAACAAAAACATTAATTACAAACACTTTGTGCATTTTTCTGTTTTTTTTCCGGTTTTATATTTTAAGCCAAGATTTTAACCTTTTTTTTTTTAATATTTGTTTTTTTCGTTACTATTGTTGGCTATTTTTACTGAGATTTTGTATGTTCACTATAACGGGATGTTTATTTTTGGGTGAAAAGGATTAAATCGATATCATTGAATTTTGTATGTATGAAACATTCATTCTTTCTGTGTTAATTGATTTAATTATTTGTATTAAGCGATACACAGGTTGTTATCTTTTTCACATCTCTTTTCAACTTGCGCAAATTAAAAATTATGTCACAGTATTTCCACCAATAAAGTGGAGAATTAAATCAAGAAAATGTCATGCAAAGAAAAGCAAGTGGAAAAATAGAGCTTTTTTAAGGAATCTACGGTTTAAATGAATGCTTTTTAGAAAAGATTTCAAAGCAGAATACAAACAATTCTGAAATGATTATTGAAAGACATCATAAATATAATTGAAGACTCAGATTGTTTTAATGCATCATGATTCGTAAAGGCATCAATAAAAAATGTAACACTGTAGCGGAAATGGTAAGACGAATCA
Source organism: Ptychoptera albimana (assembly GCA_961205885.1). Classification (NCBI taxonomy): domain Eukaryota; kingdom Metazoa; phylum Arthropoda; class Insecta; order Diptera; family Ptychopteridae; genus Ptychoptera; species Ptychoptera albimana. Next base: position 22,287,815 of record OY540803.1, read on the forward strand.
TTTTTAATATTTAATATCGATATCGCTATTACACGTACTTTTAATGTTCAATAAAACATTTCATTTCAATTTATCCGTTCATAAAATTATCATCTATGTAATGTTGAGTAAAATTTGTATTTACATCTCTTTGCTATTTATTTATTTCATTGATATTTTAGAAGCAAAAAAAAAAAAAAAAAACGATTTTTTTAAGCTAAATACAAATTTTACGCAAGAACCCATAAAGCAAAAATATATTTAAATAAATAATAATAAATTGTAAAAAAAAAAAAAAAAAAACCAAGAAGAAACGTAAAACGTAAGAAAAGCGATTAATTTCTCATCTTTTTGATTTTTATTTATTTAATTTTATTTTATTTTATTTTTGTTATTTATTGAAATGAAAATAAGTAAGAGCAAAAGAAAAACCAGATGAAAAATGAGATGAGAAAGAAAAAAAATGTTACAAAGTCGCATTATTACAGCGTACGACCAGACAACATTTTAAATGTTTTATTTAAACTTTTTTTCGTCATTTCGTGCTTTGTTGTATTTTATTGTGTGATGCAAAACACATTGTTGAGGTAAATCATTTGTAATTTAATCAAAATCTTGTAGAAATTTTGATTTACTTAATCAACTTAATAAAAGCAGAATTGTTCCGGAAATGAAGATTATTATTTTATTTTTATTTATTTATCTGTATTCCTTCGATTTGTTATGATTTTATTTAATTAAGTTTAATTAACTTTATCATTTTTATTAGTTTTAGTTTTATAGTTTTTGTGGGTGGACGCAATTCACTATTCTAATTAGTGTTAGGTTTTTATGAAATCCGGTATGTTCAGTGTATTGAAGAGAAATCAATGCTATTGTAAAAATTTATTTCATGTTATATGCTATCAATGTTTATTAACTTAAGTGGGTAAGAAAAAGTAATTCCTAACATATTTCTCGATTGATGTGTATTAGAATGTGAAGCACATGACGACAAGATACGACTGTGTCTATTGTTCTCTATTAATAATTTTAAATGCGTTTATGGTATGTTTACAGCCTATAAGGATCATACATTTTTTTTAACTTTAGTTTTAGAAATTCTTGAGATTAATCACCAAGAAATCATATTTTATATAAGCTATAAGTGTCAGGCAAGTATGCGACCAAACTTCACCTAAAACAATTCTGCCAATGATTACGCCAAATCCTAAAAACGCAACTAAAACATGTTTTAATGACTTGAAATGATTTTCACTCGTTTTTAACTGTCTATTATGAGTAAACGTTTGATTTTTATTATTTTTAACTATTTTTTATTGGTTATTATTTATGTGCGAGATTGATTAGCCTGAACATTTCAATGTGTCTAATTTTTTAATATAATGATTAATCATTATCATAGTGGTGTTAGTAACATTTGAATGGCTCTGTCCAATCAGTTTTCCCTTTTTATAATTTTTTTTTTTTTTTTATGGCAAGTTAACCAATTGACATCCATACTTTTATATGATTTTTAGCATCTTTGACGCTTATAAAACGGATATAATTAAACAGATAACCATTCAAACGCAGGAACACGAAAATAAAAGACTAGAATTAAAAATAAAATTAAAAAAACGAGAAACGCACAACCAACTACATTTTCAAAAAATTATGAAATAATAAATAATTAAAAAAAAATAAATTAGAATAATTTGAAGAAATGAAATAAAATAAAATCTTTAAGCAAATACAAAAAAAAAATAAAAAATCAAAATTCAATATTCAAAACATGTGTTCTCTGTGTGTTTTTTCCTCATTTCCCATATTATTTCTCTATTTTTTTCCCATTGCTTTTCGTTAATTTTATTTTCATCGAGTAATAAACAATAATCATCAGGCAACAAAATAAAAATACATTTTTACACCAACAATAAAGGAAAAAAACAAAAAAAGAAAAAAACTCTAAACAAAATTTGTTTAAATTTAATAAAATAATTAAAAAATTACAATCAAAAAACGTAAAACAATACAAAGATTATATAAGAATTTGACTTCGTTTACACTATGCTTTAATAACACACAAATAAAATGTTTTGTTATCTTTATTTTTACGCTTTTAATGGGTTATTAAAGTTTATTTTTACGTTTTTTTTTCATTTTTAGTTTTGCCTCCCCCCAACTACTTTTGATTTATGTTTATCGTTTTCTTTATAAATTTTTTGTAATTTTCAATTAGTATTATACAGGAATTGGCTTTGCTTCTTTGAATGTTAAAATATCGGTGGACGAACTTAAGCGATAGTTTACAGAAGTGATAGCTCTATTATTCAACAATCTTTAATTATATGAAGTTACATTCACTTCACTAGTTATGAAGACTGAGTCCCGAATGATGAGACTGAAACCGTATCGGGTTTGACACCATTCGAGGGATGATTTTTGAAAAAAGAACTTTAAACTATGTCATGTTTGTGTCTGTCACAGTATTCCTCGCATTTTCAAGAACCATGATGACTCACGAAAGAATTCAGTATGATTTGAAAATTATTGAGTAAGTTTTAATTTCGAAAAACCATTTTTAAGAGCTACTCATGGTCTTGGTCTGGAATGATTTCTTTTCTATAATAAAAAAAATTCCTGTATATGCTTTGATCATCCCTTAATGTTATTGACCCTGCATTTTTATAGAGTTTTGTAATTATTAATAAGGAGATTAAAAGCAGTTTCTTAGTTTCTATGTGACTTGCAGTAGAAATGTTGGAATAACTAGAAATGATCTTAATCAACCCAGGTGTTACAAAACAGCTATCATAAATCACTCTATAAGTATATCGCGGGTAGGCATTGCATCAAGGTTATGTTCCTGAAAAACACGACGCAAACTAAAATAACGTCAAAAGAATAATTTTACGAATAATATTACCAATAATTCAATGCTTTGTTCACAAATATAATAAAATCTTACTTACCTGAACGTAATAAGAAAATATTTCTCCCTTTAAAAATGATTTTACTAAACGCCTTAAACATCAAAATAACGCATAAGTGAAGGACGTCTAGCGAATCCTTAATATATTTGCCAATTATACGAGAAAAAAAATTATTGAAGTCCAAATCAAAGTACTTTACTGATATAAACTGAATTATTATGCCTATGACCCAAGGTAAAATTGATTTACATTAAAAAATATATAGAACTTCTACAGAAGATTCTTTAGAATGAAAATTGTTTTTTTATGCCTTATACTTAGTCTAGACACCACCCACGATACTCAAAAGTTACCGAAAAAAAAAAAAAAAAAACTTTCCAGTCTAGACTGTTAGTCAAAGTTAGTTAGTCAAACAGAATGAAATTATTTTTTTTTTTGTTTCAACAAAACATATTTCCAATTTGTTCCTAATTCTCACTAATTTAATTAAAAAAATTAAAATAGTTTTTATGCTTCTACCATATGCGTGTGTCGTTATTTTTAATTATCAATTATAATTCGTATAAATTTCTAAACAATTAATGTCACCCAATGGTAAATTAAATATTTTTTCATAATTTTCTAAACTAATTAAATTATTAATTAATTGTCTGTAACTGTTATGACGTAAAATGATTTATTATGTGGCATTTTTATACGAATTAAAATTTGAAAAAAAAAAAAATTCTACTTACAAAAATTAGAAATATTCTGGCTTGCAAAAACTGTCCACCATCTACAAAAACAGGTTACCAGTTAATTGGATCAGGTGAATCCTTCAGTTTAGGCGAAGAAAAAAAAATCAAAACAATTTTCTCTGGAAACAAATTTTATAAATAAAAGATTTTCTCCTGGTACTCCGGAAACGCCACTATGAACCGCACTGTCACCATTATTTATTGCATTTTATTTTTCTCTCATGTGTTAACAAACAATCACAAGCAAAACTAACATAAATTAACAAAAAGCAAGAAAAGAAAGGAAACAGAAAACAAATTAAATAGAATTTCACTTAGAAAAAAAAAAAAAACACATCACTTCCCGCCTAATCACACTTAACTTCTGTCTAAATTAAAACAAAAACAAAAAAAAATTTCCTTGTCAATTTTACCGTCTATTTCACTCAATTAATCCACATTAACATACTTAAACCATTAATTAATAAGTAGTGAAAAAACGAAAAAAAACAAAATCAAACAAACGAACTATGAATACTCGATTTATCTTTATCAACCTCCACGTGTCTGTAAATAAATCACCAGATTCAAGCATAACAAGATGAGTCAAGTAACGAATTAGAAAACAAAAAACGTAAAGCGCCAAGCAATGTAAATTTACAATCAATTAAAAATTTCTAATATGTTTCTCTTGACTTAAATTGTTTTACTTAGGCACATAAGAATAAAACATAAAACAAGGCAAAAAAAAAACGCACAAAACTAAAACAAAAGACTGAGCATGAGCTAGTGATTTTGTTTTTTATTTAATTTTTTTTTTTTTTTTTCGTAAATAAATCAAGACGGAATTTATATACGACTAGGAAATTAAACGATAGGAAAAATAAAATCAAAATTTTCTATTTTTATAATAAACAGAAGAAAAATGATATAAAAAAATATATAAAAACTGACTTAAACATCTCAAAACATGAGGAATAAATGTTTTTTTATAATTAAAAATGTTTGACGGAAAATTCATTCAAAAATTCGTTACGCATTTAAAGTGACCGATTGCATTACTCGGAAAAAGCTTTTTTTTTTCTTTCTGTCAATTGGTTTGCCATTTTTTTCTTTTTTGCTGTTCTGTTCCAAAGAAAATGAGGAGAGATTGCTGGTTTGTTTATTTTAAGTCGTTTTGTTATTATTTATGCTGAATTAATCCGTGATTTTTATTTCTATTTAATTAAACCAGCGTTGGCGAACAATGTTGTATTAAAACGAGAAATAACGTTATAATAAAAACACGAAAATAATTTTCTATTTTCGTTACGTACCCTTACCCGATAATTAAAAGTAGTTTTCATTTAAACCATAACGAAATTAATAATTTTTTACGAATTTATATTAAATTTTAGGTTTATCAACACTGGATTAAATAAAACGAAATGTAAATAATTTTTATTTAATTCTCCTGTGGCTTAAATCGATGACGGCCGTTGACAGCCATGTCTTGATTGAATCCTGTTATTTTTGTATAGAATTATTTTATATAATAATATATAATTCTTGATATAAAAGGTTAATTTTGACAGTCAGCTTTTGCTCTATGCTGTGTAGTAATTATTTAGTACGTCTCTTTTATTTATATTAAAAAAAGTAACAAATAAACATAATTAGAAAGTAATTATAAAATTTTATTTTCAATGCGAATGTGAATTTTAAAATGTAAATTTATCTACGAAAATCATTCATTACAAGTAGATGTTGGTTACAAACATTATGTAACATAATAAATGTTTGAATCTATATTTAGTCCATTATATTACTTCATAGATGGCGCTATAAATAGTTATTAGTACTTTTTAAAAAAAATTGTATTTAGTATAAACAAAATTTATATAAAATAAAAATATTATTAAAATTGATGTCAGTGCAGTCGTTATGTAGAAAATTAAACAATAGGAATTCAAACAATGGTTCTGATATTTAATAAAATAATTTCTTTTTTATTTCTTAAAATATTTTAATTAAATTAAATTGTAATAAATTATAATTATTTTATTACGTTTAATTATGTATTTAAAAAAAAACAAATATATATATATATATTTTTGTATATATATTATAAAAGATTAATAATTAAATCTACAAAGTAAATCCTATTTGTCATTATTCTCATTTTGATTTCTCCGTCTCGTCACATAATTTCCTTCCTTCCTTTTTTTTTATTTGACACATTTCTTTCATTTCCTTAACAATAATCACAGTAAATATAAAACCTATTTAATCTAATTAGGACATGCATTATATAATTTTTATTTGTTTTTCGTTTTTATTTTTATTTTATTTTAATTAAAGAAAAATGAATTATTGATAAGAAATGAAATTAATGGAGTTTATTCATTTTTGTTATTATTTTTCAGTCATAATTTTAGTTTCCTCTACGTTATTGTGTTTTTTACGTTTGTGGATTTATTTTAATATGAATGGCAGTTTGCTAAATGGAAATTTATTTAATTCTTTTGCGTCTCTATTGTAAAAATTTGTATTTTATTTTTTAGCTGCTGTCTTCTTTCTATAGTACAATTTTTAATTTTTCTGTTTTCTCATTTCAATTCGGGTCTGAAGATCCGTTAAAATTTCTTTGTAAATTATTGGGTCCACGTTGCGACCCAACATGTAAATTATCCACCAATCACCAAGATCTACATTATTCGATATATAATCAGCCGTCCTTTTGGGTACCATTCGATTTCTGGCATTTAGGATCCGTGCACGGATAGCGGGCATAAAGATAATCATGGCTCTGCAATGAAAAAAAAAATCGGTCAATCATTACATTGAGAAATAGAAAATAGAAAATTTAACTACAAACCTATAGATGATCAAACCGCACAGCATAAACGCTAGAATGATGTACCAAAACCAGATGAAAATGTATGTTTTCTCGTTGACAATATTCAATGGGAGAATACACAACGAGTCGTGTTTTTGTATTGATCCAGAAGCACCATATTTGTGGAAGATACACTTTGTAACCCGAGGGAATACGTAAACCATCGGATCAACCCGTTGCTCCTGTGGCGTTTCAGAGAACCTCATCACCCGGAGACCATACGACAAAAATTCACCATCAAAGAATTTATTCATCAACCACAATTGAATAACTATGTTGATCAAACATAATGCCTCGCAGACCCAATATCGAATCACATAAAGTTTGTGTCCCTGTTGAAGGAAAAATCAAAAAATTTAAAAAAAAATCCCATAAATCCGATACTGGAATATAATTTTATTTATAAAGCAGATGTGCGTTACATCTACTAAACGGCAACGTGACAAAGAAATTAAAATGATCTGCCGCCTTGACTTAATCCGGCATTTACTTAATTGAGTATTACATGAACGCCTCATTTAAATGTCTACGCTGTTTGTCGTTTATTATATTTGTCTGGGTAGCATCTGACAACCAGACAATGACCTATAACTTAAATAATTAAAATCCATTTTCAAATACGAACCTTTATATGTTGCTCCATGTAATCGAGTAGGATTTTTTTTTTAGTGCATTTTTCCTTCTCACGACAAATGCCACTATTCAGGCCCATAACAATTGTACGCAGTAAGCCACCTTCACACGCATCCCACAAGAATTTTGGTGTATAACATGCAATTGCCTATAAAGAGGATAATTTTTTTTATTAATGTTTTGTTATTCAGTTTACTACATAAATTTAAGTCTGGCAGCATCGTCATGTTAAGTCAAATTAACTTTAATTCAATTTAAATTGATATGAATTACTCGTTATGGTTTGAAGATTTATTTATATTTTGGCCTTTTTTTGTCTACGTGATTGTAGCACATTCAACAACAGAACAATCTATTTCATTCTTCTGCTCAGCATTTGACTTAAGTTAAATTACCGAAAAATACGAATGAAAAGAAGAAGAGGACAGCAAAGAAGTATAAGCATAACAATTTCTGTTATTCCATTGATTATAAAGTGCATTGACATGTGCTTAATGAATAGAATTAATTTTCTTCGTTATTGTTTTGTATTTATTTACCTGGAAGAACAGCACAAAGCAAACCCATTGGTAGTATGTGTAATACTTTTTAGCACTTTCATCGTTAAAGTCATTTGAGACACCGGGATGGGCCACTTCTAAGCCAACCTGTAATTAAATAAAGAGGAAATTTTTATTTTAAAAATGCATTCAAAAAAAAAAAAAAACAATAACAACAAAACATATAATTATTTAAGCTAAGTCAAGTCTATAGCGTTAACAAAAAAAAAAAAAACAAAGTAGAAATATTTTTTACATTTTATACAGGAAAAATGTGGGACGCGACTATAATCGCTGATATTATTTTTACTTAAAAATGCGAAATAGAAAATTTTTTTTGTAAAACAATTAACAAATTTTGCCAGGGTTTGACAAACCAAAACAATTTCTTATTTTTATTTTATTTGAATTGTGCTCACAGTCCTCACACTGTGCGGATGTTTTCTCTAGAAAGTTCAATTCGACTTTACAGCCAGAAAAGTCTCTATGAAACTAACGAACTTTAGTCTTTTGTTCTTTGTGTAAATAAATCATTGAGCAGTTTCAATAGCACATCAATAATAAAACAGATTCACATTGCATATTCATTATAAACGTTGATCAAAAACTTTTCTTAAGTTATACCAAAAATATTTGTCATAAGATTTGCATCATTGATTTAAATTTAGCATGAATTGATTTAATTAATAATATTCCTTATATTAAAAAAAAATAAATTAATTAGTCATACGTTTTGATTGTCATACATCTTGTTGTGTTATTACTGTGCTCGTTGTATAATTGCAGCTCGACTTTGCCCAGCTTTATTCATATATCCGCTCTTTTTGTATGTTGTTCATACGTTTTTTGAAAGCACTTTCATACAAAATTAATTACAAAACATCATTATTTTGCTTTTATACCAATTTGATTTGATTTATTCTTTATAATAACCAACGAAACAACAGACGAGAAAGAAAGAAAAAAAAAAAAAATAACCAAAATGCAATTAAAAAAAAAACCAAACCAAAAAACATTTTGTTTTTTTTTCTGTTTTCCAAAACACTTAATTAATGGTGCTGTCTGACTTTTGCTTTTTGTTAACATTTAAAAATTGTAAAATAATAATAACAATTAATAGCCACGTGAAATCAGTGAGTTGTAACGTTGTAAAAATTATTTTAAAAAAATATTTTTTTTTGAATTATTGCAAGCAAAAATGAATTAAAAATTCAAGAAAAAATAAATAAATTTCAAAAGACGAGAGAAGAATTTTTGTAATTTTTTTAAGACCTTGACTAAGGTTTTTATTGTTTCTGTTGTCAGCAACGAGCATCTAGCTTAAAAGAAAACCTTTTAGGTTCAAACTTAGCAATCTGTCTGTCTGTTCTTTTTTATAACGTTTCTTAGTTTCCTATGGCTGCAATAATTAATATAATTATCCAATATCATTGGTTTGAAACAATAACAGTTAATAAACTAATTAAAATCAATTATGAACAGAAGTGTAACGGAAATAACATAATTAACAATAAATTGCCAGAGTATGGTCAACAGATGTCGCTAAATAATAATTTTTAAAATTGCATGCACCACACGAAGTTGAAGATCATTATCATTAAGCATTAAACAATTGAATATCTCCAATTACTCTATGTAAAATGAATACATAAATAAATTAACGTTTGCATAAATTGCATAAATATTATTTTTTATTATTATTTACATATGCAAAATGAGACTTTTGTTCAATTTTTATCGCAGTAATTTGTTGTTTAGTAAATAAAAAGAAAAATTAAATTAGTTAATTTAACCTAAAAATAAATATGACACAACATTTCAGCATCACTGAAAATTCGTTTTATTTATTTTTGGGTATTGTTATACTTAATTGCGGTTTCTGATTATTAAACTATATACTTTCTTGAATTCAGTTCTCACAATATTTAATTAGCTGGATTGTTTTGGGAAATCGAAGTGCGTGTATCTTAAATTTCGTTTCCTTTTGTTTTTTCAACGTTTTAACCATTCATTCGTTGGCATGGTAAAGATGCAGTAAGTGGTTAAACCACCAAAGTGAGTCTTCGGAATCTGTCACACTGAGGGCAAAATTATTTTATGCATACTGTACTGTAGGTGCTGTAGTTTCAGCTTTAATTTATAATTTCTGCTAATATTGTTATGACTGATTGTGACTTTAAATATTTTTAATAAATATAAATTAAAGAACAAGTGAGTAAAGCAGACATAAGCACTTAAACGTCAATTCTCTTAATATAACTTTTAAAGTTTATTTAATAAATTCCTTAATAGATATTACATCATTAATAGAAGAATAAAAAAAATATATATAGAAATAAGATAAATAAACAAAATTACCTGTCGTCTAAATGCATCTGGCATTGTAAATGTACTCGATATCCAGCAAAATGTATTTACCACATGTGTTGGCAAACCATTAACAATACAACTGATTGGTTGACCAACATATTGTGTTGCGGTAATAATTAAACTGCATGTCAACAATAAAACGGTTGTAAAAATATTATGTAAACGAAAGACAGCATTATCTGTTTGTACTTCCTGTACTTTAAAATAATCCTTCAATCCACCCAATAGTTTAAACATTTTGATTGATTAAAATAATTTAAAAAAAAAAATTAAATAATTAACCCAAAATGCAAAAAAAAAAAAAAACACCACTAATTAACAGTAAAGACACACACTAAATATAAAATGTGAGGTAAAAACTAAATTATTTTTCCCTCTTATTTAACTTTTAGTCCATTATTAAGCTTTTTGTTGCTCTACACTAAATAACTTGTTTTTAGTGAAAATTAATTAAAATTTTTAATAGTATGGCAAGGCGATGTCATTTAAATTTTCGCTTTAAATATTATTATTCGAATAAATAAAACAAAAAATAATAACGAAAAAAAAAAAAAAAACGTAAAATATAAAAACAATATGCTAAGAAACAAACAAACGTTTGCCCGATCGTACAACGTTACAACAACTACGGTCAAATTGTTTTGATACTGTTTGTTCGCAAAGCTCCCCTCTCTCTTTATAATACATTTTTTGATTTTTTTATTTTTTGTATTTGTATGTATATATATGTATAAATATATATATATATATATATATATATATATATACCATACCATATTCTTTCATTTCATGTTGATGTTGTTCGTTGTTGCTTTTTTTGTTGGCATATTACTATACTATTATTATTTATTTATTTATTATTATTATTATTGTTGCTGGAACTGCTGCTGTTTAAACTTTAAATGTTTGTTTTCAATCAATTTCCCCTTAAGCAAATAATATTAAATAATTAAATTTTATTTTAATTATTATTAAAGAAAAGAAAGGACAAATTAAATTTATTTTAGCAAAAATATATAAAAAAAAATTTGAATGTTTTAATACTCTGGTTCTTGTCTGTACTTAGTATTTATTTTTTTTTTTCATTTTTTTCTCTCTTTTTTTTTTTTAATTTATATTTGCTTTGTATGCGAAGCTTAGACTTGAATTGAATTACACTAAGTGCGTAAACAGGGTGGTTATGTGACATGTCATATTTTATTTTTGTATCGTCACATCCTCATTAGCTTGTTTCAATACGACACAGAAAATATTTTTTGTACAAAAATCATTAAACGTAACTTCAGTATCACCTAGTTTCATTTATAGAGTATTCTACAAACAGAAAACAAGAGAATTGGAAATTATTCTCAAAGTAGAAATGTACACGAATATAATTGACGGGAAGCTGAGCATTTGTTTGTATTGTGAATTACGTTTACATTTAGTTTAGTTAAGTAAGTCACGTCAATATAGCAGCCGCTGTAACAATAGTAGGGTGAATAATGGATAAAATGGATTAATAAATAAAGCAACCCTCAACAAATAAATATAGGGGAAGTAATATTTCTTTGTCACAAGTTTAAGCATGCAAAAAAAATCAAATAAAAATTCGCAAAACAAAATGAAACACCCTGTATAGTTTATATTAATTAGAAATGTATTTTCTAATTTAATTAAATCGATATTTTGCATTCATTAGCACGCATAACATTTAAACAAATAAAATTAATTCAATCAAAGTTTTTAACAAAGTTTAAAAACAGAAACAGAAAAAAAGTTTCGCGGTTTTTCACGCTGTTTTAATTTATTTCACCGGGCAGTACAGATCAGTTTTATTATCTTGTTTTTATAAATCAATTTAAATATATATGTATATATTTAATTGGTTATTGATTTGTTTGTTTATTATTATCTTGTCCTAATTTTATTACTGCTAATAAATCAAAAATATTCTTTCAGTTCTTCATATCAATAAAAATAAACAAATTAATTTTGTTTATCTTTTATAGCTGATTTTTAGTGTTTATTGCATAAGATTTTCGTATAATTTTAAGCAGACAGAATTTATATTAAATTGTTTAACGCTTGAAACGTATAATTTATAATTCGCTATAAATTATATGATGAGGATTCTTTTCTGTTTTCAGTTTCCTCACCCATATCGCATTCAAATCTTCCTTTATTTTCACGTTTTTTTTTTTAATTAATTTATGACGCATATTATGTATGTTTTAGCGTCTGAATTCGTTTTACGTTTCTTTTTTGTTAATTTTTTTTTAGTTTTTTTCGTCGTGTTGTGACGACGCCAAAATACGTAAAAACCATCTGGCTGATGCTCACGTAATAAATAAAATTGAATATACAAAGCACAAATAGCATGTATGAACTTCCTGTTCGCTTCAAAATGAAAAGTTAAACAAAAAAAAAATCGATTATCCTCTGCTATTGTTTTGCTTCTGAATTTTTGTTTTTTTGTTTTTTCTTCTTACGTTTTTTATTGAACTTATTTCAACGTAAATTTCATTTATAAAAAAAAAAAAAACAAACGAAAGAACCAAACCAGAAGAATATTACTAAGAATTATTCCATTGTTATTTGCATAGAAATTTTGTGATTAAGACTTCCTTGTCTAAAGAGTGTTTTCTGTTTTAATCTTTATTATTTATAAAAAAAAAAAACTGGCATTGGGCGATACATTGTATTATCCACTGCAACGCACATTCACTACAAAGACGATTTTTTTTTATATTATTATCAGTTTGATCCGATTGAACTTTCTAATCAATTTTTAGTTTTTTTTTTGTCTAATGACACTTCTGATGTCTCCGTTGAATCTGATAATTTGATGAACAAAAAAAAAATGATTATTAGAAGTTTTTGTATTTAGATTTAATTTTTCTTTTTCAGGGACAAAGTTAAGATTTATAGTAAACAATCAGTTTTGTTAAACCTTTTTTCTAAAAGTATCTGAAATATTTCAAAATATTTTATTAACTACGAGCGATTATATGCAAATCGTTCTTTAAAATGCATCTCCCCAATTACCAATAATAAAACCTTGAAAAATTCTGTAAGAGTTGTGATTTATTGCAGCTATAAACCAGACCACTATTTAATCATAGTTTTGAAGCAAATCTACAACAGAAATAATTAAACCACAAAACACCTACATGTGCTTTTGTATTTGAATAATCTCTACAATTAACACCATTTTGCATTAAAAAAATATAAAAAATTGAAGGCAAACACCAATACATTGCATATTTATTGGAATGAAAAAAAATGTAAAGCTGGAACGTACTCAGGTGATTTAATTTAAAGTCGATTAAGCCAATAGGGAACAATTTAGTAAATCCAAAATGTTGCTGCTGCCTCCACACGAAAACGAAATTAAAAATATTTTTCTGAATATTTGAATCGTCTTTAGTTAAATCAAGCTTAAACCACGTTTACCACTTCTGACCATAATAAATTCAAACAAGAAAAATAAAAAACATGTTCTTCGATTATGTAAGGCTGCTGCTATTTTATTATATATTTGCAATAAAAATTAAGAATAATTTGCAACAAATTTTTAATTACATTAAACGACTTAAACGAGTTTCTTGTTTTACAAAAAATTTTTTTTTTCATTTTTTACTTGTTAAGAAAAATGGTAAAAATAGGAGAAAAAATAAATTGTTTGTTCAGCAACAATTTAACGCTTTCTTTATCAGTGTTGACAAAAAACCACAATCGTCAACAAAAGCATATTTAAATTTTTTTATTTATTTTCTCGTTTTATTATTTAACTTGGCGAACATTTGTTTTTTCATTTTTTATTTGTTTAAATGTTTGCTTATTCTGTTATCGTTGAATTTTATTTTTATTTCTTTTTCCTACTTGGATTTTTGTTTAAAAATAAAAAATATTTATAATTAGCGCATAAATACACGAAGAAGAACAACATGGATAAGGTTGTGTGGCAATAGGTAATTCATAAAATTGTAACCAAATACACGTCTTTCTTTTTGCATGCTTTAAAGTTATTTAATAATTTGTTTTAGCGACAGAAAATACTGCTAAAGGATCAACAATTTAAAAAAATATTTTGTGTATGCGAATTTAAAGTCATGGTATTCGAATACTTTTATAAATTAATTTATTTCCCTTAATATTGGGGACTTTATTAGGGTAATGTGTGTTACGGATGAAAAAAGTTTGACTGTTTTTTAATGACAGCTGTGTTTTCTATAAGCTACGGTAATGAATTAATCAAAATTATATTTTTTTTAAGGATAGTTAGCAATTAGGCCGATACTGATCAATCATGATGCATCAATCATCAGCAATCAATCATACACTGAACAAATTATTATTATCTAAATCCACAGAAATTATGAATTGAATCAAGAAATGTTTGCATGATTCTAGTTACAAGAGAAATATTTCTGATTGTCTTAAAAATTTTCTTAAACTAAGAAATTAAAACTAAATACCAACAAAATAAATTTAAATCGAGAAATTATTTCTGTTTTTTTTTTCTCAAGAAACGAAATAGATTGGCATAGAAATCAAAATTCTATCCGTGTAATTAAAACATAAAACAAGTAGATTGTAATTTTGATCCTTAATTTTACTATAATAATAATAATATAAAAAGATTATGGAAAAAATTGATTGAGAGGATCTAAAATCAAATCGTTAAAATAAAGATTTTCAATCAATAATTAAATTTAAATTTAATTTGTCTAGCGCTCTATAGAAGAGATTATGCAGTATTTGATATTCCATTCAATGAGTTTATGGAAAAAGCTATTTAAGTATTTGAATTAAGAAATATTCTAATTATAAACATTAATGCTATTAGTATGCATTTCGATTAGTACTTTATCCAAAACTGCGAAACTGTCAAAATAAATTAAAAAGAAATTAAAGGTATAAATACCTCTAATCAATTATCTTAGTGAAAAGAAAAAGATACAAAATTATGCAAAGTCATAAGTATACCAAAAAAATAAACCTTCACAAGTATCAACAACAATCAAACGAGTGTTGTAATTTAAGTCCGTATTAACGTAACATAACCATTGTGAGAAAATTAAGTTAAGTTAACACCAAGAAGAAAATCAAATCAAATCAATATAATATCAAACAAATGTAATATTCTTATCAAAGAAACTTAATCTTTGTTTATAAGCAAAATTAATTATTCATTATTGCACACACAAAGTTAAAATTAAACAAAATTTAAAAAGTTAAAAAATATTTTCGCATTTAAAAATAAAATCAATAAGCTGTGGCAACAACAAATCTTTTTTTTTTTTTTTTTTTTATTAAATAATATTTATTTTTCACGAACTAATAAAGTAATCAATGTTTTATGGAATCTAAAATAAGCAAACAAAAATTCAGAAATAAACAAAATTCAATGAAACGTATTAAAAAAAAAAAAAAAAAATATTATTATTTTTGCTTTATGCGATTTCTAATGAAACGCAGATTGATTACGTTCGGTTTTAAAATTTTTTTTTTCCAAACCACAAATGAAAACAATCGAAACACTTAGCATAATTAATTTGAATTTTTTTTTTTTTTTTTCGTATAATGAGAAAGAGTTTGTAGGACAAATGTGATGTGAAATTTGAACACACGCCCTGCGGTTATGACTTTCTGACTTTTCAATTTAATATTTTCTTTTTGGAATAAAATAAAAAGCTTTAATTGGATATTTGGCTGTCAATCAAACTTTATGAAAGTTTACAGAGATTTTGCGATATGTATGAGTTCATGGAGTTCATGAGTTCGTAGCTAAAGGAATAAAACTATTGGAACTACCTTAGGTGTTATTTTTACATGGCAACTGGATTAAGTATTTTAAAGTAATTAATCTCTTGCTCTAATGTAATTAATACGGATTTGCTGTACTAAATTTTTCATAATCATCATTTGATTTGTTGGCTACAATAAAACAAACCTTGCAAAATCTCTGCTTATTAACCATGACGTTAAATCATTTATTACAGATTGTTAATAATTCTTCTTTTTTTTTTTTTTTTTTAATTCAACAGCAGCAATATATTTTCCTTTGTTTTATTAAAAATGTAAAATTAATTAAAAACAAACAACAAATCAACACATAAAATATCGCACAATGACAGATTTTCGTTGAAAAGATTAAAAAAAAATTAAAAAATTTATTTAAAGTTAATTAATTAATGATTAAATTAAAAATTAGTCATGTTTTATGGTTTTTATTTATTTTATATTTTTATTTAGCTAGAATTTAGATTATGCTTTTATGTTGAACGAGTGTTCTTGAGGCACGAACATTTTAATTAGTTTTATTACTATTGTACGTGATAAGGTTTTATGATGCTAATATATAAAAACATTTTATTGAGATGAAAAAAATGGTTAATAACCAGCAAATTAACGCTTTCACTTGCGGTTGTGGCTCATGTAGAACTATCTGGAGGACATTGAACCGAAGAAACAAGCTTTAAATCGGTTGTGAAGTAAAAGTAATGAGTATTTACCATCAACTCTCTTTCTCTCTGGCTCTCTACCAAATCCAGCTTGCTTATCAACGATTTTACAGCTTCTTTCCACCAAAAAAAAAAAAACGTTTAATAATCAATTTACCAAAACTGTAAGTTCACTCAACAACATAAAACAACCTACCTGAATGTATAAAAAACAAACTTTCACAGCCTTTGCATAATTTCTGAAAAATAACCATTTCAAAAAAAAAAAAATAACCGAAAATTTCGCTCTCTCATTGTTGTTCCAAAAATTCTGTAACTTTTGAAACAATTTCAAAAGTAAATAAAAGTTTAAAAAGTCTGTCAAGGCCTTTACTTGTTTTGTTTGAAAAACAACAAAAAAAATTAGAAAAAAAAAATTTTTTTTTTCTTAAACAATTCAACGAAACAATCAAATTTTAATTAAAATTAATTTTTTTAATTAATTTTCATTAGAATTTTTTTTTTAATGTAACATAAAAATCAATTAAACTTTAAAGTTTTTATCGTTTAATGTCGAATTTTATTAATTTGTTATTATTGGGAAACGATAAACACTTACATGGTATTGTAATATTTTTAAATTAATTTACATCGTTTAAGTTAATCAATTGGAAATTTAAAAATAAAAAAAAACAAACAAAACAAAATTATTTCCTGCATATAAACTGTGATTCACTGTGAAAGAAAGTTTTCTAACGTTATTCTACTAGCCACTACAAAAGTTTACCCTTATTTAAACACTTAACAACTTTCTTAATACCCATTCACAGCTAATCAATAAAAAAGAATTCCAAGTATGATACTAATATAATAGTATCTTGGTTTCGAAAATATTACGATTGTAATAAATGCATCTTGCAAGGATATGCAGCATTCTTAAAAAAAATTGCAATGATACTGTTCACTGTAACACTGTTCCTGTCATTACCTCAATCAGCAGAAACTCATTATTTAGATTTCGCAAATTGTCTTCTTAAAATACAATAAAAACTAATTATTATGCTAAGTTAGTTATTTGACATAAACATTTAAAATTAAGTTAAACCAAACGAAGCATAATAAGCTCAACGTAAGTTCAGACATTTTTAATAAATACTAATTTTTCATAATCGTCGCCTAGCAATGACCAAAATTTAATTAATATTAGCATTTAGCTTAACAAATATGTAATTAAAAACAATTTAAATAAAACGGAAAAAAGTTTATAATTTAAAATAATCAAGACTTAATTAAAGTCACTTAAGTCGTCAGTAATGATTTTATTATTAAAAAAAATTAATTTTTGTTATTTCTTCTATTCTATTCGTATATTATTCTCAATTAGTTATTTCAAAACTATAATATTAATAACAATAATAATAATAAGCCAAACGAACAACATTATGTCTCTCTGACGAAAAATAAAAAAATATTTTATGAGAAAAGCATTATTTATTTCATATACAAAAACAGCAAATTCATTTGACCTTATCATTTAACCTAATTTTAATTTCGTTTCTTCTCTACTGCTGCTGCTGCTGTGTTATTATTTTCTAAAATAATTTTTTAACATTTTATTCATAAAAACTAAATGTATAAAATTACAAAATGTAAATTCAAACGACAAACGGCAACAACGACGAAACGAAAAGAAAGAAAAAAAAATCTTTACAAGAAATTGTGATGCGATATTAACTATACCAGTCGCATCGGTTCATTTTAGATGAATTTATGATTAAATATAAAATGTTCTAAAAAAAAATATATAAATATAAAAGTTTTACACAAGACGTTAATACTGACTTAAAAAGGAAATTAAAAATACATTTTTATTATGTTTATCTAAGATCACAACCAGTCGTAACGAATTTTTTATGAATTTTTCTTTTTTTATTATAATATTGATTAGCGTTGATTTGTTTTTTTTTTTTTTTTATGTTTTCTTTTCTCAGTTAATTAATAAATTAATTACCTTAATTTTTATTGTTTATATAATTATTATTATTATTTTTTTTTTTTTTTTTTTGTGAAACAAGGCACCAAGTATTTTTCCAATCACCATTTTGACACAATTTAATAAATAAAACAATAAATTAAAAAATTGATTAAATTTAATTAAATTAATATAAATTGTGTTTTCCATGTGTTGATTTAATGAATTAAATGGTTGTTATAAAAAATAAGTAAAGTTTAATTGGCTGTATCTTAGAAGTCATTGGACCGGCTTTTAAAAAGCTTTCATTTCTTGCTTTTGAAAAGTCTTGCTTTTGAACAACTTATGGCAGTATATGGAAATTCAATAATATCCAAAGAGACAAAGCACATCCTATAATCAACTATATTGTAGAACAGTGAAACTTGGTTTGATTGTTCCTACAACTCTTTACCAACTCTTTTCTATAATTGCAATATCTGAATCCAGACAAAAGCCAGATTACTTAGCAATATTACAAAAGCCATATTAAAAGGTATTTGTATACTCTATATCAGGTTGAATCCTGATTACAAATAAGTAGAGCTCTTAAAATGGAATCCGCAATGATTCGAGAAGTCGAGATAAATGATTACGGAATAAAATAGAAATTCTGCGTGAACCTATGCTCCAAAAAATAAAAAGTAAACACCAAAATCGAAACTCGGAATTATTGTTTATAATTTTTAGTATAAAAATGCCGGTAAATTTGATTAAATGCAATAAATTAAATTTATAGGTCCCTTGAATTTCGCCAACTAAAAACTGTTGTTGAAGCAAATAATCTAGATTTAATCAATCATAGTCTGTTGACAGGAAAATTGATTATTCAAGAGTATAAAAACAAAGTTACCTCGACGCTATCGCCCATTGCGGCAACACTGTATTGTACATATTTTGTCTAATTTAAACTCCCTAAAGCTAAATTATTCATTTTCAATAATTCAATCAATTTAAATCAATAACAATTTAATATTTCAACAGCAAATAATATTTCAATTTAAGCAATAAAAAATCCATTAAAAAAAAATTTTAAATCAAAAACGAAAAATAATTATCTGTGTAGCTGTGGCTCCCAATTTATTTGTAAATTATATTTTAACAAAAAAAAAATAATAATAAGCTTCTCAGCGCCCTGTAATGTTAAATATTAATAGAGGTTTGCTTAATTAATAATTAATTGTGTAATAATTCAGCAAATGACATGCAAACGACAATTAGTACAGCATAAAAAAGCATCAACCATTTATCAATTAATTCATAAAAATAATTTTTGTACTTAATTAAGCTCTTAATTGTTATCAATTAAAATAATATTTCTGTTATTTAGAATATTTTTATGAAAAAAAAAAAAAAAAACATCCAATATGACGCAATGCATTAATTATGTTTTTCTAATACTTCCTGACCTTTTCATCATGTAATTGGAGCAACAATTAACGACAAAAATATTTTAATTTTATAATAAAAACATAAAACAAAAAAAAACTTTAACTGGCTCAGCATGCTTATGAAAAAAAAAATTTGAATTTTTATTCCTATTCTTGTTAGGCTAAGCAAGTTTCAATTCTGTCTGCCAGTGTGCCTACCTGACTAAAGACATGTAACCAGCATATTTTCATTTATTTTTTTATTTTCATTTATTTTTTGGTAAAACCAGAGGGAAAATATAATCACACCAAAAACGCCATTAAGGAATTTTATCTTTTATGTTTGTGAGTCAAAAATAATAAAACAAAAATCCAGACAAAACATAAAGCAACAACGCAACGTGAAGAAAATACGTAGGCCTCTGCCACGATTTTCCCTATTTCTCTAGCAGTAGCGTTACGTCTTCTTTGTATTTCTTCGTTCTGTTTCTTTTTATCTCTTATAAGTTGATTGGTAATTGTGTTGAGCTGCTTTTATTATTACTTTAAAAAAAAAAATCTTTATGTATTTATTGCATTTTAGGGCTTGGCTGAGCCCTTGTATAAAACTTTTAAAGCCGTAACATGGCTTTATGCACGTACCATACGAAACATGCATTTCTTCTGTCTTATAGCATTGCTGAGAGTATTATTGGTGTTTGGTTATTTCTTTGTTATTACATTATAATCAAGGTAGGGAAACCTTTTCTACATTTTTTATAATATCTCCTCAAAACCGATGGAGTTTTCTACAGAACCAATCATTTTCTACAGGACTTTGTTAATTCATTATTGACAATTTCTTTTTTAATTTTAATTTTCTTAATAGTTTATATGAGTTAACACCTTTTATTATCTAACTGTACATAGTAAATTGCATTATAAAATACAAATGACGCCCATTTTTCTTATTTATTTTTATTTAAACGCTGATAAGGTAATAAAATTAAATAACGAAGGCGGCTCATATCTCATAAACGTGTTTAAATTTTATTTCATCAAAAAAAAATTAAAAAAAAATGATTACAACGATTAAAATTCTTCATATTTAGCTACCCGATTTAAACCAGTTTAGTTTAACACAAAATGAATAATTAATTTAAGTCAAATAATATTCCTATAAACAAAATCAAAAAATATTTGATTAGTTTATTCACATTCGATTTATATTCGCTGATTCTAAATCGACTGAGTTATAAAAAAAAAATCAAAACTAGTTTATCATATTATTTAAATTATGCTTCTTTATTAAATATTTTAGTGACGATTTATTAAAAAATTCCTTTTTTGTATAAAATATAAAATTAGCTTAATTCAGGTTTCATCTGTCATCATTATCAGCTCTAACCAGCACTAATATTTATGCATCGAAGTAACAATTATTCGTTATCTATCCAAAAAAAAAAACCCCTTGTAGAAAATATTCATTTGCCTAGTGAATAGGAAAAATTAACTACGCCAATGCTAACATAGCTGCAGGAATCCTGCATTATGATTTAACAAAGAATATTTTTGCCTGCTTTTTCCAATAAAAAAGGATAATTAAAAGATAAAAGGAATGCTATATGTTCAGCTAGTTTATGGTTAGAGGGGATCTTAGAGGATGTATTTACGGCTAAAAATAACACGCAGTTTGTGTTATTAAATATAGAAACAAAGAAGGGTAAAAAAAAAACGAAAATTATGTGACAAAAGTTCTAAAAAGGCTGTAATAAAACAAAAGCAAAAAAAAAAACTTTTTAAAATGATTTAAGTGCAGCATTAATGGAAATTTGTTTTATTTTCTCTTTAATTTTAATTAAATTAAGAAAGTACTGAGAATATTATAAAACGTTTATACAGATTTTTAATTTTAAACCAAAAAAAAAAAAAACATATTGCGTCATATTATGAAAAGGAAAAACGCAACGAAATTTATTTTCAACTCAAAGAAACGGAATAAAACCATGACGACTGTACTTAGGTTTTTTTTTGTTTTTTTTTTTTTTTTTTTGGTTATTTTTTCTGTTTTTCTTCTTTTATTGTAGCAAAAGTAAATAAGTTGGTTTTATTTACTTTAAAACAATTTATTTATCTTTAAGTCAGTTTGTCATCTAAGAAGACATTGAACTTTTTTTGTTCTTTGTACGTTACGAAGACAAAATTCATGAAAACTTTTACCTTTTAGATGTTCAACCAAAAATTATCCAACCAAAACTGTAATCATTTTTATTTTCTATTTTGTTTTTGTGTAATTAACCCATTAAATAGGTGACTTAAACCTTTTATACAAGCATTAACGTTTAAAGCTATAGCTATGGTAAAACATTTAAAAGAATGCGTTTTGTACAATTAAATGCTTATTTACAGAAAGAAAATTTAAAACTCCAAGTCAAAAAACGGCAAACAGTGTTAAAACTGGTTTAAAAAGTGACATAAAACCGTTATCAGTGTTCAAATAAGACGTCCACCTCCAAAAAAAATCTTTTGGATAATAAATAAATAAAACACAAAAAAGGTAAAAGCAACAATTATGTAGATCACGATTACGCCTGAAGGGAATTTGCCACTGTATTATTCTGTCAATTTAATTTTAAATTTTTATAAAAAAAAATAAAAAAGGCAAAAAAAAATCGAACTTATTTTTTGTGTTTGTTAAAAGTTCAAAGTGAGAAAATTAACCAAAGCGCAAATATAAAATTCCAGCGACGCGGACTTTGATTTAATTTCATTAAATTTCTTTGCTCTTAACAACAGCAAAACAATAACGTGGCAATCGCAGCATAACAAGTATTTATTTAAAGCAAAAACAGCATTCATTACATAAACATGAAGAGAATAAATATAAAAAAAAAATTAAAAAAGGCATTTGTAAGCAGCAATAACGACTTAAGGCACATTTATAACCGGTTTAAGT
Source organism: Ptychoptera albimana (assembly GCA_961205885.1). Taxonomy (NCBI): domain Eukaryota; kingdom Metazoa; phylum Arthropoda; class Insecta; order Diptera; family Ptychopteridae; genus Ptychoptera; species Ptychoptera albimana. The sequence continues at coordinate 22,310,589 of OY540803.1, forward strand.
CATTTTTTCTTTTCGTTTCTTAAAGTTTCATCTCTATTTGGCTTTAATTCTTTTTTTTCAGTTTTTTTTTTTTTATTTAAATAAATATTTCACTGAAAAATACCTCCTCAAACCCCTTTAACCTGACTTATTAATAGTTTTTCTCTTTCTTATTCTTTGTTTTGTTGATTTATCTTGATTTTTTTAAACTTAATTGCAACCATACTCATCGATAATTCATTTTTGTTTTCTTTTATAACTAATTCGGGTAACAGGGTGTTCGGAAATATTTAGTTAGGTAGCAAAATTAATGTATTTAATGAAAGTGCTGTCTAGCCAGATGGACAGGTAAAATTACTAAAATTGGTATTTTCAATGTCAAAAACGATCAATTTCTATACCAGATGTTAGTTGTCAGTTAAATAACTTGACTGTAGGGCATATGAAACATATATATGTATATCGGGAGGGAACTCTAATTTCTTTTTATATACAAAAACGTTTACTGTTTATGAATTTTTTTTTTTTTTCGATTTAATATGACTAAAATCGGTTGTAGCTTCGTTCATTATAAAAAATTTTTAAGTCAGCTTCAGGGCATCGACAGCTGTTCAAGGTTATAGCATAAATATTTTTGCATTAGCATAGCAATTGAAATAAGTTTTGAAAATTTTTAATCTAAAAAAACAAGCAAATAGAAAAAAATTAATTTAATCAAAATTTAAATTACTATAAATCAAATAAATTTATTTAATACAATCATTTTTTATTTGTTATTATAAAATTGACCTGTCACTTATTCAATTAAATAATTTAAAAGAATAATATAAACACCCTGTATAGACTTATTATTATCACGTTAATCGTATGCATGTTAATCAATTTCTTTACAGCGCTGAAACAAAAACTAAGAAACTTCATAATAAAAGTGTTAAATTCCTTAGCCGACTTAAAAGCAGAACGTTGTTCATTTATTTAACATGAACGGAATACGTCCATTTTCCTTTTCTTTACTTTTTTCTTAAATAAATACAAAAGATTTACTTAAATCAAAAAGGCAAACCTTTCACTTTCTCATTAAAAACAAAAATAAATTATTTTTACATTTTAACGTAGAATAAATTTAACTAAAATTCAAAATTTAAAATAATTACTCTAGCGTGGCCAGGGTTGGCCAGTTAATTTTTTTCTAAATCTAGCTATATACTCAATCAAAAAAAGTGTCTAATTTAGTTAATTTTATCATTATTTGCATTTCATTCTATTAGTTTGTAAACAATTTTCAATTTTGTTATTATTTAATATTTCTTTTGCTATTAAGTCACTTGTCTTAAGTGGTATTTTTATTATTTCTGATTATTGTTTAACAACAGTTGAAGCCACGTTCCTATTACGTTGTTTAATTTTGGACTAATGGACTCTTTTTTATTATAGGGATCTAGAAAGAAGAAAAAAAAACTTTGGTAACAATTAATTATTCAATTCAATCAATAATACAACAAAGAATCGTAACTTGTCAGAAAGAAATATTATTTTTGCAAAAATAAAATGAAAAAAAAAAAAAAGCAATAAAACATGACTTGCAATAAAATTTTAAATAAAAAGCACAACGAGAGAAAAATAAAACTTCGAATATCCAGGATAATGTGAAAGATGTTAAAAAATCGTAACGAAACGACCATTATTTGAAATATTTATTAATGTGATTGGCTATAGGTTTCTGTTGTTTATGAACTATTAATTTATTTTTATACTCGTTTTACCAATTAATATGTAATTTTTCACTCTTTTTTTTTATTATATTACATTTCGCATTTTACATAAAGAAAAAATTGAAATTTTATAATTATTAATGTAAAAAATGGTAACTATGGTTAATAAGTGCATTTGAATAATAAAATGAATTTAAAAATATTTGATCTTTGAACATAACCTTAATTAGTATGTTATTTTTTGCCATTTATTGCTTAACGTGAATTAATTATGAGAAAAATATTAATGCGTTTTTAACCTTTTATTAATAAATGTTAAGAAGAAACAACAAATTATAAGCAAATCATCTATTTAGATATTTATTTATCATAATTAACAGAGATCTTATATGATTTATTAATATTTGAATGACTTTATTCGTTTTTTTTTTTTTTTTGCAAGATAAATATTTTGTTATTGTTATTGTCAATCAAGAATACCAGTAGTGCAATTGGGACTTAATATATAGAGTCTAGTAACATTTTAACCGTTTGGTAATCAATCAAATTAATAGAAAAAAGCTAATACCTAATAGTTAAATTTATTTTTATTACTTCTATACCCTGGAAAACATAAAGATGGATCTGCATTTTAAAGTTCCATTAAATCTTCTAACCATGTAATGCAATAGTAGCCAAAGTCTACTCAGTCTTTAAAAGATACTTAAAGTCTTCAATGAAAATTAAAAATTTATTTTATTAATTAAATACAAAAAAGTTGCACGAAAGTCATGATTGTCGTGATCGTCATTGTTTGATGTTTATTAATTAATTGTTTATTATTAGCCATTCAAGTTTAATATGTTTAATTCATTTGTCTATTTATAAGGTTATGCATACGACTAAAAGCTTGTTTTGTATCAGTTAGCAAACATTACAAGAATTGTTGAAGATTACAATCAATAAATTACTTCGTTATTTTCAGTATTTTTAATATTCAATCGGCAACAATATACACGGATTTGGTGTTGAAAAGAACTCTATAGAACTGCTTACACCCCTGGACGGAACACCTACTTAATACGTAAACGTCCACTTATTGGAATAATAAAGAGACGAATAAAAAAAGCTTAAATATTTTTTCCGCTTTATATTATTATTATTATTCATTTTATTATTATCAACGGCAACAAATATGACTAAATTCAAGTCAAACCATATGTAATTTAGCTTAATTGATCTAATTTGTTTTGTACGACCAACTGTATGATGATTTTTTATGTAAATATAGTCACAGAAGCAACAACCGGTTCAATGAAAGAAAGAAAACAAAAAAATGTAGCAACATCTCCAACATGATAAATAAATAAATGTATCAACGTGATCTTGTTAAGTTTAATTAGCAAATTAATTAATTATTGTTTGTGCCGTTGTCTTGTTTTCTGATAATTAAATAAAAAAGCCACATCGTTTTGTTTTATTTCTTCTCTTATGTAAATTATGTATGTTCTAGGCGTTTTACAGTGACATGAGACGTGTTTTGTTTTTTAGTACTTTTATACTTTTAGTACACCTGAATATATAAAAATTGAAAAAAAATAAAAATTATTTAATGTAGATAAAAACGTAATTAACAAAGAACACAAAGAAATCACTAAACCATAATGTGTATACTAATCGTGACATTAGTCACTCACGATAATTTGTAGAATTTTTAATTTTTTTATTAATATTTTAATCGTTCAGAGAAACGATGTACGTATGGAATAAATTATCTGGTAATTATGAATCATTATGTAGGTAATTACATTTTTCTTGAAAGTTTCAAATCAAATAAATCTGCTAGTTCTTAAAGTTTTTAATTGTTTCTTTGGAATCTTATGAATTTTCTTAGAAATTGTTGATTATTTATAATGAAAGAATAATGTTCATGTTATCTATAATTAAATGCATTTGTGAATTGTTTGCATAGAGTAAACGTTGCTGTCAATAAATCAAAATTTAAATAACAAATTAGATTCAGAATAGATGTGTGAATTCAGGATTGTTTGTCATACAATTAATATTGTTAGTTAATAATATGGATTTGATAATTGATTAGATATTTGTGGAATACTAGTTTAAATATTTATACAAAAATCAATTATCAGTGTGACAATAGTGATTGATAGAACTACTTTCTTATTTTACCGATTTTTCTACATTTTTTCTATCTCCTCTTCTTCGTCAACTTTTATTTAGTGGATATAAGCTTACTATTTAAAGTCGTCATAAAACCACTTGTGTTATTTATAAATTAGTGGTGGACCAACAGTTTAAAGTTACAGTTCAGTCTGAGAACTTTTCATGACCTATCGTAGCAAATAATTATTTCTCTTTATCCCTTCTTTAGTCATTAATCTTATTGTTGCTCTAGTTACATTTCTGTTAATGGATCATATGATTTGATTAGAACTATAGAGATAAAGACAATTTAAAGGATTTTGTAAAATCAACGATTCTAAATTTTAGTTGAAATTACTATCGTATTAATGAAATACTTTGACCTGCCTTATCTGTGGTCATGATCATGTTAAAAATCTAAACCAACCGCAGCCTGTGTGTTTTACACAAATAATGATGTAAATTATTTATAAATAATGAAATTACATGTACTTTGATGTAAACTAAATATACGAAATAGACAGAACGCATGTTTATATACCGCCATACAAGCAAATAATTAAAATTATCACTTAGTTGCGAAAAAATTATAGGGAAAATCTTCAAATAAAAGCGAAACCGCAAAGTAAATAATTTGTGTGATTTTCACTAGTTCTAAATTTAGATAAATTAACTAAAGAATATAATCCAGCATTTAACAATAAATGTAAATAAAATCAATTTAAATCAGTTCATGACTTTGTTTAAAATTCAATCATTTGCATTTTATGGATTTTAACGGATTACTAATTGAAAAACATACAAATTAACCTTCGTTTGTAATTAAAAATTTTATTATTTCTAATTAACTATCAATTAGCTATTTAATTAATTAATTTTTATGTTAATCATTTATATTTTCAAGAAGGGAAAATTCTTTGCAATTAAAACATTTTTTTTTCTTCTATCAATTGATTGATAATTATTAATTATTCTCCTTAATTTTTAGTTTTTCTAAACAAGATTTCAAAGTTCAAAGTTTCTATTTTAATTGATTTAGTTTCCAAACCTACGTTATATATACACTCGCGGATAGAAATATTTCAGATAGAACTGTAAATAGTATATCAAATTGAAAGAAAATGTGTTATTATGACTTAAATATAATTTTCTCTTATAGAAAAAAAGATTGAAAAAATAAACACAGAACAAAATCAAAATAGGTTAAAACTTTACCACATATAAATCGTAATCATTTTATCAAAATTAATTTATTAAAAGAAAAAAAGCAATGATCTCCGCTTATAATATAATATCGCGCTATCAACTTAAAACTTTAGTTTAAGAAATAAAGTTCGGTGATATGTAGATCCAATACTGCATAACCCTGACACATGATATAAAGAAATAAATTATAAGGCCCTTACTGCTATCAATTAATAAGCAAACAATATGCCATAGCCACGCGTAAACAAAATTATTAAAGAGAAAAAAACATTTTTGGAGTCCACAACAAACAAAAACGCATCATGTATTTATGTAAATAAAATATCAACAACAACAACAACAACAACACAACAACAAAAAGCTTGTGATAAAATTTAAAAACCCAAAAAAAAAAAAAAAGTCTAATCACATTTTTTTTTAACTGTTTTGTATACTCGAAAAATCATTATGTGGTTTAAACAGTTTTTTTTTGGTTTATTTATTTTTGTCAACTTTATGACAAGTTTATTGACCGCCAAACCATCATTAAATTGAATTTTTAATTCACTTCAATTAAATTAAATTAAATTTTATTTTATTTTGTTATTTTCGTTGTTATTTTTGTTAATTTTTTTACATAACATAATCGAAACGTTTAGGTGTTTGCATAGGTGTTGGTTCTTCTTAGTTTTTTAATTTATTTAATTCGTATTTCGTAGGTGCTCAAACAATACAAAAATTTTGACATTAAATATTAAACATAAAACCGATAATAATTCCACGTTATGCATTTTATTTTAAATTAAAAAAGTAAATTAATTAATTTCATGGTTTTTGTACGGTTGTATATTTAATTGTTATTGTTATTTCGTTCGACGTTTGATTTATAATATGCATTTGGTGGTGCAATTCAAAGCATGCAGAAACAGTATTGGAAAATTAATGTAAATTTTCCAACTTAGGCAGAATGTAAAATAAACAAAATTTAAAAACCCTACATTGGTAATAAAAGTTCATCAACCGCAACTGACCTTACAAGTAATCTTCCGTCGTCTTATTTCAATTCTTTCTAGTTTTCCTCGTTTCATAAGCCAGCCTCTGCGGTTGCCAAGCATTTCAACAATAAATAATATAGAAAGAAGAACAACAAAAAATAAATGTGCATACCTGTGCTTAATAATAAATTCTGGTTTCGTTTTACACAATTTTTTCTTTCTTTCTTTCTTTCTTTTTTCTTTAAATTGTTTGCTGTAAGTAACAAAGGCGAAGCAAGAATACACTGTCGATGGTGCATGAATCAGTAGAATTTAATAAAACAACAACAAACAGAATCGATTTTAAACATTTCAATTCGTTTAGTTTAAAGAGGCGATTGGTTGATTAAAAAAGTTAAAATTTGAAATAAAAAACGAAGAAGAAGAAGAAGAAAAAATTTATTTATTTAAAATTTATTTAATAATATTTACATAATGGGAATTAAACCGTTAATATATAAATTAAAAGTTAAAATTAAAAGAAAAACATAAAATTAATCTGCATACGTTGTGACCAAGATTTTATTTCTTTTTCTTTTTTTTTTTTTTTTTTTTTTTTTGTATTTCTATGTCAAAGTGAAGATTTTTCATTAAGCTCGGGCATTTGGTGTTTTGAAGGAGTTGCGTTATGAATATTTGTTAGCTGCACTTTAGGTAGTTTTCATGCTTAAAAATAACTTTAAGACTCAATTAAGTCCTAAAGGTAAAATCAATTATAGAATGTTTCTACAGCAATTTAACTTTAAGGACTTATTAGTAATTAACGACTATCATAGAAGAAAAACATAATTTTTCATTAATATTTAAAAAAAAAAAATTATTTTATTTTTCATTCACTTCTAAAGTCTTCTAAATGGATTTTTAGGATCGTTTTTTTTTCTAATTTTCGTTTTTATAAAATTTTAACAACTATACAAATCAGACTTAATAATAATTTTTGCTTTTAAAAACTAATTTATTCGTTTTTATTTATTTTTAATTATTTAATTCAATATATATTGTTTAGAGTAAACTTAATTATTAATTGCTTAAACATATGCTTAAATGTAAATAATTTAGTAATGAAAATAAACAAAAGTTAAGTACATTTTTCTTTGATATATTGAAAATCGACGGTGTCCAAATTTTTGCGGTTTTGATCATCCTCACTTATGCTGTCATCATCATCGTCATTATTGCTCGCCTCATTCATTATTAAGTGTTTCTCTTCGGTAAATGTGACTTTTGGATTTTTAACCTCGTTTGCTAATTGTGATAGAAGTTCTCTGAACATGTACGGCTCCATGTTTTTCGCCAAATAATACATAAAGATCCAATCGGAGAAACGAAAATTAGCAACGACTGTTGACATGTCGGTTGGACTTAACCGGCCCGGACAAGCCATCGAAAATACAAAACCATTGAATTTTGGACTGTAAGCAAATAAATAAGCAACTTTATTGTAAATTCTAATGACCCACTTAAGACAGGCTTAACGCCAAGCATAATTATACTTTATAAAAAGAGACAAAGTAAAACTTACTTTTTATAGAAGCACAGGGTGATCAAACGCCAAAAAATCGCAATAAACGAGACGAACAATAAAATCAAGAACCAAAACCATAAAAATGTGTAAATTTTCTCATTGATTACATTCAATGCCATAACGCATAATGCGTCATGTTTTTGTATTGAACCGGACGGGCCGTACTTGTAAAAATTGCATTTGGTCACCTTCGGAAATATAACATCCAATGTATCCATGGTACCTGTGAAATCATCATGAATAAAATCATAACCAAGACGTAAAAATTGTCCACGCAAAAAACGATTTGTGATGAAAATTTGCAAAATTACATGGCAAAAGTTTAAAAATTCACAAAATATAAGACGGGTAGCCCAGTGTCGATTAGTGACGATATGTTGCAAAAATACTGTTCGAATTTGCTTAATCTGGAAAGAGGTTAATCAGTCTATTTGAAAAAAAAAAAAAAAAAAATAAAGACAAGTTACCCGTCCATCAACTGTTGTTTTGCACAGCAAACGTGCTTTTGGGTTAATTTCGATATCTTCACTTTTATTAAAATGTTTTGACAGCGATACCATTTGTAATCCATTGACAAGCAACTTTATTTTGCCACCTTTTAAGAAAAATAAATTTAATTTCTTTATTAGTACGATCAAATTGTATTTTTACACCCTTTGATATTTTAATTAAAAGATCAATACGATAAATTAAAATTAATTATTAAAATTAATATGTTGAAAACTGAATCCACTTAGCTTAAAGTAATATTTATTTTATAGCAAAAAAAAATTATAGTTTTTAAAGTAAACAAAATTAAAAGTAAATAAATGAATAAAAAACGAAAAGAAAAAACAACAAATAAATCAAGAAAATATCAATTTTAAATAAAAAATCACTTAATTTAACCTTGAATTATTCAACATATTATTTTATAATCATTTTAAAGTTGCGCGCGCATAGAAACAATCACAATTTACCCGTCCAAATGGTCTGACCATTTTAATATGTCGCACGTTTTTTATTTATTCTCCCATCATCAACATAATTCTTTCGTACACATTTCTATCTACATTGTTTTCTCCAAGAATATTTAATTTTTATTTCGCGTTTTGTTTTCTTAAACGTCTAACGTCTCGGTATTCTTTTGTTTTTTTTTTCATTTCTTTTTTTTTTTTTATTTATGCAAAAATCAAGTTAAGTCATGTTTGTCTTTAATAAAATAATAAAAATTATATTCCTTCGCTTTGCTATTCATTTTGTTGCGAATAAATTAACTTTTCAACATAATTCTTGCTCGTCGGTTTGTTCGCTCTTCAAAACGCATTTTTCCATATAAAAATAAAAACCTGTTTACAAACATATTTGCAAAGACTATATAAATACAAAAAGACACCGACTTTACCTTCCCATTTGCGCCAAAAACCATGCGGCAGATAAAACATTATTCCTTGTAAAAATAATACAAATGGTACCCATTGGTAGTAGCCATGATGTTTTACAGGATCCTCTTCATACATCGGACCCACACCAGGATGCGGAATGTTTCCACTTTGCAACATTGACTCATTCAAATGACGAATCTATGAAATACATGAATCATAATGAATAAATTATCAACGAAAAATTGAAAAAAAAAATGAAGAAGAAATTTTTAAAAGCGTCTTACGACTGTAAATGTGGTTGTAAAAAAGCAAAATGTATTGATAACATGTTCCGGGATACTACCGCCTGTTATACATCTAATATGCTCGCCAATATATTGTCTAACATGAAACAAAATAAAATTATGATAATGATAATAAAAATATAAAATCAATTGAAACAGTAAAAATGAATTCAGCATTCCATTGACACAGTTTTTTTTTTATTTAATTAAATTCAATTAAAAACCACTCAAATAAAATAATTTTACGATCATTTCTCAACTTAAAAACAACTTATTGCCTTATTAAAACGGAAATTCAACAAATTTCTTATAATAAAGTCATCGGAATTAGGTGTAAGCTTTGTATGAAAAGCCCAGGTAAAAAATAATTATTAACATTATTCAAAATTAAATTTAAAAACTATTTTTCTCATACAATTCATTGTATTTAGAAATTAATAAAAAGATTCATTAATTTAGGAATTATCGCTACTTTGGTATACAGTGTCACTTAAATAAGTCCAAAACTGATTAACTAGACTAAGATCAATAATGATTCACTTGTTTGTATTCTTTACATGACTTATTTTGATTACTTCATTAGAAAAACTTGCCTATAAAGCGGGTAAGTTTAATAATGAAAAAAAAAAAATGTTTTCTGTTAATTTACCTTGATGTAACCAAAATTGTACAAACTAAAAATATAATAAATGTTCCACGGTAATGAAATTTAAAGCATAAATTGTCAATTGATATCGTCCTCGATTGTAGTTTATATAAATGTGGTGATATTGAGGCGAATGTAGACAACATTGTTTTTTTTTTTTTTGTCGATTAAGGATTTATTACTTTATTATTAATTAAATTCTAGAAAAAAAAAACACTTTTCGTTAGATCACACAATAAAACATAATTTCTCTTTTCGAGAAACAAATATTTTTTTTTTTTTTTTTTAATAATAAAACAAAAATTGACGCGACACTTTGCACCGCAATTGAAAAATAATACTAAAAGAAATAAATAAAAATAAAAAAAAACTGTAATATACAGTATAATATTAATAAAAAGCGTGAAATATAAATAAAATAGCATGAGTTTTCCGCCTAATACAATTATACTTTATCAGAAATGTTTCTGATAAAAATTAAAAATTCTTTATCTTTAAAAAAATTAAAAAAAAAAAAAAAATTGAATTTTTATCATTTCAATGAATTAAATGACAAAACTCCTTCTAACACATTAACGGCATAGCGTTACAGTTGAAACAACACAACCTTATCATTTATTTTTGCCTAATTAATTATTATCGTGGAAATATAAAAAAAAAAAAACAAAAAAAAAAAAAAAACTTTAATTAAAATTTAAAAAGCTGAAAATTATTTTTTATTTTGCGCAAAAGAAAGTAAATTTACCTTTTTTTATTTTTTACTTAAATATAATTTATGGTTTAATGAATTCTATTTTGTTTGTGATAAAAACAAAAAAAATAAAATAAACAAAAATTATCTTGTGCGAATTTTATCTTTTGCAGGCATAACAGAGATTTTGTTTTTGTTTTTGTTTTTAATATTTTTATTACAAATTTTAGATATTTCGATTAATAATTAAATAAACAAATAATAAAACTGTTAAGCACAAAGTAATTACATTACATTTTCTATATATTTATATAATAATAATAATAATAATAAACATTATTTGATTTGTTGCTGACGTTGATACTAGACCTAGATCATCTTTAATTTTAAAAACAAAATTTACATTTCAGGTTAAACAAAGACTCGGTTTTTCCTCAACGCTAACTGTAAATGATGTACAACGTTATGCAATAAAATTGAAATATTGACAAAAATTTACTAGAATTCATTAAAATGCGTCAAGTTGGTTTTAATTACATTTTTAATTGAAACCAATAACTATGATTCATTAATTGTTTTTGAAAATTGTTTATTTTCAAGAAAAGAATAATTTGTGTTTGTATTCTGAAAGCAACTTCAGACAATATGCCTACTAATTCCAATTTAAATAATTTTTCTAATCCTAGAAGTAATTTACCCAGCATATTATAATTGCCGATCTCTTAAATTCATAATTCGCCATCGTGAGACATTTTTAAGAATAGTTTAAAAATATATTTAATGCGATGGAAATTTTTTCTAGGACAGTTCATCCCGGAACGATGCATTCTTTTATCGTTAAATATATTGTGAGATGGTAACGTAAAATTCAATAAAACCACTAGATCTCTTTAACATGAATGATATTATAGATGTACAGATTTATGTTTTGGCTTTCTGTCTAGACAAATCTTGTCTTTAAAGTTTGATAACCTGATTTCCTTCTTAATGTCATAGTTAAAAAATTTAATCTTCTTTGTAACATTTTATCCGTAAAATGTGATTGACAATTTATACCATCTAAGTCGACCAAACAAATAGTGTTGTTTTCTAAATTATTTACTCATTGAAGAATACAATTTTGGTATTTTAACTTTTCGTCCATAGACATTTTAAATTTTTGTTAGCATTGTTAATTATACGACGAGTTAAATAAATATTTTTGTTTTAATAAGCATTCCGAGCATCATCTATCTGTAACATGAATTTGACAACAAACCTGAAAATCGTCAGTTAGTTTTCTATTCAAAACTAGACAGGAAAACTGAATGAAACATGATGTGTGAACGGCCTGTAATAGTGTTTAGTTTTCCTATAATTATAAAAGTCGGAAAACGTAGGAAATAAAAAAAGTTAATCTAAAACAACTATGTAACACCTTAATAGGGTTCAATGACGTTATTCTAGAGCGAACGTAAGAAAACAGAAAAATTAAATCATAAAACCAACTTAGCTTAAGATAAAAATACAAAAAAAAAAAATTGATTTATTACAGCAAATAAGAACAGGTAAAATATTGTGACGTCTACACCGTATAAAAATTGTGATTACAGCCAAAACTGAAGTCAAGTAATGATAAAGCAAATGTATGTCATCACATTAATGATGAATTTTATTTATTTTTTTTTTTGTTTTCTAGTTTTTTTAACTGCATTAAAATTTATGTCTTTTATATTTTTGTTTTTCGTTTATCTTATCTTCAATTAATTTTTTTATAATTAAATAACCTTTTTTTTTTTTTTGTGTAGAAAAATGTAAATACTAATTAAAAACTTCAGTCACATCAAGGCATTATTTTTTTTTTTTTTATTGTTTGATTAATTTCATTTATTTTACATTTTTTATTTTGTTCAAGATTTTTATCATAGAATTTCTTTAAGTTATAAACATATTATTGTTGCCTTTTTGGTTCATTTCTTTTATTAGTCAATCAATAAACAAGTCTTTCGATAAGTAATTTCACTTGTAATCGATATCTTTCTCTGGTAATATTGTAAATAACGTGATATTACATCAACAGGTAAATATTTCAATGATTCAATTTTAAGTAGGTTAAATTATGTTAAGTAATCAACAGCAGATTCTATTAATTTAATTTTGATTTAAAATTAAAAAAAAAGAAAATTCAAAAGTGTTTTATCCTAGAAAAACACTTGAATTTTAGCTCTATAAGTTCTTATGTTTAAAGGACAAATTTCTATTTCTACTAACTATATTATAACAAAAAAAAAACTCAAAGCCATTAAAAGCTTCAAATTTTTTTTTATTAATTTAGCAAATTTATTTTATTATTATTTATTTAACAGGGAAATTAAATATAGAAAATATTTATCAATCAATGATTAATTATAATTCTCTTTATATACACAAACAAACAAATAAACAAACAAACAAACAATCAAACATACAAAAAAAAAACTGAAGAATTTATAGAGACGTGATAAAAGTCAGATTCTTTAAAGTGTTTCTTTCCTGCCTTTAATTATTGGTTGTTTATGTTTCTATTATTACGATATATAAAACAAATATATTGTTTATCTTTTATAATAAAGAATAATCGTTGAAAATTTGTGATCTGAATGTCACATTCGCGTGCAAATATTGTTATCATAATTGGTTTTTAGGAGAGTTTTTAATTAAAATAATTTTTGTGTTTTTTTTTTTTTTTTTTTTTTATCAAAAATGTGCGTCGAAAGCTGTAAAATATACCCTAAAATAAAATAAAAATTTATTACCTTTTTTAAAATATATATTTTTAATTAAACAATATACAATGTAACGTTGAATCAACGCTGAAACCAAGTAAATTTCATGCGTGTACAATTAGAAGGGCAATTTAATATTAACAATTATTATAGTAACGACAATAATAATAATAAAAATAATAATCACAAAATAAAATGATAAAGAAATATATTGTAATTTATTTATATATTTACCTTTTTTAATTATATATATATTTATTAAAAGGTAATCAATCAACAATTAAGTTTCTTTTATTTAATTATTTACTTCATTTATTATATTTATAATTATTATGTAATTTATGATCTGTTTATATATTAATTTAGAGCAAACTTAAGTTTTATACAATTTTTGTTTTTTTTTTTACAAATGAAACAATTATTAATACATATTTACTTAAATTAATTAAAACAAAAAATGTAAAACTAGAGGTGTGGCGTGACGATGAAAGTTTATTACTTGAATTCTATAAAGTAAAGTTAAGTTAAGTAAGAAAGAGGGTAACTAGTAAATAAATAAAACTTTGCTAGTGTTAGCAAAAGAAAATTTATAAATGCTAGATGACTGCACAGTGGATTCTGACACGTTTATATAACTTTAAGCTAGGTGTTAATAGTACATACACAATGTAAAAATGTTGAAACATTGTTGGCCTTCTTAAATTTAAAGTGACTAAGCTCACTATTTAAAGTCCTACTATTATAATACTTGCTTTAGTTCGAAATTAAGCCTAGACCTACAGTAAAATGTTCCATCTGAAAAGCATATGATAGTGAGTGAGTTTTTATTAATTTCCAGTCCTTTTTACCTTGTTTATGACAAAAGTCAATTTGGGATTTGATTTAATGGATTTGTAGAGGTTGGTTATAAAGGTTTGGATGTTAAATTTGGAAGATTTCATTCGCGACATTTATAAAAAAAAATTAATTGCATTTTCCGGAACATTTATATGTAGTACAGTGCGTCCCTAGTACAGCCTGTTTCCTATCTTGTATAGTTTTAATGAGCTCTTCGACACAGCTCCACAAACATGGCAACAATATTTTGAGTTTAATTCTACCTAAAAACTAATTAACAAAATCAAATAAACGAATTTAATCAGCAAAGTTCAATAAAAAAATTATTTTTTCCAATTAAAATAATAAAGAAACAAAAAATACAATTTTTCTTACGCAATTCCATTAAAAATTAATAATAAAAAACACAAAACATTTTTTTTTTCTTTTTTCTTTTTTTAATCAATAAGTAATAATAATTCAATAAAAAATATAAATATAAATAATAATAATAATAATAAACCACAATTAATTCCATATAATAACAATTTTTTTTTTTTTACACGAATTTTAAATAATAATAAAATTAATTTACAGAATAGAAGAAATTACCCATTAATTCACATTATGCATATATAAAAATAAATGGAAATAAAATTAAACAAAAAAAAAACCGATAAACCGAAAACCATATATTTTTATTTAATTATTTATTTTACAGTGGAAATTTGTAGTAAAAAAAAACAAAGAAAAAGTTAATTGAATAAAAACCACCGCATGTGGTACTTGTTATTGATGTTGCTGGATTTTTTTTTTGTTCTCCAACAAAGCTGCTAATAATCTGCTAATTTTTAAAATTTCATTAACGATGCTACAGCATTTCATGAAGTTATTTATTTTTTTTTTGTTTTTAATACAAAAATGTTGATAAGCTACGCTACTAACAGCACAAGAAGCAGCAACGCAAGGTGAGCAACCTCTGCTGCGTAATATAAGGCATTAAATTTTTAATTTTTTAATGTTATTAAATTAACAAACATGTGGGCAACACATTGTGTTTATTTATTATTAATTCTTCACTTTTTTCTTAGTTTCTTAGTTATATTCTTTTAAAGTAAACTCACTTTATTTAATTGTTTTCTAGAGTAATCTGGAGGAAGATGCAGTTTAATAAAACAAAAAAAAAACCCAAAATCAACGAATAATATAATTGTTGGCTCTGTTGCTATTAAATTAATTATTTTCTGTTTTTTTTTTTTTTTGTAAAATTAAAAGTAAATTAATTAAAATGAAAAGTAAAAATGAGTGTGTGTCTGGCATCTAAAAAGCTTTAAATTGATTTCTACAGAACTTTAATCGGTTTGATGAGGATTATACAAAAAAATAGAAATAAAATACAAGAAAATAATATTTAATGATAGTGAATATTTAAAAATGATCTTCGAGCTGTGTCCAATCTGCAAGAATCTGAAGAATTTACTGAGAAATGTTACAGAACAATGCGGATTCGGTATTTCAAATTATTCCACTGTGTATTGAGGACACTACCAAGATACTGATATTTACAAAAATTCTTTTTTTCACAGATTTTAATTATTTAAATATAATTGATAAAAATACTGCGTGAAACCACTGCAAATTGATAAAAAAAAAAAAATTAATTTAATTAATACAATATTATATTACAAATATAATCAATTGTTTCTAATCAAATTTCTATTGTGTCGCTTTAATATTTGTTATTTTTAATCTCTTATCCGATATTGTCTTTATCTTTTCAATTATTCTATATTTTTTTTTTTTTTTTGTTTAATATACTTAATTAATTGCTAATTAGACTTTAATATATTTGATAAGACAGATTATGGGAAAATTTATGTCGGTTTTTAACTCATTCAAGTACTATCATGCTCGTAGAATGTGAGCTGTCAGCCACTAATTTTTTGATTTTTTAATTTAAAAATTTAAATTATCTACAAATTTCATCGTAAAATCTATTCTCGACTTACGGCTGTAATTGGTGTTATGGTTGTTAGCATCTTAGATAAGATTCTCTGGAATTATACTTATTTTGTGTTGTGAATGTTAAGGAATTTTACCTTTGTTATGTTTTTCGGATTAACACGAAAAATGGGATTTATCTTAAATATTAAGATTCAAATGACCCATTTCAAATATTTTAAAGTTGTTATTTAATAAAAAAAAATCTTCTACAGCTACTTTAAAATAAGTTCATTTAAAAGTTCTTGTGGTGGTTAATTTATAAAATCCTACTGACAATCATTTGTAAAACAAAGCATGATTGAATGTAATTTAAAACACATTTTCAACAGTACACTTGTAAAAATCGTATTATTAATTAAATAAGAATTATTGTCTACTAATTACCTTAATTTATATTGAAAGCGTTGATAAAAAAACTTTCTAAAATAATCGGTTTAAAAATTAAATAAGCAAAATAAGTAATAATAAAACTAAAAAAAAAAAATATTTTAATTAAAATCACCCTGCACATGACATTCAAAAATTATTATTATTATTATTATTATTATTATTATTATTATTAGTAATATTATTCATTATTTATTATTATTAATATTAATATCGGATGCAAGTTGATTTATTTAAATTACTATAAAATCCCCATTTACTTTGGGTACTTTGTTACCAACTTTGTCACAAATTACGCAATGTTTAATGGGAAGTAAAATTAAATAAAATATCCAACAACAAAGTATCATTATGAAATGAATGAATAAATAACATTATTAATCGATATAAATCAAAAACAAAACACTTTAAAAATTGACTTAATTACTTTAAGTAATAATAATAAATAAATAAAAAAAAAATTGATTATTAGATGAATATGAAATTTTTGTTTCTCCACAATTAGATAACAAAAAAAATAAAATCGTTACTTTGCTTTATACTAAGGACCACAATAAGAATTATTTTCAAATGTTATAAATTAAAGATAAATAAATATTTAAACCATATGTGGCTATTAAGTAATTAAAATAAATTTATTGTACATATTAAATTTCAATGTTAAGGCTGTGTGTGAAGTGTGAGTTTGTAGTCTGGCATGAGTTTTGTTTTTATTATGATAAATTTTTGTGTCTCAAGTATTATTATTTATGCATATTTTACGAGTGTTGACTATGATATGTTTTCTAAAAAGCAAAGAAACAAACCAAAATTTACGGAATTAATGGAAAGCAAGAAGGATCTCAATGCCGTTACCTTTTTCTCCTCAACCTTGCCGCTTATACAATTTATGTCCAACAGAAATTATTTTATTTTATAATACTGTGTAAAAAAAAAACTTTCATTCATGTTTTGTTTGTAAGAAATACGCTTTAGAATCGAAGTCACGTATCAAAAAGCTGTCTTAACTCTATGACCTAATATTAAGTTTCCCACATTAATTATGATTTTGTTTATCCAATTTTCAGAACTATTTTGATGAAAGCAAACTTCGAAAAATATATATAAACCAGGACTGAAAGTTTAAAACAGTTTGTTAAAAACACGTATATTTTTAAATATGTTTTAAACGTATTAAAAGCATTTATAATAAAAATTATCCAGATATTTTATAACCGCAAAAAACATAAAAAAAGACATTTTTCTACTTAACATGCAACTCCACTTAATCGAATATTGTAAATCTGACGTAATAATTGACAAAATCAATTAACAAAAACAGTGTATCTAATATGATATTACATCGTTTTTATGGAACTTTCATAGAATAATAATTAGTATCATGCGTTAATGAGCTTGTTTAAAACATTGAAAGCATGGAAAACAATAAAAACATTATGTTTTGCCAGCCCTGATATAAACTAAACATGAAAACTTAAAGCTAAGACAATAGTGATGCTGTAAAAGCTTAAAATCTTTATACAGCAGTAAAACTATCCGCATAATCATCGCTAACAAAATGCACTACAATCTGACGCAACCTAACTAAAGGCATAATCAAAAATTATAAATAAAAAATGTTTAGTAAGTAGTTTAAGTGAAAATTGTTCGTTTATTTAATTTTTAATTAATAAATAAAATACATTTTTTAATCAAAGTGTAACATAATCAGTTTGATTGTCTTTGATCGGTAATTGTCAGCGGTTTTTTTATTTTTTTTATTGTCTATTTTTTTTTTTTTTTTTGTTTAAATAAAAACATAAATTAATAAAATTGAAACAACGAATTATTATTATATATATTTTTTTTTAATTACAAAAATAAAATTATCATAATATGAAATTAACGAAATGAAAAAAAAAACGAAAAAAAATTTTTGATAACATTTGTAAGGCAAACGTTGACTGAGCAACTTATCTCTTTATGAAAAAAAAAATAATTATTATTATTATGCCGCGAGTTATGGGTCCTAAAAAACATTTTTTTTTATTATTTGTTTATTTTTACAGCTCTTGTCCTATGGTAAATACTGGCGCAGACATTTTTATTTTTATTATTTTTTTTTTTTTTAATCGAGAAAACATAAAATAAACAAAAAATTGTTTTTATTTATTTAATTCTTTTTTATTATTATTATTATTATTATTATTATTATTATTATTATTATTATTATTATTATTATTATTTAGTGTTATTTTGTCGAAAGAGCTTGTAAACATAAGTTGAAATTTTATTTATTTGAAAACGTCTCACATATTTTCTGGTGGTTGCTGTAGCTGTTGCTGTGTCAGCCCCAGACAGTTCTTAAACATAAACAAACAGAAAAAAAAAAAAAACTTAATTTTGGATTATCATTATGGTTATCCTTTTTGATATGAATAAATAAAATGAAAAAAGAAAGACAAAAAATCAAAATAAATATAAGAAACTTTTTTTTATTCTTATATTTCCCAAAAAATGTCATCGCACGTCATCTTGGAATAATGAAATGTCAAACAATCACTGGTTTAACCAATTATAAAAATAAAAAACTTACATTTCACTGTTGATAAAATCTATTTCTCATTAATATTATTAACAAACAAAAAATATTATTAAATAAATAACATAATTAATACTAACCCCGTAAAAATGGTGATTGAAATTAATTTTCGTATCTTTTATTGCATTGGAATCCTTCTCCTGTCTTTTCTCCTCTTTATTGTACTGAATAAAATTTTCTCATTTTTCTTTGCATTTGTTTTGAATGCTTCCAAAGTTATTTCATTTGATCATAAACGAAACAAAGAGATAATATTTTTACAGGTAAAAACAGGAATTTTTAAGGACTTTACAATTTCTTAGTCCTTTTTATGTAAAAAAAGAAAAAAAATCACATAGCCTTTGAACAGCAGGAGTTGTTTAATATTACTGCATTAGTGCGAATGTTTAATTCTCTCCCGAAAACTAATCGTGTTGAGGGGAGAAATAATGCAACTTGAAAATATGTTAAGTGTGCAGCTGCGCATGTATGCTAAGTTAACAACTAGACAGGATATTTAAAGCAACAACAATATTAACTAAAAACAACAACGCGATAAAGTGTGA
The DNA here is from genome assembly GCA_961205885.1 of Ptychoptera albimana. Taxonomy (NCBI): domain Eukaryota; kingdom Metazoa; phylum Arthropoda; class Insecta; order Diptera; family Ptychopteridae; genus Ptychoptera; species Ptychoptera albimana. Next base: position 22,330,228 of record OY540803.1, read on the forward strand.
AAACAAATTCATTAAACAAAAACTAAGCGCCACGACTTAAAAAATAATTAATTAAAGAATAAAAATACTATGATTACGGTAATTAACAATCAAATTATCATTTATACGTCATATTGTCATTGGTTTCTGAGCCTTTTTTTTTGTTTTTGTTTTTTTTTTTTTTTTAATTTAACAAAACTAGCAATAAACGCTGCTGTTATTATTAATTATTGTGTTTTGATTAATTAAAATCATTTATTTTGTTTGCTTAAAATATAAACGTAAAAAGGCACAAAGCACCTAAGCCATCATACATTTTAATCAAAAAAAAAATAAAATAAAAAAAACCGTGAAAAAGTTTTTTTTTTGTTAAATTTCCTGATAATATTCAAAAGAGCGAAAGAGATTCAAATATATCGTTTACCCCCACTTAGGTTTCTCTCTTCTTTTTTTTTTCATTAATATTAAACAAACAATCAAAAAATGTTTCACTGAGTAACTGAGTAGCAAATTGAGTAAAAAGAGGGTAAATGGATATGAAAAGAAAAAAAACGGTGTACAATGGCCCCCCACTCTATTATGAAGATTTAATGCTTTCAATTTGACAGTCAAGAATTGTGGTCCGTTTCGATCACATCGGTTTTAGTAATAAGAAACGAATTATTGTTTATAATTTATTTTCTGTTTTTTTTCTTTTTTTTTCTTGTTTTTTTAAACAAAAAAAAAGGAAAATTAAAATCACCCTGAAATAAAATAAAAGGGGGTCAAATTTTGTGTGTCCTGTGAGTGCGTTGCATTTGTTATAAAAATATTTATGTGGCTTTAATTTTCGAAGCAGGTAGAAATTCAAAAGTTATTTAAAATTGTACATCGACGTTAATTAATTTTTTTTTTTTATAATTTTTGGTGTGCTGTGCTGTGTTTGGTGATTGTTTTTTGTTTAGTTTTTAATTATTAGAAATAAACTAACTACTAAATAAAGGAATATAAGGAAACGGAAAGACTGAACATAAGAATAATACAAAATGTTTGATGTATTCGGTTCCGTTAAGGGACTGCTCAAACTCGACTCAGTATGCATCGACAACAACATATTTCGTCTTCATTACAAGGCGACGGTTATTATTCTAATTGCATTTTCATTGCTTGTGACATCGCGTCAATATATCGGTGATCCGATAGATTGTATTGTAGACGAAATCCCATTAAATGTAATGGACACATACTGCTGGATATACTCTACGTTTACGATACCGAATCGTATGACAGGAATAGCTGGCAAGGACATGGTACAGCCAGGTGTTTCTAGCCATGTGGACGGTGAAGATCAAGTTAAATATCACAAATATTATCAGTGGGTTTGTTTTGTGCTGTTCTTCCAAGCAATTTTGTTCTACATCCCACGTTACTTGTGGAAGACGTGGGAGGGCGGTCGCATTAAGATGCTTGTCCTAGATCTCAACTGTCCAGTTCTCGATGAGGAATTAAAGAAAGACCGGAAAACAATTTTGGTCAGTTATTTAAGGGAAAATATGAAGCGACACAATTTTTACGCTTTTCGCTTCTTTATATGCGAAGCGTTAAATTTTATTAACGTCATTGGTCAGATCTACTTTGTGGACTTTTTCTTGGATGGGGAGTTTTCGACGTACGGCAGTGACGTTGTTCGTTTTACAGAAATGGAACCAGAAGAACGTATTGATCCAATGGCTAGAGTTTTTCCCAAAGTCACTAAATGTACATTCCACAAATACGGTCCTTCCGGCAGCGTTCAGAAGTTCGACGGATTATGTGTCTTGCCATTGAACATTGTCAACGAAAAGATTTACGTCTTCCTCTGGTTCTGGTTCATCATCCTTTCAATTTTATCTGGCATCTCGTTAATTTATCGTGCAATCGTCGTACTTTATCCAAAGTGCAGACTATACCTTTTACGTGCCCGCTCACATCATTCATCGCTAGATGACATCAAATGCATAAGCGATCAGTGCCAAATTGGCGATTGGTTTGTATTATATCAGTTAGGTAAAAACATCGACCCATTGATTTACAAGGAGATCGTTGAAGAGTTAGCTAGTGGCAAATTAGATGTCTCAACCACAAACCTAAAGCAGCAATCTGTTTAACACGAAACTTTTTGTTTTCAACAATAAGTAAATATTAACAAAATAATTATAAAAAGAGGAAAGAAATTAAACAAAATTAAAACGATTATTAAAAAATTTATTATTATTATAATTATTTCCAATGTAAAAAAATCATAATTTTCGAATCGGTACAAAAATAAGACGAAAAATTAATTAAATTAAGTTAAGCAAAAAAAAAAAAATAATAAGAAAAATATTTGTATTATTGCTATTTAGAAATATTTGGTCAACCCTGTGCAATGTGTCATTATAATTTTGTTCATGGCTGTCAATGTTTTGTTTTGTTTGTGTTTAAGCGTAAAAAAAAGTGCATCAATCCTACTTCACCAACCCAACCATAGATAAAGTTACAACTACAACGACATCATATGAGCATTTAAAATGCGTGCTCACGACGCCATTGTTAATTATTTGTAAAATCACACACGCAAACGCATTTGCATATACATTTTTAAATCTACGCACACATTTAATCAGAGAAACATTAAATGAATGCAAAGCGTGTGAAAATAATATTTGGATTTGTTTTTAAAAGCAATAATTTTAGGAGAAATGTTCAAATGTGATCTAGTACAATTCTGACTTAGCTAAAGCCAGCATAAAATTATGTGCGACAGAAAAGAACAGAATACTTAGGGTGGGAGAGATTTCCATTTTAAACAAACTTAAAGCACGGTTGCCAAATTTATTTATAGAATTTAAAAAAAAAACATATTTTTCGCGAGTAATTAGTTTTTTTTAGTTTTTTAAACCACCAATAACAATAGCATAGGATTTAACCTTGAATAAAAAGCGAAAAAGAAAATACGTCATAAAAGTATACTATACGAAATTTACGTCACTTAACGAATCATCAATACGCAAACAATAAGTTATCGTAAATTATTCGCGATTAAAAATAAAAAGGCAACCTGACGTTTACAAATAAATTTAATTAAATGACACATAATTGGAAGCATAAAATGACATGCAAAACAGTAACAGTAACAACAACAACAACCACAACGACAAAAGCAACAGAAAAACAGATAAATTTTTGTAATGACTTAACTCTATTTCATCATCAAAAATGTGGCCATTGACACACTGCATTCTTATAATTCGTTATTAATTTATGTCAGTGTTTGTCGGTTTTTTTTTTTAGTTACTTTATTTAATTTTCTTTTTTTGCTTTGCTTTGTTTATTGAATTATTTGAATGTCAAAAAATTGCAAACAAATAATAAATTTTGGTTTTGTGTTTGTTATTTTCAATTTTTAATTCAATAAATATATTTTTTTGTTAATTAATTATGATTATGATTATAAAAAATAGTTGAATGAAAAGAAAGAAAACAAAAATATTATAAAAGGCAACCATTTTGTTTGTTTTGAATTTTAACGCATGCTCAGTTGGAAAATGATATAATAAACAAACCACCTGTTATGGTTGTGTTTTTGTTGTTGTTATTATTATTATTATTTTTTTTTTCTTTTTATTATTATTATTATTACAATTCTTGCTGGCTTCTGTAGTACATTCCACTTTAAATTTAGTGTATTAAAGAATAAAAAATCATTTCCTGCCATAATTCTAGAATACTTTATTCACTTCTACATCTTTTTTCCCTAGTTATTTATGACGTTCATTTAATTTCTTTGTGGTTTTTTGGTTTCTAATTTATGAAAAAAAATATTTTTAAATGAGTTTTTTAAGGTTAAATGAATCATATGTCGCTGCTTTTTCGCACACATTATTACCAATTAGCGAAATAATTATTAAAAAAATTGTGACAGATATTTTATAGAAAAATAATTAAAAGAAGGAAAACAAAGCAATGTGATTCACATTGTGATTTTTATTTTAAAGAATAATAATATTATTACCGGATATTACGATAACGACAAAATGATTATTTAATTAAATTAAAAATAAGAAATAGCTAAAATACCATTGAATAACCAAATGTCGAACAAACGAAACTGAATCGTAGTAACAAAAAACAGAGATATGTGGTTTTAGAAAAATTCTAATGATTATTGATCAGCTAGAATTATTCTTAGCTGCGGCTAGGTAGCAAACAATAATAAAATTTATAGCCGTTTAATAAAAAATCATTTGTAGTATCTTTCCTAAGTAACGACAAACATTACGATGGTTCAAGTCACAGGAATCAGAGGTATCGCAAGATAAAAAATAAAAAAAAACCTTAAAAATCAATTTAATCGCCACCATTTATTGTTTAATTTAATTAATTTTTCATTAATTTTTACGCTATTTTTCATATATTTAAGACAATCAAAATTAATTACAAGTTTGTGTTCTACTTATAATTACATTTCTTCGCTTTTTTTTTTAATAATCAATCATCTGTCATCTCCATTTTATATGTTTTTTTTATAATTATAATTATTATTATTATTATTAGAATAAAAATTATTATTAATATTTAAAAACTGAGAAAGAAAATAAAATAAAAAACACATTCTATATGAACAAAATTTTAAGATAAAAATGATAAGAAAAAAGCATGAAAAAACACTAAAAAAAAAAAACAAAAAAAAATGAATAATAAATAATTAATTTTAAGAGTTGTGATCAATTTTATTATTTTTTTGTTTTATTTTTTATTATTATTTTTTTTTTTTTTTAATAATTAATTAGTATTAGTTGTTTAAGCAAAAAATAAATAAATAAATAAACAAAGAAAATTATTTTTCTTTTTGAATTTTCAGTTGTAAACAAAAAAAATTATGGAATTTATAATTTTCGCACAATTTTCCATTGTATCGGAATGTGCAACAACAATTCCTTTATAACAAAAAAAAAAAAAAAAAAAAAACATGAAAAGACTTTAAAAAGTGCCTTAGAAATGGATTTAAATTCCTTCTTTTTTTTAAAATAATTTTTTGTTTAATTTTTACTATCGTTAATAAAATAATTTTTAAATTCCTTTGCGCATGCGTTATTTGCTTAAATTTTTCATTCATACATTTCTTATATTTAATTTCCATTTTTTACACATATTTGATTGATTATATTAATAATTAATACAGATAAAAAAAAATAAATTTAAGAATTGTGTTGCATCATGTTAGTCTCAGCAATAAGCTTACTGATTAAATTAATTAAAGAAAAATTAAAATGACGGTTAGAAAAAACAAAAAAAAAAAAAAAATTGGCGCTTTTTAAAATACAAAAACAAATTCTTTTATTTTTTTTTACTAACAACAAGCAATGAATTCTCATTCCATAAGCATTTTTAATATAGAAAAAAAAAAAAAAAACTTTTATTATTATATAATTAATTATTTTTCAATTAATTATTAATTTAGAAAGAAACAAAAAAAGAAAGAAAATTAAGCATTTTAAATTATTTTAATAAGTAAAAAAGAGAAAGAATGAAAAAAAAGTTTTTATTATTTTTTTTTTTGTTTATGATTAGACTTTTAATATGTAATGAAATGAATTTATAACAATTAATTAAAATAAACATTGAAAATAATAATAAATAAAGAAAAAGAAAAATCATAAATTTGAATTATATACATATATAAAAATATAATTGAATTTTTTTTAATTAACTAAGAAGAAGGAAAAGAAAAACTATTTTTAATAAGCTATTAATAAATTTATAAACAAAAAAAAAAAAAAAAAGAAAGAGAGAAAAAATAATTAATTAAATGAATAAAAATTATAATTAAAATTTAATGTTTTCTTTGTTTTATTGACAATTAATTAATTTAAATAATAAAATTAAAAAATAAAGTAATTAAAAAAAAAAATCGAATTGTTTTTTATTTGTCGATAATTCTATTCTTTCAGAGTGTAATTTACGCCAAATTTATAAGTTGAGGGTAAATCTGATGGATTCTTATCTTAAAGATATTTAGGGACTGGCAATTTGCATGTCAACCCCGGTGAGCTGTTATTAAATCAGCAACCGGTTCGTCGTTTATCCATCATCATACAAGAAAGTACAGGCAAGTTTAAAATAAAAGTTCTTTTTTTTTCAGAATTAAAATTTATTTAGGAATAACTCTTTGAGTGATGAATTATTTCCTGGACGAAAAAAAAAACATGTTTTTGGCAACCCTGGTGAAAGGTAATGATCTTTTTTCGTAATAATAACACGTCGAATTCTATGTAATTTAAAAGCTTCGGCAACTTTACCGCAAAGTAAAAATATGGGAAAAAACGCTGAATTAGTGTAACAATTATCTACAGTTTTTCGTTCTTATCCTTGAAAGTTCTGTGTTTTAAGAAGTTACGTCCAATCATCACACTTGGCAAAGGCACAGAAAAGTACTGTGCTACTCTGATAACCGTTAGACGCGTACGTCACCAATCACTCATATATATCGCTGGTAAAGCTATAATTAGTAGTCATAAACCTCACAATAAAGCTCAAACCAGCAATATAAATTTACTTTCGCATTAGATAAGCCAGCTACTTGTTTCTTGTTTATTTCTAAAAATTATCAACCTGAAAGTAAACTAATACAAAATTATGTAAACACAGAAATAAGGATAAGTCTTACTTAAGTCACATTAATTTTATTTTTAGAAAAATTTCTACAGAATGAATCACTTTTTTTTTTTTTTCAACAAATATCATTTCTTTGTAATTGGATTTATAAAAGGTAGTGTCGTTAACTTTATTAATCGGTTATATAGAATAAAAGCTGGATATATCGCGTATGTTTATGCTTTGTTTCACATAACGTGAACTTCTGTTTCATTGTTGAACAACAATAATAAATCCACATAGTGGTACCAATTCCTATTTAACTTCCACCCATATAATTACTCTGTGTTCATACATTTTCCTTAAACAGTACAGTCAATAAAAACACAAAAATCTTTTCCGTTTTTATTAAGATTAGATAAAGAAAAGCATTGAAAACACATTTTGTTTCATTTTTATATAAAAATTTAATTAATTAATAAAAAAAATATGTGTGTGCGATATTTTGGTTGGCTTTTTTTTCCACCTAATTATTATCTTGTTAGCAAATGTGTTAATTGTTTTGTTGTCACGTTTTTTAATTAAATTAAATTTATAACAGAATTCTCTTCTTCTTCTTCTTTTTAGTATAATTTTTGTTTTTCTTTTCATTATTTAATCTTTGTTTCTATATAGAGAAAATATTTTTATTTCAACATAAATAAGCGTAATTTAATATCGTAATAACAATTATATATAAATTATTATTATTATTATTATTATAAATGTTTATTTAATTAAATAAATTTATTAATAATAATTTTGTTTTCTTTCGTTTTTAATTAAGAATTTGACTTAATTATGTATTCTGTTTTTATTTTTTGTTTGTGCTTAATTTGCAGAATTACAGGTGACATATAGATAAGAATAAATATATAAAAACAAATTAATTAATTTGTTACAAAGTAAGCGACGGAAGTAGTAAATTGGCCAGTTGTTAATGGATTAAAAAAATGACATGGTGTGGCTATGATAAATTAAATGTGCAAGTTGCAAAGGATAAATACAGAAGCTTATCTCGTCTGATTTATTTATTTTCTTATACCGTCTTGAAACTTTGTTATTAAACTAGTTTGGGTATAAAATTAGTTTAGTTGCTTACAGTCACCATCAGCACATACATTCAGAAAAAAAAAAGACCTTGCCCATCTGTTGATAATAAAATTTAAGCTTTCATTGATACATTCATTAGCTACTGTATTGGTAACATCGCTATTGTTTATTCATATTATGTCTGGCGCCCTTTTTTACAGTGTTTATCGTAGAAAATTATGGATAAAGACAGACAGATTGAATAAAAAAGAAACACAAAAACAAAACATGAGACTTAAGCAGTAAACAATTGTTGCTTTTTAGTTGAACAATGATTTGTCTGATACAACATATGACTTTGCTAAGTCAATTTTAATTTTAAATAATTAATTAATTAATTATAAAAGTCCGATTCATATCTAAACTTAACCTTAATTAGGTAACATATAAAAATGTATTAAACTGTAGCAACTTGAAAAGAACGTTACGAATAACAAAAATTATGCTCTAATAAACAAAGTTGCATAACCATAAATTATCTATAATTAAAAAAATATAAACAAATCCAAAAATAACGAATGTAAATAAATAAAAAAAAAAATGCTATGAGACGATACAAACACACTGGGAATCTTTTGTTTCTAAAATTAACTTTTAATTATTATGCTAAATAAGCAAAAGCTATATAACTGATAAGAATATTAGGTAAAAACATAATTTATGTAATTCGTAATACGTATTCAATTAATCATCAGCTGTTAATGTTGTTATGCATACTTTTGCACTATGTATTGTCAGAGTTTAGCACGTGCTTGTCGATTGTCATTCATTCAAATCAATCGAAATTCGAACTAATAAGACTAAGCCCAAACAAATAAACGATGACAAGAAAAAATTTAATTAAAAATATATTTGTTTACATATCAAAAAAAAAAAAAAACAATTAAAAATAATGACAGATTCCAATTGATTTGACGTTTATTTCATTTATTACTGATAAGTACAATTGAAAATTATATTGGTTTGTCGGTTTTCGCGACTGATTAGTGTGCTCAATACATTGCTGTCCACCGCATACATAAATAATAAAAAATAAAGACGATAATCCATGTTTTATAAGAAAAAATAATTACAGCAAGAATGTAGAATAATGAGCGCTAAGGCAAGCAGTGTTCAACAAAATAATAAAAAAATTGTCTGGAATCGAGGAATTTCTTTTGAATTATGAATGGAGAATCATTTTTCTTGTGTTATTCATATGCTATTCAGTCAGACGCTTCAAGCACTGTTTCGGTATTCAGCAATAGTAATAAAATATCTTAAAAATTAATTATTAACAGCCGTGGGTTAGTGGGTACTTACTGTATTTACATGAAAACATTTCCTACACCGCTATTTTTGGATGTATTATTTTTTTCCAAGAGAAATTAGGTCAACAATTTTTTACTGATCATTTATTGGCAGTAGATGAACTTATTAAGAGGAACTTATTAAAGATAATGTTTATTGGGAATATTTAATCGTTATAATTATAAAACAACCTGATCGATTTTTTTTTATAAAAACACAAATTTAGAAAAATTGATATAATTTCAGTACAAATACTACAATGAATGAAACAACAGATAAGAAGGTCCGGCAAAAATTACAAAAAAAAAAGAAGAAGAAGAAGAAGAAGAAGAAGGAAATAATTAACGTATCTAACGATGACTAAATAAATTCTTGTAATAATCATATGCGCACCAAAATAAAAAAATTACTAAAAGTCATTGCGATTATCAACAAAAAAATAACTTCCAAGGTGCAGTGCAATTAAATATATACCAGAACAACAACAGCAGCCACTCAATTTTATTATTAATACGAAATTATTTTCTATCTGGTTTACCTTTATTACTAATTACTCATGTTTAAATATTTTTATTTTTAATTTTTTTTTTATTTTGATTTAATAAATATTTAATCTTGTTTTTTTTTTTTTTCTTTTTTTTTGTTTAAATCTTTTAATATTTTTTTTTTTTTTATTACAATTTTTTTTCCTTATCAAAGTAAAATTAGATAAAATTTAATAAAATATATTTTTTTTTTTTTAAATAATAAAATATGATAAAGATCTAAAAACGATAGAACTGAAAACTTTTGATTAAAACAAAATTTTCTAACAAATTTTTAATTTCTTAAACAAAAAATTTCTTCAAATCTTGAGATTTCATATTGATTATTATGACTTCCTGTCACAAGTGTGATTCATAAATATTTATTTGAAAATTATTTTGCATTTTGTAGGAATTTTATTTATTTTTTTTTTATGTATATCGGCGATTCTTTACCGCATGCGACCAAATGGTTTGATTAGTGGACTAGATTAGTTTCATATTCTGCTGATCAAACTTCTTTTCATAAATACGAATAAATTATGTATTTTGTGCACTTGAATTCAACAATTAAATATTTATAGTGTTTGTGAAATAAAGAAAAATCGAATTTACTAAAAAAAAAAATGGAATTTGGACACGCCACAGTCAGTCTATTAGCGGTAATGATTCTTCTGTTTAGCATTAAACTCATTTGCCAGTTGTTATTACATAAATAACCGCATGCTTTTTTGATTGACGACTTTTTAAACGTTATAAAAGCTTTCTCATGTTTGTTTCCCTTTAAAAATCGTTGAGCAAATAAAAGGTTCTGCTACTTGGGTTCGTATTCTATTCTCCTGTTCAGATATTTTTTTTTTATATTTGTTTTAGTGTAAGTGTAAGGCGCTATGTTGTCTCGAATGCATAATTCATTAATTGCAAAAGGTATACCAAAAATTTTACTAAACAAATAATAATTATTATCAAATATGCTTTAGTGCGTTAAACTAGGATTTCTGCAACTGTTTAGTGTTTCGTCTGTAAAACGTCTGTAAAGAATAAAGATAAAAACTTAAATATTGTATAATGCGATATATAATATATTTTAATTGAAATTATGTAAATAAGAAGACACTTTTCCAAAAATAATTAAAGAGCAGCATTTTCCATAGCAATACATATTTCTTTAAGTTCAATCATTTCAAGTCATTTTAAAGTGAATAAACGTTGCTTTCTGTTTTAATTACACATTTTGTGTTCAAAATTTTTTTAGATGATTTTTTTTTTATTATTATTGTTCGCTATAATAAGTTCGTTAACAAAATAATAATAATAAAAATAAAAAATCAAATAAAAAATGTTTTAAACACTAAAAATAAATTCTTTAAACATTACACAGCTAAAAAATCAAGTGAAGAAATAAAAAATAAAAATAATGAAGCAGTGAAGACAAAAAAAAAAAAAAAAAAAAGAAAAAAAAATTGACGATAAACGAGTTCTTCATTATTTTCTGCTGCTTTTCTAAGCCATCGTTCATGGTTTTTATTTTATTTTATTTTCTTTTTCTTTTTGATATTCTTAAGTGTGCGGTTGAACAATAATTCAACAAAAAATAATATTAAAGAAAAATTCCACATCCATATACACAAGAGATGAAGATGACGGGTAACGAAAATATATTTTTATCTCTTCTACTTCTTTGCTTTTTTTTTTTTTTTTGTTCTTCTCGTGTTTTTTAAGATGCGCCGATCGATATTGGTTTGATTCTATTTTTTTTTTTTCGACTTGACTTAACTTAACATTAACCCACGTTTATTTCTCATCAACTTCTTCATCGTTTTTTTTTTTATTCTTTTACATTGTTCTGTTCATTCCTTTGTCTGTTTAAAAAACCAAAAAATTAACATTTTTTTGTCCAGCCAAATCAGTTTTTATAAAAATTCACTACGGATGATGATTTTACTCTGCCAGTTTTTACCCGCACTTTATATATTACATTCGTTATACACTGAAGGTAGAAATTGCTGTTAGCAGAGTAACAAACCAGCAAAAATAAATAAAAACAACTGAATGTCTGATTGGTTATGAGTTTTTTTTTTTTTTATTTATGTTGTTTTTTTGGTCTTTTTTATCTCGACTAAGTTCGTGACTTTAATTATGTTTAATTTTTCATTGACTTCCATTTTTATTATTTAATTTAAAAATCCAATGATTCTTTTAATTTTACCTTTTGAAGAATATTACAGTCAGTTCATTCTTCATCCACTTCTTCTTATTATTACATTATCCATCTTTATTGTTTCTCTTCGGTTATGCGTTGCGATACTGTGCTTAGCATCATTTCTTTAACAACCGTATTACACACATATAATATAAATAAATAAATACATAATTCTCTTTTATATAACATTTTTATATTTCAAAACATATATAAAACTACTCTCTGCATTTTATTTATAAAAATGTTCTTTGTGACTCACCACAATGAAATCAAGTTTTTTATGTTTCCAAATAAAAAGAACAAACTTAAATTTTATTTTTACATTCGAGTTGATTAAAGACCACAAGGAAAAATAATAATAAAAATAAAGGTATTTTCTTCGGTTGCCTTCTCCATATGTGTAATTCGGTTAAGCAAAGCAAGAACAAGAAAACTATTCAACGTATATAAGCCACGACAGAAGAATAAAAATGTTTTAAAATAGTTGAAATGTTTTAAAGGTAATTCCGGTAGTTAATAATATTCTTTAACCAAATTATAGGGTGGCAAAGAAGAAGATACATTTTATGGTATTTTTTATTTTCAATTGTTATGTCTCATTTGGAATGTATAAAATAATTTAATCAAACATATTGTTTACGTAATCGGTGTTAAATATTATTATTTTGATATTCCCTTGTATAAAGAAACTATAATAATAATAATAAACAAATATGGTGAAAAGAAGTCACTTAAAATTAATCATAAAGGTTCATAAAGACTTCATAAAGGTTTAGAATTAAATAAACAGAGAACGATACGTTTCTATGATCGGGCAGTTCAACAAGTCAAAAGAAATAAGCATTATACGTCACAATGGATTTTTTAAAGTTAAATGCTATTTAATATTAAATTAATCGTAAACCATTTTAATCGTTAAACCTTTTTTTTTGATCCTAAGTAATATTAATAAAAAAACTACATAATTTTTAACATATAATTTATGTAGCCAAAGACATCTTGATACTTGTTGCCGTTGTATCGTTTGGTTATTATTGGAATTTTTATGTAGTTTTTGTATTTTAACCTGACTTCGGTTCTTTTTTTTTCTTCTTTAGTGAAATATACTTCAATCCTTTTCGTTTTTTTTTTTTTTTAATATTTTTTTAAACATAAATTTATCGACAAGTTTTGCTTGTAATGCATTTTTCTTTCTTTGTTGTTGTTTTTTTCCATCGTTTCTTTATTTATTTATGAAACTGGTTTTTCGCTTTTTTATTTGAAAATTTTTCTCCTTTTCTGTTTATTCATTGTTAAAAAAAAAATAAATGAATTGAAACAACTTTTAAAACAAACATAAAACAAAAAACACAAAGTCTGAAGTTTACTTAAGTAAATTTAATAATAATTAATTAAATCTTTTTTTATTTTTGAATTTATAAATGAAAAATTATTTATAAAATATTATTTATTTATTACATTCTAATTTGGAATTTACCAGCTTTTGTAACATATTTAACACCTTTAAACGGTTTATATTTTTCACCATACATATCTAATCGGTTGACTTTTAGTCCGGACACAGCTAGCTGAGATATTGTAAATTGCACATTTATAGATGGGTTTGTTTCTAAGGTTGTACTGCCAGCTACAATAGACACCTGGAGGCAAAATATTTTATCATTTATTAATGAATCCGCAATAATTGAAATAAAAATAAAAACATTACCGATCCACGTATATTCGGTAATTTAGATACATCAACACGTCCAACATCCCAATGTAATACTTTTGCAACTGGATCAAAGCTATATTTACCCTGATTAACAGTTAATGTACAATTTAACACTGTTTTAGGCATTATAACTTCTAATTTAACATTTTCAACTGTACGACCCAGTGTCGTTTTTGGACCAACAGTTATATCTAATTTACCCTGTTCATTTGTTTTTATTATTAAATTATGCCTTATATAAATCGGTATTGCAACAACACTTTGAGTACCAATGTGATACGACATTAATCGAAAATTACCATCAGGTGGTATAAAAGATAAAATTCGTTCAGATTCCCAACGTTTGTATCGAACGCACGGATGAAACGAAACATCATCAAAAAGTCGTGGATTCATAAATGATAATGTTAAATCCGGCATTCCACTTAGCTTTATACAACAGTCAATCTATAATAGTAATTATACATTAATGAATCTATTTATGGATGGAACAAAGAAAACTAACATATCCTTGTATTTCGGCGAATACAGTTGATCCTGATTTGTCTATAATAGCATCAACTTCTTCAACAACATCAAAATATGCTTCATTGTTTGTATATTTAACGCCAGTTCTTCGCCAAGGTATCGCTGATAGTTGTCCAGATGGTAGTATTCCACTTACACTTTAAAGTATAAAGTTAAAAAACAGAATAATATAATAATAATAATAATAAATTATTACTTTGATTTTCCGGTAACTGTATTTGCAATTGTGCGTAATATATTTGGTGGTTTGATTAATTCTTTTAATATATTACTTTCTGTTGCCAAAGGAAAACCATTGTCCAACATTTCATCGAGTAACTCATAGACAACGACATAATTTTCCTTAATTATTGTTTCAGTACATTCCGAAAAATAATCCTAAAAACAAATAATTGAAGTAATTTACTTTTCATTATATTATTGTAACTATATTTACCTCAAAAGTATCAACGACGCGATGTAAAAATTCAATAACAAATAATGGGGGCACCTCTTGTTTGCATGCAGCGACTAAGTGTACTCCGCCACGATGTATTGATATTAAATAGTAATGTGGTGTTGGTAAAACCGGTGGTATATCCTAAAAATAAAGAATAATCAAATTGATGTAATATAAAAACACAAAACTTCAACAAACATCTGGTGCAGCGCGTTGTGCGTCCAAGAAATAATCACAAACAGTTCTAGATACAACACTTCGCCAATGTTTTTCTAAAAAAACATCACTGAAATAATAGGTCATTAATTAAAAATATTCATTTAGAATATCCACTCAAATTATTTACCCGCTTGAATTAATTATAAACAAACTGTGTATCATTTTCCTTATCAATAAGTTTTTTATTTTGATTTTTAATTGATAAAATTAATTTTTATCAATATTTGACAGCTGTCAAAATTGTTTTAATTTGCCAACGTTGCCGGAATTTATTTCATTTAGCTAACCCATATGCCATCTGGTTTATATTAAATGTAAACGAATGACGTTTCTTGATTTTGGATTTAATATGATGCAATCTTTTGCATAAATAAAAATACGCTTTGTGTTATTCTGTGTGTTCTAACTTCTAAGTAAAATTAAGTAAAAATGTGGCCTGAAGTGGAATTAGTTAAAACTGAACAAAAACGTGAATTAAAATTATCTGGCAGTGCTATATCAGATAAAATAAATAAAAATGGTTTAGATAATGATATATTTTTATTGACATCATTGAATTTATTGAATATAAATGACACCACTCTGGAACATGTACCGGAAAATATTTCTAACCTTAAAAATTTACAAACATTAATGCTATTTGGTAATAAAATCGAAAACTTACCACAAACATTATTTAATTTAGATAAATTAAAGTTATTAGATTTATCAAGAAATAAATTATGTACAATACCAGCTGAAATAAACAATTTAAATAATTTAACATCAATTAATTTATCCGGAAATAACATAACAAAATTTCCAAAAATTGAGCATTTTTCTAAATTACTTTCCATTGATCTATCAAATAATCAATTGGTTGAATTTCCAGAAATATTTTTTAATAATAATAATCTGTCAGAAATTAATTTAAAAAATAATTTAATAACATCAATACCAGATTCAATAATAAATTTATGTAATTTAAAGGTATTAAATTTATCATCAAATAAAATTTTGGGTGTTCCAAAAACAATCTCTCTGCTACAAAAGCTTAAAGGTATTTCTTGTTTATGATAGTGTATATATAAAATATTTCATTTAACTATTTTTTTTTTTTTTAGATTTGCATCTTGAAGATAATCCAATAAGTGATAAACGATTGTTAAAACTAATTCAACAATGTCGCACTAAGCAAATTGTTGATTATGTCAAGGCCCACGGTACTGATGTTGTTAAAAAAGAATCAACATCCGAAGATACAGCCGCTCCTGTTAACAAAAAAACAGCAAAAGAAGAAAAGTTAGAAGCATGTAAATACAAGTTAAATGTTATACGACACACTGATGATACTCTACAGATTATACTAAAAGACGATGTAAAAACAATTCGCCCATATATCCTGTGCTGTTTAATCAAAGACGTACAAATATCTGAAGAATTATTTAAGAATTTTCTTCAAATACAAACAAAACTTCATGATACAATTTGCTCTAAGCGTGAAGTGGCAGCCATTGCCACACATGATTTGGATAAAATCAATGGAAAACAATTATTTTATACAGCAAAAAATTCAAAAGCGATTAAAATACAACCGCTAGGACGAAGTAATAAAATCAGTGGTGAAAAATATTATCAACAATTGAAATTGGAAGCAGAGAATTTACGTAAAGAAAAAAAACGTAATATTTATTCAGGCATACATAAATATTTATATTTATTGGAGAATAAAAATATGTATTCGTGTTTAGAAGACGCAACTGGTAGCGTATTAAGCTTGCATCCATTAACAAACAGTGACTTGACAAAGGTACTTTAAATTAATTACACAACAATTAATGTAATTTGCATATATTTGTAGTTTTGAAATACAATTTGTATTATATTTAGAGAAAACTAATCTTTATTTCTATTCTTTTTTTTAGATAACCACTGAAACAAAAAATATATTTGTTGAGGTAACAAGTAATGTTAATATGGATGTATGCAAAAAATGTATTGATACATTAATTTATGAAATGTTGATAAATGGATTTACAACAAATCAACAGCCAAATGAGTTACTAATACAACAGATAAAAATAATCGATATTGATGGTAATTTGAAAAATGTTTATCCATCAAAGGTTGATTTAGTTGACTTTGAAGAAAGTTTTTCAATAAATGTTGTTCGGGAATAAAAGGAACAAGAACAAATTATCATAAATATAAAAAAAAAAATGAATGTTTTGTCTGGAAGAGGAATAAAAAGTTTTTTTTATTTTATATATATTTAAATATATAATTTTTAATTTTTTTCTATTTATACTTTTTTTTTCTTTTATTTATTTAAGGCACAATTTTTAATCATTTTGTTAATTTTTTTCTAAACATTTCTTTTACAAATTAAAAATTAACTTACATATAAAAATAATTAGTAATTATCATTTATGATTATTTAAAAAATAAGCAGTCATGTATTTGTTCCAATTCACTTTTTCTTTTTTTTTTTTTCTTGTGTTAACTAAATATATCTAATTGATTTTTTTTTATTTTTGTATTCAAATTTTTATTAAATAAACTACGGAAGATTAATTTTTTTTTGTTTTTTCTTGTTTAATATGAATTAAAATTGTTTTTTAAGTGTTGGTTTAAAATTTAACAAAAATTAAAGATCAATTCATTGAATAAACAACTAAATTAAATTATTTATTATTAGCACCTGCGAGAATTATTAATACAAGACATTTTTTTTTTATATTCATTTTTTATGCTTAACTCACAATTAATATATTTACACTAATAAAAACTAACATCTTATAACTAATATTTTCTTCTTTTCTTTTAATTTGTGAGTTAATTGTAATTAATGTGTGTAAATAAACAAAAAAAAAAAAAATATTGTTATTGTAAAATAAAAACGCCATCTATGATTTTCTTTGTAATTATCCGAGACACAAAATAAATATTTGTTCAATTCACACTTGCAAAATACTTTTTAACTAAATAACTGGCGGGATAAACATTTAACATAATTATAAAGAAAATTAATTAAAAAAAAATATAGAAAATCTACCTTACATGCAACATAATTAATAATAGTTTTATAAAAAATAAAATAATATATAAAAAATAATTATTAACTTTGTTCACTTATTTTGTATAGTAAAATCCATTTATCGTCATTAATTATATAATTTTTGGCTTATTTTATAAATAAATTTGCGTTTTATTTTTTCTCTTCTATAATTCTTCAAAGAAAGCTACACGGGCCTTCGTTGATCCGGACTTGACCTTTTTCAATGTTGAATATTTTGTCTCACCGGAACGTATTTGTTCCGCACTCAATATATCTAATGTGCATTGATTCTCTTCTATTTTTAATAATTCGATTTCTGAACGTAAATCGCGTAACTGATTTTGGACTTGTTTAGATTTTTCTAAATACTCAACTCTATAAAAAAAAAAGAATCATATTATAAACAATTTAATTAACATACTGTAAGCAAATTACCTTTCCTTTTCAATTTCTCGCGATATTTCCTCCATATCAATATGCTCTGACATTAAATCATACGAATTAATATCACTATCATCGATGTGAGATTGTGATTTGTGTAATTGTGGCTGACTTAAATTTAATGTTTGATTTGAGGATCGATCTAAAGATTGTAATGTTGCTGTTGATACAGATGACGATAATACAGAATCGGTAGAACATTGCGTTACACTGCGGCTAAGAAAATTTAATAATTTTTGTGTTGCTTCCCGTTCCGCTGATCGTGCATAAATTAATTCCTTTTTTAATTTATCCGCTTCGGCAGTATGCTTTTCCTTTTCTTCAGTAAGCCGCGCAACATAAAATTCAGCATCACGAATCTTTTTTTCTAGTTCGGATTTTTCTTTTTCTGTTTTAATTGCTGTTTCCCGTAGACGATCCATTTCCGCTTTAAATGTATGTGCTTTGTGCTCCGTTAAAACTACTTGTTCTTCATTTAACCGACTTTTTTCTGCATAAATTTCGGCTGCTTCCTCAGAACGACGCTAAAATTTATTTTATTACTTTATTAAAGCATTATTATTATTTAATGAGAAGGATTAACTACCAATGCATCAGTAGCTGAGCGCATCTCCTCCTGTAGTTGTATCAGTCTTTGCTCTAATGCTAGCTTATCACGTTCAGCTTGTTCACGCAATTGTTTCTCTTTCGCTAATTTATTCCTTTCAATTTGTCTACGTTGTTTCTCTTCCTTAGCCTGTGCTTTCATTTGTTGAATTTCCATTGTGTCTGGCTTACGACGTCGCATAAATAATTCATGGTTTCCAACACACAAATCCAATATCTAAAAACAGAAAATATGTTACACAGATTATTAAGTAAGATAACTTTGAAGATTGTGAAACACTAACCAACTTATTGATACGTAATTTTTGTGAATAGAAAACAAAATTTGGTGATTTATTGTCTACTGGTTTAATTGTAAATTTTTTATCATCAAAGCTAATATGACGTATTTCAGACCATTGAAACGTTGTACGCGGTTGCAATTTATTTGATTTTTCATAAATATTTAAGCCCATGGCAGTTACTCCTAACCACAAATCTGTTTTCTTCTTATTCTAATAAAAGTAAAGATTGAATATTAATCAAAATTAACCAACATTAATAAATAATAATAAAGACGAAATTACCGTTATCGGGAAATAATTCACACCATACATGTCTAAATCTTGCGCAATTTTTAAATATTCCATTTCCGCTTCATCGCGCGACATACCACGATGATCATCATACCATATTTTAATACGGTCCTCCCACATTTGGGGTGTCATCTGATACTGATCAATAACACGCTGAGGTAATAAATTCTCACTTGCCAATACACCTGGTTTATATATGTCAACATCAAAATCACCATACTGAAAATTATAAATAAATTCCTAAACAAATTTTAATAAATTTGTGTGTAAAAAAACATATCTGATTTATATAAAATAATTAAATTAAATAAAAACAGAAAAATAAATAAAGAATTTTAATTTAATTAAAGAACAAATTAAAAATTTTATACTTTTGCTTGTACGGCATATGATGCTAATAATACAGATGCTTCTGGTGCACAATAAATATCCATAGATAAAATCCCTTGTTTAACTTGTAAAAAAAATAAATGTTGTGTCACCTCTTGCACTAATTCCTCGCTAACATTTTCAGGGAAAAATTTCGCATAAAACATAAACACACATCCAGTGTTTGTTTGATTTATTCCTTGATCTAATACTGAAAATAAAAATAATAATATTAATTATATTATATTATTATTAATTAAAAGAAATTTTAATTTTAAAACCTTTTTTATCCATTTTAAGCCAAGTTAAATTCCCCTTAGCATCCTCGTATTGTAGACCAAAATACCATGTTTCTCGTAGTCCAATAGTACGACAAACCAAATCAAATAAATATCTTCCTGATTCACGATGCTAAAATAGAAGTTTTTTAAATTTATTTATAAATAATCAAATAAGAATCAAATGAAAACCAAGTTAACTAACTTCTAAATTAAACTCCAATTCAGAATCAAAAGTAATAACTTTGACAGGAAACGATTTACTTGATTTCTTTCGTCTAAAAGGCGTCATCTTGGTAAAATTTAAACTTATTTTTACTAAACTATATATTAATTAATAAAAATTAACTAAGCGTATGTTTATTTATTAATAATTAAATAGAAAAGGAAACATTGAGCAACACCAACAAAATACATATCACTTAATTTGAGGTTAAATTTGTTTGACTTGAGAATAAAAAAACTAATTATGAGAAGGAAGAAAGTTTTTTGATTGCATAAAAATGCTTTTTATAACATTAAATTTATGCTTTAATTTTAATTTAATTTTGAGTATATTAAAAATTTACTAAAAGAACAACATAAAATTATGTAAAAAAATTATTTTTTATTTTTTTCGTTTCCTTGTATTTAAAAATGAGTCAAAATAATTTAAGGCACATTTTTTTGTTCTCTATTTTTGAACATAAATGTTTTATTTTATTAATAACAAAATTTTAATAAATACTTATTTAACATTTTTATATTGACTTGTGTCAGGTTAAAACAATTAAATTTTAAATTAGAAAATATAAAATTATTTAATAAATTAAAAAAGAAAAAAAATAATTTTTTTTCTTTTCGATTTTTGTAGCAAATTCACTTCTTCTACTTTTTCTTTTATTTCTTATTTTGCATAAATTCTCTGACAATGTTTTTTTTTTGTTTTGTCATTTTGACATTTCGAATTCGAATTTATTTGTTTTCATTTCATTCAAAATGTTTACTTATCATAATCGATTATTAGCACTTTGAACGATTTTAAGTTTTAAATAACAGTAAATCCTTTTTTTTTAATAGAAAAAAATAATGTTTAAATGCAATTATTTAAGTTTTGCACAATATAAAATTTTAAAGTAATATTTCATTCTATCAAAGCAAAAAATATCAAAAATTCCTCGAATACCTAAAATCGAAATTATAAATCGATTAATATAATTGTCAAAAGTTTTTTCTTTTTTTTTACACAATAATTCAATATGGCGTTGGCGTAAATTATCCGAATAATATTTAGTTTTCTTATTGTTTTGCGTTTTATAATAAATATTTTTCTCATTTAAAATTTAATTAAATATATAAATTCTAAAACTAATATAAAAATGTGTAAAATTAAAGTTTAAATCATTTAAAACACTAGTGTTTAAACAAAATAAAAATTAAATAAAGAAAAAAGAAAAAAAAAATTGAATACTTATTAAGGTAAAAAAAAAAAAAATTGAAACGAAAAAAAGTTGAATGACAAATTTTCAATAACAATAATTATAATAATAATAACAATGCCGTAATTAAATAAACTAATGTATTAATGACTTTATTTAAATAAGTTTGTGTAATTTCTGTGTTTATATGTTTATTTTTACTTAATTACTTCTATTTCGAAACTGAATATCATACGATTTTTTTTCTTAATTTTTTTTGTTAAAAAAAAAAAACCAAAAATGTTTGATTAAAATTTATTTTCATTGATTTTTATTATTGGCAATTTGCCAATTATTGTGTTGATAATTTGATTTTTATTTATTTTTTAAAAATATGCCTAATTAATTATAAAAAATAATGTCTTTAAAAAACTTTTTCTTTTAAACGGAAAAGGAAAGAAAAAAGTAATCTAAGAACACAACCAACTAACACATGCTTACAATTTAATAATGATTGAACTAATCCATGTAAACAAACAAACAATAACAAATCATAAACTCCGATGAGCATCGATGTAATTTTTATATTTTGTATAATTAAAAATATTTTATTAATGTAGGTCAATAATATTCATTTAAAGTTAATAAGTGAATTGACAATATAATAATTTAAAAAAGAAGTTAATTAAATTAAATCGAAGTTATCGAAATGAGACAAGTTTAATAAACGTTTCTCATGCGAGCTAACTAAGTAAAATTTAAAACATTTTTCTGTCATTGGAGTTTCAAGGCTTTTGCAGCTCTTTTTTTTTTAAAGTTTATTTATTTAATTTGTTTATTCATTACTGAATTATAATAATATATATATATTCTGAAACACCTACAATATATATGTTTTTTTAAAATATTTTAGTAGCTTTATTTTGAAAGTTTGTTAAAATAAAAAAAAATATTTTCACCTTGTTATCAGCTGAATAAATATATTTTTATTACATTTTATGTATAAACGACGTTATACGTATAAATAATAATAATAAGTATTATAATTTAAATGATTTATAAAAATGAGTCACTTGTTTTGTTTATTTACTTCATATTTTTATTTTTTTTAATTATAGCTTTATGAGAAATATTTTATTTATTTTGTATCATAAAAGGCCTGTTATAACAGTTTGGTTTGTTTCTTAGATTTTTTATTATTTTAATTAAATAAGAATAATAATTGTGTTTACTTTTTTTTTTAAACGTGGAAATAAAATAATCATATAAAAAGAAAATTGATATAATTAAAAAGATTAATCGATTATACTAGTTAAATCAAATAATTTTTGTCTAACTGGTATATTTATTTATGTGAAGTGGTATACAGAGTTCATCGTAAGCACAAACCGATTAATGTAAATTCTCACAAATTTATATAATATTTTTCAAGTAGTAAAAGATTTAAATATTATTAAATGATAATAAAATATTTAATAATTTTTTACACTTAATCATAAAAATTGTTTATAGTCAGTGTATTTTTTTATCAATTTCTTTATGACTAATTATAAATTATTCTTTTTATATGTGATTTTTGTTATTTCTGTAGTATATATATTCATTTTCTTGACTTCACTCCGTTTTTGTTTTTACTTCAATTTTTAATTAATTATATTAAAATTATATTACTAAACTAAATACTTGAATGTGTTACTAATTTATTAATGTTTTTTCTTCTCTTCTCCTTTTAATTTGTAAAATATTTTAATTCATTTAACCAGTGGTGCTATTAGTTGGTTTTTGCCTATTTTTTTTTTTTTTTAATATGTTTTTTTTTTTTACTTTTGACTACCTTTATTAAATTATTATACCAAAACAAAAAACATAAATTTTATATATATATATAAAGTAATTAAATTAAACATTTATAAAAATGGAAATGGAAATGATAACAGAGTTTGTAACACGTACCGGTGCTAAGCCAAATGATGCATTAATTTGTCTAAAAACCTGGGGTTGGGATTTAAAAAAAGCATTAATTGATTATAATGGTAAAGAAAATGTGTGATTTGTGTAGTTTCTTGTTTTTTTTTTTAATTTTTTTTTTGTTTACAAATTTATTTGTTAATGCTTTTTAAATTTAAATGTATTTATTTATTTTTTCATTATTAAAATTGTTTTTATGTATTTTATAGACACGTCAACAACCGAATATTTTAATAATAAAAAAATAACAATAGCAATTAAAGACAATTATTATTGTATACCAATGGATACAGGATCATCATCATCATCATCTGTATCAACAAGTCAATCTTCATCATCTGCAAATACTACATTTTCGTCCAATCCAATATCGTCGAATATATCAACAACAACAACAAACGCCGATTTATTAAATAAAAAATCACAACAAGGCGTAACATTAAGTCGTCCAAATCTAGTCAAATGTGATTCAATTGATGTTGTTGATTGTAAGATAAAAATAATTTATATTATTAATACTTTTATGTAATTTAAATATTTTATTTAAGGTAAAAAATTATCTCGAGGAATTTCTCGCGCAACAGATAATATTAATATTGTTTCACGAGCCCGTACTGAATTAGCAATGATGGATTTTCATATGAATTTAAAGGAGAATATTGAAAATTTACTATTTATTGACAAGTCCGATTACACATTCATATTACCAAATTTAAATATATATTCAGATGATTATCGTAAATTTTTAGAAAAGGATTTAATTGAATGTGCAACATTAAATAGCTTAGAGCAAACCAAACGTTTGAATTGGTGGATAAATTTGGGTATTTGTCGCAAATTGTGGCCATTAGCGACCACAGGCGATGGTAATTGTTTATTACATGCCGCCTCATTAGGCATGTGGGGATTTCATGATAGAAAATTAACTCTACGTGGTGCATTACATAGTTTATTATCAAGTGGCGATTGTCGTGACGCAATATGGCGACGATGGCGCTTTCAACAGACTCGGCTTAATAAGCAAGCAGGATTTGTATACTCTGAAACTGAATGGGCAAAGGAATGGGAAGAAATTGTAGCTATGGCATCACCAGAACCCAGGCAATCTATTAAAGGCTGCTCGAGAAGGCGCTCCGTAGTACTCGAAAGGAGCAACGACTCAATTGATGATAACGCTACGTATGAGAGTTTAGAAGAGGTTCATGTATTGGCATTAGCGCATGTATTGCGAAGAACTATTATTGTTGTGGCTGATACAGTATTGCGTGACATGAATGGCGAAGCAATGGCTCCGATTCCATTTGGAGGTGTTTATATGCCTTTTGAGATATCATCAAACGATTGTCATCGCAGCCCTTTACTCTTAACATATGACATGGCCCATTTTTCAGCATTAGTAGCAATGGAGGCATCAAGCGATCAGCCACCTGCTTTAATTCCACTAACTGACTATGAAAACGTTTTATTGCCAATACAATTTTGTATTGATCCTGGGCAAAGTTTTCAATGGCGCAATTACGACGGCAATGAGGGTATTTGGTCGCTAACAGACCGAGAACATATCGCGCTACTTAAAGAATATTTAAATATTGTTTTTGCTGGTAATCCGGGTAGTCCAGAAGATGATATCTACGATGACTTAACTGATGAAGAATTTGAAAAGAAAATCAATGAAGCTGAAATAATTTTATCATCCACATTAGACGAGCAGCAACAATTTCACTACCAACAACCACTACAGCAATTACACAATGAAAATCAAACATCTAATGGATGCATTGGGAATAGTAATAAAAGCAAAGCAGCTAAGCAATTGCAAAGTGTTGCAAAACAATTTGGAAGTATTGGCAAAAGTATGAGTAAAAAGATAAAAAAAAATATTGGTTCAATAACGAAAATAGGCACAAGTAAAAATTCAAATCAACCAAATAATAATAGTAATACTAAAAAGGATTCAATAACATCATTAAACGGGCATAATAATTTGGTTAATAATACAATACAACGATCACGAACACTGTGCGCCCAGTTAAAACTAAAACGCCATCATTATCAGGACGAGATGATACACAATTATTTAGAATGCGCTCAGCATCGTTATATAAGTTCATTAAAAACAACTAATTTTAATATGAATAATTTATTGCAAACAAATATCAGTGATAACGTTAATTTATATATTGATAATGATAATATAATAACGCCGATCGCAACAACTTTAGACACAACAGATGGCACAGTAGCCGTATCAAATCCGCATTATCCCGATAATAATAAAAATAATTATTTATTACCAATAAACAATGAAACAGAAGGCAATTATAACCCTAATTGTATAAATACAAATTGTAATAATTATGGTAAATCAATACAAAGTTACATGTGCGACGAATGTTATGAAAAACAAAAATTACATGAAAATAAATATAATAATAAATGTAATAATATAATAAATAATACAAATAATAAATTATTAATAAATGAGTATATTGAGTCGTCATCACCACGCTACGGTACTGGTAAATCAAAATTTTATACACAAACCGATATGGAAAGCCATAATGTTATAAAGCGTCTGCCATCTGTAAGACGTTTAAATGAGTTAGATCAAACATTATATTTATCAAATTCAACATTTTACAATGATAAATTAGCGCCACAACAACTAAAACAGCAACAACAACAGCAGCATCAACAGAATTATCAGCATCCTAATTATGATACCTATAAGCAAGGATATAGTCCAACAGAAAATATAAATAATTTCTTATTAAGCAATCATAATAATACAAACGATATTAGCGTAATTAAGGAAAATACTGTTATAAATAATATCGATGATGATAATAATTTAGATAGAATATCAAATTATGATAATGATGATAATAATTTAATTGATTTTAATTTAAGTGCCAAAAATTTAAATTTGAATAGTAAACACGGAAATATGAATTTTATTAATACAACTAGTATTGTAACAGGTAAATTGTTTTGAAATGTGTATAAACTTTTTTAAAAATATATTTTAATTAAAATTTTTATTTATTATTATTTAAATAGGTGTAACGAATACAGCATCTCAAGCAACTGTTGATTATAATGAAATTGGTATACCGATTACAAGTGCTGATGTAAAATTAGTACATGCATCGCAGTCAATATCTGGAACAAATTTAAAAAACGATGAAAACATATTATCGAAAAAAAAATTATATAATAATGGAAATTATACAGGTAAAAATGATATTTTTTATAATAAAAACGATGACGAGGCGGTAGACAATGAGGAGGATCGATATTTTGATGAAATTGACGGTGTTATTGATTGTAAAGAATTAAATCGACAATCAAGTGAAAATCAGAAATTATCACAATTTAATTATAATAATCGTGTGTCAGGAACATTAGTATCCTCATCACCATTTCTTAAAATGCAAGCACAAAAATGTCGTACACCCGGCTGCATGTTTTACGGTAGTTTTAATACAAATTTCTATTGTTCAAAATGTTGTCAAATTCAACAGGAACAACAACAATTAAATCCACAACATATTACATCAACTAGCTCTACTAAATTATTAACAGATGTTTAAGCAATTTTATATTTATTTAATTTGTTGTTGATTTTCTCATCTCTTTCCATTTGTTCAAGCAGCCTGCTTTACGGCATTTTTGCGAAATATTTGCAATTGCTGCACTACAATCTAAGTCTTTTTAGTCAATACATGAACCTTTTTTTTTCGATTTTGTTATTAATTTAATTTTTTTTTAACAAATATAATAATTTTATTTTCTTTTTTAATAAGATTAATTATGAAACAAGTGACAAAATAGTTTTTTGTTTTTAATGGAATTATAGCCAATATAAATGTCCAAATAATTTTTTGAAGAATTGAATGAAACATGAAAATAAAAAAGTTAATGTAAATGTAAAAATTTTAAAAAGCTTTAATAATAATATAAAATACAAATTATTTTTAATTTACACTAAAACGTTAGAAATCAAAAAAATATATACATTATTATTTCTTGCACATACATAAATATATATTTAACACACAGTAAAAGAACAAATTAATCAAAACATTATTGATATATAATTTTAATTAAATAAATAAACATAGAAAATAAGTTTATTTTTTTTAACCAAATAATAATTATTATTTATTGATATTTAAATTAATTAAATTAGTTTAAAGCAAAAAATAATTCAAATTGGAAATGAAAAAAAAAATCTCAACTATATGAACTCAACGCCATCTATTTTATTATTATTATTTTTTTTTTAATTAAATTTTATTTTTAAAACCAAATATTATTAGAAATATAAATGTAAATTATATAGAAAAACATATTAAACATAAAAAAATTATTTATTTTTGATTATATTACTTAACTGACGAATTGTTGTAATTAACAAAGATTTTTTTTTTTGTAATTATTTTTTATTTATTCTATTTATCAAAGTTATTGTTGTTGATGTTGTTGTTGATTTATTATAAGATTTTTATTTTATTATATCCTTCTGTTATAAACTGTACCCCGTTTTATTTTATTTTTTTTTTTTTTTTGTACCTCAGTATTCATTGTCACATATATAGTTTTCTAAAATATTATACATCAATGCCTTGCTTCAATAAAGGAAACTATTCCCGATCCAATCTTTAATTTTTATAAATATATATTTTAACATGCACGTTTAATCAACGAAACTTATTATATAACAAGGTATTGATGGATAATTTATAAATGTTATTATAATAAAGAAAAATAATTAACATGTTTGAGCAAGTTATTAACAAAACACATTTATTTTTCTTAAATAAAAAAAAAAATAAAAAATATTTTTATATTTATTATAAATAAATTCGCTATTTTGCATAAAATATATTTTTTTTAATTTAATTGATTGTATGTAATTTTGTTATATAAATATAATATATTTTGTGTAATTATGAAAAATGGAAAAAAAAATTTATTTATTTATTATTTAAAACAAAAAAAAAAAAAAAACCAAGAGTATAATTCGAATATTTTTTTACAAAATAAAATAATTTAATAAAAAAAAAAAGTAATAAATGATGGCAAGCATCAATAAAAATTAATTGTTATTAACAAAATTAATAATAAATCTGCTTATAAAAATTTATAAACAAAAAAAAAAAAATAAATTAATAAATTTAAATTTATTTTATTTATAAAAACCAGAAATAAGAAAAGAAGAAATAAATGAAAATAATTTAATTATAAAATTTATTTTTATATATTGTGTGGTAGTTAGTTAGTAGATGCAAGTTTGAAACGTCGTATCAACTTTACAAATAATTAATTGATTAGATAACAACGTTTCAAAAACACAAATGTGAATTCGACAAAAGGAATCTTAAATTAAGGAGTTTAAAATCGTTTCAAACATTGGTTAAGCTTATTATGGATACCGTGAAGCGAGCTTTTAGTTTCTTGTGAACTCATATGATTTGACGTGCAGCATTATCGAAATTAATTATAAAGCTTTGGGCAATATCTTCCTGTTTTTTCTAATGCCAGATTAAAATTTAGCAAATGAATTTGAATGTGTTTACGCAAAAATAAGTTATGTGTCAATTAGTAAAAGAGCTCACTTAAATAACAAAATAAAAAATTGTTAAAAAAATATTATCTTCCCAAAATTGATTGACGACATTATTATCTATACAATTTTAATTTTGAATTTATTATTTGAATTTATTGTTGATATTCAATTACTTATAACAACTAATGTCTTATATGAAATTCACCATAAACTTTGAATATTTAAGAAGGAAATAAACCCAATACTATGATCGTGTATTAGATCACACATTTGTATTATTTTTATAAGAAGCTGGTCAAAATTCTATAAACTAAATACAAGTAATTAATGATTCTTAATCATATCAATAATAAAATTGAGTTCGATACAATATTTTTAATGAACACTAAAAGTACTATTAACATGTAATACATCTTTAACCATTTTCAATACTGTAAGTGCGGTCGATAATTTGTATAGTAAATCTCATTAAAATATCGCTACAAAAGGCAGAAGTTATATTAAAAAATTATGATTGAGTGAAAAAAATGCAAAATCTTGAAATATTTTTACACGAATCAACTATACTACAATACTAAGCGGGGATAAAAACAAGATGACAACATTTATATTTTTAAATAAATTTTATTTATTTAAGACAAAAATTTATTTTTCTTAAATCAACACACACAAAAAAACTGAGTATCAACATACACGGCATTAGGACTAAATTAAATCGGTGCTTCTCAATGCTCGCATAATCTCAAGAAAAAAATAAAAATTTATCCACAAAGATGAAAATCTCGGGTCTTGCACGTAATATATATCTTAAAGCAAATAATTCCATCAAAAAACTACCCACTACGAATGAATAGAAAAATAATTGTAATTGTTTTTTTAAGAACATTTATTGTAAGGAAAGTAAAATTAAAAATTTTTTAATCACAATTTAATAACTGCATTGTCTTTTCGTTAATTGAATTTTTTTTATTGGTTTATTATAAAATTAATTTTTAGTTAATTATGCTCATTACAAAAAACTTTCTCCCGGATTTTTACTACATGAAATTAATAAATTCACAATCTGCCTCTTATAGAACGTCCAATTCTAAAAATGAATGTGCAAAAAGACTTACATAGAAAAAGGGTTTTTCCGATAGTAATGATAGCGTTACCAAAAATTTACTCTATATCTTGTAGAATGCGCCAACAGGCAAATTTAGCTTAGCCCAAAAATCATATCGAAATATTTGCTTCATTGAAAGTGGCACTGCATTTTGAGAAGCACTGGTTTAAAAATTAAGCTTTATATATGTATTAGAAGAATATTTCAAGTATGACGTTTTTTCATTTTAAATATTTTTGAAATTTACTTCATCGCTGGCGCAATGTTGTTAATTTACAGGCACAACCATGCTAGCTGTATGTGTTTGATGTCATCATAAAGAATGAACGGCAACAAATAATTTTTTACAAAATTTTATTTTACCATTAATTTAGATAAAATTTTCAAAGAGTGAACATTTTAATATTTTCTCTTGATTAATTGAATAATTTTTTTTTTTTTTTTATCAATTATTATTCAGAGTGAAAAGTGATAAAGTGTTTTAAAGTAACCGCGTAACTTTGATGATCCTTTTAAGAGTGTAATTATTTCATTAACACTAAAACCTCCTTCTGAGGTTTACACTCAATCTCATACATTATTTATGTGCGAATTATTATCTATTTTTATTACGCTATTAACAGATATTCCCCGCTTCAAGAGTGTATATAATTGTAACTTTGTATCAACATGTTCCATTTTTGATAAAAAAAATTAATTTTTTATTATTTTACTCCCGAATTGATAAAACAAAACTAAATTAATCTTAAAACGATTCGATTTAGAAGTGATATTAGCAAAAATAAATGTAAAAAGTACTTTAGGTATAATTTAAATTTAAAGTTACTTGGTCTTTATCACTTAAACCAAGTTCGTAAGATTTAAAGAACAATCTAAAAGATTCAAGATATATTGGTCTATAAGCAAGTTTTAAATGTGGTATTTTAATGTGTAATGATAAACAATATGTAGATGCGATAAAGAAACTATTTTAGGAAACAATAAGTTTTAAAATAACAAAAACCAATGAATTTGTGCGATTCGATATATTTCGTAAAAAATTAAACAAGTGCCAATCAAATTAATAAAAAATTATGAAATTTGTGAAAATTGTAATTAAATATTAACTGAGATACAACCGAACCAAAATGTTGGTGTTTAATTTTAGAGGAGACCTTACGCACTGTATTTATTATGTCGTTTCTAATAACTTTAAGTAGATTCGTTTGATTTTTAAATTATAAAATTATGTTTACTTATAATAACAAATTGTTATAATGGCAATGAACTTAGATTATAATACGACTAGTTAGTTAGAAAGAAATATTTTCTTTGTGTGATAGTGTTCCTTATGCTAATTTACTAACGGTCGGTTCTCATCATGCCAACATTGAACCAACATTGAACACATGAACACAAACAGTGTAGATCAAATTGCGCATACAGTAAATTGAAATAAAATCCACTTTTATCAAAACAAAAAATGCAAATTCTCACGGAAGATTTGTAGATGGATTTGGACATACTATCAGCGGTTGACCCGTTGAAATTCTCAAAGAATCGTTTACCATTTCTGTTGCGATTCACATGCTCGTGCAAATTTACTTGTGACTGATGATTAGTTGAGTTATTAGCTGAAGCATGCTGATGTCTGGAATATTCAATTTTAAATTTAATTAATAAATAGCTCATTCTTAATACTACTAGTAGCGAATTGGTGCACATCATGTGGTTGTAATGCATTATTATCATCAAGTTCTTCTCATTGCTCACTATTATAAGAGTGATGTATAATATTCTCCCGGTAATTTTGATAATTGTCTTTAATGTATGGTGGAATGATTGTGAATTGATGGAATAATTCATGAATCTTCGATCGATAGAGCTACTGATCAGCAACGTTGTTTTGTGGATAGCATTGTAAATACTTCTTGGAGCTTTCGGTGTTGTATTTCATTATTAGTTAAAAGATTATGCATAGCTTTTGAAAAAAAATTGATTTTGTTCTTCTGTCTCTTGTTTCGTCTACTTAATTATGTTTAGAGACGATTCGAAAATGTGAGTTTAATTTTGTATGTATTCCATTGTTATCTAGTGTCCTTATGATCTGTGTGGTGTAATCTTGATCTAAAACTCCAAATAATATATTAGCTATATTACCTAAAATGTGGGATCACACATCAGTGAAATTCGAATTCGCCTTAACGATTGTTTGAAGTTCTTGCCAGCATCCATTTAGATCATAATAAGTAATTTATTTCCATTCATTTGTGGGGAGATTGAACAACCTTAAATTTCGAAGTATAAGCCATGATTTTCATTAACTCCATTACATCAGCTGAATTGAGTTGGTTGGCTCTAATTGTACGTGTCCAGGACGATTTATTTGGGTTTTGGTGTGTGATATTAAGCATCTATTGGACCGGGTTTCATTTAAATATTTGAGACTGTGGTTAATAATTATCTTTAAAAGGTTTGCCATAATAACTTGGTTTGTTGTTCGAATTCGAATTATGTAAAAGTGTGTGGTGTTTATTTCTACATAACTTGCATGTATGTGATCTGCATGACTGGTATCCATGACCTGGAGTTAGGCAATTAATACAATATTGTAATTCTTTTACCTTACGGATCTTTTGGTTGTTCGACATTGTACGGAATTTGTGACAATTGAAAATAGAATGACCTGCTGTCGTGCACACCTCACATCCTAGTTCTTTTTTGTTTGTTGGTGGTGCTATAGAATGATGAGTCCAGTTTGATTGATTTCTGTTATTGCCACTTTCATATCTAATCCTGTCTTCTTCAATTTCTAGTGAATGAATTCGCTTATTTAGAAATTGTAACATGTCTTTAACCTTTTGGTGTTCATCAGGATTCGTTATGGATTCTTCGTATAACCGAAGTGTCGTACTGTCCAGCTTGTCCGATATCATAATAATTAAAATTGTATCCCAAGTTTCTACGCCTGCGTCTGTCGGCGTGAGACCCGCGATGCATTTTTCTACTACATCATGTAATTCTCTTAGACTATGAGCGGTTAGATGCCTAATTTTCGGGTAATAGAACATCGTTCGTCCTAGCTGGAGTGCTATTAGCCGTTTGTTGTTATAGCGATTTTGCACAATATTCCATGCTTCCTCATAATTCTCATTGTTGATTGGTATATTGTGTATTAAGCGTTTAGCTGAACCACTTAAGCTACATACTAAATGTAACATTTTTTCTGATCTGGGTAGCGTAGTATTATGAATTATTTGTATATAAACATCGCGAAAGTTATACCAATCAATATAATTACCATCAAAGGCGGGCAAAGTACTTTCTGCTAACTTTCTATGTATTGATTGCGACGTGTCTATTAAATTTTTTTTTAACAATGCTGTGACCTTGTCAGTAAGTTGTTCCAGAGCGTTATATGATTCTCGTGTGTAACCATATGGGGATGTATTGTCACCAGCTAATTGCCAAATTTGCATATTAACTTCATAAATATTATTCAAATATTTGTCTAGTTTTTGTAGTTGCACCTCACTGTATTCCTTTGTCATTGTTTCGATACATTCGCGTTCAATGTATTTAATTGCACTTTGAAGAGAAATAAAATTGTTATTTTGATCGCGCACTAATGATCGTAATGCTGAACTATCTACCCCAAACGATGTATCCGCAATGTTAAAATTATATTTTGGATTAACAACATTATGATTCACTTCACTTCCAACACTCTTTTGATCTGATTCTTCTTCGGATTGCTTTCTCATATACGATTTGCAAGTATTGTATTTCGCTTGGACTTGCACAAAATAATTACTAGCAAAATATTTATGTGTTTTATGTGTTTCTTCGAAATGCCGTAACGCTTTATGATTTGTTTCAAACTCTGCATACAATTCATCTAGGTATTTCAATTGTTTGATATAATAATTGAATGTTTGTTTTATTTGTGTTGCCTTAGCCAGATTTTTTAGAACTTCTTGTAATTCCAGTCCCTTTTCATTCTGTGCATTAATGTAGTTTTCGAATGTTGACATTATAAAGGTGTCAATGTGATTTAATTGTTGTTAGATTTGTTGTTTGAACTGTGTATATGTGCACAGTCATGTGTTTTCTTCCAACATATATCTATCGCAGCGTCAACGATCGGGCACTTTTTTAGTATAAGAACTGCGTATGATTGTTGTTTTTATCGCAGTTTCACTTACGATCATTCAATGTGTATTTGTAAGATCTGTGTGTCTGTGCACAGTATATATGAAATTCTGAATGTCACTATATTCACTGTTCACTCACTTAAATTACGTCGGGATCACTGAATTTTAGAAGAGTGTAGGCACTCATCAAGAAATTAAGTCACTCTGTTTTATTAGGTTATTAAAGTTTACAATTATTTTCGGTGATTTTACTGATTACTGATGGATTACTGATACTGTATTGTATTGAACAATTTGACTACTTAACAGATCCGGGAATATTATTTGTGGAAATAAAAATCGTTACTTTTTTGCCGCACTTGATTCGTTTGATTCATAAATAAGAATAAATTATAAAATTATGTAAAATTTATTATTGTTAAATTACAAATTATTATAAAAGCGCTGACCAGTAAAATATTATAATGGCAATGAACTTAGATTATATTACGACTTGTTAGTTATTAAGAAATAATTACTTTGTTTGATAGTGTTCCTTATGCTAATTTGCTGACAATCAATTCTCACCATACTGCACCAACATTTGTTATGAACACCAATCGTGTATATCAAATTATACATACATTGTATGAGACACTGAATATAGCCACTAAATTGAAATCAAATCTACTTTTATCACAACAAAGTTGCAAATTCTCACGAATGATTTGTAGATGGTTTCTAATTAAACTTTTTCATTGTTATGCCTAAGTTCCTAATATTGTTGAAAGGAATTTTTTTTAATGATTTTAGACATGTAAAATTTGTATCTTCGACCGTTTAATCCGGCTAATAACTTATTTCGCTACTGCCTTACAAGTAGACGACAATATTGTGATCCTTAAGTATTTTTTCATTCATTTTCTGGTATTATTATAACTTAGTAAAACTGTAACTGTAATACTGAACTTAAGTTGGAATAAAAATTAAATATTTATTTGCATTGTCTTTTCTTTTTACTGACACATTCAATTATATTTTGTATAAATTTCTTTAATTAAAATTGCTTAGCTAATCAATTGTGGGTGGCCACAGTTATTTAGTTTTATTTATTTATTTTAGTATTTCCTATGTTTACCTTAAGTCAAATTTTAATAATTGAATAATGAATATTTATATCGATAACTTAAAAGTAAAATTTTGTGATAGCATTTTTGGGATCACAACATAAACAACAGATGTGACGAATCACAAAACTACAAGGTTCTATAGAACTTTTCTATACAGACTAAATTAAACCGGTAACAAGGCAGTTTTTAATTTTCAAAAACTATTGAGATTTCAGAATAAATTAGATTAACTCAAATTATATGTGGTTATATTTTTATTTTTATGTTAATTCTATTCTAAATGTTTTTCATACTCAATTTTGGATAGACCTTGGATATAATTCGTATTGATACACCAATAATTATAATAATAATAACAATTTTATATTCTTATAGAAAGCATGGAAGTTACAGAGAATCAGAAGGCATCAAAATCATTATTTATACCAAATTACAAAAGATTTCCAACAATTGTATCGTCGAATGTAGGTTATTATGAAAAAGAATATGATAATCGAGCACAGTGAGTATTTGAGGATTAACATTTAAGAAAACATTTTTATTATTCCTTTTTTCATTAACTTTATAGATTCTTTGACATGTCTTACAGTTCAAAAGTTACTGATATTCCTATCACGTTTGCTGATACTAAAATACCTGTAAATATCCTATACTATGTTTTAAAAAAATTTTGCTTTATATAAATTTTAGTCGTAAATATTTTCAGTTACCAAACAAGAATCAACTGTTGATAGATTGGCTAATGAAGAAATTCTACATGTATTAACTAATTAATTTTAAACAATTTAAATCGTGTTTATCTCTGAAAATAACTATATTTTGTTTTTTTTTGTAGCAACAAATCGATAATTCAAGATGAAACCTATTTAAATGATCCCGTTACATCTAATATAGTTTGTCAAGAATTTTTTCGTTATTTGGACTTTTTCGATTTTGCTGCTCTTGAACGTGTATCATCTCATTTTATACAACCAATACTACGTTATTTAACAAAACGATACTCATTTAGGAGACGAGAATTATTTGAAAACTTTGATTTGGAATTTTTTCTGATGAATATTGATTCAAATGTGATCACAGATGTCCCTGAAAAGCCAAAAGCAATCACAATTTATGAGTTATGTTTTGTTTTGAAACATTTTGGTGCTATGATGAAAAAAATTAATATCCAATTAAAATATGTGAAAAGGACAAGGGAGATTTTTGATGAGACAGACCTTAGTAAAAATAGTGTGATTCTCGAAGAGATAATTTCAAAATATACTGATAAAAAACATGTGCAAAGTTTCATCTTGGGTGATCACTCGTTTAGCTTAGATTCAAGGCGTAGATACATTTGGAATATCGATATTCAATATGAAATAAGTTTAGAAACATTATCATTTCAACTGGATGGATTTAAATATTTAACAGAACTAAAGTTGCTCACTGATTATTCTCAAATTGATCGTACTTTTCTGATTAAGGAATATTTAGAAAAAATAAATGTTAAGGAATTGGTTATCCAAGGTGCTGGAAAATTATTAAATCAGGATTGTGATGATATTATTACAGCAATCGCATTCGAGAGTTTGAATTCATTAAAGAAAATTAAAATTATTTCCTGTAGTTCACAGCATTTATTCAGTATGCTAAATAAATTTAATAACATAGATGAAGTGACATTAGATAATATAAATTATTATGGTTTATGTTTGATTGCTGACTTAAGTTATCCAAAATTAAGAACATTAAGTATTCAAAATTGTCCCTATATTGATGATCATTTTTGTTACGAGCTGATAAAGAAAAACAATAATTTGCATGTAATGATTTTTCAAAATTGAATTAATCCTTCCTCCTTTTACACCTTTTTACTTTATTTCCAGTATTTTGAAATATCCAATAGTGACAACGTAGACGGCTCATTTCTGAACGCAATCAACGATTTAGAAAATCGTAATATTGCTTTGCAGATAGAAATTAATAATTTACGAAAAGATTTCTTGCCTTCGATTAATGTAATTATATAATACTCAGGATATTCTAATTACTAATACAAATTTTTTTCTCAATTCTATTAGAAAATACAAATTAAAAATAAATTCATAGCTTATTCGTGTATCCGATTCGTTCTGTACAATGAGAAACAAATTGATGAAATAATCAAGGATTTATATGATGAGGTTGATACTGGTAATTCGGAATATGACGAGTTCACATCTAAAAATAAAGTTCCATATGGTTTTGGAAGAATATTAAGAAAATATTTTCGTAGTGATTATTTTAATTTTCATTTAGATCTCAGCGATTTCTATAATTTAAATGAAAATTGTTTAAAATATATTTTAACACTTTCCAACATTGATACGCTTTCATTGAGCACGTACTATCCAAAGATCAGTAATGAGAAATTAGTAAAATTTTTGAAAGAGATAAAAGTCACTACGGCGAATATATATGGTTATAAGCATATGGACTTTAATTCTATAGAAAACTGTTGTGATCATACGTTGCAAGGTTTAGTTTTAGGCAGTGGAAACAGTTTAGGTACACTTAAAGTGTCTAATTGTTCGATTGGTGAATTATTTTTTAAGCAAATAAATAAATTTCATCGTATGTATTACGTGATGCTAAATAACGTCAGTGGTTTCTCCAAACTAAATATGAAAGTGATGAATAAATATTATGCACGAGAATTAACAATTAACAATTGTCCAGAATTTAATGACGAGATGTGCAAAGACATGATTCAACATTATCTTAATTTAACAGTAAAAAACGATTAAATAGTACAAAACTTATATTTGGTTAATTTATTTACTCATTAATTTTAGTATTTCCGTATACATAGGTGTGATAATATTACTGGAAGCTTCCTAAATAAAATCCACATTAATGACATCAGTAAGGTTTTTATCGACGATTTATCAGCATTTATTTGTAATTCTGAAGAGGTATTAATATCCAATACTATTAAAGTTTTTCATTGAATAATCAGTAAATATATTTCAGGAATTAGAAATAAAGGAAAATATGGATTTGAGTTTTCGTATAACAAATAATGTGGTTCATAATGAAAATGAAAAAGAAAACGAAGACAAGGTGCAGCAATACGATATTAGACGAGGCGAACCCGGATCATCTTATAAACTTATCTACGACTATAAATTCTTCACTAAACTATTTCAATTGAAGCGTTTAAATACTTTAATTACTTCTACATTTTATCTAAATGTAAATGTTTTACAGAATTTATACCTTCTGAATATAAAAAACTTAGAATTAATTAATAATAAATTTCATGAAAACGATGCGACAGTGGATATTCTACAAAATTTCTCTATTCATAACCCGGAATGTTTAGAAAATTTAACTCTAAAAAAATGCAAAATAAATGAACTAGGTATAACGGCGATAAATCAATTTAAAAAATTAAAATTTTTAACATTTGAGTCAATGGCTGGTTTAAGTAATGAAATATTACTAAAATTATCATTAAAAAAATTACATGAAATAAATATATTGGATAACGATGAAATTAATGATAGTACGTGTGCTAGAATTATCCAAGGAAACTATATGACCGTAAGTTCTTTAAACGATACATTTAAATTCTAGATTTAATCTTGTGAATTATCTCGTAGCTGTTAAATATTGCAAAATGCAATAAGATAACTGAAAATTTACTTGGTTGCTTAAAATCAGTTTATTCACGATATTTAAAAATTGATGTTAGCGCAACTAAAGCGGGCTATTACTGCATATGCAAAGTATATACATATATTTAATAAAATATTCCTAATATTTTATTCCTCATTTCATAATAATAATGTTTTTATTTTGGTTTCTTAGGATTTATTCCAGTGTCACGATATTAATGGGGATATCATAAAAATATTGAATCCATCATGCGAAACATATATTAAATACTTAAAAAAAATATTTACTGAAGTGCATACGAAACCAACTGAAACTGAATTACCAAAATCATTAATTAAATATTTTAGTCAGGACATAACATTGGATTTAAACGAATGGACAGAATTAGATGACTGGGCATTTGAATTAATTCCGCAGTTATACGAATTAGGCACAATAAAAATTCGCACTCATTATAAGAATGTGACACACCGGAAAATAATGATAAACAGTTTATTAAAATTGCATTTGCACACCATTATAATAGAAGAACATAGTGTCGCTGGCCATACTACGGCTTGTTCTGATATTTTAGATGCATTATCTATTAATCAATTGGAAGAAATTTCCCTGATAAACTGTCAGCTTAATGAAGAAATTCTTGAAATATTGTGCAGTTTTAAAGAATTACGCGTGCTTAGAATATTCTATAATAAAATTTATTATGAGACAGACATAATAGAAAAATTGAAATCTATTGGAAACACCCTATATGCTTTATATATTAATGACAATATTATTGAAAATACCTATTAAAATCGTAATTATTTACTCAACGATAACTAAATACTATCGCATAGTAACTTTTATCAGTACAGTAAAGGTAACTCTAGCTGTAAAATTGATATTATGATAGATATTATCACATAATTCCAATTGGAAAATGTATATAGTGCATTTTATAAAATTTACAATCAATTGTCTTCAATACCATACACTAAATATCACTACGGCAACATATCAATCAGTGTCGATTCTTTGTATTATCTACATATTGATGTTGTAAGGAGAGATATATGCTATTTGGGTAGATAATATCGAGATTGTGCTTGAATATTAAACAAAATTCGAGGAACTACTGGCTTAAACTGAAGAACAGGATAGTGTTAGGATTTTGAATTTTTTTAGTATCATTTGAATTGTATTAAACATAAGAAAATAATCCTGAATGAATGCTGATAATTAACAAGGTTTTTTTATCTATGTATATCTCCTTAGTAGAACTAAAATGTCACCCAAGTCCGGCCCATACAATTTTAATAATTATTTAGCTTAATAAACATATCTTACGACTAAGTTGTAAAAAGACCCCGGATAAGCGTGTTTAATAAATAATACATTTATCTAGCTTACCCTTGAAATAATAATTATCATGCATACATTTGAGTAACAAATAAATGTTTACACATTATTAATTAATTAATTTTGATAACCTAAGTTTTACTTATAGATGCATAAGAAATGTTTAAAGGAATTAGTAAAACACAAACCGTAACAGGATATTACTGACATAATTGTTATTTTGTAACTCAGGTACACGTTCGTCAGAAGTGACTGCTATTTTGTAAAGCCAATTTATATTTATCTTAGTAAAGTTTATAATTATTTTAAATAATTAAATGAATTTTTTAACTATTCAATAAATAAAGTATGGAATATCAAGAAAGTTAAATTAATCTTATTAAATTTTCCTATTCTAATAATCATCTACAAATAAGTTTATGAATGGATCTACTAGCCATTTTACTGAAATTCCTTCTTATGATTAGACCTGAAAACTTATACACAGATCTAAGTTGCGAATATGGTTGAATAAAGATTTACTGTGTTAAGTTGACTGCTACTAACTTTTTTTTTATAAAAATCGACACCAATAAAAGATGATCAGAGCATGCCTTGTAATTAAGGTCAAAATCTTTTTAAATTTTGTGAATTCTGATGAATTGTAATCAAGCACATTGTGTCCAAATAGTATCTTCAAACGCCGAATTTGTAAACACTTATCTTATCTTATCATATCATGTTTACGTTGTTAGAATTTATAAAGTATCAGTAAATCCTTTTCAATTTTTTTATAATTTATTATGCACATTTCAAAAGTCTTACACTGGCTTTTCACAAGTACAAATTTCGCACAATACCTCGTCTAGAACTTTCAGAATGTTTAAATCGATAGATTTAATTTTAGATAGACAAAAATAATAAATCGTAATTCAAACTGTCAATTAAAAATAATCAAATTTCATTAGAAATTTTTCACCTAATCTATTTCAACAAAATAAAAAAAAAAAAAAAAAGATAATTAAAAATAAAAAAAAGTTATGATAAATTCGCAGAAACATGATATTTGCAAGAATATATATTTGTATTCTTATCTTATATAACTTTATTAAAAGATAAATAATTGATTAAAACCATAATAATAAATAAAAACAATATTTTGATTAGTTATTCGAATTAATTTAGTTATTAGTTTCTTTGTACTGTGTCAACAACGTAGACAATTAATTAGATTTATTATTTAATGAAATAATCGTCAAAGAGAAGAAAATATTTAGTGAAACAGCAAAAATAAATAAAATGAATTTTTATATTGTTTTGTTGGTGTGTTCTTTCGTACATGCAAATGATAATAGTTTAACCGCTTCAACCGTTGTTTCATTGCCGAAAGAAATAAAGTAAGTGAACGATTTTTTTTTTTAAATTTGTTGTTTTCCTTTTTACAAATGGTTCATTTACATTTTATGTTGTTTCTCTTAATCAATATCATCGTTATTGGCGTACAATAGAGTTTTAAATCATTAAGTATAACAAGCTTATCTAATCATCAGAAATCAACAGTAAAGATCAATAGAACACTTGATCAAAATGCCCATCAGGCAGATTATAATTCAATGGATAAAAACTTATTATGTACTTCGTAAATTTAATCAATAACAAGAAACCAATCGAATTAAATGTGCAAAAAAAAAAAAAAAAAAAAAAAACAAACAAACCAATTTTCGCTGTAAACAGAAGAAGATATGAAAGTAGGTCGCACCGTATCGATCTATAATATTAGTTTTAACAAACATTTGTAACAAGTTTTTGTAACAGATGTGTCTTGGATATTGCTCATATTTCATTCACTTATCTTATCTAATCTTTAATTATTAAATAAATAAATTATATTACTATTAATATCTTATTTGTTTATTTTTATTTATTATTTACATTATTTCAGTGCGTTTTTATTACGGAAACAAAATTATTATCACATACAAGAACCAATACTAAGTAATCGAACAAGTAATGTCGACAACCCAAGTGATAATCAACATTTTATAATTATAACACCAGAAATAAATTTTACTACATTTAATTACTTTTCACGAATATTATTAGCATGTGTTTTAGTTATTTTATTAGTGTTAATCACTAGTGTTGCGTTTGTTAAACATTTTTTGTATAAAGAAAATTGTAATTATTACGATGTGTACGTTGGGGCGTGATGGATACATTTTTCTGTTGCTGCTGCTTAGTTTTAAATACTATTAAATATAAAAAGAAAATGTAATCTTTAATTAAGCTTAAATAAAAACAAAAATTTTTATTATACAATAAAATTTTAAACATAAACGCTATTTTCTTGACTACATCGTTGATTTGTAAAAGTTTTAGGTATCCATTAGTGTTTCCATACAAACCATAGCAAGTGAATAATTCTTATTAAATAGGTAAACGGTAAGTGATTTTTTGCATTTAAATGATGAAAAATCTTCTATTGCATCAGATGAAATCTATTATATTTCAAATTTTATAGTAATTTAGTTGGATAATTTTTCCGGATTTTATTCTTAATTCAAAATATGTCCAGGGAATATTTAGATTAATATTTGTTCGCCATATCGTTATTAGAAATGTCAACTTTTGTCAATCCCAATAGATAAAAGATCTTTTATCGTCTCAACAATAATTCTTCAACATTTATTTTATAAATTACAATAGACACATTTTCTCAAATTTTTATCACGATTTCCCTAATATTATTATAGATGGCACTACAAAAATTACGTTTTAATTTTTGTCCCTGATAAAACATCAGCTTCAACGATTGCTAAATACCGGTGGAATATACTGCAATAGCATATTCGAAGTTATTTGTATTAATTTTTTATATTTAATGAATTGTAAAAAATATATGATTTAATGTGTTTAAATAATTATTCTAATATATATGCTTCATTTCCGTTTAATTACCGGCAAGATATGTATACAAAACAATTTACAAAATAAAA
Organism: Ptychoptera albimana; assembly: GCA_961205885.1. Taxonomy (NCBI): domain Eukaryota; kingdom Metazoa; phylum Arthropoda; class Insecta; order Diptera; family Ptychopteridae; genus Ptychoptera; species Ptychoptera albimana. The sequence goes on from OY540803.1 coordinate 22,373,397, forward strand.
ATTCATATATAATAAACAGAGAAACTATGATTTTTTAATCCCGAAAAAGGTTTAAGGTCAATATAAGCCTAATTTTAATATTCCATATTATCCATAAACTTCAATTATTATAAATTGTTCTTTAAATTTAATAAAAAGAAAAGGATTCAATCTCTTTAAACAGTTAATAGGGTGATAACAAGCAAGAACAATTTATTTTTTAATATATTTCTTTTATAAAACTATAAACAAAAATGTAATAACAAAATGATTTTGTTTCATTTTTTTTATAATAGATATATAATAATTTATTTTATTTAATTATTATTATTAAAGAACCCAAAAATAAAGTATTATTACAATAACAATAAATCCTGCTGCAGCTGCTTTTACATATAATGATTTACGATTTAAATATGTTGCATCTTTCTTATATTTTTGTGATAACATTGATAAATTTTGTGTTTTCGAGTCCAACTCTAAAAAAAAGAAGAAAAAATTTAATAGAGAAAATTAATTTCACTAAACCTTAACTTATTTTTGTAATTGATTAATCTTATCTTGTTTTATTTGTATGTTGCTTTGCAGTTTTATTTCTATATAATTTTATTATTTAAGTAATTAATTACCTGATAAAACAGTGCCTCTTTGTAGCACATCATCAATATTTTGTACCATAATTCTTTGTACATCTTGCAATTGTGTGTTTATTGTATTTATGTTACGTCGACGATCTGTTAATGATTTTTTAGCCTTTTGTATATACACATCAAATTCAATAAACGCATAGGGACGTGTAACCGTATTTACTTTGCGTCCATAGTTTTTATAAAATTCTTGTGATATATCTTCTAAATAATTAAATGCTAAACGCTTTGAATACATTTTATCGCAAAGAACTAAGTAGCATACATCGTTTTCGATTAGGTAGCTAAAAAATAATTATTTCTATTATAGTTATTATCAAGTAGTTGATTAATAAATACTTACTGAAATAAGTAGGGACCACTTTCAATTGAACAACGAGTTGGGGAGTGCGGTCCTAACTTTCGGAATAACATTTTTGCTTGATTTTGGTATTCCAAAACACTTTTGCCAGACTAAAAAAAAGGAAACAATGTAAAAATGAAAGTATATATTAAATAATTAAAACCATTTGTCAACCTGTTCGTCTTCCTGCATAGTACCAACCAGTGGAAGACCATCAACAACCCTTGCAATCATTGTCATTAAAGCCATTTTTCTATTATTACAATTCTTCTTTTATGATTCTCGTTAATTTTTTTTTCGTATTTATCTCTATTTTTATACACTTTAACTAATAATTTCTAGTTTCTTTTAATAAAACCAATTTTGTAACGAGAATTTCTTTTATTTTGCTTATTAATTACACGTCACATATTAATTATTTATATTTTAATTTCTTATTTACAAAATTATAATAAATAAACTTTGAAATATGTTTTTCCTTAGTTTCTTATTCACGTATATTTAAAAATAATAAAATAATTGCAACACGTCACCGCTTTAGTTAAAAAGAGATGCAATTTAATTAAATAAACGTCAAAGTTAGTTGCTGTGTTGGCATTATTGTGGCGCTGATGCTGATATTTATGTATTTACTTTTTAAATCGTTTTATTTCCAATATATTATTTAATAATTTTTTTTATTTTTAAATTTTTAATTAAATTTAAATGTTTTCCGTGATAATCTTATATTTTTAACAATAATTAAAAATATGAAATACTTTTTAATGTTAAATGTGGCGCTAATAATTTATAGCGCACCTATCGTCAACCTCAACAACCTGAAATGAAAGTTCCAAGTTGGCAAATAAGTTCACTTTTTCCTTCGCTAACATAACACGAAAAAAGAATTAAATAGGGAATAAGTCCTAAAAAAACTTTCCTATTTAATTTGATTTTATATAAAATAAATGTAATTAATTAATTAAATTAAAATCGAATTAAATAATTAATGTAGTTATATATTGTGTGTGTTTTTGTACAATTAAAAATTTAACATAATTACAAAAAAGAAATTTCACTAATGTCAAAAAAAGTAAATTTAGAAAAATAAATAAAAGAAAATCTTGTGAGTAGAAATTTATTAAAAAATAAAAAATATGCACCATAAATTCATTATCATATTTTAATTTTAATAATTAATTATTTAATTAAAAGGAAAATTCTTATAAACGATAATTCATCTACCATATTTTTATATTTAAAATTATAATTATATTTTGGGGTGAAGGTAAACGAAGGAAAAATTTTCATTTTTTTTTTTTGTTTTCTTAAAAAAGAAAGAATGACGTAAAATATACCTTAAATCGAGTTAATTATTTTCTTTTTGTTTTTTATTAGTAATTTTCCCTTAAAATAATTTTTGAATTGTGAATTACTTAGTTGAGTTGATTATTTAATATTAATAAAAAAAAAAATAAAAAGTGAATGTCTAAATTAATAAAGAAAAGTTGTCTTTGATTTGAAAAGTAATAATGTCTTGGCTTAAGGGGCGCCATCAGGGAGCCCCTGGAGCAACAACAAACACATCATCACAAATACCATTTAATACGAATCAAACACAGGTAAAACTTTATTAACAAATTAAAGATAAATATTGTGCAGTAATTAATTTTTATCGTAATTTATTATTAAAATATTTTTCGTTTCTTTACGCTTATTAATCAATTTATATTTTCTTTTTAATGTATTTTTAAGCTACTTTTTTTTTTTATTTTTCATTTCTTCATTGTATTGGAATTTAAATTGAAATTATTATTTTTCCTTAGATTTTCCTCTACTTTTAATTTAAAAATAGACTTTTATTTTTTGCTAGTCATTTACTTAAGTAAAATAATAATATTAATTGTATATACGCAACAAATACTGAATGAATTCTACTAACATTTAAATTAATTACATATATGTTGTCAAATTATAATTAAAATTAAAAAAAAAATAGTTTTTTGTTTTATAATTTTATTATTATTATTTTAGCAACGTTATCAATTAAATCAGCCACCGCAACAACAAAATTATAACAATAATTTAACTGGATGGCAACAATCTGGTATAAATGCAAACCAAAATTGGCAACAGCAACCACAGTCAAACATTCCACAAAATCAATATTATCAACCTCGACAGCCAGTTAGTGCTATAAATCAGCAATATCCACAACCCCCTCTTACTAATTACTATTCACCGGTAACGACTGGTCAACAAGAAATAAATAGTAATAATATTTCTGGTGCTACTGAAAAAAAGCCTTCTCAATTAAGACCTCCGCCGAATAACCAAGAACCAAAGCAGTCTCCATATGGTGCTTATAAGAACGAAACAATGACATCACAATATTTTCAAAGTGGTGATGTTTTAGACAATGGTGCTACTACTGGAGTTGTAGGCAATGATGGTTGGGATGATTGGGATTGGAATGATAATAATGCAAATAAACCAACTGCTCAACAACATCAACAATTTTTGTTACAGCAGCAGCAGCAACAGCAACAATTGAATCAACCACCACCCCAACAAAATATGGATAATATTAATACAAGGGAATTTGCAAATAATAGTCCAAATCAACAAAATTTTAAGATGCCACATCAGCAACAACAACAACCGGGCACTGTTCCGGCAACCTACACTCAACAAAATTCAAATTTTCAACAACAACCACTTGTACCACCTGTTTTATCTAATGTGCAATCACAAATGCCACCTGTTTCTAATGTACAACAATTAATGCCGGGACAGCAGCAATATACAAATATGAATTTTATGAATATGCAACACACTTCGCCTTCTATAAATTATCAACCCCTACAACACCAATCACAATTTCAACAAAATTATAATCAAAATACTATTAATGATAGTTTTGTAAATAATAATAGTAATAGTATAAATAGTGTTAATAAATTATCGACGGATAATGATAATTGGGGTTGGAGTATTGATGACAATAATAAAATGGTTAATGATACAACAACAAACATAAATAGTGATATTAATAGTTCTACAATTTTATTTGATAAAGTTAGTAAAACAGCATTAGAGAAACACTCGCGCAATACATCAAATGCATCCAGTGATTATGGTTTAAATGTCAATCAATTAAATAGTAATGAAAACTGTAATATTGATAATAATAATAGTGGTAATTTTAATAAAGACGAACTAAAGCAACAATTTAATACAATCGCAATATCCAGTATACCTGATGATATAAGAAATACTCAATTTAATACGACTTCAGTGGCACCGGCAACATCAGGTATAACCACGAATACTTTGCAAAATCGTATGTTAACACGCGTTATTAAAAATGAACATGGTGGTAAATTAACACCTCAATGGTCTACAGAAAGTCAAATGTCTCACACGTCAAGTGACCGTTCATTGGGTGACAGTGATAATTTAGACTCTCGTAGCTCAAATAATACAAATACCTCCGATGAACATAATTTACCACAATATAATTCAAATATGGCAAGCAATAATATAGAAAATTATATGCAACATGAAAACAGAGAGAATGTTCATTCAGTTTATCAACAGAAGCAACAGCCTCAGATAACAACATCTTATCAACAAGTAGAAAGAGTTACAGAAATTAAAACCCAATCCGGCGAACTGGATAGTTTAGATCAAGCATTAATGTCAATGACAATGGGAGATTCACAAGCACCACAAATATCGACAGGAAATAATGTTACAAATCCAATAGAAGGGACCAACTACGATTATTATAAACAGCAACCAAATTATCAAAATCAAATTCTAACAATTGAACCACCACGTTCTTCAAATGCCTTGTCACCAACATTGATTGAACAATCAATGAATATATTGGAAAGTAATGCAAATAAAATACAAGAACAAAAAAAGTTGCAGCAACCAACACAAAATAATCTTATTAAACATTATGGTGCGATATCGCTTGATAATACAGCAACAAAATATATGCCGCAGAGTGATCAATCCATGGCGCCACCTCCACCTCCAGAAATTCATGAACTGCCTCCAGGAGGCCAACAAAGAAAAACACCACCTTTACCTCCACCACCAAATGCTCTTCAACAGCAACAATTTGTGGGCTCTAATTCTGTTTCGCCACTGAATATTCAACCTTTACCACCTCCAAGTATAGTACCACCAAATTCTTCTCCATCGCCACAGCCAGCAAATATTTTAATTGCTCCTCCAACAGGTGGTCCATCAGGAGGAAATCCCTATAAACGTAGTGGTGTTGCGACACATCGTAATATACAATTTCAGCCACCTACAAATACAAAGCAGCAATACGTTATGCCTAATGCCTATTATCAAACAACATCTGTCGAATCAACTAATCAAGAAATGCCTCAGCCAGAAAATTCAGAATATCCAGAACCACCGTCAAATACAGGTAACAATTATCGTAACAATGATGAAATTGAAAATTTAGAAATTGCTCCCAGCAACGATCGTAATCAATATTTACAAACTGGTCACTTATCTGAAGAAGGATATAATCTATCGCAATCACAAGCACATAATGTGTCTCATAGTAACAATGAAAGTAATGATCATATGCCACCACCTGGACTATCAAGATTTGTTCTCGGTGAACCTGAAAGTGAGAATCATCAGCAAAACCGTTCATTTGAGCCTCCGCCAGGTCTTGATAGAATGGTACCAGGAAATGAAATAACAAGTATTAGTGATATGAATATGGAACGTCAAGCTGATGGTCAAGTATCTAGCATGCCGACACCAGCGCGTGGAGCTTTTACTCAGACTCAATTACCATCAGAACATAATACACAATCACAAAATTTGAATATAACGGACAGAAATTTATATCTTGTTCCTGGTGAAAGTGATATTCATTCACGGGTTATTCCTGGCTTAGAAGATGCATATGGTAGCACAACTAATTTTGTGACTCCTAGTGAAAATGATTTGATTGGGGCATCAACAACAAACATTGCTGAACAGCAACGTGAAGTTATTATGGATGGTGAAAATCTACAAGATCAGCCACGTGAAGAACCAATTGAGGGCGCTGATACTGGTGATGAGTCTTCTAATATGCCACAAGCTTCTATAAATCTTAATGCAGTAGATACTGAATCAAATTTAACAATTGAAACAGGTCGTAAAGATAACATTTCAAATGCGTCCACATGTGGAGATGATAGTGATAAGGATCGTATTTCCTTTTATAATAAAACTACACGTAAAAATGAAGAGGTTGCAAGGAAGCGCAGCACCAAAAATAAGGAACGTTATGAAACTGAAGACACGGATTATTATAGTGATCGAGATAGACGTCGGTTTCAACGAGAAGGTAGTCAGCGAGGTGTTGAGTATCGAGAAGGAAGTGTGCGTAGTGAAAGAGGAGGTGATAGAGACGATCGACGAGATCGTGACCGTAGGGATGGTAAAGACGTTCGAGTTGATCGCGATCGTCATCGAGATAAGGATCGTGCTTATAGAGAAAAGTATATAATAATAATAATTATTATTTTTTTAAAAATATTACTAATTTGATTACTTAATAGATATGAGAGAGATGCGTATAGGGAGAAATATGAGAACAGGGATAGAGATGGTCGTTATAGTCGTTATGATTCTGATGGTTTTAAATATGAACCAGAGAACTCATCGCGATATGATCGTGATCGACGCGGTAATCCAGAATATGAAAGACGTCGCAATGATGATGATTATCGACGTGCTGAAAAAGAACGATCTCGTTATAAGCGTGATAAAGAACGCGATGGACGCAAAAGAGGTTATAACTAGTTCTAATTATGCAAAAGCTTCTTTTAAACTTTACGTTTAATTTACTTTAAGTAGATGACCGATATAGAGAATCTGATGTTGATCGAAACGAACGTCGCCGTGAAAAAGGAGGTGAACGTCCTGACAGACGTTATGAAGCTGGCTATGAAGATGAATATCATCGCAGTAGCAGTCGAACAGCTAGTGAAAAAGATCGTAGAGGTTATCCACAAAACTACTATCAATCTGCTGGTTATTAATACAATACAATTATTACAATATTAATTTTTTTTTTTGATACTAGATATAATTATTAATTTTTTTTTATTATAATTTATAGGATACGGATATGATCCTTATAGTTCATACTATACACAGCAACAGTTGCAATATTTTGAACAATTACGAAGAACTAATCCTCAAGCATATGCGGAATGGTATCGTAAATATTATAGCCAAGTTCAAATACAGCAAATGCAAGGTGTTGGTGCAAATGCAACGTCTGTTGGTTTAGCTGATATATCATTAGCTAGTAGCCAACCAACAGCTACAGATGGCAGAGAATCTGTTCATTCTGGACGAAGCTCAACGAATGATAAAGATCGGTAAGTGACTTAATTTTTTTTTATTAATTTTGTGTGATTTGTTGTTTTTTTTAATCATGAACTAAATTAATTTAATTTAAATAATTTATATTTTGATCATGACTTTTATTTTTATGGTGGTTTTCTTTACTTTTTTTTTTATTCTGTTTTCATTAAATTTGTTGTCTGTGACAAATTTTATCGTTTACAATTTTTGTGTCTGTGTGTGTGTGAATTTGTATATAGTGAAAGTTAATAACATTTTTAATTTAATTTCTTTGTCGTTTATTTTAACATTATGTTTTTCTTTCTTAAATATTGATCTAAATATACGTATAATGTGTTTATTGTTTTTTCTTTTTTTTTTTTTTTTCTTTTAAATTGTTTTGAAAAGAGAAAGTTTCTTCTAACATTTAAAAAATATATATTTGTGCACTGTTTAGACGAGTTTAATTAATTGGAATAAGTTGAAACACAGCCAATCACGGCCTGATAAACAAAACGGTCTCAACTTGCACTTGATTTTTGAGAACTCATAACAGAACTGATTTTTTGTTAATTCTATATATAAATAATGCAGGAAGGTTAACTTCTAAATTCTTTTTACACATTTAGTTCTCATAGAGAACAAATTAGAAATGTTTATTCAAGTTAATTACTGGTTTAATTGGTACTTTTAACTTGCATAATTGGCAAATAAAACTATAAAATATTAATTACTATACAAGTGTAGTAACACATATGTACATATGTATATATTAATATTTTACACCAAACACTTTAATTCAATTTTTGTTACATATTTTAATTGTATCTGTTTTGGCTTTCTGGCATACATTATACAGTTGTTTCTTGTCTAATTAAATTAACAAAAATGAAATATTTAGTTTTAATTGTTAACTGTTGGTAAACTGTAATCATTTAAGTTATATTCGACAAATACTAAACACATACACACGCACCACACACACACAAACATGGAATTGTTTATTTTATTTTGCTTTTAAAATTTAAGAAGAAAAAAAATTCATTCAAAATCATTTCTCATTTATTTTTTTGATATGATTTGATAAATCAAACAAAAATTTTATATATTTTAAGTGTAGAATGATAAGTAAATTAATTTATATAATTTATATAAATTTATTAATTAACAAATTATACAATCAAAGAAATCATAAACCATAAATATTATATAAATCATAAAATTAGGTATAATCGTTCATTGCTGCATCAGCAACAGCAACAACATCAAGATCATCAAGAACTATACTATAAAAATGCAACATTGCAAACAATTTTGAATACAACAACATTAAGTGATTATCAAAAGCAAGAGCTAAGGCATCAACAATTACGAAATACTTCAACATTAAATGGAGACTTTGATGGCAAAATTCAACAGCAACAACAACAGCAATCATTTTTAGGGAGATCATTTTATTCGCAAATTTATTCAGAAACGAGGTGCTTGTTTTGTTTATTAAAATACGTTCTGTTTTAATTATTTAATTTTTTTTTTGTCTTTAAAAGTTATTTATTTACTTTGACAAACCATGGTAAACTAAGGTGGTTAGGGCTTAGGATAAATGCATTTTTTCACACAATAACTAAATTAAACTTAAGCCACCTTTCGTGCATAAAAGGTTTATCATAGTTGTTAGTTGTGTTATCGTCTACTATTGAATTTATTTATAATATATAGATTGTTTTATATTTTCAATTATGTAGTGTAATGAGAAGCAAAAAAGGGATAAAATTAATATTAGAACTAACTAACATATTTGTAGAATTTAAAAAGGGGTTATTGTTGATGCTAATTGATTATAAATAATCTAATCATTTTGTTAATAGATAATTGTTTATTAATATAATTTTTCTGTTGCAATATATTCTTACTATTTTAGATATATATTTAAATACAAATATTTTGTTATCGATTTATTTCATAAACTGAGAAAATTAATTTCTTTTTTTTTAATTAAAACAATTTTCTCCTGCTATTATTATTAATTATTAATCACTGAAGAATATAAAAAACAGAATATAAATAAATAATTAATTATAGTATACTTTTAATGATTATTTAAATTATCGATTGGATAGTATATTAATGTTTTTCTTTAAATATTTTAGAACATTTTGTAAATTAACTATTAAATTTTCATATTCATTGTTATTTTGCACATAATTTTCGCTTTTTTATATTTTTTATTTAATTAATGCATGCTTTTTTTAGATGCTTTCTATATTATTAATTTAAGTTATTTAACTTTTACTTATTATTTTTTTGAATTTGAAATTTATTTCTAATCAATTATTTAATTAAACTTACAGAATTGGTGATAATGATGCATCATTAAACTATAATCATGATGGTAATAGTACATCATCGCAACAGCAACATCGATTAACACCATGTAAATTTACAAATGAACATTGTTCGGCATCATTAGGTAATGGTGTGCTTGTTTGTATTAAACCCCGGTCGAATGGTTGGACAAATGTTGTTAAAATATTTAATGTCAGTGTGAATGATTCGAGTAGAAAATTATATCAAACATTTCCTGGTCCACTAATTCGTGGTTTAACACATAAAAAAACTATTATTGAATTTTGTGAGGAGCAAATACGTATAGGACCGCAAACCGTTAATAATGGAGGAGGTGCTGGTCAAAATTTAACACAGAAATCTCATGGCAATTCATTGAATAGTGTTTATTCGGGTGTTAATTATCAAACAAATGTAAATAAAGGTTCATTTACGTTAATGTGGAATTTATTAATATTATTATTACGTCAAAATGGTATGGTTGTTGGTACTGATATATCTGAATTGTTATTGAAAAACAAAAATGAATTTCCATTTGAGATAAATGCTAATAATAATTATACAAATCAACGGAATCGCCATGATAATAGATCATTATCACCCACACCTAGTCATAAATTATCACGAGAATCATTAATTGATAATGAGGAGAATCATAATAATAATTTAAATAGAGATGTTAGCCCAAGTGGATTAACTACAAGTGATTCAATTGAACAACAACAGTTAACTGAAGATGTTATAACAAATAAATTTCGTAATTATTTATTATATGGAAATGTAAATGAAGCTTTAGATTGGGCAACTGATAATAATTTATGGGGTCACGCTTTGTTTTTAGCGTCGAAAGTTGATCGTCGGTCACACGCAAATGTTATGATGAAGTTTGCTAATAAATTACCATTGAATGATCCATTACAAACGTTGTATCAATTAATGAGCGGACGTACACCTAGTTCTGTTACGGTAAATTAATTTTCTTTATAAGAGAAATATAAGAAATTTAATAATCGATCATTATTTACAGAGTGTCGTTGATGAAAAATGGGGTGACTGGCGACCGCATTTAGCTATGATTCTGGCAAACACATCTCAAAAGCCAGAGTTAGATCGTAAATCTATAACAACACTCGGTAAGTTTAACTTCAAAGTTTTATTATAGGAAATTTTTTCTTATTGCAATTATTCGTTTATTTTAGGTGATTCTTTGTACAATCGCGGTGATTTATTTGGTGCACAATTTTGCTATCTAATGGCACAAGTTGGTTTCGGTAAATTATCAAATGTACAACAAGATACAGTTTTAATGTCAAATTCCATATCGACAATTCGTTTAATATTGCTCGGTTCATCACATATGCATAAAACAACCTTTAATGAATTTGCCACAAATGAATCGATCATAATGACAGAAATTTATGAGTATGCTTGTATGCTAAATGATGATAAATTTTCCATTATTGAATTTCAACCGTATAAATATTTATTGGCGACACGTATGCTTGATTATGGAATGCAAATGAAAACATTATTATATATGGAACAAATAACGAATCATATACAACGTGATCCATCAAAATATGAGCCTGGATTTATAGAAAAGGTATTTATAATGACAATTACATTGTTTTAAATAATATAATATATTTTTACAATATTTATTATAGGTTTATACACTAGCTGATCGTTTAAAATATTGTGATCCTGTAATGGAGAAAACGCTTGATGATAGCACAGATATAAATAATACGGATCCTTTAAACAGTACATCAACATTTCCTGAAGATCAAAAATGGATACAAGATTTAAGAACAACATTAAAGCAATACAATGTAATTAATTTTAAAACTATTTGTCTAAAAAAATAATTAATATTTTGTTTTATAATCTTTAATAGAACGGCATGTTGGCATATGTCCCAACACAATTACCAAATATTACACAAACCAGCATTGCTGATCAAACAATCGGCACAACATTGTCCTCAACTACTTATCAGCAACAAGTAAATTATAATAAAGAACAAATTGATCAGCAATTTACATCAATTAGTCAACAATTTAATGAATTGAATATGCAATATAATAATAATTATGATGTTGATCAACAACAACAGCAGCAGCACCAGCAACAGCAACAACTAGCGCAAGGGTATATTGACCAGCAATCACAAGTTCTTGATAAAACAATTGGTCAGGGTGTTGTAAGCGGTGATTATAATTCTTCTATTGGTTATGACGGTGCACAACAGAACTATCAAAATTCATATTATGATCCTAATCAACAACAACAGTTATCACCTACTGGCCAACCACAAACGGAAAGTATTAATCAAACATCTGCTGACTATTATCCTAATACAACTACACAATATCCGGGACAACAACCTTCAGATCAATATGGAGGAAACCAGCAACCTAGTTATGATTATTGGGGACAACAACAACAATCGCAAGATGAGGTATAAATATTTTTTAAAACACACATTTATCTCTCTCATCATTCAATTTATTCACTTAAAAATAATAAAATTATCCTTAAATAATAATTTATCTGACATAATTAAATGTTGATCCTAAATAATCCTAATTTTGGAATGCAGCCACAACAACAGAAAAATTTAAGTACACAACAACAACAGCAACAAAATATGCAAACAAATCAACAAATTGAAGAATTAAAAACGAATTTTAATAAAAACAATTGTAATAATTTAAATGAAAATATCAGTCATAATCCTCATCATTTAAATAATCACCAGAATGATAGTAATAATATTATTAGTGATGATAACATTAGTAGTGGTGGTGGAGGTGGTAATAGTATTAATAATTTAATTAATATTAATAAGTTAAATGATGATGTTGTTAATAATGAAGATTTTATAAATAACGATAATGATTTAATTAATGATTATGATAATTGTAATGTAAGTAATTATTTATCAAAAATTCATTTAAATAATAATAATAGTAATAATATTAATGATAATACAAATTGTCAATTAATGCCATTTAATAATAATACTAACAAAAATAATAGCAATAATTGTGAAAGTAGTAGTAGTAGTAATAATAATATTAATAATAATAATAATAATAATATTATTAATAATAATGTACCAATTCAAAAATTAAATAATGATTTACTAAATGCAATTCAACAACCACGTCAAATGAAAATCAAGCAAATTATCTACAATGGTACATATCCAATTGATTTACCATTAAATAGCCGTTTTAGACCAGAATATTACAATAAGAGTGATAATAATGATGGCGATGGTGATGATTTAACAGAGAATATTTGTTTAACCACCACTAATGATAAGAATGATAATACCAATGATAATAATGGTGAAATGAAATCAAAAATATCATTAACAATGAAAGAATTGATTAATAATGATAATATAAAAATTAATAATTATAAAAAAACAAGTTTAAACTTGCAAAATAGTTTCTTTGAATTTGAACGTTTTTTAGCTGCTAGACAAAAGAAATTTAATTAAATTATTAGAATATTTATTTGTGGTTGATTATTTTAAAATATTAACTTTTGACTTGATATTCTTATTATTTAAAATTTTGCATAAAAGTAATCGTACAAGCATAAACCGTATGTTTATAGTCGAAATAATGTTATATGATTAAAGATCATGTTATTAAAAATAAAAATTGTAATACACATTCTAGTCACACTTAAATTAATGCACTTATATGCGGTTGTTTACTCTTAAAATAAAATTGTTTCGTCAAAAAGTTTTCATCTGATACATAAATTTTTTTTTTTTTTAATTGTTACTGCTATAAATTTAAAGTGCTACAAGTCGCAACGTTTATTATCAATATTTTAATCAATACTACAGACATCTTTATAGAGACACAAAATGCAAAAATATCTTGCACAAACATTTTTTTAATACATTTAAATCACGATTATGCTATCTACAAAGGTTTATATGAATTATACCCCAGTTATAGAAGATTCTAATAAGTTTGGTTTGATTTGATATTGAAAACATAATAATTTATATGAAGCACCCAAAAATAATATCAGGATTGTACCTAAACGGGTTAAATGGTTTTACTGTAAATCAATAATTGTGTTACAAAACAACAGTAATAATTATTTATTGATTAATTTTAATATTGGTAAAAAAGAAAAAAAAATTAATTATGGAATTTATAGAAAATTTAAACTGAAAAAGAAAGTAATAAAAAAAAATTATTATCAAAATGATTAATTTAAAATACTAAAAAACTAAAAATCGTGTTGTTGTTTACTTTTTGTATTATCATTAATTTTTTAAATTAATTATTTTTATTTATATTTTTTTCTTGTAAGCTGCATGAATTTTGTGTTTTTTTTTCCCGATCCGATATTCTCAACCAATCAATTAACCATCCATTATGTTTTTTTTATTCCTTTCCATTTTGACATTTTAATTATTTTATTCTTTTTTTTATCATAAAATATTTCATTTTGTAGCTGATTATTATTATTATTAATATTTTTATGTTTTAACAGTGAGTTCACAATTTATTGAGACAATTTTCCTTTTGATGAATTTTTTTTTTTGTTTTAAATATTTCTATTTCTGAATCAAAACTTCGTTTTGTTTTCAGTTTTTTGTAAACAAAACATTTTTTTTTGTTATTTTGCAAATTTCATTTGAATACTTTTATATACACTAAAAATTAAATATGTGGCAAGCTTCACCATTTTTAACTCTTTGGATAATCAGCAAGCCGCCAGCCAATGAAAAGCATTTTTTATGTTTTCATTTAAACTCACAAATTGGTGTTGTTTAGTTGTTACAAGCCAAAATCTATTGAATAACAATAACCGGACAGAAATATTGATTTTAATTGCGAAACTTCCGTTCAGCTATGCTAAACATAAAACTTGTTTTAATGCATTAAAAATATAAAACTTCTCAATTACTTTACACTTCGGAGCGCATTTATTAAATATATTTTTTTATGCAACAAATTTACTACTAGATTTCCAGATCATATTATTTGAATAATAGATTATTTATTACAATAAATATAATTTTTTATATTTTGTTTTCGGTTCGTTATAATTAAAATTTACCAAAGGAAAATTGTATCATTTATTTAGAATTAAATTAAAGTAAAATAAAATCTTTCTTTTCTTTTTCGTATTTTGAATATTAAATATAATTATTAATTAATAAAACGTAAATGCAGATTCCGAAACCAACAATATCAATGCCAAATTCAATGTCAAATAAACCAGGCTTTTATGATGATGAGAATTCGACAAAAACGTCGTCATCAAACGATAAAGATAAAAATGAGAATATGAAAAATGATGGTAAAAAAGGACAAAAAAATAATAATCAAAATTCACAAGTGATTGGTCAACAGCAACAACAATCTGGTTGGTTTGGTGGCATTTGGAATAAATTATCATTGAAGCCGAAAAATCAAATGATTTTACCCGATGATAAAAATCCGACTGTAAGTATGATAAAAGAAATGTGTATCGATAAAATTTTCTTATGAAAATATATTTTTTCTTAGATTGTTTGGGATCCCGATAGGAAAAAATGGGTTAATACTGACACAAACAGTGAAGCAACAGAAGATGTATTTAGACCACCCCCAAAAATGGCTGAGATTGGACGACCAGCATCTATGCCATCAGCAACAACGCAAGGACCATTATTAAATCAGCAACAACATCATCATACACCTGATAATATCATAAATAACCAGCTGCCACAACAAATGCAATCAAATGAATTTATTAATCAGAGCCAACCATTAATGTCTATACCGGCTGGTGTTATACCAAATATGTCGGCTAGTGCAACAACAAATCATGGTAATCCTAGTGCAACGACACCCGCATCTCAAACAGACAATAATGGAAACAAAGTACCCAGTTTACAATCAAATATGTTTAAAATGCAAAGGAATCGAAGTGAGTTATTTAAATTACTTTAATTTAATTTGTTTAGAAGTCTAAATCTATTTATTTGTTCTAGCCTTGAAAAATTCTTACGTTGATGTATTCAATCCGTCTGGAGCACCACCTAAATCAACAGAACAAGTAATGGCGCCGGCAATTCCAGCAGCACCAACACAACAGACTGGATTCTTTATACCGGGTCAATCGATTGGCGGAGTTGCTCCTACTGTTACAACTGGAATACCCGGTGTAATTGGCGATGAGGTTGTTTCCATAACTTAAAATGATTTCATTCTTGATGTTTTATTTTTGTTTTCTTTTCTCTGTTGTACATTTTCAGAGTGCACCACAATTTTATAATCCCAATCAATTTTCTGGTGGATATCAATAGTTAAATTTTATACATAAATTGAAAAATTAATTTTTTTTTTTGTTTAAAGCATAAGCGTTAAAGTTAAATTAGTTTTGTTACATTCAGAGAAACACACACACAGACAGAGAGAGAATAATAACTTTTTTTCTAATGTTTTTTCTGTATTCATTAATAATATTATAATTAATAGATTTGTTATAAAGAAAAATAGAAGAAACATTTTTTTTTGCAACCAATCATCGTATTGTGCAACCAAAATAATAGTTAAAAATTATATTCATAAAATTAACAAATTTTAATCAGCCTAAAATTCTAATGTCTAGTTAAATTATATATTTAAATTAGCCAAAAAAATTATTTAAATAATTATTTTTTTGTCATGTTATTATTATTTTTTTTATTATTGGTCCGTTTTGAGTGAAAATAATTTTGTTTTGAAAAAAAAAAGAATAAAAGAAAAAGTATTTGAAAACAGTGATTTTGATTTTAAAATAATCTATTTTTTTTTTTTTTGTATATTTTTGTTATTATATTTTCCATAAATTAATCATTAGCTTTTATTACATGTTTAAAATAAAATAAAATTAATCAAGGAAAAAATTATAACTAAAAATCAGTCTTAAATAAAAAAAGCCCATAATATATACATAAATTAGTTAGGTGTGTTTATTAAAATTTTAATCATTGAAAATAAATAGAAACAATTACACATAAATTTAATAGAATTTATTAATTATAAATATATATATATATATATACTGGGATGGATAAATGAATATAATAAAATTAATTAAATAATATATAAACGAAGTAAGTCTTTTTTTTTTGTTTTTTTTTTCCGTCTATGGTAATCTTGTAACTGAAACGTGAAAAATTTTAAATGCAAAAAAAATTAGGACAATTTCCATTATTTTATCTTAAATGAAAATCTAGTACAATTATACCTGTTTCTGTTACATCAAAACATTTTCTTAAACTAACCTCAAATTTAATTAATTTTTCTCAAAGTTACATTATTAATAAATGTTTTTAATTATTTAATACATAATAATTATAATGACTACCAATGTTAATATACGTTTAGCATCAGATCGTGTTAATTATTCTGTCTTAAGTTCAAATTATGTTCCAACATTGTATACACCAGGGGAAGTAATAACTCCGCAACAGGGTTATATGCGGTAAATACATATTTGAAAATTGTTTCATTTTCGTGTTATTTTTAATAATTACTTTTTTAGTGGTCATGGAACGTATATGGAGGAGGACGATATAAAAGCATCGGTTGCAGGTGTCATGGATAAAGTGAACAAATTGATTTCAGTAAAACCATTAAAAAGTCGATATGTTGGTGAAATTGGAGATGTGGTTGTCGCACGTATTATTGATGTTCAACAGAAACGTTGGCGAGTCAACACAAATTCACGTTTAGATTCGATATTATTACTTTCTTCTGTAAATCTACCGGGTGGTGAGTTACGTCGACGCTCTGTCGAAGACGAACAAATGATGCGAAAATATTTACAAGAGGGTGATCTCATCTCAGCTGAGGTACAAAATGTGTTTGTTGATGGCAGTTTATCACTACATACCAGAAGTTTAAAATATGGTAAATTGTCACAAGGAATTCTAATTAAAGTCTTTCCATCGTTGATTAAACGCAGAAAGACACATTTTCATAATTTACTATGTGGCGCCTCGATTATATTAGGCAATAATGGTTTTATATGGCTATCACCGATAGTCAACACGGAAATTGAAGGCATATACATTAATTTCATAAATTACTAGCGTTAATTATTAAAAAATACTTCTTTATTATTTCACTATAGGTGACGGTGGTTTTACTCAAAATTTACAAGATGTGGTGCCGCGCAGCGATCGTGAGGTGATCGCACGTTTACGTAATTGTATTTTAGCATTAGCCACCTGTAAAATAATGTTATACGATACAAGCATAACGTATGCATATGAGGAATCAAGAAAATATGAAGTTAATGATTTGTACCAACAAGAGATTATATTAGAACTGGGATTATTAACACAGCACCGTCTGAAACAAGACGATTAGATTAGTTTACAAATAAATAAAATTTACACATTTTTTATTTAATTAAGTAAAAAAGATATTTTTTTTTTTGTTTTATTTATTTCATTTATTTTACAAATTTCATATCAGCTTAATAAGTAAATTTTTTATTTGAAGACATTATAGGTAATGGAAAAGTTTTCTACTTTCTCGTGTTTTGTTCACTAATTTTATCTTTTGAGCACCATCATTTCATTCGGCTTTCATAAAACCTTCATAATTATTTTTTCTATATAATTGACAAATTTCTATACAATACATTAACATTTCTTGACTTTTATATATTTTTTTTTTTACTTATTAGTAGCATATACACTATATTTGTTATAAATTCTAATAAATCTCTACTTTAATTTAATTAAAAAATAAATATAATGTAAATTTAATTTACATTCACTTTTATTGTCGTGCTGAATAATGCGTTTATAATTTAAGATTTTCGTTTCCTTTTTTATTGCTTGTTTGATGAAAGATTTTGTTAAATTATTAGGCAATAATGTAATATGCACACTTTTGCATAATTCTATGCATCCAAGACAATAACTAACTAGGAATAATACATTTTAAAATTACTTTGGTAATTTTTTGTTATTTTTTTTTTTTTTTTTTCTGTTTTACTTAATAACTCCACTTAATTAATTAATATATTCTTAAATTAATGATTATCCAAATTAAATAAATAATATTAATGTTTTTTTTTTCTTTTTGCTTCAATATCTTTAACGTTCCAAACGTTCAATTTTATTTCGTTTTCTTAGAATTTTCATCAACTGTTTAGACATAAAGTAGGGTTTTTCGGTTGTTCCCTCATTCCTTTCACAGTCTTCAACTAAAATTAACAAAAATAAATTAATTTTTATTTAATTTTAGTGGTAACAACAAACAAATACTTACGGAAACACAAGAATAATGTATCGACAGCCATTGAATAAACGCCAAAGAATACTGAAGTTATTAAATATGTGCCCAAAAATACAATAACAACCGGCACAAGGGTATAGTGCATTTGGGAGAATGTATAATATTTACTACCGTAGAAGAAATACACTAATATACTCATTAGTAATGAGATTAGTAATTTTGATAAGAAGAATAGAAAATCGGTCACTTTATCGATAACGATAACACGTAACACGTTACGCATTAACAAGTTAAATGAGTCTTTTGCAGAGGTACAGAAATTCTTGCCATGTATGGCACACATAATGTATGCGTTCTTATTCAAAAACAATAAAAACTTTTCTAAACACCAAAAGAAGCAACGTAAACAGCACATGATCGCTCGTGTAACTGAATTATCGTATTTCTTTAGTTTATGATTGATATACTCCAAGATTGCCCTGATAACTCGGCAAATTGCTATTATTAGAGAACCTAGTGCGATTGTGCCTAAATGGTAGCGCATTGTTCGATAAAACGACCATGTTAGTGTGAAGAATGGCACATCAGATTTCTTAAAAGTCCAATACCATGTAGCAAATGTCATCGCTAGGACCATTTCTCCGAATGCTGATATAAATGCAATCAGCCAGAAGAAGCCAAAAATATTTATTGCCTGTAATCACATAGATTATTTATCAAAATAAAGTTTTATTTCTTTTTATATAATTCACAACAACTCACATGGAAGTATGACAATATTTTAGGACCTTCAATCCCTTTAAAATGACATCCAGCAGTTGTACAGAGTAAATTTGTATTTGGATTATGACAGTTTGCATTAAATATTTCTGGATCACATATAGTGCTATTTTTATAAATGCTAGCTTCTCCTTGGCATATACAATCCGGGTTATTATCTATATTCACAATGTGATATTTTTCCTCACCGACCGAAGCCAAATATAAGCCAATGAAAATCGCTATAACAATAACAACTACTTGTAATAACCAGGGAAACAGTGGGAAGAAAACCGTAGATATAATTGAACTAACAGCTCTGGAAATAAAAATAGAAATAATTTCATTTGAATTATTAAAATAATTCGTAATAAACTCACTTGCTCCCTTCCTTTATAATCGCAATAGCGATTGAAATCCGTTTACGCAGTACAATAACAATTAATAATATAATAATAAAGATTATTGATAAAATAATTGTTATCCATAGCCATGTTTCTTTCTTCTCCATGTAATATTGAAAGTATGCATTTAGGCTTATTCCATTTACACGATCCTGTGTTGATGATTTTAAATCACTATACGTCTTTGCACTAGCATAAATAGCTACAGATTTATAATATTAATAACGTTAAGTATTTTTAGATATATATTAGATAAATTTAATAACACACCGTATAAAAGTATTGTTAGGACGCCAATAATCGAAAACCATATCAGTGGTCCAGCCAACCAACGTAATATTGCAATAAATAATAATGAAACAAACATGGACAATATTAAACTAATTAATATTTGCCACCAAGAATTCATAATATCTTCAACAATCATTTGTCCCATCTAAAATACATATTTTGTATTAATTTATCATTTAAATTATTGAAAAAAATACACCAAATAAGTGGTTAATTTAAATATAAAACATACTAATCTAGAATAGATTAATTAACAACTAATTTACAAAATTATTAAATTCTCGTGCAAGAAAAAAAAAACAATAAAAATAGATTAAAATTCATGCAAAAAATAATAATTAAAGAATGCACCTCACATAACAAAATAATCATCTCTCTTACCCCATTTATTGTTGATAACATTTGTACATTTGATAATGCTTGTGTATATTCACTTAGTGTTATTTGGATGTTTGTTAAAAATTCTTCTAAACCATCAAATGTTACTGGCACACAACGTTTAGATACTAATTTTTATTCATTTATATAATAATAAAAAGAAAATAATATTGAAAAGAAAATAATATTGAAAAGAAAATTATAATTGTAATTAGAAAAATTTAATTTCTTTAGTGAACTTTAACTTGCACTTTGATAGGCTAGATTTATATTTAGTTTGGCCAGAGTATTTTGGTAGCATTTGTACCTTTTGTTATTTCACAAATAAGTTTAATATCAACTAGCGGAATATTATCGCAACCACAATAGTTGGTGAAATAAATTTAATTTTCGACTCAATGACCGGTGCAATGAAAAAAAAAAAAAAAAACTAAACAGCCTAAAAAAGTCCAAATGATTAAAAATCACCAAAAAAAAAATCTATTAATTGCGAAAGGAAAACTTTAATAATAAGAAAAAGCTACAAAACCACAGCCTAATTAAAATTATAATACACAAAATTAATTATATAAAACCAAATAAATAAATTATTTACACCAAAGCAATTATTTTTGATTATGTTATATGAAACAATTAAAAACATGCACACATGCCCATTAAAATAAAAAAAAAATGATAACACACAGAGTGTTAATAAGGTATTAATAATTACATATGTTTATGCATAATTTTGATGTTAAGTAATGTAATCACCTTTTGTGCAGATGTCGTATCATTTGTTAAATGAATAACAAAATTCCCTATAAATAATGATAAATACGATGTGGTCTTATGAATTTTCTCCTTAACCTTTTCTTGTATGAATAAACGTCTCTCGCTACACAAATCCTCATTAACCTCCTTCTGGGCTAGCGCAAATGGCATCATTTTTGTCTCATTGTGCATCAACCAGTGATTATTATCAATATTTATTGCGCGTGGTTTTCTTGTATTAAATTGTACATTTGCATATGTTTTTGGTATGCGTGGACATTCGGATGGCAATAAATCGGATACACAACGATTTAATACTTTATTTTTGAATATACATTTATATGGCATAGATACACAACATTATGTAAACAAATACAGAAGCAGCACAAAGAAAAAAAAAAGTTCAAAATGGATTAATTGATTTTAATATTTTTATTTATTTTTTATATGATTAACATTAAAAATAAATAATTCAAATTTCTACTATTCAGCTCACAAAAACCAGCCTGTAAAAAGCAATAAATAATGCAAAATTTATTCATATAGATTATTATGATAGTACACTGAAACAGTCCATCAACACATTAGTGTGATTTATATTACTCAAAAGCATAATCTGAGTAATTTAATTAAAATATTGATGTAGATCATCAATCACATTGAAGTGTTAAGCAAACTTATAACAACAAATAGTATCCCATAAAAGGAATATATTCTAGTGTAACTGTTTTTGGTAATTTTCTGGTTTAAATTTGGAATACCAGCATTCGAAATGGCTTAATATGCTAACAAAGAATGGGAAACAAAACAAAAATGGGAATAAAAACAAAAACACAAAACAAAAAACTTGACACTAGGAAAGCACATAAATTTTCAAATTTTTATTTCTGGAAAAAATGTAATTAAAAGGAAACAATAAGAAAATATAAAACACTTGACTTACTCGATTCACTAGGTAAGTACCAAGGTGCACAACGATTATCAGATGCATACTTTTCTGCCTGTTCACATGTGGTTATTGCATTTATATCAACAAATGGATCACAGATTAATTTGCTTTTAATTTCAGCAACGGTTAATCGTGTTCTCGTACATTTAAGTTCAAACATTTCTGTAGGGCATTCCTTGACGCAAACCTATAACAGATCAAAAGATAATATGTTATCTAAATGAAATTCATAAATTTAATTATGTGGCATACCTGTGGCGTTGGACAACCAGTAATTGGTACTAGCGGATCAGCGCATGCTGCTAAATTAAAAAACACCAAATATGGTTTATCTTTAACTTCGCTGTCAAGGCCACATCGAAAACCACGCGAATCAACTGGCACAAGTAAGCGTTGTAGATCACCATTTATTACACCTAAGTAAATAACCAATAATACATATTTCTTCCTTTTTTTTTTTAATTTTAATCCAATTTAGGTGTACTTACTGTAATATGCTACATAACCATAGCCACCAAGAAATGCTAAGAATATTAATAGCCAAATAACATCGGTACACGAACGTGACGAACGGGGACCCTTAAATTGTGGATCATAACGTATTGGTTCACCTGGAATTGATAATTAATATCAAATAAAATTAAACATCCAATAAAATCTTCTAATTCTAGGATACAGTTATTATACAAGGAACAAAATTGCTACTAACTTCATTTTTTTTTTTTTTTTTATTTAATTTTATTTACAGTTCAAACTGTAACAAAAGAAGAATATTCCGCCTACTTAATACAATTATTAATAAAAGAAAAATGTTTATATCAATTAATAAAGTCACTGACATGATGAAACGAAATAGCGTATGACATGTTATTAATTACTTATTAACAAAGATAAATATATACAAATGAGAAAATTCATTATAAATTAATTAACTTTTAATTATTAAAAAACAATAAAATTTTATTTTTGAAAAATAAACATAAATTCAAGTGTTTTTTTTTTGTATTTTATATGTGCGTATAATATATAAACCATTTAAAATTAATTCAATAATAAAGCTGCCTTCACAATGATTATGTTAAGTAAAAAAAATTTTTGTAAATAGCAGAATTTTCTAAATGTCCATAAATTAAATATATTGTTTCTTTTGAATATTATTTATTTATTATTGCCAGGAATTATAGTATTTCTAAATTAAATTGTTTGCACTTAAAAAACAACAAAAAACACGAAAAAAAAAACTAAACAAAACGAGGACAATTAAAAAAAAATGTAACTACAAATTGGCGTAAACTTAAAACAACATAAATGTTATTAGAAACACAATTTTATCAATTACGCTTAATTAATACATTACCTTTCAAAAATCTTTTTAAAAAAAAAGTGCAAACATTTATATGGAGTTAAATCGGAATTGGTACATAATTTAGCAAATTAAATAAACCAATAATTATGCTGAAAATAATATTAAAACCATAAAACAACAGATTATGACCGAACATCTATTTAAATTTGTATGCAATTGTGATACTTGCTTTACTCGAATAATTAATTCGGTTTCATAAAGTAAAGATAAAAAACACTTAAAATGCTCGCATTGAAATTATTTTGAATCACAAAGAAGCACTCATTCATTCATCCATTGGTTAATCAATTAAATTTAATTAAATCAAAATGTTAAAAAAAAAAAAAAACATTTAATAAATATGGAAAAATTTACGTAAAAATGAGTTTTCATCATGAAAACCACCAGCAGCAGTATCATTCAATGAATTTCTTCTTCTACGTTTATTATTATTATTAATATTATTATTATTTTGATTATAATAATGTACATCAGCCACTTTGTTGTTATCATTAACACAGCAGCAACAACAACTCATAGTTAATTAATTTTATTTGACGTTATCAGTTTATGTAGCCTTTATGCTAAATTTAATTTCAAATTAAAAATTTTTAATTTTTGCCTTCAGCACAACAAAACACAGAAAATATATATATAAAAAAAAAAAAACAAGAAAAACAAGAAAACCAAGAAAAATTAATATTAAACACAAAAACTATAAATAAACTTGTTCAACAAATTGTTACTAATTTTTTCACATTTTTTTTTTTTTTTATTAATTTACTGTGTGATTCACTTAGTTTAAGTTTTCTTTATTTTTTTTTTCTTCTTGATGTCTTATTTTATTTCTTTCATTTTATCACAAAATATAAAATTAATTATTATACACAAAAAAAAAAAAAAAAAAACTTAGATAACACGAAAAATAATTTTTTAATTAAAAATAAAAAGGCAACAACAGAAATACTTTTGTAATTAGTGAAGAGAAGAAACGTATAGACACGATTAAGCAAAGGCAACAACCAAAAAAAAAAAAAACTAATAATTAAAAATATATCGAATTGACCTATTGACTACTTCATGAACTGTGCCACCTTACTACTAATCGTTATGCAACTTTTTATTACTTCTCCATTTTTATGCTTCTACTTTGTTATGTGCAACTGACCGAGTTCAAAATAAATCTTTAATCCAAACTAATACATAAGAAGCAAACGAAAACAGTTGACAAACGAAAAAAAAAAAAAAGTGAAGTGAAATGACTAAAAATACGCGACTTAACAGGCTTAAACCTATTTGTATACTAAAAAAGAAAAAAGAAAATAAAAACATTGAAAAATTATGTAAAGAAAGGAAACAAAGTTTACCAATTAGTTTATGAAACATAAAAAAAAATTGAAGAAAAATTAATGAAAATTTGTAATAATGTGTGGCGGCAGCGGCGGCAGTATTTGTGGCTAGAGCGTGTGGCTATATAATTTTTACTATTCTCTTCGCATGTGTGGTATTTTTATGGTGGACATGCACTAGTTTATTAATAATTTATTATCGTGAAATTAAACAAAAAATGCATTAAACCAATATAGTTATACTATATTGAGCTGTACACAACACAGTAATGAATTATACATAATTGTTATGTAATATGAATTTTCATTGCAGTTCTTTATAAAATATAATATTGCTAGTTCCTCATTTTTTTTTTGTTTCCTTTATTTACTAAGAATTATATACTCTAAGACTATTTATTTCAAAAGGCCAATAAAAGAAAAGTGTTTTCCTAGCTAAATAATTATTTCTTCACAATAATAATAAAATATTTCATATTGCTTAGTCTTTAGTTTTGGTAATCTTTGTTTAGTAAGAGACTTAAAAAGCTTATCCTAAAGATCTGCTTTATGTTTTAGGAGACAAATATATGGTTTAGTAGTTATAAAATTAGTAATAAAACGTAAAGTGTTGAAAGTTGAATCGATCGGCTACTGGAATATTTTCAGTAAAAATTTAATTTTTATTGATTTATTAAAGTATTAATATATAGCAGAACCAGCTTATTTTAATATTGCATAATAATACCGTTTTAGGACACCGTTTTGAATCACTAATAATCGCTAGTTATAACTAAAAAAAATAATAATTATACTATATATAATAAATTAAGCCACCATTTAGGTGGTACACTTGGTTTAAAGCTGGGTCCAACCTTGTATCAACTACCGGCATTAAACGCCGTTTATATTAGAAAAATTGTATTCATGGTATTGTGGTACATTTTGATGAAAGACTTAAAAAGGTTACGAAAGGCAATGAAGAGTCGAAATCATTAGAAATAAATAATTAAAAATTACTTTTTACAATAAAAATAAAAAAAAAATTAAATTGTCTGCCTGAAAATCATTATTTCTCTAACAAATTTTATATATTTATGAAAAGCGATTGTGCTATGTGTCTGAATTGCACAGTAATCGCTCCTTTTACTAATAGTCTAGACAACAAAGGTAATTTAAGAAGTAATTTAGTTTATTAAATATTCAGTTGAAATTTTGTTCTGTTTTAACTTATTTTATATTACTGACGTTTCATAAAAATTAATTTATTATTTATTATTAAATATTGAACTAAGATGTTATCAAAAAGCTATAATGAAACTTTCTAGTTATTTAAAAGCGTATTTCTCATTACACCACTTAAAGCGTTAAAGCAAAACATTTGATACAACAAGAACAAGTGAAAAGTTCAACAGTGTAAAGTCACCATAAAACAAAAAAAAAAATTAATGCAAACACAATATTTAGGTTCGATAATTGCTTAACAACAAAATATACACCAATACACATACCACTTAGAACCAATACTAGATCATAATACACAAACAAATGTTTATATAAATAATAAACAAATAGAAAAATCTAATTTATGCCTGTAGTAGCATTTTGTCAATTGAATAAATGACAAATAAAAAATCATTTTTCTATATAAAAAATCAATTTAAATCAGAAAGTAAATAAATAATATATAAATTAATTAAGCAAAAATAGCGAAGAAGAATAAAAAATTTTTGTGTTAAATTTATTTCGAACTGAGCAGCTGAGACAAATAGTTGGAACACAAACCACAAAGAATAAATTTTTTTTTTATTTTTTAAACAAAAATTTTTCACTCCCCTTGAATGTAAAATAATTTGAATTTACCTTAGTTTATTTTTATCAAAAGCATAACAGACATATACAATAAGTTAAAAATAAAGTAAACACTGATAACCATAATCAAAAACAATGGGTGACACAAAATTAGTAGCACAGTATTATTGCTCAGAATGGTAAATTTACTTTTGGAAGAACTTCTAGTTGTTTAATCGACATTTTTTTCTAAATATAAAAGAAAAACTCGTTAAATATTGATTTTCTTTTGCTTGATTACTATCAATTGGTATGTTTAGGATTTACTGCATAACGTCAACCTGTAATTACTATATGTTTGTGGAAATCTTAATTTAAAGGTATTATAGTGTTATAAACATCAAAGCAGCTTATAACAATAATAAAAACGCCGAAAGACGTTCAAGTGAGTAATAAACTGTCTACTAATAAAGCATAAGATTGATCGGCATCTCAGGACGATAAATACAGCAGCCGACAATAAATTTATAAGCATTTAAAGAAAACATCTGGAATCAAACAGATCGAAAGCATACGTTGAAAAGTATGTTTCAATATTTTTACAAATTAACGAATAAATAAATAAATAAACAACAACCACTTTCTTATCACCCTTTTTTTAGTATAAAATTTTTGCAGAAAATAATATTTGATTTCAGTTACTGATAAATCACCCGTTATAAATGTTATCATAAATCATTTCTTATTAATTTTATAAAATAATTAATTTAGTAATCAAATTATTAAAAAAAAAATATAATTTAATTTTCTAAGACACATACACATACAGTACAGACACAAACCGATTAACTTAATACACAAATGACAATAAATTTCACTTCGAATAAAATCAATAATTATCGCAAGACAAGTGAATAAAGACTAATAATAATTAGTAAAAAGTGAAAAAAAAATTAATTTTTTTTTTAAATAAAAATTTATTTTGATTTTTTTTTTTCTTTTAAAGCTTTGTTCACACTTGAACGAAACTCCTCTGTTCAGTTCTTTGCTTATGTTTCGCTTGTTTACTTCTCGCGCAACAAACATAACTCGGTGATGTAATTTTGTTTTTTCTTCTTTCAATTCTTTGTTTTATTTAGTTTTTTTTTTCATACTGTTTACTCTTGGTGTTTTTCGTGTATGTAACGATCATTACGTATTTTCCTGTTTTTTATTAATTTTCAATTAAAACAAAACAAATAATTTGGCTTATTAAGTGGCTAATATGGGTGCTTTATCCGATAGAAATATTATTAAAATAAACAAAAATGATCATAACGTCATTAAATAAACATTTTTTTGGTTTAATTATATTATCTAAATTGGTTAAAAACAGAAATTTTTTTAGAAAATATTAAAAAGAAAATCTGCAATAATGTAAACACTTGACGTGAACATAAACCATAAAGCAGAGGCTGATTATTTATAGGTTATGCTTTCAATTTACATTTATTGATAATTTATCTAATTTTTTAGCTGTCATCTGGTTTTCGTTTATATAATTCTGCTGTTCAATATTACATTATTACGGAACCTAAACTACAAATTAAATTTAATTCTAGAATTTTATTAGAAAAGCGCAGAAAACGTCATTTCGTCTTTTCTGATTAACAATAATAAATAGTCGGTTTGGATTATTTAATTGGTGGTTAATAAACTGATAGTCATAAAACAATAAATACCCTAGTTTTTACCATTAATATTCAAAGTACAATGATTACGCCTGTTTACAAGACGCAACCAATAACATCTTTATAAACAGATTTAACTATGAAAACATTACCAAAACATTATAAATAAATAAATAAATAAATAAAGTTATTAAATATAGAAACTAAAATAAATATTAAAAAAAAAAAACAAAAAACAGAAAATAAAAGACAATAAAAAAAAATTATTATTTACTTAAGCAAATGAAGGCAAAACCATTATGAGAGTTTATTCAGGTTAGGAGCATTAAGAGTTTTAAGGCATTTGTACATTTCGCCCGTTATTCAATTTTAATATATAAATGTTCTGACAGATAATATTATTACAATATCACCAAAGGTTTATTTCCGGTCAAATTTATAAATAAATTATTTTTAGTGGTATTAAATAAACGCTTGTAACTGGCTGTATTTGCAAATACAATACTAGAAATGCATTAATGGATAAAATTTAGTTATTATAATGATGTTCCTACTATTTGTATAAATATTTCAAATCCATCCTTTTAATATTTTCTTGAGCAAAAACACTACCTAAAGCATTACGATTGGACTATAATATAATACAAATCACCTAACCGGCTCTTGGTCGCTTAATTTTCCAAATTTATGTAATAAAATAAACAAAAAATCAGCAAAATTTAAGTAGCTTTATGTTACCCTAACAACAACAATAAACTGTGTATAATCGAATATTCATTTTATTTAGATAATTTGGTTGTGTTCATGTTTACTTAAGTCAATTATTTATGAATAAATTTCTGTTTGTCTTGAATAAATAATTTCACCACATAAGTCTAGTTTAAATTATATGGAAAAATTATACAAAGATTTTATGGTTTGTAATGAGATAACTTAAGGAGGATTTTATATAGATAGCTCGCAACCCTGATTTTAAAGTACAAAGTAAAGTATAAAAATCATTTAAATTCTGTATCCAAACAGGACATTGTAATAAAATCACTTTAAAGCACGCTTTAGACATTTTTAATTTATAGTTAATTCATAAAATTCAGAATTCAGGTAGAATTCTTAAGAAATTAGTAACTTTTATGATTTTTCTAACTATAATTAAAGTAGTTAAACACTTAGCTTAAATTAATAACACAAATCATTTAAAAATATTCAATTAAATTAACAACTCACCATATTTTTCTGGCAGCAATTCATTGTCGGCCATATTTTAAATCCTTTGTCAGTTAAACAAAAAACAAAAATTAAAAAAAAAACCGATAACTGGCGTCTTACACTTTAAACAATAAATTCTTCACCTTAAATAAAAAAAAAAAAGAAAAAAATGTCACAAATTAATTAAAATAATGTAAAAAAAAAAAAACTTTAACAAAATTATCAAACATTACATTCACTCACTTTGGAATGCACAATAAAAAAACAAAAAATAAAAAATTATACACAATGCTCTAATAAGACTATAAAAAGCTGATTAAATGAAATTATTATTTTGAGTAATAAGTAAACGATATACCTTCAAAAAAATAAAAAGAAAAAGAAAAGAAAAACATTTAAGTAACAACAACAAAAAAGAAAAAAAAATGTTGATAAAAAAATTATTAATAAATGATTAAAATTTGATAAAAAAAAAAAAAATTAATTTATGGCGTTGGCTTTATTATTGTATATATATATATATTCCCTTGTATATTATTCAAAGTAAATTTATTTTTAATGTAATTTAACGTGTGTGTATGTATGTAAAAAAAATGAAGAAAACACTAAATGTTTTGTTTTTTATACAAAAGAAAAGAAATGTGCATTTTGTACCGGACTCGAAGAATTCATTTTTGATACAAATTAAATTTTATCAGAGACTCACACCAAATTATAGCCAATTGTCAGTTTATTTTGCTGTGATTTCACAGGCTAAAAGTTAGATAAAACCACATAATTAAAAGCAAATGATAGTTTTGAATAAATTTTCTAATAATGAAAATCTCTTATTAACTAAATATCTCAAGAATGATCGTAATAATCTAATATGAATTATCGATTTATTGTATTGTTTATAAGAACGTTAATTTCCTGAGTGTAATATTTATCAATTTTGAACTGATAACCGCTTTGAGTGCCAGTATCCCGAATGATTCATTTACGTTATTATTGAAATATTTTGTATGAATTTATAATAGAATTTTAAAAACTATTTTACATTCTTAATTTTGAAAAGATTTCCGATGATTATGAATAACAAAATTTAATTCAAACAAATTAGATATATTAAAAAACCACAACAGAAAGACAGAATAGTCTAGGAATCAACACTTCTAGTTCAGATTCTACAATTAATAATTAATATTTAAATCAATTGATTTTAATTTGACTTAAAAAAATTAAATAAGAAAACATAGAAAGAACAAAACAACTCTTTTGTCCTTTATTTCATATTTTCCATTCATTGTTTTACACAGATCGATGTCACAGATTCGTTTGTTTATTTATTGGTAAATATTTTTTTGGCCTGTAATTAATCCAGAAAAAAAAACCCTTGGAGAATTGAATGTCAAGTACATATCGTCAATAAATCTCATTGAATTTCATCGCATTTTCAGTTGTTTACGCATCTTGATCGCGACATTACCTATTGATAAATAAATAAAAGTTCAACAAACGTTGGAACAACAAAGAAAACCCCAACCAGCCATAACACAATTAAAAAAATAGAGGAGAAATAAATTAATTAAAACAAATTAAAAAACCACATACATATTATAATTATAATTAAAACAAAGTAAGTATTTATCTATGAGAAAATAAAAAAGTAAAAATAAATTCATTAAATTAAACAGAAAAAAAAAAACGTAAAACAAACAAATAATATTTGTCAACAAACATCTGGGCATAGAGAGAAATATAATATTCCCTGTGTCTCCTATTTTACAGTAACTTAACAATTTTGTTACAGCGGTTTTAATATTTCTTTTTCAATTGATTTGTTTTCGTGGATTGCTTTGATTTGTTTTTCTGGCATTATACAAATTTTTGATCGATATTGTTATGCTTAGTTATCGTCATTTTTTACTTTTTAATTGCACTTAAATATTTATTTTATCAATGTAATTTCAATTTCTCATTTAAATATATCAGTAATAAAACCAAACAAAAAAAAAAAAGAAAAAAAACAGAATATTGTTTTTATTATCTAAAATTACAATTAAATCAAATAAACTATGATTCACTTAATTAAACACTTAGGAAGAAAACACAAAAATGTTTTAATTTAATAATGTTTCTTTGTTTTTGTTTTTTTTTTTTTTTGTATTCTCTCTGTGTTATAAATAATTCTTATCACGGTAAAAACCAAACAACTTAAGTATATAAATGATAAAGATTAATAAAAACATATAGAAAAGTGACTTATGACTTATTAAATTGATTAAATTTTTTAGTATTATTTTATCATTTTCGTGAAAAAAAAAAAAAAAAAAAACAATTTAATTTAGATGAAAATAAATAAATTATTATTTAAAAAAAAATAAAACAATTCAATTTGATAATAAAGAAATATTTACACATTATTTTTGAAACTTTATTTATTTTTTTTTTTTTGTATTAATGAATATGAATCATTAAAATTTAATTAGTCAATTATTTTTATCATGTAAATTAGGTTTAAAACGCTATTTGTATTAATTAATTATGTTATCACTAATCCGCTAAATTGAAATGTCAATTTTTTAAAAAAAGTAAAAACGATTACAATATTTATATGTTAACACGGTGTAAAAAATTTAAAACAACCGTTTATGTACTTTTAGTAAAATTATAAACATTTCATGAATATATATTTTATTAAGGATAATTAAAATAATTAAACGATATAATAGCATTTAAAGGCTAATTACATTACAGAATGTTTAATAATTGGATGACAAACCACTTAACAATTGTCTAGTAAAGACACAATAGTCATGACACTGTAGTGTAACAACGATTATTTGCACAGTATATTTACAAGGCGTTTATTTTATTTTATTTATTTATTTTTTTTTTTTTTATTATTATTAAATAGTGAGAAAAAATTTAATAATTTTATTAAATAAATAAATAAAAACAATTAAATTTCTCGTATAAATTATCGTTTAAAATATCGTAAATCCTGAGTTCCAGTTACGGTAAATAAAGAAATATAAATTTTATAATAGAAAAGTAATTAAAAAACAAAAAGTAAAACAATTGATTATATCAGGTGAGTTTTATTTGTTATTAAATGATTACAAGAAAAATTAATCGTTAAAATGAATTTATAAGGTACGTTTCACTTATGAGAACTTTTACCATATGAAGGACACACGAAGTTCAAGTTTAAATAATTTAATAATTTATTAAAGAAAAACACATTAACACGATTTTGTTGAAGTTGAATAACATCGAAAAGGATAAGATTAGAGATTTATGTTTGTGTGTGTTTACGATTTGAAAAGTTTTTTTTTTGGTGTTTAATAAGTAATTTCCATTAATTATGTAACAAGGTTAAGTGGGTGGTAAATTCGTTTCAAGGTTTAATTTAACATACAAAAATATTATTTTGTTATTAAAGGAATAAATAATTGAATGGTAAAGGAGCTTTGAGCTATCAATTGTGCTTTGTGCCTTTTGACATGAGTTCTAACAGTTTTGGATATAAAATAAAAACTTTTTTGCTTTACTTAACCCATTATCAATTACTCAATTTCCTTGTGAGGTTTTTCAACCTAAGTGAAATTACCATTTTCAGAATATTTTTCATATAGTTGAAACTAATAAATCCGTGATAATTAAAGTATTATTATACAACAAGTAAAACGTGCTATTAACAAAGCCCACGCATTAATTAATTTTGAAAAAAAACACTAAGCATGACTAAAAGTAAATAAAATAAAAAATTATAATAATTGAAACATTTTAAGCTTACTTAACTTGCGCATAACATAAAAATATACGAAATAGAACAAAAAAAAATAAAAAAATTTAAATTAAGTCATGTAAACATAGGATATTTAATAATTTAAGTTTATTTATAGTTTAATTTTTGTTTTATTAATTTTTAATACCACTGTGCTGTTGTTTATAATTAAATTAATTTAACTTTTCTTTACATTGAATTTCATATGTAATTACGAAGAGTATTTCTTTTTTTATTTCGGGGAAATTTTTTGATTATTTATGCTGTCATCACAATCGCTATGCAAAAAAATGTCAAATATGTTTTTTTTTTTTTTGAAATTTAATTTTTATCTAAATTTCTTTCTAAATGTTTAGGGAACATAATTTTGTCTACTTTCTTTGATCATTTTGATATATTAGCCATTGCTTAAGCCATTGTTAAAAAAATAATAATAATTAATTAAACCGCAACATATATTCCTTTATCATACTGCAACAAAGCATTTCTTAAATGTTATTTTCATGACAATAAATTATCAAATGAGAACAAAACATGGAAATAATAATATAAATTAAGTAACTAGCTTAAATTATAACAAAAACAATCAAAGAAAACATACTATAAACGATAACTTAACCATGTTACTTAAATATTAATAATAATACATAAAAAGACAAACCGAGAAAGCTAAGAATGAAAATAACAAATTAAGTAAAGCAAACAAAAAATAATCGAATTAAATCATATAGCAGTAATATTTATGTATTAAAATACAAAACAAATACATTTTAAGTATTTAAGACACTTAAATTACATGTTAAGCGGAAAATTATACGATAAATATTTAAAAATAAAATTAAAAGTAAAAATCTAGTAAAAAAAAAAATTCTTTTTATTTGTTTACATAGAAAATATGATCCAGTTGGCGCATTTGTTTACAATTATTGGTAAAACTTATTAAGCGTATTAACAAAAATAAACTAAAACTAAAATTAATTATTGATTTTTTTAGTTTTGTTTGTATTTGTAATAAAATTATTTAGGAATTATCATTACGTGGTTATACAGTGAAAATAGTAGCCAAGGCAGTGATTAATTGTCAGAATCAGAACGACAAACGTTCAGCGACAATATTTTTGATTGTCAAATAAGTAAAAAAGTAAATTTTGTGCGCAATTATGGATGTTGTGCAAGTGTTGGTATTGGGTAAGTCTGGCGCGACTACAAAATTAGAAATAGATTCTAACCAGACGACAGCTACAATTTATGTCTTTGAATTTGTGTACATTCTAATATAACGTTGTAGTTAGTAGTTGTATCTTTCATTCTGTTTAAAACATTATTAAAGGATCTCATCATACCACACCCAACGTCCCATAGAGTAATGGAGTTAAAATTCATGACCACACTTAAACAAATGGACGTAGTAAACTTGGGACACAATTCTAATTGTTATGATATCAGACAAGTTGGAAATTATGACACTTTGCCTAAATAAAGAAGCCACTTAAAGGTTAAAAATATGATTCAATTCTCAACTAAACGAGCACATGCATTGCTCCTTGCATATTAACCTACAATAACTAACAAATGTAAGCAACAAAGAAGTTTTATGCACGGTGTTCTCGAAATATTAATATTTAATAAATTCCAATAAAAAATCTGCAGCATTCAAATTTCTAGCCATCTTACCAATTTTTATTTTACAATGCTTTAATTGTTAATTGTTTCACACTTTGAGCATCGTTTCGTTTTGTTTAACGCTTACAACGCTTTGTTTAACATTTCATCATCTTGATAATTTTGGATTGTGCTATGCGTTCCAAAGTATTCAAAAGGTTGGACACATTTGTGCTAGACAGTATTTACAACAGCCAAATTTCGACAAGGGAAATTTTTTAAACATTCTATTAATTAACTTACTCCCGATATTCCTTACCTTTGTACAAAAATCGGATTTTAATTTAGAGAAACCACTAACAACGAACAGAAAATCAATTCATTATGGTAGAAATATGATAACAACGATCAGAAACATGGAGAGAAATCATGTATTTCTGGCTACGGTAATCATAAAAATGCAAAATAAAATTGAGACTATTCTGAATTTAATTATTTATTGAATTCACAATTTATGTAAATATTTCCTTTTACAATGTAATAAAAATAAGTTAGCTGTCGCAGGAATGGGGAATGCATTATAACTTGCACTTATACCTACTTGTTGGATTTATTTTACTACAATTTATTAATTAATTTTAATTTACCTTAATAAATATTAGAATAATGAATATTTATTTACAAAAAATGTTTATCATAATTTTTATTGACTTTATTAATACGTTGTATGATGTGTTCATTAACAACTCTACTCCGATTAAATTAATTAATTAAATTGTTTCTCTAAAACTCTGTGATCGTTTCACATTGTAAAATTTTTAGAAATATTTTATAATGCAAAATGTGTGTTCAACGTTGAATTAAATGCATAATTTAATTTGCATTCGAATGAAAATTTCACAATAAAAATGTTTATTTCAAATTTAAAAATTCAATTAGAACGAATTTCAGGTGTTTTTAAACATTTTACATGGAATTTTTATAATAGTTATACAAGCGAACATAAAAAATAAACCAAACAAATCAAAAGGTATTAATGAAAAATAAAATACCAAAACACAATTAAACTTTCAATTAAAAAAAAAATAGAAATATAATTGAGGTAGAACAATTTAATTTAATTTTGTTTCATTGTTTTTAATTAAATATTTATATCACATTTTTGCTTGATAGTGATGAATTCTTTACTTTTCTTTATTTTTTCTACATTTTTAACTTTTAATTATTACTACACCAAAAAATTGAACAATAAATGTGTCACCTGCTTGTACGCTTGTACTTGATAATTATTAATAAATTAATATTCAATAATTTCATTAAACGTGACGTGACGCACAGACAACGTTATGTTGAATAACATTCTAATGCCATTAATGAAATTAAATAATAAAAAAATAAATCACAAGCGAAAAACATAATTATATAATTATGTTTACTGGAATATAAATCTCCCAATATTATATTTACCTGTTGCATATGCACCATTAAAGTTTTGATTTAATAAATAAAAAAAAAATCTATATGTAGTGAAACGACAATAAAAATTGTTTATTGTATCCAGCCATACGTATCACTCACACAATAACTCACCTTGATATTTATTACGAATAAACAAATAACAATACAAAATTATCAAATGTATTGATTTGCTTACATTTTGATGACACAAATAAATAAATAAAATAATTTAATATTCTTTTTTTTTACATAATTACATAAATGTAACAGGGATTCAAACTGTTCGATAACATGACGATAAATATATAACGTTATAAGGGCGCACTAAATGTGCTCGTAATAATATTTTTTTTTTGTTTTGTGAATAAATTCATTTTTTATTCTTTCATTAGAAATTTATTAATAAATTCTATTTTTAGAAAACATTTACGATAAAACAAAATTAAAATCCAATAAAAATATTACTTGGCTTAACAATAAATGCAAAATGACGTAATAAAATGCGTAAGTATGCCGCGTTTATAATTTAGCAAAAGTTTTCTATATGCGCAAAAATAATTATTTCATTACTTTTACGGTTTGTTACTCTGATGAATTTTTCTTTCTATTTGTTTTTTTTTTTTTTTTTTAATTACATAAATATAATTTTTTTTTTAATAATAAAATTAATTACTTATGTTTTTTTTTTTATTATATATTTTAATTAAAATAATAATTCAATTTTATTTGAATAAAGAGAAGAAAAAAAAAATTGTTGATGAAATTTGTAATTGTGTATGGTTATTTGTGTTGGAGCGTTAAAAGTAGCATTTGCTGTGGATTACGATATAAGAATTAATTTTTAAAAAACCATATGAGTGAATTAATACAATATATTTATTTTATTTAATATAGAAAAAATAAATTAATTAATTAGAAACAAAACAAAAAAAAAAAAAACTTTTTTTTCTTTTTACATCATTTTAGTCAAGGTTATACATGGTGAGTGTATGCGATACAGTCGAGACTCTCTTGAATTTTTATTTCGTACTATGCCAAGCCAATAATGACGTTTTAATTTATGACAAAGACCTGTTGCTATGTTTTATTTTACTTTTATTTTTATTTATGTAAAGTGTTTTATTCTATTAAATAATATATAATTAACGGGGGTGATTTTATAAATAAACTTAAAGCTCGTTAAAACCTTTAACTTTTACGTATACCGAGATTAATTAATTACATAATATGAATATTTCCTAAAAAAAAGCTTTTATGCCCTCTAACATATTAATCTACAATCAATTATAAAAAGCTACAACGCTTCTGAAATTCATTTCAGAATAAATACTTCGTAGCCAAATTTAATTTAACTTAAATTTAACGTATAAGTGTTTTATACACAAAAATAAATTTATTTTTATAGAATTAATTATTTTTATCTCGTCGTTACTCGTCATTTTAACGCGAATTTCAGAAATAAAAAAAAAGAAACAAAAACCACACATCAACCGCACTTTAGAGATCCGCCTGTTTCATTTCGACGTTTTATTGTATTTTATTTCTATTCCCTGTTTGTTTGTTTGTTTGTTTTTTTAATTTTTTTATTAAATTTGCTTAATATTTGTGTATTTTCTGCAATTTTAATTTTTTTCTTTTTTTTTTGTCATTCTTATTATTTATTTTTTTCATAAAACCCACACCCAATTATTATTATTATTATGTATTAGATATTTTTTTTACTTATAAAATATGATAAATTTCTTAATATTTTCGCAAATGCTTCATCTATTCTGTGTTATTTATTTATTGTACATTTGTTGCTTCAAAATTATATTCTTTGTTTACCGGAACATTTTACATTGGATACTGTTGCCGTTGTTGTGTTATTGATAAATAATTTACCTTTACCGCAAAATTCACATCAATATCAGATATATACATAATCAACGTTAATTACAGACATTTTCAATTACCAAGAAACGCAATTATTGCATTGGCTGTGTCATGTTGTAAACAAATATCACTGTGTAGTAATAACGAGACAAAAAAAACAGAAAACACTTTCACTTACATTTGTAATTAGATCTTTTAATTAATATCACAATTAAGTAAAATAATTTTAACTGAAACATGTGTCGCAAAACTTAACACTTCCTTACTTAACCAAAACACAAAATGATCGAAATCTGGCAGCATCGCCGTAAATAATAGTTTTTTTTTTTTTTTAAAGAATAATAAAAGAAAAAATGTTTTTTATGCTGCAATAATCCGGTTTTGTAAAATTAATTAATTAAGACAGAAATTACAATAATAAAGCAAAATGTAAAATAGCATTCGCAACTTAGAAAAGAAAAAAATTATTTTAGAAAATTGTTATTAATTTTCATTGTTTACAAAAAAATAGAAAACTTACCTTAAGTAAGAAAGTAAAAAAAAAATGAAAAAAAAAACGTAAAAACTAAGCGTAAGTCAAGTATAAAAATGTGAAAAAATAAATCAAAATATAAAAACGAGAACTTTCACAATAAAAATAAAAAAACTCGAATAAATCAATTTTTTATTTAATAAATTTACATTTAACTTA
This sequence comes from Ptychoptera albimana, assembly GCA_961205885.1. Lineage (NCBI taxonomy): Eukaryota > Metazoa > Arthropoda > Insecta > Diptera > Ptychopteridae > Ptychoptera > Ptychoptera albimana. The sequence continues at coordinate 22,412,610 of OY540803.1, forward strand.
CGTTTAACTTGAAAATCTGTATTTGGTTAATTAATTTGCGCTAATTAAATTAACAGCGAAACAACAGCCAACCAAATTGTGTGTCGTTTGTTTGTTGAATTATTTATTTATTTATTTTTTCTTTTTTATTAGTAAAACTTTTGTTTCATTGTTGTCTCGTCGTAGATACAAGTCTAGCTACAGCACTGGGCTCCACCTCAACGAGATAAAGAGATGCTTTAGTATTCACATAAACAAAACAAAAATAAGAAGAAAATTTAAGAATTTTAAGTAAGTTCACTTTAAAAATTACTTTTGTTTCTTCATTTAAAGAACACTTTAGCGACACTTTATAACCAACCACAGTGATTTTTATTTTTTTTTTAATCACGTTTTAATATCGGATTTTATTTATTAACAACCAAAAGATTTTATTCATTTATTTTATTTAACGCAATAATAAAATATAATTTAAGGAAAAACAGCTGAGTGAACACCACGTAAACAAAACAAAATAAACAGCAGAATTTGTTTACTATATGCCAATACTCATGTTACACCATATATATTCCACTTCCAAATAGTTTTTCTACTCAGCGATGTGCTTTGTTAAATTTGTACAAGAGAGAGAGAGAGTAAGGAAATTACACTTTGTTATAAAGATGTGTTTATTGTTATAAAGAGAAAATCTCACCACACAGGGCGTATCAATGTAAAATAAATAAACAAAAAAAAAATCGAGGTTGAAGGACCTCAACGAAAAACAATAATTTCAATAAAATATTTTTCTCTGCACGATAATATAAATATACGTTTACAAAATATCCTCATTTTATTGAATTTTAATTGAATGGAGATAATTAATAAATAAAAATTGACATCCCCTGAGAAATTTTTGATTTTATTACTAAAATTTATAAAAGAAATATTTTAGTTTATTAACGCATATCTAATGTTACGCTATATTCTTTGCGCTCTCTTGTTTTGATTTTATCATTCAGAGAGACAGAGAGTATATCGCTTTAAGTGGGGAAATAATGAAACAGATTTTTGTTTTAAATTGAGAAAACAGCATGCTTATTTTGTAGGGAGTGCATAGTTATGTGACTTTGTAAACTATGCATAAAAATGTTAAAAAAAAAAAAAGATAATAATTTTGTATAAAACATGTAATATTTTTATTTATAAATAATCCTATATTGTATAAAGCACCAATAACCTTTATATTAAGTACTTTGCTATTGCTTATCCCATAAATGTCTTTAATTTTTATCTTTTAGCCACTCTAGTATTTTGGGTGTGAAGTATGTGATTATGCAATCACCACCTGTAATAATTTATTTCATTAAATAATGAATTACTATTAAAGAAATGAAACTTACCAGCACGACGCATTGATATAAGAATTTCCATTAAGACTGACTTTAAATCGATTGCACCACTATTAGCACCGTGATAAATCATTGCATATTCACCAGATACCTTTAAACAGATTTTTATTATTAATAATATTGAATGAATGATTAGCATGATATTATTTATTACCTGATAAATAAACATTGGTAAATGGGGGAAGAGATCTTTTGTCTGACGAACAATATCTAAGTAAGGCATTCCTGGTTTGACCATTAGCATATCAGCGCCTTCGTCAACGTCACGTTGTGCTGCTCTCGCTGCCAAACTCTTTGATCCTGGTGGCAGTTGATAGCATTTCCTATCACCAAAACTAGGTGCTGATTTTGCCGCATCTCTAAACGGTCCATAAAAATTCGATGCAAATTTAACAGAGTACGATAAAACTGCAACTTTTTTCTCAAAACCGTTCTGCAATAAAATTTGCTTTATTGCAAAAATGCGATTATCCATCATGTCAGAAGGAGCTATAATATGCGCTCCCGCTGTGGCGTAAACCAAGGAGATTTCCGCCAATCTTTTAATGCTCACAGCATTATCAATGGAATTTTCAATAATAACGCCACAATGTCCCTGATCCGTATATGGACACAAACAAACATCGCATGCAATTAGCAAATCAGGAAACCATTGTCTTAAAAATGGTAAACACTTCACAACAGGATTTCCAGTCGAATCTGCATTTGTTCCGTATTTATCCTGGAATAATTAATAATATTCTTTATACTATAATTAATTAAGGTTATGGTTATTACCTTCGGTAAATGATCAATTATGCCAAAAAGCAATATTGAACTCAGTCCATTTTTCACTAGTGGTTCTAGATGTGCTTTTAATTTATTTAAACCATATCTAGCAACTCCTGGCATACTTGCAATTTCTTGTATTGCGTCATCATCTTCCCTACGACCAAATAAATAAAAATTAAATCAAATTTACTACGTAATGCATAAAACCACTTACACAATAAACAACGGATACATAAGATTATGCGGCATAATGCTAATATCCTCTTGTAATTTCCTCAATGTGGGATGGAACATTCCGCTATGTAATTTTGTTAATTTCTCCATGATTTCTAAATGACTGTACACGTATCTTTAAGTGGAATTTCAGATATATTTCAAAATTGAAAAAAAAAACACCTTTCTCATCGGTTATACAGTGAAAAGTGGAGAAATTATGTGCTGTGTCCAATCAAAACCAAAAATATATATATCATGGCAAAAAACACACACTTTTAAATAACATTTAATTGTAATCGCAGATGTCAAACAATTGCTAATGTCGATTGTTGTCATTATTTATATAAACATTAAAAGATATTAATACGCACAATTCTAACAGATGTCAGTACAATACTAAGCTAATCAAAAATATTAATAATTATGTAAAAAAGTTAATTTTCATTTTATAACTAATTTTCCTAAGAATTTTTTTCGCTTTATTAAAATTAAATAATAAAAAAAATCTATAAAAATGAACACATAATATCTTTTTGAAATAATTTACAATTAAATACACTACAAAAAAAATTCTCTAAAAAAGCAAGAAAGCTTAAATATGAAAATAGAATAGATAAAAACATTTAAGTATTAAAAATATAAATGTTTTAACTATGTTTTAGAATGTTTGTATCAAGTCTTAATGGTGTAATATAGAGTGGCCGGCAACAGCGCCGAATCCTGAATAACCGTGTCCAGCTATTGGGTAACCAGCAACACTGCCTGCCCATGGAATGGCAGCTGCGTGTCCTACTGCAACTGGATAAGCCGAGTGTCCTACATAACCACCGGAATATCCTAATCCATGCCCGGCGTAACCAGCATAACCTCCATAACCTGCATATCCTCCGTGTCCACCGTATCCACCATATCCTAATCCAGAAGCTGGATAACCAGAATAGCCACCATAACCCAAACCAAAAATTCCACGTTTATCGGTTTTCTTTGGTTCATCAGCAGCAAAGGTTGAACCAATAGCAAGAACAACAAATAATGCAAGCTTTTTGAAACAAAAAATATATTAATTATCAAACGAATTTAATCACAAATCTCATTCACTGATTTACTTACAATAATTTTATTCATTTTAAATGAGTTTTGTTATTTTTTTTTTAAATGCAAAAAGTCTGGTAAACAACAATAATGTTTGAATGCAAAAATTAAATTGATACTTTAATCGAATATCCGTGCACCTTTTATATGATTTTTAATTCCAACAAAATGCATTTGAAATGTTAAAAGATTAAATATGATTCATGTTTTTCTACGTGGATTTTCTTTTTCTTTTGCAAATCATAACAAATCTTGTACAGCATTAAGAAAGGGAATATAAGTTTATTTCATTTAATTAAACTTTTGTTTTGTTACTTTATTACTTAACTTTAATTTCAGAAAAAAAAAATTAAAAGCCGCACAAGCTTAAATTACTTAAGAAAATTGCAAGAATAATAATAACAACGAAAAAAACAATAACCAGAAAAAAATTAATGTTCGATTTCAATGCAAGGAAAATTAATATTGTAATCAACGACTTGTTGGCAATTATTTAGATAATATTTTGAATGAAATTACCATTTTTCGTTAAATAGACAAACCAACCGCATGATTAATTGTCGTTGTTTTGCCATCAATTATTTAAAATTTATAATGTTAAGTTCAAAATGTGGTGGCAGCAGTTATAATTATGTAGAAATTTAACGTAATTTTCATTTCTTCACATACACGAAAAAAATTAATTTTTTCATTTCTAAATTGTAATAAATTTATTATATTAAAAATTATTCTATAATTATATAATAATAATAATAACTATAATTATGAAAGTAATTTGGTTTTTAATTACAGTTTTTATCTATATAACGACAATTTACGCATATTCGTTTGTTGTTCGCTGTTAGTTTGTCACAAGTAATTTGAGTAAGGGAAAGGGTTTTACTTTTATTTTATATTTTATTTTTCATAAAATAATAAAAATGCGCAATTTTTAATTAAAAAGAAGAATATGAAGAATATACTAACACAACAAAACGGAAGTTATTTTTTAAATAGAAATAAATATTCACTCTTTCTTTATAATTATTTATTAATTAATAAAAAAAATTTTAATTAATTTCATCTTTGTTTTTTTTTTTTGCTTTTATAATTACTGTGGGAGACAATTTTTTTTTTAAATTATTTTTATTATTTTTTTTTACCAAAATTATCTATTTATAAAAGACAGAAACCATTATGAAAAATGAATTAAAATAGAAAGTATTCAATTAATAAAAGTATGCGAATTAATATTTGCTAACCTATATATCCTCAATTAAAGCTTTTGGTCAGGTTTTGTATTTACATTTTACGTAATATATTGACTAGACACAGTAGCTGTAATGTACACCTCCTGGCTATATAAAAGCATTAGTAAAATGCTGGTATAATTATATTAAAATGTGTAACAACTTGTGATTTAAATGATTAAACATAAAACAACTCTTTTGGTGATCCCTATTCAGAAAATGCAAATACAATGGTAAACGGACTGCAGTCATTACTTAACATTATCTCAAATCAATTAAATTTATTTCAACAAAATTTATTTCAGCTAAATAAACAGAAAACGTTGGCCCAATTTTTAAAACTCTAATAAATTATGTAAAAGTCGAAAAAATAAATCACAAAATAAGTAAATGAAAAAGCTAAAGCAATTATAATTGACTAATAAATAAATCAAGAAAATTTTTAAATTAAAACAATAATTCTGAATCAAGTAGATTCAGCAAATAAAACAAAATGAACATAAATTAAGGCGTTCTAATAATTGCATAAAAAGGAAATTCAATATTGAAATTAATTAATTGTGACTAATTTCCAAGCTGAGTAGAGTTACATACAAAAAAAGTTGCCTTTACACGTTGCATTTTAATTAAAATAAACAGAAAAGATCTTTTAACATTGAATCTGTTCATAGGGATTAAATGCGCTCTGAAATGCCCGAAAATTTTAGTAGTTTAACTCTTGGCAAGGCATGATACTGTTGATAACTACAGTGATCTGTGAAATACTGATATGGAATTCAATTCTTGATAGATAAGAGACTTACCCCTGATAATGTTAAAACCAATAAGTGAGAAAGTTTTATTTATTTTTTAGCAAACTTTTGAAGATAACATTTCCCAAGAAATCGATAATGAAATAAATCATAAATTAAAATGATTAGTTCAAAATTTCTGATTTAACATCATTTTCGACAATTGAAACGTAAACCATGTAAAATCGCCTTAATAATAAAATAAAAACAAAAGTAATTTATTATTATTATTACTATTATTCTATTTAGTCACGATTTATTTTTCATTCTTTTCACAACAAAATTATCTTTTAATTATTTTATTTTCATCACTATGAAAATAATAAATAAATTTATTATACTGCTTAGGGTTGAAGTCAGCTAACAATTCGAATCTATTGTTTTGCAATTAAAAAAAAAAAGAAAAAAGTTCAATACCAAAACCATCAGATAAATAATCATCAAAAGTCGTGTCGTCGTCCTTCATTCAAAAGGCAACTTTGTATTCTCTCTTTTGCTAGAATTACTAGAAATTATATTTTTTATTTCTCGTCATTAACATTGATTTATCATCAATTTAATTAAATTTAACATTTTAAACAAAAATATAATTGGTGCATCCAAAGTAATAACCTAGTTATGCAGCTGCATATTGTTTTTTCAATTATTACGAAACTTTTTTATTAATTATTATTTTTTTATTTCAATTTTGCTGTGGCCGGATGCAATTGTTATTGTTGCTTGACTGTTTATTTTTTATTTTTGAATTGCAGCAAACAAAAACAAATTCATTTTCGTGAATTAAATTAAATCCAATATGAAAAATGAAATTTAATCTCGTTTTAAAGATATTTGCCACCAGTATTCCATAAGTTTACACAAATAATTTCTTCACACATACAACTATTTATTAAGCATCCGACAGAGAACAAGTTAATTATAAAGTGTTACAATAAATCATCCATGATCAATTTAAAATCAACTAGAAACATTTCCGTTATTCATAATTATATAAATTTTAATAATTATATAAACAAGTTTGCATACAAACCACATAAACAAGTAATCACTAAAGTTTTAAATTATATAAATATTTAATTAATGCAAAGAAAATGAAAGATAAAAATCAACTCAAATATAAAACAAAGTCATAATATATTTGTAAAACTGCATGAAATATGACTTAACAATATAAAATAAGCATTCTAATCCAATCAATAGTCTTAAATACAAAAACAAAACGACAGAATAAATCATGTTTCTATATAATTAAATCAATAAGTGTATATAAACTAAAATAAATGCATACATTTGACTTTTATATGCATAAAAAGAAAACAAATTCAAATAAACGAAAGTAGTTTGAAACGAGTTTATGAAATGCAAAAATAAACGAACAGAATTAAAAAAAAGTAATTAAAATAAATAAGAAATTCTTTAAGAACATAAAATTTAATAATTTTCTTTGTTTTTCTCACTTCTTTATTCTTTATAAATTATTTTGATGGATAATACAATATTTTAGATCTTTTTTTTTAAATCCTTTCCTTTGCCTTTGTAATTGTTTTAATGATGTTGTTCTGCAGTATTTTTCTTTTCTTATTTAATTGGTTGTTAATAATGTTAATTTTTCATTCAATTGTAATTGAGTTTTAATTAATTGTGATAATGTAACAACCATTAGTAAATCTTTAACATTTGAATTAAACATTTGTGCAAATTGATCTGGTGTCATATTTGGTACAGAATGTATTAAATCAAGTAATGATCGGCCAACAGCATTGTCCGGTTGTTGTTTACCACTTAATACATCCTCGACATAATTTAGAACTTGCTCTAATAAACCAAGTAATTTACCAGATGCTTCAGCTACTTGTGGTAAATCTAACATTGGATGTACTTGACGTGGACGATTAGGGTTTGTGACAGCAATTGATTTTTGACATAATTGAAGTCCAACGATCTGAAATTTAATGCAAAATAAGAAATTATTATAACAATTTATATTGGTTTAATAGAGATCAAACAAACCTCTGGATCATAGCTGGTTATTTCAACGTTAATTGGTGTAAACATACAACCAACTTTACCGCCCGGAACACCTAATGCTACACAAACATAGGCTTTTAATCCCATTCTAGCTCCTTGTAGTGATGTATCAACAGTTAAATGCATAGGATTATTACATTCACGTGCATAATATTCATGAATAACTGAACTATGATTTGTGACTTCATTTCCAGTGGCCCACCATCCTGAAATTCCATTTAAATTTCAAATTTTATTAAGTGTCATTTTAGCGCACTACCAACATGGCAAAATTAAAAATACAAAATTTGACACATGTCCATGTGCCATTCTTTTTCCACATCAAACTCACCAATAATATTCTCTGATGAATTGACACGACGATTTAATTCATACACATCAAGTGCATAACTCAGTTCAGCTTCCACTTGATCGTCATGTTCTTTATGTGGTACACAAAAACAATTTGTCACTTCAATTATACCTTTATCAACCGAACCTATAAAACATAACCAAAATTAATATTTAATAGGTAAAAAATATGCAATTTATTCAAATGTAAAATTGTATACCTAATAAAGTTCCGATAACTCTTTGTGAATCAGCATTTCTTCTCTCAAATGCATCAACAATTTGAAATAAAACTACCGGGTGTACACGTACCGTCAAATTTAATGCCATCGCCATGTTGACTTTTGTTAAAAAGACTGAATTATATGTTATTCTTTCAGTGCTGACTGATTTTATGCTTTCTCCATACGAATATGCTATGTTTGTTATGTTTGTAACATTTTAATTTCCAAATGTTGGTATTACTATTATTTTACATAAAGAATAAAATTGTTACTGATAAAAGTGACATCTATATTAAAATAGAATTAATATTATTAATAATTTTGGATAAACAAGAAATCATCTCTTAAAACAGCATTTAGAAGCCTAATTAATTGCCAATTAGAGATTTAAAGTGTTCCAAAAACAAAGTATTGAGACCCACTAAAAAAGAGTAAAGGGACAAGTTTTATCACAACAACAAGCTAAAAATATTTGAGTATTTAGAAAATTTTCCATCTACCATTTCTTATAAAAATAAATAAATATAGTATATAAAATTACTTATTAACAGAAACAAGAAATCTTTTGTATCAATCCAATATATTTTATTTAATATGACACAACTCTACATACATATAATAATTATTTTATTTTAACATTTTTTTTATTATTATTATTATTAATAATTTGTAATTTTTGTTTTATATTATTGGAGAATATAATTAATTTAATAAATATTTTATGTTTCATTTATTTATATATTTTTATATACATATAGAACTAAAATATTTTTTATAACTTTTATATATTGTATTGTTAACGAATGATTTTTTGAATTTTTACACACAAATCTTTTATTTATTAAATAATAATAATAATTATTATTATGTCTTTTATTTTTGTTTAAATTAACTAGCCATCATTGGTAAATGTATTTTTATATTATATAAACTAGACCATTGTAGACTATTTATTCCGGTGTTTACATCGTAAAACTCTAATTAATTAATGTGTTTTTGCCTTTTTATTAATTTTTATCTAACTACACAAATTTTCCTTGCTCTTTCCCTATTTCTTTCGTTTATTATAATAAAAATGTTTCTTCTGTACACAGAATGGAAGCAAAATTAAGAGATTTTAAAGAAAATAAAAGTTTATTAAATAAGATTTGATAGTTTAGATTACGTTATAACTTTTATTTAAATTTAATCAACGACAAATATATCAGATAAAATCTGCTTTTTTTTATATACAAATACATTTATTTTATTTATTTAAATTATATAATTGTCTGTTCTTTTTTTTTTTTAAATAAATAAATCATTTAATTAATTGTAGCGTTTAAAAGGCATTCATTTTGTATTAGTTCACTAAAGTGTGGTAAATTGAATAATTTATAATATAATGCCTTTTCAGCTACATAAAAAAAAATTAAATTAATTTTGGTTTTATTAATACTGAAAAGCAAAATACAGCAATAACTAGGTGTTAGTGTAATTTAAGTGTTCATTGTCCAGGTATTACTGCAATAATTTTTGTTTAAATATAATTAAAAACACAAATAATACTTCGATGAATTATGAACTTAAGATCAACCATTTGGCTAATTTTCATTTATATTTTGTAAAATATTTTCCATTTAACAATCGGAATTTAGTTTTAATTTCAACAAAACTTTAGTTTTATCATGACATAACAATAATTTATATAAATTAGCGTCACGAATTGATAAAAAATTTCTCTAACAGAACATAATTAGCATGTAAAACAATAATAAAATGTATGTTCATAGAGATAATAGAGCCTTTTTGTTATTATAAGTTCTACTTAGTTTAAACTTATATTTTCATTTTTTTACATTATTTTTTAATAATTATTTACCAAGCACCCAAATAAAAAATTTTAATTAAATAATAACAATAATAATAAGGGATAAAAATTAAAAAAAAAAAGAATTTAATTTAAAATTTATTGTTTTGTTTTTGTTGTTCATGCGATAGGATAGTTAATCAATAATTTTATTTATCTCGAATTTATAATACAAGTAGAGTTTAAATTTTAAATATTTTTTTTTTTTTAATTTATTTATTCATTATTAGATAATTTTTTATACAATTTTAAAACGTTTTTTTTTTTTTTCGTTTACTAATTTTATATAATTTTCTTTGACTTTTAATCTGTTTAATACATTTTTCGTGCTTAGCTATATATATTTAGTTAAATAAAACTATAAACACTTTAATTTTTCCCTTAACACCTAACACTGAACTAACGAAACGACAAAATATATGATTGATAATAATAATTCTTTTGAATTACGCACAAAGACAAAACAAAACGCAATTTATTTACTTATATTTTTTCTTTAAAACTCTTAAACGGTCAGCAACAAAATTAAATCACGGTACGGTGTTAAAAGTATTTATCCAAAAATTAAAGAGTTTCAAAAATATTAAAACAAATAAAATTGGGGAAAAACAAAACAAAAAAATAATTACATTAATTATAGTAATAATAAAACAAGAATAAAATAAAATATATATATATATATAATACAATGTGTAATTAATTAATTAATTTACAAAATTAATTAAAACAAAGAATAAAACATTTTTTTTCTATAAAGAAAACAACAAATTAAAGGAAAATAATTGGAATGCAAGATTTAAATAATTTTTTAAGTTTTTAAATTAATTTAAAACTAATTTCATTTTTTTTTTTTTTTTTGTGTTTTTCTTATTAATTAGTTTCAAAAAAACAGCAACAACAACAATAATAATAATAATGATAAAATAGTTTTCCTCCTCTTCGTTTTTTTTTCAATTAATTTAATTTTAATTATTGTACGACACGACTTTTCATTAATGATGTATAATTTATTTTTTCTTTTGTTGTTTCAAAATGTTTCTTTTAACTTTGCTGGGTTTTTTTTTTATAGTTATTTTTAATTTTTTTGCTTTTTATTTTTTATACAGATGTAAAAAGAAAACTTAAACAAGTTAAAATTTTCTTTTGTAAATTAATTAAATTTAATCTTCAAGATTACGGAAAGCCTGTTGTAAGTCTTCGTGCAATTGATCGAAATCAGCTTTAATTTTAGCTTCTCCATCCTTAACTGGATCCTAAAAATTTATTATTTAAAAAAAAATAAGAATAAAAAAATTAATTATTTTCATGTATGGTTTGTGTCAAAACTAAACATATAAAAAGCTACCATAAAAAATGTACATTAGTAAAGGTATAAACCACAATTTTAAGTTTAATTCAATTTATTTTACTTTTACACACATTCTATGTAGGCTAATTAACTTTGTACTTTTGATGGAAAACAAATTAACACATGACAATCACAAGACTCGCATACATTCTGTTTATATAATATAACGATTTTACATGGAGTTTTTGAACATATCAATTCAACACTAAAAACTACAGATTTTCCATTCAAATTCTCCTTATCGTTAGACAAACAAGATAAAAAAAAGAAATCATAAATAAAATTACCTTGAATTTCATTGATGATAATTGGTACAAAATGTTACCCATGGCATCTCTTATTACATTCCATGTAATTTTATTTTCTGATTGTGCAGTTGATTCAACGGCATGACGTGACATGTCATAGAATGCAATTATATTTCTTAACATACCGACAGTTTTATAAAATGGACAGAAACGATCATATGATGAATAGGAGTTTTGTTGTAAGAAATCATCTTTTAATAATTTAGCAACCTCCAATGTAATTTTATCAGTTTCAGCCAATGATGCTTTACCAACCAATTGTACAATTTCTGATAAATCTTCTTCTTCTTGTAAGATTTCTTTGACTTTGGTACGTAATGGTACAAATTCTTGGAAATTTTTATCATAAAAGTCATCAAGAGCACGCATGTATTTACTAAAATAAAAGAGAAATTTGCTTTTTAAATACAAAACAACAGAAAATAACAAAATCACAAACCTGTATGAAATCAACCAATTGATTGAGGGGAAATGTTTACGTTGGGCTAATTTTTTATCCAAACCCCAAAATACTTGTACGATACCCAAAGTAGCTGATGTAACGGGATCAGAGAAATCACCACCAGGTGGTGATACAGCACCGACAATTGATACTGAACCTTCACGTTCTGGGTTACCCAAACACTTGACACGACCAGCACGTTCATAGAAAGAAGCTAAACGTGCACCCAAATAAGCTGGATAACCAGAATCGGCAGGCATCTCAGCTAAACGACCTGAAATTTCACGCAAAGCCTCAGCCCAACGTGATGTTGAATCAGCCATCATAGATACGTTGTAACCCATATCACGGAAATATTCAGACAATGTAATACCTAATAGACAAAAATTTTATTAAATTGGTTCATCCCAAATAATATATAAAATTTGTTAAATTTATATTGAATCAATTACCAGTATAAATAGAAGCTTCACGAGCAGCGACAGGCATGTTAGATGTGTTGGCTACCAATGCGGTACGTTTCATGATAGACTCAGTGACACCGTCAATTTCAACTGATAATTCTGGGAAATCACGCAATACTTCAGACATCTCGTTACCTCTTTCTCCGCAACCGACGTATACAATGACATCAGAATTAGAGTACTTGGATAGAGCTTGTGAGATGACAGTTTTACCGCAACCAAAAGCACCGGGAATAGCAGTGGTGCCTCCTTGTACACAAGGAAACAGGGAATCCAATACACGTTGACCAGTCAACAATGGATGATTAGCTGGTAACTTTTCTGTGCATGGACGTGGTTGACGTACGGGCCATACTTGCAACATAGTATGTTTTGTGATTTCGCCATCAAATTCAGTTTCCAATACAACATCATCACAACGATAATTGCCGTTTGGTGCAATATAACGAACGGTACCCTTGGCACGTGGGGGAACAATCATCTTATGTTTGACTAAGGTATTTTCATGTACTAGACCATACATGTCACCTCCGGTTATGTGTGAGCCTACTTTAACATTTAATGCATTGAATTCCCATGAAATAGTACGTGATAAGGCTGGTACATTCACACCCTTTGGAATATAAATTGAGTTTGTCAATTCATTAATATCCTTCAATGGACGTTGGATACCATCAAAAATACTGCCCATAATACCTATTATCATATGTAAATGTAATAAATTAAAGCATTACACTAGTATGAAATTAATATATTTTTACCTGGGCCAAGTTCAACAGATAATGGTTTTCCGGTTCTTAAGACGGGATCGCCAACAGTTACGCCTGATGTTTCTTCGTATACCTGAATTGTAGCCATGTCACCTTCCAAACGGATAATTTCACCTACCAGTTCGAAATACCCTACACGTACTAACTCGTACATAGCAGAGCCAGCCATACGCTCAGCTGTTACGACTGTCAAACAAATGCAAATTTATATTTCGTAATAAAAACAAAAGAAAAATAATTTAAGTCACTTACCAGGGCCAGAAACTGCAAAGACGTAACCATATCTGGATTCCTTCTCCTCATCAGCAATCTTTCTAAGGTTCGACATTTTCACTTTTTATTTTTTTACCTTTCGCTTCTTAACTTTAGTTTATTGGTTTTTTGTTCTGTTAAATCAATAGAAAATAAAATAAATTTATTTTATTTTAATTTAATTAAATAATATTTTATTAAGAATTGAATATAGCAGATAAGAATAAAAAAAAAATGAAAATTGAAAAAAAAAATTACATTCTGTTGAAGAGCGAAAGAGTAAGAATGAGAAAAAATGGTCACAAGACTTTGCGATGTGATGAGAAAAAAAATTAAAAACAAGTGACTGCCTGACTGATGACTTTTCCCCGTTTTTATTCAATTTTTTTTTTTTTTTTTTAATTGCAAGGATTATTTATATATTATTTGTTGCAAAAATAAATTTACGAATCCTGTAATTTTACAATTAAATAGTTAATGATTATTTGAATTAAATCAAAGTTTAAAAGAGACGAAAAAAATTTTTCTCTTCAATTTTCACGTCACATGACTTAAAAATTTTTTTTCGATAGGCGAAAAATATTTTATTTTAAATGGAATGGTCACACCTTTAGGGGCACAAAACAATAAAATAATGCAATAATTATGTAGAAAAATGTATTTCTAATCTATCGACATTCATTTATTGTTATTTTGGTGTAAAAATGATTTTTTAAGAATAAACCGAAATAGGGGAAATTTTGAGGAGTGAAAATTTTACTATGAAGTAACGAGAAAAAAAAAATGAATGACATTAAAAAATGTCATTTGCGAATATTAAACTTAATAAATATAATTTAAAAACACTTCTGTTTATTTTACTTTACTTTATACTTGTACTTCAATTATTATTCACTTTAAATTATTTAAATAAAAAATTAAAAAGACAAATTATTATTATTAATTATTGAAAGACTTACGCAAAGTGACCGTACTTTAAATTGCAACCAACTAAAATAAAATTTATATCACAAGACTGTCAGCTGACACCACACACAAGAAATTCAACTATAAAGAAAACCAATCAGACTTACGTTCTTGTGTTACTTTTATTTTTTGTTTCACTATCTTATAGGATTCATTGATTTTTAAAAGGACTACAACTCTTTTGAAACATAGCCGACATCTATGAGATATTAAGTGTACTTACAAAATGCAAACAAGCATATAAGCTTGTTATTATAATAAAAATATTATTGGCAAGAAAAATTATTAAAATCAACCAGAATATTCGTAATATTTTTTTAAATTTTTATTTATAGATTGTACCTAAATCAATTCAAAACATACAAAATCATACAATTTCATAAAAAAAATACTTCTATCAAACAAGCACAGCCTCTAGTATTTGTACAAAAAAAAATTTATTACAAATCTTTTTGTAATAAACATATGAAGTATGCAACAAAAAGTACAAAGTAAAAAAAATTCTTTTCTCCAATACAAAAAATAATTGTGCAAAAATAAACGAATCGATCGAAATATGTATTATGGGAAATTTTACAAGATGGCGGGAGAGTAAAAATATTCGCTTAGATGTATAATTTAAATACATAACAAAAAGTGCATTAGTAGTGGTTGAATTTAGTTTTTCTTATATATAAAGAAGCAATAATAGTAGTTGTATAATATTTTTGCATTCATTTATCTAGTGTCAGTTCCCGTAAGTGCGCGTATAGACAGCAAAAAAAAAAAAATAATAAATAAACCGTAGCGTAACTAGAAGAAAAAAAAAACTTAAAGACAAAAACGATTTAATAATTAAAAAGTGTGATATTGTTTTTTTTTTTATAATTATTATTATTAATTTAATATATTTTTTGCAATCATTATTCAGTTGTGTGTAAATGAAAAATGCCGAAAACAAAACGTACCGTAAGTTAAACAAAAAAAAAATAATAATAAAGAAAAAGCAAGAAAATCGGCAAATAAATTATTTTATTAATATTATGATAATTTAAAAAGAAATAAAATAAATATATATTTTGTGGTAGTTAGTTTGACAAGAAAACATGAATAAAATGGTAAATATTTTATTTAATTTTTTTTTTTAGTTCCATATTTTTTTTCTCCAAATTTTATTTTGTTTTGTTTTTTTTTTTTATTCTTTTTCTTTTCTATCTTTTGTGTCTTCACTACACAAAAAAGAAAAATGTCATTCATTTTTGAAAATACTCTTATAACATTTAATGCATTTTTGTTTTCAAAAATTTATAAATAAGATCCTGTTAATTACAACTAAAATCATTTTCACTACATAAATAAATCTTTTAAAAATTATTTACTTAAATAAAAGAAATCAATTTTTTATTATTATTTATGGAAAAATATGTTTTTTTAACATTTATAACATAACCAAAAAAAATACACATGCTACAAAACACAACAAATAAAAATAAAATTATCCAATGATATTTTGAAGTAAAATTTTTAATAATGGCGACTTGTTAGGTTTTTTTTCTCTTTTTATTCAATTATTCTATTGTTTTTTTTCTCTTCTTCTTGCTTTTGTTTGCATTTTATCGCGCGGTACAATTTAAATTTTTATTTAAATTAAAAAAAAAAATTAATTTTTTATTTTCTTACCTTAAACAATTATTTTATTTATTAAATACTTTCTGAAAATATTACTTTATACCATAATGTGTAATTTTTTTTAAATTAATATTTTATTAGTATATGGGTGTGGTCTAAATTTTATCGATCCTTCTTGTTAAGACAGAGTTTTCCTGAAATTATTGTCTGAAGTTGTTGATAATAACAATTTTTAAGAAACAAATTCTTAAATATTCTGCAATAGAGTACGTTTCATCTCGATAGTATGCTTGTTGCTGGTATTCAGTGCTTTTCCATGTCTCTTCTATTTGATTTAAAGTTTTCTAATGGGGTAGAAATGGAAGCGACGTAGAACTGTTGTACTCTATTCTCTACTTCTACTGGCTGTACACTTGTAAATTATGGTTTCTAAATGTTCATGATATATGTATAGTATTTAAAGTTATATTAGTTAGGGGGGTTCTTTTTTGTTCGTTGGTGTATTATTTAAAGAAAGGGTGGTGAAAGGGTTATCATGTGATGATAATTGCGTTTGCTGTACTTGATGCTACTAACAACTATGCTAACTTGTCTAATAATGTTTCCCTAAAATTTTATTTCAAAGGTGGTTTATCCTGTTTAATTTAATTTGATATATTTTATATAGATTTAAATAGTAATAAAATGAGATAAAATATGTAGCATCTTATAAAACATGTATACAGTATATCGTTCTATCATGCATTGATTTATGCTTGCTTGTCAGAATATAATATTATTATGACTATATCTGCATAGGGTTTCTTGTTTACTTATTACAATTTACAATATATAAACTACTAACTCCTAAACAAGCATTGTTTTTGTTATTATCAAATATTTTTTATAGTTTTTATTGTTAATTTCCTTATTAAATAAATTGATTTATTCATTTTTTGTCGATTAAAATCGAATAAATAAAGGCAACCAAGAAAAATTCATCATTTACATATGAAGATGATGATGTTGAGGTATCTTCTGGTTCTGATTTTGATGAAGATGAAGATCCAGACACTATTGAAGTGCCCGGTAATATATATATATATATATTTTTATTTTATAAATTAATTAATATAACATTAAAAAACATTTATATTTTTAGGCGGTGGTAAAGATCTAGCAACAGCTGTAACATTTGGTAGCAAAACAATAAAAAATGAAGTAAATCCATTACAATCAATGATTAATTCAGAAACGATAAATAATATAAATAAACAACAACAATTGCAACAGCAACAACAACAACAAATGCAACAACATATTGGTAAAATTCCAGGTGGTTTAGTTACAAAAGCAAATACCACTGGTTATGAATTCATTAAACCGAGTTTATCTGGCGGTATGATGAATACAAATTTAGGTTTGGGTGGTGGTGGGGTCGGAGGCATTGGTATTGGAGGTATGTCAGGTGGTAGCATGACTAATATTAATAATTTACTTGGTAAGTAAAAATTAAATTTTTTTCAATTCAAATTTAATGAAATTAAAATTTGTTTATTCTTTTAGGTAGTACTTATGGATCAAATAATATGATGGGTTTAGGAGGAATGCAAAATATTATGTCCGGTTATTATCCCGGTAATAATATGGCAGCCTCATTATTAGCCCAGAGTAAGTCCAATAATACGAATAATACAAATTTAAATAATAAAAAATGTAAGTTGTATGATTTTATAATTTTTATTTTTTATATTTTTAGTTTTATATATTTTCTTATTATAATTTATCTATTTAAATCTGATCTTACCAGAATCTGATTGGATTGATGTATATACTACATACATATATATTAATGTATTTTAAAATTCATTTCAATTTTTGTTTTTTATTTTATATTATTAAAAATAACTTACATCTTATCATTTAAGAGAAAACAAATTTCGTAAACAGAATTTTATTGATTTTTCTTCTTCTTCTTTTTTTTCATTTTTCATATTTCATTTTTAGTGGAAATGGCTGGTATGGGTTTTAGTAATTTAGGTAATATTGGTAATTTAGGAAATTTAACAAATCAGCAACAACATAATTTACTAAATCAACAACAAAGTTTATCAAATGATGGCTTATCTCAAACAGCAATGTCAAGTTTAAATCAATTCATGATGCAAAATTTACATACATTAATTGCAACAAATCCTAGTTTTTTAACAAGTGGAATACCAAATAAATTATTAACTCAAATGTGGGGAGGTGATTTAGCAACAACAAAGGTGATGCAGTCATCATATGTATGTTTATCGCTTTTATTTTATTCTTATTATAATTTTATAAAAAAATTAATTTTATTATTTATTATTATTAATTTTTGGTTAATTAATTATTTTATATTTTTGCTTTTGTGTGTTTTTTAATAAATAAAATAATAGTTAAATCAAGTTCCTGAAGATGATGAAGGTGAAGACGAAGAAATGGGCGTTGCTGAAACGTATGCTGATTATTGGCCAGCCAAATGTAAGGCATTTTAATTATTTTGCTATTCATTTATATATATTTTTTAATTATTCTGGTTTTTGTAGTAAAATTAGGTAAAAAGCATCCAGATCCGGTAGTAGAAACGGCTTCATTGTCTTCCGTTGAACCAACAGATGTTTATTATAAATTATCAATACCACATGATACAATAAATAATGGTTTATTAAGCGCATTACAATTGGAATCTATTACATATACATCGCAAGCTCATGATCATTTATTACCAGATGGATCACGTGCTGGATTTTTAATCGGTAATTAAATATTGCAATAGAAATATAATATTTCATAAATTATATATATATTTTTTTGATAATAAGGTGATGGTGCTGGTGTTGGTAAAGGTCGTACCATTGCCGGTATTATATTTGAAAATTATATGAAAGGTAGAAAAAAATCATTATGGATATCAGTATCAAATGATTTAAAATATGATGCAGAACGTGATTTGAAAGATATTGGTGCGGGTAAAATTGAAGTGCATTCATTAAATAAATTTAAATATGCAAAAATATCATCGGCTATAAATAATAATGTTAAGAAAGGTGTCATATTTAGTACGTATTCAGCATTAATTGGTGAATCACAGAATAATGGTGGTAAATATAAATCACGTCTTAAACAATTATTACAATGGTGTGGTGAAGACTTTGATGGCTGCGTTGTATTTGATGAATGTCATAAAGCGAAAAATTTGTGCCCTACTGGGTCAAGTAAACCAACAAAAACGGGCTTAACAGCATTAGAATTGCAAAATAAATTGCCTAAGGCACGTGTTGTTTATGCATCAGCAACAGGTGCCTCGGAGCCTAGAAATATGGCATATATGGTACGATTGGGCATATGGGGACAAGGTACACCGTTCCCAACATTTATGGATTTTATATCTGCTGTAGAGAAGAGGTGAAAAAATAATACATTCTAAAATAAACATTAAACAATTAACTTTATTTTTAAATGTTTTTATTTAACTTTTTTAGAGGCGTCGGTGCTATGGAAATTGTTGCAATGGATATGAAACTGCGTGGAATGTATATAGCACGTCAATTAAGTTTCCATGGCGTTACGTTTAAAATAGAGGAGGTACCATTATCAAAAGATTTTCAAAAAGTTTATGATGATTCTGTAGATTTATGGGTGGAAGCCATGCAAAAGTTTACCGAAGCGGCTGAATTAATTGATGCCGAGAGTCGAATGAAGAAAACAATGTGGGGTCAATTTTGGTCTGCACATCAACGTTTCTTTAAATATTTATGTATAGCGGCAAAAGTAAACCATGCTGTGACTGTGGCGCGTGAAGCTATAAAATATGGAAAATGTGTAGTTATTGGCTTACAATCTACTGGTGAGGCAAGAACATTAGAACAACTGGAACGTGATGATGGTGAATTATCCGATTTTGTATCAACCGCTAAAGGAGTCTTTCAATCATTGGTAGAGAAACATTTTCCCGCACCTGACCGAAATCGAATACAAAGATTACTTGGGTTAGATCCGATGCGTAAAACGACACTTGCACAAATAATGGAAGAAGAAACGCCTATAAAAGCATTAACACCTGCAGCGTCATCGGCAGTGGCAGCGGCAGCTGCTGCCGCCGCCGCTTCCAAACGCAAATCATCACGACAAGCAGCGCAAAAGAGTAAACGATCACGTCGAGGTTCATCTGATTATTCTGGTGATTCTGATGATATGTCAGATGATACCGACTTTAAAGCATCTGGAAGTGAATCAGAAGAAAGTGATGCAAATTCCGATATGAGTAATCAAAGTAGCGATTTTAATCCATTCCATGATGATTCGGATAGTGGGGATCCCTGGGTAAGTGGTCGGAAAAAGAAGGGCAAAAAAACAAAAAAGAGTCCAAAAAAAAAACCATCGTCTACCCAGGACAAAATTCAAGAACTCTTAACAAAGAAACAAGTTGATACGACAGTTCCTAAACCTGTAGCAATCACATCTTCCAATGGTCAACGTGTGCCTCAGTTAGGTGGCCCACCCCCTAAAGATGCTATTGAACGGGCGTGTAGTATGAAAGAAGAATTATTAATACGCATCGAAAAATTGGGTGATAAATTGCCACCGAACACACTAGATCAATTGATTGATGAACTCGGTGGGCCCGAAAACGTAGCAGAAATGACTGGTAGAAAAGGTCGTGTTATTCAAAATGATAATGGACAAATCATGTACGAATCACGGTCAGAGCAAGACGTACCATTAGAAACATTGAATCTTACAGAAAAGAAACGATTTATGGATGGTGAAAAAGATGTTGCAATTATTTCAGAAGCTGCTTCCAGTGGTATCTCATTACAAAGTGATCGCCGTGTGCGGAATCAGAGACGACGTGTACACATAACATTAGAATTGCCGTGGTCCGCTGATCGTGCTATACAACAATTTGGTCGTACACATCGTTCAAATCAAGTAAATGCACCAGAGTATATATTTTTGATATCAGATTTAGCTGGTGAGCGTCGTTTTGCATCGACAGTTGCTAAGCGATTAGAATCGTTAGGAGCATTAACACATGGTGATCGTCGTGCAACTGAAACTCGCGATTTATCACAATTTAATATTGATAATAAATATGGACGTAGCGCTTTAGAAGCTGTTATGAAAACAATA
Source organism: Ptychoptera albimana (assembly GCA_961205885.1). NCBI lineage: Eukaryota > Metazoa > Arthropoda > Insecta > Diptera > Ptychopteridae > Ptychoptera > Ptychoptera albimana. The sequence continues at coordinate 22,433,810 of OY540803.1, forward strand.
ATGGGTTACGAATCGCCATTAGTACCGCCGCCACAAGACTACAAAGGAGATTTCTTTAAAGATGTTGCAGGTGCCCTTGTTGGTGTCGGTATTATAATTAATAGTGAAGCATCGCCTGGTAACTTAATGCTCGATAAAGACTATAACAATATGTCGAAATTTTTAAATCGAATCCTTGGAATGCCGGTTGAATTGCAAAATCGACTTTTTAAGTATTTTACAGATACTTTGGCGGCTATTATTTTACAAGCTAAACGCATGGGACGTTTTGATTTGGGTATTTTAGGTAAATAATTTTTAACATGCAATGGAGATTGAACATTTGTATATTTTTTAATATTTTTTTTATTAACCATGTAGATTTGGGAACGGCGGGAGAAAATGTGACTAGAGTTAAAATGATTCGATTCTTGCGTAAGCACTCGACAGGTATTGCGCCAATTGAATTACAAACAGTTAAGGTTGAACGTGGTATGATTTGGCAAGAAGCAATTGATAAGTACGTAATATTTTTTTTTTTTCTTTCTAATTTAGAGTTATTTTTCTTATAATTTTATTGATATTATAGATGGGCTGATTTACCTGGTGCCAAAGAAGGATTTTATTTATCGCATCAAGTTAGAAATAGTAAACAAACTGCTATGCTGGCTGTGCACATCGATTCATCGAGCGCGGCTAATGCTGCCAAAAAATCCGGCTCTTCAAATAAAATAAAAAAAGAGAAGGAGCAGTTATATCAAATATATCGGCCAAATACGGGTCTACAGATTCGTACAGAAACATTAGGCGAAATTGAGAAAAAGTATAAAAAGGTGACCAGCGATGAGGCGGAACCACATTGGACACAACAATACGATTCGTCTGTGAATACTTGTTCGCATGCCTATTGGAGGGGTAATTGCCGTAATGTTGCTATGGGACAAGAATGTGAAGTATGTATTTTTTAACATTTTATAATCAAAAAAGTAATTAAATTTAATTAAAACAAAAAAAAAATTGTTTTTCAGGTTGGTCTACGACGTCGAACCTATAATGTATTGTCTGGAAGTGTCCTGTCTGTTTGGTCACGCGTCGAAAATATTTTATCATCAAAGGGCGGCTATGGCTCTCAACATAATAACAGTAGTAATAGTAATAATAATAAAATGCAAGTAATTCGTTTAAAGACAACGGAAGGTAATAAAATTGTTGGTACATTAATACCAAAAAATTGTGTGGAATTATTAACAAATGATTTGTCATCGGATGCTGAAAACGTTGAACATCAAACATTTAATAATAAAGAGTAATCAAAAATGATTACAACGATAATATTTAACTTCAAGAAAATTCATTTATGTAGAATTTATATATAAAAATAATTAAAATTAAGTGTACGAGAGAGGCAGCGTGTTTAGTGCTAATTATGTATGTGATGTAAATTTATTTTTTTCATTTATTAGTTGTGTGACAAGTGTGTAGTGCGTTGTTTGGAGTAAACGAATTTATTGTTTAATTTAATTTTCGTTAATAGATTTTTTATTTTTATTATTTTTGACTCATTAATTATTAGGTGATTTAAATATAATAAAATTTTCTCTCTTTATATATTAAATAAAAGAAAATGAAAAAAAAAAAATTATTGAATTTTGTAAATAGACGTTTTGAGGGAAAAATGAAGGAAAATAATTTTTATTTTTCTATTAAATAATTTTTTAATTTAGTTTTATTAATCTTTTTTTGATACAGCGAATTTATTAAATAAATTAACTTGTTTTAATTTAATTTAATTTTTGTTTTGTTTTGTTTTTAACATTTTGCTAACAGTCAGCTACGTGCTACACAAACATATAAGACAAATTTAATATCAGTGTCGCATTGTTTTTTTTTTCCTAATTAAAATGTTTTGATTAAACGTAGCTTAGTAACTTGCATTGTGTTTATTAATCACTATAAATAAATAATAAAAATGTGAAAAACACAAAATGAAAATCTAGGTTCCTTGTTTGTTCATCTCATACATTTTTGACATCATTGAAATTTATTGTTTCTTGATATAACTTATAAAACTATTTTTCATATAATTTTATTTATTTTTCTAATCTTTGTAAAAAAAAATGTTGTGTAAATGAATTTTTTTCTTTTTTTTTTTAATTTACTTGTATCCAAATGTGGGGAATCAGCAAAACACTGACTGACTCCCAATTGGTTATGAATTGTGAGCGTGCGATTTATATTTAAGAATGTGAATTGTTTTTATAAAAACTAAATTATTTGTTTTCTTTAATTAAATTTTAAAATAAAAATAATTAAAAGGAAAACAAAAACAAAAAAATTAAATTAAATTGTAAACTAAATTTACTATAAATGAAATAAATTAAATTAAATTTTAATGTCTAATTCATTATAATAATTAATGTTTAAATTGAAAACACAAGAAAAGAGAAGAAAATGTATTATTAATATTAATTATTTTATTAATATAAACTTTAAATTTTAATTAATTTCTTTAGTGTAATATAAATAAAATAAAAAAATAAAATCCAAAACAATTCATTAAATAAATTTAATTTGTTCGATGGAACAAAAATCCAAAATAAATGATTTTGTTTCTTATTTATCTACTCTGATTTGCATAAATTGTGTAAAAAAAAGTAACAACAAACACACATTAAACCGAAGAACATAAAACAAATGTTATTGTTGTTGAAACAAAAACTATACAAAATTTTATTTATTTAAATAGGAAAATAGAAAATACAAAAATAAAATGTCATTTGTTGTTGTAAATTAATATAATATCCTCATCAGTGCCGTAAACGGTTCGTGCTTTCTTCATATCATAAAATGTCATGGTGCAAATTTCTTTAATAAAAAAAAAAAACAAAAATATTTTTGTACATTCAAATCGTTGAAAATATTTAAAAGACAATTTAGCCTACTATCACTAATGGCTGGATTTTTGTAGAAATATTTTCCTGTATTTAAATTAAAGCCATATAGAACAATATAATGTCCCGAGAAATGCTCATTATTATTACTATTGTTATGGAAATAATTTTTACTAACAATACAACTCCACGGCATACAAAAATCGAAATCTTTTCGTTTTCTTTTACATAAATCACATTTTAATAAATTTGAGTCAATCAATAATATTATTGGGCCACAATTAAATAAATGTTTTATTAAATAATTATCATTTAAGCTAATTGATAATTCCTTTATACATATATTCGCTTCTTTTGCATTTGTAAATTTCTCTAAAACACGTACCTTGTCCTATAAATGAAAAATCAAAGGAAGACAATTATTATAAAGTATTAAAACCGAATCATAAGTGTACACACCTACCAATGTTATTATTTGATTATAATAATTATTATTTATGAAATCTGGATTGATACCGATTGTTTTTGTTAAATATTTATGATTTATATTGAAACGTTTCAATAAATAGCATAAATCAATTGTCCATGTGCTGAAATAAAATTTAATTTTATATATTATAATAAACGATCGATTTAGGTAAATAAAGATAAAATTATTATTTTCTAGAAGTTTCTTAATAAATTATTTGGTTAACTATTTGCATGGTATTAGTGATTTGAATGCACCACATATTTGTATATATATACAAGAATATATGTGAAACAACATGTTATCTATGTGCATTTGTGTATAAATTTATTATATAATATATGCAAACAAACATATAAAATTATAAAATAAACATCCTATCTACTTTGAATCATTGCATCTAGGAATAATATTCAAAAATATTCATCTAATAACTCATTCCCAAGGTTTTTGTTGCCATACATAACTCATACCATATAATTTTATTCCATTTTCTATTTAAAATCATCTTTATAACCAAGTCTTATTCACTTCCTTTAGCAAATGTATTGTTGTTGTTGTTTGCAATAAATTTAATTTACTTTTGTTTTAAAATTTAAATTAATTATATTAGATCTGGACATATAGAAGTATTTGCATTTCAAATACTTGTTAGACAATATATGCTGTCCAATTTATTTTGACTATTTATTATTATACCTTTTATTAATTTTTTCTTCAATTAATATTTCTTTATAATTTCCATAAAAGTATTTACAACATTCATCGTCTAATAAAATTAATACTGATGTTATACCACAATCCCAATATGAACGTTGTTTAAAGTTTTTTAATTTATGTTGAAAAACTATTGGTATATCTAAAAAAAAAAAATATATATATAAAATATAAAAAATTAATTATATTTTAAATTAAAACAATATTTGACATAATGATAATTTATAATTGCAACCTGTTGTCATTGTTAATTATTGATTTATTTCACTTAGCCGGCATCAAAGTTTTTTTTCTTTATTATTTTAAAATCACATTATAAACGTAATATCACCATTTATTTGCATTAAAATTATTAGGAAATGATAATTCGTTTATGATTTTTTTTTTTTATTTAATCCTTATCATAACTGATAGAAATGTTTATCTATCGATAAAAGAAAAAAATTGATTTTTTAATCAACAAACTAAAAAAAATGTTTCTAGCATATTTTTATTTGATTTGTTTATTTATTTGGCGCAAGAATTTTTTTTAACAAAACAATATAACGCCAACATAACGAAATAAAAATTTATTTTGACAATAGCACCGTTTTTTATGGTTATGTAACTGTCAAAATATAATCTTGAAATATTAAAAATGTTGACAAAGTTAATAAATAAGACGATATATTTTAATAAAAATTTATTAAATGTAAGACATTTATTAGTAAATAAGAATAGAGAAATTTATTTAGATAATGTTAAGGAAAAACAACAAATAGATGCTGTTCCTTTAGATAATAATCAGGGAGATGGTGAAACACATTTTGGTTATGAAACAGTTAAAGAAAGTGAAAAGGCTAATAAAGGTTTTTATTATTTATTTAAAAATTATTATAATTTTGTATAATTTTTACCTTTGCACTTTTAGTTCACAAAGTATTTGAAGATGTAGCCAATTCATATGATTTAATGAATGATGCAATGTCATGCGGAATACATAGGATATGGAAAGACATATTTATTGAAAGATTAGGGCCTACATATGACACAAAACTACTTGACATGGCTGGAGGTACCGGTGACATTGCATTTCGTTACATTAAATGTTTAAATAACTCTAGGAAGTTAAATGTAAATCAAGCAATTGTAAAAAGTCATGTGACTATTTCCGATATAAATCAACATATGTTGGATGTAGGTAAAATACGCGCGACGAAGCACGGGTTTATAAATGATGAAAACAATCAAATTGATTGGGTATGTGCAAATGCAGAGCAGTTACCATTCAACAGCAATGAGTTTACAGCCTACACAATAGCGTTTGGAATTCGAAATTGTACTCACATCGATAAAGTACTGGCAGAAGCGTATCGCGTACTAAAACCAGGCGGTCGCTTTATGTGCCTAGAATTTAGTCACTTGAATAATGATTTAATGCAATGGTTAGTTAATTAGCCCTCAGTCTTTTAATTTCATAATTCAAAACCGTTTTGTTTTATTTTTTATTTTAGGCTCTACGATCAATATTCTTTTCAAGTAATACCACCGATGGGACAGATATTGTCTGGTCAATGGCAAGCATATCAATATTTAGTAGAAAGCATAAGAAAATTTCCTAAACAAGAAGTTTTTAAAGAAATGATAAAAAATGCTGGCTTTTTGAATGTGGAATATGAAAATTTAACATTAGGTGTTTGTGCAATACATTCGGGTTATAAATTTTAATATAGAAGGATTAAAGCGATATTGGAGTTTATTTGGTTTTGTCCAGAATGATAGGAGAAATATGGAGATAGGCAAAGCGCCATACTATTTGCGTATTTGTCTCACATGGTGACATTTAAAACTGATTTACTTTGAATAAAAAACAAATTTTCTTATATTTATAATTAGTTTTTATTTATTTTCTTTAATTAAATTTATTTTTTTTTAATTAATTTATTACAACTAAATACGTTTTATTGTTATTGGTAAATTTTTATCTTTTGTTTGTTTTTATTATTATTTTTTTTTTGTTAATAAGTTTTGAAATAAAATTTAATCAATTCTTGTCTTTGTGTATAATTAATTTTCACACCTTTGAAAAAGTTTTTATTTAACGTGTTTTGTTGATTTGAATTAATATTTTTATTTTTTTTGTTTTTAATTTTATTTATTATTACATCAATTATTTTAGAGAATATTTTATTATCAAGAACACCATATTAATTTTTAAGTTTTTGATACTTATAAACACTTTAATTAATTTAAAAACAAAGAGAGTATAAATATGTTTTTAAATAAAAGAAAAAAAATTTAAATCAAATTTGTAGCAAAGACAATAAGTTAAGCTTTAAACTTTTTTCACCTGTTTTTTTTTGTTATTATATAAATATTTTATATTATTATTATTTTTTTTTTGCAGCATTATTCCCTATATTAGTAACTAACTAAAGGTGCAACATTATGTTAAATACATTTCATTTATTAATAAATAAACTAAAAAAGTAAAATATGTGTTTTGTTTTTTACGATAAAATCAAGTTTAATAATATTTAAATAACACTCGAATAAAAGCTTCTTTTTTTATATTAGATTTTTGTTTTTTATTTCCATTAATACATATAGTAATATTTACCAATTAAATACCATCAATTAAATTTTTTTTTTAATCAAGTTTTATGAATTAAAAAAAAAAATAAATTCCACACATTTAAATTATTTAATTTTTTTGTTTCTTTGTGCAGTTTTCCGCAAGGTGTAATTACGACTGTTTAACAAATCGTGTTTGATTGGATGAGCTGTTTTCAAACTGTATCAACCAATCACGATAGAAGAAACTGGTATAATAGTATACATTGCTCACAAAAAATTATGAAAATACAATACCTTAATTGTGTCGAGTGGAGCGGATTATTAACTAATAATTTTATATGTGGTGAGAATTATTATTTTTTTTTTTTTAGTTTTTTTTTTTTTTTTACAAATTTTACAATAAAATATTGAACTACATTTATATAAATATTTTTTTTTTTTTTAATTATTCATCTTAATTTAGGTTTATCTTTTTTTTTTTATTTAATTTAATTAATTTAATAAATTCAAATATTATAAGAAAAATTAACAGAGTTACATGTTAAGACGGACTTTGTGGTAAAAAAAATTAATTCCCAGGAGCGCTCGCACATGTCATACCGATTGTACAAATGTATACAAAATTCACCGGTAGTTTGATGAACTTCTTAAGGGCACTTCATCAAACTACATACATATATTTTCAAGATTTTTAAAGCCAACACGAATTATTTTACCACTTCTGTCCAATCATCCGGTTAGAAACATCGATAAACAATTATCTCTTTGTGCAGTTTTGTACTGGAAATTGTGTTGGATTTTTAAGTTGTGATAGGTTGAAGAACTGTATTAACAAGCAACCTTTATAAATGAATCACACTTAGCTTAAGAAACCAAAACAATTGTACAACGTCTAAAACTGCATTATTTTAAAGTAAAAAGATTTTTTTTATTCATTATTAAATTTTTAATAAGTTTTTTTTTTTTTTTGTTATGTTTAACATATACACACAATTGATTTAAAAATTAAAAAATAAAATTAATTTAATATTAATAATAGCAAATAAATTTCCTCTAAAAAAAAAAAAAAAACAAAGACAACATTACATTAAATTACCCTCATTTGCGCATATTTCTTGGATTAATAGACTTTTAAACACATCACAACAGTTTTTTCTTTTTCTTTATACTTATAGTAGGAACGAAACAAAATTAAATTCAATTCAACTCAATTATCTACGATCCCATGCTGCATTTATTTAGCAAGTTTACAAACATTAAAGCATAAATTCCTACTGTTAAACTCTTTCAAAAAAAAAAAAAAACAAACAAACAAAAAATAAAAGTTCTTTCCTTTTCTTATAATTAAATAATAATTAAATTTGTTAATTTTATTTTATATATAATTCATTTAATAAAACATAACAAATTTTTTTTTTGTTTCCAATGTAAAATATTTCAATAAAAAATATGTAGCGTAATAAAAAAAAAAAAAAATCATAACTTCGAAAAAAAAAAAAAAAAATGGAATTGGGAGAAATTACTTCTTTTTTAAATGCAATTTAATTTTATTTCATATTCCCCGATAGTTTTGATAGTTCTTGTATATTTCTCAAACATCTAACGTACGTTTTTCTTCAATCATTTTCTTTTATCTATTTTGAATCAATAATATTTTTTGTTACTTCAGCAATTTTTAAGAAAATAGTAATGTGTGTTGTGTGTGTATAAATATTATACATCTTTTCGCATATTTTATTACACTTCATAATAATAATAATAATAATAATCAAATTAATTTAATATTTATATAATCCATTCATTATTATATTAATAGTAAATAAATAATCATAATAATTCAGAGATTGGGATTTTTATTTATTTATTCATTTTTGGATTGATGGTGGTTTTTGTTGGATTAGTTGTTGATTGGTAAAAAGATGTGATAAAGGGAACAAATGTCGACGACATTTTTTTTGTGAGATTTTATATATTTCCTTTATTTGTCTATTATATATATATATATATTATGATTAAATTTTAATTTGAATTTAATTTTGTTTAAAGATTACGATTATTTTTTTAATACATTTAGTGGTTGTTTTTTTTTTCCGTGTTTTTAATTAAATATACATTCAAATATATATATATATTTATTATTATCATATTTAATAATTTTTATTATTATATTTTATTTTTTAAATAATAAATTTTAATATCTTGTTTAATTTATTTAATTTGTTTTTCAAAGAGAACAAAAATTGAAATTAAAAAAAAAAAAAAGAAGGTGTTTCTTTTGTAGATGTTGTTTTCTTTAACCGCTCTTAAATAATAAAATAGCCACTTGACCCAAGTAGAAATAGATAAAGTGGCGTGTTTCATGAGTTACATATGAACCAAAATTTCTGCCAACAATACAATGCCATGTTGGGTTGTATTTTTTATCAAATTCTTTTTTAATATAGGCGGCAATATCCTAAAATGAAAAAAACAAAATTAATAACAAATAAAATATAAGTTTTAAAAATAAATTTAAGAGATGGCGCGCGCGTGCAAAGATTTATACAAAAATGAAAATTTTCACAGCTCACACAGCATGAAAGTCTCTGTAATTGCTAACTACATCGATTTAGACAAGTAAGGCAAAAATAGATCATATTTAATAATGTTAAAATAAATACAAAAACAGGAAATTTGGAATTGGCAAGTACTTTCAAAATTTTAACTAAATAAAACAAAAATCTATAAAACGTTTCATCATGTTTATATTTATGTTATTAGCTGCTATATAACTATTTTGTTAACAGTAAAATTATTAAAAATCATCATCATAAAATTCCCTTACTTTTATTCAGAAATAAATAAAATGAAAAGCAAGCAGATATTGTTCAACAATATCCATATTTATTTATCTAATCCAAGAAAACGTCTTAAAGTAGTTTATTTAATGATAACATTAAAACTGATTCATTTTATAACCGAAAAACTTATTTAAGAAACTGACAAACAGCCATTAAAATGTCTTTTATCAACTACATGATTGATGATTCTGTGATAATGTAAAAACAACATATCTTAAAAAGTTGAACCTTCTAAATCGAATCGATAAACACTAAATACAAACTATTTATATGTTACAATCAATAAATAATAGGCATTTCTGGCGAGAATTTAACGTCGTCTATCTAATAATAATTGCAGCAACCCTAACTAATAATTTTTCCCAGAAATAAAATGATGAAAACAGAAAATATTCCATGACGTAAATAACAAAACCAAAATTCATTTTTTAATTCAACATTTGAAACATTACACGTGAATAAAAAATTATGCGCAGATAGTGGGCGTGTGTGTGTGTATGTAAAGTGTATATATTTTCGTCTGTCCAGGAATTACAGCCAGATCTTTATATAACAAAAAAAAACAAAGATAAAAAGAGGTATAAAAAAAACTAAATAAACCATTAAATGTTGATTAAAATATTGAAAAATTAAAAATGGTAAGCTTTAAAAAACAAAAACAAACATCTTTAAAAATTAACACAAGAGCAACAGCAGCTATCGCAACAATCGACTGGTCACCAAAACAGACAAGCTTTGACCTTTTCTTTCTCCCTAAAATACACACTGTGTTACACAAAAAGAAAAATATATAATAATCCATCATTCTCCCCCCAGAGTTAGATCCAGCAATTTTCTTCTAATTAGTTTCAAAAACATGAACAATTGAGTGATATAAAGCCTAAAGTAAATACAGCAAAAATCTAACAATTTTCCTCTACCATGTACCCCGTCTGTTTTGTTCAATGAAGATTATTTATAAAAATAAAAAAAAATTGAAATATCATCAGACAAAAAACATCAACAAAACCAAGTTTGTGGAAAATATTTTTTGGACAATAGGTTAGCAAAGACACAAACATCAACAAACGAATAGGTTTTAAATCAAATTACAGAAATGGGAAAAACATGTATAAAAATTCATTGTCATATTTCCCCCCATATAATTTATTGATTTTTTCTTTGTAAAATTAAACAGAACATTTGGAGAAAATAAATATACAACAGATTTAAACCCACCCACACACTAGATTTATTCAGAACACAAACAAAATGGTGAAAAACAACAAATAAAATTCAGCATCAACAGTTAAAGTCCAAGTCCTACTTAAACAACAATAACAGAATTATATAAAATAAAGAGCTTTAAATAGAATAACAACAATAAGAAGAAAACAAATTATTAAATGGAAGAAATATTGGATAATTGGAATAAATAAAATGGTTTTCAAACAACAAAAAAGTAAGAATGTAGAAGAAACCGGAACTGATGATGCAGTGTCATATCAGTAAATAAATACATAAAAGAGTGATGATGATGTTAGTAATTCAGTAGCAAGCTATTTATTTCAAATAATAGAAACATCGTTGTTGTCACCCACTGTTTTTATGTAACCCCATCGCATACAAGAAAACAGCACAAACGCCACAAATTTTGTCTATTTTATACATAAAATGCAAATAATAATAATAATAATAATAATCTATTTAAACATATGTTTTTCCAAGTGATTTTCTTCGTTATGTTAACTTTTCAACCTATTACTACCTCTCATCATAATCATAATCATAATGATAATAATAATCATCATCATCATCATCATCATTTCGCTATTCTGTCTTTTTTTTTTTTACTCAACAATTTTCTATATAATAATATAATATTGACGGTTAACGAAAAGGATATTAAATAAAATAGGGATGAAGAAAACAAACAGATATTTCTCGATAATTTATTTAATTTTTAAACGGGGTTGGGGGGTTATTATTGTTGCCAGGTTATTTGGCTTGTATATAAGTATTACAAAAGAATAATTTTGGTATAGATACCAAAAATGTAAATAAATAAAGGAAAGTACAAAAAAGAATGTCATTCAATTATGATGGGTTGAGTTGCTGGTTGCTTTGGTAATCATTTGTAGAGAAAACAGCAGGAACTAGTGGTTATGGCAATTGAGAAACCAGTAGCGATTCACAATTGACGAAAATCACATGTTTTTTAAGATGAAACACACTTTTAGTTACGCTAATGCAAATAATGCGTCACCCATACGCATTTAATATTGCATCAATATTTTTTTATTTTAACCAAGAAGAGGCAGAAGAGGAAAATTTTTGTGGATACAAAAAAGAAATAAATAAAAGGAGGGTGGTAGGGTAAAGTGTTCAAAACACATAAAACGGAAATAAAATTTAAAATTTATTTATGTTTTTCCTATTTTTATAAAAGTAAAAAACGGATGTCCCTTGTGTGAATTTATTGTTTGCTATTTGCATTTTCTACTAGACAAACAAACACATCGAAAACTTGTATGCTTTTAATACTGTGCATGCTTTTTTCTATTATATAACCTATTTCCTCTTAAAAGATAAGGATTATCAATAAAAACGAGCCATGGTATGCCGCAGTATAGTTAGCGAAAAAGGCAACTAATTTAATATAATTAATTCTTAGAAAGTCAAAAATGACCTACTGCTGCTTTTGCAATAAGACAATAAGACACAAAAAGCAACAACAGCAGCAGCAAATGAAATATGTCGTGTACGTAAAAACTAAATTAATTGTTTGTTTCTCTTTAATTTTTATAAAATAATAAATTCAAGAGTCAGTCGACACTTTGATGGATTTGTGGAAAGGAAAGTGAAAAATGTTAATAAAATTATACCATAGATTCTTCGCCGTGAATTCTTACACAAAAAACAAACTTAACAATTATGATTATGATTTGTCGTAAGGACTAAGAGTTTAGATAAAATTTTGTCATTCGTCTAATAAAAAAGTAAAATGATGCAAAAAATAAATGACAACTAACTACTAAAAAAACGTTTAAATTTGTCTAAGATTATGAAAATTATGTAATAAATAAAAAAAAAATAAAAATTTAAAACCGGAAAACTGTAATAGTTGCATAAAATGTAAAACAAAAGAAGAATTATATTCAAGTGGTGTTTAAATAATTGCTAAATTGCTATAAAAAAAGCTGCAAATTTAAACTTGAAAACATAAAATAAAAACGTTAAGTAGTTAGTAGTAGTTGCGGATGAAAAAAAAAAACAACATGTTATAACAGAAAATTGATTAAAACATGTAAACCAAATTCTAATGGCATTTGAAAATGAAAATAAAAATATTATAACAAGTTATATATATGTCAAGGATAAAAAACAATCAAACCCAACTAAAACTATACAAAAGGAAAAATAAAATCAAAGTAACAACAATACAGCAACATAATTATCATAGTACCATCCAATATCGAATCAAAAACAACAACAAATAAATAAACCAACCATCGAGAGTTGCATGTAATTTTCAAATAATGTACAAAAAAACAAATTTTATTGATTAAAATATAAAAATAGAGTAAAAAACCGACAAAGCATAATCAGCAGCAGTAGCAGCAATTGAAGGTGAAGTGAAATATATAAAAATACGGTAGAAAAAAAATGTTGTCAAGAGTGAAAAACTCTCCACAGAAATTTCTATCAATTGCGCAACATCACAAACAAATAAATCATCATCAAATATAAATTAACTAATCAAAATTAAATAAAAATTACTTTCATATATTTTTACATACAATATTATAATATATTTTCTCGCTCAACGAGAAGAAAAACCAAAAAATTAATTATAAAAAGTAAACACCCACACACACACAACAAACGCATAGAGAATAAAATTTTAATAATATGAAGCAGCAGCACTAAATTTTGCTGCAGTAAAACTCAGGTGATGTTTTTGCACGGCTTATTCAGAATATATTTATAAATTAAATAATCATTTTAATTTACCGTCAAAAATAATTAAGAAAATAATCAACAAATTTTAAAGAATTATTATGATTATTTTACCAATGGTGCACGAACAGAAATGCGTTCGAAACCATGCATAATGAATAATTTTTATTATTATTCAAATGTAATTTTATTAAAGGGATGACAAGCTAGCTTGCCTGCCTCATCTTATGCTAATAAATTTCACAGTTCAAACCAAAACAAACAAACAAATCAGTGGAAATAATTGTTAATGGTTTTTTATTTATTTATGAAACACGCTCATTATCTTCAGTAAATAAATTTTATAAAATAATTTCGTTTGCAGTATTCAACTACCGGAACAATTCTTATTATACAAAAAAAAAAAAAATCAATTCGTTATAAAATTAAAAAAAAATTATATATCCTTTTAAACACATCTCCCACGTTTATTAAATTAACTGAAAGGAAACACAAGCAAATTACATTATATTATGAAAAAGAAACTGTTCGCAGAATATAAATGCAGGAAGCATGTGTCTTTGTCTTTGATAATATAATTAAAAAGAAAACCTTTTTCTTTTGATTGAAAATGGAGAAAAAAAAAAAGAAAACAAATTAAACAAATGCAAAAGAAAATTAAATTAAAAATCATATTGGTATCTCTCCTGTGAGGAAATTTAAACAAAAACCACCAAAACATTATTAACTGTTTCCAGTCTGTGTGTGGTTTTTAATCAATTTAAAAATAGACAGAAAAAAAAGGAAACCAAAACAAATAAAAACTTTTATTTTCCAAAACAACGGAAATCACAACATGGTAACCGTTAGAAAAAGTCTTCATCTCATTTGAAGTTGAAAATATTGTTCAGAAAAGCCACAAAAGTTTTTATTTGTATGCAATGCAGCGGACTAAACAAACAAACGGCAAAAGAATAAATAAAAACTAGAAAAATACAAAAGCTAATTTAAATTAAATAACGAAGATAATGAAACCTTAGCAGCTAGCAATACACATCCATGGAAAATAGAAATGTACATAAAAGATAAAAGCAAGCTTCAGCGTTACTACATAGTTACTACTGTAACATTAACAAAGGCCGGAGCGTGCCTTCATTGTGCTGTGTAATTTTTGGTAAAAACCTATTAAAACAGGACGCCTTTATTAACTTGAATACATTTAATTTTTTGTTGATTATTATATTTTAATGAAATATCACAAATAAAATTAAAAATGTCTATGGTTAATTAAAATAAATTTTATTATTTAAATTAATTGAATAAAAATCACCTTAATGCCTCTATATTCTGAGATATATTACATGTTTCCTATAAATACGCGCACTAATCTAAGATTCAAAATGAGTATCACATTGAAATAGGTGCCGAAAAGCAACATATATAACATATATATATATATAACTAAAGAAAACTTATTCAATAAAACTTTAAAATAGACATAAATCCCCTCAAATCATTTTTCAATAATATAACGAAATTCAATAAATATATAAATAAATATATGATAAACACAAGAGAAGAGGTGTAGAGAATTTCATTCTGAAGAAACACATATAAAAAAAAAAACATATAAATAGGTAGTAATAGTCGAATATATTTGATTGAATTTTTATTAATAACCCTGTAGGTGTAGGCGCACTTTTCAATTCAAAAGAAGCGGAATAAAAAATAATAAAAATAGATTTTTCAACAAAAAAAATAATAAATGTTTTTCTTAATAAAAAATAAAATAAAATAAAATAAATAAATAATAAATTAATTAAATTCCTAATAAAGCTTATTTCTTAAACAATTAGTATGAAAAAAAAAAAGTTAAAGATAAACAAATGCAAGCAAAATGTATAAACAAAAAAATTAAATCAAAATAAATATTTATTTAACAACTAAAAATTGTCTTGAAGGCGAAAAATAAGCTTCACTAATTATTTAGATTATTCTTCAATTATAAATTTATTTGACCAAAAAGTATAATCAGTAGTGCGATCCACAAGCCGAATAAAGAAATACAAAATATACGCTCGATAAATCGTGCCAAAATGAAATATAAAAATATTATTAGGCTTATTTGTTGTTAGGAAACATATTGGAATATTTATTTAACCATTATTGATCTGATATGTTGGCCAAATTAATTATAGAACGTTAAATAAATATATTTAGAGAAAAGGGGAATTATCATAATTATATAAAACTATATAAATACAAAGCCTAACCAATTTTCCCATCGGTTTGCATCTTTGAGACTTTTCATGTCTGTAGATAATTTTTTTTTTAAATTTAAGTAAAAATTTAATATGATAGACAGTGTTGTTTATATCATCATTTTGTTTAAGATATAATCATGATATAAAGATAAATATAAAAACAACACTGCTCAACGGAAAAGTTTATCTTTTTTTTATTTAAATTGATAAACAATAATAAAAATTTATTTTCATACACAAAATATACACAAGAAACAGTAACATCAACAATACAAAATTATAAAACCTTAATCCACCTTATAATTAATCTAAAATAAAATATAAATTTTGACACAAAATTATAAACTAAAATCAAGTCAGCGGAGTAATAAATTTAATTTAAAAAACAATGTTCCTGTAATCAGTGTATTATCATATCGCAGGTGTGAATAAACGCTACTAAAAATAAGAAAAGCAAAACTACAAAAGAAAAAGAATTTCATGAACAAAATCATTATGTTTTTAGGACTAATCAAATCTTGCTTTTAAATACTAGAAATTGCCTTTTAGTTTAATTTTATATTTTTCGATGCTTTAAAAGACATTATTTATGCTAATAAAAAGTTATTGGCACACAAAGGAATTTATATCTTCTATAATAAAAAATTAGGAACCATCACGCGACCTACAAACCACCAAATAACTACCAACTACTTACAAAGGTTTTTATTAACACACTCAGATTTGGAATAAACATCCGGTAATATACCGACGACAATTGTTTTAATAAAAAAAAGGATTAAAGAGATATGTCGAGACTTTAAACTATTGAGCTGGAATTTATATAGTGAGATATTACTAATAGCATTCAGCAAACGTAGCTAATGTTGATGGTACTCAACAAATCTCTTCTAAAAAGCAAAAATACATTCTATAAATAATTTCAATCATATAATAAACAAGAAAATATGAAAACAGAAATTATTATTCATGTTTATTTAGAAATGTATCCTAAAAACACTTTTTTATTTTATTTGAACAGCAATAAAAAAAAAAATTGCAAAACTCAAAAATTTAGAAACATTTTTCTATTTAACTATGTTGTCGTCTTCAAAGCTATTTAACAACATTTTTAACAGGTATTAAAACCTAATTAAAAGTGTATTCGTCTGTATTTTATACTATTTTATATAAAAGATTAAAACAGATCAGTCAGCAGTTAAAGCAAATTCATAAAGAAGAAAAAATCAAAAAACAACAAAAACCATTCAGAAATTTCAGCAACAAAATATATACCCGAAAAAAAATCTTTAAAAATTACAAACAATTAAAAGAATTAGGTTAGAATCATAAAATTTAATGTTCTAAAAAAAATGAAAAAAGAACAGACAACAAATTAATAGAATAATCGACATTTCTACGGTAATTTATAGAAACATCAGGTTAATAAAATAATTGCAGCACATGTTTAAAGAAAGAAAATCTCAAAATGCGCACTAAACGAAAGGCTTTTGCCATCATTATATATACAAAATTGTATAAATTAATATATTGCAGCGATTACGGCGTATATTCATATTATACTTAACAGTAAAAATGACTATTTCCGAATAGTAAATTAAAAAAATTCTTTAAGATTTTATACCTGAAACTACATAAATTGTTTCCTAATCTAATCAACAAAAATAATTTTATAATTCGCCATTTTGATAGCTTAAATTGCCAAATATTGTTACTGCGAAATTTGAATATAATAATTTGATTATCACAATACCAAAGTAATCTAATCAGTTAAATACAATTAAATACTTTAATTCTTCTAAAACGGCGAATGTCCGAATATATTATAATTTACAAAATGTCCTACAAAAAAAAAAAAAATTCCACTAAATTTTAATTATCAAATAATTTTTCCAAAAAACTGTCCGCATGATTGCAATAAAATAATTAAGAAAATAGACGTCATAAAAATTCAGTAAGCAAAATCAAACCGATGATTATTGATTTAACAAAATAATAAAATTTTATTTTAATAATAAATAATAAACAAAGGTAAAAAAGCTTTTATGTAAATAAAATTATAAAGAAACGATGAAAAAAGGGATAACGACGTTTATAAATAATAAAAAAAAGCAAACAGGAGAATATAGAGCAAGAACTTTCTTTCCTGTTTTCTCGATCATTTTTCATTTTTTTTTTTATTTCTTATGTCAAATAATTGTAATTTAATAATATATTATTACCTTTTCAATGTTATATTTTTCCAAAGCTTGTGTCGCACAATCAACAGCATCCTGCTGCATTTCTTCGCTCATGTCAGCATTTTTAATTACTGCTTTACGGTCAGACATTTTATTTCTATTTGCTGGTGAGGACCTGAAATTTATTTGGTTTTATAATTAATTTGTTTTCAGTAAACAAAAAAAAAATTATAAATCAAAATAAAACAAATTTTTTTATTTTGCTACTTTTCTGTTTTCTGTTTTTTTTTTTTTTTTTTAATGTAGTAGGTGAGGTAACATGAACGAATAACTATGTGAAGGAGTTTTTTTTTTCTATGTATCGATTAATTTGTTTTTAATTATCTCCCGGTTATAATTTTTTGTCACTCAAAAACACATATTTTTGTATGTAATGTAAAAAAACACA
Source organism: Ptychoptera albimana (assembly GCA_961205885.1). Classification (NCBI taxonomy): domain Eukaryota; kingdom Metazoa; phylum Arthropoda; class Insecta; order Diptera; family Ptychopteridae; genus Ptychoptera; species Ptychoptera albimana. Next base: position 22,452,072 of record OY540803.1, read on the forward strand.
ATAAATCGATTGATTTAATTTTTCGTTTATAATTCTCCCTATTGTTGCCAGAAAAAAATGTAAAAAAAAATGAAGGTAATAACCAAGCTGGACGAATCAGTATGAACTTTTAATATTTATTTTTATTCACACACGATGATAACAGACAAATTAAAAAAACCGCATTAAAACCGCTTGAAAAGGGGGTGCACAATGCGTTTACTCTATTGAAGTAGACTTTTTTTTACCAGAAAAGTTAATTGAAAAGGACACTAGAAGAACTTATAAAAATAATTAAATGAAATTATATATTTTTTAACTTACTTTCACTACTTGAAAAATTAGATAAATCTTTAAATATTAATTAATTAATTTACACACGATAGTTCAGGTTTAACCTTTTTTTTATTTATTTATTAAATATATATTTATCTTTTGTTAATTTTTTTTTCTTTTCTTATAAAAAATAATAAATTCAATCCAAAAAAAAAGGATAAACCACAGAAACAAAATACGCGATTTCTCTTATTTTTTAAAATAATTTTATTTAATATAATCCAATAATTGTGTGCTGTTTTCTTGTATATAATAAGATGATAGGCAGCGCAGCTGAGTAAAGGAACTGGAAAATTTTTTAAACTAAATTCAATGTATATTATACAGCTTGCTATGTTTGTGTTGAGTATTTTCGTTGAAATTTACTGTTGTGTATAAATAATATAAGAAATTTGTATGAGAGTTTTGATGTTGAATTGTGATTGGTTAAAATTAAGGTCTTCTATCGGATGGCTTCTGCCATGGTGAATAAGTGCGTATATATACATTTTTGAGCGAAAAATAAACTTAGCGAATTTTTTTAAATTATAATTTTTTCCACTAAAATGGCGCGCATTCTTTTATTTAAATTTGGTTAACTGTATTCTAATATATTAGCCATGCAAATACCATAATTACTAAAAAATATAATAATAATAATAATAATATAAGGAATAAAATAAGGAAAATTTAAAATTAAATCTAATAAACAAATATTTATATATTATTATATATATTTATATATATTTGATATATTAATAACATTTTTTTTGCATGCTCAATTTAATGATTTATGTACAATTAAATTACACAAAAAAAAAACATTTCTTTTTAACTTTTGTTTTAATAATTATTGATTGTTTCTTGTTTATTTAATTTACCAACGTATTTTCAATTTAATTTTATCTGAAAATGTTGCTTTTACTGTGTTGCTCATGTAGTCATGTCATGGGCCTATAAAAAGAAAATAAATTGAAAGACAAAAAAAAAATAGGAGAAAAAATAATGCAAGAACAAAAAGAAATTTTATAGAAATATTATCAAAAAGAAATCAAATGACAATTGACAAAACATTTATTATTATAATTTAAAACAAAAATATATACAAAAAAAAACATTTATTCACAATAATATTAATTGTCGTCCTTCATAGAAGAGAAAAAAAAAAATAAAATGAATTTTTACCTCATGCAAAGTTCATCTTTCATTTTTTTTTTTATTGTTTTTATAACTTAAATCATTAATTTCCATACCAACAATATAATTATTGACATATAAAAAACAAACTATAATATAAAAATTACCTTATAAAAAAGTATTATTTAATGATTTTTTTTTAAAACTATAATTATTGATTACAACAGGTAGATCACAAATAAAAAATAACAGATGACTTTGTACTTGCAAAATCGATTTTTATGTTTTTTGCAAGCAAAAACAAAACTGTAGCAATAAATTTTCTCAAGCTTCATGCGCAAGATTTTCATCCGTTTTTTTCTTCTTGGTTTTTTATTTTATTATTAATAAAAAATAATTAAAAATATCAGAACAATAACGACTAAACGAATTTTTAAATTTTCAACTAAGAAATTAACTGAAATCAAAGTAAGAAAAGTTTAAAAAAACTATTTATAAAATAATATAGATGGCAGCAAATTTATTCTATTCACCACAATTTATAGGTGGCTAATCCAATTAAATATATAAAAAAAAATCATTGTTATTAATTAATATTAAATAATAGATTATTTGATATTTTAAAACATATTTTTCGTGAATGACAAACTGCTACAGCATTTAAAATTAAATAAATTTGAAAGTACGTCACCACAATAAATGGTGAATATAAAAAAAACTTCAACGAAAAAATTTTCTTTAAACTTAACGAATCTGTCAAAATGTATTGTTTTTTTTTTTTTTTTGCTACTTTTTGGACTGTCAATTTTCCTGCGCTCTGATGTTTTTCTGTTGAAAAAAAAAAAAAAATTTCGTTAAATTGATGTCGTGTTTTAAATATGGTGGACGTGGCTGATAGTGAAATAAAGTGAAAAAAATTAATTAAATAACTAAAAATAAATAAACAAACAAAAAGAAATTACTATAAAATTAAAAATAATCATAACAAGTGTTTAAAAAAATAGTCATATTTTTTTTATTATTTAGTTATTTGAAAAAAATAATCATAAATATAAAGTTAAATAATAGATAAATAAAAAAATGAATGAATTAAGTGTAAAATCAATGCCTCCTGGCCAGGCTGAACCAGAAATGAAAGGGTGGCTACTTAAGTGGACTAACTATTTAAAAGGATACCAAAGACGATGGTTTGTCCTCTCAAATGGTGTATTGTCTTATTATAGGTAAGCTACCCATAAAACATTAACTGATCAACATTTAATTTTATTAAAAATTAATAAACAAAACAAAATTAGACATTAAAAAAATAATAATAAAAAATTAATTTAATTTTTCATATTTTATGTTGATAAAAATAATAATAAGCAGCGAAAAAAAAGTACAAAACTATTATCTGCTGATTATAATTTTTAATTTAACTTATTATTATAATTTTTGTATTTGTTTGTTATAAGTTTCTGGAAAATTAAAATTAACTAAACCAAAATTAAAATCAAAAAAGGCTTAAAAGAACCTTGAAGGATGATTAATTTATTTTTAATTTTGTTATAATTTTTTTTATTTATTTTATTTATTTTTTTTTTTGTTATATTTATGTGTGGGTTTTGCTTTTATAAGTTTTTTTTTTTTTTTTTTACTTTGTTTTTAATAAATTATATTTTTTTTAATTGAATTTAAAATAATATTATACAATGAAATTAATGCAATAAAATGTAAACGTAGAAATATTAATTTTTTTGTTAAAAATTTGCTAATATGCTAGGATAAATAATTTTTTTTATGCAATCAGAGCTGCGCTAACACGGGTTACACTCTTTCTGTCAGTTTTTTATTTTCTTTTTTTTTTATTCTGCAAACTTTATTTTTTAAATTATTTTTATCGTTTCATGTTAATTAAATGCAAAAATAAAAATCACTAAAGGCAACTTGATATTATTATTATTTTATTTTGTCAACGCAACTAGAAAGTAATTATTTTTATGTGTGAAAGTTTTGTTGACGTTTAGTTGTGTTGTTAATGTTAATTTATGTTTAATAGTGATCGGTTTTTGTCTAAATGTTTACAGAGGTGGCTTCGGAAATTATTATATGCTTAAACTCTCATGTACTACAAAAAAAATTTAAATTGCATATCTTTATGGATTTTAAGAAAATAGAAGTTGTTAAATTCCTTCTTTTTTTTTTTTTTGATGAAGAAGTCTAATAAAAATGTCGCTTTTCTTGGGTGATATTTGATTTTTGTTTATTTATGTAACATAAATAAATTTGATTAATATATAGCAGAGAAGCAAGGATTATATTGTACGTACTTATAAACATTCATTGTTTGTCAATGATGAGACATTTTAAATAATTTCAATATGTTATCCACCTGATGTACCGGCATTCGACTATTGATTTAGATTTTTCATTTTTTTATTTTTAAATCGTTGGAATATAAAAAATATTCTGGAAGAAAAAAAAACGAATTTATTATTATTTAAAAAGTAATTAAAGGGATTTAATTATATTTTCTTATAAATCGTATCCTTGAATACGTTTTATATTATTTTTGTCGTGCATAGCAACCAATATTGATGGAAATTATAATATAGAAAGAAGAAAAGAAAAGTCTTGAATTAACTTTTAATTTTGTTTTACATTTTTATTTAACGTTATTTAAAATTTGTTCTCTTGGTAGAATTTTTTTTTTATTAATTACACAATTTTGCTGTATCCTTTATGTAACATTGTTTAAACGAGTTAAATTGTTTCACTCTTTGGAAAAGTTTATAATGTTTGATAATACCCTTTAAAGGATAAGAGTTCCTTCCTTTTATAGTTATGCAACTTTTTAAAGGTTGTGAAATTTTTCTTTACAGAAGCAAAAAAAAAAATTAAACAAAAGTCACTACTGTTTGTGTTCGGTAAAAATAATAAAGCAATTACGCAATGTGCGTGTAACTCTTGCCATTTCCATCAGTGTTTCAAAAGATCTCTTTGATGTTATAAAGAATATTCGGAAATTTCATATATGTTAGTTAAATTTAGGTATTTGTTGAAAAGCAACTTATTACCCTTTAATTTAAATTAACTATTTTTAGTATTTATCATATTTATCTGAACTAGAAAATAGTTAAAAAATTTAATAATCTTGTGGTTTTTATGTGATTATCGCATGCACATTATTCTTTTAAAATTCTTTCGTTACGTAATTTAATCTTATTTGCTGAAATTTTAATGTATTTCTTTAATATTATATTTTAAATTATGGCCTCTATCATGTTAGACTAAAAAATAGACAATGATCATTTTTTTTGTGTTTCGTATTATCAAAGACGCAAACGATAAAAAAATGATGTTTGTCGAATCGTAGTGTATTATGCAAGGCGCAATTTAGGTTGTTTGTCTAAAAAATCTAAGTTTTTCATCACGTCAAATATTTGCGTGATGGGTAATAAAAAATCATAATTAATTAATTTTACGGCTATATTTTAATGAGAAATGATTTAAATATTGAAAATAATTGAAATTATGATATAAAAACATACATTAATTGAATAAATTAATTAATTTTGATTAAAATAAAAAAAAAAAAATTTCAAATTTTTAATTAAAAAAATTTTTTTTTTTTTTTTTTTAAATTAATTTAATTATTGTTTTTGTCATTTGTAGTATTTTTAATCATTATTTCTTATATCTGAAAATATTAAAAATGTTAAGAAAATTTTATAAAAAAAAAAAAAAATTCATTTAAAAAATTATTTTTTATAAATAAATTGCATGAATTTGACATTAGTTATGCAACATCCCCATCTATTAACAAATATAAAAGTAAAACGCATCACAAGTCTTTAATAATAGCAACCATCATTTTTCGTGAACGACAGAAGCGCAAATCTATATTTTTTTTAGTCTAACATGATAGAGGCCTATAGTACATAATAATACAAATAATGAAATGATTTTTCTATAAAACTTTTTAATAAATACATACTTTAATATAATTGTTTTAAAGTTTGTGAACGAAATATGGTAGATATGCGTGTCTTGTCATTATCTGTAAAATATTGTTTTTTTTTTTTATTAAATTTATGCTATTTGGGAATCCTTTTTGTTTTTCGTTTTATGCTTTCGTTTTTAAATACTTTTTATTACATTCTACTGATATGAATTATGGCCTCTATCATGTTAGACTAAAAAAAATATAGATTTGCGCTTCTGTCGTTCACTAAAAATGATGGTTGCTATTATTATAGACTTGTGATGCGTTTTACTTTTATATTTGTTAATAGATGGGGATGTTGCATAACTAATGTCAAATTCATGCAATTTATTTATAAAAAATTATTTTTTGAATGAATTTTTTTTTTTTTTATAAAATTTTCTTAACATTTTTAATATTTTCAGATATAAGAAATAATGATTAAAAATACTACAAATGACAAAAACAATAATTAAATTAATTTAAAAAAAAAAAAAAAAAAATTTTTTTAATTAAAAATTTGAAATTTTTTTTTTTTTATTTTAATCAAAATTAATTAATTTATTCAATTAATGTATGTTTTTATATCATAACTTCAATTATTTTCAATATTTCAATCATTTCTCATTAAAATATAGCCGTAAAATTAATTAATTATGATTTTTTATTACTCATCACGAAAATTTTTGACATGATGAAAAACATAGATTTTTTAGACAAACAACCTAAATTGCGCCTTGCATAATACACTACGATTCGACAAACATCATTTTTTTATCGTTTGCGTCTTTGATAATACGAAACACAAAAAAAATTATCATTGTCTATTTTTTAGTCTAAAATGATAGAGGCCTATGTGTGTCTGCTCGAAAATACTCAATACGAAATTGTTTTTTAATGAAAGGGAAATTTTCTAATTTAATATTTTTTGGTGTTTTTATTTTTATTGTAATTGTTTTTTAATGTTAAACAGTTGGTTTTCAAATATTTGAAGCATATAAATATACAACAACCACCAGCATAAAAGAAAATCTACAGAATTGCATAATGGTAATTCAGTAAAATTTTAATTGATTTTATTGATAATTCGGAGCGACGAGAATTCGAAATTATTATAGTGTCATGATAGTCACAATGGTCATATGATAGAAGTTGAGATTAATTTTAATTTTAACTATTTTTATTGTTCCTAGTGCATTCAAATATAATGTCTTTATACTGTATTTATAAAAGTAATTTTTATTATCAGTGTTTTTCGTTCCATCAAAGATATCGAGTACCTGAATCCGTTCACAAAATCTCTACCAATTATTTAACAGTATGTCAATAATACGATTTTTCTATAATACGTTCTTTAAATATTCTTCTTGACTTCAAAACTTCTACGTTGAATTACCAAAGATTTGTGGTTTTTTAGAAACATAATTTGTAAAAGGCATTTGTAGCCTTGTGGCTATTTCAATAGCTTTGTGATGTGTTCTTAAGCACTACAACCGCATCTCATGTACTGTGTTTATTCGATTGATATTTCATCTTATTTATTTTATATGTAATCGTTGACTAAGGTCGTTATAATAATAATAGCAAATAAAATTTAGCCAATTAAATAAGTTTTTAATTGATTAAATTTCATTCTCTTATTTTTTTTTTAAATAAAACTTTTCATTACGTAACTACGTGGCAGTGATTTTATTGTTAACACTGTAGCCTAAGTGTAGACAGTAAATCCAATTATAATAAAAATAACAATTATTTTTTAATTGATAATAAATATTCTTCACTTCGATAAAAATGTTTTATTCTCCTTTAACCAATTGAACTTATTATTGACGCATTAGGAAGTTATTTGAAGTAGTTGGGTTTGTTATCAATAAATTTCATTTTATATAAAACGAAAAATTTATTGAATTAACTATTAAAATTAAAAAAAAAAAAAAAAAAAAAAAAATACATAAAATCATTAATTGGTTTTTTTTTTCTCAATTGAATTCCTTACTTTGCAATTATTTACTTGAAATTATGTAATTTATTTTTCTTTCTACTTTTTGTGTTTTTACATTTACTCTGTTATTTGAATTTTTATTAATCCATCTATAAATACGTTGATTAGTTCTTCTTTATCTATATATTTTTAAATTTGGTTTGTTTTAATCGATTGGTTTTTTTTTTTTTTTTTTTATTGAATTTATTTAATTAGAAAACATCTGTTTGTAATTTTTTGTTCTTGCAAGAGATTTTTAGTTAGATGTGGTGGTTGGTTACAATGTTCTTTTATTGAATGTGAATAGAATATTTAAATAGAAGAAAATAGTATTTTGTCATTATTCAAATGAAAAACCAGAAGGTCGCTTTTTTTTATTTTTTTTTTTATCTATTTTGGTTAAAATCCTAGATAAGATTACGATGCAAGTTCCGTATTTTGCCATACAATATAAAAACAGTTTTTGATTATTATTTTGTCAAAAAATGAAGTCAGAGAACTGGAAAGCGAGCGATACTTAGTATTATTATAATAAGTTCCAAGATATAATTTTCTATATAATATGAATAAAAAGACTTAAATATCTTGTTGTTTAAATTCTTTACATAATCAAATAAAATGTTTAATTAAAAAAATCTCGTTTGATCAATTTTGCCCTATAACTAATATAAGATTTTTTAATTTAATTATATTAAACAATTAAATAATGAACACTTTTCAAAATCACATTGATTTCAGGAACAATTTGTATTGCCTGGCCTGATTAAATTTAATTTAATTAGTAATATTTGTATAATTAAAGTAAATTTATTGCTTTTAAACGTATCATGCTGGATAATTTTATAAAAAAAAAAAAAAAAATTATAAAATTGACAGCTGTCAAAATATTGTTTCATTTGCAAATAAACAAACAACTACTAGACACACGCTTGTACCATATTAAAGGAGCTAAAGCTACATAAAAACTTGCATAAACTAAAACTAACTTTTATTACCTAATTATATTGTATAAAATATTATTTTTGATATAAAATTAAAAGATATTTTGTTTACTTCGATTATATTCATTTCTTATTTATAACTTAGAAACTGGCTGACAAGGTAATGTCAGATTATAGAATTTGATGGCTTAGAAGATAATAAACTTTAAGTTACACATGCTGTTGGATAATCAATTTATGCTTGGTTTGCGATGAACTGTCGTTAGATAAACATTTTCTAAATGAAGTTTCTCATAGCATATTTGTATAGGATTCATAATATTTGTATTTTATGGGTGTAGTGATTACGTATCCGTTTTTTTTCTTTTCTTACTATGTCATGAAGATTATAAATCTTTTTCTTTTTTTTTTGTTAACTTATAGATAATAGATACCAGGATAAATTATATATGTAAGTTATTTGAGAAAACACGATTTTGGTTAGAATTTTAAGGAAAGTTAATTTACATTGACCTATTTGAAAAACGATACTTTTTTGGTGGTGTTTCCTGCATTTACTTTCTTATGTAATAAGACTTAGTTGTTTATTTATCGCTTTCCCTTGTATGTTTTCGTTTTTTTTTTTATTTTGTTTTAGATAGGTCAACGAAGGACACAAGTTCGGTCACACCTGACTATTACTGTCATATACACGAAAAAAAGAAAGAAAATAATAAATTATATGATTAATCCACGTTCTTATATGACGATTTTTTTCTTTACCTGTGTATTTAATTGTCAGCCTATTATGCTTTTAATCACGACTTTTGTATTTTATTGATTTATATTTATATGGACTACAATAAACGAAAAAATAATAAAAAATCAAAGACGTAGAATGACACATACAATTTCGTTTAATTTTATTTTAATTTTTATGTAATCTTTATGTTTTTAAATAAATTTAAAAAATAAAATAAAAAACATATTTAACAACTGTAAAATGTGTAAATCATTCTCTCCAATTTATAAACATAAAAATTATTTCTAATATTCTATATTCGCTAAAGATGTTTTAACTATGCTAAAATAAATAATAACTAACCAAAGAATAATTTAAAATGCAAATTATAACATAAAAAATTAATTAATTAATTATATAATATAATATAATAAATTAATATTAAAACATTTGTTGTGTATTTTAATTTTAAAAAATAATTATATTTATTTAGGTCTTTTATATTTAACTATGCACACTCACAATGTGTACCTGTCGCAATGTGTGGTACCCATTACCACCTTTTCTATATTATTTCATTTTTTATTTTTATTTTTGTATTGTCATGATTGTCATTTTGCCTGTTGGCATATTTAGTAGCTTTTGTTGCATTTGTGTGTTTAAATGACAAGTTTTAATTAAAAATAAATAATTATTTTATGACCAAAGGATTAAAAAAAAAAGTGTGCACCGTTTCAATCCGTTTCAGGCTTAGTTTAAAATCAGAAATTCATTGTTTTGATTGTTGTTTTTATTTAGTTTTAAATTTTTTTCTAAATCTCCTTATTCGTTGGGTTTCCTTTTTTTCTATTCAAAACTACATTATTCACTTTTTTCTAATTTCCATTGCATTCGTTACTTATCGCCCTTTAGGTGGTTTTTGCATATATATATATATATATATATATATATATATATATATATATATTTTTTTTTTTTTGTAAAATTGATGTCATTTTTAATTTCATAAAGTTTTAATTTCAAACCGCACCTGTAGCATTCTGAGATTAAACGAAAAATTAAAATTTTATGTTTTACATCTCTGAAATGGTTGAAAGAAGTTTTAACCCTCTCTCCCTGTAATTCAAAGATTCATTCATGATTGTATTAAAAATTATGTAAATATTAAGTCAAGCGCCACCTTATATTACATCATGAATGAAAGGATATAAAAGTTTATTGTTGCCAATTATGCGGTAGTTATGAAAGGCGCCAATATTCTGGTGCAAATTAATTTAATTTTTTTATTTAACTCATTCTCATTCGTATTGATTAACTTTTTTTTCTTTTTTTTTTATTATTTTAGAGGTAGTTAAAAATAATATTTGCCCTGCTTATATTTATTATTATAATTATTTACAAGTAGCAGATGTGTTTGACGTAGATATATTAAAATGCAGGTATTCGTGTTACTTAACCACGTGGGTTAATATGCACTTTTGTAAAGGTTATAAGGCTACGCCTAATTAAATATTCGGACAATCCGGTTTATATTTATTTATGTAATGCAGTCAATTTTTTTAACGAGGATAAATTGTACTGTCGCGTCTATTTGGTCTTGGTTCGTGCGATTTGTCAGGACACATTTGTCATTCGTTGTGTTTATAATTCGTCATTGTTTTCAATTTATTTATGGCTGTTGTATTTAATTTTAAGTTTTTTTTTTTTTTCATTATAATATCTTAGTTTTTGGTGTAGTTTTTTGAAGGATTTGTTTGTTTATATACTGCATTATGACGTTTCAATTATATAATTGACACTTGAATGAATTATTTTTATTTTTTATTATTAAATAATATTTTAATGTTGTGCGTGTTTCAACAGTTGAAAAGTTTAATATTTGAAAGAAATTTTTGTAAATTCGCATCGTGACATCTTTCCAACCATTTTTTTATGATGCATAGTTTCGGTTGCAAATTATATGCCGATAAGGGCGAATAGGAAACCTATAAGAAAATTGAAATGAATGAGAATAATAATTAATAGTTATTTATTTTTATTTTTTATGCAATTGTGCAATTTTTTTTGTAGTAAAAAATTAATAGAATTGTTTTTCTTTTTTTATTATTTCTGTTAAATGCTCTTGGTTACGTTATTTATAGAGGAAAATTTCTAATTTTGCCTCCTTAGTTTATTACTTGTCTTCTTTTTTAGTTATTTTGGCTCCCTAAATTACATCGTAATAATGTGTTGGGTTTATAAAAACTGTTGCTTCTTTAATTTTTACACGTAGTCTGGATAATTTACATATATTCTGGTCTTTAGTGATCTAGAATTGCTTTACTTTGTATTTTAGAAGTTATTAGCATTAGAAAAACATAAAGATATTTAAATGTGAAAGAACACGATTGCATATTTAAAAATATCATTTAGTTACAAAAAGCTTTGTTTATTTATTATCATTAATATTTATCGCTACCAGAACTGTTAAAATACATTGTTGTTGTGGCAGTGTTAATTAATACGTTTTTTAAAAAAAAACAACACTCTAAATTCATGAGTTATAACTTAAAAAAAAAATTGAATAAAAAATATATAAATTTTCTTCAAGTCTTTCTCTGGAAAAGTTCTTTGTACTTATTTTGCTTCCAAAAACAAAAAATGGTGTCTCTTAAAGTCTAGATAGAAAGTCTAAGAAATGTCAATTAAAAATGCACTAAATGGTCTAATCATAATGACATATCCCAGATCAAAAAACATTTAAAATATTGAGCTAAGTTACGTAATGTATGCAACGGTGATACAATGCAATTTAGAAATTAACAACCAGTACAGCACAACTAAATATTATTTTTAAACTAAGTTTACTAAGTCTACTTTTACTACTCATTACTTACATTTAACTACTTATTTAAATTCTAATTTGCTCTAGTAAAAAATATCTGAACAAATTAGCATTAATTGAATTGAGTTTTTTTTTTTTTTTTTAGTAAACATCAGTCGTTAAGTCATCCTAAATTGAATTGTGTTTTGGTCAGAATAATTTGGCTCCTTGAATTGTGCTAAACGTCCTTTGTTTAAGCAGGAGTGATGGTTAATTATGCATTCAAAACAAATTATTTATATTTTACATAAAATAAGGTCTAAGCCATTATCATCCATTAAAGGATATGTTTTTTTATACCCTTTTATGCTACATGCGTGGAAGATTACTAATTGACGATGTTTGTTTATTTTGCATTTTCTTTTTTAACTCAAAGAGCCTGATTATCTTATCTTTAATTGAAAATATTTTTTATCAGCTGATTTGCATTTCAATTTGAGTCTTGGATATGTTTGCGGCATGAATCATGTTCCGTTTGTAATTCGAAATATTACACAATTATGTTAAAGTGTTTAAACTCTGCATATTTAACCTAGAAAATAAGAATATTTTAAAATTAAACACACACCACGGACTCTAGAAATTCTATTTTTGATTTTATTTTTGGTTGACTCTTCATATACATATAGAAATGTCAATGTCACTTTAGCACACTTTGAAATTCAAAGTTTGAATGGAGCAATAATTATAAGCAAAACGAAATTAAATTTATTAATATATATTTGTATCCGCGAAATGAAAATAATAATATATAATTATATAATTGAGCAATTTGGTTGACATGGCATTGGGATTATGTTAGCTGCTTAATTTCTTTATTTTTGTTTTTGTACAGATCTTCATCTTCACCTTCTTAATGCGGGTGCTAAGTAATTTTTATGATGACCATTTTTTGATACCGAAACACCGGTATTATTCCATGAAAAGAAAAACTACATTCTCATATCGTTTCTCGATAGCAATTAAACCGGTGCTAATAACAAAATGTGACAAATTTACACGTAAAAATTATGTTCATAGAATGTCTAGCCAATGTTTTCTTCGTACGAAATATTTTCAAGTTCTCGTTCCTGTTTATGCTTAAATTTTTATTACTAATTTTCGTATTTGCTTTTATTATGTTTACTTTAATTAAACATAAAATTGAAGAAATAAAATGCTTTTTATTTGATATATTTGCTTTTAATTTCCGGTTAAAAATTATTAAACAACTAAAAAGCTCGATTTTAATAGAATTATATTAGCTGAAGCCACCTTAAGAAAATTTTAGATTTCCCGGAAATTTAATTGCATTCGTATAATAGAAATATCAGACTGTTTCAATAACTTTTGCTTGCTTAAGCAAATAACAATTTCAATTTAATTCATTCCGTAAGAAATTTTGAGAGATGAAATTATTTAAAATGTCAGCGGATAGCTGTAGAAGCTTAATAGAAATTTAATTAGTTTTTTTTTATCAAATTGATTAGCGTAATATCTTTATAGTTGGGCCCTTAAACTTACGTTAAGTTTAATATGTTTTTAATTTCTTATTGCATTAAACTATATCGGTTATTTTGGATAGCTCAAGTGATCAATCAGTGATTCAGCAAGTTAGTGATTCTAACGTTCAAAAATTTGGCTGTGTAAGATAGCGTGTATATTTAAAAAAATGATAATTATATTTTTAATCTAAAATAATAAAGGTGATAATTAAAATAAGTGTGTGTTTCAACATATTTTCAAAAGATTAGTTATTAAAATCACGCATTATCATATTTTTATTATTATTATAATGCGTCTTAAAATTTATATTTTTAATTGATGCTAATTAACTTCTGTTTATCACTTAGAACATTAAATATTTACATAAACTGATTAATGATTTTTTAGTTTCTTGAGATTTTGATTTTGTCAAACGAATGATTTTCGTTTTGTTTTAGTGTCAAACAAAATATAAAATAAGAATTTTCTTTTTAATTTTGAACCTTTTATTATTTTTTTTGCATGGCAGAACCCCAGTAATATACTATTAATGCATGAGACAAGTTATTTTAGATACGTTTTATAACACATTTCATTGTTTATTACACATGTTTATTTTTCTCTTCTTCTGATGGCATTATATTCCTGATCTTGTTCAAGACTGCATCTTATACTTTGTTACTATGAAACTTTAAACATTTGGAAAAATATCAAAAGAGTAACAATAACAATAATACAATAACTATGTAACTAAGATAATTCCATTTTCCGTATTTTATTCAAAATCACTCCTTGAAGTGCATTTTTGTATAAGCATCTTTCAAGTCTCAAATATTATAAGTTTTGGATAAATATTGATTATTTTCTGTTTACTGCTGAAACTCTGAAAACGAAAAATGTATGAACGTTTTTATATAAATTTTTTTTTATCTATTAATATAGAAAAGCAGATCCGTAACTCTTGTCATTAATTCTGCTTATATAAATAAAGGGTTGAACTTTAAACGTACTGAAATTTTTTAATAGAAAGTGTCTCTTTAGTTCAGCACTCTGTACATGTCCCTATCTATGTTTTTAAAATTATTTGTGAATGGTAAAGATTAGATTTTGAATAATGTTAATATGCTTAAACTTGGACAATAGTGAGTAATATACGACGTTAAAGCGACGTATATGAAATATTTGTTCTAAACTGCGACAATGCTCAAATCAGACTTCGTAAATTATTTAATTTTTAATATTTTGTTTATTTTTGTAATCAATATCTGTAGATGTAATGGACGCAATTATTATTTATTATTATTCTTATGCTAATTTTTGGTTTATTTTTATATTTTTTGTTTATTTATTTAATTTTTTTTTTTTTTTATATATTTTGGTTTGGTTTGGTTGAAGTATTTTTTTTTTTTTATTGGTGTTTTTGTTTATTTATTTCATTTATGTCATAATTTCTTTAAAACTAATTTAATTATTAAGTTAACACAAACATAGCACAAAAACCTTCATATACAACAAATTATTTCACATTATAACAAATATTATTGAAAATGACACATAAAATCATTTAAAAAATATATCTCATTCATATCTTCCAATTTAATACTTTATAGAAACAAAGCCACAAAAATTTCTGCAAGGTGTATAACATAGCATAACATAACAACATGATGCGCAACAATATTTATTCAATTTTTCGCGAAATAACGTTTATTCATATTTTCAAAAAACCCTTATTTTGTTTTACTTTGTTAATCAACATTTTGAGTTAATTACGTGATAGAAATGATAGAAATTGTCTTGATTTTGTAAACAAATAATCCTAATCAGAACCATAGAGTTGAAAATTACAAGATCTTGTGACAGGGGTGGAATTTTTTTGTTTTTATCTCTGTTGATTTTACAGAGGAACCACGGAGAGTAAGAATGTTTCTTGTTATAAAAATTCACATGTTTATATTATACACCTTCCGAAATAATAATAAATCCAAATCACCACTCCATATACCTTAATTAACATACAAATATTAATCAAAGAAATAAAATAAAAATGAAAAACCATAAAAAAAAATCCAAAAAAGAAAAAAAAATATTTTTTTTTTGTTTTTACTTACTGGGGTTTGCACAGGGCTGAGCATGGAGCCGGAGCTAATTCGGGGGGCAGGAGTGCCGGGGGCAAATTGTCCATACGACGACGCAGGAAGGGCCCCCGACAGGAGTGAGTAAAGCCCCGTTGTTTTACAAAAAAAAAAATATAAAAATATAAATAGAAATTAAATAATGAAAATAATAATTAAATAATTAATACACAAAATTTATTAATTTATTAATAGCTTCTTTTTATTCCCCTTTCTTTTTTAGTCTTTATGTTTTGTATAAATTTTCTTCTTCTTTTTTTTTACATAGTTTTAAAACAACCCCCAGTTTTATTAATTAATTAACATTTTTCTGTTTTTTAATTTTGTATAAAAAATTTTGAACGATATTAATTTTCTGGTCCTGTGTTTGGTTTAGGGTACGGATGTGTTGTCACAGTTAGATATTGTATAAATTAATAAATTTTTAAACAAGTTTGCACCAATATATAGTTTAATTAATTTTTGTAACCCCATAATAGAATAGAATAAAAGAAAATAAATAAATGGTTGAATTGCAGGAATATTTCTGTAATTGTTGTAGAATCATGGGATTTTTGATTAAATATTTTATTAGAATATATATATATATATTTGGGACAAACATTCTTACCTAGGTAAATTCCATAAATTTTAAACCTTTAATAGCACAATCATTTGTCTTCACTTTCTTTCCCAATTTTTGTATTAAAAAAAAAATATTATAGAATTGTTGTTCGTTAACACTTAAAAATAATCAATTAAAAATATTTCTTGTGCATATTATATGTATACACATGAAATATTTTTAGTATTATTGATTGTTAATTAATATCTTTTTAGTTTAAATTAATTACTTTTATCGATGTTTATTTATTTTTATCAAAATAATAAAAATTATTCACCTTAGAAACACAATAGATTTTTTCTTTATCAGTTCTATTCACCACTTATTCTCGTACAGACAGATTTTCGTGCAAATATATTTACTTTTTGCATTATACATGAATGGGATAATATATATCTTATGTGTGTTGTCAGAAAATGAGTAAGATTATGATAAGATTAAATAATTACTAATTATGATTTTTTTTTTTAATACATTGTATTAATCTTTTCCGCGTTTCATTATCATATATTTTTAGTTGAATTTATATAATGTGCACCGATTTTTTAACAACTAATTATATGATAACATATCTGAAAATGTTTATTGTCTCAAGTGTAAAGTAGTAGAAACAATATCAGAGATATCAGAGAGTGAAGATACTTAACGATTTACTAGAAATTTCAGTGTTAGTATGAAAAACAACAAGCACAGGACAAATAAATTTTTTTTTTTGTTTTTATTTAATAATTAAAATTCGCAAAACCCAAATATTTTTTTAAAATTAATTCAGCATCGATTTTAGCATGTTTTTTTTTTTTTTTATTTAATTTATTTTAATATAAATAGTCGTCTGATTGTATTATCAAAATAAACATTGTGTTCAAATTTATTTAATTATTTTTATTCATATTTTTTTTTTTTTGCATGCAAATTGTTTTATTATTAATTTTAGTTTCATTTTATTTATATACATATGTATGTATAAAATATATTGCATCTATCCGTATATATAATATTTTTTAAGTTTTTTAAATTTTTTTTTTTTTTTATATATATAATTTTATAGCTTCACCTTGAATAATAGGTATAGAAAATATTGTAATAAAAACTCACTCGATAAATAATTAATATGTATATAGAAAAATTTAGAAATGTCAATTTAAATTGTTTTTAATTTCCTTTTAACGTTACAACCAATTACAGAGTGTGACAATAGTTGTTGCTTCTTTTCATGTTGCCAATGTGCAAAAATGAATGAAAGAATTTTTAGAAGATTTGCTACTTTGACAATTTCATTACATAAAGAAAACTGATTAATTTGTTTTTTCTTATTATTATACTGTTGTAAAAATTGCTTTCAAGATATGTATGTAATTTAACCAGCCCTATTTTATAAAGATGAGCAAAGAAAATTGTTTCAAAGAAAATGTTTAACGATCTCGCATTTGCAACAATATTTTAGTATTTATAAGATAATGGTTATATTTGATAATGGCATTCTATTCCTAGTAAAGCCATTATTTTTAAAATTGTCTGTGTTACAACTTTTTCCAGGGTTAATATGAAATATAAAGAAAATTTCACGTTATTGACATTATAACAACTGCTCATAGTTTAAAACAGTAAATAATAAACTAAATAATGGTACGGTACACCCTGTATAAATAATATTTATGCTCTAGTTAAGTTATGTAACGAAATTGAAATTAAAAATAAAATTAAAAAAAATTAAGAAAAGACGTCATAAGATGCAGACAATTTATATTTTGTTCGTATGTTATTGATGATGTTGACGTCGTTCCGCATCCCTTATTTATTATCGAGAGAGTTTAGGAACATTTAGAAGTTTTTCCCTAGTTTTATTATTAGTTTTTTGTAATTTTTTATTTTTTATGTAAATTAAAAAAATAAAAAAAAATTATTTTTTAATGAAATCTTAATTTTTTAATTTGTTCTAGAAATCAAGCTGAAATGGCGCACACATGCCGTGGTACAATATCATTACATGGTGCGCTTATACATACAGTTGATTCGTGTACATTTGTTATATCGAATGGTGGAACACAAACATTTCATATAAAGGCAGCAAATGAAGTTGAACGTAATTCATGGGTAACAGCACTTGAATTAGCAAAGGCAAAAGCAATGTAATTTTATTTGTTTCTTGTTTTCTTCTTTTAATTTAAATTATTTTATTTAATTTTTAAACAATTTTTATATATTATTTTAGTCGTGCTATGGAGAGTGAAGAAGAGGAGGAGGATACAAATGCAGCGGCTATTCCTAGTGAAGAATTAAATGCTGTCGTTAGGGATTTAACGGTTAGGTAAATTTAAACACGATCGTCCGTTCTTCACTTTAATTGCTGTTTTCTAATTATTTAAATATTTATTTTTGGTTTAAAGATTAGAAAATTTGAAAACATGTAATGAGTTAATCGTGAAACATGGTACAGCATTACAACGGGCATTAACTGATATAGAATCAGGTGATGATTTATTAAATAAAAGTAAAATAGTAAATGAACGAGCAACTTTATTTAGAATATCTTCAAATGCAATGATTAATGTAGGTTTTAACGTTTTTATTTCATTTAATGTATATAATTTATTTATTTATTTAATTACAGGCTTGTAATGATTATTTAGAAACAGCACAGAATCAAGGCCATAAATGGTCAAAAATGTTACAGCATGAACGTGATCAACGTCAACATCTTGAGGAAATGGTTGAACAATTGGCTAGACAGCATTCTCACTTAGAACAGGCAGCGCATCGTCATCGGCCAAGTAAGTGGCATTCAATTTGATTTTTTTTTTCTTATCGTTCATTTATATTTTACTGACAATATATAATTGTAAAACAAAACAAAGAGTTCACTACATTGACTTAAGTTTTTGTTTTTTGCCTTATCACATATTTTTTGGTTTTTTAATGTTTTACTTACCGGAATGGTTTTTCATAAATTTGGTAATATGATAAAGAATTCTTATTTTTAAATAATAAAAAAATAAATAATTTACTTTTTGCAAATTATTAGGAATTTATTTTTCCCATTTTTAATTATCAAATTTCGTCTGGTGTCATAAATGTGAACCTGATCTTATAAACTTTGTTTTTCATTCAACCAACTCAACTAACACATATGGAACTATTATAAAAAACACATGCTCTTATACCTTTCTCTTTTTTACAATTATCGCATGATTTTTTTTTTATTTAAGTATAAAAAATCATGCAAACCAACACAAATGCAAAATTAAAGTAAATTTTACTATGGCAACACAAATGTGTGCGAATGTTGTTTATTTTAATTAAGAAACTTTTTGAATTGTATAAATTTAGATTATATAAAAAGTTTAGTTGGGCTTGTGTAATAAATGCACAAATATAAGATAATTTGTCGCCCCGCGGTTAATAGAATTTGCAATTCTTTTAAATGTAGTGTCAATTTCTAGCGTGTAACGTATAGTCGAGGATTATTTTATTTGTTTAATTAAATATTAAATTAAGATTTAAAAAGGAAAATGAAATGAATTTTAAAAATAAAAATTAATCAATGACCTTGGAGTAAAAGTAGAAATCGCGTCCACCGCTGTGATGTTTTTGTTTTTTTAATGTTACTAGTTTCGTTTTGTTGTTTTCTTGTGTGTAAAATAAGTGATAGCTGGGGAAATTGAAAAAAATAAAATTAAATAAAAAACAATAAAGAGGGGTAGGCTTGATATCCTTTTAAGTTTTAAACTTGTTTTTGCTTTATTTTCTATGTACTTTTTGTCTCTGTGTTTTGTTTATTATTTTATTACCCCTTCCTTTTTTATTGCTATAATTTATTTTAATTAAATTATTTTCTTTTTACTGTGAGCTTACATTAGTGTTGTGTTTGTGACTTTTTTTTATTCATTATTATCGTCATTTTTGTTGGCCTAAATTAAACTTCTTTTTTATTATTATTTATTATTTATTATTAGTTTTATTTGATTATTATTAAGTTTAAGTAATGCAAATTTAAGTCATATTATGTTTTGTGTTTTTTTTGTAATGATTTCTTGTGTATAGTTTTTGTGATAATAAGTTATTTAATTAAAAAAAAACAAGGAGCAAAAAAAACGTGTTGATATTGAAACAGTGAAAAGTTTTAAGATTTTTTTTTTTCTTATTAATATGTGATGTCACTACCATTAGGTTGGTGTTTTACTAAGTTTTTACTTATTTGTGACTAATTAAATTTTGTTACTAAGAAAATTAGTAATACTAGAAATAATATTATTTGTTTTGTATTTCTACTAGTGTGAGTTTGTGTCGTTTTTCTGACTGGATTTTTAATCTGTCAATTTGACAGTTCTAAATTTTTGTCTTTCTTGCTTAAATTATGCAGGGATTAATAAATGTTTCTATGCGTACTAAAAAATTTTTTAAGCTTTCTAAATATGTATCTATTTTTCTTATTATTCGTTGTTTTAGAGAGAAAACTATTAAAATTTCTTTGAATTTTTAATATGAATTTAAAAAACTAGTAACGACCTTATAGTGTATATAATTCAAAAGTTTATTTTAGAAATAGAAAAAAAAAAATGTCATTAAAATCACAGAATTTTGAAGGTTTTTACAAATCTTTATTCTTAGAAATACAATAAAATAATAAAAATATGAGTACTTACTACGTAACAAAATAAAAATTATATTATTTTGTACGCTCGATTTAAATAGACATTTTTACAAATGTGTCTTTTATTATAATAAAATACTTGTGTTGCAGATATTTAATAAACACGCACAAAATGAATAATATTAGCATAAATGTATTTTTCTTCTTTTTTTTTTTTGAATAATAAATAATATTAGTAGACTGTGTAGTGATATATAATACTTTTAATTTGATTATTGTAATTGAAACTGTGCAACAACCAACTCGTGGGATTATTATTATTTTCGTTATCAAGTAATAAGTAGACAATACAGGAATAAAAGAATACTTATGCTAATTCTTTTGATGTGGAAGTATTTTATAATGCTCTGTATTTTTATAGTTTACAATATGTTAGATTTTTATATTCAGGGTTTATTAAAGGCCAATTTTTGTGATCTTAGTAGTAAATTACGATACAAGTTTCTTGTGTTTTATAACATTATCGTAATTATTTTATGGTTAATTAACAAATGAAATAAATTATGTTTAGCAAACTTAAATTTTAAAATAGGCTCAGTTTTTTTTTTATTATTTGAAAAATGTAAAAAAATTTGTTTTTTGTTTTCTTTAAATTAAATCGAGCTGCTAATGAAATAAAAATGTTGACTATCTATACTATACTATGTTATGCTATCAAATTGATTATGATTTTTTTTTACTTGTTTAATTAATTATTTATTATTTTTTAAATTTTTATAGTTAATTAGATATCTTATTCATATATTTTTCTTAATAATAATTTATTATTATTGAACTTCAATGACAAATCAATTTATTTAATCTGTTTTTACTTTTTTTTTTCTGTATTCAATGACCGACCAGCTGTTTTTCTGATTTTGTTTAAAAAAAAAAATTGTTTTTATCATGTTCAGATAAGATTTTATAAAAAAATAAAAACAAAATTTATATAAAAGTTGTTATCAATATAAAAAATAAATTGATTAAAAATTATAGCCTCTTGTAAAAAAAAAAATGTTTTTTTTATTTTTTCGTTTTTTGCAATAAAAATATTTTATGTTTGACGTTTTACATGTGTTTTATAGCAACATATGACACTTAACATGGTATATTTAAAGTAAACAATTTCCATGGTTTATAATTAGAGTTAAATGGTTTTGACATAATTTTCACTTCTATGAGCTGTGCTAATAAACAATAAATTGTTTTACAACTTTTGATCAAGATCAACATGTACAAATATTGCATAAACTATATTTTTACTTGACCACAATATTTGCAACAAATAATATTGCTTTAGTTAAAGTGTTAATTTGGTTTTTAATAGATGTGTTAATATCCGGGTTCGCGAGTACAATTTAAAAAGTGACTACAAAAGTAAAAATAATTAATATATGAATATTTATGATGTTTACTAGCTTAATTAAATTAATGTCACCAACCGGAAATAAGTCAATATGATGGATGGTCCGAAACAATAAAAAAGGTTTCGGATATAAGTAAATAATTATTTAGAACTCTAAAAAGGTTGTCAATTTTATTCGTACCGCAACAAAATGGAACAACTTACCAACTATCGACAAGATTTTTAAAAGAAAGTACAAATATCATTTAATTACATTTTTTAAATTTCTATGAAATTTCGATATAGACATGACTTCAATTTATTTTAAATTAAATAAGACTTTGTAAAATATTTATATACCTTTTCTATTTAGAGGTCAATTTTTGTAATTCTACCTTTTGAATTTAAAGGTACTTCACG
The DNA here is from genome assembly GCA_961205885.1 of Ptychoptera albimana. Lineage (NCBI taxonomy): Eukaryota > Metazoa > Arthropoda > Insecta > Diptera > Ptychopteridae > Ptychoptera > Ptychoptera albimana. The sequence goes on from OY540803.1 coordinate 22,474,571, forward strand.
GAATCATAACTAAATATCATTTTATACATAAAAATACTCTTTTTTAAAGTCATATTAATTATAATCATATTTAATTTATTTTTAAAATTTTCTTAAATATTTATTGTTTAAATGAAAGGTTCTTGTGTGTTTAATGTTCTGTTCGTTCGCTGTGCATTCATTATTTACATGAAAAGAATGATTTTAGACAACGTTGTGAAAATTTAAAATATGCGCTTTGTGTATTATATAAACTCACTGATTAATTGATGTTTGTAGCATATTTAATAATGTGGTACCATAATATGTCTGTTACAAGTGGCATTTTACTTACTAAACATAAACAACCAGCAAAGTTGTTAATCAATTAACCATTTCTTCTCTTTTTGCCGCCTTACGGTTGGTGTACATTAATAATAAAGAAAAGAAAGGAAATTTCTCATTATTTTTTTTTTAAGGCTGATTAATTTTTTTTCTTTTAATTCTTACAAAAAACAACCAAGTAAAAGATTAAAAATTTATTTTTAGATATTCATAAATGTTTTCATTTTTATTTAATTAATTATTCAAATGATTTTTATTTATTTGTTTAAAATTTTGCGTAGTCTAATCTAAACATTTCAACTGTATGACGGTTTTTTTTTTTTTTTTTTACTTTTCTTAAAAATTTTGTTTAATCAAAACACATTTTTTTTTTTCTTTTCTTTGTTGTTTTAACTTTGAACCTCTTACTTGATGAAACGCCTGGCATATTTTGTAGAATTTAGTAGTACATATTTGATAGGATTTGGCTTTTATAATACATAATACGCTTTTAATTTCTGTCTATAGTGATTATTTATTCATCAAACATGGATTTTTCAGTCTTATTATTCCATTGTAGACAATACATTTTCATGTAATTTATTCCATGAGCGGAATTTTCTTGATTTATTCGCACTGTTATCGCTTGGTTTGTTTTTTTTTATAAAGCTTATTGCTAACGCTTAAAACATATGTTTTAGATTTGTCAACTCAATTAATTATCATTATTATTGTTATTCCATATAGAAATGTCAACGCTTTTTCCTTATGCTCATACTCCTAAATCGCCGATTATTCCTTTATACTTTTCACATAACACATACATCACTAATTATTCTATTTTAATTCTTTATTTATATATTTACTTATTTTAATACAAACATTTATTATCAGATTAAAATTGTTTAGCGTTTTTATTTATTTATTTATTTTATTTTATTAAGTTTGTGCAAGTATATTGTGTTTTTTATTTATTCAAGTGAATCAATATTATTAACAATCCGGAGACGATGAAACAAAGTAAATTTTTTTTTTTTTATGTTTTTTATTATTAATTTTTTTCTTTTCACTACTTGAAATATTTTTAATTTAATTACTGTCTGTCTATTGATGATGTGTGTGTGTTTTTTTTTTTTTTTTGGTTTTAATATTCTATCGGGAGTAAATTTTACTATAATAGTGGCTGTCAGTTAATTAAGACTGCACTTCGGTAAAGAGTTGTGCGTTAAATATAAAAAATAATTTTGTTGTGTATACATGTGATATGAGATGATTATTCATTATTGTAATTATTAGTCTTAATACAAATTGAATGCAAAATATTTTTATAAAAAGTAAACTTTTTTATTATTCATTTATTTTTTTTCTTATTTTTATTTGAAAATAATTTAATTTTAGTGGATATATTAAAAGCATCGCGTTTATTTTTTTTTTTATATTATACAAAATACAAAATTTCAATAAAATTTCAACATTCCCATAAAAGAGAAATGTATAGAGTCCATTAATGCTCTGTATCTAATGTTTTAAAAATTATCATTAAGAAAGCGTAAACCTTTAAATGAGTTAGATATATTCGTGTTTAAGAAGTGGGTAATGCACTGAAGTTCAGGTTTTATTTGCGTATATCAGTAGAAATTAATAATTTAAAAAAAAAATCTTTTCTTATCTACTTTTGATTTCGTTTTTAATCATTGCCTGTTACATATTTTATTAGGGTCATAACCTTTAATATGTCTTTCTTTTATATTATTATTATTATTATTATTAATATTCTTCAGCTGTTGTTAATATAAAATTTTTCTCATCGTTTTGGATTTTAATTTAATTGATTTTGATTAGATTATTCTACTTCACTCAATCTACGTTTGATAATTTTTTATTTATTTTTTTATTGATTAATTTGGTTACATTTAATATAATTAATTGCTATCGTATGTGATTATTATTTATGATTGGTGTGTGTCTGTCATGTTATTTTTTTATTTGAATTTTATATTTTGTATTTGTTTTTTTTTTTTTCTTTTTTATCAATTTTCATTCATTTGTTGGCTGTTTGTCGTTGAGATATTATTGCTGCTGATATTTCTATAACGTATGTTATGTTAACAGTATTATAAATTCACTTTAAGTAATTAACTATTGTTTAATAAATGAAATGTTTGTTGAAATGCATTAATAAAAAGTTCAATGCACTTGTATTACAAATTCAAATTTCATTTGACGTACTTTTAAGCCTATAAATACAATAATACCCATGTAATAAAGATACCTTTAATGCTTCTTCGATTAAAGAATTTTTCTTTTTTTTACCTTTTCAATTCGAAATCTCATTCTTATAGGATTTTACAATTTATATTGTAATCTAGCGCGCGGCACACTTTCTTTTCAAGAAAGATATAAAAAAAAAAACCTTTAAATGCCGGTTTGTGTCTCCGATTAGTTGTTTACTTCGATTGCTGTTGTTGCATAACTTAAGTGTTTTTAATAGCAGTTTATTATCCATATAATAAAGTACTACTTGGGAGAATACTTATATGTAAATATATGTTTAATAAAAGGGTATTATACTCCACCGACAGAATTATAAAAAAAAAAAAAACATAGGACAATCATCTATCTGGTAGCTATTAACCGGTTTAGACTCTTGATAGTGGCAATTACTTATCAAAAGAAGAAAACGGTTTTATGAGAAAAGTCCTCAAACATTTCAAGAGCGTCGCTTCTTCCGTAACTTTTATTTTCATATATTTTTAAATTGTATATTTTTTTTAACAGACGCAGCAACATCAACTACGTCAGATGACGAAGATAATGAATTTTATGATGCTCAAGAAGAAGGTGCATCAATTACATCACAAGAGGACAGTTCATTTATATTAAAAATCCCCGTTGCATCATCAAATCGTCGTAATTCAAACGACGCAACCGGTTCATCATCTGAAAGTGAAGAACCGAATAGTGAAACGCAGCAGGTTGGCTATGATTTTTCCGTTATAAAAAAATAAAATCCTTTGAAATAATTTCTTTACTTTTTGACATTTTAAACGTCAAAATTTCAAATTAAAAAAACAACATTCAATAACAAAAAAAAATTAATTTCTTTCCTTTTCTCCTCTCTCTCTCTCTTTAATCATCCTATATGTTATTTTTTTTTTTCTTCTTTCATTTTTATATATTTTTTTTCTTATTTTTATCTTAATAATTTTGTAATTCATGGATAAATAATCAAATAATTTTTTTGTTGTGTGTTATTTTTGTTATAAAATATAAAAAAAAAATTGACAATCTAACAGGTACTTGTTGTTGCTGAACAGGAAGATCAAAACGACGAAATAACTCAAATGGATACGACGGATCGTTTATCAAATTTATCATTAACACAAAATTCAACTTCCCAGATAACAGCATTATCGGTATTAACAACACCAAAAGTGCAACGTATACGTAGAGTTCGTATACCAGAGAAACCAAATTATCCATTAAATTTATGGTCTATAATGAAGAATTGTATTGGTAAGGAGTTGTCAAAGATACCTATGCCTGTAAATTTCAATGAACCACTATCAATGTTACAGAGGTATAAATAGTTTGACTTTAATTGTCATTTTTAAGTTTAGATTAAAGAAAATTATTTTTCAATTTTTATTTTTTTTATAAGATTAACCGAAGATTATGAATACGCAGAATTATTAGATAAAGCAGCACAATGTAAAGATGCTTGTGAACAATTAGCATATGTTGCAGCATTTACCGTATCTAGTTATTCGACTACAAGCAATAGAACTGGAAAACCATTTAATCCTTTATTAGGTGAAACATATGAATGCGATCGTACAGATGATTTAGGTTGGCGGAGTGTCGCCGAACAGGTGTCACATCATCCACCAATGGCAGCAATACATTGCGATGGACGTGGCTGGAAATGTTGGCAGGAGTTTACAATGACAACGAAATTTCGTGGAAAATATTTACAAGTAATACCATTAGGTACGGCACATGTTGAATTTACTGCCAGTGGCAATAAGTATACATGGCGAAAGGTAAGAAAGATTATTATTTGTGTAAATGAAATTTGTTTTTTATTTAATTTGGTTTTTTTTATCGCTTTTTTAGGTAATGACAACGGTACATAATATAATTGTTGGTAAATTGTGGGTGGATCATCATGGTGATATGGATATAATTGGTGAAAGTGCAGCAGTTGGTATAAAATGTCATTTAAAATATATACCATATTCGTATTTTACAAGAGATACACAGAGGCGTATAAAGGGCGTCGTTATGGATAGTTCGAGTCAAGTAAAATGGGTTATCAATGGCCAGTGGGATAATAAAATTGAAGTCGCGCCAGTTATATCAACGTCTGGTTCACAAGAAAGTCCCATTTATAAAACGGGCAATTATAAAACAGCATGGATAAGACAATTACCTCCTCCTGATTGTGAAAAGTATTTAAACTAAACTTCTTATTAAATTTTTATTTTGTTTTTATTACTTGGTTTTTTTTTTTCTATAAAGGTATTATAATTTTACCGTATTGGCATGTCAATTGAATGAAATGGATGACGGTACAGCGCCTACAGATTCGCGAATTAGACCAGATCAACGTTTAATGGAGAATGGAAGATGGGAGGAAAGTAATTTTGAAAAATTAAGGTAAATCATTTTTTTTTTTTTTTTTTTTTTTTTATAATCGGAAAAACTCTATAATTATGTTTGGTATTAAAGACTTGAAGAGAAGCAACGTGCACGTCGTCGGCAACGTGAAGGAGATGCTGAACTTGCAGCAGTCGAGGGACGTCCATATCCACCATATGAACCGGTTTGGTTTGTAAAACAAAGAGAAATCGGTACGGATAATTTAGTTCATGTATTTAAAGGAAACTACTGGGATTGCAAATTAAAACAAGAATGGAGTAAATGTCCTGATATTTTTTAAATTATTTCATAATTAAATTACACACAAAAAAAATATTAAATAAATATATTATATATATATATATGGATAAAATAAAATTATTTAATTAAAATAATTTAAATTATTATAAATAAAAAAACAAAAAATAATAATTATAATAAAAATAAAAAGAAAAGTTTTTTTTTTTTTTTTAATTTACATTTAATGTAAAAACTCTTTTTATTGTTTTAATTAATTATTTATAAACTGCATTGGGAAATCTTTAAAATTTATCCAATATTATTTCCATGAAAAAAAATTATAAATCAAAAACTATACCGAACAACAATCCCTTTAGTTAAGAGACTAATAAATATTATTTAATTAAATTATTATTTATTTACTAATTAAAAGTTAAAATTCACGACAAAAAAAAAATACTAATGCTATTAAATATTTATATAAATGTAATATTAAAAGAAAATTCAATTCAATAAGAAATAAAATTAAATTAATCAATCACAGATAATATATATATATATATATATGGATAATAAAGTAAAAAATATAAATTTAATAACTTAAAAACTAAAAATAATTAATAAATGATGAAACATAAAACAATGATGTTGTGCATTAATAATTAAAATTTATTTATATATTATAGAAAGAAAAAAAAATAAGAAAGAAATGAAAAGAAATATATTTAAATAATAAATAAAATAATATAAAAATAATTAATTAATTATTTTTTAACCATCCTATAAAGTAGAATTAAATTATATTAAGAAGAACAAAAAAAAAAAAAAGAATTAAATAAGGAGTGAATGAGGAAAAGAAAAATTATCGAAAGAAGAAATTTATATATAATTTATATTTTTTATTCAATTCAAATGTGGAAGAATGTATAAAAGAAATTAATTAAATTTGCAATAGTGAGTGATAGGAGGAGTTAGGTTGCGTTAAGTATACTAGCGCTCAAGGTTCTAAATGGCATAAGACTTGTATCGTACGATTTCAATACGTCTAAATCCATGAAGACGATAAATAAAAAATAATTTGTGTACTAAATATGTGTGCATGCCATAATAATAATATAAAAGTTTGCTATATAGAAAAGAGATAAATTTTATGCATAAAATAAACATTTTTTAAAATTTAATATGATTTTTTTTTTTTTTTCAAATCAATTAATTAATTAATTAGTTTCATTTTTATTTAATAATATTTTAAATGTGAAATTACGATCACTATCATGCGCATTATATATTATAGCAAACATTATTATTGTAGGTAGTTTTACGTTTAGTAGTATTAGTTAATAATTGCGTCTAAATTGTTGTTTTGTTAATTTAATTAATTATAAATTTCGTTAATTTTTATATATATTTTTGTTATCGAGAATGGTTTCATAATGTATTAGTAATTTAATTTCTGTTTATATTTTTGTTGTTTTTTTTTTTGTTATTTATAAACAGCATTTTGTAATAAATTAATTTTATTTAAACGTAAACAACAACAAGTGCACTAGCAATTATTACTTAATCACTAATAAACTAATCATTAACATTAAAAAAAAAAAAAAAATTATTTAAAACACAGCTAGCTAATAATTCAGCTGACTTAAATAAGCTCTCCAAATAAGAATTAATTATTTAAAAATTAAACTAAAAATGAGTGAAAATTTATTATCATGTTTTGTATAATGATTAGGGTTATATGAAATTTTAAATAATTAAAAAAAAAAAAACTAAATTAATTAGTTAATTTAAATAAAGAATTTTTACTTGTTCGCCGCCTATATAGTCCATTGCAAAAATTATAATTAAGTAAAAGAGATGTATGAAATAAATTAAATTACATGCATTGATAACCAAAAAGGAAAATTATTTAATTCGAAAAACGTGTAAAGACTACACTTAAAAAAGATAACATAGAAATGAATGTATGTAATTTAAAAATATGTCTTAAGAAATGATAATTAAGAAAAAAAAAAAAATTAACGTGATGAGGATGAGTAGTATTTTGTGTAATAAATCTTTAGTCTTTATTCTTATGTGTTGGTTCCTTATTATACTGGTGGTTTTTCTATATACACACACAAATAATTTATTAATATAATACAATACTAATAAATTCTTCTTTTTTTTTTATAACCATGCGCAATTAAACTATTTTTTTTTTTTTAATAAATGAACAAAAAAAAAAAACAAATTCCTTCCCTTTTATCACCTTATAAGCAAACAGCCATTTTGTAATTAAAAATAACTAATAAAAAAAAAATATTTAATTGGAAAAATGTGATTCCTAAATAAAAATTATAAATATAAATATATACACATACATATATATATATAAACATAAATATAAAAAATAAATAAATATAATAATTAAATTACTATGTTGGCTTGTTATATATGATAAATTATTATTTTACGTTATTAAGGAAAACAAAAAAAGAATAAAAATTAATGGTCAAGCTTCAAACCAAATTATTAGTATTTATAGAAAAATTATTTTTTTTTAATCGCAGTCTTGAACCACACAATTTTAATTGTTATATAAAAAAAAAAAACAATAATAATTAAAATTAAATAAAAACCTAGCAATTTACCATATCCATATGGATTGATATGTGTTGCGACAAATAACGAAGAAAAATAAAAATACTATAAAGACAAGAAATATTTGTAAATAAAAACAATTAAAGAAAATTGCACTTATTATTTAATATATTGAAAAAAAATTGTTAATTAATTATTAATGAAAATGTAACTAATTTTATAATTAAAGAAATTATATATTAAACGAATAAAAATTTAATTTTTAAAATAAAATGAGTAAAACTGAAATGATTAAATAAAAAAATTATTAATGTAAAAAATAATTGTTTTATTTTGCAATAGATGGTGCGATTGTTAGTAAAGAAATAAAAAAAAAATTAAAAATAAAATATTTTTTGTTTTTTATTTTTTAATTTAAAATTTGTATATTTATTTTTTCTTTAAAAATAAATTTTAATTTAATAAATCCAACACCAGACTCGGTTATTCATTTATTTCTTTATAAGATTAATTTGCTTTTTTCACAATTATACATTTGTTTTGTTTTTAAATTATATATTTAGAAAGATACAAAAACGAAAATCAATTAACGGCACAATCTATAATATAAAGTGGATTGGAAAGGAATGGAAAGGAATAGGATTAATTTAAGAAAGTAAAAATTATTTACATAAAGAGGAAAAACTTCTTAAGCATGAAAGGTAACAATGAGGGAGCGATCAAAAATGTAAAAACTACTTCATAAGAGCATGAACCACAGCCTTGACATTTAATGCCTTTAAATCGGTGTATGTTTGTCCAGTGCCGACAAACACAATCGGTTGACCAGTAATGTATGTCATTGAAATGGCAGCGCCCACCTTGTCGTCAATAGTGTCGAACTTAGTTAGCACAATGCCATCAATAAGATGTGGATTAGTATTCGATGAATAATCAGCGAGCGCCTGGTTAAATTTTACTAATTGATCAACGGCCTCGTTGCCAACAAGCGCTTCGCCAACGAACAGCACCAAATCTGGCTCATTGACTTTAATCAATTTTGTTAGAGAACGCATAAGCGGTTCGTTGTCCTGCATACGACCCGCTGTGTCCACTAAAACAATATCAATTGCATTGTCATGGGCAAAACGGATTGCTTCCATGGCGATTCCAGCTGCATCCTTACCATAGCCCTTTTCGTATAATTGTACCATTTGACGACATCCATGCTTTTCTGGTGGATGCAATGCGTTTAAATGTCTGGTGTGAGTACGTAGCTGTTCAACAGCGCCCGCACGAAAAGTGTCACAAGCAGCAATTAATACGCTGAAATTATTTTCAATAAGCCAAAAGCAGATTTTGGCTAAATTTGTTGATTTTCCAACACCATTGACCCCACAAAACGATATTACGTAAGGCCGTTGATGCTTCTTTGCTTCCATACAATCACGTAATATATCCACACGTCGTTTTGGAGACAGAATCTGCACTAATGATTCTGTCAAAGTTTGCTTTATTGTCTTAGCGACAGTGTCAAAGGTGCCCAAAACACGACCCTCCAACTTAGCAGCGACCGAGTCACACAACTTCTGTGCAATATCGGTAGCAACATTTTTTGTTATTAAATGATCTTTCATCTTTTCTAATGTTCCATCCATGTCGCTCAATGATAAATTTTTAACGCCTACCAAGCCCTTAAACAAAGAAAACATTCCACCACTAGATGCTTTTTTAGCAGCCTGTTGCTGATTATGTTGTTGCTTTTGCTTTAATTTTTGAATGCTATTTTGATAATCCTCCTCGTTCTCCTCTTCCGATTCTTCATCATCAGAATCTGGACCAATCTCATCTTCGCTACTTTCTACCTCTAAATCGCGAATCTTTCCATGCATTGTTCCAATCATCTGGTTATCAGTTTTATAATCACTTTTCATATCTTCCGGTTTATCCTTTGAACGATCCAATATTGCCAAATCTCGTGTATTACCACCTAGGTCCCATATACGGGGTTTCTTACCAGCACGTTCTTTATCTGGCGTTGGTTTTGGTGATTTACTAAAATCATTTTTAAAAAATATATAATAAGGAAATAGCAAAAAAAAAAAAAAAATGTAAATAAGTATACTAAATGAACCGGTTAAGCCGGTTTATTGGTTAAAAGTCAAGGAAAACTTTGAAAGACTCAGTCCGATTAAATTGGCACTTACACTTTGTTATCAGTTTTTTTATTTATCATTTGCATTTTCTCAGCTATGCGTTTACGATTAGCCAATAGAATGGCATCATTCATAATTCTCTGCTGTTCAAATTGCTGCTGTTGTTCTTGACGTTTAAAGTCATTATTCTCATTTATTTTAACACTTTTCTTATTATTACTATTATGATTATTACTATTTTGTAAATCATCTTTAACATTATTACTATCACCGCCCTTTCGCTCGATCATGGACGAAACAGTTTTCTTCGACTTTTGCGATTGATTGAATGATCGCATCTGTTTTGGTAATTTTAATTGCAAACGTCCCCATTCTTCAGCTAAGGTCAATATATTTAGGTACTCCTTTTTAAAATTGAAATCCATCAATAATTGTTGCTCATGAAAATTGTGATTATTTTTTAATTTTAAATCATTTTTATATTTATCACGAAATTCTAAATGTATGTCGGTTAGAAATTTATCAATGTAATTTAATTGGAGAATTTTCTGATATGCAACCACATAGATTAAATCGTATTCATTATCCAATTTGTATTGTAATGTTAAATTATCATGATTAAATACATCGCTGCCAGTTCTTTCCTAAAATTCAATTATTAAATTAATAAATAATTTAATTAAAACGTAAAAAAACATGAAAGCATAGCCTAAATGTATTTGACCTAATTACAAAGGTGAATATGATTAAGGCTGTGTGCAATTTGAATGATTGATTTCTTTCCGTAATATTAATTAAGTAAATAATATATATACAAAATTAAACAAATTAATAAGTTTATAAACAAAACTTTAAATTTGAATTATTCTCAAAATTCTCAAAATTTTCACACACAACCTTAAAATAAATATAGAAAAACATTTGATGTTACTGAACTGTCATTTCTGATTAATGATTATTTTTACGTGTTATACTGACAGTTATTGTAACAATCAAAACAATTTACCAATTTACCTGTAATATAACACTGCGTATTAATGCATTAACAGATGCTTTAAATATATCATTGGTACCGCGAAAACACCATAAAACAATACCACCTTTTGTAAATATTGTAAACAAATCTAACATTTTATTTATTTAACTTTATTTTCTTTTTTATTAAATTATTATTTTATTTATTCTAATTTAATAAATATGTAATAATAACAAAATCAACTTTTCTTTTATAAGTTTTCTTAACAACTCAGCACACGTCACTTTAATATTTATACGACGATTTACTGTTTTTAACAAAAATGAAGTCGATGTAAAATGACATGTGTACAATTTTTTTTATTGTTTTCTCGTATTGATAATACAAACCAGGGTTGACCATATAAATTGCTGTAATATTTACTTTAATTCAATTGTACAACATATTTCTTGTACAACTACTGTAAAACGTTTTTTAATTAAATGATGTACTAGAATATAATAAACAAAAATTTAATTCATTCAATAAAAGATGGTTGGCAGTTGTGTTTACTAAAAGTAATAAAAATAAATTTATATTTTGTTAATTTAATAATAATAAGATCGAAATAATATTGATCGAAATTAATTAAATATGGATAATTGCAAATAAATAAATTGTGTTTTAGTCATAAGAATTATTTATTCCGTGTTTAATAAACAAGAAATTTAATTGAAATTATTTAATATCGACAACGCCCAATTGAGCGTAATTTTAGTTTTTCTTTTATTTTTATTTATTTTATTTTCTCATATAATATTTAAAATGGAAGATGACATCATCACCGATTTGATATTACTACGCCAAGTATAAAAGAGATAAATAAATTTATTCGTGTGTGCAAAAAAGAGAACAAAACAATTGTTATTAAAATAAAAAATTATATAATTATCACGTGCAATTATAAATTGAATAAATTAAAGTGAAAATTTTTCACGCATAAAAAAAACAATAATTTTTTTATAAAATTTCTTCTATTAATTTTAAAATATTTTAATATTTTTTATATATTTTTCTTGATTTTTTGTTTAATATATTTGACCTCGTACTGCTTTTTTACTTCTACTAGAATAAATAAAATAAAACAATTGCACAAGCGCAGTAAAATAACTTCAACGCGATAATAATAAAAATATATTGAAAAGAGGAGAAAAACAACAGAAAAACACCGCTACTTGAATACAATAACAAAATTGTAGTAGTTTTTTGTATGAAAAATAAAAGAAAAATAATTTTTTTTTGTTCAGTTTAAAATAAATTTTTGTTTTTTGTGCAAACGCGATATATTTGGACGGGGCGTAGAATTTTCGGTGTGGTTTTCTGGTTAATTTTTATTTTATTATAAAAAAAATTGATTATTAATTTAGTTTATATATATATATATTTTATTATTATTTTTTAAATTAATTAATTTTTATCTCTGTTCAACAATTAGAAAAGGAAAAAGTAAAATAAAGTGAAGAAAAAAAAAGTGTTCAAGTGTCCAAAGCCGAAACACAATATTTTGGAGTAAATATTTTAAAAAAGTTTTTTTTTACTTTAAACGGTGAGTTTTATATAATATAATAAGTTATTTTAAAGTGCTAAATTGTCAATAAATTTGTGGTGAATATATTTCTTCTAGTTTTTTATTTAATGGTGAAAAACAATTTTCCTTCCTTTTTCCTGTATAATTTTTGTGTAATTTTATTTTGGGCACAATGGCGGCACCATTTTTCTTTTCTTTTTTTTTTTTTTTTTCTTAATTTCTCCTCTTAAATTTATATGTGTTGTGTGAATAATCGTTCTCTTCGATGACGATGATTATGAATCAAATTAAAAAAAAAAAAAATTAAATTAAAAAGTAAAATTATCTTGTTTGTGTGAGTGAGTTGTAATTTCGTTAGTTTATTTTTGGAGAAATAAATATTTCTTCTTGTTTTTAATTAAATTTCCTTGGCTCCAATATGATTTTAGTTTTTTCTTACTTAAAAAAAATACAAATTTTATTTTCTAATTTGCTTAAATTTTAGTAAAAAGAATTTATAAGAATAGATAATAGAAAATTAATATTCTTCTTATTAGTAGCTTAGGTGTGGTTCCTTGATTGCATTTAAGTTTTTTTTGGTCTTATTAATTGATTAAAAAAAATTTTTTTTTTGTTTGGTCGTTGTGTTGGTGTTTTTTCGGACAAATAACAGAATATAAAAAAGAAGGAAATTGAAGTATAACAAGCTTTTAGTAGCATACAATTTTATATAAAATACTAGAAAACTGTTATTATTTAAAAAAAAAAACTAATGCTGATAAATAATTTTATTTATATTTAAGGTTTATTTTATATTTTATCATCATTAAAATATGGCAACGCCTAACGACAAAATAATCACCACTACCAAAATCGACGATACAAATTCAACATATGCATTAATACACATGCAAAACATTGCTCTCGCATACACCGAATCATTTTCTATAAAACATAATTTGTATATTTATTTGTTTTTAATTAATTAATTATCAAATTTATATTAAGTGAATGCGAAATGAAAATTCACTTGAAAAATATTTGGTAATATGTAATTATATAAATATTTAATTTTAATTAAATGATTCAAATAAAATTTTATTACAAATTTTGATTTTATTTATAAATCAAAACATAATTAAAACGTATTAAAGTCATGAAAATATAAATAAATATAAAGAATTTTCTCGTTTCATTAGTCTGTCATCGTTTTTTCCTTTAAAAATCTTAATTTTCTTATTTTTTGTGTGTTTATTTTTGTAATTTTCTTATAAGAAAACATCTTTAAAATATGTTTTTACCTTATTTTTTATATTGCTTTTTGTAACTATGTTACACAGAGCGACACAAAAGATACTTGTTTTTTGACATTTGAACTTGAAAATTTTCTATGTAATGCTTTCTTTTAAAAACCTTTTAATGTTGATTACAATTATAAGGGTTACCAGAGTATTGTTATTATTTGATTGAAATGGATACTATCAGGTCACCCTATATTATGTTGAGTAACTTTGATGAATTTAATTATTAATTTAGATGAATTATATACGTTTTGTTTTTTTTTGTTTTTCCTATTTTATTATGGCTTTAGTTCATTTGTACTAAAAAGAAAAAAAATCATCAAGTGGAATTTTATTTTATTTTTTTTCAATATCCTAACATGTGCGCTAATCATAATTTTTATTTATTTAAAAAATTAATTAAAATTTTCGTTAATTTCAATTTTTTTTTTAATTATAAGTCGTCGACATTGTAAATAACAGATTTACTATACCACTTACTTACTTTGAATAATAATAAAAATTATTACATAGCTGTAAATATTGTATGAAAGAAAAAAAAAACATTTTTTTTTTAATTTTATTTAAATGAAATGAATTATTCAACTCATGTTTTTTTTGTATAAATTTATTTGATGTAGTATTAGTTGTTTTGCGGTTTAATTTGCCGGGGACAAGTTTAGTATAATAAATCAACACGCAACAGAACAATAAAAAAAAAACGATTCTTTTATTGTGTTTGTGTTATGTAATGTAATTATACCATTTTTGTAGGTAAATTATTTGTTGTTGCGTTGTTTTATAAATCAAATACAATTAAATAAGTTTTTTTTTCCTGTATGCAATTGTGAGTGTGTGTGTGTGTGTGATTCGAATATACTTTTGAGTTGCTTTGGGTTTGTTCTTAATTTATGTTATTAAAAACATAGAAAATAAAAAAAAATTCTGATGCGGTCTCTGCTTTTGCTGGATTTTATATATGTATATATATATATTTTTTTTAATTCAACACTTGTATATTTGGTCAGTTTTTTTTTTTTTTTAAATTACCGCACTTAATTATGGTTGCGGTTTTTATTTGCTAACTTTTTTTTTATTTTGTCGGTTGACGTTTTACTGCTGGTTTTCTGATTAAAAAACAGTAATATATTTGTTTAAATAATTATTTTATTTAGCAAATTTAAATAATTTGATATTTATTCAATAAGTTTTCGCTTTTTATATTTTCATTTTCTTTTGTACCATTTTTTTTAATTGCAGTAAAATTTTACTCACGTGCTGATTTTGTTTTAAATTCATTTTGTTCCTTTTGACTTATTGATTGAAACGTTTTTTTCTTATTAAATAAAAAAAAATAATCTAGAAAAGTAAAATATCTGTGAATTTTGTAAGAAAATAAACAAAGCAATTGAAATGACATATTTGATCTTTACATTTCCTGATCGATTAATAATTAAACAAGAGTTTTGACATTTCCTTGAGTGACATGGTTGCCAAATTTGATTAATAATAATTATTTCGATTTGTGGTAAATTTTATTTCAGTTGTGTTCAATTCTCAATATTTATTTTAAAAGTCACAATAAAATGTGTGGGGTTGATGATTATGATTATATGTTATCATCACTAAAAAAAAAAATGTATATTAAAGGAAGTTACCAATTAGTGCCATGTAGATGGATTCAAATTTATTTTCTTCTCGGTTATTATTTTGGACACAGAATTTTTGAATTAGATTTAATGGATTAATTGAAATTCTAATGTGTAGGAGGGAAATATTTTAAAATTATTTCGCAATTATTTTATTTAATGATGTTGTTTTTTATTCGAATATCAAAAATTGATTTTTTGTTATATTTTTCTTGTTTTATTTTTTCTTGTAAGATTCTTACAATTTTTTTTTTAACATTCTCTTTTTTGGGTTAGTTTATCTTCTTTTTTTTTATATATTCTCTGCACGATATGATTTCTCATATAAAAAGTTCGTGTAAACTACTACTTGTCATTGCTTTTTTTTTGTTTGCCGTACTTTTATTGTAGTTTCCCCTATATAATTTTTTTTTTTATGTTATGGGAAGTTAAATTTTTTATCATGCGAATGACATTTTTAATTTTGTATAAAAAAAATGCGCATGCGTTGGCTTGAGGTAATAAAAAAAAATGTTTTCGTATACCTTATATATTCTTCTTTGCTCTATAGTTTTTACAGTTGACAATTGTTAAAAAAAACACTTTAAAAAATTCATTTATTTTTGGTGAACAATTTTTCAAAACAACATCACTTTTCTTTTATATTTCCCCTTATAACAAATGACTCATTTTTGAGCTTATAGTGTATTTATAAAGTCGCAACATATGTGAAAATTTGTATGAAAATATTTTGTATGTTTATAAATTTATGGAATGATATATTTTAACAGTCTTTTTTTTTTCGGGAAACTCAGCTGTATGCGACACTTTTTTTTGCGTTAATTAGTCATGTACTGAATAGTTTAAATAATTTCTTGTTGTTATTAGAAAGGTGCAAACATTCATTCACTTTTACTTTTTATTACAGTGATCATGTTCGGGATTTAATTGGTCAATTTAATTGATTATTTCTAGGCAATTAATATTTTTGTGTCAGACAAAATGGCAACATACAGTTTTGAATAAACTCACTACTAAGTCTAATTGATTTTCATTATTTGTGGGGATTTTTATTTAAATTTATTTTTAGATATTTATTATTTTGATTTTGACCTTTTTATTTATTAAATTATGATTTTGTTTTATTTTCGAATTGGGACTGGGAGAAGGAGTGAACTTAAAATAAATTTAAATTAAAAACAATGATGATAATTTGTTTTTTATTGTTAAAATAATGATAATAATCATCAATAACTAATTTAAGTCGTTAATCATAATTTATTATTTTTATTATTAATCTTGATTATAGTTTAAAATGATGTAATTATGCTTTTATTTCATTTAAAATTAATTATTAATTAATTTTTTTCATTGAATTTGCTTAATATATTTAATATAATAAATATAGTTAACAGTGTAATAATAGTAGTATGTGTACGTGTAAAGCTGCTGTATCTTCGTGAAGTTTTTATTTTGGTGAAATTTTTCGCACGCGCAATGTTGACATCGGCCATTTTAGTTCTCTTTTTTATCTTTTATTTTTATGGAGTAAAAAGAATTTTATGCAAAAGTTTGAAAAGCATAATTTCTGACCTTTTTCTTATTTGAAATGGAAAAAATTTAAAAACGATAATCCAACTACTTCTTAACGGGAAAGTGGATATTTTTATATCGTTAATTAGTTTTTTTTATGTTATAGACTAATGTTTAATAATTTTGGGAAATTTCAATGCAAGAAACTATCCAAAGAGAGAATGTAGAAAAAAAAATTTTTTTTAATAAAAACATCAAATTTAGTATAGTGTATGCAAAGCATAATTGTTAAATATTACTGATTTTTATTGTTTTATTTTAATTACAGTTAGATTGTAAGTGTACTCTCTTTTTATTTTATTCTCTTATATAATAACAATAAGCTTATTGCACAATATTTTTTATAGTTACTAACAGCAAAGTGTAGCCATAATTTTTTATGCTATAAACTTTAATGTTGTCAAAAAGAGCAAAATATATTACTTGCTGTGAAACAGAAATATATATTCCACTTGCGGGTATTATATATTATATATATTTTGTATGTAAAACTTTATTAAAAATAATTTTGTATTAGTGTTTGTGATTTTAATTCAGTTTATAGATGAGGTCATTTCATTTTTAAATTAATTTTATTTCTTATTCTTCGGCCGGCTTTTGAGGTAGCAGCAATATTTGTATTTTTTGTTTGTAATAATTTAAACAATTATTATAAAAGAATAAATTTTACCTAAATAATTAAAAGAGAAGAAAAGAAAAATAATAAATATTTATAAAAAAAAAAAAAAACTTAATTGAATTTAGTATTTTGTGATTTTTTTTATAAGTGAATAAAATCAATTGTGAATTTTTGCTGAGTGATTAGTGTGCGTGTGTGTTGTTTCCAAAGTACTTGTTTCATTATTACTGCGCTAAGCCATTTTTTGTATTAAACCTAAAACAAGTTAAAAAAATAAACTACCAATTGGATTATAAACTTTTTTTTTGTTTTACGTAGGTTCACACAAGAAAATTTCTATTTTTTGGATTAACAAGGGAGAAAAACGTTTTTAGAAATGTAAATAATTTTTTTTTATTTTAATTAATTTAACTTTTTTTTTTATTGTAAACTTTTATTTTATGAGTTTGATTAATTAGTGCCGTCTGATTTATTAGTGAAATTAATCCATTAAAATTGATTAAATGATTAGAATTTTTAAAGGTTATCCAATTTTTTATTTGTACTATTAAAGTAAAATTATTGGGTTAGGACGGAAAAATTCTTATGTTTTTTAAGGTTGGTTTTTTTTATAGGATTTTTCTTCTTTTTTTTTAATTTGAAAATGAAAATTTGTGATAATAAATTTTTATTTTTTAATATCAAATGGCGTCGATGACACAATCGTTATTTTTTTTGTCTTTCACTCGAGCAAATGAAGCTACTCATTCACGCATGCCAACAAATTTGTATTTTTATTTTCCTGTTGGTCTTTTACTTTTTTATGATATTTTTTAATAACTGATTTGTAGATTATTTGTTAATTATATAATTACGTTATATCAATTTTTTTTTTGATATTCTGGACAATTTAAAATACTTTGGAGAAAATTGAATTTTTAAGTTTTTTGTTGTTACTTACTAGTTCTTATAATAATAATAATACATTTATAATTATATAAATTACAAAAAAAAAAAAAATATAAATAAGGAAGAAAAACATCTGCAGAATTTTAAATTAAGTCAAATTGAAATTACATAAAAAAACACCGAGTAAAGTTATTTGACCTTTTTTAATTTAAACTTTTTATAAATGTGTTAACCTTTTTAACTTTTTTTTCTATTTTTTTTTAACTAATTAGAATTTCTAAGTAATTGAATATTTATGGGTTTTATAAAATGGTTTAATTTCGTTTTTTATTTATCTGACATCGCCGCCATTATTAGATTTTTTATTTGAAATAAAAATATCTTTTTGTGTTAGTGAGTGAAATTCTCTCAAGCTGTGTACGATATTGGATTTGCGTTGTGCAGGCTCAATACTAGGGAACAAGAATGGAAGAAAACAAAAACAGCAGATTTTGACAGAACACGAATAAATGAATTTTCTTCTTTTTTTTTATTAAAACGTGGGGTGGGTGTCGTTAATGGTGGTTCTTGGTTATATTTTTTTATTAACAAAAATTCTCTCTACACTTGCGTGTGTTTGTTACGTTAGGGAAGTTATTTTTCTTCTGTTCATCACGTCATCCTGAGCTGTTGATGAAAGTTATGCTCTTTCTTTTATTTTTGCTTCTATAAACCTGACGAATTTTTGCCTTCGATTATTTATTATTAAATGCTGATTTTATGTTGCTGTGTATTCTCTTTTAGTTTCCTTCCTTATTTTCCGCTGGGAAATAAAATCTAACAACAACAACGATGACGACGTCTTATTGATTTAAACATAAAATATATTTTTTTACTTTTTCTGTTTAATTTTTATATTAAATTTTCTTTTCTTTCTATTCAAGGTTACCTTACAGTTACATCTGTAATTAATTTTTCTAAATTTAATTTTATCTTTTTAAATTTTACTTTTACAAATCAATATTTCTTTAAATTAACAAACTAAAATTTGTGTTTTATTGATGAATACCATGAAATTTTATAATAAAATTATATTAAGGAATATTACTTCCTTTTTGAAAATACATTACAGGATGTTTGTCATTTCGACTTAAAAATGTTAGAAAGTTTTCGATGGTTACGTCACACCGTTTGATACACATGTCATATATAAAATGAAAATTTTAATAATAATTTTATGTGTTAAAATAAATAATTAATTGTTTTTGTAGGTAATAAATTTTGTCAATGACATTGGTCGTTTTATACGATGTTGATAGAAGGACATGAACGCTATAAATAATATTTTTTAACTTTAATTATGTTTAGATTTATATTTTGTTTCTTTATTATTCTATTGGCGAGGGGTTGCAAAAGGGCGGTAGCGCACGATAAAATAATGGAATTGATTTAATTAATTTATTTTTATTTTGTTTCATGTGTATTTTCCATTGTCATTCCATTTTTTTTTCCTATATTTGTATTATTAGAAACCACTCACAAGTTACACACAAAATAAAACATCGTCATCGCCCCCTACTGACATGATTAAATAAACAGAAAATCTATAATCAATGATTAAATTAAATATTGGATTTTTTTTTTATTTGACAATAATATTAATATTTAAGGGTTAGGCTGCTGTTCTGTTCCAAGCAATCATACTTGACTTCTGTTATTAAGATTAGTTTTTCTATTACCATAAATTTCAAAATAATTATTGAAAAGTGCCAGATAATGATGGTACATAATTGGTTCTATATTTTGTTGTTATAACAAATGTTAATGTTTTTTTATTGAAAAATTTCAAAATTTTATACAATCCTTGAATTTCATTAAGTCACTATCTTTATGTTAACAAACTACATATTTTTAAGAACTAACGTCAAATACTAATTAACTGATCCATTAAATAATTTAGGATAATTAATATTATTTATCAGCATTATGAAGCAAATAATAAAGTTAATATCTATAGTCACAGTGAGGCAATAATAGGCATACTTAAATAGCAATTAAAAATTAAGCCTACGTGTCTTATATTTCGTTTGTAAGTATATAAAATGCTATCAAAATATTAATTATTAATTATCTAGTTTTAACGCTGCGCCATTGGAGTCTTAATTCTATTTTTTAAACGAGTCTTTTTGCACATATTTGTTTTAAAAAATAATTACAATAAAATATATAACATATTGATAACGGAAAAATAAATAAAAAATTAAATCACAAATCAAACAAAATAATAATTATTTTTTATTGTATACAAGTCTAAACCTTGATTTAGATGGTTAGTTTAAAAATTATAAAATTCCTTACACACCTGTGTTATCTTGCATATAATATACTGCTTGTCTTATCACGGTGACATATTATATTGTAAATTTTCACCACCAAATAGGCTAAAGAGACTCATCAACATCAATTATAGTAAGCTTTGTCATTTTTACACCTATGCAGGCTTCCACAAATTTATATTACAATGAATTAAAAATTTCAAAAGGTATATTTTAGAAGCAAAGTTATCGTATAAATCGAGGCATCGATGTTTAATTATTATTATATAATAAAATGTGTATTGTTTTTACAATATGATTTTAATTATTTTTAATTTGTATAAATAAGCAAATAAAATTTTAAGAACAAAATTAATTAATATTTTTCTTATCTTGGAAGTAAAAAAAAAAAAAAAATGTTGAATTCGTTCGTGTATAAAAGTTTATTTTTATTATTAGAAACTCTTATCTACTTTCTGATTTTTTAACTTTTTATTAATAATATTAATTTTCCGTTTTATTTAGTTTATTTAAAAAGATTTTTTTTCCCGTGTTTCTATTTTTATGTTGATTAAAAAAGATTTCATTTTATGTAATATGAAAAATCATATAAGTTGTCCGTTATATTACATTTATTATTATTATTATTTTGTAATGATTAAAGAAGAGTAATCAAACTAATATGGTTATTAATGTAATTCATAAAAGATTAAGCATTATAGAGATAATTATGAATTCTATAATATTATGCAATGCGCATGTTAGTTTTTTGTTAACCAATAACCACAAAATTTATTTATTTTGACGTTTCTTATATCAATTATTTTCCTGGTTTATTTACTTTTCAAATTTGAACGTGGTTTGATGGTGGAATATTTAGCGTTAAATAAAAATAAGTCAAGTGATAAATATATTAGTTATGATTTATTATTGTTGTTAGATTATATAAATATATCAATATTTGATATCAATACGTGAAATATGTATGTTTATATCTAATCCGTGGTTTATACAGTATTTGCATGTTCTTACAGTAGAATCTCTAATTTTTTTTTTTTTTTTTTTGTTTTTGCACTAATATTGAATAAATAAAAAGATGATCTCATTTAGCTTATTATTATGTTTAAATATAAATAAAATATAATATTTCTGTTAAATATTATTGTTTATATTTGAAACATCAAGTTATGTTTAAAAATAATAAACAACATTTTCAATGATTATTTTGAAAAATAATATATAAAGATAAATTACTTAAATAACAAAAAAAAAAAAATATTATTAATATTATTATTATTAATATTATTATTAATAGCTATGGATGTATTATGCTTGATGACAACATAATATAAATTTAAATTTTGTTTCATTTTTTAATACTTAAATAAAAAATGTATGATATATACGAACGGACGGACTCCACCCAATAAAAAATAATGATGAAAATAATAATAATTAATTAAATACTTAATAACAAACCATCATTGAGTGTTTTACACTCGTATACTTATTTTTATTTTCCATATAAAATATTTTTTATTTTTTAATTAAGTAAAATATATAAATTTTCTGTATGATTGATGCTTTTTTCGTCTTTGCAGTTAATTGATAATGTAATGTATGCAGTAGATTTATTGTCGACAATACATTTTCCTCAAAGTGTTGTTAATAACAGTTAATAAATATAATGACGTCATTGTTAATTGACCCACTCTAACCCTCCAATTTAATTAAAATTAAATTACGATAAATGATGGTACAAAATTGAATGAATTCATTATTTTCATTTTGAAATTAAATTAAAAAATCTAATAAACTTGTTTCAAAACATACATAAATTAAATAATATGAATAAAAAATGCATAACTTAAATGGTGTTGTGTGTTCTATTCGGTTACGTTATGTTATGTTATGTTATGTTATAAAATTGATTTGCTGATTTATTATCAGTTAATTAATTTTCTTTTTTTTTTTTTTTATAATTAGTTTCTATTTATATTTATTATTTTTTAAATTATAAAATACAGCAAATATTTTCAATTTATTAATCGGTGGTAAATTGAAATTTTTTAAATTAGCAACACAACAGTTTAAAAAAAAAAAAAAAAAAACAATTTTTATAAAGTTTGAATTGGAGCAAACACTCAAAGGCTAATGTTAAACTAAGTATATTTATGTTTAGGATTATGTTTTCTTAGTTTCTTTCATCATACAAAATGCATAACAAATTTTGGTGTACTTTTTGAAGCGAGAATATAAAACGAAATGAACATTTTTCGTTCAGATGTTTTCATTTTTCGTTTATACGAAGTTTTGCTGTATTTATAACAAATTTTGTGTATTATAATTGCAATCTATCACTAATAAATAATAAAAATAAATAATTTTTTTTTTACAAATTAGCTAATTTAATTACTAGTTATAATAAATTAATAATGTCATTTCTGTTTACATATGTACATATATTAAATTTATTATTTAATTATAACAGATAAGAAATTATTTATTTTTGAATTATGTGAAAAATTAATCATTTTATTGATACTTGTAAAATATATGTATGGCTGGCATTTATTTTGTCAAAATAATAATAATAAACCGAATTAAAAGTATTCCACAGTTTTTAGCATTTTATTATTTATGCGGGAGTGTTTATTATTTGTTACTGTAATACATGTGAATATGTATTATAATTAATTATATTATTAATATCTGTGAGGAGAATAGATTCGTTTTGGACACTACATATTTTCAATTTTTGTTTTTGTTTTTATTTTTAAAAGTAAAACATAGAATTAGAATTTTATTACTTTTTTAAAATATTTTTTCTTTTCGTTTTTCACTTTTATAGTAATATTGCGTTGTTATCACCTGGTTTTGAATTTAATTGCTATTGCGCTTTCATTGTATTTTATTTTTTCATTTTTATGTTAAGTACAGTATTCATTTCCGTTGTTTAAAATACATAAATAATATTTTAAAATGTATACAAATATTGTGATGAGTAGAGTTTTGTTTGTTGTTCAAACCAATTGTGCAATTTGAATGAAATTAAAGGAAATACTATATTCTGTATATGTGTATAGATATAATATTGTTTGTTGTTTTAATTACTAGAATATTACTGGTAATTGGAGAATATTGTTTAGTAAAAATATTTTTATTTTGTTCTTTTTTTTTTAAAGATTTTCCTAAAAACTATTTTCAGTATAGTTTTGCCTAATGTTTTCTATGAGATAAATTAATACAAATATTTTTAACTATTTAAAGTTTCTTTAAATTAAAAGAAGAATAGTAATGATTATAATTATATAAGGCCGATTTCTAATGACTAATAAATGATTACAAAATTAATTTAATAATTCATTAAATAAATTACGATGTTGTTTCCATGATACTGTTTATTACTTAAATTTTTAATGAAAAGTGATTTTGAGAATATGAAAAGGTTAACAGCCGTAATTTTTTTATGCTTTCTTGTTAGTGGCATTAGACAAAATATTAATAAAACTATTTGAAAACAGTCATTATAATTTTTTTTTTTTGTTTGAAAACTATAAACAAAACTAAAAACATTAAAAATAAACCACATGAAAATAAAAATTATTATTGTTTTTTTTTTTTTTTTTTTGGTTAAATTGTATTTATTATTTTTTTTTAAATTGTACGTTTTTTTTATGTTTTTCTATCAACAAATATACCGAAAATATTTATTAAATAATACTTATATAAGAAGTAAGTAGTTTATTGAACCTTATTTAAAATAAATAAACAATGAACAGAGAAAAATAAAACAGTTTTTATGTTGTTGTTGCTGTTGTTCATTCATGAAGCAAACGTGTAAAAGTTATAAAAAAAAAAAAACTAAATTAATGATAAAAAGGTACAAATAAAGCCACTAAAAAATATCGTGGCATTTCGTAGACAAAATGTTGAATGTTTTATATTTCTTTACACATCTGACAAATTTATTAATAAATTTAGAAATGCTATTGTGTTTACTAAGGTTTTTTGTTTAAATTTTTTTTTTACTGCTTAATATACAAAATTGATGAAAGAAATGAAAAACAAATAAAAACATGATGAGGAAATGCATTTTAAGCTTTAAGCAATACTGAAACATTATGAAGAATATAAATTGTCAATAATTAAATCACTTAGATTTAAATCGTCTACTTTCTAGTATGATAATAAGATTGCATTAATTGAATTGGATTATAGTAAGAAAATTGTTGGATAATAAAATCTTCTTGCAACATAAATTTCTTGCAGCTATGCTTTGACTTTAATTTTACCCAAGTTTTGTTTTGCTGAATAAACATTAGTAAATATTATTTACTAAAAATACAGCATAGTAATGATAGATATAGAATAAAAAAATTCTTGTATTTCTTGTATTAATACAAAATATATTTGTGTTTTTTTTATTCTTTATTTTATTTATTTATTTTAAAATTCAACTGCATAAAACATTAAACATATATTTTTCCAAATATAACATAGGAAATGCCTTGTTTATTATATATGAAAATTAAAATTAGAAAAAAAAAATTCAACATAATTCTGTCAACGGTTTTGTTTTATTTATAAATGTAAAATTTAAATGTGTGTGTGTGTTAAACCACTTACACATTAGGTTTTTTTTCTTGTAGAATTTTACTCATCAAATATGAAGGCACTGAAATTTTGCTTTTTGTAAAAAGAAATGAAACTAATGAAAAGTAGCATAATTTTGCTGGTAATTACATTTTTTTTCATCGATTTTAAATCTTTTTTTCTGAATCCACTTAAAAATTAAAGAAGAAGAAATTAAAAAAGCAAAATGTTAACTTATCAAGAATTAGGTTTTTTTTTTTATTTATTCGTTTTCGATTGATTGATTTTCATTATATTGTTCATTTTGTTTTCTATGCTAACGAAAAAACTGATCTCTTATGATAATTATTATTACGTTTGGTTTATGTATTACATTGAAATTCAAAGAATTTAGTTTTATATTATTCCATGTTCTCTCTACAATAATATTTTAATGTCGCATTGGCGTCGTTTTTATTTAAGGTTTTTTTAAACATATTTTTTGCTATATTGTTCCATTTTAAACACCGTCGTCGTCGCGATGACGTGCTTTGTATGGACTGTACTCGTGTTAGGATTGAATATTGTTGTTTGATGTATTGTGTTGCGGGGTTTATTTATTATTGGCTAGATCTATATATTTTTTATTAGCTGCAAAAACACATAAAAATAATGCTGAAACAACAAACATTTATTGGATTTCTGTTTAGAAAAGAATTTTGTGCCAAAATCGAAAGTTAAAACAATAATTTTTTACGTTTATTTTATTGTAATATTCTGGCGTAAGAACACCAACAGGGATTGTATACTGAAAACTATATGATTAAAAATCTTAACATTTTGTCGCCAAAATATTTAATTTTTATTACTACCAATAACTCCCACCACCCACAACCGCATTATAAATATTTTTTATACATTGAAAAAGTTTCATAGTTTTTATAATAGTTTATTTTCAATTTTTACATTTTTATAAATGACATCATATATACTATTTTGTATTAAATATTAATTTAAAATTTAAATAACAACGATGATATGATATTTTTTTGTTTATTATGTTCTAAGCTAGTTGTTTGCCTTATAATTTAGTTATTAAATATTTTTACATTTGATTTATTTTTTTTAAATTGTATGTTATGAATTTTAGGAAATGTTTTTAAAATGATCGCTGTACTTATAAATTTAGCTAAACATAGCTCTTTTACAATACAACAATATAAACAAATTTATTACTTTATAATCAAATATTCTATTTAACTAAAGAAATAAGTGAATTTCACGACTTTTCCCCAAAACTAAATTTTCAAATAAAAGTCGTGAACTTTTTACGTGTTAACAATGTGGAAGAGCCCTGTATATATATTTATTTTATTCAATATATTATTATTTTTGTGGTTTTTTAATTCAAATGTCGCTTAAAGTGAAATTATATATATTGCATTGTTTTATTAAGTAGTTTTTTGTTTCCTTACTTAATTTAGAATTATTATTATTAAATTATTTATTACTTGTCTTGGATGAAATGACTTAATAGAAATAAATGTGTTAATTTAACTGGATTATTCATATATATATGACTGTGTGACTGCATATATGAAGTCATAATTATTTTTATAACTTAAAAAAATTTTATAATTAATTAAATTTGGTTTTATTAATTTTATTTGTGTAACAAGTGACTATTTAATGATGTTATTATTTATTTCTTATTTTAAATCATGCATGCCTTAAGACATTTGATGTCTTATTATTTTTTTTATCGAATATCTGCATAACGATGTATATACCAGTCTAGTCTCGATGCGATTTATTTAGCCGGAATAGCTACAAGCAATATTTCTCCATTTAAGTTTATAAAACAATTACATGAGTTTAGTGTAATTATTTTTTGATGTATTGAGAATATTTTTGTCTCTTGAATAGAATACTTATGTTATTATGTTGTAGGACATAAACCTTTTTTTGTTTTATTCCATTAAAAATATTTTTATTTTTTTTGTGTAATAATTTATTTCTTTTGCTGCGGTTGTTTTTTTTTTTTTTTTTATTAAATTTTTATGTAAAAAATTATTTAATGAATTTTATAAAACAAGCAGCCATATTGTGGAGACAGGCGTTTTTATTTGTGCAATGGTGAAATCAGCAACACCATCAAACAAACCTTACACGGGTTTCACATTTTTTCGTTGACCTAGTTTTTCTTTTTTTATTAGCGAATTTTCATTTTCTCTGCTTTTGCTTGTTTTTTTTTTCTATCGTAGTTTTTACGTTTTTTTTTTATTTGTAGAAAAAGACATTTTATAGATAATATGATTAAGCTTTAGTGTTTCTCTTTTTCGATGTTTTCTCTATTTAGGTCAAATTATGTATACATATATATATTGACATTTATTGTTAATTGGCGTTTTTGTATTTTCTTGTATTTTTGAATCAGTGAACTTTAAACGGCGGTGAATAATATGGCTGTTTCTACACCTTGTTGTATTTTTGTTAGTTTTTACCAACAACAATGAGAAAAAGGGAAATTATCGATTTTTTCGGTTTTTATTGCTGCTCTGACCTAATTTTGGCAAAATTTTCTTTTGTGCCTTGTTTAGTTGTGAATCATCATCCAGATCAAGGCATAGCGTTTTTTTTGTTTAGAATATTGTTCGTCATATTTAAAAAGGATTGATATATCATTTGTCAAAGGTAAAAATTGATTAAAGAAAAATCTTTTTATTTCTTAAAAAAATAAATTCTTTTTGTGTTTGTTACTAAGATACAAATTGTATATATTTTTTTTAATTTGTCGTTTTTTGGTTGTTATACAAAACTGTTCTCATGTATTGTTAAAAAAAAAGTGATAAAAAACATATAAATATTTACATGAAACAATTAGATCCAATTAGAGTAGAAAAATACGTATGACAAGAAGAATAAAATTGAAGGTGCAATGGCAACATATGCGCAAAGATCTGCTCTGATATTGGCTGTTGTTAATATTTGTTTTGACAAAAGCCACGGTGATAATTTTCTGTTTACATAATTTTTTTTTTTACGTAATAATTATCATCTGCTTAATTTAATTTAATTGAACTTATTTTGATTTGCGTTTTTTTCTTTTGCACTTTATCTGGATATTGAATAATAATTTGTTACGTGAAGCTATGCGAAATAAATTTGCTGATGTATTGTGTGTGTTTGTGTTTGTGTATTCTTGCTTTGACGAGGTTTTTGTTTTTCACTATTATTATGTGTCGTGTATGATACTAAGAAAAAAATTCATATTGGTGAGGTGATCTCAGTTATTAGATAATAATGATAAGTAAGAACAATAAATTGTAATAAGGGTAATTGATTTTTATTTTTTAATAAATTTAAACGATAAAAATATTTACATTATATGTATTTGTATATAAAAATCACCTCAAATAATTTATAATATTTTTATTCTAATTTAATTTTGTTTTTAATGCTTATTTTCGCAAATAAATGAAATTTATTAGCTTTGGCTGGCTTTGAAAATTCTTTGACTTTTTATATATTTTTTTATTTTTTACTATTTACTGTAAGAAACATGTAAAAGATTGCGGGTTTGATGTTATATTTGATTAAACAATTAGATTATTTTTTTTAGTTTTCCATATGCTTATTATTATTATTATTATTATTATTATTATTATTATTATTATTATTATTATTATTATTATCATTTTATAATAATCATGACAATTTTTGAAATGGAGACTTGGGCGTAATTCCATAACACTATATTATAAGATTGATGTCTCTAGTTCTATATTAGTTATTATTATTCTATGGTCATAATACTCTACCAGCGTAAAAAATTCTAGGTCAGTGGAAGTTTTATCCACTCGAAAAGATTTGATTAAAGTATGTACAGCAGTAACGCGTAATTCACGATTATCATAAAATTTTCTATTTTTGTTTTGCTTGATGCTTGAAGTTTTTTTTTCTGTAGAAAAAATAAAGCGATAATGGGTGTTTATTAAGTTTTCTTTTTTAATTATTTAAGATTATTTGTTTTTGAATATGCTATTTAATATGCTTAATTTACATAATAATTGTGTGAATTGACTGACATAATATGGCATTCATCGTATGTAATATTTAGACAAAAGGGAATTCATTTGATTATAACTGTTTCCTGACATTAATTATTTAATTAATTTACTTCCGGATTTAGTAAAATGTGTTGTGGTTGTTTTTTTTTTATGTTTTTATTTTTTTATTTTAATTAATATTATATCTATCTAATGAATACAATTTTATTGCCATGAAGTTACGAATTTCTAATGCAAAACTTTCTAAACAACACAATATTCCTATTCTAAATTATTTTTGTTCAAATTTTAACGCTGGTGTTTATTTTAGTTAATTTATTTTTTTATCTGTAGGCTTGGTTGGCTACTACCAAATTAATTATGTAAAATGACTTAAGAAAAGAAAATTATATATATAAATATTTTCTTTTTGACACCATTATTTCCCTTTTTTTTCTTCCAACATAAACCTAATAGCAACACAGCATATAAAAAATAAAACAAACAAATAACATTTATGTTTCATCTATTTAATTAAATAATTATGAGTCATCCTATGTTTGTTTATTATTTTTATTAAATTTTAATTAATTTTATTTTTTATTATTGTGTGATGGTTGTCTCGTCGCTATTTCTATTGGTTTGTGTAATTCTTTAATTATGTATTGTCGTCTTTTTTGTCATTTGTATTCATATATACTTATCCGCAACACCCACCTACTCTGACCACAGTCAAATACGATTTCTATTTTATTTACTTAAGTAACATTGAAGATTTTATTAATTAAAAATTATTTTTATTTTCTCTTGTGTCTTCTCTCTTCCTTTAATTTTGATGAGTTTTAAAATATTACTTCACATATTTTAAGTTTTTTTTTTATAGCGTGTATTTGAATCGCGGCCGCACCCACTCTTATTTAATGTTTTTTTTTTTTTTTTTGCTTTTCTTTTTCAGTATTTTCATAATTTTTCTACTAATGAAATTTTGTATTTAATGTTCTTGTTTGACGTTTCATTATGTTGGTGTTTTGTTATTTTTTGAGTGCTTTTTTTTCTTCTGTTTTTCAGTTAATTTTAAATGGATTTGAACTTGGAATCTTTTTTATTTTTTTAATTAGATTAAATTTTTTTTCATTTAATTTTAAATTAAATTCTTGATTTTTATTTATTTATATTATTTTAGCGTATTATATACATATATATATAGCAGTTATATATGTATGGATAAAATTATGTGATTAATTCAGATTGTATAATTGTTCTGAATTGTTGATTACTTTTGATATTTTTGTTGAGATCATAAAAGCTACGTTTAACCTGAGTCTTACATATAATTATTATTGTTATCATTTGGGTCGTGTCTAATGTCTATTTGTTTCTATTTCTATTTTTCTTTGAACTATTCACGTTTTTGCTGTTCTTCTTACTATGACATAAAAATAACTACACGGTTAGGGTGTGTGCAGCGAGTAGTAGGTTTTGATAACTAAATATAAAAAATTAATAAGAAAATATGGGGTGAAAAGTATTCATTCGAAAATATAAAAAAAATTCATTATGTTGTATAATAATAGAATGAAAGGTGATAAAGAAAAAAGAAAAAAAAGTATAAATTTTTTATATAAAATATGTATGGTAACAATTCATGCACGCTACTATGTTGTTTTTTATATTTATACATGCTTCAGGTTTTTATATTTTTATATGTTGGGCTTGAACTCTACATTTTTAATACAATTGCATATTACATACACTAATAAATTAAATATTATAAAATATTTGTAAGTTATAAACCATTGACCACTTAAAAAATGGTTGAATGTACATATTTAAAAACAAACGAAAATTTGTGTTTAAAATGAAAAATTGATAGAAAATTTTGTCTTTTTAACAGTGTAAAATAACTTTCAACACACACGAATGAAATTTAATTTATATATTTTTGTTTTTGGGCGCTGTTTTATATAAGTGCGTTTAATTACAAATACACTCATCTTGTGGAAGTAAGAAAAAAACATTTTTTTTAGTTAAATAAAATAATAGTTTTTTAATTGTTAATTTTTGTTAAAAAAAAAAAAAGCGCCATTAAAGTTAAATTTCGTGAATACGATTTGCTATATTGATCGATTTTCTATTCAATTGATTCATTTATTTTATATACGCTGCTACACTTGGTGTTGTTTGTTGGCAATTGTTCATGTTATCGGCTTTTTTCGTTCTATACGGTATTGTTATTTTGCTGCAGTGGGGCTTTTGGATATTTTTTTTTTCTTTTTTTACCT
This sequence comes from Ptychoptera albimana, assembly GCA_961205885.1. Taxonomy (NCBI): domain Eukaryota; kingdom Metazoa; phylum Arthropoda; class Insecta; order Diptera; family Ptychopteridae; genus Ptychoptera; species Ptychoptera albimana. The sequence continues at coordinate 22,506,182 of OY540803.1, forward strand.
TTCGTATTGCCTTAAATTTTTTTTTTGTAAATTGCAGACAAGTTGTCGGCAACAAAATGATTTTGTTTAACAGTAAACTACATAAACCAAACTCTCCACTCCATATTTTGCTTATTTTGTTGAAAAATTTTATATAAGAAAACCAAATAAATGTCTTTTTCATTAAATCAGTTCAGTGAACTTTTTTATCGTTTTCACAAATTAATTATTAATAAGTTTTATTCTATTTGGAACTTCATATAGTAATAATAATGTTCTTCTTGTATGTTCTAGATATTAGCGCCGTGTGCTGGAGGCTGGCGCCGTATAATTAGCTTCTAGACATGACGACTGACATTTCAGTAGTACGCTGGGATCCCACACAGGGACCAGCTGGAGAATATATAGATGAATATGAGTATGATGGAGGAAATTCTAGTTCACGTCTATTCGAACGATCCCGTATTAAAGCATTAGCAGGTTTGTAACATCTTTTTATATTTATTTTGTTTCTAATTTTATTAATTTTTCAAAATTGATTATATTTTTAGAGGAACGTGAAACAGTTCAAAAGAAAACATTTCAAAAATGGGTTAATTCACATTTAGTACGTGTTAACTGTCGCATACAAGATTTATATGTTGATATGCGTGATGGTAAAATGTTAATACGTTTATTGGAAATATTATCTGGCGAACGTTTACCTCGTCCAACAAAAGGTAAAATGCGTATCCATTGTTTGGAGAATGTGGATAAGGCATTACAATTTTTACGTGAACAACGTGTACATTTAGAAAACATTGGTAGCCATGATATTGTCGATGGTAATGCAAGTTTAAGTTTAGGTCTTATTTGGACAATTATTCTTCGTTTCCAAATACAAGATATAACAATTGAAGAAGTGGATAACAAAGAAACAAAATCTGCTAAAGATGCATTATTGTTATGGTGTCAAATGAAAACTGCCGGGTATCAAAATGTAAATGTACGTAATTTTACTACATCATGGCGTGATGGTTTGGCATTCAATGCCATTATACATAAACATCGTCCAGATTTAATACAATTTGATAAATTATCGAAAAATAATGCAATGTACAATTTAAATAATGCATTTAATGTAGCAGAAGATAAATTAGGTTTAACAAAATTACTTGACGCGGAAGATGTGTTTGTTGAACATCCAGATGAAAAATCAATAATCACCTATGTTGTAACATATTATCATTACTTTAGTAAATTAAAGCAAGAAACAGTACAAGGAAAACGTATTGGTAAAGTTGTTGGTATTGCAATGGAAAACGATAAAATGATTCACGATTATGAAACATTTACAAGTGATTTACTTAATTGGATTGAAAGCACAATTGTGTTGTTGGGCGATCGTGTATTTGCAAATTCATTAGTAGGTGTTCAACAACAATTGGGACAGTTTGCAAATTACAGAACAGTTGAAAAACCACCAAAATTCGTTGAAAAGGGTAATCTTGAAGTATTATTGTTCACGTTGCAATCTAAAATGCGTGCAAACAATCAAAAACCATACACACCCAGAGAAGGAAAAATGATTTCCGATATAAATAAGGCATGGGAGCGTTTAGAAAAATCAGAACATGAACGTGAATTGGCATTACGCGAAGAATTAATTCGTCAAGAGAAATTAGAACAATTAGCTGCCCGTTTCAATCGTAAGGCATCGATGCGTGAAACATGGTTATCTGAAAATCAACGTCTTGTTAGTCAAGATAACTTTGGTTTTGATTTAGCAGCTGTAGAAGCTGCAGCTAAAAAACATGAGGCAATTGAAACCGATATTTTTGCATACGAAGAACGTGTTCAAGCTGTCGTTGCAGTTTGTAACGAATTGGAGGTTGAACGTTATCATGATATTGAACGTATAAATGCACGCAAAGAAAATGTTTTGCGCTTATGGAATTATTTACTTGAGCTTTTACGTGCAAGGCGTATGCGTCTTGAATTATCAATGCAATTACAACAAAACTTCCAAGAAATGTTGTATATTTTGGATTCAATGGAGGAAATAAAACTACGTTTACTAACTGATGACTACGGTAAACATTTGATGGGTGTTGAAGATTTATTACAGAAACATTCACTTGTTGAGGCTGACATAAATGTACTTGGTGAACGGGTAAAAGTTGTTGTACAAAATTCACAACGCTTCCTTGGTGAGGAAGTAGATGGCTACAAACCATGCGATCCAGCTATTATTGTTGATCGTGTACAACAGTTAGAAGATGCTTATGCTGAATTGGTACGCTTAGCTGTAGAACGTCGTTCTCGTTTGGAGGAAAGCCGCAAATTATGGCAATTCTATTGGGATATGGCTGATGAAGAAAATTGGATCAAAGAAAAGGAACAAATAGTTTCAACTGGCGACATTGGACATGATTTGACAACAATCAATCTATTGTTGTCTAAACATAAAGCACTAGAATCAGAGATTCATTCTCATGACCCGCAATTAATGTCGGTAGTCGCTATTGGCGATGAGCTTGTTCGACAGGGCCACTTTGGAGCTGATCGTATCAAGGAACGTCTCAAGGAGATTCTAGCTATGTGGAATCATTTACTTGATTTGACCGCCTATCGCCGTAAGCGTCTTGAAGATGCTGTTGACTATCATCAACTGTTTGCTGATGCTGATGACATCGACAACTGGATGTTAGATGCTTTACGTCTTGTATCATCAGAAGATGTTGGTCGTGATGAGGCTAATGTACAATCTTTGCTGAAAAAACACAAAGACGTAGCTGACGAGCTGAAAAATTATGAGGAAACAATTGAGCAATTAAATGCCCAAGCTAAGGGATTAACATTAAATGACGAGGAAGCTGAAAAAGTGGCTGAGCGTCTTAATAGTATTGCTTCTCGTTACAGAGAACTCATGGAATTATCTAAGCTCCGTAAACAACGCTTATTGGATGCTCTCAGCTTATACAAATTAATGTCTGAGGCTGATGGAGTTGAACAATGGATTGGTGAGAAAAACAAAATGTTATCCACAATGTCACCTGGAAAAGATATTGAAGATGTTGAAATAATGAAACATCGTTATGATGGTTTTGATAAGGAAATGAATGCCAATGCTTCTCGTGTTGCCGTTGTCAACCAATTGGCACGCCAACTATTACATGTTGAACATCCCAATTCTGAAGAAATTCTTGCTCGCCAGAATCATCTTAATCAAGAATGGGCAAAATTACGTGACGAAGCAGAGTCTAAACGTGACGAACTCAAATCAGCTCATGGAGTGCAAACATTCTATATTGAATGTCGTGAAACAATATCTTGGATTGAGGATAAAAAACGTATTCTCACAGAAACAGATAATTTACAAATGGATTTGACTGGTGTTATGACATTACAGCGACGTTTGAGTGGCATGGAACGTGACTTGGCGGCCATCCAAGCTAAATTGACATCATTAGGAAATGAAGCTGATGCCATTGAATCCGATCACCCAGAAGAAGCTGCAATTATTCGTGAACGTGTTGCCCAACTCCAATTAATATGGGAACAATTGACATTAATGTTAAAGGACCGTGACTCTAAATTAGAAGAGGCTGGCGATTTACACCGTTTCTTACGTGATTTGGACCATTTCCAAACCTGGTTGACAAAGACACAAACAGACGTTGCATCTGAAGATACTCCAACCTCATTACCAGAAGCAGAAAAATTATTAAGTCAACACCAGAGCATACGTGAAGAAATTGATAATTATACTGAAGATTATTCAAAGATGATGGAATATGGTGAAGGTCTAACTTCTGATCCAACACAAACTGAGGATCCACAATACATGTTCTTGCGTGAGCGACTTAGGGCTCTTAAAGATGGATGGGAGGAATTACATCAAATGTGGGAAAACAGACAAGTTTTACTTTCACAAAGTCTTGATCAGCAATTATTTAATCGCGATGCACGTCAAGCTGAAGTTTTACTCAGTCAACAAGAACATTACCTTAGCAAAGATGATACTCCCGTTAATTTGGAACAAGCCGAAAATCAATTGAAACGTCACGAAGCTTTCCTCACAACAATGGAAGCCAATGATGATAAAATCAATACCGTTGTTCAAGTTGCTGACAGTCTTGTTGATAAACAACACTTCGATTCAGATAAAATTAATAAACGTTCAGAAACTATAAACCAAAGACGTGATGCAAACCGGGATCGCGCTGTTGAACAACACGAAAAATTAAAGAATCAAGTCAAATTACACGAATTCTTACAAGATTTAGAGGAATTGACCGAATGGGTACAAGAAAAACATATGACTGCCAAAGATGACTCATATCGTAGTGCAAAAACAATTCACTCGAAGTGGACCCGTCATCAAGCATTTGAGGCAGAAATTGCAGCCAACAAAGAACGTTTCTTCGAAGCAGAAAAATCGGCTCAAGATTTAATGACAGAAAAACCAGAATTCCGTGAAATAATTGAACCTAAATTAAAAGAATTATCAAAACAATTTGATGTCCTTGAAACAACAACAAAAGATAAAGGTGCCCAATTATTTGATGCCAATCGCGAAGTCTTGGTGCAACAAACTTGTGACGACATTGATTCTTATTTAACAGATTTAGAGAAACAGATTATAAACACAGATACCGGCAATGATTTGACATCTGTTAATATTCTAATGCAGAAACAACAAGTTATACAAACACAGATGGCATTAAAGGCACGTCAAGTTGATGAATTGGACAAACAAACCGATTATCTACAAAAGACAATACCTACCGAACAAGTCGAACCATTAGTAACAAAGAAAGTTGCTGTTGCCGATCGTTTTGAACGCATTAAAGCACCATTGGTAGAACGTCAAAAACAATTAGAAAAGAAGAAGGAGGCATTCCAATTTGGCCGCGATGTTGATGAAGAAAAATTGTGGATTGATGAAAAATTACCTTTGGCCAATTCCTCAGAATATGGCAATTCATTATTTAATGTAAATGTTTTGAAAAAGAAGAACCAATCTTTGGCAACTGAAATTGATAACCATGAACCACGAATCATGTCAATATGTAACAATGGACAGAAATTAATTGACGAAGGACATGAAGATGCAGATCGTTTTGTTATTTTAATAAAAGAACTAAGCCAAAAATGGCAATTGCTTAAAGACTCTATTGATAACCGCAGGAAAAACTTAGACCAATCAGAAAAAGTTCAGCAATATTTCTTCGATGCGGCAGAAGCAGAATCGTGGATGAGCGAACAAGAATTATATATGATGGTCGAGGACCGAGGCAAAGATGAAATATCTGCACAGAATTTAATGAAAAAACATGAAACTTTGGAACAATCCGTTGAAGATTATGCCGACACAATACGACAATTGGGTGAAACCGCTCGTCAACTAACCGCTGAACAACATCCTTATGGAGATGCTGTATCAGTTAAACAATCACAACTTGACAAATTGTATGCAGGTCTTAAAGATTTAGCTGGTGAAAGACGTGCACGTTTAGATGAAGCATTACAATTGTTTATGCTAAATCGTGAGGTTGATGATTTGGAACAATGGATTGCTGAACGTGAACTTGTTGCTGGATCACATGAATTAGGACAAGATTATGATCATGTAACATTATTATGGGAAAGATTTAAAGAATTTGCACGTGATACAGCCCAAGTTGGTGGAGAACGTGTTGCGAAAGTAAATGGAATCGCTGATGATCTTATTCACGCTGGGCATTCTGATAGTGCAACAATAGCCGAATGGAAAGACGGACTTAATGAATCATGGCAAGATTTACTCGAATTAATCGAAACACGTACACAAATGCTGGCAGCTTCCAGAGAATTACACAAATTCTTCCACGATTGCAAGGATGTTTTGGGTAGAATAATTGAGAAGCAACATGGAGTATCAGATGAATTAGGACGTGACGCTGGTTCTGTATCAACATTGCAACGTAAAAATCAGAACTTCATTCAAGATCTAATGACATTACACTCACAAGTATTACAAATCCAAGAAGAATCAGCTAAACTACAAGCTTCATATGCTGGTGATAAAGCCAAAGAAATTACAAATCGTGAACATGAAGTTTTAGCTGCCTGGGCAAATCTACAGGGTATGTGCGATGCACGCAGACAAAAACTAGCAGACACTGGCGATCTATTTAAATTCTTTAACATGGTGCGTACTCTCATGTTGTGGATGGAAGATGTTGTACGTCAAATGAATACATCAGAGAAACCACGCGACGTCTCCGGCGTAGAATTATTAATGAACAATCATCAAAGTTTAAAAGCTGAAATTGATACAAGAGAAGACAATTTTTCAGCATGTTTAGCACTCGGCAAAGAATTACTAGCGAGAAATCATTATGCATCGACAGATATTAAGGATCGACTTTTACAATTAACAAATAGTCGAAATGCATTATTACATAGATGGGAAGAAAGATGGGAGAATTTACAATTAAGTACGAATTGTATTCTTTTCGGTACCAACATTTACTAACAGTCCTATTTTTTTAGTTTTGGAAGTATATCAATTTGCTCGTGACGCAGCTGTTGCCGAAGCCTGGTTAATAGCACAAGAACCATATCTAATGTCATCAGAATTAGGACACACAATTGATGAGGTGGAAAATTTAATTAAGAAACATGAAGCATTCGAAAAATCAGCAGCCGCACAAGAAGAACGATTTAGTGCATTAGAGCGATTAACTACGGTAAGTGATTTAATTTCTTTTTGGAATGGAGTTTGGTTAATTCTGATGGTGTTATGTTTTTTTATTTAAATTATGTTGGTAATTTTGTAATTATTTATTTTATTTAATTAATTAATCATATTCGTTATGTTTTTCTTTTTGTTTTTATTTCATGTTTAACACAAAATTTCTGTATTAAAACAATTAAACAAAACTTAAATTTTGGTTCTGGAAATCTGCATGCTTGTTTTGTATCTTTGTTTTCTTTGTATCTTTTTATTGCACATTTATGGGTTTTTGTATTATAAATGTCTATTAGTTTGAACGTTTAGGGATTCATGGTTATTATTATTCCTTTCCATCGCCATTAACTAATAACGAACCTAATTTCTCCTATTCCTTAATGCCTAAAAATCAAGTAATCGAATTAATAGAAGATTCTAATAATCAACGTGCTAATGATTTTTATGATTTATTAAACGGCGAAAAGGTAAAATTTTCCAAAATTAAACGCTACAAAGTTTCTCAAGAAAAACTAGTCTATGACATAATATATGACACAGATCGTTTCTATAAAAATACATTAGATAAAAAACGGAAGAAATTATTTACAATAACTGGCAAAAAATTAAATTCACCAATAAGACTAATTAGTCAAAATATAAATAATAATTGTTACAAACGAAAATCATTTATCTTTAGTACAAATAGTACGGTAAGAACATTATCAACACAGGAGAGTGAGTATATTTGTGACGATGATGATGAAGACCATGTTGATGAATATATAAATGCAGATGAAGACGAGGACGATGATGTTTTTTATAATGTTAATTCAATAAAAAAGCCGCATCATAGTAGTAAAACTACTACTGGGATGGATGGTAATAAACATAAGTTTGTTGTCGTAACACAAACTAAAAAAGTAACCAAAAAACAACCAATTAATATGCATATTACTTTACCTAATGAGAAAATAATAACAGCACATGATAATTTAATTAAAAAACCACAATGGTTATATAATAAATATTTATTATCATTAATAAATAATTATTATAATGATAAGAAAATAATAACGAAAAATTTCATTTATGCTGAAAAATTATCTTATTTTGAGCCAAATTTCAAGAATGCCGAATTGCATCGTTTTGCAGTAAAAAAGTGTTATAAAAATATAGATAATGAAAGTGGTAATAATAAGACAAGAAGTTCTCGTAACAAAAAGTTATTAAAATCAAAAAATAAATCTAAATCATTTATTTGTATATCGAATAAAAAATCTATCCTTATGAATTATCCTTTTTTAAAGAACTCACTTAATTCTAAATATAATAATAATAACTCTCCAAATAATTGCTTATATAATTTCTCAACATTATTTGGATCGCAAAAAAGTTTGGTGAGTTTTTTTATTATTTTATGCTTTTATAAATTTTATTTATCACATATATTGATTGATCTTTTTGCTAATCTTATTTTAAGTTTTATGTTGGTTGTTTTTTTAATATTACTTTTTTTTTAATATTTTTAATATTCGAATTTCTTACTTTCTGAAATGTCTAGTTAAGATTTTAATTAAATATAAAATGGATTAATTATAAATTGATTTATCAATATTTTTCGAAAATAAAAATAAAAATATAGTTTGAGCTCAAAGAAATGAAGAGACGTCAAGAGGCTGCCGAAGAAGCTGAACGACAACGTTTACAAGCTGAGGCTGACGCTAGAGCAGCAGCTGAGGCTCAAGCTGAAGCTGCCCGAGCCCAAGCTGAAGCTGCAGCACGAGACCAAGCAGATGCTGCTGGTGGTTCACCAGTACGCGAACAAGAAGCCGGTAAGTTTTATAAAAATAATTTTAATAAAGTTTTACGCAAAATATTATTTTGTCGTCCATTGTATTATGTTTTTTTTTGTTTATATATATTTTGTCAAATTTATTTAATTTTTTATCACGGAAAAATCTGTTTTATAATTTCTTCATGGGTATAAAAAAACATATTTTAATTAACTAACAAAAAAAAAACTAATTTTATTTCACGCTGCGCGGTTATTTGGTACTCTTTAAATATTGCAATTTAAATTAATTAATAAAAATCAAATCAGTTGTAATGAGAGCTGTATCACCTGTAGCTGCTGTTGAAAGACCACTTTCACAGACAGGTATCTCTATCAATATAGTTATTTAATTATATATTTAATTTTTCTTTTAAGTTTTGATTTAATTATTTATGTTAAACTTAAACAAAAAATATTTTCATTTCCAATTTACACGAGTTATTTTTTATTTTGTTTTTAAATTTGGGTCTTAATTTGTAATCAGAGATTACAATTTCGACTTGAATTTCTTTATTTGTTTATTCTTTGGACAATCTTTATGGGAAATTTTACTCAAATTAAATAAACACATTATTCTGATAAAATTTGTCTTTTGTGCAATTTATATTTATTTTTAATGGTTTTGGTTCACATATTTGTATTTTTATGTATATTTTAATTTATATTTTTCATCACAATTTATATTTTCTTAATCAATTAATACTTCTACAGGAGCTAATGTTGTTTTTTTTTTATAATTATTAAATTGCATTTAATAACAAAAATCTTTTAATAAATATCACATTCTGTATCAACTCAACCAGTTACTTACTTACTCTAGGTCAAAGGAGCGAAAATATAAAGGACGCTTTTAATCAAAATGGTGTTTGGCTTTGTACCTCAATTTTTTTTAATTATTATTTTTACACTTTTCTAGCTAAATTAATTTATTTATCCACGAATCAAACTTTTTCTAGCTCTAATACATTTTTTGTTAATAATTACTCAAAAAAAAAAATTATTTTTTTATTAACCATATGCACTACTTGCACTCTTAGGTACATGTTATAATTGTATATATTTGATCTCATTTGTATTAAGGATATGGGTGAGCTGTTGATAATCTTCGATTGAAACTAAGTTTTGCAGAGTGCAATGTGCAATTTTTCTTTTTAATTTTCTTGTTTACTTAATAAGAATAATTGGTTGTGCTATTTTGTTAATTGTGTTTTTAGCTATTCTGTATCAGTTTTTTGAGGTAAGTTTAACTTTTGGCTTTCGAGTTTATTCTTGGCGTTTAAATGTATGCTTGCCTTAATAATGCTATCCTAATTATTATTGTCTCGTATTATTTTAATTTCTTGGATTTTTTATAAATAATTTAATGCATGAATCAATTTTCTTATACTTTATTTTCTTTTTTTTTATTATCTTGTTTTTAACGACACTTTTATTCTTGATCTGTTATAATGCATGCTTATTATAATTTTTAAATATGGGAAAAGATGATGTACAAACATCTCAAAATGTTGTTAATGTTGATGTTGTTGAGAATGATGAGGTGTTTGTTGTTGATGATGATAAACAAAAGCAAAAAGAGCAACAACAGAAAGAATCATCAACAGTAAATACAACATCAAAAAGATCCGACAGAACATCAACAGGTAGACAACAAAGTAGTGATGCTCTTGGTATAAGGCCACCGATACAAACACAAGTATCATTAACGCGTGGTAATAGGGTATCAAGTAAGTAGAAATTTTTATTTTTTTAACTAACTTTTAACTGTATATGATTGATTTTCGGTTTGTTTTGACTGATATTATTGTTTTGGTTTTTTTTAATTAAAATACATTAATAAATAATAATAATAATAACAGACATAATTCTTCTCACCTATCACATTTGTGTAAACATTTACTTATTTATTTGGTTTGTGGTTTAGTTTCTACACTTGATTCAATAACTAAAAATTAAAAAACAAAATAATTTGACAAAATTGAGTTTTTTTATACTTATAATAATTTTAATTGCATTTTTGATTGAATATTTTTTTTTATTTTTGTATTTTTTTTTATATATTTGTGTCTTGTTGTTTTGTTTATTTAATTTTTTGAAACAAAAATGCTTTAATAATAATAAAAAAAATTAATCAAAACAACTCAACCAACCAAACAACCACCAACTACTTATTCTTCTGTCATCGTAAAACAAACAACCAAATATTTCAATTTTTAAAATAAAAAATATAATAAAAACATTAAATAAAAAAGATGAAACACAACGTCCACGTCGTCCCCGTCAAATGTCATCGCCACAAACACCGTCAACACCATCTGACCAATTTATTCGCAATGAATCAGCTGGTAGTCCAACTACACCAACAAGCGGTGGTACTTTAAGAATTGGACGTCGTTCCCGTTCTAAGAGTCCATTCCGTAGTTTCCGTTGGAAACGTGGCTCCTCGCGTGCCGCCGATCAAGATGCTGACTCTGACGATGAAGGTATTTTTTATATAAGTTTTTATTTTTTTTTTTAAACAAAAACGAAGATTTCCTATTGCTGATGCAACCAATGAAACACATGAAACTAATGCACCAGCCAACTACTTTTGATAATTCTGATGAATGTTGAAAAAATATGTTTTTCTTTTATATAGTTTTGATGAAAATTAAGTTTTTTTATAGGAATTAAAGTACAACAACACTCCGAATATGTGAGCCATGCAGCAGTAAAGGATTTTCTTTTTATATTTATTGATTCATTGAATTTTATTTGTCATCATTTAGAAAAGTTAATAATGCGATTTATATTATGTGATTTGTTTTCATTTCATTTAATCATATTGATGTACGATTTTTAAGTTTTTTTTAATTATTATTATTTACTTTGTATTTTCCGAGAAAATAAATTATTAATAATTACTAATTAGTAGTGAAACAGTAAAAGTGTAAAAGACCGACTTAAACTAAACACAATTTTTTTTAAAGGATATGATTAAAATTTAAATAATTAATAAGCTAAAAGTATTTATATAAATATTGAAAATATGTGAACCAAAACGACGATACATTTTATTTATTTATTTTATTACATTTATTTATTTTTTGTTTATTTAATTATGCAAAAAAATATAATTGTTAATTAAAATTAAAACAAAATCTTAATTATTTAGATCGTCCAAGTCCAGGTAGTGTTGAAAATGGTTTTGCTGTTGAAGGTATATTAACAAGGAAACATGAATGGGAAAGCACCACAAAGAAAGCAACTAATCGTTCATGGGATAAGGTAAATATATGAAGCATTAAAAATTTATAAATATTAATTTCCCTTTTGGTGGTTTTATTATAATTATAATTAGATGCAATATAGGCAGAATTAATTATACTTTTGTTATTATTGTTTTGTTTTATTTTTGCAGATATATTGTGTGGCACGAGGTGGCCGTTTAACATTCTTTAAAGATCAAAAAACATCAAAAACTTTACCAGAACAAACGTTCCGTGGGGAACCAGTTTTAGAACTACAAGGTGCACAGTGTGATGTAGCTAATGATTATACGAAAAAGAAACATGTATTCAGAGTCAAGTAATTATCATTTTATTTATCATTGAAAAAAATAAATCATTTTGTTAATTTCTTGTCGTATATTTTTAGAATATCAAACGGTGGGGAATTCCTTTTACAAGCACATGATGATACAGAAATGAATCAATGGGTAACAGCATTAAGTGCACAATGTGAAAATTTATTAGGTGGTGAGGGTAGATCAATGACATTGCCTGCATCATCGCAAAAGGACGAACCGAAAAAACGATCATTCTTTACATTGAAGAAAAAGTAAATATTTTCCTTAATTGGTTTTGTTTTTATGATTTATTTTTGATTTTTTATTTTGGTTTTTATTTAATAATGAGATTATTATGATTTTTGATTTGGCCGATTTTTTGTTTTTGTAGAAAATAAAATGAAAAAAATTTTATTTTTTTTTTTTTTGAGAAAAAGGAAAAATAATTTTTAATTTAACTTTTAAAAGGCTTTTATCTTGCTTTAACTATTTGGTTTGATTTTGTTGAAAGTTATATACAATTGATGATGGAATTGTATTTGTATTTTTAAATATTCACAACCCACTCACCATCGCAACCACCAACCAATCCAGTTTACGCCTAAATTAAAATGTAATTTTTAGATAAATTTCCTACGACTCCTAGTTATATTTTCTATTAATTATTCTTTTTTTAAACAATACAAATTACATTTTTTTTTTAAGTTAAATAATAATTTTGAATTTTGTATTTAATTAAAATATTAGACAGTTTACAAATTTATTTTTATCAGAAAAAATAAATTTAATGATTTCTTACTTTAAAAACAATGTTCTGTGTCTTCGTTATATCTACGATTATAATTTATTTCTTCTGGTTTGTATTTATAATATAAAAGATCTTTAATAATATTGGAAATACAACAATAAGAAATAAAAAGATATATATTGATATTTATTTTCACTATAATTAAGGACTATTATATACTTAAGTTATAGTAAATAAATAGATTTAAAAAATTATAGTAAAATAATACAATGATTGTTTAATAAAAATGTGAAGAAAAAAAATAGTTAATTAATTTATGACAATTAAATTTTATTACATAAAAATTATATCGTCAAATAAGTAATGATATTGTTTAAATAAAATTAATTTGCATACAATCAACATCCAACTTTTAAATAAAATTGATGGAAAATTATAAAAATGTTTAGTCAAAGAAAATAAAAATAGTGGAATAGTTAATACAATAATTAATATTTATTCTATAAATTAATTACGTCGTCGTCTTAGTATTTTTTAAAAGCATTTATATTATTAAAATTAATTTTGAATTAAAATAATAATAATAAAAATAAAATAAATTAAAAATACTTAAACATATAAATAACTAAATTAAAATAAGACGAAGAATAAATTAGAAATTTCTAGTCAAATAAATTATGTATATTAGTTTTAAAAATTCATAACCAAAGAAAATTTTAATTGAAAAAACAACAAAAAGAATAAAATTAAAAAAAAAAGACTATGGAAAAAATAATTCCCTCAACGTTAAAATGTTTGTGTTTTTGTCACATGCTTTGGGCATTTGATTTTTTATATTATTTTGCATGCAACAAAATAATTGGCGTTTTTATTTAATTTTTTTATTTTGTATTATTTGAATTTTATATTGCATTTACTTAACACTTAAACAATAAAATAAATTAATCATTTCAAAAATAATTCAGATGTAACAATTTAATTGGCAAATGCAAATTCATACCAGTATTATACCACTTTGTTCACTTTTGATTATAATAACAGTTTTTCTAATATTTCTAAGACATAAACCATTATTAATGAAGAATATTTGGTAATATATGCAATTTTTTTGGCTTTTTTATTTGTTTTTTTTTTTTTTTTTTTTTTTTTTCCATTACCAAATGTTTTTTATTCATGAATAATGCTTTGTCAAAAACAAAATACAAAGAAAGTTGTTTAATTATATCGTTTTTATTAATTAAATGTTTGTATTTATTTTTTTAAATTATATTTTCTAATTTATATAAAAAATTTGCATTCATTTTGTATAATTTTTAAATAATGTAGCTTTTAATGTCATCTATTATCAAAAATTATAAACTTTATGACAAATTTTTCTTTTCTTTTTTTTTTCCTTCTACAAATTATAGCGAAAATGATGACACCCCGAAGTAATTTCATTTTAATTCAAATAAATTTACAAATTATATTATTTAATTAATAATTTAAAAAATAATTAAAAACACACACTTTCTAGTCTCCAGTACATAATATAATAAAAACTTATTAATTATGTTTGTAAACAAGAATAATATTTTTAGATTATATATCAAATACAATAACAATTTATATGCTGCATAAAAAAAATTAAAAAAAAAAAACAATTAAATGAAATTCACGAAATTTTTGACCTAGTTTTTTTTACATATTATATTTTATTTTAATTTTCTACTACACATCACAAACAAAAAATTGGCATTTAAAATCAACAATCAACATAAAATTTAAACCAAAAATTGTTTAATAAATTTTATTTTTATATTCTATAATATTATTTTCTTTTCCTTTTCAGTTAAAAAAAAAAAAAAAAAAAATTGATAAAAACATTTTTTTTTTTCTAAATTAATTTTTAAATATTTTTTTAAATTATTTTTTTTTTTAATAAATAGATGAAAAAAAAATTTTTAATATATATAAAAATAAATATATTTAATAATAAAAATAAATTAAATGTGTAGTAACGGACGATTGACGCCGTTATCTATCACCCTACGCTACTTTTAAAGGTCAGTCCTAAAAACAAACAACAAAAATTATAATGAAAGTAAATTAATTAAATAAAGTAAAAAAAAAAAGAAACACACATTTTTATAAAAAAAAAATTAAAAAATGAAAGAATAATAATAATTTTAATATATTCAAATAAAAAATGTAAAATGTTTTAAGTGGTAAAAAGCAAAATAAAAAAAAAATAAAAAATTAAAAAAGCACGTCTCGTCAAATGTTGTAAAATTAGATATGCAGTTGCAGCATCAACTCTCCAATAATTAAATGGTCCGTGGTGAATGCGTGTTTTACAACTTAAAATAAAAATAAATTCAACTTTATGCTGCTTTATATCGTGCATTTCAATGGATTTTTAACTGCTAACAATTTGTTTTTTTTTGTAATCATAATTTTTAATGTGTATTTTCTTTTATTTAATTTTTTTTTATTTAAAATAACAACAACAACAAAAAAGAACAATTAAAAAACGCATTACTTTTTTTTTCTCTTTACAATAAATCATAAATTATTTATATGTAAAATAATTGCTGTTACATTGTTTTAGTATGTTGTCTCCTTGCTTTAAGAAAAATGAAAATGTTAATAAAAAAAAAAGAAGAAGAAAATTAAAATATGAGAAAAAAAAATAAATAAAAATGTGTGTTTAATTTAATTTTATTAAATTTTTAGAAACAAATAAAAATTTAATTAAAAAAAAGAAAAAGAAAGAAACATTAAATCATTAACTGTATTTTATAAGTGCATCACATCATATTAAAATTAAAAACAAACACATGTTAATGTTAAGTTAAAAGAAGAAACAAAGAAAATGTGTTGAATAATTAATTAAAATCAATAATTTTAATATATTCTTAATAATAAATTAAATTAATTTTTCGACTATATTAACTTTTTTTTTAAAAAAACAAACTCTGGCGGCTTTAAAAATAAAAAAAAAACCATTCATGTGCATCTCACATGCGGTGAATTTAAAAAACTCAACAATAACCACCAGTGAGTTCACCATTTGATATAAAACCAATAACGCGCATCAGCTTTATTTACTGACTTCTTTGTTGTGGTCAGTACAAAAAGAAACAGTGAATTTAGATAAGATTTTAAAAATTACATCTATTATCTAGTAAGCAAAAGTAAAAAACTTTATTCCAGCTAACGCTCTAATAAAAAAAAAGAAAAATTATTTTAAATAATCGATATTTTTAATTTTTAAGACGCCATGCGTCTTGGGTGAAAGTTAATTATTATTTTTTTTTTTTGTCTTAAAATTCTAGTTTATTTCTATTTTAATTATAAAACGAACGAAAACATGTTTAATAAAATAAAAAAGAAACTATTTATATAAATCAAGGAATTTTATATTTTAACGTAATTATTATTATATTTAAATATCATTTAAAAAATTAAAATGAATTTTTTTTTGTTCTCAACTATTTAATAAATTATTATTATTTTTAAAAAGAGATGGCGTGCGCGAAATGTGTTCGAAGTTAATATAAAAATAATATTTAAAGCGCTATATACACATATATACAGTACACACACCTACATAAATTTATATTAATAAAGAAAAAATAAAAATAAATTAATTAAATCAAATAATATATTTAATATGAATAATTAATTAATTATATAAAAAAAGAAGAAAATAAATTAAAAAAAAAAAAAAATTACATTCGCCTAGTGTTCTTTGCTTATTCTTATTATTATTATTATTAATTATAAAACAAAAAAAAATTATATGAATTAAATTATATTAAAATTTTAATAATAAATAAGAAAACAATATTATAAAACAACAGAAATCAAATAAAATTATATTTTAATTTATGATAATAAATCAACAAATATAACCTGAAAAACACTACTGAGATGATCAATTAGAGTAACAAAAACAATAGGGGGATATGCTAAAATTGGAGACGGTTCATTGTTGTTGCCTTCAGTGAATATATCAATACAATATCAACTATAAATTTTATTTTATTAAATTAATATTTTACGTTTATTAATTTTTCAAAAATAGTAATTTAAATCAACAAAGAATTTTATCGATTCGTCGTATGGTTCTTGTTAATGCTTAAAAATAAATTATAAATGTATATTTTAAGAAGGCGCTAATGTTGTGTAGAATTTTGAATATTTTTCTTGTTGATCTGTTTGCTATTTTATGTAACGGTAGTAGTGTTGCTAGCTATTGCTGTTTTAATGAAAAGTAAAAAAAAAAATTAATAATTATAGACCATCCAACTTTTTAAAAATTTCATTTAAAATATTTTTTATAAAATTTTATTTTACTATAGAATGATAAAAAAAACGTATTCCCTCTAATTTATTTATTTATTTATTTTAACTTTAAAAAGTAAAAATACAATGCGTCTCCTCCATTATGTTTTGTTTTTCCTTAGTTGGAGAAAATAATTTGATTGATTGTTAACAAAAAAAAAAAAAAAACTACCAACGATAGTGATTTCAAAAGTGAGGAAATTCATGTATTTATGGTAAGTAAGAAGAAGAATGTTCAACAGAAGGAAATTTTTATTTTAAAAGTCAACATATTGAATCATTAACCAAAATCACACACATTTACACAATTACTTTATTTTTCTTTAATTGCAAATTTTTTCTTATTATTAAAATTATATATTGAAAAATAATTATAAATTAAAATTTATTTTTTTAATTAAATGAAATATGAAATTAATTCTTTAATGACAAAAGTAAATAAGTGTTCAAAAGTAATAATAATAATATTAATAAAAATTGATTAAATGATATATATATTTTTATGCTATTACAAAAAATAAAAAAAGAAAATTTAATTGTAAAAAAAAAAAAAAAAAAATTTAATTAATTAGTTAAAAAATAAAAATCCAAATTCGCTTTGTTGTGTAAAATTTTATTTGTTTTCATTAACATATTATGTGTCTTGACTATTATTACAGCATATTGGAATTACGCTATGTCAATCACAAATTGTGTGACAAAAAATAGTCGAGAAAACGTTTTTGTTAATTAAACATTTTTGTTCACAATTTTCCCTATTTTGATTTTAATATAAAATATACATATAAAGCAGGCAACAAATTATGACAAAAAAAAATTGACAATGAGACATATTAATAAAATAAAAAATAAAAAATTCAAATTACTATAAATAAAAATCTATTTCAATGAAAATGAATCTTGTAAAGAACGTTTAATAGTTTAAAAATATAAAAATGGCTATAGGATGATGCATCTAAACAATAAATTTATTTTAATTCCAATCAATGCCCATACCTGTAACTTATTTAAATTAATTAAAAACATATTTATAACAGTTTTGTATTAATTAAAAAAAAAAAAAGAAAAATTAAATTAAATAATCAATTTCTACTAAATTTCAACATATAAAATACGTTTTTTTTTTCTTCTTTTCTTTAAAATAATTCATCTAAATTAAAAAACAATTTTGTACCTGAAATGTATTTTAAATTATTTTTTCTCCTTAAAAATTAATATTAATATTAAGTAGAAAAGTACATTTTGATTAGATATACACAAAAACTGTTATAAATATATTTTTATTTTATTTTATTTTATTTTATATACTGATCTTTATTATTTAATAAATATAATAGATGTCACACTAGATATTACATTTTCGGCATCACTTGTCATATTGTAATACAAAAATGTATGCTTTGTGTGAATCCTTGTTGCTTTGTATAATTAATTATTTATATTATTTTTTAACAAAAACTTGCAGAAAAAACTAAAATATGTAAAAAAAAAAAAAAAAGATTAAATATTAATAAATTACTAATGAAAATTATATATAAAAGAAAGAATCCAAATAGAAATAAAAAAAAAATATAAATTAAAAAAACATTTCTAGCTAAGAAAACAACAAAAAAATTTCTTCGTCTTAAATAAAAAAATATTTAAAAATCTTTCACACAATAATTATATTAAATAATTAAATGTTTTAAGTAAAAAAGTATATATATATATATATATTGAATGAAAATTTCTCATTAATTATTATTTATCATTTGGGATTAAAAAATTTATTAATAAGAAAGAAAAAAAAAATCTTATAAAAAAGCTTCTTATAAAAAAAAACAAAAATTAATAAAAAAAAAATAAAAGTAAATAAAGTAAAACAAATTTATTGTTATTTTTTTAATTTTATTGCGGCTTACAGCAACATTCTATACTTCGTTTATTGTTCTACTACTTTAAGAGTATTGGTTCTCAAAGTAGTAGAACAATAAACAAATAAAAACCTCGATGGCAGATAGTCAAGTCACTAGCTTTAATTAGAGATTAAAGCTAATCCTACCGTTGATTCCGCAACATCCTATTATCAATCCAAGAGATTTTTGCGGTGGCATACAGCTGTGGTAACTCTCAAGACGAACTATAAAAGGATGAGGGTGGATATTTTATTTTTAAAACAAATATTATTTACAAAATTTGATTGTGAGGAACATATAAAGAAAATTATAAATTTTTTAATCACAATTTATTAATTCGTTTGATTAATGATTTTTTGCGCATTTTTAACTAAACTATTAGTTTAATATGGATATTTCTAATGAAAGTATTACAATACAAATTGATGTATACATTCACTTTTCTTAAATATTCCTTCTAAACGAATAAAACGAATTTTTTTTAATTTAATTTTTTTTATAAACAATGAACGCATTCATTACAAATCTTCAGTGGTACCAACATTTTAAATAAAAAAATTAAAAAAGAAATTACTTTATTATAGATAATTGACGCCATTTTGTATAGTATTTTTGTAAAGCATATGATGTTTTTTGTGTAGAACAGATTTGTAATAAAATTATATATTTGGAACGCGACAAGACCAAGCCAAGCTGCAACCCTAATTTAAAGTCATAACAAAAATAAAAAATTGTTTTTTTCTAAAGTGGTAATACATATTTATTTTTTTATTATATACGTTTTTAAACATAAATAAAAACAGTTTTTATTAATTACATGTAATTATTTTATAGTTAATAGTAAAACAATTAAGATTATGGAAATTAATATGGAAT
Organism: Ptychoptera albimana; assembly: GCA_961205885.1. Lineage (NCBI taxonomy): Eukaryota > Metazoa > Arthropoda > Insecta > Diptera > Ptychopteridae > Ptychoptera > Ptychoptera albimana. The sequence continues at coordinate 22,526,090 of OY540803.1, forward strand.
GGAATGTTATGTGTCGTATTTGCCTTCAAGATGGTGATATGCTGTCAATTTTTGATAAGGACGAAACAAATATGTGTTATAGTGATAAAATAATGACATGTTCGTCAATTTTGGTAAATCAAAGCATTAGCAAATGCAATTTAGAACTCAAACTATATGCATAAATTATTGACATTTTGTTTTTGTTGACTAATTCTTCATTTGTCACATTTATATAGATACAAAGGGGAATGAATCTACCTGAACAAATTTGTTTAAAATGTATTGAAGATTTAAATATAGCTTATAAGTTTCGTAGCAATTGCGAAAGTTCAGATGCAATTTTACAATCATTTGCTGAATCAACAATAATAACAACAAACAATGGTGAATTGTATAGCTTTAAACCACCATCCGGATTAAAAATACGAAGAGTACCAATAAAAGAGGAGCATTTATCAAATGACGAAATTAGTGAAACAGAAGTTTATATTGATGAGGAAGATGATAATACGATAAGTATAACGGTTAGTACTTTTTTTATTTAAGAATATTTTGTTATTTTTATTATAATCGAATTTTTGTAACCAGGGTGATATTGACACTCAATATGGGAAAATTATTAAACAAGAATGGGAAGAAGATAATATTGATGGAGAACCCGAATATATTGTATGTAGTAATTTATATAATAATATTTATTTATCAAATATATAATAATTTTTTGGTTAAATTAGAATTATGAAATCGATGATAAGGAACAAATAAGTATAGAAGAAATAAAACATGTTACACCAGCTAAAAATAAAAGTATTAATAGAAAACTCACAAATTCAAATGGAGGAATGGTTACAAGTTCTGGAAAAAAATCATCAATTGATAATATAACAACAAAAACAACATCTGATGGGACAACAACAATAATTCGTGTTAAAAGAAAACTTGAGGTTAAGAAGCCAATGCAAATATGTGAAATATGTGGTAATACATATAAATATAAACATGCATTAGAAAGTCATATGCGTAGACATCGTGGTGAAAAACCATTTCCATGCCAGTAAGAAATGATTAGATATATTTATAATAAATAGTATTAATTTCGATTCCTATTTGAAGTGTTTGTGGGAAAGCATTTGTTATTGCATTTGAACTGAGACGTCACATGAGAACACACACTGGACATAAACCATATGCTTGTCACTATTGTGATAGAAAATTCTCTGATTTCGGTAGTCGAATTAAACACGAAAGGTAACAATATACAAATATATTTGCGTATTTAATTGATAATTATTTCATGTTTTTGTTTTAATTTTAGGTCGCATACCGGTGAGAGACCATACGTTTGTGTTACGTGTGGTAAAACTTTTGCATACTCACATGTACTTTCAAGTCATGTATTGACACACACCGGTGAAAAGAAACATCAGTAAGTGTATTCTAGTTCAATTATTGTGTTATGTTATTTAAACAAAAAAAATGTTCTTCTAGTTGTCAACAATGCGGCAAACGATTTACTAAAGCTCATCACTTAAAAGCACATTTAAATACACATTTTGGAAAAGGTGCTACAATTTCAACAACTATACCAGCAACACAGATACAACAAAATATAGATGAAAACGATGAGAAATTGTTAAATTTTGAAATATCAACATCGGATAATGAAAGTAAAATTATAATTGATGATAATGTTCATATTGATTAAAGCATAGAGTAAAAATAAATACATAGATATAATTTAAGAAAATTTATTTATTTCACATTCCAATTCCAGTTCATTTGTTCATTTGTTCATTTGAGATTCTTCAACACAATTTTCTTATGCAATAATTTATTTTTTAATGATTTTAGATTTTCCTTGGCACTTTTTAAGTTTGGATCAATAGTCAGAGCATTCTGATAATGTTCTATCGCTAATTTTGTTTTATCCCATCGATGATATAAAACACCTAAAATTAAGAAAACATTAATTAAAAACGAAATTTTATTTTTAACTATCTAATAAATTTTATTACCCAAATTTGCATGATAGAGAGCATGATTTGGACGTATTTCTATAATTTGTTTAAATAATTTCTCTGATTCAACAAAGTCACCTAATTTACCAAATGCATTAGCACGAGTAAATAATATCGCTGGATCATTTGGAATATGCATTAATGCTGTTTCGGATGTTTTAATAACGTCATTTGTTAATCCTGTAAATTATCATTTGTTAAAAGTTTATTTTATCTAATCTTCAAATCTTATTTACCTTTATTATCTAATAATGCCAAAATGTTTGCCCAAGCCTTTTGATGTTTCGGATTTAATGAGATTGTTTCACGCCAACATTTCAAGGCCATTGTTGAATTATTCATGTCGATAAACTAATTAAAATGAGTAGAACAATTACAATAAAATCGAAATAAAATATTAATTTAGTTAAATAAATAAATAATTTACTAAATTTCCCATATTGTAATAGCATGTTGCATAATTTTTTCGATATTTTAATGCTTTCTGATAGCAGCTCAGAGATTCTTCATAGTTACCAAGCAACGACTCAATAATTGCTAAATTCATCCATGCAGCGGGAAATTCTTCCCTATAATTATAATATTATTATTGTATATTACTTAATTAACAAATTAATTAAATAATAACTGACAATATTTCAATTGAACGTTTTAAGTATTTCGATGCTGTACTATAATCACCAATTTCACGATATAGATTTCCTAAATTCATTGTCGCTGATTCATAGTCTGGGTATAATCTAAAACCAAAATGATTAATAAAAATAAAATTGTTATATAATAATGTTACTAAACCGTATAGCTTTATGATAGAACTCGAAAGCTATGTCTCTATCATTATTATCAGCTGCCAATCTAGCAATATTATAATAAATTTTTGCATTATTCGGGCAAACACGCAATGCTGATGTAAATAATAATTTTTCATTTGTCCATTCATATGACCGGCTACGTGTCCGTAGTACCCATAATATAATTAATAATAATAAATTAAATAGGATAACCTATAGAAATAAATGAAATTCAAAATAAAAAACAAATTACGTTATTTTGTTTGTATTAATTGCGCTTATTAATTAAATTAAATAAGACAAAAAAATCCATAATGTGTCAAATATAAAATAAAGAGGATTGATCTTTATTTTAAATAAAGTAATTTTTTTTTCTTAAGTTGACTACATATAATGCTAACATCAATAGCCCGGATAGCTCAGTCGGTAGAGCATTGGACTTTTAATCCAAGGGTCCAGGGTTCAAGTCCCTGTTCGGGCGGCATTTTTTTTATTTTACTTTTTTTTTTTTTTTTTAATATTTATTACTTACATTTTTTATGGGCGGATAATTTATCAACAATCTTTTTACTCCCACAGCAATTAAAAAACAAAATCCTATAGATGGTAAATAAAGTATTCGTTCAGCTATTACGAAACCGACTTTAATAATACCACTGGCTGGAAGAAATGTGATAACGATTATTGCGAATCCTAAATAAATAATCCTAAAAATAAAAATTAATTAATACAAATCATGCGAGGTAATTAATCACAAATATATTTACCTGTTTCTTGTAAAAACTAATCCAAAACTCATCAAATAGAAGCTTATTATCGATACTAATCTTGTATCGTTTGCAGCTTCAATTAATTTTATTGAATTTAAAGCCCAATCAAAACTTAACCAGTCAGGGCATAGGAATAACCAAAAGTTTAAAGCGTACAAATAATTTTGTGATAAAATCTACAAATAATTAGAAAATATTTAATGATTTTGATCATTGGACGCTTATAGGATGGCATCTTTACTCTTATGACAATATTCTCATTCGATGCAACAGGATTATCCATTGGTTTAAAGATTGGACTTTTATAATTCATAATACTCAAACGCCAAATAATTAAAACTATTGTAAAAATAATTAAAAAACCTATTCTCCATAAGCATTCCATTTTAATAATAATTCGTTTTTTCTTTAATTTTAAATTTTTTACTAAATTTGTGGTTGTAACCAAGTCATAGACTATACATAAAGGCTAGAATGAAATAAAAAAAATATTATTATTCCATGTATAAAGTATCATTTATATTAAGAATAATCACATACTAATATTGTTATTCCATTTTCTTTAGAAAATAGTCCTAAAATTGTGCATGCGATAAAAATTATGTAAAAGAAAAATATTTTTTGGTTGGATTTACGACTGTCTGTAATGAGAAAAAATTTAATTTTTTTTGAAATTCTTATCGGAATCAGTGGGAAAAGACAAACCTATAATATTGTCTGCGTAAATAATGAAAGCAAGAAGAAAAAAAATTGTACTCAATAATTCGGCATGTCCTACAATACCAGAAACAGCTTCTGTATGTACAGGATGTACAGCAAATAATGCTGTGGCTATTAATGATGTAATATCAGTATCATCATTGAGTAACAAACGATACACGAATAACAATAAACAACTGATTACAATATGAAGTATTAAATTTATTGTCTTCATGTAGTAAGATGATAATCCAAATAATTCGTGTTGTAGCCGAAATGATATTGTTGTAAGTGGTCTATACGATTTATGGCTTAAAGTATCATTTAAATTAAATCCCCAAAAATCATGTTTCAATATATTAACAATCGGTGAGCTTAAATTGGTCACATCAGCATTTCTAACAATTGCCACGGAATCATCAAATACAAAATCGCCATTTAAAAAACTTCCATAGCACATATAACAAAGTACTATTATTGTAACTATCTGGAAATAAAGTAAAAGTATAAGAAAAAATCAGTTATAAATAATTAAAACTGGATTTAAGTTAATTAAATATACCCTGGCCTGATTATTAATCTTTAAATTTAGCATTTTTTACCCTTAACTAGTAACTACATTAATAAAATTAAACTTTTTAGTTTCATTTATGATTTATTCGTTTTTGTATATTTTTTTTAATTATTTTTACCAATTGTTTATTAGTTATTTCTATTTGTTTACATTTTTTTTTATTCTGTTGTTTAATATCTACAGTATATTATTTTAGGTTAAAATTATACAATTTTTTTTATCAAATGTCAATTATTTTACAAGAAAATTTTTTCTAATAAAAACAAAAAAAAACTTGAATAAGCATAGATAAGAACCAAGGAAATTATGAAGGAATATTATTAAATCATAAAATATTAGATTTATTTTAATATAATTCATTTTTTTTTTCTTGTTATAGTTTAATTTTTTGTTAATTAATATAATTATAAATTTTTATTGTCATAATCTCATTTTTTTTCTTATTAATAATAAAATCTCCACCTATGGTAAATTCTTTTTTTCTTTTTTTTTTTTTTAATAGGATTGAATATTGGATTATTAATAAAAAAAAAATTGCCTTTGCGTATGAAAAATATACAAAACAAGTGAATGGTCGATCATCATTTAATTTATTTTATTTTATTTCTTTCAAAGAACAAGAAGATCAAGTGCTTGTTGAGTGATGAGAATTTGCTGGAAAAGGCTGTTTTTGAAATAAATTTAATAAAAATAACTATTAGTATATAATAAACTAATAAAAATGTCATAATTGAGTGTCATTTAATATAAATAAAAATTGTTTTATTAATTTATTTATAAAAAATATATTGTTTTTTGTGAAAAACATAAAATATAAAAACGTGAAAAAGTGGAATAAAGTTATTTTATTTTAATATTTTTTTTTTTTTGTTTGTAAATTCCCTATACAAATTGGTTTTGGTTATTAAAAAAGTATCTGTCATTTTTTCTTTATTTGGGGCGCGGTCTTAAATTAAAGTATAATGATTTACCCAAAATAAGTGCTATTTATGAAAAGAATTCGCATAAATTCTAAATAAAGAAAAATATTATTTGTAAAAAGGAAAAAAAAACATAAATAAAATTGAAAAAAAAAAAGAAAACAGAAAACAGAAATACCATTTTTGTACATAGGAGATAATAAACACAAACATATGGTTTTAAAAAAATAATATAATGTTATCTGTAGCAATGTCAAAAAGAAAAAAAGTTTTTATTTTTATTTAAATTTAATATATATTTTACACAAAAATATATTTAATATTATTTTTCATAAAAGAAATAACAAAACCATAACATATAGTAAAATATAATAAATATGTCACGTTTGGCAGATTATTTTGTAGTGGTTGGTTATGATCATGAAAAAGAAAGTAAGTTTATTATTCAAATAGACAATTTTTTAAATAGATTAAAATAAGATTGACGATTTATTATTATAAATTTGTTTATCGTTTGTTGATATCTTGTTGGCATAACTTGACATAATAAATGTTTGACATAACCTGAAAATGTATATATTTTTTTTCTTCAATTTATCAATTAATAGGAACTGGAACACGAAGTGGCAAAATTGTGCAAAGATTTCCGGAAAAGGATTGGTCTGACACACCATTTATTGAAGGAATAGAATGGGTAATATTTTGTGTATACATTTTTAATAGTTAATAAATTAATTTTTGGATTATTTTTTAGTTCTGTCAACCATTAGGATGGTGCTTATCAACCGAACGACAAGAGCCAAGATTTTTTGTATCAGTATTAACCGATATAGATGCAAATCGTCATTATTGTGCATGTTTGTGTTTTAATGAAACGGTCGCGATAACACCGAGTAAACCAATCGATGAAGAAGAAGAAAATATAACACCAGGCAGGCCATTGCCATTAACAACAACAACAACTCAATCAACAATTACTCATCATAGCATAATGTATGCCCCGAAATGTTTAGTTTTAGTATCTAGATTAGATTATATGGAAACATTTAGGGTAAAACAAAAACTATTTTACATATTTGTATTTATATTAACATTTTATTAATTGTTGTCTTTCATTTTTAATAATTGCAGAATTGTTTAGGAACAATTTATACTGTTTATATTGAAAGTTTAGCATATCCTTTAGAAACACTAATTGGTAATATATTAGGATGCATACAAGTGCCACCACCCGGTGGACCGCAAGTACGTTTTTCTATTGGGGCTGGTGATAAGCAAGCATTACAGCCACCTTTGTCTCCATCATTACCAGTTACTGGAGGCTGCGTTAGTTTTCTATTTCAACAATTAGGTAAAGAATGTCGTGTAAAAATGTTTCTATGTCATGTAAATTAGTTTTATTTTTAATGAGTTGTATTTGCTTCTTTTTTTTTAATTATAGGAATTAAAAATGTTTTATTATTATTTTGTGCCGTAATGACAGAACATAAAATATTGTTCCACTCGAAAAGTTATTCTCGATTAACAGATAGCTGTCGTGCTCTAACAGCTCTTATGTATCCATTCCGGTAATGTGAAAAAAAAAAAAATTAAAATATAATTGCATTTTCAATTCTCTAATTTAATTTTTTTATTATTTAATTGTATTCAACAGTTATAGTCATGTTTACATTCCTGTATTGCCAGCAGCATTAATTGAAGTTTTATCAACTCCAACTCCTTTTATAATGGGTGTTCATAGTTCCTTACAATCTGAAATCACTGATTTGGTATTATGTCTAATTAATAAAAAAAAGATTAACATTAATCATGGCGTTCTTTTAGCTTGATATTATTATAGCCGATATTGATGGTGGTGCTATACATATACCAGAGTCATTAGTTCCGCCTGTAGCAAAACTTCCACAACCTTTATGGGATTCAACTCAACAAGCATTAACACTTGTCTTACAACCAGAATTAGCATTAGCAGATATTGCATTTACAAATGGTTTAAATGGTAGCAAAGATATTAAGTCGCAAACGATGGTTGACAAAGAAATTAGAGCAGTTTTTATGAGATTATTTGCACAAATTTTACAAGGGTATTTAATTACTATATATAAAGTTGTAATAATAATTATTATTTTTAATATTTGATTTAATTTACTTGTAGATATCGGTCATGCTTGACAATTATTCGTATACATCCGAAACCAGTAATTACATTTCATAAAGCTGGTTTTCTAGGTGCACGAGACTTAGTTGATTGTGACTTCTTGTCACGTGTATTGGATAGTATGTTTTTTACTGGGTTTGTTACAGAACGAGGTCCTCCATGGCGTCCTTGCGACGCTTGGGATGAATTATATAGTGCTATGACTGATTTAATAAGAACAGAAGGGCAAGATTGTCAATTGGTACGGATTTTAATTTTACTTATTTTATTAATTTTACAAAATATTGAAATGTATTTTTTTTTATAGATTTTATCTCATATTCAAGACTTGGCACAAATATTATATACTAATGAAAATCCTAATCCACAAATGTATCCGCAAAAAGTATTACGTCCACCCGATGGAGCATTTGCTCGTATTCATCAACCACCAATGCCACATATTAATGGACAACAAGTAACATCGATAATAAATGAGGGCTTAGCAAAAAATGATTTACAATCACGATTCCAAACTATGCGATCACCTCCACGAATTGTACCTATGGGACCTCATTTACAATCAATTTCTGATGGCCGCCCAGTTGTCAATAATACAGCTAGACGCTTAGAAGTATTAAAAACCTGTGTCAATTGCATATTTGAAAATAAAATAGCAGATGCTCGAAAAAGTTTTCCAGCCGTCCTAAGAACTCTAAAGCAACGTGATGCTAGATTAACACTATGTCGTGAATTAGCCAGAACAGTTCAAGGAAATAAAGCAATGCTGGAACATCAACAATTTGATTTAGTCGTTAAGTATGTATAAATTGGATGCATTGGTTAATCAAAAACTATTATATATATATTTTTTTCTTATTAGATTAATGAATCGCGCTTTACAAGATGACTCGGCAATGGATGAGCATGGCGTGACAGCATCTTTGCTACCATTATCAACAGCATTTTGTCGTAAACTATGTACAGGAGTTATTCAATTTGCTTATACTTGCATACAGGTATTTTATTCACACAAATAATTTATAAAAGTATTTAGTTTTAGTAATTATATATGAAATTTTCTTAAGGATCATCCGGTATGGAAAAATCAACAATTTTGGGAGGCTGCGTTTTATCAAGATGTACAAACACAAATAAAAGCTCTGTATTTATCTCGAACACCTATGGAAAGTAATTACGCTGCATGGATGAATGATACCGGCAAAATGAGTCCATCTAATTCAAGGTTATTATAAATTTTAAATAGTGACAACGTATACATAAAGAAATTGATTTTTATTTCATTTATAGAGATTTTTTAGAATATAGATCATCAATTTTGTCGAGAGTTCAAGAACCATCAGCTCTTGAAATAGCCGCTGAACAAATGAGATTATGGCCATCAATGGAGACATCAAAGCAACAGGTTGTTAATAGCTATACAAAAATAAAAATTAATTCAATAAATTAATAAAGGGTTTAAAATTAAAGGAATATGTTATATCCGAAGAATCAACACTATATAGCCAGGCAATACATTATGCAAATCGTATGGTGTACCTATTAATACCGCCAGATGTTAACGTTGGGGGTAGAGTTCAGAAGACAGATCATCATTTAGAAGATGATACAAGTGTTTCAAATAGGTAAGTTATAATTGTAATAACGTACGAAAAATCTTTTAATTTAATGTTGAAATACAATTGCAGTGTTGTTGAATCACGCAGTCATAGTGAACATTCAGATGAGGGCTTTGAAGAAAGTGATCCGGGTGAAACGGGTAATCTCGTTGCAAAAATGGTGTGTCGATTTATTGATCGAGTTTGTACAGAAGGTGGTGTTACAGCAGAACATGTGCGAAATTTGCATGCAATGGTACCAGGCGTAGTACATATGCATATCGAAACATTAGACGCAGTTCATCGTGAGTCGAAGCGTATTCCACCGATACAAAAACCAAAAATACAATTACCTAGTCTGTTATCTGGTGAAGAGATTCTTGGTGACCCAATTCGTGCATATTTGATGTTTGACGGTCGTGAGGATTGTGCCACGGCACTTTTACCGTCAGAAGGAGCATTATTTTTGACAAATTACCGTGTAGTTTTTAAAGGATCTCCTTGTGATCCATTAGCGTGTGAACAAAGTATTGTCCGTGCATTCCCAATATCATCATTAACAAAGGAAAAAAGAATATCTGTATTATATTTACCACATTTAGATCAAATGTTGCAGGAAGGTTTACAATTAAGATCGTGTACCTTTCAATTGATTAAAGTTGCATTTGATGAAGAAGTAACACCAGAAAGTATTGAAGCATTCCGTAAGCTTTTAAATAAAATAAGGCATCCAGCCGATGAATTTGGTCACTTTGCATTTGCTGGTCATGGTATTGTAATGCAAACACCATTGCATAAAGTCAAAGAGAAAAATGCGACTTTAAAAGGGTTTGCCAAAAAGACTCTTTTGCGAACTGCTAAGAAGGCTGGTTTCAAACAAAAAGGTGCAACCAAAAGAAAATATGTTTTATCAGGAATTGACTTTGATGATAATACTGTTAATAATGATATTAATAATGATGAAGATGATGGATCCGACGATAATGCAGAAACAATGCCTCGTGTAACAGTAAAGGACGTTGAGAGATTAAAAGAAAGAAGTTATGTCAAAGATTGGCAGCGTTTAGGATTCGGAGATTCTCAATCGGGTTATCGGATAACAACAGTAAATTGCAATTATAGTTTATGTCGTACATATCCAGCAATTATTGTTTCTCCAAGTGGAATCTCAGATGATTTTTTACGTGGACTATCTCGATGTTATAAAAATCAACGAATTCCAATTGCAACTTGGCGTCATCGAAATGGAGCGGTTCTGTTGAGAGGTGCTGTTCCGCATGCTAAAGGTGTTATGGGAATGTTAAAAGGACATCCCGGATCAACTAATGCATCAAATGATAGTACAGGATTTCAAGAGCAAGATCGTTATTTTGTAACAATAATTGAAACAATGCCACATACCATGACATTAAGACATCCCTGGGGTCTTTCCGATTCAAATTTATCAATTAATTCGTTACTACTCGCAGCAGCAGATGATCATCAATTATCTGTACAGCGACCTGACTTAGGATCGACCTTAACCCCTGATATTGGTCGCAAAATAAATTCAAGTAGCGCTTTTCATTCAGCGAAAACTTCATTTGTAAATTTTGCTGGTCGTTCATCAGCAACGAAAAATAATAATAAATGGGGATCATTAAAAGCTGGACCGAATCCATTACGAGAGATGAATGATAGAGATACCCATCAGTACACTTTTCATAGAGTACCATTGTACGTTTTGGGTGAAAAATCTCAATCAAAATCTGCACGGCTTTCAGAAATGTACGCCGAATTTATCCCAGTTGATTATGTCGATGTAAGGCATTCTCGAATGGCATTTAAAAAACTAATGCGTGCATGTCTACCATCTACAATAAATAATGAACCAGATCAAAGTTTTGCTAAAGTCTTAGAACAATCGGAATGGGTACAACAGATACGAGGCTTATTACAATTATCCGGTGCTGTTGTGGATTTAATCGATTTGCAAGGATCTAGTGTGACATTGGCTTTAGAAGATGGTTGGGATATTACTGTTCAAGTGTCAACTTTAGCTCAATTATGCTTAGATCCATATTATCGGACAATTGAAGGATTTCGTGTTCTCATTGAAAAAGAATGGCTTGCATTTGGTCATAGATTTGGACACCGTAGTAATTTAAAACAACATAGTAGCTCCGGATCACCATTTGCTCCAACATTCTTACAATTCCTCGACGCTGTACATCAAATACAATCACAATTTCCATTAGCATTTGAATTCAATGAGTTTTATTTACGATTTTTAGCATATCATAGTGTATCGTGTCGTTTTAGAACTTTTATATTTGATTGTGAATTAGAACGAGTTGATTTGGGCATCGCTGCTATAGAAGATAAACGTGGATCATTAAATTCTCATCACAAACATGTAGTCGAAGCATGTACAGGTTCCGATGATGATAATATATATCCGGGTGGATGTAGAATATCTAATGCAAACTCACAAAAATTAGGAACGTCTGTGTTTGACTATATAGAACGACAACACACAAAATCACCGATATTTTATAATTTTATGTATACACCAGATCCGGATAGACAAGTATTGAGGCCACAAAGTTCTATTTCTGTTTTAGAAGTGTGGCGTTATTATGTAGACGAAGAATTAGGTCAAGGTCCACCATATGATCCGGAATTAGTTGCCAATGATAATTTAGAAGATGAAGCCGAATATACAGGAAAACAACCAAGACGTAAAGTAGTTACCGTTGGTTATGATAGTTTAGATAAAATGGATCCCGATGCATTTTCAAGATTACTGGATGAATTAAAACAAGCAGAAGCAGAACGAGGTTTATTACCACAGAAATGGCGACAAGTGTGGGATAAATTGGAATTGCCACATTCTGATTCATTAACCCGGCATGCGTCATTCAGCAGTGCACTTGTACGGTCCCATGGTAGATTATTACATAAAAGGTAATTTGAAATAAAAATAAATACAATTTTGAATGTCTGACGTCGTTTTATGCTTCCATTGTCTACTCTTTAGATCTACATTAGAAATATTAATGCGTGGTAAATTAGCGGGTCATCATCAGGAAAGTTTTTCGCATCCCCATCGTTTTGAGAAGCATGCGTACACAACACCTACGCATTGTAATCATTGTGATGGTTTATTATGGGGACCAATGTGGACTGGGCTGAGGTATTTTCGCAATTTATTAAATTAAGTTAAATAAATAAATTAAAATTATATTAAACTTATTTTCAGATGTATGGATTGTGGAAATTCATATCATGAAAAATGTGCAGATTCAGTACCAAAGAATTGTACAAAATACAAGGCTGTGGAAGGCGTGCCACAAACCTTAACACGTTCGCAAGGTGATAATGGTAGTGTAGCATCGAGTGCAAATACTGGCCAAACATCAAGTCAACATTTTTATGAACAGTTTAGTAGTAATGTTGCGGAAAATCGTACACATGAAGGGTAAGCGGTTTTTTATTCTTCTTTATTAATTTATTATAAACTTTATTTTTATTTTTAATACTTTTATAGTCATTTATATAAACGAGGTGCATTACTAAAAGGTTGGAAGCAAAGATGGTTTGTGTTAGATTCAATAAAACATCAATTACGCTATTATGATGCTATGGAGGATTCCAATTGCAAAGGATTTATTGGTAAGAAATTTAACTTTAATCTAGTTAATTAACATTTAATATATTTTTTTACCATAGATTTAGCAGAAGTACAGTCCGTTGCTCAGGCACCACCTGCACCTGTTGGCACGAAAAAAGTTGACGAAAAAGCATTTTTTGATGTAAGATTATGAATTATTGTTTCTTTAAATCTTATTAATTTTTTTTTATTTTATTCAATTTTAGCTTAAAACAAGTAGACGAACATATAATTTTTATGCCCTTGATGCAACAATGGCTCAAGAATGGATTGAAAAAATTCAAGCATGCTTACAATAAATATTTTATTTTACAAATAATCAAACCATAATTTGTGTAAAAATTCTTATTATTAATCGAAAAATTAAAAATAATTAATAAAAAAAAAATCTCTACCTATGCTAATAGCTAGCTAAAACACAAGTAAGAAAAATGTTTTTTTTTTTTGAAAGCTATGATATGTGATTATGAAATAAAAAAATGAATTAATTAATTATTATAATAGAAGAACAATAAATAAAATTAATCAAATAAGCCACTGAAAATTAAAAAAAAAAAAAAATAATAAACATAGAACAAAAATATCAAAATAGGAAAATTTATTTTTATTATGATTAAGATTATTTATTAAAATAATATTGATACTGATTGCTAATGTATTAAATAATAATAAATAAATCATATTACTAACAATATTTTGATAAAATGAGTAAAATATAAATTAATTAAAATAATTAAATAAAATTTACAAATAACTACTGAATTTAATTAATCTATCTAATAATAACAAACAAAAAACCAAATTTAGATGTAACGAAAGAAATTATTAACAAATATTAACAACATTATATTATAATAATTAATTGTTTATCGATATATGCTTATTGCTTTTTATTTATTTAATAATTTGATTTTGTTTTTATTATTTATATTAACGAAAAGAATTTTATATTAATGGATTAATAATTAATGACAAAATTAAAAAAAAAAATATATTGGCTATGCATATTCATATCAGTTATTCCTTAATTCTTACTTGATGCGACTTCTAATTGGAATTTTTTCATATACAAATCGTAAAAAATATTCTTTTTTCATTATTCACTATAACCAGGGTTCAAAATCCTTATTTTTAATGAAAGTGTTAGAAACAAAAAAAAAAGAAAAAAATTGATTAATGGACCTAGCTAGCCAAGTGCAATTTTTGTTTCTCAAATAATTTATATAAATTTGCATTTAGCTAATTTAATTGTTTAACATAAATTTCATAAACATACCATGATAGTGTAATTTTACCTACCTGTACATTAAGTAATTAATAAATAATTAATTTTACAGTTTTATAATGAAAGTAAAATTTTATCTAATTGTTTTCTTCTTTAATGTTTTCATTAAAATTTTTATTTACATAATTAAACATTTATTGTTTCCCATATATTTCATTAATTTTCTTTTAAAGCCATACAAATATTTATTTTACGCTTTAATAAATTTTCTTTATATTTGAATTCTTTCTTTTCTCTCTCTCTCTCTTTCGTTTGAATTACAATTACATAACTTTCATTTTTGTGGTTTCTTTTAAATAAAAATAATAAACAATATTTTAATTATACAAAAAAAAAAATTTCATTGATCTTTTGATAATAAATAAAAAAGCAAATAAACAATTTGTAGAAGAATTAAATGTTAATTTGTCTGTCAATAATGTCTTAACTGATGAATGTTAATAACCAATCCTTCATAAAACACCTTTCATCGCTGTGTATTATAATAATAATAATAATTATTAATACAGTTATTAATATGGTTTAATCTCATTGTTACTTTATAATTATATATATATATTTTTTTTTATGTTTAAAAATTTTTATTATTGATAAGAAATTAAATAAAAAAAAAAAAAAAACGAAAGAAAAAGTATTTATTTTATTAAAACAAGGAAAAACAAATAATAATTATTGTTATTAAAAAAAAATTATTTTTTTTTTTTTTTATTTTTGTTCTCTATATATACATAGATATAATTATTGTTAAGAATTTTTTATTTATATATAATTTGTTCATAAATTATTTTTTATTTTATAACATGAATAAAATTAAGAAATAATTGTATGAGTGAGACATATGAGAAATTTAAATGAATTTAATTTTTTATTATTATTTTTTTTTTTTTATTGATTTAATTATAAACCAAGGGCAACCAATAATTTAGTTTATAATTGAAAAACAAAAAATTACATTGCCAAAATATTGTTCTAGAGTTCTGAACTGTATAGATTCATTTTTGCATTAGGTTATTGCAATGATTTTAAAAAAATCATAAGTAAGCTTTGAACAATGATTTTATAATTTTACTTTTCTTATTCATTAATTTTTAGATTGCAAATTTATTTCGCACAGATACAAATGTTTAAAAGTGGAAAAAATTTAATAAAAATTATAAAACAATTTCACCAAACCACACACACACACACACGCACACACATTAACCAATTAAATTTAACGTTGATTGAAATTAATGGCTGAATGTGTGGCTTCTTCCTATACAAATTTAAAGTAAAACTTAAAAAAGAAAAGAAATATATTTTATTTGTTTAATCTATGTAGGCTTTTAATGTTTTTGTCAAAGAGACAAATTTTTGTTTTTTTTTTTTTTTAATAATAATCTTAATATATATACCAGGCACGTGTTATTTGTTCAATTATATTTACACCTAAATGTATTATTTTTTATTTATTATTATTTTAATATTTTTTTTTTGAATACTAAATGAATCTCAATTTAATATAAAATAAAATAAAAATTTAAGTAAATGGGTAACAGAATAATAATAATAAAATAAGTAAGATAAAATATATATATAAATAAATATATATATATATATATATATAAATAAAATCAATCAGGTAATTTATATTTTTAATAAATTTAAATAAAAAATAGAAGAAAAAAATGACCAAAATAAAGTTTTTTTTTTTTTTTTTCTTTTTATGAATAAATTATATTTTGTTTTTTAATTTTATTTATTTATTTTGGTTTTATCAATCTCAATGTTAATTTATAAATATCGAAAGAATAAAAAAAACAATTCTGTGTCTTAAGAGTTAGGTTTCTTACAAAACAATAATCAACATTGCATTACAACCGAAATGTAGTCATTGAACCGTTAAATGTTTATTCATCGTTACACTTAAAATTAATAAATTCGAATTCTTATAATAAACAAAAAGAAAGAAATTTTTTGTTATCCCATCAACAAATCTCCTATTACATATTTACCTTGTAATTGTAGTTTGTACTGTCTAACTGTAGGCTGATAAACTGATTACCGGTTAATAAAATAATATAATTTATTTTTTTTTTCAATACAATCTACGTTAACATAAAGAATATAAGGATTTAACATAATTAAATAAAATCAATGACACAAAATAGTAATAATGAAAAAAAGGAAAAAAAGTTTTTATTGTAAAGCATAGCATAGCAACGAGAAAACAAATATTCTTTCTCCTCAAGTGTAATCATCGGTTTAATGCATTCTTCCTTGTTCTGATGAATGAGGAAAATATATTTTCAAACATATCGTGACAAAAAACATAATGCCATAGTTTTTATTAATATATATAGTTTAATTTTAAATAAATTTCTGTATTATTATTATTATATATAACTTAAACTAATAAAATAATTGAATGTCTATATCAATGTGTACATAAATTATAAAAAAAAAAAAAAAAAAAAACAAAATTTTATAAAAGAAAAAGAATAAAAAAAATTGCTTTTAATAAGTAAAATAAAAATATTTCAAAATATGAAAAACAATGAATTTTCTTTCTTTAATACAAATTTCAGTCAAATTATTTAGATCACCTGGGTGAAAACGTTTTAATGCCAAAAACATTTTTTTTGCGCTGATTCATTTTAGATTAATTTCAATTAAAAAAAAAAAAAAACATGATGTACTTATGTTCAATTAACAAGCTATGGTTCAAAACTTTGATAAATTTAAAACAGCTGTTTATAATCACGTGTCTGCTATATATTATTCTGAAATAAATTTTTATATGCATGTATATTAAATATTGTTTCTGCGCATTTATATACAATAATATTTCTTATATAAAACAATGACCTTTGCAAGGTAACGTCATTTCATGTGACGTCACATGAAAAATTTCCAAACACATTTTTTTTTATATTAGGTCTACCATGTTAATCAAATCTAATGTAACACATTCAAAGAAAAAGATCTATCGCGTTTAATGTGTATTAGTGTGTCTCTTACTATTTTTGACGTTTATCGTTTTTTATTTTTTCATATGTTGCATTTTAAAACAAGTTGATTGAAAATTTTGTTTTTGATTACATGATAAGTTTTCATATATTTTGTCCGTGATTATAATATTAGTTAAGTGCATAAATAAAAACACATTATTATTTTAATAATTAGTTTAAAATTTAGAAAAAAAGTATTTCTTATTGCGATTGCGCAAATAGAGTAAAAAAATAATTTAAAAATTGTTAAAAAAAGTAAAAAAAAAAAAAAAAAAGAAGAAGAAAATCTGTCACGCAAGCATATAAATATAATATTATAAAGGAAATTTATAAATTTCTGTACCCCGCCAGCTCCTACATTAGCGAAACAAAAAAAAAAGAAAAAAACCAACATAACAAGGGCATTTCAGAGTCGTCATCATATTTTCCATTTGCTTATAGAAAATTTCATCATTTTATACATATTTTTTTTTTTTTTTTTTTTATAAAAAAATAAGGAAAATTTTCAGTATGAATCGAATCATTTCACGTACTGGACAAGCAGCCGTTGGTAATAAAATGGCTTTTCGTAAAGTGTCGCACGTTATTTTTGACATGGATGGACTACTACTTGGTAATTGTCATTTGTTTTTATTATTAATAAATAAAATTATTTTTTGTTTTTTTTTCGTTTTTTTGTTTTTAAATAAATTTTTAAATGTTATTTTCCATATATAAAAATAGACTTAACCTTAATTATTATATTAAAACATTTATTTTTTTTTTTTTTTAAATAAGAAACAAGTAAATAAAAAAAAAAATAAGGTTGATATATTTATGTATTTTAATTAATTAATTAAATAATCCAGTTATAATGATTTAAATAAAAGTTTTGATAAAATAAAAAAAATGAAAAAAAAAAAAAAAAAAAAAAAAAACCAAATTTTATATTAGACACAGAAACATTATATACAAAAGCGACACAAAATATTCTTGATCCATATGGAGAAATTTATACATGGGATTTTAAATTGACATTAATGGGCCAACAACGTGAATGTGTATCGAAAAAAATTGTGGAAAAATATAATTTACCGATAACATGGCAAGAATATAGTGATTTAATGTTTGAACAAATTGAATTATTAATGCCAAATTGTCATTTATTACCAGGTAATTTTTATTTTATAATTTCATAAATTTAACTAATGTGTGCGGTTTTTTCTCTTTTTTTTTTCTTTTTCTCTTTTTTTTCGTATCTCTTTCTCTCCCACTTTTCTCTGCCAAATCTCTTAATGTGTTACAGATACAGAGGGTGTTTATGAAAGTATTGTTAGAGATATTGCAAAATCATTTAATAAACCATATCCGTGGGATGTGCGTATGAAAATAATGGGAACAACAGAACAATTAACTGCTAAAATAGCAATTCAAGAATTAAAGTTACCGTGCAATGTTGAAGATTTTCGTAAACAATATTGTGAACTCGGTAGACAACGTCTTGGAAATGCACCTCTTTTAGGAGGTATTTTACAAATTAAAAAAAAAAAAAGAAATTTTTTTAACTCGCGTTTAAAATATATATTTTTTCATTTGTTTTGTAAATTTTTTTTTATTTATTTATTTCGTTTAATTTAATTTTGTAGTTTTTTTTTTTATGTTAATTTATTTTCTTATTAGATTAGTTTAAACTTTTTTTATTTATTAATTTATTATCTGTTGATTCCTATCATACGGAAACGATTTTTTTTTGTTTTGTTTATTATTTAGTTGTTGTATTTATTTAAATAATTATTTATTTATATTTATAAGCATTTTAAAAGTAATTTTCTTTTTCTTTTAATCAAAATTAAAAAAATAAAATTATTAAAAAAAAAAAAGGTGCTGAACGTCTTTTACGCCATTTACATACAAATGGTATACCAATTGCATTGGCAACAAGTTCCGGAGATGAGTCTGTTGCTATTAAGACGGCAAATTATAAAGAATTATTTTCGTTGTTTCATCATAAAGTAATGGGATCATCGGATCCTGATGTTAAAGAGGGAAAACCAGCACCAGATATATTTTTAGTTGCTGCGTCACGTTTTGAAGAGAAACCAAATGCAGAAAGTGTAATATTTAATTTTATTTTCTGTTGTTTTTTTAGTCTAATTAATTTTCTGTTTTAGTGTCTTGTATTTGAGGATGCGCCGAATGGTGTAAAAGCAGCATGTGCAGCTGGTATGCAAGTGGTGATGGTACCCGACGAACATGTTACAACGGAACAACAAAATGGTGCTACTGTTGTTTTAAAAACATTGGAAGACCTAAAACCAGAATTATTTGGTTTACCACCATTTCAATCTTAGAAACTTGTTTTCATTAATTAATCAAACAAAAAAAAAAAAAAAATAACGCACACTTGATTGATGTATTTTAGATGGAAAAAAAACCAAAATATATGTTAAATTAATTTTAAATTTATTTACAAGTAAATTATGGTTTTATCAGAAAACTATTTTAGTATGAAAGAAAGTGAAACATTATATAAATGCATAACACATATGTATAATATATATTTTTATATAGAGTAAAATATTTAAAAAGGGAAAAATGTATTTGTTTAAGAGATGGATTGAATTGACGAATTTACCTTATTTGATTTTATTTAATTTAATTAACAATAATAATTAGAAACAATGAATTGGTGTTATTGATTGTTCAATACTTAAAAAAAAAAGGATAAATAAAATATAATTGTTGTGTACACTACCTTATTTTATTTCTTTAATTTATTTTTACAATTATTTTTGCTTTACATTTGTATCCAATAACAATTTTTTATATAGAGTACAATATTTATTTAACAATATTTTTAAGGTGGCTTAAAATTTCATCACGACCGCAATTTGTCAGGGATACAGATGTTTCGATACCTTTTTCTAATAAGATTTTTCATTATATACTAGAGACTAATACAAAAAAACGTAAATTAAAACATTATTATACCTTTGCGAACCCATAAACGCGGTTGTATTCCTGATGCTTCTCTTATCAAAATTGGTAGTTCAGGATTAGAATTCTTTATTTGCATATAATCTTGATTAATAAAATCTCTAAAACAAAAATGATAAATTAATTTATGGTTATGTTTATGGTTGTGTAATAATTAAAGAAAAAAAAATGTATCACCTTACACCACTTGATGACTTTTCGAAAGGGCAAAGATGTAGTCTCATTTCTCTAATTTGTGGTGCAAATTTCATTGCACGTACTATGGTTACCCTCATAATTAAAAATTAAAGAATTTTTAACTTTTATTTTTCAAAAATTTATAAGAAAAAAATCTGTAGCTGTCACTTGTCAAAAATATTATTTTTTGTTTCAGTTGGTAGCCATTGTTTTGAATAAAATAACACTGAACTGAATTAAGAATAACCAATTAATCGATGTTTTTAATATCCATATTTATATATATATAACGGTTTTGTCTTATTGTAAAAGCAATATATCCATAATTGTTATATCTATAAATAAATGAATTTATCGAATGTTATAAATTTCGCTTTTTAATAAAGTGTTTTGTTCTTCGCTTTTGTTGTTTTTGTTTTAAATTAAAGTCACGTTTTTTTAATATGAACCAAGATTCAGAATCAGATTACAGTAGTGACGATAATAGTACTGTTGACATAATTAATTGGTAAATATTAAATATTATCGTTATTAATTTTATAAAGAACTTTGTTCATAGTGCAAGAGTTTGTTCGTAAAACACGTTTTTTTTTGTCTGTGCCGGCTGAAATTTAAAAGTTTTGTTTAAAAAGATATTCAAAATTTTTTAGCTTAAAAGATACTGCTAAAGTATATGGTTTTGATTATACGGAATATTATGAACATTTTTTAAGCGTCCAAGATCTATCACGTTATATATATTTTCAAGAAGTAGATAACAAAGCACATATGGAAATGTATAAAGATCAAGCAAAAAGAGATGAAAAAAATATTCGAAAATGGCAAAAAGCATTTCTACAGCAACAAAAGAATTACGCAGACTTTGATCCTATTAATTTACTGAATTTTAATAATATGTATGGGTTAGGTATGCCAGATTTAATGAATAATTATCATTTTGGACCTATGAACCAAGCATGGTATTCTATGCCACGCACTTCCCAATATAATCATCAATATGGTTTTCCATCTAACTCTGATCTGATGAATACAGATTTTTATGAACAACAATTTCAACAACAACAACAACAACTTCTACAACAGCAAATGTATTTTGATCAACATCAAATGAACTACATGTATATAGATTCACTTTATCATCACCAATTATCTTTAAAGCAGCCAGTACCGCCACATTTAATAGAGCATACTCGTATTGCCAGCCAGGAACAACCGCTTTCAAATCATCAAATACAAGTTCAACGACAACAAGCCACTCAAGATCTAGAAAATGAAAAATTGTATTCTCAACATCAGAAAGTTAATTCAGAATTACAATTGGTATCACAACAGCAACATCAAATACCGCAACAGTTGCAACAAGAGCAAGCGATACCGCAACAACAACAGGAGGAATCTGTTCAGCAAATATATTCGCTATCACAACAAAATCAGGAAAAACTACAGGTACAACACCAACAGATACCACAGCACCATGCAATTTCGCAACATCAACAGAGTATACAATCAGAGCAAAAAGTGCTAGAACAATATGCACAACATCAGAATGTACCACAGCAACAGAATACATTACCTCATCAGCAGATACCAGAGCAGTTTGAATCACAACAACTATTGGAGCAAGAACAGCATGCAAAACAACAACTAGAGCCATTATTTCATGAGCAGTTATACCAACAGCAAATTTTACAACAACAGAAACCTCAAGAGAATCTGATAGAGCATCAACAGTCAATATCAAAACAACAGAAAGTACCTCAATATTTCTTACATCAACCCTATCAACAGAACGCATCACATCAACATCCAACACACCAACCACCCCATTTACATACACCACATCAGCATCCATCACATCAACATACATCACATCAACATACATCACATCAGCAAGCATTCCATCAAGATTCACCCCATCAGCATTCGCCCCATCAATACTCGCCACATCAACATCCTCCCCATCAGCAAGCATCCCACCTGCACTCACCCCATCAACATGCACTTGCACAACACCAAATTATGAGACAACCATTTTTATCGCATCAGCAGGAGGTATCAAAAAATCACCAGTTACCACTACAGCAAATGCATACAGAACATCACCTGATGTCACAAAAACAAGAGCTGCCACAAAACAAGTTGGTGTCTCATCGGAAGCAGGGACACCAACGAAAGTTGGTATCGCAGAAAAAACCGGTTCAACAACCGAAGCAAGCATTTCAACCAAAAAATGATTCAGAATCAAAAGTAAATCAGCATATCGCACAACTTAAGACAAATAAAGAAAAAGTGACTCAAATAAAAAATATAAATACGAGTAATGAGCAACAGAATAACTCTCCTGAAACTAGAGAATCCAATCCTTTAAATTGTGTGTTACCAAAGCGAGATGAAGTTGTTTCAGCGGCCACACTTCCAAACTTCGAAAGCCAAAAAGATGTATGTTTAGAAGATGCTAAAGCAGATATAATATCAGAATTTAATTATGATTTAAAATACATTTCAAATCGATCGGCGGTATCTACATTGCAATCAGAGTCCGAGGAAGAGTGTTCGGCTATTAAAAGACAGAAGTGTACAGACCAATATTTATTAAACTTAGACAACGAATATTACGATCGTTATTATAATCATTTCAAGGAATATCAAAAGGATGACATGAGATCAAATATCCAAGAAAACGGATTGGATTGCTTATGATAATTTCATTTATTATGACGTATAACACCGAGTAATATATAGAAAGAAAAGAAAATATTTAGGATATATTTTATTGAAAAATTCTATTTTAATTAGTAATAACAAATTTAATTGTATATATTAAAAATAAAATGTTACATAAACAGTTTTAGAAAATACTTGCATTTTATTTTTTTTATTTTTAATACTTATTCTTATTTAACAATTATCTTAATATGGATTTTTCTAAAGGCTTACAATTAAAATGGTTTTTCCGATTGTCAGAAAAGTAATGGAAATTTTTTTATTAAGGCATACACAATTGATACCAAATTTCACACCCTACTACTTCTAGATCGTCTTGAGAGTCTAATGCTATAATTGAAACACTTTGAGCACCGCTTCGTTTTGTTTAACGCTTACAAAGCTAATATGTAATTGTATTTGCGGCCCTTGATACCTTTGGATTGTGTGATGGCTTTGGAAATGCGGCCGGAAGTGTTTAAAATGTTGATCATCTATGCTTTATACAATTAGACGTGAAAGCTGTATATATTGTAAGAATTTTAAGATCTCTTCATAATGAAAAACTGAAATAAAATAAAATAAAATAAAATATTTACTTACTTAATTTCCAGAACAAGCTAGAAAATGGAAAATTAATTTTGAATGTCATCTATAAAACTAGGAAAAAATGGGCGTTTAGCACTTTAATATAAAATTAATTTTAATTTAGGATTTCATCCTTGTAATGAAAATGCTCCAGAATTGTGATATTTAATATTTTATATAAGATTAATGAAAGTTTATGCTAATTATAAATCAAAAGACTCTGTAATTAGATCTAATTAAAACCAGGAATAAATTGACTGTTCTCGTTCATTGTAAACAAAACTACTCACCTTTATAATTAATAAGGTAAAAATGTAATTAAAAAATCACTCCATATATATATCATTTTCAATATGGTTTTGTATTAATTTTGAAAAAAAAATTATGAGATATTTATTATAAGGTGATCAGTTTCAGTATCATACGCAACTTGATTGGAAAATCATAACAATCAAAACAATATTAAATAATTTAATGCAAAGTATGGCAGGAATTATTGAGCAATTCAGGATTCACAACAAAATATTAAAATAATAATTATTTTGCTTCAGCTTACAATGTTTGATTAAACAGTAAAAACCATGTCATAGGGAATATCTGTAAGTCCAGCTTCTTCTTCTCGTCGAATGATACTTTTATCAGCTATTTGTGTAAGTTTGAAAAGTTTGTGAAATCTAAAAAACAAAGTTGTGTTGTGTTGATAAAAAAACCAAAAAAAAAAAAAAAAAATGTATAACCAAAATTTAATATTTGTATCATAGAAAGAAATTTAAATTCTCAAATGTTATGACCTGACCGTATACTTAGTAACGTGGTTGCTTGATCCGGTCATAAACTATTTCTCGATGTAGATTAGCACGGGAACGTAATACTTGATCAATTTACTTTTCTTGATCAGTTAATAAAACACAATTTAATTATAACAATTCAATACTTTATTTATTGATTTTAGTTGTTTAAAATAATCATACACTTGAGATAAATATAAAATGGCTTTACCAAATAGGAATCACTTTTGACGAACGTGTTCCTGATTTACAATTAACAATTTTGCCAATAAAATAGCCTTCTCTTCTGTATTCTTTTTACTACTCGTTTCTACTGCTTAATATTTATCGCTTACTTTTTATTTCATTAATAAAAAAAAAACAACAATTTTGAGTGTTTGTGAATTCGTCTCTATTTTTATAATCAATGGAATAATGTACTGTTTGATGCAATATAACATCTTTAATGCATAAAAATACTATTTGAAAAGATTTCACAATGTATGTATCTATTTGCAAAAGTAGTTTCACACAATATATATACATAAAAAAAAAAGAAAGTTTGATTAATTAAAGTTGGTAGTACATACATACATAATAATAACTCGAAGTCTCTTCGTCTGGCGAACAAAAAACCTAGAATTTGTAATAAAAAAACACAAAACAAAAAAAAGAAAATCGTCAAAAAGATGATATCGCCTTGTGCTTTAGTTTTGTCAAATATGTTTGCTGCAACAATTCAAGGTAAATCGAGAAATCGAGAAAGAATAAATTTAAAAAAAAATAAAAGGATTTTTTTATTTTAATTTTTTTTTGTTTAGATAATAAATGTATTTTATTTAATTTTAATTATTTATTTTCAATAATTTTTTTTTATTACATAATTTTTATTTATTATAAAACAGCGAAAAGTAGTCCTATTTTTATTATAATTTTAATTTTATTTAAACACTTTTACGCTGCATACATTTTTATTCATTATTAATCATTTTCTTATGTTCTTCTCCCACGTAATCTACTATTATTCTTGTCTTATACAACAATTTATTTATTTATTTATTATTATTTTTTTTTTTCTTTTATAAGGCTCTGCTGCAAATTAATATTATTTTATATTTCGTTTTGTTTATTTCTTTATATATATATTTGTATATAAATTTTGTTATTATTTTATGTAAAAAACAAAAAAAAAAAAAAAAAAAAACAAATTATTTATCATCATATTATCTTAGCTTTTGTTCATCTTGCTTCGTGTACACTTTTTTGGTCGCACTAATTTTCATTCAATTTCTCAAGAGAAAAACAAAAGAAAAAAAAAAAAAAAAAACTAAATAATTATAACAAGCATAATATAGTTTTTAATTTAAATTCTTTTTCTCTCGTATTAGAGTCCATTTAATTAATTAATTGTTTAAACAATAAAATTGTAACAAATATTTAGTCAATAAAATTTTTATTTGAAATTTAATGTTTTTCTTATACAAAACTTTATTTTACTAGTAACGTTTTAAAAATTTAAATAAAAATTAAAAAAAAAAAGAGATATGTGACTTCCATTCACAAATTTACATTTCTACTTACGGGTAATTGAACCGGTTCACAACTACGCTATCAATAGTTTTGTTTTTTTTTTTAATAGACCAAACATAGGTAAATTTTCTATACAAAAATCAGTATATTATGCGTTCAATTCTTCTACTAGTAGAGCAAGAACATTTATTTTTATGAATGGAAGACGTCTATTAGTATTTTTCTAAATACATAAACATAATAATCAATTAATTTTTTTAATGAATGATTTACATTACAAATATAAATAATACAAACATATGTTTTATGAATTTTTAATCAAATTTACCGGTATAAAGAAAAACAAAAAATAAATTGCATACACTATCATCTGTCAAAATGTTTTCTTTACTTATTTAATTTAACTTTTATTACTGTAAGTTTATTCATTAAATTATCAACTATACTTACTTAAATCCTTGTCGTTGATATACATAGTTGTTAATTAATATAAATATATATTTATTATTGTTGATGTTTTAAGTTCGATATAAAAATTAATAGTTTTAATGAGGGGTTTGTGTATTGACTGCAATTTTTTTTTGTAATACAAAACAGGATATCCATTTAGCAAGTATGTAATATTTTATTCCTTAAATCAACTTGGGATTATAAACTTCAAGAAAATATAATATAATTTGATGTTGTATTATCCAAATGTTCATTTTATTTAAAAGACACTTTTATTGCAACAAATCCATTTTATATAACCAGCAGCTACTTATTTATTTTTGCACACTTTTTATTACTTATTTATGTTATTATTATTATTATTTCTTTTTTTATTTAACTTAAAACTCATTTTAATTTCATAAAAACATATTCTTGTTGAAAGATATTTTCGTTTTTTTTTCTTCCATTTTTATTTTCACCACTTTTTAAGACAAAAAATCCTTTCAATTTTCTTTTTCTTTAATAAAAAAACAAAACAAAACAAAACTTGCATAAATAATAAGACGATTATCAGATTAAACTTAATTTTATTAAAAAAAAAAAAAAATAATTAAAAAAATAATCGATTAATTCAATAATTGGAAATTAGGGAAAAAAAAACTTGATTTATAGAAATTAGCACAAAGTAAGAAAACTGTTCCCCTATTTCTGTTACTTTTAATCTTTAGCCTGTGTTCATTTTTTTCATAATTTTAATAATTAATTAATTAATTAATTAGATTAGACACTCTGAATTTATTATTATTAATATTTATTTATTATTATTATTGTGTTATGTCCACGCGTTATTTATTATTAAATATATTTTTAATTTTTAAAAAAATTCCTTTTATTTTTACTTTTTTTTTTTCACTTCAATTAAACAAGTTTTTTTTTAAGTTCTTTTTCTGTTTTTCTTTTTAATTAATTTCGCTCATTCAACTAACATTAATTTTTTTTTATTTTCATTTTGAGATAGTAAGTCCATATCATTATTATTTTGTTTTAAGAAAGATTTTTGTTTTTTTTTTTAATTAATTGATAAATTAATTAATTGTGACGACACTTTTAATGTGAAATTATTTTTTGTAACATTAGTTACGATGTCCCCGTCCACGGGAACCACGACTTCCACCGCCACTATGTAAATCACCACGATCCTATTGCATTACAAAAAACACAAAGAATATATAAATTAATATGAATTAAGTAAATGAGTATCAATATTATAGTAAAACAAAAACATACACGATGATGATGATCACCTCGGTTACCGCCAGGACGGCTTCCTCCACTTCTGCCGTAACCACCAATATTTCCGTCATGATGTAGATCTCGATCGCGGTTGTAAGCGCCGCCTCCACTGCTACCACCTCGATCTTCTCTTCTATTGTCTCGATAATCACGATCACCGCCGCGATCACCACCCGCACGATCGTTTCTATTATTATAATCATTATTGTCACGGTGAAAACCACCATCATGATGTTCTTTAGGTCCTCGATCATACATTCCACTGCGATGATGATCATCTCCACCTCGTCGATTGTCACTTCCGTGATAACCTCCTCCACGACATCCGCGATCACTATGATTATACTGCTGATGTTTATCAAAACCTTTAATAATATAGAAAACAAATTATTAATCGACAAACAGTTATGTTTATATTAATATATGTATCCACCAACCATAACCCTTTCCACCATAATTAGAATGTTTGTCGTAACCTCCTCTTTCCCCTGAGCCGCTGTGATGGTGGTTTTTGTCGTAACCACCGCGTTCACCTCTGTCATTACTATGGTGGGATGATTTATCATTATATGAGCTATGTCCATGCTCTTTATCATACCGTCCACCACCATGTTTATTATTATGTCCACTATGATGGGATGGTATATCTAGGCCAGGCGATTGCGGACCTGGTCCCTTGCGACAATCTTCCTCTAATTGGCGTTTCTCATAATGAATAAAATCATCGAATATTGAAGTTGTATTTTCGTATGCATGTATTATATGTAACACTTGTTGCCCTTGTGCATTTGGCACTTCTTGTGCATCACGTGAATTTGTTACAGATTTATTTTCATTATTTTCTAAACGTATATGACGTAGTTGTGTATTTGGGACGTCTTTAACATAAACCCATTTAACTTTAAATGTACCCTTCCATTTGTCTTGTGACCAAACATTCGAATTTGAATTGTAATCGACACAAGTTATCATTTGCGCCATTCCACAAAAATGCATAGAGCCATTAACAGAAAAAAATAAGTATATAAGACCTCCTTCTTTTTCACGTTCCTTATATGCCTCATCAAGGCGTTTATTTCCATACTCCGTAGAACACCATATTTCATATTTTATACTACGATGAATATCATCTTCGGAATATGACTTTATCACAAAAAATCTAGACGTTAAAATAAATGTAATATTTTATTTTAATTATCAAAAATCAAAATTATATAAATAGTTTTTTTTACCTTGCTAAATTTGCTCTTTCCAGATCCATTTCCGATGGATTATAATTATTTTTGTCACGCAACTGTTCTAAAACTGGATTATTCGGATTAACTACAGCTCCTGGAGAATTACTACCTGGAGCTGGAGATAATTTTACGTTATTTTGTGTAAGTGGTGTTTGAGTAGGTGGAGGACCTTGATAGTTAGTTGGTCCGATCAAAGATTGATCTAAAAAATTATATAAATAACGTTTTTTATAATGCTTAGTATTTTAAAAATTATTTCATACTTGGCTGTCCTTGGTGAATATTAATTCTTTGTTGCTGTTGTGTATGCGGTGTCATCGATTCTTGATGACCATGTTGACTTTGTTGATGTTGCTTAACACTATTATTATTTATATTATTGTTATTTTGATTATTATTGGGACCCGGCCCACCCCATGACGGACGATTATTTCCTTGCGCTGCTGAATTTATTTGCGATCCACGCACTGAATTGGGATGATGATGTTGTTGTTGCTGAGGCTGTTGATGGTGATTTTGATGATGAAGCGGATGTTGCTGTTGTGGATGGTGGTTTTGTTGCATGTTGACCTGTTGATGCTGTTGTTGATTAATCGGTGTTTGCACCACAGGTTGAGGAATTGGTCCAGTATTATTACTTTTATTTGTGTGAGCAACAGGCGTTGGAGCAATAGGCGATGGTGCTATAATTACTGGCGGTGGTGGAGGTGGTACAAGCATACTTGGACCGTTTTTAGGAGAATCCCATGTACCAATATCCATATTGTGTTTTCCAGGCACCATTGGTGGTGGCGGCATTCCTGGACCCTTCTTTTTTACTGTTGAAGTAGTTGTGTTCACCTAATACATTAAAACAATATTTGATTTAAAAAAATAAAATGAAAAGTAATTTATTAAGTAACAGCTGGAACAGAAATTACTTGAGGTTTAGCAGGCTGTGATGCAATTGAAGCCCATGTCATCTTTTTGGGAACATTTTCTTTTGTAGGTTCTGATTTGCCAATATTACTATTATTAGGATTAGAAGAATGACTATTATTAGATAAGTCTTTGTCTTGGGATTGTTGCAGGGAAGAGCCAACATCAAGACCCAATCCTTGCATTCCTTGTTCAACAGTCTAAAAAAAGTTTAATTGTAAAATACATATTTTTATTTATTTTTTAATATTTATTAAATTACCTTAAGACCATCATGAACTGGTGGGTAAACCGATTGATCTCTATAATAATCATCATAATGCAATCCTTTTGTTGCTTGTGTTGAGGTTGGATTAACTTGTTGTGAACCCCATGTATTATAATCACCGTTTGCCGGGAAATAATTGTAAGACGATGGTTGAGCAAAAGAGGGCCCGAACATACCTATAGAAAAATTGCATTAAATAAAAAAAAAAAAAAAAAAATTACCTTATAAAATTACCATCAACACCATAATTGTCATGGGCAGTATAACCAATTACTGCTAAGTTTTCATTGTTACTTGACCAAGTTCCATCTCCTACTCCAAATGGTGGATATTGAAATTGACCTCCTGTTAATTAGAATAATAATAATAATAAAGTACAAACATTAACAATTAAATTTTTACGAATTTTCTAATAATTGAAAATTACCAGCACTGAAAGGATCCGCGGTTGTTGATATCGGTACATATGGTGCATGTCGTCCTGGTTGATGTCTCCATGATTCAAAATCATCACCACTTTCTATGTGATCTTTCGGGACATTGGAGACTGTTAAATTGTTTTTATTAAAATCAAATTTATCTTCTTTATTTAATATAACAAATAATTTAAATAAATAGCATTTATATAAATATGTATTATAAATTGATAAAAATATATCATCGCTTATGTCAGCAAAATTCTTAAAAATTTATAATGAAAAAAAAAACATTTTTTTTCAGTATATAAAACAAATAAAGTTTCATATTTTAGTAAGATAATCATTAATAATAATGTAAATAAATAACTTCAGTAATAAACTTATTCGAAAATATTGATCAAATTGATTGTAGAATAATCCGTTTGCCTTATTTAATTCATTCATTAATACATATGCGGTTCGTTTAGAATCATACATATATGCATAAATAATAATTTTTTTTTTAATATTACATATTGTTTTCCTATAATTGTTTTATGTAAGCATTTATTATTGTAATTTTCTCACCTTGATTTCCTTGTCCTTTCATTCGCTATAATGAACAAATAGTAAAAAAAAAAATTATTAATTAATAATGCACCTACACAAAGTTATTTTAATATAAATTTATATATGTTTTAAAAGTAAATTAATTAATAATTTATTTATTTCGTTGTAAATGTCTTACATCAAAATATTTATATTATTTCTTAATTTATATAATTTTTTTTAATATGTAAAAGTAAAAAAAAAAAAAAAAAGGAATGCGACATTTCTCTACCTGATCTGACACGCCTGCTGACATTGGCCACAAATTATAATGTCTTTGTTTCTTTTTATAACTTCACACACAAGCTACTGATAAACACTTTCAATTAATTAATTAACACTTTAGGACACTTTATTAAATTATTCTAAAGTCTTTAATTATATATTTTACATCAAGTTTAATATATTTTTCTTCACAAATTTATTATGTCCGTTTTTGCGGCAGACGTATCACAATGGCGGACATTAGCCTTTTTTTCCACGAAATCAGTAGTGCCAGATTATGCAAAAAAAATAAATAAAATAAAATGAAAAGGAAAAACAAAACAAAAATATAAGTTTATAGTTAAGAAACGAACCACATCAAAGACACAATTCCAAGACAATTGTTTTTAATTTTGGTTTACTTTTATTTTTGATAGGCAATTTTTATTTATAAGTTTCAAAAGCTAAAATCAATAATTATAATAGATGATTTCCAAGCAAATAAAAAAAAATATATTCATTTAGTGACTTTTATTTTTCTTTAGTTGTCAGTAATGTAAATGCTATATATTTAGTAACTTTTTCATCTAGCTATTGGTGTGAATATTAAAAACTGCCTCTTTCGTTTCCTGTCTGCTAGCAGAGTAAGTTTGTCATTTTTGTTAGTTACGAATAAATTAATTATTAAATATTGTTAAATATATAATAGAATTAAATATATTTATTCATTTTTAGTTAAAAACAATAAGTTAAATAAACTTAAAATGGTTGCACAAAAGAAACAGGTAAATATTAATATTTTGAAGTATATAATTTAGCACGTGTACTTAAGAATTGATATTATTTGATTATTATCGTTTTTATTCATTATCCATATTAAATGATAATATTTATTTAGATTATGCCTAATAAAAATGTTAATATAATGAAACATTTTAAATTTAATTAACATTGAAATAGTTTTATATATTCGAGGTTATGTTACTAAATATGCATTTTTGTATGTTTTAGAAAAAAGCTTTAGAGAGCATCAATGCTCGTCTAGCTCTTGTTATGAAATCTGGCAAATACTGCCTTGGATACAAGCAAACATTGAAAACATTGCGTCAAGGAAAGGCACAGCTTATCGTCATTGCCAACAATACACCACCTCTAAGGTACGACTATTAAGAAGTAGAGTTTCCCTATTTCGTTTTTTATTCAAATTATATTGGAACCATATGGAGTCATTCTGACAAAGAAGTATGTTTCCAAAATTAATTTGACTTTTATTCTGTTGTATTAAAAAAAAAGAATAGAAGTCAAATAATGGGAAACCTATGGAGTAGTCTGGGTGCACTCTTTTTGGTTCGAGTAAGTAAAATAACATGAAATATACACGTAGATATAATAGAATGATGAGTGTACATAATTACCTGAATAGTTTATGTTGAAAAACACATTGTACTAGAGGCTCTTTCTGATATTTCCTTTTAAACCATTTTATTTATATTTTACTGTGAAACAATATTTTACCAAATATTTTTTATTGTAGAAAATCTGAAATTGAATATTACGCTATGTTGGCCAAAACCGGCGTCCATCACTACAGTGGTAACAATATTGAATTAGGAACAGCTTGTGGTAAATATTATCGAGTATGCACACTCTCAATCACAGATGCTGGAGATTCAGACATTATTAGGACGTTGCCCGAAACACAACAACAATAATAACTGCATAATTTTTTCTAAATGTAAACAATAAAAAAAATAAACTTTGTGGTTATGTAAACAAAAATAATTTTATTATTTCAATGTATGATTTTTCGCTACGTTGGTTTTCCCATTTTATAGTGGTTTGTTGGCAAACAGGAAATTGAATTTGGAAAGTTTGATTATTGGGATATTTATATGAATATGAAAATAAAAATAAATAAAAGTAGTATATAAAGTATAAAAATAACATTCTTTAATGACACCTTTAATTTATAATTGAATCTTATTAGAAATCAACCCTGAACCATACAATTATAATCTAAATGAAATTATTTTTTCTTAGCATCAGCACCTAGAATTTTACTTCTTTGCGAAAACATGTGAAGGTACAAATGAGGGAAAAATGGTATGTACGAAAGCATAATGAACCATATGCAGTAGTAATACGAAAATGCAAAATTATATTTGTTTGGCATTTCCATGCTCCACGCATGTGTATTCTCTTTTGCATACTCCTGTGCAGAGTAATAACACCACAATTCTCCAGTCACACCAATGGGATATAAAATAATGAATGTTGTGTAGCGCAACCAAACAAGAATTTTTGGTACATATTCCATCAAATTAAACGCATAATACCCGTATCGAATTATTTCTGTAATTGACCACGCGAGTAAAGCTAATGGTAATCCAGTTGATAATTTTCCATTTGGGGTTGCAATTACTGCTAACAAAATAATCATTACACGAGAGAACACTTGAAAGGTTGTTATGATGACATTGCTTCTTACAATTCCAATGCTGGCATGTATTATCTGCAAAAAAAAAAAATTATAAGAAACATAAAAAATGAATAATTAAATTTTCGATTTACTTCTAGAAGCGCTGCGTTTTGAAAAATAATAACTGTTAAACCTATGTAATCCCATAATGTTTTCGTTGTACTTTTATCGATTGTGTAATAAGCCAATAATTGATACAGCATATATGACCATCTAAAACATATACAAAATTTGTAGAAAAGTAAGTCAAATTGCAAAAAGCAAATATATTTACCCTATCACCTGTGCAACATTGTAAGAAATTAAATAATATTTTGTTATTATTGATGGTGGTGATGAGGCTTTTGCTGGTTTTGATGCTTTAGGAGATGCCATGTTGTGCTATAGTCCAAGTCTTAAACTTTATTATTACTTTTTTGTAATTATGTTAACTTACTTATGTTAAACTTACGTAATAAAAGTTTTGGAATTTTTTTTATTAGAAACTCACTGTATTTAATTATATCACAGGCTTTGCGTATTATTTCAGCCTTAATTTTTGTACAGAATATAAACTAAAAGTTTTTGGAATAAATTTTAAACACTTTATTTACTTGTCATGCCAGCTAAACAATTTTGTTGTTTTTTTTTTTTTTTTTTTTTTGTAATTTTCTCTTTTCTTTGGTAAATTTCTTCTATGTTGTTTATTTAAAAAAAAAAAAAGGTTTTAATGGAACGGCTATAACAGGTTTACTATATGAAGACTTCACTTATTATACCGTGTTTTTAATTACATTTGTATACACACAATTTTTATTTAATAAAACATTTATAATACTATTTGGCTATGTATTTGTATCTAAATCGAATGGTATAACAAAAACAATTTCTTAACTCTCGAACAAAACTTTAATTTATTATCTGACAATACTTTTTCATAAAAAAAAAATCAACATAAATTTACATGATAATATAGTATTTATTTATAAAAAAAAAAATTGTTACAATTATAATAAATCAATAAATTTTGTTTTTTGTAGCCAACAATTATCATTCTGGTTGAAATATATATTTGGAACCGGAGCAGCGGATTCAAGTGCTTTCTTTGCTGCTTCAAAGCCAACGGATACGCAAATATCTTCGGTACAACCGCTTAGCATTGCTGTTATAAAACCACTTATAAAACTATCGCCAGCTCCTGATACATTTTGTATATGTGGAATGGAAATTGTTGGATAAAATCTTGCGCTAATTTTCTTTTCTTTACTCAAATCAATATAATTATTGGATTTTGTAAAAAATTCCATCGGTGATGATATTCTTCTT
The DNA here is from genome assembly GCA_961205885.1 of Ptychoptera albimana. Classification (NCBI taxonomy): domain Eukaryota; kingdom Metazoa; phylum Arthropoda; class Insecta; order Diptera; family Ptychopteridae; genus Ptychoptera; species Ptychoptera albimana. The sequence goes on from OY540803.1 coordinate 22,561,412, forward strand.
GCTACAACTACTCCAAATCTCCCTAGTGTTACAATTATGTTGTCGATTTCTGTATTTATAAATGTTGATAACGTAACCACTTCCTTTAAAATTGGTTTAAAGTCATCAGTATCTACATCATTTTCGGACAGTTTATCAGGATATCCCAAACTTTTAGCAATAGTTCTTAGTTCATATAAGTTTGGCGAAATAAATTTTATTTTATTAATATTTGGTAATGTTGATTCAAATGGTTTCCCTGCAATTTTCATATCAGTTGGTTCAAAAAATACTGAAAATAAAAAAACTGCTGTAATATATATTTAAAAAAAATAATATTGCATAAGTACATATGCATATACGTTTTATATTTGCACACACTCATTGAAACAATATTTTATATTTGCACACATTCAATCATAACAATTTGTTTTGAAAATTCATTCCTATATAAAATAATATTTATCAATTAGCAATTGTTGGTGTAGGTAAATGTTGTTATTTAATAAATCTTTTATAAATAAACACGCACACACACACACACACACACACTTCAAAAAAAGATACTAAAGTATAATAATATATACATGTATATATATATTACATTAGTATCATGATTCAAAATATGTTTTATTCATTAATCAGTTTTCAAGATGGGCGCAAGTACAAAAACAGGTCGTTTTGCCGTTGGTTTTACAATTGTTGCATTTATATTTATTTTAACAGCTTTTGTGTCACCATACTGGTTAAAAACCGATGGTAAATTGGATAACCCAAAGTTCTATAATTTAGGTAAGTGATAATAATGTTGAATAAATAGATAAAAATGACTCCAAAGTTCGGGTGTGGCATAATGTTATTGTTATGTTGGCTAGTGCCGTAGCTATGACAATTATGACAGAATGTTGTTATTGTTTATAATATTTACTTAATCGGTTTTAGGTTTGTGGGAAGTATGTTTACGTAACTTTCAGGACATCCATCGTTTTTATGACAATAGATTCACTGGATGTATGTGGGTCTTCGAAGAAGAATACTATATTATTCATGATTATTTGTTGCCTGGTTTCTACATAGCGACACAATTTTTCTTCACATTATGTTTCACAACATTATTAATGTCATCACTGATGACATTATCATTCCTAGGATGTTCTAGTGGTGATGATCGATATGTCATGTTATTATTAACAAACGGCACGACACAAATCGTATCAGGTGAGATATTATTTTTCAATAAATCAAATAAAAATTATTAATTCAATATTTTTTTCTTTTGTAGGAATTTGTGGATTACTAGCTGTTATTATTTTCGGAGCGAACGGCGACCGTCGTGATTGGATGCCAAATTGGGAACATAATGATATGGGTTGGGCGTATGCATTAGCTTGTGTTGGATCCTTTTTAATATTACCAGCTGGCGTTTTGTTTATGATCGAAGCTAGACGTGAACGGTATAAGCGTTTAAACGAGATAGGTACTAGGGAAGCTAGTGCTTACACAATTGAAGACAGAAAATTTCGAGCCGGCCACACAGATATTTAAATTTATAATAGATTTTATTTTTAAGATAATGTATTTTAATATAATATTATTCCGTCCAATAGTATTTTTACTGTTATTAAACAAAGTCTCATAAAGATCTGCTTATTGAAAAAAGTATTCAATAATTATTTTTTATTAAAAAATAAGTAAAACATGTTTTTTTTGTAAATCATTGTCAATACCATTTTTTATGTATAAATAAAAGTGTCGTTAATATACAATAAGTTTGTTGATACTAGATTTAAAGATTGTATTGTTTAATATTCAATTTATATTTATTAATAAGACAAAAGCTATAAAGTAAAATGCAATAAATAAATTATGATTGATATAATGAAATGAATCATTCGTTTATGTTTTGAAAGGTCATAAAAGTTAATTAAGAAATAATGAAGAACGTAATTATTTTTATTTTTGAATTAATCTTGCAGGAAGTTGTTTTAAGATTCATTTGATTTTTGTTTTATTTTATTATTAATAACAATTATAAGCTAAAATCTTTTTATTTTAAAATATTTAACTTTTAGTAACATTTGACAGCTGTTTGTTATTAAGATTTATATGTTGGCAACATTGAAACACATAAACCTTTAGTAAAATTTAGAATTAGTTTGTTGGTTAACTGTTATAAAAACAATATATTTTTGTTTGTGTTTATGTTAACATGCATACAAACATTAAAAACCTCTTGTTGCATGTGAAATGAAACTTGTTTTGTTATTTTTTAAAGCTTTGTTTGTATAGTGTTTTGAATAAAAATTAACATAATTATTTGATATTAAACATAGTCATAGTCATAGTCATAGTCATAGTCAACATAGTGCTTTTAGTTTAAATGCTTGCTTTAAACGCGTTGGCTTAATAAAATAAAGTAATATAACGCTAAAATACTTCGTAAGATATTTCCAATAACAACGTAGTGTTTGTGTTGTTTTTTTCATCTGTTGTTTGAATAGAAATTAAGTGGTAAAAAAGCTTAAATTTTTATTATAATTTGTGTGTTGTATTTTTGTAATGCTGCAGCAACAAAATTCGGAACTTATATCAGGGCGTGCCAAGAAAGTGTAAGACATAGTCATATTTAATTTAGTTAAATTAAAATTAATTAAATTGAAAAAAAAAATATAATAATTATACAATTTTTTTTTAAATTTATTATTAAAACGCCATTTTAAATTCCAAACACTGAAGGTAATTGTTTGTTATGAATAACTGAAAAAAAGAAAGTATAAGGAAAAAATTAATTCTAATAAGAAAAATGTAAGTGAAGATCTTAAAAAATAAATATCAAATAAATCATGAACGAATCGTGTGATTTAATAATGTTTATGCTGTTTAATTAAGTGGCAATTTTACTATTATTATTTTGCATAAATAATTCTGTATAAGTTAATTTAATCAAATACATTTTATAGTATTTTTATGAATCATGATGACAAAAGTGATTTATAAAAAAAAGCTAAATGCTTGGTGTAGATGTGAAACGAGTGAAGGAATTAAAATAACCGCAAATTTTTTTTTTTTTGGAATTGTGTCATATTTTCATCTTAAAAAGTTATTACTCAATTTAAATCTCAATTCAATTTGTTATAAAATGACATTTATACAGAATTAAAAAAAAAAAATTAATTTAGTTAGATAGCATGACAACAAATGCTTCATGTTGAAAATAAATTACTTATCATTACCACATTTAAATATAAAAAAAAATATTAAAAGAAATAAACATTGTTTAAAAAAAACCTCAGTTCCCACATTAATAAAATTTACATACAAAAAAAAAAAAAAATAATAATAAAAAAAATGCATTCTTTAACAATATGAACAATGCAATACACAGTGTGCAACAAAAGCCATGCTTACGTACGTTGCCATAGATACACATTGGATCAAACATGTGTGTTGGATCTTTTGTTTTTGATTCTTATTTTTAATTAATTAAATAAATTAAAATTAATATTTATTACTATTATTATTGGTTTACTGCAAATATATGCTTGAAGTATATTTAGTTACGAAATAAAAATACTCTTTTTTAAATTCAATAATAGTTTAAGCAAATTTTTATTTTTTTTATTTTTCATCTCTTTGGTAGTTTTGATTAAAATAAAAATAAATTTATGTATAAAGTAATAAAGTCGGCAAAAGTCGAAAGTCATCAATAAATTGGTTTAATAATATTATTACACCCTGTTTTTGTATAAACATAAACAATGTAAATATATTTAAAAAAAAAGAAGAAAAATTATGATAAAAGGTGTGTATGTAGTATGAAGTTTTTGTTGTCATTTTTTTTTGTTTCTCATTTATTATTATTTTTATATGATAAAGCTTGCGTGATATTTGGATAAAAGCATTAAAAAAAATAAAAAATAAAATAAAGTGCAATGAAAAGTGAAGTTGAATGAAAAGTTTATTATTTTTCCCTTTCTTTAATAAAAACATTTTTAGGTTATGATTATATATGAATAATTTCTGTGGTGGTTGATGCTCATTTGTTTGTTTATTATAAGCAAAAATAAATTTAAAAAAAAAAGAATACTTGTTGATACTGATGAAATATAAAAATTAATTTAATATATTTTTTGTTTGTTTTGTTTTAGTGTTGTCAATATGAAGCGAAGAACATTAGCAGGTACTTGTGGTGTTGGTGTATTTGTTATTGCATTAGTAACGATTGCAATTGCATTTGCAACACCAAGTTGGTTAGTTAGTGATTATAGAATAACAGGTGCAAAATTAGAAAAACTTGGCTTATGGACGCATTGCTTCCGTTCACTACCTGATGTTAATGATGATTACCAAAGAAGATTTTTTGTTGGTTGTCGCTGGATATATGATCCATTTACAACTGGCTATGATGAAATTCGTGGATTTTTAATACCATGTAAGTAATAAATAAAAATATTTCTTTTTCATTTTATTTTAAAGAGAAGGAAAGTGGTTTTTAATTATCTTATCTGATTAAAATAAGTACATTTATGAATGAAAAATATTTATGAATCGCGATTCTTATTTACTTTTCATTGAGTTTTGTACTATATCTTATCAACGAATATTAATAACAAAAGAAACAAATATGTCTAGAGAATAAATTTATTATTTAATCAAGTAATTACAATAATTACAATAATAATAATCAATAATGGAGAATTGGTATTGCATAAATCTGATTTTCCAATTAATTTAATTTTTATCAGTAGTGTTATATAAACGTAACGCAATAAAGAAAAAACATGTTTAAACCTAAGTATAATGGACGTAAGAAATGACTGAAGAAACGCCACTGTATAGTATTTCTGAATGATACTACCATCAAATAAACACTTTTATAAAAATTAATTAAATTTTATATATAGTTGAATATTAACACATATTCTAACGACTTACATAGTAATGTCCAGTTTAAATGGAAGAAAGTTATAGTTGCAATCGCACAGTGTAAAACGTGTCTTATCCATACCCGAAATTAAAACGAAAATAATAACTTTATAATAATTAATTAATAAACTTATTAATAATAATAATAATAACCAAACAATAACGAATTTAGTTTATTTCCCTAAATGAATGTAACAATAAAATGATTGTTTTGTTAAAAATTCGTTTCTATTGTTGAATAACCATAAAATGTCTCGTAAAATTGTGGAATAAACTAAATAAATTTATCTAAAAATCATTAGTCCATATAGAAATTATTTTTATTTCATTATAAATTAATTATAAATGTTGATAATAAATTATTTTATTTTGGAATTTTTTTCAGCTTTTATGATTGCCACACAATTCTTTTATACACTTTGTTTAATTGCTGCAATTATCTCAATGATCTTAGTATTATTTTTCTTCTTATGCGCTGGACCTGATCAAAAACATTTTGTTTTATTAATCAAGGTATTTCTTATATTGTTTTCATTAGTATTTTACATTTAATTAAATAAATTTTTTTTAAAGGTAATCGGTTACCTGTTATTAGGCGCTGGTTTATCTGGTGGTATCGCTGTCATCGTGTTTGCCAGTTGTGGTAATAAAGATCATTGGATGCCAGAACATGATAATAATTGGTTTGGTAATAATTAAAAATTATTTAGTTTTTTATTGTATAATCATTAAGTTTTGTATTATTTTCTTTTCTTTTTTAAATCTAGGATGGTCATTTATATTGGGTGTGATTGGTGTTGTTGCATCACTAATAGCATCTTCATTATTTTTAACAGAGGCAAATGTGCAAGCAAAGAAACAAAAACAATTTAAAGAATCACAAACAAGATTTGAATTAGAACACGAAACTAAAGCGTGAAAAAATGTTTTTCTACTTTTTGCCTTTTTTTTATGTAATAATTAGTTTTTATTTCAATTATTATTAATTTTTTACACAGCTTTACATTGCTTTTCTTTTCTCATATTAGCTGCGGTTAGATGACATTCATTTAAAAAATTATTTTATCTGTTTTATCTGAATCTTTTATCTGAATTTTATGAAAAAGGAAAAAGTGTGTTTTGCTTTCATCTGTTTTTCTTGTTTTTTTAATTTTATTTATTTACATGATGCCAAATTAATTTTTTTATCGAACTGTGGTGTAATATAAATATATAAACCGCATAAATATAGTACAATGTTAATAAATAGAATTTACAACGAATCGTAGGTGGTTCCATTGATTCATGCATTTTAATTTATCGAAGTAACTATATATTATGTTAACACTCCAAACAAATTTGAAAAAACCACAAATTAAAGAAAAGGACAAGAGAAAATTATTTTAGTAATTATGTCGAATATACTTTAGAAATTAATTATATTATATTATGTACACAACTGTATAGACTTAGAAAAAACCGTCCATTAAATAACAATTTACATATTTACAAATTTAATTTTTGTCTTGTTTTTAAAATAAGCAAAATAAAGTTGTTGAATAAGGTATATTGTTTCTTTAGGATAATTTTAACAAATTCCCAAATATAATAATAAATATATTATTTTGGGTCTCTAAGCTGCCTTAAATAAGATAAATTTTTGGTTTTGTATTATTTGAAAAGTAAAATAAAAGAAAAAAAAAATGTTACATTAATAAAAAGAATTTTCGTTTTAAATTAAATTTATTTTTTTCCGTAATGAAAAATAGTATATATAATATATACATATATTATTAATTAAGATTGTGTTTTTTTTTGTGTCAACACATATGCATTGGTTTTTGTTTTGCTTTTGTGAAATTTGTTTTTTAAATGTTGGTAGTTTTTATTACGATAGTTGATTGGTTGTTAAATAAATTAATTTTAAATTGTGAACACACATATATAATATAATCGTAATACAAATTTTATGTTTAATTTAAATAATTATTAAATAAAACGGTTTACCGATTGTTAAATGGATAAAAATAAAGGGAAAATTGTAAAAAATGGATATCCTCGAGTGTCAAGTAAATATTTATTTCAAGTCACAAAACAAGTTTATAAATGATAATAATGACATTAAATATTAATATTAATTAAATATTAAATAATTAATATTAATTATTTTAATTTATTAATATTTTAGATACTTTAGTAGCTGGAACAGTAATTACTTATATTGCATTTTTATTGTTACTGACTGCGTTTTTTGCACCATATTGGATAAAATCTTATGAAAACTCTTGGTCTGAATTTAGTAATATGGGATTATGGGAATACTGTTTTAGAGATTATATGCATCCATATTATCTAGATCCACAGTTTTTTTTGTTTATAGGTTGCAGAAATATCTTTAGTGATGTAATTTGCTTTTTTACTATTACTTTTTTTTTTGATTGGTTATATAATCTACTTTTATGTACATTTTTAGGAATATAATGAGTTTAGGGCATATTTACTTCCTGGATGGTTAATTGTTGTTCAAATATGTGCAACCATAGCATTTATAATTATTTTTATATGCTTAGGTTTCATTTCTTTTGCAGTAGTTAAATTTCCATTAGAATATTTACTCACTTTTGAATGGGTTTTAGTAAAATTGTCATGGATTGGAATCACTTGTTCAGGTAAATATTGATTTCATTCCATTTAAAATGCGATTGTAACAATATTTCCTCATTTTGGTTTGCAGCATTTTTGTTATTTGTAGCAGTTTCTGTGTTTGGTGGTAATGCATATCGCCAAGACTGGTTAATAACCCCGACATTTAATAAATTATCGTGGTCATATACATTGACCGTCATTTCATGCATATTACTAACATTATCCGCAAATATATTCTACAAGGAATCAAAGCTACATATTTATAGACGTAAGGAAAAACATCTTGTAAAACAAATCAAAAAGAAAGGACATGGATTCCATTCAGACGATCCAGGTCCAATATATATAAATTAATAATTATTAATAATTATTATTTTATTTTATAGAATTATAGATTAAATAATTAAGAAAAAACTTATTACAATTAAAAAGAAAAAAACATCAAAACTAATCCGTCCAAAATTCTAAATGCTTTATAATTAGAAAAAAATCTTTTTACAAATTTTAATCGATTATATATACATAGATCTGAAATTTGTGCCTTATTTTTAAGTGGCAATTTTTTTATTATTATTTTGCATAAATAATTCTGTATAAGTTAGTTTAATTAAATACATTTTATAGTATTTTATGAATCATGATGACAAAAGTAATTTATAAAAAAAAGCTAAATGCTTGGTGTAGATGTGAAACGAGTGAAGGAATTAAAATAACCGCAAATTTTTTTTTTTGGAATTGTGTCATATTTTCATCTTAAAAAGTTATTACTCAATTTAAATCTCAATTCAATTTGTTATAAAATGACATTTATACAGAATTAAAAAAATAAATTATTAATTTAGTTAGATAGCATGACAACAAATGCTTCATGTTGAAAATAAATTACTTATCATTACCACATTTAAATATAAAAAAATAATATTAAAAGAAATAAACATTGTTTAAAAAAAACTTCAGTTCCCACATTAATAAAATTTACATACAAAAAAAAAAAAATAATAAAAAAAAAAATGCATTCTTTAACAATATGAACAATGCAATACACAGTGTGCAACAAGAGCCTTGCTTACGTAAGTTGCCATAGATACACATTGGATCAAACATGTGTGTTGGATCTTTTGTTTTTGATTCTTATTTTTAATTAATTAAATAAAGTAAAATTAATTACTTAGTTAATTTTAATGGACGTAAGAAATGACTGAAGAAACGCCACTGTATTGTATTTCTGAATGATACTACCATCAAATAAACACTTTTATAAAAATTAATTAAATTTTATATATAGTTGAATATTAACACATATTCTAACGACTTACATAGTAATGTCCAGTTTAAATGGAAGAAAGTTATAGAGTTGCAATCGCACAGTGTAAAACGTGTCTTATCCATACCCGAAATTAAAACGAAAATAATAACTTTATAATAATTAATTAATAAACTTATTAATAATAATAATAATAACCAAACAATAACGAATTTAGTTTATTTCCCTAAATGAATGTAACAATAAAATGATTGTTTTGTTAAAAATTCATTTCTATTGTTGAATAACCATAAAATGTCTCGTAAAATTGTGGAATAAACTAAATTAATTTATCTAAAAATCATTAGTCCATATAGAAATTATTTTTATTTCATTATAAATTAATTATAAATGTTGATAATAAATTATTTTATTTTGGAATTTTTTTCAGCTTTTATGATTGCCACACAATTCTTTTATACACTTTGTGCAATCGCTGCAATTATCTCAATGATCTTAGTATTATTTTTCTTCTTATGTGCTGGACCTGATCAAAACCATTTTGTTATATAAATTAAAGTATTTCTTATATACCGATATAACGGTTAATTGTTATTAGGTTTATCTCTTGGTATCGCTGTCATTGTGTTTGCCAGTTGTAATAATAAAGCCAGAAGAATCATTGGATGATTTTTGTATTATTTTATTTTCTTTTTTTTTTTAAATCTAGGTTGGACATTTATATTGGGTGTGATTGGTGTTGTTGCATCACTAATAGCATCTTCATTATTTTTAACAGAGGCAAATGTGCAAGCAAAGAAACAAAAACAATTTAAAGAATCACAAACAAGATTTGAATTAGAACACGAAACTAAAGCGTGAAAAAATGTTTTTCTACTTTTTGCCTTTTTTTTATGTAATAATTAGTTTTTATTTCAATTATTATTAATTTTTTACACAGCTTTACATTGCTTTTCTTTTCTCATATTAGCTGCGGTTAGATGACATTCATTTAAAAAATTATTTTATCTGTTTTATCTGAATCTTTTATCTGAATTTTATGAAAAAGGAAAAAGTGTGTTTTGCTTTCATCTGTTTTTCTTGTTTTTTTAATTTTATTTATTTACATGATGCCAAATTAATTTTTTTATCGAACTGTGGTGTAATATAAATATATAAACCGCATAAATATAGTACAATGTTAATAAATAGAATTTACAACGAATCATAGGTGGTTCCATTGATTCATGCATTTTAATTTATCGAAGTAACTATATATTATGTTAACACTCCAAACAAATTTGAAAAAACCACAAATTAAAGAAAAGGACAAGAGAAAATTATTTTAGTAATTATGTCGAATATACTTTAGAAATTAATTATATTATATTATGTACACAACTGTATAGACTTAGAAAAAACCGTCCATTAAATAACAATTTACATATTTACAAATTTAATTTTTGTCTTGTTTTTATTTTTTTTTTCAATATTATTTTAATGTTACCAAATTCCCAAAAATAATATACATATATATAAGAATTATTTTTTTTTAAATTAAAATTTATTTTATTTCGTTATGAAAAATAGTATATGTATATAAAATTTGTGTTCGTTATATACAGTGTTGGCCAAAACTAAGGGAACTGAAAAAACGAGTGCACAATTGTTTGTGTAAATAATAGGAATGCTTAGAAATTAAAATTTTTTTTATTCATATTATTAGGTAAATTCTTAAGCTACAATAATAATTTCTTACGAAAGTTAAAAAAAATATTGCAATTTTACCGTAATCACATCCATTATCGACTGGCCAAAACTAAGGGAACTGAATTGCAATGTTCAGTTTTATTAATAATTGATAATCAGTTCATGTTCGTTTTTAATATTTTGTGTCAACACATATGCATTGGTTTTTCTTTTGGTTTTGTGAAATTTGTTTTTTAAATGTTGGTAGTTTTTATTACGATAGTTGATTGGTTGTTAAATAAATTAATTTTAAACTGTGAACACACATATATAATATAATCGTAATACAAATTTTATGTTTAATTTAATTAACTATTAAATAAAACGGATTACTGATTGTTAAATGACTAATGAAAATGGGAAAGATGAAAATTCTGTAAATCCTCGAGTGTCAAGTAAATATTTATATCGATAATTACAAAACATACCACACTTGTTTATTACCCCTATCATGTTAGACTGAAAAAAATGTCTTTGATTTTTTTTTTTTTTTGTGTTTCGTATTATCAAAGACGCAAATGATGAAAAAATGATGTTTTGACTGATCGTAGTTAAAAAAGTATGTTTTTCATTGCGTCAAATATTTGCGTGATAGGTAATAAAAAATCATAATTAATTAATTAATAATTAATTTTACTGCTTTATATGAATGAGAAATGATTTAAATATGGAAAATAATTGAAGTTATGATATAAAAATCAAATTAATTGAATAAAAATTAATAAATTTTGGTTAAAAAAAAAAAATTTTTTTTCAAATTTTGAACCAATATTTTTATTTGAATTTTTTTTTTAAATTTTATACCCAAAAAAATTAATTTTTTTTTTAATTAAATTAAATTTCGTTTTAGTCATTTGTTGTTTTTTTTAAATCATTATTTCTTATATCTGAAAATATCAACAATATTAAGAAAATTTTAGAAAAAAAAAAATCATTCATAAATTAACCGTTGGTGCATAAGTTTTTAACCGCATCACGACCCACTGAAGCAAACCTCCTCATAGTAACACCAGTTTTTGTCTGGTGCTTAGAAAGGTTTTTTTTCGCGGCAGGTGGCGATGAGATCGAGTTATTTCGAAAATTGGTGTTTATAGTCAACTGCAATATTTGTCAAACAATTGCTCGATATTGGAGAAAGAAAAATTAATATTAATCCAACGAGTCAAACCATTAGATTACCCAATAATTTTTGTACCATTGTGCTATCGAGAGATGCATTAATTAGACAAAGTAGTTGACGAAGATGAAGGAGTAAATTTTCATTTTTAGTGAAAAAGTTTTTTTTTAGTCTAACATGATAGGAGTGTATAAATGACATTAATAACATGGATGCTCTTTTTGTTAATTAAATATTAATCGTTTTTCTTTTTTAATATTTTAGGTATTTTAATAGCTGCAACAGTAATTTCATATATTGCATTTTTATTGTTGGTGACGGCGTTTTTTTCACCATATTGGTTAGCAACGTATGAAAACACTTTTTCTGATTTTCTTAATATGGGATTATGGGAATACTGTTTTAAATATCATTTATTTCCATATTATCAATTTCCACATTTTGAATTTTTTATAGGTTGCAGAAATATCTTTAGTGATGTAATTTGCTTTCTTACTATTACTTTTTTTTTTGATTGGTTATATAATCTACTTTTATGTACATTTTTAGGAATATAATGAGTTTAGAGAATATTTACTTCCTGGATGGTTAATTGTTGTTCAAATATGTGTAACCTTAGCATTTGTATTTCTTTTTATATGCTTATTTTTTATATCTTTTGCATTAATTAGATGGAATTTAAAAACTGTACTCACTTATGAATCAGTTTTAGTTAGATTTTCATGGATTGGAATCACTTCTTCAAGTAAGTATTGATTTCTTTCCTTTTAAAAAGCAATTTCAACCATTTTTTCTCATTTTGGTTTGCAGCAATTTTGTTATTTGTAGCAGTTTCTTTGTTTGGTGGTAATGCTTACCGCCATGATTGGTTAATGTATCCGATGTATAATATATTATCGTGGCCATATACACTCACTGTTATTTCATGCGCATTACTATCATTATCCGCAAGTATATTATACAAGGAATCAAGGCGATCATATAATTGTAGATTTTCGGGAATAAATATTGTAAATCAAATGAAAATGCAAGGATATGAAGTCAATTCAGTACATTCAACTCAATTAAAAGGTCCGCATGTATATATATATATATAAATTAATAATTTTTTTTTTTATAGAATTATTCGTTGATATAACTTCTTAAATTAATAATTAAAAAAAAACTTATCACAATTAAAAAGAAAAAAACAACAAAACCAATCCGTTCAAAATTCTAAGAGCTTCATAATTAGAAGAAAAATAGATTCGAAATTTGTGCCTTATTTTTAAGATTTTTTCCACATTAATAAAATGTATTAATTTTACTAATAAAAAAAAAATCTTTTGTTTTTGATTCTTATTTTTAAATTAATTAAATAAAGTAAAATTAATATATTTATTTTTATTTTTTTGGTTTACATGTATTTGCAATGTTTGAAGTAGATTTAGTTAAGAAATAAAAATACCCTATTTTATGCTAATTTTTATTCTTTTTATTTTTTACATAGTAATGTAAGGCACCACTGTCCAGCTTAAATGGAAGAAAGTTATAGAGTTGCAATCGCACAGTGTAAAACGTGTCTTATCCATACCCGAAATTAAAACGAAAATAATAACATTATAATAATTAATTAATAAACTTATTAATAATAATAATAATAACCAAACAATAACGAATTTAGTTTATTTCCCTAAATGAATGTAACAATAAAATGATTGTTTTGTTAAAAATTCGTTTCTATTGTTGAATAACCATAAAATGTCTCGTAAAATTGTGGAATAAACTAAATTAATTTATCTAAAAATCATTAGTCCATATAGAAATTATTTTTATTTCATTATAAATTAATTATAAATGTTGTTAATAAATTATTTTATTTTGGAATTTTTTTCAGCTTTTATGATTGCCACACAATTCTTTTATACACTTTGTGCAATCGCTGCAATTATCTCAATGATCTTAGTATTATTTTTCTTCTTATGTGCTGGACCTGATCAAAACCATTTTGTTATATAAATTAAAGTATTTCTTATATACCGATATAACGGTTACTTGTTATTAGGTTTATCTCTTGGTATCGCTGTCATTGTGTTTGCCAGTTGTAATAATAAAGCCAGAAGAATCATTGGATGATTTTTGTATTATTTTATTTTCTTTTTTTTTTTAAATCTAGGTTGGACATTTATATTGGGTGTGATTGGTGTTGTTGCATCACTATCTTTATTATTTTTAACGGAGGCAAATGTGCAAGCAAAGAAACAAAAACAATTTAAAGAATCACCAACAAGATTTGAATTAGAACACGAAACCAAATCGTGAAAAAATGTTTTTCTACTTTTTGTCATTTTTTTTGTATGTAATAATTAGTTTTTTTTTGTTACGATAGTTGGCTGGTTGAAAAAGAAATAAATTTTTAATTATGTACACACATATACTAATAAAATCGTAATTAAATTTTTGTTTAATTTAAATAATTATAATGACTAAAATGACAGGGAAAATTGTAAAAAATGAATATCCTCGAGTGTCAAGTATATATTTATTTCGACAATTATATATATTTGTTGGATTTGAATAATTTTGTTAATTAAATATTAATCGTTTTTATGTATAGGTACTTTAATAGGAGCAACAGTAATTTCATATATTGCATTTGTATTGTTGGTGATTGCGTTTTTTTCACCATATTGGTTAGCAACGTATGAAAACACTTTTTCTGATTTTCTTAATATGGGATTGTGGGAATACTGTTTTAAATATCATTTATTTCCATATTATCAATTTCCACATTTTGAATTTTTTATAGGTTGCAGAAATATCTTTAGTGATGTAATTTGTTTTCTTAATATTACTTTTTTTTTTGATTTGTTATACTTTTGTGTAAATTTTTAGGATTATAAAAACTTTAGAAAATATTTACTACCTGGATGGCTAACTATTGTTCAAACATGTGTAACCTTAGCATTTGTAATTGTTTTTATATGTTTAGGATTGATGTCGTTTGCATTAATCAGATGGCCATTAGAATCTGTACTCACATATGAATGGGTTTTAGTAAGATTTTCATGGATTGGAATCACTTCTTCAGGTAAATATTGATTTCTTTCCTTTTAAAATGTAATTTTAACAATTTTTTCTCATTTTTTTATTTGCAGCATTATTGTTATTTGTAGCAGTTTCTGTGTTTGGTAGTAATGCATTTCGCCGTGATTGGTTAATGTATCCAAAATTTAATATATTATCGTGGTCATATACACTCGCTGTTATTTCATGCATATTACTAACATTATCCGCAAGTATATTATACAAGGAATCAAGGCGATCATTTAATTGTAGATGTGAGTTAAAAAATCTCGCAATTCAAATGAAAATGCAAGGACATGGAGTCAATTCAGTTCATCGAGCTCAATTAAAAGATCCGTTTGGTTATATTTAAATTATATTTAATAATATTAAAAAACTTTATCACAATTAAAAAAAAAAACAACAAAACGAATCCGTTCAAAATTCTAAGTGCTTTATAATTAGAAGAAAAATAGATTTGAAATTTGTGTCTTATTTTTAAGATTTTTTCCACATTAATAAAATTTACATACAAAAAAATAAAAATAAAAATGCTTTCTTTAACAATACGAACAATGTGTGCAACAAAATAATATGTTTACGTACGCTGCCATAGATACACGATGAATTCAAACATGTGTGGTGGATCTTTTGTTTTCTTTTATTTTTTATTAATTAAATAAAGTAAAATTAATATATTTATTTTGATTTTTTTAGTTTACTGCAAATACATGTTTGAAAAAGATTTAGTTAAGAAATAAAAATACCCTATTTTAGAATCATTTAAGTCATCTCTTTGGTAGTTTTGATTAAAATTTTAATGAATTTATATATAAAGTCGTGAAAGTCGAAAGTCATCAATAAATTTGTTTAATAATATTATTGCACTCTGTTTTTGTTTTCATTTTATTTTAAAGAGAAGAAAAGTTTTAATGGACGAAAGAAATGACTGAAGAAACGCCACTGTGTAGTATTTCTAAATGATACTACCATCAAATAAACACTTTTATATAAATTAATTAAATTTTATATATAGTTGAATATTAACACATATTCTAAGGACTTACATAGTAATGTCCAGTTTAAATGGAAGAAAGTTATAGAGTTGCAATCGCACAGTGTAAAACGTGTCTTATCCATACCCGAAATTAAAACGAAAATAATAACATTATAATAATTAATTAATAAACTTATTAATAATAATAATAATAATAATAATAACCAAACAATAACGATTTTAGTTTATTTCCCTAAATGAATGTAACAATAAAATGATTGTTTTTTTAAAAATTCATTTCTATTGTTGAATAACCATAAAATGTCTCGTAAAATTGTGGAATAAACTAAATAAATTTATCTAAAAATCATTAGTCCATATAGAAATTATTTCTATTTCATTATAAATTAATTATAAATGTTGATAATAAATTATTTTATTTTGGAATTTTTTTCAGCTTTTATGATTGCCACACAATTCTTTTATACACTTTGTTTAATTGCTGCAATTATCTCAATGATCTTAGTATTATTTTTCTTTTTATGTGCTGGATCTGATCAAAACCATTTTTTTTTATTAATTAAGGTAAATTTAGGTTTTATAGATATAAAACAAGAAAACGGATAAGTTTTCTTGAAGGAAATTTTGAACAAAATTGAACATTTTGGTGCGAAACTTCAATTTGGTGCGAAATTCTGTATGAAATTTTAGTATTGTTGTCACGGTCCGACGTTTCATGTCATATTTTAGGTGCTCTTATTAGAAATTCTAAGTAAGGTAAGAATAGTTTTTATTGAATTTTAAAGATTTTATTAGTAACCATATATAGTAAAATAGTTTAAAACGTTAACAAATATATTTAGAAGAGTTTTTTTTGTAGATTATAATACTAAATTAGTTAATATTATTGTGACCCCAATGAGGTCAAACAAATAATTAGTTAATATATATAATTAAAGTTAAATTAATAACCATTTAATAATAACAAAGATTCCATTAGAAACTTTACATCTTAATTTTTAAATTCAAATTCAAATAAGAAAACCCCTGCCCCCGCAATAATAATTCCGAAAAGAATTAAACCACGAGTTAATCAATTTAATAAATAAACAAATATTGTCTACAAATAAATTGTTTTATTCAATAACATTAAAAAAAAAATTCTACGTTGAATTACGAGAAGACTGGTTATAAGAGGAGAAAACAACGTTGGTTAAAAGAGTAAACACTACATTTAGTCCGAACGGACACTACAATATTATCCGCCAAAAGGTCCAACCCTGTCGGTAATAGAGTTTCAATATTTTGAGTTATTGCTTATTATTTCCACAACTTAAATGATTTTTGTAAATACACATTCGTTCTTTGATAAAGTACTTCGCAATATAACAGCGTCGGTGAATGGTGCCTTGCTGTGTCAGTGATAATCCACAAAGTAAGTCTATTGTTATCCTTTTGTTACATTAATTAATTTAATAAATAAAAAATAAATTTATGTTAATTATTTAGAAATAATACTTTATTGTATATAATTACTAATATGTATAAAATATAAACATTGTTATATAAATAAATTATGCTGTTAACCGTTGCGACGGTTGTAGGAGCACTTGTCGGTAATAGGATTTAAATTTGTATGAAAGTTTGGAAGGTAAACATTCTCCAAATTTGTTGACAGAATTTAGGGTTTCAGGTTGCATTTGGAATGGTGCCATTGAACATAAAAGTTTATTTGCGTTATGGTACAAAACAAATAATAATGAAAACATCGAATGTACAAACGATATCGAAAATTTGGATCCAAGCTTTTGGTTTAGTGGCGGAGATATTGTCGATGTTGATGTGTTGGACGATGGTTCTGTGTAACTATGCGAAAATTAAACAGAAAAGAAACCTTTGACACCAATCATAGAAGGTAATAACAATACAAATGACACCATTCAAACAAGCTTTGTATTGGCCAGAAGCACTTTTAAAAACAACAAAAACCAGGACGTATAAAAAGGTCTGATGTGGTCACGTCAAATGTATTTATGGATCATTTAGGCTGAAAAAAAAGAAAGAGACATCGCTGAAAGACAACAGAAAAGGAAACTTAAATTCAAAGAATATAAAATTCAGAGTAACCAAAGCAAGCCGATGAGCATCAAATTTGAATGTGGAGACTATGCAGTAGTAAACTACGGATGTGAATTGTTTCCAAAACTAGGACGATGGCAGGAAAAAATTTGAAATGGCCTGAAGTTGACGATTTGCTTAACTATCCGACTGTTGAAGCTATAAAAATTTCACCACCGACAGTACTAAGCGCTCGATTCTACTATTCTACTGTACTTTGTATACTTATTAATACCAAAAAAGAGATAATTTTTATTTCATTTTATTTTCTATTAATAATTACTTAATATGAATTACAAAGTAAATATATTCTGTTATATCATTTATAAATCATTGAATTTCATTTGTCGGTGATAGGGTCTTTTTCTTGGGTTAATAGGAGAGTAGTATATAAAAAAAACTGTTTTAATTTAATATTTTCCAAATAAAATTAAAACAAATATATACAAACAATTTCGGCTATAATTCATGTTAGAACTCAAATAAGTAAAAGTTTTCAGTTTTTATTCATAAATTAAAAAAATTGAGATAATCTCCCAGCGAGCTACTAAACTGTAGTACGGTACTTTACCTTAAAGTATTTCTATGATGCAACATTTTTTCGGCGTACACCTGGTCATACCTGGCACATACTTGACCTATATGTAACGTCGTTAAGGTTAAGGTAACCGTTAAAGCCAAAATCGGAAATTCGGATCATGAACTTGTTGCTTCCCAAGAGTCGTTGTACTAACTAGAAAGTACAACCTAGGCGAATTTGGCATTTTAAAAAAATGGATAGCGAAGGCCTTCAAAAATTTTCCGTTGTTACCCATGGGAAAAAAGTTGTTTTCACAACGATCCTAACAAATGAGCTATAATCCTCACCGAAGTTATTAAGCACGGAATGAGTGAGTGATTGGTTGACTCACAGTTGGAGAAACCAACAAAATTGACACTCTCTAACCAGATAAAGAATTCAATTTTATTTAGAAAATGCATTGTATAAAAATATTTAATGCAGCTTGATGCAAAAAAATAAACACGACCGGATGGAAATCCATCAGAAATTTGCCCCTATAATTACGAAAATATTCGCTTTCTCTTATAAATGCGGAATCTTCCCCGACAGTTGGAAAACCGCTAACGTTTACCCAATCCCCAAAAAAGGTGATCATTCAGACTCTTCAAAATATCGCCCATAGCTATCATTCCAATCATCGCAAAGCCTTCGACCAAGTCTGGCATGAACATTTTCTTGCAAAACTGAAAGCTTATGGGCTAGGCGAACAAACCGTTAAATGGCTACGAAATCTGGGCAACAAACGCTTTCGTTTCGTTGTAGACGGTACTTCTTCAAATGAATTTCGGACAAATTCTGGAGTACCACAGGGGTCGGTACTCTCCCCCATTCTGTTTACATTATACATTAATGATCTTTTAAAATCAACTACGAAGACAACTTGAAGTCATTGAATGAGGATTTGAGTAGAATCATTAAATGGGGTGATTGTAATTCGATAATATTTAACGCGGCAAAAATGCAACATAAGGCGTCTAAAAATCGTCAATTTAGAAACGGAAATTATGTTTAACCAATCAAAACTCGAAAAAAAACCGTCTGTCCGCTTTCTCTGAGTAAATATTATGGCAAATTTGTTTTGACATGAACATATATTAAGTATAGCTAAACAGTATATGGGGAGCTGCGTCAAAAAGCTCATTAGATAGGGTTCAGAAACGGTTAATAAACGATAACGAAATAACAAAAAAGCTAGATTCGCTTAAACATCGACGCGACGTGGCTGATCTTACTATTTTTTTCAAATAAAGCTCAGGCCACTGCTCGAAGGAGGTCGCGGAAATCATGCCTCCTCGCGAAAAGCGGTTACGCTCTACAAGGGCTAGAAAAGCAGCTCACATTCGAACCGCAAAGTACCAAAACGACTACTTTAATAGAACCGCGTTAAAATGGAACGCCTTGCCATCGGTTGTCTTTCCAACAAAATTTAACATGAAATCCTTTAAAACCAATGTCCACAAATATTTAAAAACAAATCCTTTTAATTCCAATTCATATTAACATGGTAACTTCGAATATTAAAAGGTATATTTTAAATAATAAAGCCTAAACATCTTTAACATACAAATAAAAGAGAATTTTTAAAATTAAAATTGTTTTTTTTTCGTAATGAAAAACAGTATAAATAAAATTATTGCAACAGCAAGTTTTTTTCATTCCGCTACAGTGTGTGTTAGTTATATATATGATTAATTAAGTTTCTGTTTATTTTGGTGTGAACACATATGCATTGGTTTTTGTTTAGTGAATTTGTTTTTTAAATGTTGGTAGTTTTTATTACGATAGTTGACGCTTGTTAAATAAATAAATTTTTAATTGTGTACACACATATATAATATAATCGTAACAAACATTTTGTTTTTAATTTTAATAACTATTAAATAAAAAGGAATACAGTTGTTAAATGTCTAAAATGACAGGGAAAATAGGAAAAAATGAATATCCTCGAGTGTCAAGTAAATATTTATTTCGATAATTATAAATCTTTGTTAGAATTGAGTCACAAAACATACCACACCTTAGTTTATAAATGATAATAATAACATGGATACCCTTTTTGTTAATTAAATATTAATTGTTTTTATTTATTAATATTTTAGATACTTTAGTAGTTGGAACAGTAATTTCATATATTGCATTTTTATTGTTGTTGATGGCGTTTTGTTCACCATATTGGATAAAATCTTATGAAAACTCTTGGTCTGAATTTACTAATATGGGATTATGGGAATACTGTTTTAGAGATTATATGTTTCCATATTATCAATTTCCAAAGATGTTTGAAGGTTGCAATAATATTTTTAGTAATGTAATATCCTTTCTTATTATTATTATTCTTTTTTGATTGGTTATATAATCTACTTTTGTGTAAATTTTTAGGAATATTATCCGTTAAGGGAATTTTTACTACCTGGATGGTTAATTGTTGTTCAAATATGTGTAACCTTAGCATTTGTAATTGTTTTTATATGTTTAGGACTAATGTCTTTGGCATTAATCAGATGGCCATTAGAATCTGTACTCACTTATGAATGGGTTTTAGTAAGATTGTCATGGATTGGAATCACTTGTTCATGTAAGTATTGATTTCTTTCCTTTTAAAATGTAATTTAACAATTGTAATAATTTTAACAATTATTTCTCATTTTGGGTTGCAGCAATTTTGTTATTTGTAGCAGTTTCTGTGTTTGGTGGTAATGCTTATCGCCGTGATTGGTTAATGTATCCGAAATTTAATGTATTATCGTGGTCATATATATTTGCTGTTATTTCATGCATATTGCTAACAATGTCCTCGATTATATTATACAAGGAATCAAAGCGATCATATAATTGTAGACGCGAAGGAAAAAATCTTGTAACGCAAATCCAAATGCAAGAACATGGATTCCATTCAGGCCATCCAGCTCAATTAAAAGGGCCTCATGGATATATATAAATTATATTAATAATTATTTTTCGTTTATTAAATTATAGATTTTAATAGTTGTTGAACAAAAATTTTTAACATTATTCGTTGATATAACTTCTTAAATTAATAATTAAGAACAAACTTATTACAACTAAAAAGAAAAAAACATAAAAACTAATCCGTCCAATATTCTAAGTGTTTTTTAATTAAAAAAAAAAATCTTTTTACAAATTGTAATCGAATATCTATAGATCTGAAATTTGTGCCTTATTTTTAAGATTTTTTCCACATTAATAAAATTTACATAAAAAAAATCTTTTGTTTTTGATTCTTATTTTTTAATTAATTAAATAAAGTAAAATTAATATATTTATTTTTATTTTTTTAGTTTACTGCAAATACATGTTTGAAAAAGATTTAGTTAAGAAATAAAAATACCCTATTTTAAAATCATTTAAGTCATCTCTGTGGTAGTTTTGATTAAAATTTAAATGAATTTATGTATAAAGTCGTGAAAGTCGAAAGTCATCAATAAATTTGTTTAATAATATTATTGCACTCTGTTTTTGTTTTCATTTTATTTTAAAGAGAAGAAAAGTTTTGATGGACGAAAGAAATAACTGAAGAAACGACACTGTAGTATTTCTAAATGATACTACCAACAAATAAACACTTTTATATAAATTAATTAAATTTTATATTTAGTTGAATATTAACACATATTCTAAGAACTTGCATAATAATGTAAGGCACCACTGTCCAGTTTAAATGGAAGAAAGTCATAGAGTTGCAATCGCACAGTGTAAAACGTGTCTTATCCATACCCGAAATTAAAACGAAAATAATAAAATTATAATAATTAATTAATAAACTTATTAATAATAATAAATAATAACAACGAATTTAATTTATTTTCCTAAATGAATGTAACAATAAAATGATTGTTTTGTTAAAAAAACATTTCCATAAAATGTCTCGTAATCCGATCTTTTAAAGTTTAAACTTGGATTCATCAGAAATAGAACGCTTTTCCATTTGCTGATGGTCCAATTTAGATGACTTGCGCGGATATACACGAGTACGAAGACCAAGAGGACCATGGTAAATCTAAATCGTACGAAATTCAAAAGAAATACAAAAGGAAATATAATGGTCTTTGGATATTTTTCTGATCAAGGTATTGGACCAATTCAAGTCGATTTGTGATTTTATATCCTTTGCTGATATAATCGGGTCCTTTTTGATAAGACGAATAATTGTATTGTCATCCTGACCTCTACTTTGCTTCGGTCTCTATGTATTGTATTTGTATGCCCAAAGAGGTACGATGGCTGCTTATTTTCGCGATACTACCGACTTATTAATGTTAATGCTATTAATTATTCTTGAATAATATTATTATTTTATTTTTAAACTCGATGGAATAAACATTTCATTTTGATATTAAAAAATCAAGACCGAATGATAAAAAAAAATTATTGAAAACTATGAAGGAACTTCGCAATAACAATACAATTATTAAGTAATTATTATATTTGTTATAAATCTGCAAGTTGCTTTAGTTTTGTCGAATCGAATTCGACATACAAATTTTAGAATCGTAATATCTTTTAGACAGTATTGATTACAATAAAAATAAATTTATTTAATAATTACAATATATTTATTTAAAATTAACAACAAAAAAAAATCTGGTCAGACTCTTTTTCACTGCTCCATACCAAAAACAATGAAGGTATCAAAAAGTTGCTATAGTTTTGTTGCATTTTTTTAAAAGATATTTGATGAACCTTTTCATTGAATTGTTGTGTTAAAGCCAATCAAAAAAATGTAAGACCAGAACCTTTAAAAAAAAAAAGGCTGCACTATTCGAAAGTACTAAAAGAAGGACAGAAAATTTGAATATTTTATATGATGCAATGTTATCAATTAAACCAACATCGACAGCAACAGACCGCGTATTTTCAGTTGTAGGTTAACTAAAATACGTATAAGAACCTCCCTTAAATATGAGACATTTTATGTGATTCCTTTTTTAAAGTATTATTTCCAAAATATGAATTAACTAAAACAAAACTGAATTTTATTTTACTTGTTGTATTTGTGAACTATTATTATTATTTTATTTTTTTTTTATTTTTTATTTTAATCTAATAAATGAATTATATATTAATTATTTTTTATTATTGAATTTAATTAAAAAATTAAAATTCAATCATTATCCGATAATTCAATAAATTAGTATTCGCCATCCAGATAATTGAAAAAGTCGAATAATTGGAAACCCTAGGTGTAGGCAAAATAGGAAATTATTTCATTGCGCTACAAAGTTCGTTATTTATAGATATTATTAATTAAATTTATGTTCATTTGTGTTTCAACACATATGCATTGTTTTTTAAATGTTGCCATTAGTATTACGATAGTTGACGCTTGTTGTTAAATAAATGAATTTTTAATTGTGTACTAATATACTATATATAATACATAATATATAATATAATACTAATATAATAGTAATAGAATTTTTGTGTCTATAGATTACAGATTCTTAAATGACTAAAGTGAAAGGGAAAATAATAAATAATTATCCTCGAGTGTCAAGTAAATATTTATTTCGATAATTATAAATCTTTGTTAGAATTGAGTCAAAAAACATATCACACCTTAGTTTATAAATGATAATAATAACATGGATACGATACCCTTTTTTTTTATTAAATATTAATTGTTTTTATTTATTAATATTTTAGGTAGTATCGTAGTTTCAACAGTAATTACTTATATTGCATTTTTATTGTTGGTGACGGCGGTTAGTTCATCATATTGGATAAAGTCTTATGAAAACTCTTGGTCTGAATTTACTAATATGGGATTATGGAAATTTTGTTTTAGAGCTTATATGCATCCATATTATTTTTTGCCATTAGAACTTATAGGTTGCATGAATGTCTTTAGTGTGGTAATATTTTTTTTTAATATAATTTTTTATTATTTTTTTTTTTTGATTGTTTATATAATCTACTTTTGTGTAAATTTTCAGTCATTTGCTGAGTATAAGGAAAATTTATTACCACTATGGTTAATTGTTGTTCAATTATGTGTAGTCGTAGCATTGGTAATTGCTTTTATATGTTTAGGATTGATGTCGTTTGCATTATTTAGATTAATTAGATATGATTGGGTTTTAGTAAAAATTTCAATGATAGGAATCACTTGTTCAGGTAAATATTGAATTCTTTCCTTTTAAAATGTAATTTTAACAATTTTTTCTCATTTTCGTTTGCAGCAATTTTGTTATTTGTTGCAGTTTCTGTGTTTGGTGGTAATGCTTATCGTCGTGACTGGTTAAAGTATCCGAAATTTAATGTATTATCGTGGTCATATACATTGGCTGTTTTTTCATGCATATTGCTAACAATGTCCTCGATTATATTATACAAGGAATCAAGGCGATCATATAATTGTAGACACGAGCGAAAAAATCTTGCAACGCAAATACATATGCAAGAACATGGATTCCATTCAGGCCATCCAGCTCAATTAAGAGGTCCTCATGGATATATATAAATTATATTAATAATTATATTTCTTATTTTTTTTAATTATAGATTCTAATAGTTGTTGAACAAACATTTTTTTAACATTATTCGTTTATTATATATAAACTAATTAAAAATTTAATAATTAAGAAAAAACTTATTACAATTTAAAAAAAAAAATGAAAACTAATCTGTCCAATATTCTAAGTGCTTTATAATTAGAAGAAAAATCTTTTTATAAATTGCAATCGAATTAGATCGAATAGAATATAGATCTGAATTTTGGGCCATACTTTTAAGATTAGATCGTTTTTTTTTAATTGAATAATAAGTTAACAAAATTATATTCATGAGAATTTGTATTTGTATTATAAGTATTGTAAACAATAGTAATAAATTGCAAATATTATGTTTTTTGTAGTTATTAATGTAGTAATTAATTTAATTATTTGCATCGATAAAAATAATGAAATTTCAACTTACCAGTTTTGTTGTATTTTGTAGCCATTGCTAATATTGTTGTAATTGTTTCTAATGTAAGATTTGCATCGAACACAATAATTGAGGAGTTTACAAATAATTCTTCTTGTTTGTTTATCTTTAATGATTTAACAAAATATAAAAAAAAAAAAAAAAATAAATAAAAATTTATATGTTTAGTGTAACTATAGAAAAGAATATACTTACAATTTCTGGTGTGATTGATGCATGTATTCTCATGTCACCCAATATTAATTTACAATCACCAGGCTTATCAAAAATAACTGCACAATTTGCTGTTGGTTTTTCTTTATCAACAATTATTGCATTAGCACATGATGGCGGCAAAATATTTACTAAAAATGCACCATTCTAACAACAATGTAACAATAAATTTAAGGATATAGGATTTTTTAAATTTATATATGATATTAATAAATTACTTGATCATTTCCAACAGCTGAAATAAAATTAACATTTCCTTGTAATTTTGATATGGCCTCGGCAATATTTCTACCTACTCCTCCACCATAAAGTTCCATTTGAGATAAGTATGTTGCACCATCAAGCTAAATAAAATATAATGTTAAAATATTAATAATTATGTTTTCATAATGAATGTCTTTATGTATCTCAATGATAAATGATTTTTATTTTAATTTTTTGGTGTTTTTATGATAACAATCTCAAAGGATATACATTATTTTACATTAACTAAATTTGAAAATCTCCATAAATAAAATGTTTAGTAAATGGAAAGAGAAATGAAAACTACTTTGTTTTAAAATAAAGAAGAAAATATTAAACAAATCTTCTTTTAAATAATTAAACAACGTAGTCCGTGTATTTGGAAAACAAAACACATATTTTCAAATAAAAATTTCATTCGAAAGAAAAACTTATAAAGATTAGTCGAAATTTTTTGTACTTTCAATAAATAAAAAAGCTAAAAGAAAAAAAAAAAATTAGTAAATTAATCGAATAATTTAAAATAAAAAATTAATAAAATAATCTATTAATAGAAATTTAAATATAATGAAGGAAGAAATAAATAAATCGTGTAATTCAGCAAAAGGCAATTATTCAGGAACACAAATTGGTGATAATTTGTATAACAAATTTCCACAATCATCATTTCCTCAGTGTACAGCCAATTATCCATCATACGAATGTAAGCAATAGAGTTGTAATTACTTATTTTATATAAAATTGTATTTTTTATTAATAGTGGGGCCTCAAGTGCCAATGGGTCAACAAATGATGTATCAACCGCAACAAGCTAATATGATGGAAATCAATGGATTGCAATCGCGTATGCCATGTACTAATACTAATGTGGGACGGCCAATGAGTTATTCGCCAGTTCAAAGAAATGCTTCAATGATACAGCCTCAGAATAACATGGGACAAATTAGTACATCGACATTAATTAAAATGCAACCTCAATTAGTATCTATGAGCTCTCGCATGATGCCAATGCAGCAGCAAATGACTACGATGCCAATGCAGCAGCAAATGACTACGATGCCAATACAACATCAAATACAGATGCAGCAACAGATTCCAATGCAACAACAAGCACTACCAATGCAACAATCAATGCCAATGCAACAATCACTGCCAATGCAACAATCAATGCCAATGCAACAACAAGTTCCTCAAATGATGCCTATGATGGGTAATCAAATGCTTAGTGGCACACCAATGAATTCAATGCCCGTTGGGTTACAATCAAATATGCATATGCCTATGAATTCAAATATGATGTCTTTACCAAATATGAGTGGTGGTTATGGAAGCTATTATGGTAATTTTAGTAATTTAGTATAGGAAATTTAAGTATAATAAAAATAAAATAATATTTTAGAACATCCAACATATGGAATGGATCCGAATTCTCTACCAATGTCTGTTTACGAAGGTGATTTAAGTCATATGTCATCAAAAACAAAATCGAAAAAGAAGTAATTTTTAATTTTTTAATTTGAAAATGATAAATTTTTTTTTGCATCATTAAAATGCGTTTACTTCATTTGAAAATTTTTTTGTGATTATTTTCCTAGTGTTGTCGTCGATGTATTTCTTTTAATAAATATAATATAATATATATATATATATATATATATATATATATAATGTATAATGTATAAATTTTCCATATTGTATTTTATTTAATTTTTTGTAATAATAAATTAACGCATGGGAGATTAAAAAAAGTTTAATTTCATTATCCATCATACCAAATGAGGTGTAATAAAAACAAAATCTGAATTAAAAAAATGAAAATAGATTGATTAATGTAATTATTCTTGTTAGTAGTTTAACTTGAAGTATGATGATTTGGCAGACACCAACTTTTAGTTTGGAAAAAAGACAGGATTATATGTATGTCAGGTTTTTTATTTACCGAACCGGGGTGGAATCGCACAATATTAATGACTTTATACGTTTTTGTTGTAGTTTTTAAATGTAATGTCTAATTTTCTTTACTAAATACCCTGTAAACATTGTAATAATACGTTATTATCATTTTATGTACAGTGGTCTAAATAAGGGATATCATTTTTATATACTATTTTATTTACATAAACTTTAACTTTGTCGCCAACGTCAAACACATGACAAATAAATAAATAAAGAAAGAAACGCTTCTCACCTCTAACTAAAAGTTTCCTGTTGTGTGTTAATATGAGATTTATATTTTTCTTTACATTACCTTTATTATTATTATTTTCTTGTTATAAACATTGGAGTTTATTACATTAAATTTTTTGTCCGTAAATGATTAAAATATCATATAGAAAAGCAAGAGTAAAATTTAATAAGCTAGTATCGTATTAATTTTTATAACGAAATATAATTCTGCATGATCAATAAAAGTAAATAAATAAATATGTAAATAATACAAAACGGTAATGCCGATAAAATGTTAGTACGGACCTCTCCAATTCTACCATTTTTATGTTAAATCGTTCACTTTGGTTTATTTGCTTTATGTAACAAAGTTTTTTCTTTATTTTTGGTAAACATTGTGTACATTTGTTGTACCTTATTATGATTATTGTTTTTTTTTTAATTTTTATTTTATTTTACCACCGATAATTAAACACTATTTTACACAAAAGTTTTTTAATGTTGGTGCGCTATTGCTTTTTATCAGTATATAATTTTATATATAAAACACTCTTTATTATCTAAAACATTAAGCAAAAAAAATAATAATAAACGTAAGGATATAGATATTAACACGTACACACATCTATTACTATCATTATATATTACCAAAAGCAATTATTTTCTTTAATTAAATTAAATTAAATTAAATTTTTTTGTTTAATTGTAATTTTTATTAGTTTTGTTCTTCTGCCATATATCAAGTAACACTTACTAATATTATAATTAATTATATTTCAATAAAAAAAATTATATATAAAATTAACACTTTTTCGTTTGTGAATTAATTACACCGCGTCATTACCACAATAGGTAATACCTTCATAAAAATGTATATTGTTTTAACGTATGAATAAAGAAAAACCAGAACGTATTGAAAATGTTTATGTACGAAGTAAAAAAGCTATTAAATTGTTTGATCTATAAAATGTAATAAAAGTTTTCGTTTTTTCTCCTTTCGTTTCTGCTTAACAAAGAATCGAAAAAACACCATAAAAAAAACAGCATGTTGTATGAAAAAAAAAACAAAATTTCTTAACCTTAGTCACCTAATAGAATATTGCACAGTGAGGTTTGTTTATGATTTTATTTTTATTTTTTATTTTTCGGTTTGTTTACTTTGAAACGTGATAACAAAATATGATTTACACTTATCTTAATAATGAAATTATTCCATATTGAAAATTATACTTAATTTAGTTGTGATTTGATAAAAACATAAATTATACAGAAAATTTATTCCTATATTACTAATCGAATAGCAGGCGTCTTGTTAGTTTTGCTTCTTGTTACCATAGCAATGGAATAATAATGCTAATGTAAACAGCAGAACGTGCATTAATATCATTTAAAAATTAATCAAAAGAATTTTTTTTTTTAATTTCTATTTTTATTTCTGAAATACACGAAAATGTTGAATTTGTTCAAAAGTGGTAAAATTTTATTAAAAAAAAAGAATTACGCGATGTATAGAAATATATAACGTCCTTTGTTTCCTTATTATTATAACTTATCCATTAATTAATTTTTGTGCTGAAGCACTGTTAGTTTTTTTTTTTTTTTTTTATTATTATTTCCACGTATCAATCCAGTCCACTCCGGTTAAACAAATATTAAGGCTCAATTAATTTTTATTCATACGCATTTGTGTTATGATTAATTTAAAATTGTTTTAAAGATTTCAGTGTTTTGAGTTAGGTACATTTATGGCATTTGTAGGAAAACTCTTACCGAAGCAACGCCCGAATATTCTTTTTGTTTATCTACTTAATTAAATAAAATGCACTTGAGAATAGTATTTGTTTATAATTAGTTCGTGGCGGTGTTTTTATTTTATTTCATCGTTTTCGATAATTTAAAATTTTGTTGATTAAACAAAAAAAATATTTAAGCAAATATTTTAATTGAATAATAAATCTTATCGTTGTTTACATAGTAATTAAATATAACCGAATATAGAAAATAAAATTAATTACTTTACAAATTTACGTATTTTCGGTGTTTCTAAGTTTGTAATTTCTAGTTTTTCGTCTTTATACAAAGCTTTAATTACATCGTCATGATATTACTATATAATTTTGGTAATAGACATAAATTAGTTAATGATACAAAACGCGATACTGCAATATATGCATAGTTAATTCCGATTGCAATGAGTTTTTGAAAGCATAATCGTTCAAATCAAATTTCGATTTTTAAATCGCAACATACCACAAATTATTGTTTTCGCATTTAATATTTTATTATCTCCTAGCGAACATTAAAGCTGTAAAATGACCAAATAAATGTTGCTCAGTACATACATATATTCTATATAAAAGCATACTTATGTGCCAAATATAATTTAATTATTTTAAAAATAAAAATACTCTACAAGAACAATAAATCAAAGATTTGTTTTTTTTTGTCTCTTATTTTTACATTTTATGTTTCCTAACGTTTTATACAAGAAATATAATTTTTTTTTTCTGTTTTCATTGTGTCCCTTGGCGGTTGTAAAGTAGAAACAACATCTAACGATTTATTTAAGAGACGTGGCAGTTGGACACAAAATGGTGAATTTATCTAGACTTTTTCTTTTTTTTTTTTGTATAAATAAAAATACCAAATATAGCACCATAGTCAGTTAATTTTTATTTGCTTGTTATTTCTTTTTTAATTCTTGTATTTATCAAACTCTTTGTCTTTCTTTGTTTTGCCATAAAATTGACGCATAGTTTTTTCTTAGAATTTTCTTCATTCCCTGTATAAGAGATACAGTGAGATGTTTTTGTATATATTTATTTATTAAAAATAAATATTTGTCCAGTGTTACAGGTCAGTGAAAATTTTCAGAATTTAAATTCTATAAAAAGAATTAAAATTTCATAGTTTGTGATACTGTTTTAGGGGAAATGCAAACAAGTGAAAGAAATCCTTGGATTTTTATCAAAATTATTTATTGTTAGACTTGGTCTTAAAAAAGCTTTAGGGAAAATGAAATGTTTTATTTTGTATTTAAAGACCTAGATCTAGGACGGACATTGTAGAATTTCTATTGATTTTTTTTAACTGAAAATGCATTTTATGCTTTATGTATTGAAGGAGTTAGGAAATGGGGGAGTTTCTGGTGCTAAGTGTATACTCAGAAGTAATTAGAAAGATTTATTGCAATTATAGTAGAAATATGTCCATGGAAATATTTATTCATCACGAAAACTTGCCAAGACATTTTCAGTTAAATTTCTTGTCTTGATACTTTACGTCATTTTAAAAATGTTTTTCTTATTTTAGTCATAAGAAAAAAGAAAGGATGTTGTTGGTTTTTCTGATTGCGGGGGTATTAAGTGTTGTTAACTGTGCATATATATCACCAATATCACCAATATCACCAATATCAAATACTTTAATATTTTAGCTTATCTAAACTACCTTTTTGCTGTATTTTTTTCTATTACCAAAAGTGACTGCATTAGAAAGTAATTTCGATTCTATTTTATCTTATTTATCTATCTTTGAGAGATGTTTCTATGTTTTGTTAATTGACTAGTAAATTTCACAATTTTTCTTCTAATTGTCGGACAATTTTTTTATTTATACAAGACTCGGAATTCGAAAAAACGATGAAGGTTCCTTAACCTTGGAACTACAAGACTTGAAAGACACATAATAAGGATTTGACAATCTTACACCTTGAATAGAGATTATTACTAGATGCAGCTTTTGAAACTCTTCAAACACATTTACTTGTAAGAACCCGCTTATTTTCCAGTTCGGACCTTAATTAGACCTTTTGCTGTATGTGTGAAACTAATATAAAAAAAAAATGTTTTGATACTGCCTACTTAGATGTAATATGTTACTCAGCATTATTTCTTGTTGGCTAGCTTTTAGCTAATTTTTGTTTTACTTGGATTCGTTTCTTCATATAATGATTTTGCTCAATTAATTTGACTTTTACAAACGAATTAGTTGTAATTGTTACTGAAAATACAAAATGAATGTATTTAATGTGCTTTAAAAAATGACTAATCACATTCATGTGGTATTTTTTGGTATGTAGAAATCAATGCAGCAAAATTTATTGAAGTTATTAAGCTGCTTATTAAATAAGTTACATGATTATAATGATTAACAATGATTAATTATTGTTTTACGTTATTATTTTCTCTTTTTTATGTAAGCAAACAGTAATTAATTATGATGATGTTTGCTGTATTCATATATATCAGGGGTGGATTTACTGTAACAATTGTTTTTTGTAACTCTTCATTTGTGCAATTATTGAAAGATGCAATGTAAGTCAACTGTTTTATAAATAATAAGAACGTTCAGCTTGCGTACGGCAACAATTTGGCTCATTCTACAACATAATACATTTTATATTCAAAGCATATAATTATGCGATCTATCTAATAGTTCTTGTTAAATTAGTTTATCCGGTTATATTAAATCTAAACGCCGGTTCTGTCTATAGTAATGATAATACAATAATTTCTATTTCCTTAAATAAATTAATCACTAGAGTTTACGATGTTCATAAAATTGATAAAAGGCAAAGCTAAGAATTTCTTCTTTTTTTATTTTTATTTTTATTTTTAAATACCATTTCATTGCTATTATTATCATGACTTCGTTTAATAAATATTACACAATTGTATTGTATTTTCGTATTATTATAAAAAAAAGTTCGTTTTTGCATTTGGCCTTATTTTATTGAAAGTTTATTTGTCATGCCGCCTTCGTATTATTTAATTTTCCTTTTCAACTATTTATCAAAAGTTTTTATTCTCAATACAAGAAAAAAAAAAAAATAAATAATGTTATTTATAAAATCGTTTATTTTTAGAATTAAAAAAATTATAGTTTTTAGGAATTGTGGATGTGATGTTTGGTGGTTTGTTAACATTAACTTATGCTATATTTTGGTTTGTTATTTAATTTATTTATTTTTGTTATAACGTTGCTTTAGTTTCAAAGAAACTTAAGATGTTGTCAAAGCTGGCAAATTATTACGTTGAATTTAATATTTTTTTTAATTCATATAAACGGAATTTATTGTGTTCAAAAATTAAATTATAATAAATATATTGTTGTTGTAAATAACTAACGTTTCATTATGTACATATAAATAAAAGGAATTTAGGAAGTTAGGTATAATTATTATAAGAAGTTTTCTTTGCAAAAAAAGTAATATTTCAAAACAAAAAAAGGGGGAGAAAACATACAATTACATTTTATTTATGCAACACCCACATTTGTATGTGAAATAGTAATTTAATAATAACGATTAAAAGCAAAAAAAAAACAATCATAATGAGTGCCAGTGGAGACGCCGGGTGCATTGTTCTTTTTCTAGGTTATAAAAGTTTAACAGTTTAAAGTTTTCCTTTGTGTTTTACTTTAAAAAATGAAAATAGAAATAAAAAAAAGAAAAAAATTACTACAAATGAAGAAAAAACAAGAAATTAAACAAAAGAATAGAAAACAATTTATAAAATCAAAACTAAACTAAACAAAACAAAACTTAAACCACAATATTGTAATCGTCTTTGCAAATGTAATATTCGTGTTTGCTGTGTAAAGGTTTTTTCAACATTTTTTCTGTTTTTTTTATGTTTTTTTTAATATAATTTTTGCATAAAATTTGCATTTTAGTTTGAAAATTGTTGTAAAACCAAAAATTCTATTTACATGAATCAGGGCAGGGGCTACGGGAAAAGGTATGGATTTAAATAAAAATTGATTAATTTGTAACGTTGGATTATAATGTGGAATAAGAAGAATAATTTATTTTAAAGTTTTTAATTTTTTTTTTTATTTTTTTTTTTGATTTTACTAGAAATAACGAACTGCCAAAAGTCAACACACAAACAATTCAATCGGAAATTCACCATGCGATTAAATATGATAACAAGAGCAGCTTCTTAGTAGTTTTTACTTATTATCGATTAAAATAAAAATTATTTCCAAATATATAGCCAAGGAAAAGTTTGTTATATTTGTATTTTAAGTTAAAATCACACCCCATTTACTATAGACATCTATTATTTGTTAGATATTTTATAATAAAAGCATATATGTATGACTGTAAATAAATAAAGCTTTTGAAATAGTTAAAAACATTCTTTCCCCCATTGATGTAGTTTTTTTTTTTTTTTTCTAACATACAACAATAATAACGCAGAAAAAACAACGAAATAATTTTTTTTTTTTTTTTTTTTATATGCCGACAACAATATAATCGGGAAGAAAGAGTAAAATACAATAACATAGTTTGACGTCATCAAACGACATCGAATTTATATAAAACATTATCTGGGGTTTGAGTGAATAAATATCTTAAAACATAAAAATTCATCATTTACATATTTTACGCGTTTTTTTTTTTGCTTGTTTTTTCTTTTTCTTTTTACATCGTTTCGTTACGTCTAGTATAAAGACACACAATTTTTTTTTCTTTTGATACGTTTTTGCTTTTTTAATAAGCTCGCTACACGAGTTTTTGATAAGTTGTTTTGTAGTTTAAATAAATTATAAACATAATCATAAATCTAGAATTAATTATGTTTTTCTCAATTTATCATAAATAAATTGTTTTTATGGTCAAATATGTGACAAAAACAAAAAAGCTCGTTAATACGAACATTTGTATATTCTAGCTAGAAATAATGTAATTAGTTATTACAAGTAGATTTACTTGAGGATTATGTGAGATTTCTAAAAATTCTATTTTATTTTATTGTGCATTGTGGTCTATCCGATTTTTCTATGAAAGGCCACTATAAACCAAATAAAATAGCAGCAAGGCTTTCCTGGAGTAACATTATTTAAGTAACAGATCCTTCTCCTATTTTATTCGCATACTACTCATTCGCTCCACACATAATAATAACTGTTTGTTATGGCTTAAAAGAAATCGTTTTAATGTTATTGCGTTCATACATATTCAAACAAAATACGAGAAGACAAAAAAAAAGTCATCTCTTATCTGGTGAAAACCAAGTCAGAGCTTCGAGAAGCAAAGCATCGAAATGGAATATTAGAAGGTATTTTATAGAAATATTTGTAGCTTTGTTTGGATTAAAGTGATTTTCACCCCAGTTCTTAAACATTTTGAAAACAGAAAATGTTGAAGAAAAGAAAATCATGGGAAAGGCGAAAATATTCAAAATATTTTTACATATTATTTTGCTTTATTACTATAGATTATTCAAGTTTTATAGTAGGAGGATTGGATTAATCATTTTGAATGATTAACTTGAAGTAACTAAACTTTTATTATGTCAAAAAAAAAACATTAAAAATTGGCCCTTAAATGTAGGGTTTTCAGTATCGGAGCATTTTGCTAGTATCGATATTTCATAATAATATATATCACAAGAATATCGATACTCTCGATACTATCGATACTATTTTTTTGTCTCTTTCATGCTTTAAGAAAACACATATTCCTACTAATTCATAAATTAATTTTTTATTTCATTTTCATTTTGAAATATCGAGACTTTTGATACTGGATATTGGCCGATAGTATCGAAATTCAATACTGTTACTATCAATACTGCAAATCTTACTTAAATGATAAGGGGTCCCATACTTTTAAACATCTTTCAGAGTTTGTTTTTTTATAATTATAATTTCGTCAGAAACTTAGAATAGTGGCCCGCTTATGTGGTAGCCATGATCTTCATATATGAATTTTGATTGTTTAATAGATTTTAAAATTTTTTTATAGTCTGTATTTAATTAAATTAACAAATTAGTAGCAATAGGTAGAATCAATAACATATAACATGTAAAAAGATAAATGTATCCAACTGCAAAATCTAAGGTTAATTTGTAACATTTATTAACTGAAAAAAATGTTTTACCTTTGACGAACTTTAACAATTTTTTTTATATAAATCGAAGGAAATTTAAATAAACTTCTTTAAACTTACACCGACAATATATTTTTTTTTAAATAAAATTATATCTATATCCGGTATCAAAGATATCGTATTTGTGTTATAAACTTATGCTTATGGTTTTAAGCAGTGCGCCGTAAACTGTGTGCCACGGCAAATATCACCAAAAATTATATCAATATATGAACTGACTATTGGGCATAAACATGAAAATGCTAGTTAGATTTGAATCAAATCCGTAAAAATAATATTTCGTAAAAAAACATAAACGAAATGTATTAAATGTTGGTCAAATTTGTCAATTATATTCAAATTTAAAACAACAACTTTCCAAGTCTCCAAGTTGTTTTATAATAATTATAAATGTCGTGGTTGCAAAATGCTTGTGGAGCAGTAATTTAAATTATTAAACACCTGATAACCAAAATTAGGTGAGCACGATAATACATAGCATTTCTTTGCTATTTTATGCTTGATTGATGGATTTTTAACTAGCACTATTATTGAGAACTCACTGTTTCTAGTCAACTACACTTCAATTCTTAAATTAATTCAAAAGTCGTCATGCAAAGTTTAATAAAAAAAATAAAAACGTTTACCAGAGTATAAAATCAATATCATTTATGTATTAATTGGTGGCAAATAAAAAATTATAAAATTACCATATTGCAGTTTGACTGCAATCATTTTTATGTAAATAATAAATAATTATATATTATTAATAAGAAAGGAAAAAAAAGAAAACCGAAGGAAATTTGTATTGTTTTGTTTAAAATTAATCGTATTGTAGATTATGTCAGGGTCCTAGTTAACATTTTTTTCGTTTCTTATCAGTTTAAGACAAATACAAATTTCTATCTAAAACACAGTAGAGGAAAGTAAACATTTTTTTTTATTTTTTTTTTATAATTATCTATATTCGCTTCTTGTGTTACATTTTCTTTATTTTTATTTTTTTTTTTGTTATTGCTTGTTGTGGTTATTATTGCTGATGTTTCTTTGTTAACATTTTAATTTTTTTTGCGTCTCTAAAAGAAATATAAAACTGAATAAACTTTTAACATTTTTGTTTACATAATTTTTGGACAAATAATTTTCTTTCTTTTCTACATTATTACTATTCTTTTGTGTTGTTTAATACTTTTAAGATTATTATTATTATTGTTATTAAGAGGCGAAAAGGAAAGAAAGAAAGAAAGCAAGCAAGCAAAGTTTCAATATTAACAAAAAGAAGAAAATTGAGTTTTTCTTTATTATAAATCTTAAAAAAGAAAAATCTATATCAATTGATAAACATATATTAAGTAAATAAGATTTAATAAAAGAAAATTCCGAGTGGTGTGGATGGTTATAATGTATCAATATAATTAATACATGAGACGTATTTGAATGATTCTTTACTTGTTTTATTAATGTTTTGAAGTGTTGGTTGAAAAACATAGAAATATCAATGGTAAGCGACTATAGCAATAATAATAATAATAATAACAACAATAATCAGTGAAAATCTTGAAAAAATAAATAAGCAAAGCTTAAATAACATAATAATACAGCTATAGATATGTGCTAATGTTATCGACAAGTGTTTTACTGTATTAAAGGGGTGTTACATTTGCAATGTATATGGATTCGAAGAAAATAGTTAGCTAATACGCTGCTTGCTGTGTGCTTTTCTACTACAAAGGAAAAAAAAAAAAAACAATAAAACGTTTTATTTGTAGTTCTGTTCTGTTTTGTTTTAATTTCTTTTCTTTTCTTTTTTTTTTTTTCTTTTTTTGATTGCCTTGGTTTATTAAATAAAGCAAAAAAAAAAAAAATAAAAAAAGGTCTAATTTTATTAGTAAACTGTTTTTATGGTTTAGTGTTTTTAGATTGGATTTCTAAAGATAGATTAATTCAATAATCGGTGGATTTTTTTTTTTGGTTTTTCTCTTTTTATGTGGGAATTTTTTTTTTTTTGCGTTTATTAGGCAAAAAAAAAAAAAAAATTAAAACAAAACAAATTTCGAACTATAAAAATAGCTTCGTTGGTTTTTCGGACCTGTATAAAAGTTTTATTGTGAAAATGGGATGTGACATGTAGAAATGTGGTTTTTATTAAGTTAAATATTTATTGTCATCAAGATAAGACACTTTTGAATTAATTATTAGTGTCTTGGGAAAATGTTTAAAATATTTAATGCTTTATAAGCTATTTTAGGAATACAGGTAGTCCTAGTATTTTAACCTTAATTTGTAAACAACTTTATTTAAAAAAATATCAAATTACTGTTACTTCTAGTTATGATAATGTGGTTCAAGTCTATGTAATTTTTACTGGTGCAGTTGTTCGCAACCTAGTTTTGGGTTGCCTTTAGACCAGCCTAAAGCCTGTAACGATTAGGGTTTCCAGTATCGGATCATTTTGCTAGTATCGATACTTCGATACATTCTCATAAGAATATCGATTCTTTCGTTTTTTCCTCTTTCTTGCTTCAAGAAAACTCTTAATCATAAAATAATAGTAATTAAAAGATCCTTGTGCATATATAAAAAAAAAAAAAATTAAATGAAAATCTTACAAAAAAAGAAAAAAAAAAATTAAAATAAATAAATAAAATGCAAATAAATTATTTATAACAAAATCGATTAAAAATTCAATTCATTACATGACTAGAAAATCAAAATAAGAAATTTTTTATATTATCAAAATATTATTTTTTTTTTACTTTAATGGGCACTCTTAATTTTTCAGAATTTTTTTTTAATAATTTAATTTTAGTAGATAGAAAA
Organism: Ptychoptera albimana; assembly: GCA_961205885.1. Classification (NCBI taxonomy): domain Eukaryota; kingdom Metazoa; phylum Arthropoda; class Insecta; order Diptera; family Ptychopteridae; genus Ptychoptera; species Ptychoptera albimana. Next base: position 22,600,040 of record OY540803.1, read on the forward strand.
AAAAAAAAAAATCTGCCTAACTGCCATTTTTAATTTGTAACGCAAATTCAATGCAAAATTAATAAAAAATTCCTTAGAAAAAGAAATAAAAAGGCCAGAAATGCTATATTTATATTAAAGTATCGAAAGAATCTGGATTTTCGAAAATCGAAAATCGATACTGATACTATCGATACTGGAAATCCTAGTGACGACAATATGCACCAGAGACCAATTCTAGGGTAAATCTAGGATTGTCAATTAAACGTACTCCGTTTAGTAGATCTCTAACAAACCATTTTTAAAACATCACTCATCACTAAATTAATGTTTGATTACAAGAATCCTAATTGTTTATTGTAATTATTTTTTTATTGGTTACATATTATCAATTTGCAAGACAGTTTTCAGAAGAATGATGATCTCTTATTATACAGTTTATAATGTATTTCCAAAATAGAATTGAATATTTCACATAAATTGTTCAAAATGCGGGTTGATTTGGAAAATATATTTTTAAGTTTTACACCATAGTATAAACTTTAACTAAGGGATCTACACATCTTAATGAAGGGCCTTTTTCCTTCAAAACAAAAGTATTAATGAATTGTTACAGTTACGGAGTTCCTGTGATAAATAAATAATTTCTGATCATCGTTCATCTTCAAGACTTGTTTTGAAATTACAGAGTGATTGGTACTAATATCATGATATTTAGAGAATTTTAATGCCGAAATTGCATTGCAAACAAAAAAAAAACAATATTCTGGGGAACCCGGTGGTTGCTTGAATGACTAATAAAACCTTTGTGATAAACCCTAAATCACAGTTGATCGATTACTGATCACTGATCACATTATTATTTGCGTTTTATTAAAAAATACAAATCAATACAAAGTTTTGTATTTTTTGTCGCACAAAAAAAGTTTGAATCATGATGACGTTGTAATAAGTGGAACAATGAATGGAAAATAAATAATTTATTCTTTATTAGTTATGAGAGATAAGAAAGAAACATTTTTTTTTCTTATAGAAATAAATTCTTGAAGAACGCAATAATTATTTAAAAATTTATTTAGCAATACAAAAAACTTTCATAAATATAATAACTTTGATAAAAATCGAGTTTTATGTTACATTGTGCTATAATTTTTGTTTTTAAGTTTATAATGTGCTTTAATGAGTTTTTTGTTTTCTCTTCTATTCTTAGCAGTTATTTTGCCATTTATATTAAATTACAACAAATATAATGAATGTGTGTTTGTGATTATATAGTTTAATATTGTATCTATCAGGTTTCAATTAAAATGCATACAGCAAACGTGTTAATGCTATTAGATTTTGGTAAAATATGACGTTGGCCAAAGAAGTAATACTATAGAGTTACATGAAACCTTTAGAAAGTGTATTATTACAAAATTCAATTGAATCTATTTATAAAAGAAATATTTTATTACACTTTTTTTATTAAATCATCAATATTTTTTTTGCATAATTCTATTGCTCTGTAAAAGATTTAATTTATTTGTTTCTTGTTATTATAACTTATTATTTATGTGGCGCCTACACTATTATTGTCACTAAATAAAGAAATATTTAATGAAATTTACTAAACACATATTTTAATTAATTTATTTGAATGCATAACATATGTTTAAAAGTTATCTAACGGAGAATTTTTTGGTTTTCTTTTTTTTTCTTTTGAGGTATTTTTGAATCGTGTTACTCCGCATGTTGTTCCTTTTTTTTTACAAAAAAATGTTGACTACACCCTTAGAAAGCAAGTAGTAATAATAATTATAATTGTTTTTATAATAACATAACACAACACCCACATGTATAACAGTGGTCAATGTATTTAAGAATTTATTATTATTATTATTATTATAATAATATTAAAGAAAATACAATTTTAACACACCCACTGCACCGTGTTTAAGTTTTATAAATGAATTGATATTTTGAGATTTTTCGTTTTTGATAACAAACTAAATGTATTTAGTATATAATTTGTATTAAATATGTTTGTATTATATTTTACATATCCATATGTATATGTTTCTTATCTTTGTGTAAATTCTTTTATTTATCTATTTTTTTTTTATTTTTTTTATTTTTGTACATCGATCAACCGATGTTTCATTATCCTAGGTTGAAAATAACATGAGTAAAAGGAAGGATGGCCTTTTTCTCTATTTGTTAATATTTTTATAAGGCGAAAAAGGAGACGAAACAAATGAAAACATTTTTTTTTTGTTCATCTTTTTCTTGACATTTGACTAAAGGACGGTTAAAGAAAGTTAAGAGAATTTCAAATATACTCAGAGAAGTTTTATCTTCTTTTTTTTTGCCATTATTGCAAATGTGGCGCCGCCACTTGTTATAATTATTTTATTTTTTTTTAGTATGGCTTGGGCTAGCCAAATACATTTAAGACTTCAACTGTTTATTTTTTTTCTTTGAGAATTATTAAATTTTATAAAATTAATGAAACTGATATGAAATTATTAACCCCTAAAATTAAAATTTTTTTAATTGTGAAAAACAACATAAGACAACTTAAAAAAAATAAAAAAAACCCAAAATATAAAACTATTTTCAAATGTTTATCCCATTTTAGTTAAGGGAGACATAAATAGCACTAGACACGTACCTATATAGATACGTATATATACTATGTGATGTTATTACTTTATTTTAATTCGCTTCTATAAATGTATTGAGTAATATTTTTATGCGGCGACTCGGCAGTAGCACAATAACATAAATCCATGTAAATAAAATGAAAAAAAATTTTTCTCAGTGACGTCATAAGAATATTAAGAATATATATTTCTCTCCTTTTTACATCGGGTAAACATATTTGTTCTTTTCTTAACTACGTCATCGTTTGGAGAAATTTTTTGAAGTCACTATTTGTCGCCATTTTAAACACTGTGCAAACAGCGAAAATAAAAATAAAAGAAAAAAAAAACATTTACCGCTTATAAGAGAAAAAGCTTCTTCTATTTTTTTCATTTTTTTTACAAAAAAGCAAAAGGTGACGACTAGAAAATTTTTTCGTACAAAAGATAAACTGTCATCGCCTTTTCTCTCTGACATCTGACGTATTTTGCTTTTCTTGTTCCCTTTTTACATACGTAAATATAGACCACCGCATAGTTATTGCCAGTTATTGGAGAGACTGTGCAAAATCACATAGAAATTTATTATTACTATATATACAATGCTGATGTTTTTTCTTTTTCCTTTTTACCCGACAACATAAAAATCTGAATAAACTCTAACATTTGATATGAGAGAGTAAGATACATAGAAAAGTTTTACAAAAAAAAAATGTTTAAACAATTTTTTTTTTTTCTTTAATAAAGAGTAAAACAACCAGTTTGACTTTGGTAGCGCGACGTGAAGCCACGGGATAATGTTGTGAATTTTTTTTTATTTATTATAATTATTAATCATTATTATTATTATTATTATTATTATTATAACATAATTTTTTTTATTATTTTTTTTTATTGTTTTTAAATTAATTGAAAATTATTGGTGAAAATTTATTAAAAAAAAAAATAATAATAATAAAAAAATGGAATTATGCACTGGAAAATGATAAATTGAATTGAAAAAGTGTTTTAATTTTATATAATTTTATAATTTCAATAAGAATAATAAAAAAAAAAAAATTCTGAATAAAACAAAAATTAATAATTATGATATTAAAATAGTGAAACAAGTGTTTAGTTGAATACGTTATAATAAACTAAGTTTATTTTAAAATGTGACCGGTTTGTGTTAAATGAAAAAATCTAAACAAAAGACATAAGATAATTTTTTTTTTTTATTTTACTAGCAACATCTTACCGATTTAATTCTGTGTGAGTGTGTGTGACAATTGAAACAAGTGTTTAATTTTGTGAAAAAAAGAAAAATATAAAACAACGATTATAATAATAATAATAACAATTTTTTTGGATGTAAGTGTTAAGAGGAAATGGTGATGAAAATTCATTAAATCTTTGTGTCTCCTTTTTTTTTTCTTGTAATTTTAATTTTTTTTTTTTCTTCCTTTTAATTATTGTGATTGAATTTTATATATTTTTCAAAATAGAACATTTTGCCATTTGCTACATAGATAAAACCGATTTTTTTTTAATTTTATATTGGAAATTATTATTGCGTGTGTTCTTTTAAACATAAATGTTCATCCCTTAAATTTGTCTTGTTTGTGCTGCTGTGTTGCTATTATTATGCTCATCCATTTGGAATTAATCTAAATAATTGATTTTTTGTTTTTTTTTTTAAATTATTATAAGGAGTTTTTAGTGTTTTAAATTTATTTCTATAAAATAATTAATAAACTATGTATAAAAGTAAGATATACCAGGCACCTCCACTTGGTATACTTTTTTTTTTTTTTTGTTATTTAACCGATTTAAGTATTTTTTCTGATGAAAAAATAAAAAAAAAATTCTTTTTTATTAAAATATACAAAAATCACCAGAATTATAATTAAAAAAAAAAAGAAAAAATAAATTCATAAATAAATATAGAGTGAATAATTTTATGAATAATTAATTTTGCATAATAAGCGGCATAAAATATATAATTATAGAAAATTCAATAAGTTTATATGTTAAATAGTAAAATGGGGAAATAAATAAAAATTTTCATTTTTTTTTTTGTTTCAATTAACAAAGTAATCATGCATAGAAATCTATTAATGGTTTATTAATAACTAACAATAAATTGTTGTTGGGTTTTTTTTTTTTTTTTTAATTTTATTTTAATACCTATATGTAGAGTTAATGTGTTATTATTGTCGGTGTTGTTATTGTTATTTATGATAATGATGCAAGGTCAATCAATAATATATTGAAAATAATATAATAAAATGTAATTTTTTAAAAAGTAATTTTCAATAAAATTATTTTTATCACTCCTAGACGACAGTAGTTAGTTAGTATTTATTACTAATTGACTAAACAAATTTTTATTGAATTTACTTATAATAAACATATTATTATGTATAATTTACTATAATTTATTAATTAATAAAACCAATAAAACATAAAGTAATTTAAACTCAATTCGGATAATGCTACACAAAAAAAAAAAGGGAAAAATAGTGAATGATTATTATTATAAGTTAAACCATATGTTTCTTGAGTATGAGGATATTCAAACCAGCAAATTACAATAATCCTTTCCTTTCTAATTAAGTTGATAAAATAATAAAAATGAGAAAAAAATTATAATTAAAATAGAAAAACAGAAAAGGTTCTACCCTGTCTACATTACAAATAACAAAGTAATTCTGTAAAGGGTTAAATCTGTACTTAATATTTTACAAGGTTATTATAATAAATACACTTTTCTTAATTTTTCTCCATTTCTTTCATTTTTTTTTTCTACATTTTAATAAAATTGTTAAAAAAACAAATTTATGTTGAAATTTTTTTTTCAATCATTTTACTTTGGTTTAGTTGCGTAGACATTTGATTGTTTTTTTTTCACTCTCTCTATTCCTGAAATGCTGTGAAGATTTTTCCACATGTTTTTAATAAAATAATTAATTGCTTTTAAATTAGTGATTTTTTTTTATTAGTTTTGTTTTTGCGTTGTTTAAATAAATAGAAAAACGTCAAAACGGAATGTTCCTGCTTTAAAAAAAAAAGTTATTTTAACGATTTCCGATGCTTAAGCAATTATAATTAAAATTGTTTTTTTTTTTTTTTTTTACTGAAACTAAACTCAATTCGATTTGTTAATGTTTTTTTCTGAACTAAGTAGTTGCAATTTTATTTATTTTTTTTTTCTGATCCAATTGATTTTCTTGCATGGATCTAGCATTGATATGGATTATAAATCGATTGATTGATTCTTGATGGAAGTGACAGTGTAGTTTTATCTTTTTCATTGTGCTTTATTTGTTTAAATCAATATCAGTATTCATATTCATATTAAAATATAATTCTTTATGAATTTAATTATCAAACATCATAGAAATAAATTCGAAATGTGAGTGGCGTGTAAACAACAGAAAAGTGTTTTTCTTTTTAGTTCAGTTCAATTCCCTTTAGATAATAAAAACAATGAATAATTTCAAAAGTATTTAATAACACCATAGTTGCATTATAGGATCAAGAGAAGTATTACAAATATTTCGCTAAGTTTAATTAATAAAACTACAGTAAATATGAACAGATAAAAGTTATTAAGAAATAAATGCTGAAAGGCAAAGTTTAATTTAATTAATCAGAAATAAAGAAATATTTTGTAAATTGTATATTTTTTCATAACATTACACAAATTAAATAAGTAAAATAAATTAAGAGAAAATAAAAACAAAGTGAAATATGGTACGGAGACGAAACTAACTAAGAAAAAAAGTTTTTTTTCTTTCATTCGTAGTTCGCTGCTCAATCTTTGACGTAATCGCTCTGGTTCTTTGATAGGAAAATTATATATTTTCTGTATTTTTCATAACTTATCATGGCCTTTAGCCTTTTTTGTTTTCATTACGATACGTTCAGACTAATAATAGACTAATTTCATAAAGAAAATTAATGTTGAAAGAAATTTTGCCAAGTTAATTGCTAAATATTGTCACAATATTTTTACTACTATCGAATTTTTGTTTTCACTTTTAACCCTTGCGAATTAACCGGGACAATTTTATTACTGGTATATTTTTACCGGTATATTTCATTTATTCAGCGAATAGCGATTATGACCTTCTCATAGAAAAAATCTATAATTTTCAAACATTTTTTGTGTTAAAATTTACTTAAAGTGACCAGCATTTAATTATATCGGATTAAAATATTAAAAATTGTGCTTTAAATGATAAGCATTACGAATATTTTTTTTTTTACTACTCATTAAATAAAGGATCCATCATAAAACTTATCCTAGAGTCCCGCTGCATGATATACGGGAAGCGTAGTTTTCATTTATAACACTAAGTCTAAAAGTATTTTGAATAATTTGAAACAACGTTTTAAGAAATGCCGACTATACCATTTTAAACATGAGCTGAAAAAGGGTTACAACAAAAATATTTTATCTTCTATTGGTGTATGCGAATTTTTCTTTCGTTTTAATTTCAACTTTTATTCCTCTTAAATAATAAAAACCCTAGGACTAATATTGTATTTTATTATTCTGTTTAAAGTATTTATTTATTATCGTAATTTACTGATTGCATTTGATTATTTATTTTTATTGGTTTTTTTTTTTTTATTTTTTACTTGTACAGTTGAGAAAAAAAATGAAATGATAATTATTCCGTGATTAAAAACCATTTGATGGATATAGAAACTAGAAATCGTAAATTAAAGTTAGGGTTTGTGATCGATTAATTCTACGTTTGATATCTATTTAATTATATAAAATAATACAAATTTTTTTTTTCTTTAATTATATAAGTGTTTTACAAGAATAATTAGTGATTTAGATGTACAATGGAAAAGTGTAAAATTTGTGTTTTATGCATTTATTTGTTATAAAATTAATGAAATATTTGCACTATGACTTCGAATATCTGTTTGTTTTTGCTTGTAAACATATTTTATATATGACAAAATAATTTGTCTGATATTGACAATAGAACATAAATTGATGTAAATTACAGAAATTCATAAAAATATTTTATAATAAAGATGCAAATACAGTTGTGTTGTTAATTAAGTAATTTGTACCAATTATAATTAAAGTGAGTTTTGCTAACAAATATCAGTCAGTATATGCCACTTAGTTAAAAAATGGCAAAATGGCAAAATAACAAAGAAATAAAATTTAATTTTAATTTATTTACGAGTATTTATAAAGATTTTTCAAAAACATTAATTATTTAAGAGAAAGAAATAAATAAACTAGAGAAACGTTTACAATTTTTTTTTTTATTTAAACTTAAATATGTAAACATTTTGTTTTCGTTTATTTTGTTTTGTTTAAGTGAAGGGAGGAAAAAAGAGCTTTTTTAATAACAAATAAAAGCACATTACAAGTCTCACAGGATGTATAAAAATGGCACAACAAATGTAAAATAATAATAATATAAATAAAACAGAACAGAAGGCACACAACACTCAAAAAAAAAAAAACAGGAAAACTCGTATAGTGAATACAAGAAATATTTTTCTAAGAAAGCTTGTTTGAAAAAAGCTTGTAAAAAGGTTATAATAAATGGAAAAAAAAATAAAAGAAATATTATTGAAAATTGAGAAAAGAAAATTTTTATGTTTGTTTACTGTGAGAACAATGAAACTCTGGTCAAGAAGTAGAAAGTTTTTGATCATTATACCAATTGGTTGCCATCCGCATGGAATTGCAAAGTACAATTTTGAGAAAGAAATTAAAAAAAAAACACTCAGTTACACTTTATTGTAAAGCTAATTAATGTTTTTTTTTTTTTTTTTTGTATACCTACATTATCTACGGACAAAAATCTTTAATAAATTAATTACTTTTAATAATTTTAACGTGAATGAAAAATTCTACATAAATTTACGTTTTTTGTCAGTTTTTATGGCGCTATAAAATGTTTTCTTTTCTTTTATTTATTTTTTTTTTGTTTTTTATTGTCTTTTGTTTTTTTTTTTTTTGCTTTTTCTTTTTAAACAAAAAACATGACAAAAGTTGTATAAAAAATAACAAAATATGAAAACAAAAAAAAAAAAAAAAAATTATAGAATAAAACGTTTATCCTGAGGTCAGTTGTTGCGTTAACAGAGGTTAACCTAGTTTAATGACATTTAATTAAGTAAAAATTTTTCTTCGTTAAAAATTAATTAAAAAATATAATTAAAAAAAAAATTCATCTTATAAACAGTTGGTTTATAAACAAAAGAACAATTAATAAGCTAAATACAACTGGCTTAAAAAAAAAAAAAAATCTTGAGATATTTTAACATGTGCTTTGCAAATTTATTTATTTTATAGAAATTAAATTAATTTATTTTTCATGCGAAAAAAAAAAAAAAAAAGAAAGAAAAAAAAAAAAAAACGCAGAAATATGCTCAAGGATATTTCTGTACATTTCAGCTATTTGCCATAAATAGCCATTAGAGTGATTCAATATTTTCAAAAATAAGCCAAATAAATAATTTATATGTTTCGATCACTTATTTTTGGAAATATTTTCGCCTTTTTTAATAAAAAAAAAAAAAATATATATATATTGAAAAAAAGTTGTCTTATTGCCAGATAGTTTATACTTGAACCCATCAGCGCTCGATATTTGCCATAGAGAAATAACTTCCAATAGTTATCACCATTTAAAAGTTTGACAGAAGATATTTCCATAATCGCAACAAAGAAAAAGAAAGAAAAAAAAATGCCGCACACATGTTTTTGCACAAGAGAAAAATATCTCTTTAAAATTTGTGTTCTCCAGAAGTGGCTGAATAATTAGCATAAAGACAGCAAAGACAGACTACATCAGCATTTTCTATGTAAACAAAATTTTTAATCATAGATTTTATTCAAGGATCATTATAAATATTTTAATTATTTTGTTACATGTAATACGGAAAGAATTTAATTAAAAATATATGACACCACCTGTCATTTTTTTTTTTTTTTTTGTTTTTCAACAATTTTACATAATTTTACAGATTATTTATGTCTATATTTACAATTGTGATAAATTTTCACATGAATTTTTAATATAAATAATGGTGATGGTGGTGGTGGTGTTAATATTTTTTGTTTAATTTATTATTAATAAATTTAAATTAATCTATTCCTGTAATTGTGTAATAAATTATTACCAAAAAGAAAAAAATGTTTATTGGTTTATGACTGGAATAATAATCGAACCAAAGACCATGACTATACATTAATATGGCTGATCGCCAACACAAGTAATACTTCTGGTTTATTTATTTTTAATTAATTAAAATCATATTTGAATATTAACTAGACTTGTCTTTAGAGTTTGTGTCACACCGGTTGAGAATGATTTTTTTTTTTTTGTTTAAAAAGGAAATACAGTGCAGTGTAGTTAATGAGGCCAAATTATTATAATTTAGCATAAGTTGTAATGTTTTTCGGACATTTCTAGGAATGAAGATTTGATTTTTCAGCGTATATACTATATTAGTGTATAATTTTATACGAAATATGCAAGTTGATTTATAAAAATAAATATAATTGGAAGTAATAAACTTAATCATATTTCCCTATTATTAGATTTTTGTACCACCAGTTTGACGACCTTTAACTTAATTGAGCTACTTGTTTCCTTACATTTATTACAATAATTGAATATTATGTATAATTAAAGCCATCAAAAAAAGTTGCAATTATTGAGACTTTACTGTACAAACAAATTAATATTTAAAATAAATTATTAACACAAGTCTAGTATCGGTACAATAATAATTATAATTATAATAAACATTTATAAAACCATCCACCCACATTTATAATGTTATTTAATTTAATTTTCGTTTTTTTTTTTTTTTTGTGGTTCACATTTTGTAGACACTGTTTTTCTACAACTTCGTGTTTATAGGTGTTGAAAAATAGATAAATAGCTAAAGCTGATGACTTTTTTCTTTTCCTTCTACTTCTTCTTCTTCTTCTTCTTTTGTTACGTTTCTTATTTATTTATATCATTTTATTAATTTTGCTTTTGTTACTCTAATTTCACACACAGTTTGGTCTATGTGGTACGTTTAGTAATTTAATTTTTTTTTCCTTTTTTTTTTCATTTTTTTTTTTTTTTGCAAAAATTATCGATTTTTTGATGGCATTTCGTGTCGGTTTTATTTTTAAACACACCAAAAAATATAAAATGTATTTTTATATAAAAAAAAAAATAAAATAAAATAGGTAAAATGAACTTAAATATATATATATATGTATATATGTATGTATATAAAAGAAGGCGATAATATTAATTTTGTATCATATATATTTGTGTTCATTATGGCGTCATCAACTTTAGCATCATTACAATATCGTCATCTATCGTTATAATGATTATTACTTTATTTCTTTTACTTCGTTACATTCTTAAAATATTTTTGCTATTTATATATATATATATGTATGTTTCTAAACGTATTTACGTAGTTTATTTATATAAATAAATAAAATAAAATATTTTTAGAGGAAAAACTCTTGTTTCTATATAAAAAAGGCATCAGACATCATTCAATCGCACATTCTATAACGAAAATGTTTCGAACATTTACACAAATAAAATTTATTATTGCATTAAAGAATTATTAATACAAAAAAGAAAAAATTAAATTAAATAAAGATTTGTAATGATAAAAACTATGCACTTAGCCAAACCGAATGAATAAATGCACATTTTTAGTTTGGCTGAAAATTTTAATACCTATGGCTAATACCCTATGCAGCTAAGCGGATTATTGATTTGTTTAATCTCATTATTTAAATACAATCGGTTTAAATAAAGTAAAAACAAAAGTTTTTCTTTAAAACCATGTGAACTTTATAGTTTAAAAGTTGGTTGGTTTCACAAAACCGATAAGTTATCGAGCACAAGTTAATTAATTTATGAAAAAGTAACAAGACGACGCTGATGTAATTATTTTAAACAGAAAAAAAAAATGTTTAATCTTTATAAATAATTAATTATTTGATTATCGAACATTACAGCGAAAATATTGCGCGCACTTTAATTAAAGAGAATTATTCTTTGAATAATTTTCTTTTTTATTAGATTCTTTCGAAAACACATATAATTTGCTATTTTAAAGTAGCTTAAAATGTAAACATTTTGAATAAATTACAGAGAAGCGAGTTATAACAAAAAATAAATCAAAAGAAAATTTGATAAATCAATATTTATAATAATAATAATAATTTAAATTAATATTTTTACTAAGTACACACTGTACTTAAATACATTTTTATTTCTTAATTAGTTTAATGTTTGATTAAATTTCCGCTAAAAGAATAATAAAAAAAAAAAAAAACAGAAAATAACACAACAATAACGAGTTTAATACAAATTATGTAGGAGAAATTATTATTATTTAAGTAAATATCTTTTGATCATTAAAAATTAATTTTAATTAACAATTAAAAATTTGTTGAAAAAAAAAACATAAAAACATAAAAAGCAACAACATGATTATGAACAAGTATTTTATTGTTTCATTAATAATTAATTAATTTAAAAAATAAAAAAAAAAAAAATTCAAAGAAAGGCGATAATTTAATAGGTAACGATTGTTTTCTATTTTAAATGTTTAAATGCAGCTGATTTGTTAATATAGCGCGTGTTGAACTACCCACTTAGTTTTTTTTTGGTTGTTTTTCACTTAATACATTTTATTAATAAATTTGTAAAAACCAGTGTTGGCATGCAGCAAAAATAAAATGAGAATCAGTTAGTTGCGCTTCGTATTATTTTCGCTACATAGAAACCGATTATGGTTGTTTGAAGGAAATGAATTAATTTCAGGATATCATTGAACAAGTGTTTTCCAAATTATTTAGATGATTCCTTAGTTAATCAAGATTAAAGAAAATTTGTTTAATAAAAATATGAAATTTTGGTTATTATTTGATTGTCAAAAATATTTTATTTATTGCAATTTGCTCGGATTTTAATGTTGTATCACGTACAGTGTGGTTCACAATCAAAATTATAACTACAGTAAAAAATGTATTATATTAATATTCAAAATTGTTATAGAATTAAAATTTAAAAAATACGGTTTTTGTTCCAATATTTTCCATAAAGTTAAAATCGTGTTGTATCAGCAAGACTTAAAATTAAAAATATGGAACAGATCGAAGAAAATGTTCCGCTTTTAATATAGTGAAAAATATATTCTGAAACTATTACGAATTGTGAAATACTTCCAGAGGTTTAACGGTTCAAACTTTATTTTTGTTTATAAAAGTACTAATTTGTTAGTAATTCCATTTTAAGTTCTCTTAAATTATCTTAACGTTAACTTGTGATTAAGCTGTTATCATGACTTATTGCTAATCATAGGATTATTTGTTATTTATCAGATACATAACACAGATGTCTACTGTTTTTAATATTTCGTTACCCACACGGAGAGAATTTTGGTTTCTATGCCAATCCATTTAGTTTCTTGAGAAAAGAAAAAACAGAAATAATTTCTCGATTTAAATTTATTTTGTTGGTATTTAGTTTCAATTTCTTCAGTTTAAGAAATTTTTTTTTTGTAACTAGTATCATGCAAAATTTTCTTGATTCAATTCATAATTTCTGTGGATTTAGATAATAATTGTTTCCGTTTAAAATACATTACGCTAACACTGGTCTGTTCTATGACACAAGGGAGTTTTCGAAGTTTCAATAATAATTTATTGAACAGAAGTAAAGTGCAGGATTTTTTATTTCAAGTAACGAGCTTTTATTTTTCTTATCGTTTTGAAATTTGTTAATGGAAAACGAGATATGGGATTTTCTAATAAAATCACTCATCTGTAAATCGTTTTTTTTTTATTTCTATAGTAATTTATGTGGTAGCTAAGTTCGGTACATGAATTGTGTATTGCTGTAAAACTATTAAAAATAAACGAAAACTTTGATTTGCTCTATTTCAGAAGTATTTGAGGATTTTTTTTTTATCCATATATTTTAAATTGTGTGAATTTCTTTTATGTTTTTATGATTAAAAATGTAGATAATAAACAACTAATCTGGTTATTCCTTAATATTAAATATTATTATTAATTAATGAAAATAATAATTTTGCTTATATGAAGCGAATAAATAATTTAATTTGCGGTTTGCATACAATTTTAATAACAAAGACATTTCTGTTTATAAATATCATTTCTGGTTTAGTGATCTGTTTAAAATAGAATATTTGACTGATTTAAAAATAAATTAAATTAATATCATTCCTAAATACTATACATAAGTAAGTACAGGAATTTTTGTTCCTAATAAATGTTGTCTGGTTAATCAATTAAAAATTAAAAAAAAAAAATTTTAAACAAAAAATACATAGAAACTACTGATAATTAATAAAAATTTTTTAATGAAAACAATTAACAGGGCGTTGTTATGTACCTTGTAATAGAAAACCCTTTGCTAATATTATTTTATTATGATTTTACATTACGTCTAGTGTTGTTAATAGCTAAATTTGATAACAGGCAAAGAAAAGTAATGAAGCAAACGTCAATGATACAAATTGGTTTTCTTTTTTGTATTTTGGGTAAATATTGTTATAAATACAAGAAAAGAGCCACAAGCAAAATAAAGTAAACAAATTAAAAACAAATAGAGTTGCGAAAAATAGTAAAATAAAGGTGTGGTTAAATATGAAAATTATTATTATTATTATTTTTATTTTATTTTATTTTTTTTTTGGAAAATGCTTTGTAACTTTTTTTTCTTCTACAAGCAATTTTACATCATTTCACTGATAACTACTATACGAATATTTGTTAATATGTTTAATGTTTTAACATGACACAAACACACATATATAGATCTATATTAATTTTTATAATGATTTAAATTTATCTTTTATAACACGAACATGTTATGTTAGTGGAGCAGTAAAGTATTTATTTTTTTTTTTTGTTTAAATTTCACCTTTTTTCATTTTCTTTACCTTTTTTTTTTTTTTTGCTTTTTTGTTTTTACTTTTATTATTTTATATTAGTTTTATCACTTTTAATCGCTTGTAATAATTTTTTAAAAATATAACAAAGGTACATACATATGTATGTAGGTTAAAATTAGAAATTTACGAAAGTTTTTTACATTTTTTTTTTGTTTATTTTTATACCTGCATAAAACGATTAAATTTTTTTTTTTTTTTTGTATTTCATTTCCTTGTTGCAAAATAATAAACAACAAGAACAAAAAAAAAAAAAATAAATAACAACAGTCAACAAACAAACAAATTTACTGCATTTATTAATCAAAAATGTAATAAAATGCAGAAAAAAATAAAAAACTTTATAAGTGATGAATATTTTTCTATTTTTTTTTGTATTTATAATTTTATGCATTTGTAACATAATGTGCTCTAAATAATATAATAATAAAAGTTCAAAGTACGTTTAATATCTTTTGTTACCATCTTAGCGTAACTTTACTTTGAACTTTTTTTTCTTTTTTCAGTTTTGTTTTTTTTTAACTAAATATCATTAATGCAGGTATGGCTCTTGTAATTTAAGGAAGACGCCTTTTTCTACGAAAATGCTACTACAACGCCAGTAAACTACGAGATGTGTTAATTAATTTAGTGCAAGCTAAACAAAATATTTCGTTTTACTATAATTTTTACTTTTATTGTTATTAAACTATTTAATTAAATATCTTTGAGTTGTTTACGTATGTGTATACAGTACCGCCCACGAGAAAAGTCCACTACTGGTATTTTTTTTTCTTTCATGCTGTTTTCCGTTTTATTTTATTAAATTTTCAAAACAAAAAAAAAAGTGAGGAGAAAACTCTGCATTACATTGTTTTAAATTTATTTGATTGACTGACTGATAGTAACATGGGTTTTACTACTTTTATTATCTTTTCCCTTTACATTTAATTACGATTGCACCGTCTAAGAAAAACAAAACCATTTGAATGCATTATGCACTATACTAAACTGCATATAATACGTTGCAACTTAAAATAAATTCAATAAATTTTATGAATATTGACGTAATAAAATATGATTGCTTCGTTATTAAATATTTTTATTGCAGAATATTGAATTTCTTTATTTAGATCGGGGGCAAAACAAAAACAAAAATTAAATAAAAAATGCAAAACTTTATTAAATCTGAAAGATTATTAATATTTTTTATATTTCTAGTCTAGTTTTATGAGGCAACTGATAAGTTAAGTAAAATTGTTCATCGTAGTAGAAAGCATTTGTGCATTTTATAGATTTTTATATTTGATTTGTGGTTTAATGAACGGTCGTTGATTTTTTATTTTATTAATAAAATTATTAACAATTTTTTATTTAGTCTGTGGCATTTCTAATCTAAATTTCTAATTTCTTGTTTAAATAGGATGTCTCAAGTGAATGCTTTACGTTAGCTTTTTATATAAACTAATGTACCAATGTGCTTAACAATATTCCTTAGCACTTTGTTTGGAAATCTTTGGATAAATCTCTGTTTATTTGGGCTACTACACATCATAACTTTATAGTTTAAGACGGAATTTCCTTTTTTGCAAGTGCATCTATAATCATTCCTAGATGCATTGCTGAACTTAACAAATTCAATTTTTATAGTAGCACTACGATAACCAAAACTGCAGTATCATCGGAAATGTGAGATAAATTGTGGAATTTATTTCTAGAGATAGCTGCCTTGAGTATAATAATTACAGTATTCAGTCAAGAGCACTCCACTGTGCTATGTGTCCGTTTCTATGATTTATGACTAATATAATAACCAACTTTATTCAAAAGATAGAATTTACTTTTAAAAATGTAATAAATGCAGCAGATAACCTTGTTTCAGAAACACAAAGCACTCGTATATCAAAGAGATTTTTAATTCAGTTGTTAAAATATGACACTCGCCAGTCAAAACGTTTACGAATTATTATCATATTGCCTGTTTATTATTATTTATTATATTCCTTGTTGATCTGTGCATTACCGATGAAGTATTCTGGAATCGTGGGAATTATTTTCTCGTTAAACTTTAAATTGCAGATTTAATACCAGTGCCCTTTAATTTAAAATAGCAGCAAATTGTGTTATGGTTGGCAATTTTTCAGAATTTAAACAAAAAAACACGAACAGATGTGTTCTCAAGAATTACATGACTTGCTTTGTCATCACAAAGTATTAATTAATTAAAATCTAATGTTGAGTATTGTGAATTCTTATTAACAATAGTGGAAGAAAGTTATTTTAAGCATTTCTCTCTAATCAAAAACTCGACTATACTTTCTATCACACTAAAATAATCAAAAAGAAAAAAAAACTATTTTAATAAAAATAAAGAAGACCCGCGTCAGGTCCTAGTAAAGGAATAAAAAAAAAAAAACAAAAAAGCTGTCAAAACTTTTTTTTTTTAAATGTAAAATAAATGAGATTACTTAACCACATTTAATAATTAAATATTTAATATCAAACTATGGTAAATTGATAAATATTGATTAGGCCGATACGATTTGATACTTTCCCTAATTGTATGTTTTCCACACTTTTTTTTTTTTTTTAACTTTTTTGCTATGTTTTAGAATTGATTTCATTATTTATTTAGAAATTAAAATTGTTTGTAAATTGAAATAGAGTTTTTACGATTTAATTGATACATTTGTGGGTGTTATTTTCTATTTGTAAAATTACAAAGAAATGGAGACATGAAGATGAGTAGAAAATTTTAATGATAAAAAAAAAAAAAAAAAAAAAACCGTAATTGAATACTTTTTTCATTTATTACGCAAATATAAATATGAAATTGAATATTTATATTTTGATAAATGGAACTAAATTAAATTAATGAAATAATAATAAAAAAACAAAGCGACAACGTTATTAGCGAAGCGAAAAATATTTTTATTTTTTAATTTTAAATGTGATTTTGTCTTTTGAAGCTGGAAAATTATTTTTATTTTTTATTATATATATATATATATTTTTTTAATGAAAAAATGAATTTTTAATGAAATAAAGACAAAAGAGTAAATAAAGGTGTACATTACGTTCAGGATAAACAATTATTTCCACCCCTTTTTGTAAATTTTTGGATGTTGTTATTGTTGTTGTTGTTGTTTACCTATTGTCAGTGATTTTTATTAAAAAAATATTTATTTTTTATTAATTAAAGAAAATTATCAAAAAATATAATAAAATTCTTGTATTATGACAAAAATATTACTGTTTGGACTATAAAAAACACTCCCTAGGCGGACCTACTTTACGGTAATAATAATATTTTCGAACTACCTCGATCTAGAAGAAGTTGAGGGTGGAATTTGGTATCAATTGAAAGATATTTACAACAACAAAAAACTGTTATGTAAATCCGTTTGACTCAATAAGAAATTTCCATTACTTTTCCGCTAATCGGAAAAACCGTTTTTTTTGTAAGCCTTTAGGAAAATCCATATTAAAATAATAATTAATTTAAAAATGTGCGAAAAAAAAAATTAATTAGTTAAACGATAATTTAATTTTTTAATTGTGATTAAAATTTTTCCGAATTTTCTTTCAATTTCCCTCACAATAAATTTTTGAATATAATGTATGCTTTGAACAGTTCAGTTTTCATTACAGTTCATAACAGTTTTTTAATATCTTTCAATTGATACAAAATTCCACCAACTACTTCTTCTACATCGTCTTGAGAGTCTAATTATCTTTTCTCTTAATTTGGTTTCTGATCTGAAGAAATTGTTAATGACTAGCCTGTGTCATATTGAGGATTAAAGCGAATTTTATCTATCTGTTCTATCCAAACATTATATAATCTTACTTTGCAAAATATTTCACCATCTTAGCTATGAATATTCAAAATAAATTAATAGTTGACGTTGCACTTTAAGTTGTAAATTCTGAAAAAGAGAAAACTTTAGCAAAGTTCTAAAGCTTATGGATTTATAGTCATCATAGATCATATTGTGAAATTATTTCAATACGTATCATAGTCTGTAGTCAGGGGTTGGATCTAGATTGGTAGCGAATAAAATTTTAGGATACCCTTAGAGAAATAAAAATTTGAGAAAATTCGTTGGTATTTATCAGGTTAGACTCGCCAGTGAGCACGCCTTATATAACATACATTTAATTTTGAAATTATTTGAGAAATATGTAAATGTGGGATAAAGTAAAGTTGATTCAATATTAAACCATCACCAGTTTTTAGAACACGACACTTTTGCGTTACATTTAATGCATTTTTTAAAGTTATTCTTTCATATCTTGTCAAAGACATCTTTGATCTATTATTATGCGATTCACACATGATTTTTAATTATTTTTACTGCCTAGTATTTATATTTAATGACTAGACAACATTAAAAATGTTTAACCTTTTGTATTAATTTTTTAAAAGCTTTCCATCTACAAAAACAATAATTGTAAAAAAAAAAAAAAAAAATATTTCCAACTGGTAACGCTACTCCAGGCACATTTAATCAATGAATTAATCAACAAATCATATAAATTGTCACTAATGGATTTGTTTACTTGCAGAAATACAACAAAATCATTATACAAATACGTAAACATGTTTATTCCATTTGTTTGCTTATTAATTTCTATTGATTTTTTTTTTTTTAATTTTTTTTTTTTTTGTAACAAATCCAAATCCAAATAAAAAAAAAAGAAAAAAAAAATCCATTAGATAAGCGTGCAATTATGATGAATAAATAAATTGAAAACTCGTAATAATTGAATTGAATTAAAGTAAATAAAAAAAAAAAAAAATTGGTCAAAACTTTAACGAATAAATGATTTATCGTTAATCTATGGGCTATAACGTTAACAAAAAAAAAAAAAAGTCTTATTAAAAATTAATAAAAAATTATTATTTAATTAAATTTTTTAACACATCAACGTACAATAATTTATAAATAAATTTCCATACAAATAACCCACTTATATCACATATGTTTCGTTAAAGTAACAATTTATTGCTTAACAAGATGATTAATAAAAAAAAAAAGAAAAAAAATTAATTCACAAGTCGAAATAAATTCATAAATTGTCTGAATTAATTAATAAAAGTTGTTGTTGTTGTTGTTTTCAAGTTTAAATTTTTTATTATTATGCTTGTTTAAAGAGTAAATTAATTAATTAATTTTATTTTTGTTAATTAAAGAACAGATTTACTTAAGAAATATTTTTTTTTTTAATTTATTATTAATACTTTTTTAGTCAGGGAAAAATTTATTATTTTAATCTGTTAATAATATAGAAAAGAATTTATTTTATTATTATTATTAATGATTTATGCAATATAAATATTATTCACACGTTATAATTAGTTTAATATAAGTTATGTTATTGTGTAGATGGATTGCATAGTGCACTTGAGTTGATAACAGATTAACGCCTACACGTCATAAATCAATAATTAATTAATTCTTTAAATGCATTTAAAAGCTTTTATTACACCGGTAATATATGTGTAAACTTCCTGTTACAAAGCAATAACATTTTAACAAAGAAAATGCTAATTAACGAACAGTGAATAAAAAAAAAAAAAATTGTGTAAAAATTTTAGAGAAAAACGAAATTTTATTAGAAAAACGATAAAACGTCAGATAAAAAAAAAAATGTTAACAGAGCTTGCAACAAATCAGTTTAATTGATTATTTATAAAGTGGAATCACTTTTTTTTTTTTTTTGTTATTATTATTACAAATCATTAAGTTTAATTGATTTGAACTGAGTGTGCATTTAACTTTGTTATTCATTAAACGAGAGCTTTGAACTGATTCCTTTCTTCTTTTTTTATTTTTTTTTATTTTGTAATAAAATTTGCTTGATTGTCAATTTTATTAATTAATCAAAGTGAGAATGAAAAAAAGAACGAAGGAAATAATTTAAAAAAGCTAAAAGGGGACACAATTTAGTAAAAAAAAAAATAAAAATTAAATTAATGTTTTATTTAAGAAAACATACAGGATTAAAAAAAAAAAACCGATAATAAATGATGGAACATGAAAGTGGAACTTAACAAAATGTAATAAAATCCATAAAAAAAAGGGAAAAATCTTTAAAGATTGATTTTTTTTGTGTGTTATTTTTCCTTTAAAACAGAAAATGAATGAAAATATGTAATACTTTCTGCAGATGGCACATTTCTCTTTTATATTTATTTTCGCTTGATTTTTAAATTTATTCCGCTATATATACATATATATATATATTTGTTTACACAACGATAAATGTTTCTCTAGAAGAAAAACATATAAAAATTATTTTTATTTTTCATTCTCGTTTAAATTTAAAATGAAAAACAAAATGGAGTTAATAGCTTGTAGTTTGATTATTGACATTTCAATGTTAATGTTTGTTATCATTTCGTACATTAATACAATATTTTTTTTTTTTTATTAAATTAAATTATTTGTCGATATTTATTTTTTTTTTAATTTATTTAATTACAATTTTATTGATTAATCGTGTTCCTGCTGTGTTTGTTATTTTGTTTAAACTTTTTTTTATTATTTTTTGGTCTTTGTAACGATTTTATAATAATAAAAATAATAATAAAAATGGACTTCCTTTGAACTTGAAGTTAGTGAAGCATTTTGTAAAATATTCATTTTGTAAATATTGTGCTGTGTAAACGTTGAAGATTTTTATATTATTTTGAAAAAAAAATTGACGATTAAACATGAAATGATGGCAAATTAAAATAATTATAATAAAATATTTGATTTATTTTTTATTTGATTAAAATCAGTAACCGTAATCAATATATCTGTTTGTTTTAAACTTTTATATTTTATGTTTTTGCCTTTGTTTGGCTTTAATAACATAATAAAATTGTCAATATTATTGCTTTACTTTACGTTACTTGACTTACTAATAACAAAAAATCGTTACATCCACGTTATGTTTTATGATTTTTAGTTTTTAATTAATTAAAATATTTTTATGTAAATTACAAACTATTTAGTACAGTCAATATTTACAACATTAACAAGCATAAATGTAGGTGGTCAGGTGATTTTTGTTGTGTTGACAATGAAATATTCTTTTAGTTTTATTTTTTAACGTTATAAACATAGTGAAAAGTAATTTATAATATAATTAATGAATATTATTATGTAATACAAATTGATTTTTTTTAAAATTATTATGTAAGACTAATGTAACGCAATGAATTATATAACTGCAACGTTATTAATTGCGTCATACTATAAATATAAGGTTAATGGTCCGTTATTCGCTACTGTAACGAACTATGTTTACGTTACTTTGCGTTATAGCATTGTTCTTATCTTTTCACTATTATTAAAAGATTTATTTACATTAAGGAAATGCTTAACGCTGGAGATACGTTCCAATCAGTTCAAGCGATAAACGAAATAGAAAAACGCTGGAATTTCAGAGGTTTTAATACTACCGCTTAATACCGAAATATTGTTATGCGGAACAGAATTAAGGGAGATCCTAATGCATTTTAGTATGAGTTTGTAGTTTGAAAAATATTGTAATCAATTTCGGAATAAATGAGTTTTGTTGAATGGTAAGTTTAAGAATTTTGTAACGTTACTAGTAACTACTAGTAGCGTTATTATTTATTTTCGTTACAGTAACGTTTCACAAAACTATTTAAAGTAATTTATTATCACATTTCTCACAATTTAATTACAAAATTCTAATTAAAGAAAAGTAAAAATATGTTTTATAGTAGTTATAAGGAATAATTAATTAATTATTTGTAACTTAACTTAAAAAAAAAAATCAAAAAGTCGCAGCACCGAAAATAATTATTTTAATTTATAAAAAATTTCAGTTTTAATTTCTAGAATTGAAAACATTTAAATGAAAAAAAGTTTTATTCATTTGCCAAAAATAACCTTAGTCATTGAATGATTAGTTAACAGGTAATGGATGATAAGGATTATATACATAATAAATTAACTGTGACATGCCTTAACAATATACCGCTGAATGTGTCTGCTATCCTTGCTTAAGTTCAATGATATTGTCTTTATATTTCTATATATATATATATATATATATATATTTATTCTTTTTTTTAAAAACATAAATGGTCTGAAAGTTTTCACATGTTCTGTCTCACTGAATAAATTATCTAGCTATAAATACGTCAAATTAAGTATTAACGGCAACTTTTTATACATTATATAATTAGTTAATAATTAGTAAAGACGGTTTATTGAATTAATTAAAATACTTATGACTATTTTAGTACTTTACATACATACATTGTCTAATGATAAATTATTTATATTTATTGTTTTTTTTTTTTATAATTTTCTTCTTCTAAATTATCGCATTTATATACAAAATTAATTACTGGGAATAAAAATCAATAAAGAAAATTTCTGCCTATGATATAATAACATATAAAGAACGAACTGTTGCTGTTTTATCTACATACATAAAAAAGAAATCAAATTAAATAATAATAAAGGAAAACACTGTGTGTACCTTCTTTAAAATTAAAGTGAAAATTTATATAAACAAAAGGGAAAAAAAGGAAAGAAAAAGAAGAAGAAAATGTAAATACAAAGAATAAATAAAGAAAAACGATGCTGTTATTGAACATTTTCGTAAAAACACACAACCTACACAGTGCTTTTCATTTCTCTGGGATTTAATTTAAAAATTGCTTGCTGTGCATTGAATGTCATTGAATGCCATTTGGTTTCATTTCTGTTCGATCTCGCATAACTATAAAAACAATGTCAAAGCGTGCGTCGATAATACGTGATATTATCGACAATAAACATTCACATTGACTCACATTATCATTTTCTTTTTTCAACACAATTTTTTTTTTACTCCTTATGTAATTATTTATGAAACTAAACATTTATCTAATAGTATTTAGTTCTTAACTACAAAATCATTTAATTTACATCGAGTATTTAATTAAAACTCATTAAATTTCATTGACTATGTTACCGGCAAAAAAAAAAAAAAGATGAAGAGATGAAAAAAATTTAAATATTTAATCATGTTAATTATGTATATTTACAGTAATTATCGCCTATTTATTATTAATTAATTATTTTCATACAAATTTATTAATTTTAAATACAAATACAAAAACAAAAAAAAAATCCAATTTATAATTATTGCAATTTTTTTTATTTTTTTTATTTTACATTAAAACCGTTAAACCATTAAAAGAATTAAAAAAAAAAATTTAATATACTTTGCATGTTTGATTTATGAAATTAAATTTTTCAATGAAATGACAGTTGTACTGTTGTCAATAAAGGAAAAAAAATTATCTCATGATTTGTTCAAGCTTAGTGTTCAAGGTGAATTCGTGAGGCAAAACAATTTTTTGTTTATTATTAATTAAACAGAAATGTATACATAGTTACGGGCGGTATTTGCTTTTGTAAATCGTATTACCTATCGGTTCAATAAAATTGAAATTCATCGAAAAAGAATTTTCTGTAAAACATTCAAGTTTATTTTTAATGAAATTAAAAATATTCCAAGTAATAATGAATAAATAAAATAATTTCTATCAAATATTTGACTGAGTTGTTGTTTTTTTTTTGGTACAAACAATAAATAAATAAATCACAAAAAAACCCCTAAAAATAATTTCTCCTTTCTTTCTGATTCCTCTTGGTATCAAATGAATTATGATTATGACATTAATTCATTTTGATATGGATGGAAATATAGAAAAGTTATCATTTTTATTATTATTTCCAAAAAAAAAAAATAATAAAAATATTTTTCAAAATTTTTTTTATTGAATTATGATACTCCGTTCCGAGTGGAACAAGAAAAAAGAAAAAATTAAATTAAAGAAAAAACGTAATTAATTATGTTTTTGTATAAGGATATGAAAGAAAAAAAAAGAAAAAAACCGAAAGAAAAGCACAGACAACAAAGTTTAAATAGGGGGAGAAAAAAAAAATATATTCTCATTTATCAACCGCGTCAAGAATTTAAATAATAAAATAAAAGAAAAACGAAAATTAAATTTAAGCTTCATTACTTTACATTAAATAAAAAAAAAAGAAAAAGGAAAACGAAATAAAAAAGTTTTACCAATGTCTTGAACCAATAAACTGCTCTTTTGTTTCGATTATCGATTAATGATTAAGCAAATGTTTGTCTTCGATAGTAACTTGTGTTCTCCTTAACGTAATTCGTTCACTTTTCGTTTCCTTTTCAGTAAAAACACTATAATGAACCTTTCAGCTCGTTGTTAACATGACATTTTAATAGTGTAGAGAGGAACCGATACGAAAAATGACAGACATACAACGACAAGTTATTAAAATTTTTTTTATTATTTTTCTGACAGAAAACATTTAAAATGAAATAAATTTAATTTGTTGTTGTTTTTGCTATAAAATAAAAATAAAATAAAATTTTCTATCTTTGTGCTGCTTAATATAACTGTAGTCTGACAACAAATGAAGTAGTTTATAGTTTGCTTTAATGAAATAAGTCACCGAAAATATACGTTTGGCTTAATTGAAGTAATTTTCACAAAGATAAATGTTATGTTTTCGCAGTACTTTAACTAACGAAATATATTTGTGGAAGCTTTTTTTTGTGTTGCAATTTTATTGCCGTTGTTATCGCTTAGTTGTTTACGAAAGGAGCATCTCTTGATACTTCGCAATTATATAGCGAAGTGTTTTTTGTTTCAAGAGCATAATAAGCGTTTTTTGTGACAAAAATAATAAAATCTGTGCTGTGTTTTAATATTGTAAGGAAAGAAGGAAAATTAGTGAAAAAATATAAATAAAATAGTTCTTAAAATTATTTAACAAACTGTTACCGGGAAAGTTCATCACTATAAACACTGTGACCTGACTGCTATAATAAAAATATTTAATTTAAATATATTCATAATTAGATTTAAAATTATATAATGGATAAAAATAATTATGCTTTCATACATTTTACAGCATATAATGTGCGCTTTATCACGTTTTCTGATTGCATATCAAATTTGATTTATTTTTACACATTTAAATTTAATTAATATTTTTTTCTTTTTCTTTATTCACGTTATTTTAAATTCATATATTTTGAATAATAATTTAATGGAAATTTATAAAATTTTATATATTATTATAATAAATAACTAAATAAATTTAATAATTTTTTGGTATATTAATGCGTGTGAATGAACTGTAAAGTATATTTTACATATTTACTAATAACAAGATATGTTGAACGTGCAAATAAATCAATTAATTTGTAAAAGGACACGAGTTTCATTCAAACAGAAATGTAAATATTGAATTACAAATTAGTTAGAAAAACGTGAATTTATATATTCACGTTATTATTAAATTGATTATCAAATCGATATTAGTTACAAAATTCGTAAAACCCATACTTATTGTATTAATAATAAAATAAAACAAAATTGATGGGATAAAATGAAATAGAAAAAATGTAAAAATTCAAAGTTTTTCGATTAGAGATCAGATTAAGTTTGTTTAAGATCCAAAACGGGTCCATTACAATATTTTCGAAACTAAATAAAATGCACAGCATTACGTCAAAGAAAATTCAGCTTCACTAGATTTAACAAAACCAAAAAGTAAAGGCGGCAGGTGAAACAAACGAAACAATTTAAACAAATTTGTCTTGCATAACAGAGCGAAACTTTAGAAACAACTTTTTATGTCTGCAAAAACAACACAGAAAAAAAAATAAAAATAAAAGAAAAAGGAAAAAACTAACGTAAAAAACACTTGAGCTGAATTACTTTTAAAAACACATTAAAGGCGATAAATCTTTAATTTACTTCTAATTAAAAAAAACAACAAATTTCCACTTTGCTTGTTTTTAATTTATTTTTCGTCGTTTAAAATTATTATCTATTTTTAATTGTTATTATTTTAGATTAAATTTGACCTGGTAAAATGTCAAACTACTATAACCAAATGTTAAGTGCCAAAAAATATAAAATTTATATAGCAACAGCTTTGGCAACATTTAATCATCATCATTATTATTATAGAATAGCTTGTTTTAGGTAGCAAAATCTCAGAGAAAAAAAATGTATAAAAAATTATTATTCATAATTTTTAGTCTCATTAATAAATTGTACGTAGCAGCTTAGTAGTTAACCTTTTTGTACTTAAATGTGCAATTAGTAAATAAATTTACCTTCTTTTGTTATTGCTGTTGGTGTAGGAGATTAAATTTAAATACAAAAAAAATTACTTAAAGATGAATTGATGTAATAAAAAATAACTCAAGTCAGCAGGGGTTTTTTTTTTTATTTGTTTCCATTCTGTTTACTAAGTAATAAGTCAAATTGGAATTGAAATCAAATCGTGTCAACTTTTGTCCTATTGCGGAATTGTTATTTTGTTAGTTTTTCCACATGTCTTATCAAAAGAACCGGTCATTATTCATTGATGATAAACGTACATATGTGACTGAATCGCCTTATTAATGTTTTTGTTATTTCGAATGATAAAACAAAAAAAAAAAAAAGCAACGCCTACTTGCTGAAAGCAAAAAAGTTACAGTAAAAAAAAAAAAAAAAAGAAAAAAAGTCGTCTCTGAAACAATACTTTCGTCATTTTAATTTTTGTATTAACAAAATTACAATAACGAAACGAATTATTCTAGTGTAATTAACATTTAATCATTAAATTCGCAAAGTAAAGAAATCAACATAATTAAATAGTTTTTTTTTTTTTTAATACTTATCTTAAACCAGACAATTCTTAATTTAAATAGAAATACAAAAAACGAAAAAAGTAAGAAAAACTTCTTCTATGATAATTCAAGGTTTATTCTTTTATAAAATTTCTATTTTCAAAGTTCTTCAGCTTATTCCAAGCTTTTTTTTATACATATATATATATATATAAGCCATAATTCCTTTTCATTTATTTTTCGTTATGCTCTATATGGTTTTATATATTTTTCCAACAAACAGATAAATTTGTAAGTAGAAAAGGAACTTTTTTTTTCTCTTCCTATTCCATTATTATTATTATTATTATTATTGTTATTTGGTTTTCAATTTTTTTTTAAATTTTTTCTAGTTTGTTTTCGTAACAGATTGTTATGTTTACAATTAAATATATGACGTAGCATAAAATTTGGTTTTTAACGATAATTAATTGTTTTTTTTTTCTTTATAATTGTGCAAAATGTGGAAAGATTTTTTAACAGAATGAATTTAATTTTTTTTTTTTTAGTTTTATTTGAAATAACAGCTTGTACATTTGGTCAGGCGATTTTATGGTTTTTGCAAATAGGAATCGATTTATGTATATAAAAAATATTAAAATATTTCATTACCATATGCTGTTGAGAAATGACATATCGACTATGTGGATCGTTTTGATTTTGGTGCAATAGGTTTCTTTAGGTGTAATTAATCAAATATTGAGAAGTTTACCATTCTTTTAGTAGAAATACGAAGCGATATGATTTTCACTAGAACAAATTTTGTGGAATAATTTTACTGGATTATTGGTTTGGTAATTTAAAGTCAAACTCAAACTAGTATTTGTATTCATACTTTATGTCTAGTATATCCTGTGGATCTTTTGACAAG
Source organism: Ptychoptera albimana (assembly GCA_961205885.1). Taxonomy (NCBI): domain Eukaryota; kingdom Metazoa; phylum Arthropoda; class Insecta; order Diptera; family Ptychopteridae; genus Ptychoptera; species Ptychoptera albimana. Next base: position 22,628,201 of record OY540803.1, read on the forward strand.
TTATTAAAATTTAAAAATTTTCATATTCGAAAGAAGGTAACCCGACAGTTCGAAGCTTTAGTTATACTCAGTACTATGCACTGTTGTTCTAGAACTTTTCAATTACAATTTTAAAGCAATATTACAAAATTATCGATTGTTTATCAAAATTCTGAATTTTTAAGAATTTCACCAATTTGTAATCGAAGATAATTTCAGTACAGAACAGGCAGGTAAAGACGTTAAATTTTGCACCAATTTCGAAATCGTAAAATTATTGTAGCAACTGTAGAGGCGATTTTTTTTTTAACACAACACTTTACAATACATTACATAGGAAACATTTCAGATTGTATTTATGCGGAATATTTCCGGATGTGGCTAATAATTTGAATTCGGAACGACTGGCAATCTCTGGATCTCTTTAACATAAAAATGATTAACTATAAATGATCCCTAACATCAGTTTTTTTACGTTATCTTCGTAATATTTTAAATAACGAATATTAATATTTGGTTGTATGTTTTATATGTGTGTATATAATCTATATATTTCTCTTAATAGATAGGTTAACGTCTACATCTATCATTATAAAAAAAAATGTAGGATATAGAAGAAAAAGTAAAATCGATTCAATCAATAGACAATTTAGATACTTTGTTGGGTAAACTCTTTTTTTTTCGTTATTATTATGATTATTCCTGGTAACTGGTATTGGGATCAAAAAACAAAGTTTTATTCAAGTTTTAACAGAATGTTTAGTGCATTTATTTATATGATAACATGAAAACCAATAGACAGATATATAGATAACATATAGATCGAGTCCTAAGATCGTAAATGGTTTAATCATAAAAAAAAAAAAAATATATATAGAAAATCGACCGCATCTTTGTATTAGTTTTATATAAAGTCACATTTTCGGCTATTATTGAGACAGAATGAAATAAAAGATAAAATAAATGAAACTAACCACATTGATTTTCCATTTTTATTCATATCATGCTGGACATCTCTCTATTATTTTACATCGTTTGCATTTAAGTTGGTTCATCATTCTAACTTAATGCTATAACATTTATTCTGCTTAACTTTTTTTCATATTTTTTTTTTTTTTCAACACATAAAATATATAAATTGTGGCTTCTGTTGAAAATCTGTACCACTGAACATAAGCGGTTATGTTTCTCTGAAATTAATTAATTTAAAATTTACCGACGAAATTTACCTTATTTATACAAAAAAATATCTTATTCTGCAATGGATATCAATACACTGAGTTATAGGATTAAAAACCAGAAGTTTTACTTAAATTGATTGGTTAGATGGAATAAAAATTTTTGAAATTGATTTTTTTTTTTTTTTTTCAATTTTCAATCATAATTCTCACGTAAACGTCGAAGCTTTCCAATTGATATTGCAAAGTAAATGAAATGAAATGTAAAACCAAGAAGAATTATTTATTTAAGTTTTATCTGATTTAAATTTTATTTTTATTATGAATTTTTGTTCATTTTTGATTGAATTTTAATTTTTATCATTTACTCAGCCTGTGCATTTAATTTAAAATATTTATTCCATAGTTTTTTTTTATTTTTATTTTATAAATATATCTACATTCGATAATAATTTTATCTGTAATAGTTTCTGTGAACTAAAACATCTGCAAAGATTATATAAGTAACGGATCAAAGGGAAACATAAAAATTATTACGCAATTCGATTTGTAATACAGTAAAACTTGGTTTTTGCCTTTTGAATTACCTTAATAAAAAAAATTAAACTCTTATTAATATAGCGTATGCTTATTAAAATAATTATTTTCTTATGATTAAATTATGTAGAAATGTAGAGAGAAATAATTGAACGTAGTTTGTTACATAATAAACATATCAAGAGGGTTGGACATAATACGATGGATGGCAAAAGTAATGTTCTAACGCAACATATGTAGTTTTACACGTGAATAGTAACACATTTTTATATAGTTATTAAGTGAAGAATCGAAGAAGCAAAAACAATATATTAATTTTCTTGAATAATTAATTGTTTTCACCAATTATTTTCAGTTATTTTTAGAGAAAAAGTTTTCTTTTTTTTTTTTAACGTAGTATTTACTGATGTTATTGTTGTTAGCTATTATTTAATTAATTAATTATCTTTGTATGAAACGTAACGTTAACTTGACAGATTTGTTTTCATTATTTTTTTTTTTAATTTAATTTACGTTGTATTTTCATAATTCTACAAACTTTTAATTAATTCTCTACGTTATTAAAGATATTTAACATCATATGAAAGTTTATTATTGACGTACAGCAACTTGAGCTTATAAATCGTTTATACGGCAGGGTATATCATGTTACTGTGTTGTCTGCGGAACTGCATCAAAGATGCAGTTACAATGTAATACGGATTAATATATGGTCTGTAAACTATGCACTTTGTTTCGGGACGCCAAAGATCTTACAATATTTTATAAATGTAGCGACAGATACTTTTAAAAGGGGGTGGTTGGTGCAATTATTCCTTTTTCTACCTGTACTCAGGGCTAAAATATTCGTTTTTTTAATGCAATGACTATATTATTCTCACCCCAATATTTTCATAATCAAACTTTCGAAACCAAAACTAATACAAAATATTATAAACCAAGAGGCATTATTAAAGACGCCAAATCTAAAATTATTTTGTTTCATTTCTCAAAAGAACTCCAATTTCCCGCATTTATATGTCTCTAAAACTTTACAATAAAATTTCTTATTAATTAAAATGAAGAAGGAAAAACAAGTTTTATATTTCGAACACATAGTTTTAATAATTTCGATGGAATTTTATTAAAAAAAAAAAAAAAAACCGTTTTTGTAATAAATCATTACAGGAAATGAATGAATGTAGTGAGCAATTAATAATACGATGCTATGGAATTCGAATAGCGAATAATAAATATGGAAAACGCAAGTAGTTGTGGTTGTCTCTGGAATAGTGATTAGTATTATTGAGTAATAATAAAATAAAATTAATGTTTTTATGTACCCTCAAGTAAATTATTGTTTTACAGGCGTGGCAAATTATTTATTTAGAAGCTTAACCGGGCTTTTTGTTTTATTTTTTTTGCTGTGCTGCGGTATTTATTGTATTTGCATCAGCTGCTGGTTACTTATTTTTATTTATTATTTTAATTACATTTTACTTCAGTTAAGTAATGCTATATATATATATAGAAATGCTAATAAATAAAGAATAAGGATAGAAAATGAACGAATATTTTATTGCGCGCAAAAATCTAATTTACCCTCTTTATATGTCACATTAGCACGTGATTGTATTTTTCCCTTAGTTGTCTTCTTTATATCCTTCCTTTCCTTGTCTTTATTAAATATTTTATTATTTCAGTTGAGAAACCGTAGTAGCGTTTCTTTTATTACTATTATTATTATTTTTCTTTTCTTTTTTTGTTTAGTAAATTAATAATATGAGGTGTTTACGAGTATCCTTATCAATGACAATAAATAGACACAACAAAAAAAAGAAAGGAAGAAAAAATTAAAGTAATTTAGAGAAATGAACAAAAACTGATCTATCACAAATTTTCATTTTTTTTTTGTTTTTTTTGTTTTAAAGAACAAAATACTGTTTAGTGTTATGTAAATGGCCGGATATACAGAGTTCCTCTTTGTTTTTCATGTTAATAAAACCTTTAATAAACTAACCAGTATAAAAAAAAAATATATGTATATAAGAAATTCTGATTTCAAAATGTACAAAATTTGCCACCGGCCATGGTTACGCATTGCTTCTTAAGGCTTCGCTTTTTGTTTATATAAAATGTAAATAGGATGTGGTTGTGTGTGTTTTTTTTTTTTTTTTTTTCTTAAAGCCAATATACAATCTAATAAATTTATAATTTTATTAAGCTGAACAAGAATCTAGTTGATAAGGAAATGTATAATAATGAAAAGTGCAAAAAAAATAAATAAAGAATTTCTTTGAAATTCTTAAACCATGTGAAAGTCTGTTCTTACAACAAAAAAAAAAAGCAAACAAGCAAAAAAGCTTTAAAGTTGATGGTTAAAAACAAAACCACTTAAAGCGTTGAGATAAACTGTAAGATAAATCAGTTGTAACTGTAAGCATAGTGATTGCCAAAAAAATGAGAAAAAAAAACTTTACGTCCGTTTTTACAGTAATTTTGAGATTAAAATTTGATTAACTTTCATTTCTGGTCTGGAAACTCTTTTTGGTCAGCAAAAGTGACACTTTCAAAAAGATTTAAGCAGCATTGTTATAAACTTAGAAATATTTTATCTAAGTTTTCATAAATTGTTTGCCAGATAATGCTGATTGTAAAAAAGAAAAATGAAAAATGAAAAAAAATAATAAAAACTTTTTCTTTTATTTTAAATCGCAATTTCTATAACATAGAAGAGACACAGGAAATATTTTCATTATCAGCACCATATGTGGTTTCCAAACAAATGCACAAAGAAAAGCAAAAGAAAAACCAAGAAAAGATAGAAATAAATTTGAAACTCTCTGGCTACGGACTAAATCAAAATTTTGATTTATTCATTTATTACGAATTAAAGCTATGCACTCATTCAAAGTGTCGGCATTTTTCACAATAAATAAAAGTTCTTTTTCTTTTTGTTTTTTTTTTTTTTTCTAATGGTGTCGCTAGTTATCATCGATTTTCATTTGGCTTATTGTAAACCCCATCACCGTTTATTTGTTTTCGTTCACATCACGTTCTCACCCATAGTAATTTTTGTTTGATGAGCTCCGGATATTCTTTCATTAATTTAGTTTATTTATTTATGTTTTTTTTTTTTACGTTTTCCTTATTTATGTTTTTGCTGTTGTTGTTGTTTGTATTCATATTCACTAGTTATAAACACCATTAAAGGATTCCATTAATCTTGTAGTCATATAGTCTACATTTAAAATATAATTTATCATTTCATCATCATTTACACCGGTTTTTACTTTTTTTTCGTTTATTTTCGGTTTATTTTGTGTAATAAAATTTAATTGAATTTATTTTTTATTGCCTTTTACACCAAAAAAAAAAAATTTAAATGAAAATAAAATTAAATAGAGCTGTAATGTTGACAAATTATGTAAAACAGTGTAAACAATGTATACAAATGAGAAATGACATATTATTTAATTTTATTTTTAAGTCAGATCTCAACTTAATTCACCAATTTAAGCGTACATAATCATATAAAGATCCTAGAGATCGGCTTTTATTTAAAAAAGAAAAATAATAATAAATATAATCATGACGCTGTTTAATTTATTTAAATGTGACTTTGGGTATTGTAATTAAATTTCTCAGAGTAAACATTTAGATCTTGGATGGATGGAAAATCTCCAATGATCGTTAGGAAAATCATTTTTGCTGGCAAAATAAAAAGAAAACGTGATCGTTAGTGATCGATCAAGATCAAGATTCTCATAAATCGTAATGAAGTTATTACCAATTCTTACAATAAATGCCATAAAGCTCAGTAGCAATTTTACTACTTATAGGAAAATTAACATAAATTCCTTGTTGTGTTCAATCCACCAAACATTAATTATTATTTAAATCCATAAACCTTGAGCGTCTTTATATTACTTATTATTATTTTCTTTTGGTTCAAGTAAGTAATGTAGATTATTTAATTTATGCATAAGGTTTGTTCTAGTTTTATTGTTTTTTTTTTTGTAGTTTTATAATCAACATTGATAAAACATATCTAGATCGAATGATAGAAGTTATATACTGCTGTCCAATACCAATTGTAATAATTCTAATTTTACATTATTCACACTGGATATGTTTTGTTTTATTTATTTATTATTTTTTCTAATATAATAATATCGCACTATAAACAATCTACATAACAATTACACTTGAATAAAAATAATAAAAACTAAAATTAAGAGAAAAACAAAAAAAAAACTTTTTTTTTCACATTGTCAGTTAGTCAGTTAGTCAAATGTACAAAGAACAAGAACAACGGAAGCAAAAAAATAAAAAGGATGTTACGTATATTTGTTGTTATTATTATTATTATTATTACTATTACGTAAACATGCAACAATAACCGCAATAATAATAATAATAATAACAACAACATGGATAAAAGTAACAAGACGACGACAACGACGTTAAGCAGAATTAATTTTTTTTTATTGTTTTTTGTTGTTGTTATATAAGGTATATACAGCATAAAAAAGTTAAAAGTAATAACATATATATATATATATAATAATAATAATAAAAGATAGGTTTATTATATTGAAATGACAATGTATGGTGTGTTGGAAGTCAACAGCAACAAAAAGAGTAAAAAAAGTGTAATTTTTTATGGTCGATATGATATTTAAATGATTTTAAGCCATTATCGTTGTTGGTTTTTATTGGGGTGAAAGATATTGCGTGACTAGATACAATGGACCTACTTTTCGGTTTTCTTTATTTGAAGTAATAATAATAATAATATTATGAAACTTTTTTCTGTTATAACAAAAAAAAAAAAGAAAAAAAGAAAAACCACAAGTTAAAATTCAAAACATTCATCGACTTTAGTATTTAATGAATTCACTTCACGTTTCACGTTATACAAAAATAAAATGAAATAACGAAAAAGAAAAGGACTTCAGAGGTGTGGTAATAACTTTAATACAAGTATTATATATTAAAAAAAAAAAAAAAAAACATAAAATCAAACACGGAATTCGGTCAAAACATACCTATCTTTCTTTGCTTATCTATTTTCTGGATTTTTAACGTATATGGAGAATATACTCGTTATATACACATTTTTCTACATGCAATACCTCAACACACAATACAATACAATTTAATGATCTATTAATTATTATGTCCATATTTTTTATATTTTTTTCTACAGGAATTTCCCGCCTTGTGTGGATTTTCCGTTTTATATTATGTTTAACAGTTTGACATATAAAAAAAAAAAAAACAAATTAATACTCTAAATAAAATTGATTATTCTAGCGTTTTGCATGATAAGAACGAACGTTTCTAAGTAGGAAATTCCTGTAATTCTATTGTGAATAAATTTTGTAGTTTTAATCCAAATTTATTTTTAACTTAAAAGAATACAGTGAAAACACTAATTGGGAATGATTAGTTAATAGTCATCGGGTTAATTAATTTGTAGCTTTGAACTTTTTGCCTAGCTATTGTACATAAAAAATTTAATGGGAAAGATTGAATTGGATGGATTAACATTAGTAAGTTTTAGGTCACTATGGATTAAATATCATTCATCGCTGAATAAATGAAAATTTGTAATTCTCAATATGAAAGAATAAATTTTTGTGGGTATTACGGATTAAGTCAATCGGATTCTTCGCAAAACCGACTTTGGAAATTAATAAATTGTTTTTTTTTTTTTGGCGATTGTGGTAAGAACAAAGTTTTCGATTATATTGTTGAACACACAGAGTATTTGCCGTTGGAATGATAATAATTAAAAAATCGATTCATCGTGAGATTTATTATGCTGATAACGACACCAATATCAATACTCTATGTCACCCATAAGTTAATTGTTTTCGAATGCCCTATAGTCTCCAATTTTACAAGACTCGCATAACTTTACAAATTCCGGATTTAATTAAAACTAATTTATAAAATAAATATTTTTATATCTGATAGAGATATTTACTTTATTTTGTATTGACAAATTAACCGAAAAAACCATTTTAAATCGATACGGAGCTTTCAATTCTAATATTATTAATATTTATTAAGGGCAATCTGTATACTCTTGTTTGCATTCAATAATAAAAAAACAAGTTTTAAAATAAAACAATGCAAATTGAATTACTGATAGAGATTTAGTTATTCCCTCTTGATATGATATCTGAGAAATTGTGTAACCAGCAGCTTAAATCTCCACGTATTAATTCATGCAAATTAGAATCTATGCAAATGGTACTATGCAATGCAATATTGTAATGTAATGCTAAAAAAGTTAAAGATAACACAGATGAAATTGGTTTTTAATGGAATAAATAAAATAAAATTGAACAGAGTAAAAACTACCAATATAAATTAATTTAAAATTTAGTGAGAACCTTTGCTACAAAGTTATGCGGTTCAGTGGTTAAAATACATCGTGTCTTTAAGCATCGCGTACAATTTTTTCTCAAAAAAGTAGACAAAACAATGAAACAATGTGAGGATTTTTAATGATGTGAAACCAATTCATTTATACTTCACCACCGAATTTATGCTTCACGTCATGATGCCATCATACAAATTCTTATCATGCTATGTGATTGATTTTAAGAATTCGTGAACTTTGGGTTAAAAATGTTGGATATTTAAGTAAAACTATTATCTCATCTCGGCACAAATGATACAAAATTTAATATATCACTTGTCAATGACACTGGCTTTTAACTCAGCGGAAGTTCCAGCCCTAGTTTTTCAGAGAATACAAAATTTCCGGGTTTTTTTTTTCATGCCAGTTTTCGTACCAAGTTTAACTTGTCTACGGTTTCCGGATAATAAAATATCTGCTTTTAACATAATTATAAAATAAAGACGAATTTATATAAACAATTGCTATAGCCAAGTATCATTCCATTATAGGAATAATTAGCTATTAATCGACACAGGCCACACATATTTATTAATGGTTAAACTGCCTATTCGACATTATTTTGTTGCCCAAATATTTTATTTAAGCCAAAAACAAAAAATTTACTGTAAATTTATCATGACAACTCACTAAAAGTTTTTCGTTTCTATTTTTATATCATTTTATTTAAATAAAATAATTTATGGCAATGATATTTAATGTTTAAAAAAAAAATAGAAAATAGAAAATAGAAATAGAAAAATAAAAAATAATAAAAAAAAACAGAAAAATTGTATATAATTAAACGATAACATTAAAAAGAATATAATATCAAAAAAAAAAAAAAATAGAAGAGAAGAGAAAAGAAAGAAAGAATAGAAATCAAGATAAACATTTTTTTTTTATTAAAATTAATTATTGTAATAAATAAAAGTTAGACAGGAAAGAAAAACTATTTATCATTATCTTTAGAGTTTATGCTGTTTATGTTTTATTTTTTATTATTATTTCGTGAATATTTAAATGAAATAAATGCGGTGAGCAATATAATTTTTATGGGAATTTTTTAATTTTTTTTTTTTTTTTTAGTACTTTCTATAGTATTTCTCAAAACTTTTATTATATTTTAAGGTTAAGGACGTTGCGTCAGTGATTACAAAATACTTATTTCTATAATATATATATATATATCATATCATATATCAATCATCATAAACCGTTTAATAGCAATAAAAATTAATAATAATAATAATAAAAATTTGAAGTAATACTCATTACTAGTATTTTGTATCAGGATCTCCTGTATCATTTCTCCAACTTGTTTTAATTTGTATTCAATGTAATCAATTCCAACTTAGAGATATTATTTTAAGATTATCCTGTGTATTCATGTAAATTTTGACGGTTCTTATACATTTTTTTCTACTTTCTAATAATAAGACGAATTCCTATTTTAAGGGCGACATTTCTATCAAAAAAAAAAAAAAAATTTCTTTACTAGACTTAAGGTAGTTTGATAATTAGGAAATAATAATTGATTTGGATTATCCTGTGACTAGAAATAAATCGCACATCTAGTTTTGAGAAACGTCTAGTATTTTAAATCACAATTTAAATGTTTATTACAACCGAAAAGTTACGTAGTAATGCTCTATAAACAAATTAATAATTTATATATTTCAGGCTGGACAAAATAACTTTAACAGACAATTAAAAAGCATTAACATAATTAAAAAAAAAAATAAAAAAATCTTTATACTGCCCATAAATAAATAATTAATTAATAATAATAATTCTAGGTAAAACCGTTTGAGAATGTTAAAACGTTTATTTTACTTTTTTACGATATGAATTAAAAATAAATTTAATAATTCCAGTCACCACCCACCCAGTAAGTAGTCAATGTAAATAAACAAAATGTTTTTCGGCTACAACAAAAAACATTTCAATAACAGTAAGGTGTTGTCAGGTGTAAATCAGTATTTTCTCCTTAAAGAACAAACACGAAACTTAACTTTTGTCATAACAAAAATTATTTACAAATTTTTTTTTTTTTTATTATTATTTTGTAACCAAAACGAGTGTAAACGAAGTAAGAATCGTTATAAATTTTTTATTTTTGTACATTTCGATTTACTTCTGTTTATATAATAAACAATTGTGTAGAAAAATATTTTCGCCTTGAAAATGGTGTTTTTATTTTCGATGTTGTTATCTCTTTAATTTAGTTCTAGGGGATGAAATGACAGTTTTATGTGACATGGGCGACAATCGATTTGCTGTATGTCTCAATATATTTTTTGTTTTATCATAGTCATCGTAATATACATAATTTTTTTTTTTCTTTTCTTTTAAAGTAATGTGATGCAAAGTAGAGTAGAGTAAAGTAAAGCCAATATAATAGAGTAGGTGTTTGGTGACTATTGTTATACAATTTACACCATTTAGTTATCCCCATTTGTATAATAATAAATGTATTTTGCATTTATTTATCGAAATGTTGTGGGCTGAAAATGGGTTTGTTTTTTTTTTTTTTCGTTTCATTAAATTTCGTTATCTTAAATGATAAAATATTTATATTTATATTTCGGTGTTATTATTTTATAAATTTTAATTCGGACATATTCGAATTGTATTTGTATGTGGGTGATGGATGGGAATTATTTCTAACAAATAAAATTTAATTATATGACAAACACAGTTGCGATGTGATGTTATAAACTGATTTCATGTGAATTGCGTTGGACAATATGGCATATAAACTATACTCAACAATGATTTTAACACTGATTCAACAGAAAACAGCATATTTTCACTTAGATAACGCATTTTTATTTTATTTTTAAACAAATCTAATATCACTTGTCATTTTTAATTTTTTTTTTTCTGTAATATTTTCCTTTTATAACAAACAGACACAGTAACAAAATATGACAGATATGATGTGATAAATAAATGACACACAACATTGTACATGGTAAAATAATAAGATTTTCTTCTCTCGTTTATATACAACGTTTTATATTCTTGTATAGATAAAAATATATATATATTTTTTTTCTTTTATAATGGTATTGAAATTTGTATTGACATTATATTTTTATGGTTGTGTTAGATGAAGGCAAAACGAAAAATCAAAATCATTATTGCAATGCCATTAAATCTGATCTATTAAATTTATTACTTTTTTTTTTTTTCTTCTCTCTTTATTACTAAGTAATTATTATTATTATTATTATTGCCATTATTATTATAAAATAATTATTTACTTGCTAGACAACAAAAAAAAAAATTAAAAAAAAAAAACTTAATTAACTCTGTTTTGCAGCTGTAGAGCATCGTTTTATTTATATAAATAATTTTTTTTTGTTATTAATTTAATTTTAATACCGCATGTTGGCTAATAATATGTTTTTAAATTTTTTATTATTATCTTTTATATATATCTAGCTATCTAAATAAAATAAATTTTTATAGAATATTTATTTAAATATATATATATATATATATATATAGAAATAAATAAAAATGTAAAGCATTAAATTAATTGCATGACATTTAAATGTGATCCGGAAGGAAGGACGGAAATTAATTTTATTTACTGTGTTATTTACAAAACTTTCTCTATTATTAGATAGAAATGTTTGAAATTGGTTATTACAATCAATTAATAATAATAATCATCATCTTAGGGTTGGAACCTAATTACAAAAATACCGGACAATTATAAATGTGCTTAACGAAATTCTGTATAAATTCTTAAAACTCCGTGTCATAGGTATTACTAACATAAATTCTAAAAATGTCAATTTAAACAGAAAATGAATTAATAAAAATTCTAAACTTTTGGGTTCGTGACTCCATTATATCACTAAAAAAAAAAAAGAAAAGAACGAAATTCACCGTTTCATGTAAGTTGGTACCCGTTACATGTGGGAATCAACAATGGACCGTTTTCTGATCGTATGACAACTACGCTTCTAGTTTCTGTAAAGTTTTTAAAATTGTGTTTTGAAAATGTTCGTTTGAAGGGTTTTCTATCTAAACTGACAAATAAAAGCTAAATATCAAGTGCGAGACTCTAAATAAGCTTAATACAAAAAATTAAAGTTTGATCGCTTCAAGTGATTTGATTAAATTTGATTAATTCTCCTACTAAAAAGTCTTACAGAATCTACAGTAATCAAGCAAAAAAAAAACTACCACGCACTGTGAAAACATTAATTTATATTTACTGAATTTTTAAAATTTATTTTTCTATAATTTCTATCGTTTCGTTCAGCTACTAACGCAAATAAACGTTTAATAAAAAGAAGAAAAAAAAAATACCAAATCAGATTCAACTGTCAGTAATAGTAACAGACAGCATGTTATCAATGTCAAAAGTTTTCAATCTTGTCATTATTAATATTATTACTATTTCCAACATTAAATATTTATGTTACTAAACTTCCGCATAGACAATTTTTTTATTTATTTTTATTTCATTTCAATGCAAAATAAAGCTTTAAAATATCTTTTGATCTACAGAATGTAGGTTGCTGCTATGTTTGTGTGTTTGTTGTATTTGACTGGCTTATTATTTTTTTTTTTTAGTTAATTATTTATAACAAAAAAAAAAAAAAAAAAAAAAACACTTAAAATAAGTTTATAATTATATTTGTTTTTATTATGTGCTTTAAAAATGTTTATTAATACAATGCGGTATAATTTTTTTCTTTTTCGTTTTATATCTGGGAAATTATTAATAAAGACAATAAGGGGGTGTTGAGAGTACGGTAACACAAATATTACATTTTATTATGATGATAGCACTAACACGATTATTAAAATTTTATAAATAAATAAAATGGATTGTATTCAAATAATTATAAAATAAAAAACCATATTGATGAAATAATGATAAATAAAATCAAATACAAGGAATTTGTTTGGTGCTTTCGTTGATGATGGCACCGAGCTTTAACCTTATTTCATTTATTTAAAGAAAATAAATGTTTTTTTTTCCATTGCCTGTATGCACTGTTTAAATGTCGTCCTGATTTACATTTTTGTTAAAATAATTTCCCTTTTTAAATGCAAACAAATCATTTTGGTTTTATTTAATTTTTTTTTTTTTTTTTTTTTTTTTGTATAATTTAACTGCAATATTTGGGTGGTAAATGTAAATAAAATGGATTTATAAACGATATAGCGCGTCGATTTTCTTGTACATTATTATTTACCCAAACAAATACCTAAGGGTGAGTGAGTTTAGCATTATTATTAATTTTTTTTTTTATTATTACTCACCCAAGGTTTGTCATTGTGTTCAAAAATAGCGAATAATAAACACAAAAAAAAAAAAAAAAAATTCTTCTTTCATTTTTTTTTAACAACAAATTGAAATGAAATGTTTTGCGATAAATAGGAAATAGTAATAAAATTTTGTACATGTATTTACTTATGGTTTATTTATTGGTTTTCGTGTATATAGGGATTGTTTGCTGGTTTTTTTTTTTATATTAATTCTAACAGAAAAATAAAAAGCAGTAAAACCGCAACCACAGAATAAATAAAAAAAAAAAATGCTTTTTGTTTACTTTTTACGTTTCATTTTGAATATGAAAACGTTTTGTTTAATAAAAATGATAAAAAAAAAAAAAGCAAAAAATCAAAACCAGTAGCACTAGTTGGTTCATTTACAGTGATAAAGCCGGATTAACCGATGTTACATAATATAAATAGTATTTAGCAGGTCATAGCGTTTTTCATAATCAATACAAAAATACTTTTATCGATATTAATTTTCGTTTTATTTTTTCATTTGCATAAAAGTATAAATTACACAAAAATTACTGGTTATAAAGTGGCATAATGAATATACATTAATTTGTGGTTAGATAGATATTTTTGTATATATTTACATTTCAGCATTATTTTATTGTCATCAAATTTTTCTTTTTATTTATTGGAAACAAATATATAAATTAAAACCGGATATTTATTAATAAACATTTTTTTTTATATATGTTCGTCTTTTATGTATAAAAATGGTAAATAAATATAAAATTTATAGAATTTAAAATCGATTAGGCTTTAAATGTAAAAAAAAAAATTATGTTTTTCTTTTTTAATATGAATTTTTAATGTGAATTTTTTTCGCTGTTTCTTTAAAGCTTTTTTTCCCCCGTTTTTATGCTTCTACGTTAATACTGCTTTTCCATAAATTATAGAGAATCCTATTTATAATTCAACCGTTTGTTGATGTACACTTGGACAAATCATTGTTTTTGATTTTGAAAATTAATTAAATTATATTATTATTATTATTCATATGTTAATATTTGTTTTTTTTTTTTATTAATTATGATATGAATATTTATTTACCCAAATATTACATATTGAAAATTCTAATTAATTTTTCATTGTTTCGATAATCTATTTAATTTTAAACACAATGTGACACTAATAGTTTATTTAAACAAACGAGAATCAATCATGTATGATTATTTGATAATATATTTGTTATGTTGTGAAACAATTATGTAAATATTCTATATTTAATATTCAGATACAATACGAACAGATATAATACGGAATTTTTTCCAGAAAATAAAAAAAACAACAACAATAAAAAATTAAATGGTAAAAGTGACAAAAAAAAAAAAACGGAAATAGGGTGTAACTGATTAGGTAGCAAATAAAAAAAAATTAAAAATTAAAATATCATGACACTTGAAATTAGTTTCGAAAAGCAAGTATCTTATTTAATTTCCGGTGTAGTAAAAAATCATTTAATTTTTTATTTGGATAAGGAAAAATATATTTTCACATGGTAAAATCTTTGTTGCAATTTTCTTCTTCTACTTTTTTTTCTGTCTAAAAGTATTCACTTACTTTGTAGAATAATTTCTTATTAAATTAATTTTGAACTGAACAAAACTTTTTGTTTTACAAGTGGATGCTGCATAGCAGTACTTGCATTTACAAGACAAAATAAAATTGTTTCAACCCATCTTCTCTTAGTTTTATTAAAATTATTATTATAAATGTTTGTAGTACTTGAACCTGATCTTGTTCAGTTAGTATGACTTCATTCGCAATTTTTGGAATACAAATGCAACAAATTTTCATGGTACCTGATTAGCACGATTCAACTCATTTTTTGAATAAATTTTATTGATCAGGTTGTTCATACGATACTTTATTTTACTATTTAACCGAATAATACTAGAAAAGTACAGCAGCAACATGATATGCTTAATTTATGAATAGAATTTTTCGAATCAAAATGTTAAAGTTTAAGTAAAAGTTGTTAATGCAGTGAGCTTAGTTTAATAAAATTTCATACAATCATTCTTCTATTTTATTAAGCTTTATACTAATATTTTCATTACAAACTATCTAAAAATAGAATAAACATTGACAGCAACACAGACTAATTTTAATTGTTTTTAAATGAAAAAAATTATTAATCCGATGTTGAAAGCTTTGTTAGATTCTATAACACCCATATTTATTTTCACATAATTTCTATAAATATTTTATTATTGTATTTTTGAAAATAATTTTTTTTTTTTTTGTTATGAAGCTTTTATCCAGCTTAGAATAATTAATTATTTTTATTCACATTACACTTCGTTTATTAATAATTTTCCAAACACTTATTATTATAATATAATTATGATTGTTATTATTATTATTATTTTAACGTCCGTGTAAAAATATAATACAAACGGAGCTTTATTTCCCTACTAGCATTTAATTCTTTTTTTGTTCATTTTATTTTATTTTGTTTTGTTATTATGAATTTAATTCTTTTTTCTTTTACCCTTATTCATAGAAAATTTATGTTTGCTTAGAGCTTTTTTATTTTAGTTTTGATTTTGTTTGTGCGCAGATAATATAAATAAACTTGAAAGCTTTATAAAATATAAGAGAAAACAGGAAAAAAAAAACAACAACAACAAACCAAAGTAAACATAAATGGAGAAAAATAAATTATATAATTTTTTTTTTCTTTTCTTTCTTTTTTTGTCTTTAGTAGAAAATCTGAGTAAATAACTTTATGTGTTTATTATTGTTGAGGAAAAAAAATGAAGTGACATTTTCAATGCCATTGTATATACATATATATATATATATATATATATATATATATATATATATATATATAATGAGTTAATACATCTCTTTATACATATTTATTGTTTGTTTTGTTCTTAAAATTTTATTTTTCTTATTTTGCGTTTTCATTTTTCTATAATAAATTTCCACTGAGAAAATAAAAATTTCATTATAAACATATAAGAAATATTATTATGAAAAATATATATAATCAATCAAATAGTTTTGCGTGAAATTAAACGAGACAAATGGAAACTTTTATATTGCAATAGTGACAGTGAAGACGCCTGGTAATACGTTAATATTATTACCGACTTAGTCATTATATTTATTCTTTTTATATTAAAATCAATTTAATTGATAAAACTAATGAATTACTTTTACATTAACGGTACGAATCAATTGATTATAGACTTGTATTGTAAATAAAATAGTCATTTCTTGCATTATTTACGTTGTAAAGTAGGAAAGAATAATCGATATGTAACCATTTTATATGATTTTATCCTTTAATTAAATTTGTTAAGGTTTCATTACTATATCTAATAAAAGATGCCTTTAAATCATTTGTGTTATTTTATTAAACAATGTTTTTAATGCATTTGGAAAGTTTATTTCCAATTAAAAACAAAATAAGACAAAGTTTATAAGAAAAAATAATCACAATAACTATTTCTAGTATTATTTTGATAACAAATCCAACTTCAAATTATAAATGTTGTTGGATGTGTCAGTGCAAGAGTATGGTATTTCTGTTAAATGTGCAAGAATTTATTAGATGCCTTTTAAATGAGATGCTCTCGAAGTTACTGTGTTGTCTTGTCGATTACTTAAAAGGAAAAGAATTTCCACAATTTTTTTAAAACGATATTAAGGATTTTTTCCTGAAGAGACTGGCAATTTCTAATGGCTATTTTACAGGAAGGAAATTCCACAATTAAATGTTTCATGCTCTTGAATAGTAATTTAGAAGCAATTTTTAGTTTTGCCATAACTGATGGCCTCTTTGCATACAAAATGAATGGCAAGTTAAAATAACAATTCAATTATTAATGGAGCTTTGGCGACCACAATACTATATTAGTCTGCGTATATATTACATCCACCGCCAACCGGCACTGCATTAAATCTAATATACAAAATGCATTACAAATAAAAGTCTGTAAAATAAGTAAAAAGTTTGTGAACTCTTTCAAAACTTGTCTTTATTCTCCCCAAACAAAAAAAAAAAAAAAGCATATTTTTGTATTCTTCTAGAATGAAAGAAGTAAAAGCTTCTTGAACTTAAACATTTATCAAGCATTTTCTAAATAAACTGAAAGTTTTTTTTTTTTTTTTTTTGTAAACTTAATTAATTAGAAAATAAAATAAACAATGAACCAAAATCGAAAAAATTCATTATGACAAATTAAATTTAAAAATAATTCATTTCGATAATTTTATTGCTGACAAGCTTTTCATATTTATTTATTAATGTTTAACAAATGAAAATGAAATATAAATCTTTATGAAAGCGTAGCAACAACAAAACAAATGAAATTATGATTTATTTCCGAAAAGCTTATTTTCGCTTATTTAGTAGTTTAGTTTAAAAATTACATAAATAAAATTAAAGTTTATCATTTTTCGGTTTGTCTATTTTTAGCATTGTGTATATTAGATTTATAAATTTTTTTTTTTTTATTAAAGAATAATGCTTTGTCACTTTATTAATATTAAAAAAAAAATCAAAACAAAAGCACAAAAACAAAACAAACACAACAATAGCCGTTTTTCTATTTCATTTATGATATAAAGGCGGACACTTTTTTCATTTACTTAATATTATTATTATTATTAATATTGAAAATAATAATAATAATAAGAACCGCAACCGTACGATAAACAACGAGTTAATAATTATAAATTATATTCAATTAAAAAATAATTTTTTATTTGAAACAAATCAAAAAATAACCACAGAAATATGTTTCACTACTTTCTATTTTTATATTATTTTCAGTAAATATTAGTGGTGCTTTGATATGTTTTATATTTTCGTGTTAAATATATATATAGTAAATCTAGTAAATATTTAAGTTTTATTTATTTTTGTTGATTAAATATTAATGTACTTGGTGTAAAAGTTGCTTGAATAATAAATTTGCCTATTTCTGATTTGAAAGCAGTTGATTGTTTTTATTTTTATTTTCATGTTTCAACGGGTTTATTTTATTTTTTTTTTGTTTTATTCTACAGCAAGTAAAGTTTGTTATTTTGTGTTGTTTATGGTGGTTACGTTAATAAAAAGTGAAAAAAACAATATACAGCAAAAATAAAAAAAAATACTTGAGGATTTCTATTAAGCGTGCGTTAAACAATAAACAATGTTGTTAAATTTTATAGAAAATTGTATTGTTATAAAGTAAATTGTCAATGATTTAATTTAAGCTTATCCATATGTTATATTATTATCAACGAGGTTGTCATAAATGCATCAAATTTTAATTATTTTTCGTTTGGCCTGTTTCTCCTCTAGTAACCGCACCCTTGTAGTAAACCAGAATTTTGGTTTTTTTTTTTTTATTAAAGCCAAATGTATTGTACACACCTGAAAATTATGCACATCTTAACCAGGAAGAATATTTACACGGATTAAAAATCTCTCTTTAAGACAAGTGATGGCCAGAAACAAAAAACTATGATAGCTCTTGCTTAAATTAGAAATGAAAGCGGGAACTACAATTGAAAAATCCACCCGAAAAACTCTAGGATCAAGTATTGTAGATTTTTGTTCTAGATAAATTAGAAATTACATTTTTTTTTTAAATAACTACACAGCGAATTTTTATAAGCGAGACGTTACTGTACTAATGTTACTATTAGACAACTTAGCTACGTTTCACATACGTATAATTTTCTACACTTGAATGCCTTAATTTAAATTATTATCCCCTTTACACCTTTATAAATAGTAGTTTCATTAATTTGTTAGACTTTCTTTGTTTGCTTAATTTAACCTTTCGAACCCTTTTTTTTCTGTTTTGTCTTTTTATTATTGATTCATTTTATAACTTTATTCTCGGTTAAATTTTAATTTAGTTTTGTACAGTTTTGTTTTGTTCTGTTAAGGTGTCTACAGTGAGATAAAAAAAAGAAAGAGTCAGTGTTGCATAATATACATTTGTTTGTATAATTATTTAAATATTTATGTATAGTATCGATCCACCAATTTAAAATTTATATAAGAATTAACGACGCGAGACTGAATGATGTCAGTTTATTACTCTCATATCAATTATAGTAGCGATAATTGTTATTTGATTAGGGATTTAGTTTTTTTTTTAAATAAAAAGTGCAACAAAGGTGGTTTATTATAGAAACAATATCGATTTTAAAGTCACGAATAAATGCTGAGTCAATTTGTTAGGGTTTGCACCCGAAAAAAAAAAACACTTGGTTCATGCATTAACAACATTTTGCTTATACTGTAACTAAACGAATGATAAAAATAACAAACAGGGCAATGGTAGCTTCCGTTTTCACTATATAAAAAAAAATTCAATTAAATTTCTATTTCAACATTATATTTAATTTATATTTCTCTCACTACTGTTTCTCATACAAACTATAGGAATAAAATTTCTTAGTAATACACTAAAGGGATACTTAAAAAATAAGTTTTAAAAACCTTCAATTTAGGACAAATAAAATGTTATTCGTGAGTGGTCACGTTGTATAAAGTTTATTTTCTATTAAAATGAAAGTATATATTATATTTAATTAAATTTAATAAGCATAAACGGTTTTTTATATTTAATTTGCGCTATTTTTTTTCATAAGTATCGTTATAGACAGGTTTTATTACTATTTTTTTATGTTGTTTAGGCGGTTGTGTAAAATGTAATTAATTAAATTTTTAGGTAAATAATATTATCGAGTTTTCGCTCCTCTTTTTATGAACCTGTGCTTTTAAATCAATGAAATTAACGCTAAATACCATAATTAGAGAAAAAAAACCTAATTACATTTCTGACTATTATAAAAATGGTTTAGTTTTATTAAAAAGAAAAATTATTAATAGGGCCAACAAATAGTGTTAAAAATTTTATTAAAAATAAAAAAAAAATGTAAAATGGAAATTTTATTATTATTATTATTATTCTCGTTTTCCTTTCTTTTTCATTACGTAATAATAATAAATAAAATTGGAACATTTGTTTAAATATTTTTGATCCGAATCTATTAAAAGTTGCTAATAAAATTTCCGTATTTTTTTGTTTTATTCCTTAAAATACTGTATAGCATTTTACTAAGTGCATTATTTTCCTTCTTTTTTTTTTATAACAAAAGTTTTATTACACTTGTTCTACTTATATTTGCCAAGTACAATTGTACCTTTTCTGAAGTGACGACTAGAAATTGTAGTTTTTTTTTTTTTTTTACCCTTTATGCGTTAAAATTTCTGATTGTTGATACAGATTACCAGCAGCAACTCAAATCACTTTTTAAGTGGTTTATTTTTACTTATTTTTATTCTACAATAAAGCCAGGACTATGCTTAAAAGCAAAGTAAAATTATTTATTTTTAATTTAATTCAGCAGAATTTTTTCCACTTTGTTTTTTTTTTTTTTTTTAAATAAATTATTTCATTAATAAATTTTGTGGTTTTTATATAATTAAGTTTAGCATCGTCTAAATAAGTTAATTATTAACAATTATGTAATATTGTAGCATTTTTTCATTCTGAAAGTAAATAGGCAAGACATAGAAGCCAAGTTTGCCAAGTATTTTCCATTTATTTATTTTCATTTACATTCGGTCATAAAACAATAAATTTATTAATTTATAAAGAACAAAAAAAAAAAGGGCTAAAGTTAGAAAACTGGTAGACGTTGTTGTTAAAATTAAACCAATATTCATAGTGTGCATATAAATTTATTATTTTTAATCTAGAATTTTTGTATTAAAAGAAAAGTTATATATAGAAAGCACGATAGAAAATGTACTCTATAATTATTTTATGCTTTCTTGCAAGAATTTTTTTTTTTTTTTATATTTAAAAATAATAGACAAATGCCATGAAACTACTAAGAAAGGAAAAAAAAAACTAAGTTAAACTAAAAGGAAATGAAAGCTAATATCCAGATAGCACGAAATTATTTTTATTTTAAACTAAGAAAAAAAAATTATTTTAAAACTAAAGTCTGTTTTGTGATTTATTAGTTTTTGATTTTAAAATTTTCTTTAAGATAATAATAACTGTGCTGTGATTTCATTTTTTGTTGAATATTAATTAATATGTTGAAATTTATATTAATTCATTATTATTTATATTGCGTATAAAATACACATCAAAGCTTTTTATTTCTTATTTTCCGCATTGTCATTTATATCATTAATTATTTATTCAGCGGATAATTCAGCAAACCGCAGAGAGAAAAGTTGATGACATATTAATTATGTTGACAAATAAACAGTTTTATAGTAGACAAGTATTCACAAGTACTTTGGCAAATGCTTTTTGTTAGCCAGAGAAAAAACAGGAAAATCAAATTAATTAATTTAAGCACGCGCTTAGAATGTTTTATTAAATTGAAAATTTTAACTAAACATAATTAATAAATTTCCAAAGTTATTTAAGGGATGTTAGGATTAATATTTATGTCGTGATTAATCTGGCAGTTGAAGAGATTTGCGAAATTTTAACAAATAGAAAATTATCTTGCATACCCAATCCCGGAAAGTTAACTTTGCATTTTGCCGAATTCACGAAATTTTTGAAAACATCCTCTTAAATGAAATGAATTGCAAAAGCCATAGATAAACTGTTGAAACGCAATACAGATATAATAAATGCCTAAAATAAGCTACGCTTTTATTTTTTCTGCGTTACAATATAAACAAATTGCGATAAATATCTTAAATATTTGTTTCCTCTTAAAACTTAATTAAATCATTTTATAAAATTCATTTTTCTTTTTCCTTAACTATGCATAAGTAAATACGGGGTGGCGATGGCAGTGGTATTTAAAAACAAAAAAAAAATAAAATTAAAAACATTGTCTAGAGCAAGTCTATCGATAAGTTTATTTACACGAAAATTAATTTTATTCGCCAATTTTGTACAGTGCGTGAAAAAAATCTAAATTAATATGCAAAAACCAAATTAAATTCAATGTTTATATAAAATATAATAAGGAAAACAAAAAAAAAAAAAATATGAGCAGAAATGGAGATGATAAAGGAAAAGAATGAAAAAAAAAAATGATAAGATAAAACGAACCTTTTTCAATTTGCTGGAAAATATAAATTGGAAAATACCAAAGTTCAAAGCACTTGTTTATGATTTGTCGAAAAGTAAAATTGTTCTATGCGAATTAAAAATAATAATAATAATTATTATTATTATTATTTCATCCCTAAGAATTATTATTAATTCATAATAAAACAGAATAACAATGTTTAACGCAGTAATTATGACCAAGAAATGAGAATTTATGTTTTTATTTTTAATTTTTTTTTTCATTAATAATTTAGCCTTGTCTATGATAATTCTTAAAACAAATACAATTATGGTGTTTAGGTCGCCTTAACTTGTTTGATAGATTGTACCATTTAAATTCTATTTTCTTTAATTCTTATGAGGGCTCTTTACAAATATCGATCGGTGTTAAGAAACCATGAACATTTTACGATGTAATTTGTCCTTATTTGTCCCTTTCTTTTTCTTTTTTTTTTGTGTATTAAGAAATAATATTCTGCGTATTAATGAAATTTATTGTTTGCTTACCCAACTTTATTAATTTTTTCCTTTATGACTTTTCATATTGCCTTTCCAGATTGTCTTTGACTAATTAAATTATTGTTTTATATGATTTTATCTGATAAGAATGTGAAATACACAGTATGACGTCGCGAACATTGGTTCATATCATATTGGATGGTAAAAATAACAATTTTCAATTAACTTAGAATTAGGAGCTAAGGGTCAATTAGGTGATTATTAAAGTTTTTTGCTCATGGAAAAAATGAAAACCTCGGTTAATTCCATTAATAGCAGACAATTAACGTTAATTATAATTTTATCCTTATTTTCTTATGTAATTAACCTCGTGATTAAAATGTCCTTGATCAACAAAAAAACCAAAACAATTTGTGAAAATAGTTTCATTCGCTTTAATTCATTCTGTACTGTAATTATTAAATAAATTTTTTAATTGAATTGACTTTTTTACGCGGTAAATTGCAACAAATTTAATTATTTAATACTATGGTAATTTAAAATGATTAATAAACATGAATAAAATATAAATTGTTTATAACATTCCAGCAATATTCCAGCTGGGGATAGGTGATGGCCAGTTTTAAATAATCCTGCTTATAATTATTATTATTAATAATAAATAAAATTAACCATCACGTTTTTAATATTATATTATTAACAAATTATGGTTGATTAATTTAAAGTATGTGTGCGTGTGTGTGCTATGAACATCAACATGCATATAAATATAAATCATATAATAATCCTATAAACAATTTTTTTATTTACCAACAAAAATTTTTAATTAATTTTTATTTATTTTTTTTTTTAATGAATTGTTAATCCGTAATTTAACAATAACTAACCAAAACAAAAATCAAAGCTGATTAAATGATTTAAAATGCTTATAAGGCACAAACAAAAAAGAAACCACAATTATGAGAAAAGCTTCTTCTTAAACTTTAATCTAAGATAAGTGGATAAACTGACTATTTCTAGATTCTAGGTGTGAAATCAAACCTTAGACCGTGTTATTGATTACACCGGTACAAAAGTCTGACTCAAATCCTAAAAATTAAGGAATTTTATTAACTCCCTTCAATTTCAAGAAACTTCAATTTAATTTGCATAAAATCTCATAAAATTGCGATTCTACTGTATTTTTAAATATTTTTTTTATTCAATTAGTTTTATACCGTTAATTAATTTTGATTTTAATTAAAAAATTATAAGTTTACATTTTACAAATAAAATTATTTATGTTAATACATTTATTTATTTTTGCAATAATAATTTCACTCAGTATTTACTCGTTTCACTTGGTTCACGTTTTCGCACACTTTATTTTAGTATGCTCAAGTACTCGATCTTATGAAGTACTTCAATGCATTCTAGTACCAATTTATTTTTTTTTACTGTACATACTTGTTATATAAAGGCGTTTTTCGGGCAATTCATTAAGTGCCACGAGTAGATTTTTATTAAAAAAAAAAACAAAAATACAATAAAAAGCAAAAAAGGAACTACGAATGTATATTTCGTAAAAATAAATATAAAAGATTTTTTTTTATTTTTAAACATCGTGTTCTTTGTTTTTATTTAATTTTATCTACCGTTAAAATAATAAAAAGCGCCTAAATTCAACATGTACCGCGAAAATTAAATAATTGACGTCATTCGATGCTTCTATTATTATGATAACGAAGGGAAAGAAAATAAAATAAAATAAAAAACCAAAACACATAAATCAAAATTAATTCATTGAGCAAACAATTTTTATTTTTATTTTCAAATACAGCGATCAAGGGTCAATGAAGCTTAAGGCATCAAACATAATATTTGTTTGCTTAAAAATTAGACTTTAATAGAGAGATATTTTTATTTTTTTGTTGGATTTTATCACTTTAATTAATCAAATTAACCAATGAAATTCTAATCATAATATTGGTTTACCAATAAGTTTTCGGTTTTCTTTTATAAATACAGTGGAAGCTCATTTAATTAAAACGCTATGGTGATGATATTTATGTTTTAAAAAAAAAACACCAAACTTTGAGCTTTTACTGTGTACACAATCTGTAACCTGTTGATCGATATTTAAATTTTTTATCGTTAAAAATAACAGAACAAAAAATTAAATAATTTATCAAGAAAACGTGAATAAAAATTAAATAATGGTTTCACAGAAGCAAATTCACAGTTAATGGCAAGGAAAAAAAAAAAAAAACTAAATAACAACTGGCCACTTGACAATTTCCAGGTCAAAAATATTATGTTTTGTTACTTTAATTATACAGAGAGTAATTTTTTTTATTATTTTTTATAAATACATGAATTAATTAACAAAAATTTTCATTAATGTGGACAAAAAAAAAAAAAAAAGAAAAAATAAAAAATTTGCTAAGAACAATAGACTTTATTTATGTGAGTACTAAAAATTAATTATCATTATCAATTACATAAGTCCCCGGGAAAAAATTGTACAAATTATAAAGATAAAGAGAAGACGTGATCACGCATCAAAAAAAGAAAAGAAAAGAAAAGAAAGAATATAATGGTCATATCACATCCTTCAGTATTTGTTGTCTTTTCTTTATGCTCTATGAATACATTTTCTTTATTTATTAATTTTATTTTATTTTATTTTTTTTGTTTACTTTATTATATATATAAATGTACGTTCTGTTAAATGTGCTTAATTTTGCGTGATAATAACCCAAAAATCTGTCAATTAAGACTAACATCAGCTGACTAAAGCAATCATCATTTAATTTTTCTTTTTTTTCTTTTTTTTTATCTTCCATATTCCAATTACCACATCTTAGTTTATTTTTATTTTGTGAACCCTTATTTTGATCCTGACTGAAATTTTATTATATATTTCTGTGCTTAAATGTGCAAATAAAAATAAAATAAAATGAAAAACAATATATAGAAAAGAAAAAGAAAAGAAAAAAACATAAATTTAATAAGAGTAGATTTTGAGTAGATTTGTATTAAGCAGACAGAATGGTATAGTAAAAATTCATTGAATTATTTTTTAAGTTGAAGATTTTCTATGTTAAAGAGACAATAAGGGAAAAAAAAGAATTTTTTTTTTGTTGGAAAAATATGGCATAAATATAAACAAAGTATACATAAGCATGTACAGTATTTTGTTGTTAGTATAGATGCGTATTATTAGGTTTTATATAGAAGTTTAGGGTTGCTTTAGCACAGGGTTTTCGCAACTTATTACTTAATATTCTAGTGCAAATGTTATGTTTCTTGGTTAACGCGAATTCAAATACAAATTTATGAAGTTAATAATAAATGGAAAAAAGCCACAATAATCACGTACTTACAATACGAATATAAAATCCCAACCACTTATATTGGTATTTATGTTTTCATCATACATCTTTCAATTGCATATTTATTATGAGAATAAAATTAATAAAATAATGCTTTAGGCTTACATTTTCTTGTTTTTTTTTTCTTGTGTACTTTTAACTCTTCAATAAATATATCGCTTGGTACTTTCATATGATTTTGTACACAACGCTGGCTAATCTTTGGATAACGTCAAGTGTTCAGGCATTACATAAATAATTTTTTATACTTTTAAAACATAAAAATAATGTAACATAAGGCATATAAAATGTTAAGGAAAAAAATCTTTTTAATGTATGCACAGCATTTTTTTTTTCATACACGGTTATAGTTATGCATGTGTTTATGTTACTTTTTAGTGAAGTTTTAAGGTGAAAAGAGCTTTTTCTTTTTTTTTTTTAAATAAAATTAGGGTTGGTACAGAACACATATGTGCTGGTTATTGTTGTATATAGAGGAAAAGCAAAAATGAAAAAAGTATCCCTAATATATATATTTAGCAAGCAAAGGTCATGCCATTTTATTTAAGTTTGATGTTGTTTCGAATATTTTTTTATACATTATTTATTATTAAATTGTAATAAAAATCAATATCAATTCGTTATATAGATAATAGAGGATATTTTTAATATAAAAAAAAATATGAACATTACATTTGATCAATAAGTATTAAATAATAATTTTTAATATAAAAAAAAAGGTGAATTGTCTTTGTGTTGCTATTTATTGATTTTTTAATGCATTTTCAATATATTTTATTTCCTTATTGTTACTAAAATCGGTTCTTTGAGATGGCATTACTAAAAACATAATCAATGTCTCTATCTATTATCACTTAAAATGTCAATTCACTGTTCTATAATCAATAATCTTTTTATAAATTTCACCGTAACTAAGTTTCTACAAAAATTTTACATATTTCTTGCAAGCAACAACGAAAAAAACTATAAGCTTGCCTTCTAACAAGTAGTTTGAATCGTTAAACGTTAAGTTCAACTAAGTATTGATCATTCATGATTAAAAATACTTGTTTCAAAAATTGAATTACTTCATTAAACCTAATTTGAAGAAAGTTTCGTTGGTACTTAACTAATCTTAATTACACGAAATAGTTTATAACTCAATATAAATATATTGTTACTGAAAAAACGGCATAAAACAGTAAACATATTATTTGTTATTGTTAGCTAAGTTTAAGTCGGTTGATAAACGATACTGAAATTACAAACAAATTAGATTCGCTAAAACATCAACGAGGCGTGGCTGATCTTACTATTTTTTATAAATATAGCTCAGGACACTGCTCAAAGAAGGTTGCGGAAATCATGCCTCCTCGCGAAAAGCGGTTACGCGCTACAAGGGCTGGAACAGCTGCTCACAGCCGAACTGTGACTATTGATAACATTAGAACCGCTAAATATCAAAACGACTTTTTCAATAGAACCGCGATAAAATGGAACGGCTTACCATCGGTCGTCTTTCCCTACAAATTTAACATACAATCCTTTAAAACTAATGTCCACAAATACCTGAAAACCAATTCTTTAAATTCCAATGCGAATTGACATGGTAGCTTAGGCTATTCATAGGTCTACTTTAAGTTATAAAGCCTAAACATGTCAATTCAATAACATAAAAAAAAAAAAAAAAAAAAAAAAAGTTCCTATTCTGGAAAAAAATTTAAAAATTTTCATATTAAGTAATTATTTAAAATGATATTTTTTTCATAACTATTTTTTAAATCTCTAATTTGCAGAAGAACTATAAACATTCACTCAATTTAGTCTTAAATAGATTTAAGCGATAATTCATTATTATCACTGTGCTAAATTATACATTTTTAATTACCCATTCTGGTATCATTTGGTTTACTTAATATATTTGCTTTGCTACAAATATTATTGGGTATTTAGGGGTCCTGAACACAACAAACGATTTGCTATTAAACTTAGTTAAGATTTATTAAAAATGTTAAAATGATTGGCAATAATGTACGAATCTTAGGATCTAACAGTAATCAACTTGAACAATCTTTACGAAAATCTCTGTATTTAAAAGTACATAATGCATTTTTAATTATTAATTAAACAATAAATTTCATTGTCACTTTACAGTTGCTTATAAGAGACGTTTTTTTATGGTCTTTTGAGATCTTTAATTGCTTTACGACGCCGTATGTCCATTATAGTTAACGCTATAAACAAAACTTTTTATTTTACACATATTCTACAATAATAATTGTAATAAAGCACAATTTTTTGTACTTCTATAATTCACTGTAAATTATAAAAATCTATTAATCTTATTCAAAAGTTTTTATAATAAACTTTGACAGATTGACATTGGAAAACAAACGATCTTCGAGCAAGTTTTTTATTATTATTTTTTATATTTTACTTTTATAGAAACTTAAAAAATGATTACGTATGCTAACTTTAACTGGTTTCTATTTTTTTAACTTTTTTTTTTTTTTTGCTTGCTATAAATGTTGCGCAACAAATGTTGATAAAATTCGCTATGTGGCAATGAATAGAAATTAATTTTCTTAATATGTTTTTTTTTTTATTATTTACTAACTAGATTAACTGTGATTAAAAACTTGTAAGCATATTAAAGCATTAGTGGTTGCTAAACTTTATTTAATTATTATTCATTGGAGTTAAACTATAGGTCAACAGGCGGTTATAACTAATGTTAAATGCATAATACGTATTGTGCATTATTAAACAAAAAGAAATTTAAAAAAAAATTCCATTCGTATGATATCAAAACTCTCAATCAAATGAAATGAAATCTCTTGTGAATTTAAACAAGTTTCTATATTTATTTTTTATAAATTCTTTGGGGAAATCACAAAAAAAAAAAAAAGAGAACAAAATAATTAAAGCTAAATAATCGAAAAATATTAATTAATAATTTATAAATGGTTAATAATTCATTTTTAATTTCAAAATGTTGTTACGATAATAATATCAACGCTAGCTTACTTACATATATTCATGAAATAAGTTATGACTGTTAGTGGTGCAAAAGCTTAATTTATATATCAGCACCTTACAGTTTGTTATTAACTGTTTTACTTTTTTTTTATTTATTATTTATTATTATTGAATGCGGTTAATGTAGTGAAAATTTAATTTTATAGCACATAATAACGATATGTTTATCGTGTGTCATATTTTCATGCAACAAAGTTTTTTTTTTGTTATACCAGCACCAGTAGTACCTGTACATTGTAACCTAATTGACTGATTTACTATGAATGCATTTTAATTATTTTGTTGCATTAAACTAAATTGTTGTTGATATTTAATTGGAAAACGTTTAAATGTTTAAAAACAGCAAATAAACTTCTTTTTTTTGTTAATTTTATTGCAACATGTTTTGATCAATTTGTCTGGTTAGTAATAGAATATGTGACGTCGAAAAACGTTAAAATTGATAATTTTGAATAATGTTGTTATACAGTCAAAAAGCTTTATTATTAATTACGATTTATTAAAATTAATAAAAGAAATGTTATGAATGTGAATTATTAAAGACAGTAATTGCAAGACTAGACAGAACTAATGGTTGTTAATTATTAGAATTACTGTGACTATTATGGCCATAGGTACGGTTGTTATGAACTTATTAACCTCATTTATGATAAATTACCTTCTTCCCTTACACAATTACTTCGATTAGACAAAAAAAACGTTTTCTCTACACCGCATTTTAAATGGGTGATTACTTGATTATATGTACGAAGAGTGTTAAAATTGAAATTTACGCATTTATGTTATAATTTTAACTTTATCGTTTATTATTTACTTTTTTTTTTTCGGCAAAGAATATTATAAATAGCGTGTTGTCTAAATCCCTGGCGCTGTGCCATCATCACATTATTAAAGCTTTAAATATTAACTACCGTAATGTACGGAAAAGTATGTTTGGTTGTCAGCAATGTGTTAACGTTGCACGAAAATAAAAAGAGAGAGAGAGAAATTTGTTACAATATATAAATATATATATATATTTTTTTTTTTTAATCTCTACACAAACAACAAAAAAAGAAGAAAACATATCCACCCCTATTTAAACCGCCTTGCCTCATTTGTTACATAGTTGTGTTAAATGTTTATTTTGTGTTTTATATACGAATGATTTTCAACACTAAATTCTTCTTCTATGGCAAACAACTTTTTAATTTCTTTTTTTTTTTTTTTTTAAATTTATTTATGGTTTATTTATCTCTTTTTTTTTCAAAGTAATTTTTCATGATTAAAGCTTTTTTATTTTCACAGTACGGTTTACTTGTTTAATTACAAACGCGGCATTACTTCCTTAAATATATTCTGTGTCTGCTTGTAAAATGTGAATTTATTTTGATTTAAACCAATTTTACTGTTGATTAAACAAATCTCTTTCTCTCTTATCATGGGACAATTGTGTTTAAACGTTTATTTTTATTTTTTTTATTTTATTATACAGCAGCTTTTATATTTTAATTCAATTAACGTTTTTTTTTCTTTTATTAATTTTTTCATTTCAGATTTTTAAGCAAACAATAATGTGACGAGAAAACAGCTTAAAAAAAATCAAAAAAAAAAAAAAAATAAAATAAATAAATAAAAGTTCTACCCACGGTAAGTTTGATTCATTTTTTATATTTTTTAATTTAATTATTATTTATTTTTGCCACCTTGAAACGATGGATAATTTTTATGGAAATTATAAACCATATCACCATTCAGTTCTTTCTAAATTAATTAGCAACTAAAGCAAAAATTGTTTAATTTCGCATCATGTTATGCAGTAATGTTTTTTGTAATAAATTACTTTGTGAGTAAATAAAATTTGACCAAAATACTAACAAATAAGCATTAAAAGCTTATAAAACCCCTTGTTGCGACACTGTGTATATTTTTAATTTCATTCGCTGTCATTTTATAATGAATTCTGTTATTTATTTTCTTTATTATAAGCAAAAATTGAATTTTATAGCTAACAGAAAAAAAAAAAAAATAAAAAATAAAAATAAAAAATAAAAAGAAAAAAGATAACGAAAGAGGCAAATAAAAATCAAAATTGACATGTGACGTTGCGCTGTGTTTTCATATTCACTGTAGGTTGGTTACGTTGGTTGGTTGGTTAGCGTATAGGATTATTTCATGTTTAATTTTCAAACACTTGGGATTTGTTCAATTAAATGTTTTTATTCCGTTTATTTTTTGTTTGGTTTTTATTTGAACGTTGTATTAAGTTATAATCATATTAAAATTTATTCTCTGTTGTTAGTTGATAAAAAGTTTTTTTCGTTTTTAAATAATAAAAATATTCAGAATATTTTTTTTTTTTACAACGTATTAAGATTGTGATAATGTTTGTATAAATTATAAAAAATTATAATTAAAGCTTTTTTTTTTTTTTTATGTACGAGAAAAATTCAAATCATTTAGGACAATTTTTTTGCTATCAACTTTTGTATGAAATGTAATTTAAGTGACGAAAATCTACACAAATGAAATAAGTTTATAAAAGAAAAACCATTTTTATGTGAAAAACATTTAATTATTCATAAATAAATTATTTTAAAGTGGACGCCACAAATATAATTAAACCACATTATAGAAAAATAAAGTAAAGTCGGATTTTGTTTAATGACACCAAAGAATCCTTTGCATAAATATAAATGAAAAGAAAAAAGTGATTTACGATTAAATAATAAATTATTAATTATTTAAATAATTAGTTTCTTTTGATATCCTTTATTTAGTTTACTTGTATACATTACTGTTTAAGGATATAATCCTTTTATTATAAATAACTAACTAAAATATACTAGCGAACTACTATGTTCTTTAGTATTTTCCCATAGCGATCAGGGCGAAATATTACCGTAGAATAATTGATGAAGTTACTAAAGGTAAATTTATAGATTGGATACTAGGAATGGTATAATTGCACAACTATACATTTAAGGCCTTCAATTTGTGTTAAAAGATAAATTTATATCCTACCAGAGAGGCAGCACCATTTATATGAAAATTGTTCAGTCAACCTGGTTTTCGACAAGATTTTGCAAAATGTAGTTGTCCATGAATTAATAAATCATTCGTCATGATGATAAAAGCACTGATCAATTTCGATGTTCAAATAATGAGGATTTTTATTCAATACATCCCACACGCATTTAATGTTTGACGTAATAAACAGTGCTGTAAGCTTATCATCTGCATGTATTATCATAATAGAATAAAATTAAAATGATCTAACAGCCGTATGCTCTTTCTAAAGAGATACGCATTATTTAAGACATAATCTTTGATAAATATCTTTTTGTTTTATACTTTTGCACAACAATATCAAATCTATCTTTGCACAACAGAGAATATCTAACGAAAGTATCAATTAACACAAATATTCTATAAGTTAACTACCGAGAGCCAGTATTTAATGAAACTTCAAGGGTATTACATAGAATTTCAACATTAATTACACATAAAATACTTAATACATACTCTACGAATTAAAAACTACCTACAGTTCGTAGATTATATTTATGTATAAGACTATCAAATTTTAAGTATTTGGCAATCATTCCTCGTCCGAATAAATCAATTATTCTTCAATCTTTAACTTGAATTTTGTTAAAGTATTTACTTCATTTTTTTTTTATTGATTAATTATATCTGTTATAACATTTCAAGATAGTTTGAAAAAATGATATTAAAATCGAAAAAAGCCCCTTTTAATAAGTGAAAAGTATTTATTTATATTATAATAAAAAAAAAAAACAAAATTGTTGTAAATATGATGTACTAAGTAATTGAAAGCTATTTTACCAGCATTAAGTGATGCTGACTTACACCACTTAGCTCAACTAAAGTAAAATTTGTTATAAATTCCATTTTCATTGAGTCTTTATTATTTTTTGTCGCTTTTAAAAAAAGCTTTAATCTAGCACAAAAAAAAAGAAAAGGGAAATTTTTGTTGTTTGCAAAGTGAAATAAATAAAACGAACTTAAATGTGGTTCAATAACTACTAGGAGAAATCTAAATTTTCATGTACTCAGGATGAAAATTGTTTATTTATTTTCTCAACTTCCTGTAACATTAACTTCCAATAGGAATTTACAACAAACAAATGAATAAATAATAATAATTTTAAGAATTGAAAACTAAACAAAAATAAAATAGCAGAAAGAATAAAACTATAAAAAGGAGGAAGTAGAAGGAAAATGAAAAAAAAAAAAAAAAAAAGTTATACGAGACGATAGGAAGAAAAATAGATTTTTTTTCTAATACAGCTTATAGATTTTCCACTTGAATAGAAAAGTAGTAAGACGAAGAAGAAAAAGATAAAAACAAATAATAAGAATATAGAAAAACGTTTGAACAGCTCAATTTTAGCTAAAGTTTCTTCTATATCAGTTTTAAGATTATTATATTAAATAATTTATATATATATATATATATATCTATGTTTGTTGGTTGTTTGTGCAACTTTATTGTTATTATGTACTAAAGTAGTATACATAGATTCTATGTATGCATGCATGTATGTATACAACTCTTCAAAACATGTTATTTTGTCTTGTTCATAATTTTTCTTTCCTTTTTTCTTTACCATGTTTTACGTCATCTTTGAACTTATATAGATACTACTATAGCGTGTGTTCATCCCTATTGAACTTATTTTTTATTTTTTTTTTGTTATATTTTTTCATTTTTCTTTCTTTTTTTTTCCCTCCATTAAAACTATATCAAATTTTTTTTTTTTTATATATTATTTTTAAATCAATAGAAATGAAAAAAAAAAAAAAAGGAAAAAAAGTAAATAAAATTAAACTTAAGTAATGTTTGCAAAGTTTTCATTTCTTCTGAAATGTTACTGTAGATTTGTGGTTTTGGTTATTGTCTATTGTAAAATTATTCTCTGTCGATGGATCATCGATTCAATTTGATTATATATCCTTGGCATTCAAACTTATAAATTCGATTTTTATTTTAGATAACACAAGTGTTTTTTTTTTTTTTTTTCCTTTTTCTATTCTTTTTATTTTTGCTACAAAAAATTTCGAAGAATTTTATTATGTAATTTTTTTTTTTGAAAAGTCTACTCATGACACATAGAATATTGGAGTCGCATAACGCTTTTATGAACAATTCAGCGAATTTTACAAGTATCCTATATCCATACTGGTGCACAATAATATTTTCAAAATTCTACTTATTTCTATTGTATTTCATTATTTATTTCACTCATATTTTTATTATATTTCCAATATGATCTATTCTATTATTTATAAAAGGCTAAAAATATAAATAATTAAAGAAAAGCCAAACACAATAATGGTTATACGTTGCTTTTCTATAGTTAAATGTCCTTCACCTTTGAAATAATGTACGCAACATTGGTTAGTCTAGGTGGACTATGATAAAATTGTCTTTTCTTATAAACTTATCGTCATGTGAATTCCTTTATTATTAGAGAAACAATTATTCTACTTAATAGATTTAAGGTCAAATATTATTATTGCTTGTATTCAGAATTTCAATTTATCCTTTGTTAATTCGGTTATAAATACTTTCTTGAAGATTGCTCATATTTTTATCTTTTTAATACTTGTCGACCTCATAATTTATGGTTTTTTCTTTCTCTTTTTTCATTTCACTAAAACAATAGAATGGCTGACAAATAAATTATCTTTAATTTGTATTTATAAGTGACCACAAATTTAATTTATCCACAATTGCTTTGTGATGAAGTTTTGTTTGCTTTTTCTTTTCTTTTTACTTTTTTTTCTTTTTGATCAAAAAAACATTTTTTTAAAACTTTTTTTAATTTATACAATGTGCTTTAATTTGATTAAAGAACTTTTCTAATCAAATCATATCAACAAAAAATTAAATAATAAAAAGATTAATTTTATGATTTCTCCATTTATTCTTAAAAATAAGTTTAATGAATTTATGAACCGTTAAAGTGTAGAAGTCGCAATGCAATATTGATTGAATTTAGTTTTATAAAATTACACTAAATACTTATCCATTTTAAAACCATCTAAATTCAATACCTTTTATCTTCTAAATTAATAATCTTTTAACGCAAAGAAAATGAAAAAAAAAATTACTTAGCTAGTATTAGACTTTGATTGATCTTTCTTTACTCTACTTAAATAGATTATGTTAAAACATAATAAAGAGAAGACGAAAATTATCATCCGAATATTTCCGTATTTGAAAAAAAAAAAAAAAAAAAAAATCGGATAAAATAATTTATAGTCTTGACGGTGACATATGACTATCAAAAGGGATTCTAAACAGCTTGATACTTTACTATTATTAAAAATGGTAAAATATTCGTAAAAAAAAGTCTCGCATTTCAGTATACGTAGCATATACATAAATAAAGGGAAAATAATTTTTATTTTTTTTTTTTTTTTTGCCATATTTTGTGCTTCAGAATTTATTCGTTTATGAGAAAAATAAATTGTATTTTAAAAAAATAACTAATTAATGCAGATCATGTACTTGTGTAGAAGCAAACAAATAATACATTTTATCTGTATATTATGATAAAACAATTATGAAATATTAATGTTGGCTTAATCTACTTATTACTCCATGTGACATTATTTATTATGATTAATATGCGAGATAAAAAACTTTTTCATTTCTATATAAAATCTTTGACATACTGTGCTTTATAATTATATTTTTGCTCACTGCATTAAACTCATTATTGTTGTAATTACAGGTGAATAACTTCATTTATTCCGTTATTTTTTAATGGCAAAGATCACATTTTTGTTATGCAAAAAATAAATTTCCAATTGATTGATTATAATGTGTGAAAATGAAATATATAAATAAGTTAAATGTAAAAATCTTTTTACATTTTTCAACTAAATAAAATTCAACACTGTATGAGAATACAAAATATAAAATACAAAGCTGTAAAAGGACTCTCAAGGAAATGAACAATAATGATAAGAAAATATATTCAGTTATACAAAAGGAATGATATGAGAGAAAAAAAAAACTCAGCAATAGCGCCAGGAGCGTAGAAAAAATACCTTTAAATATTGATTTTACTCCTTTCTTTAACAAGCAAAAAGAAAACAAAACAAAAAAGTTCAGGTGTACTTTGTGTTATCGTGACTTTGTGCTTAGTTTTATTTTCTAT
Source organism: Ptychoptera albimana (assembly GCA_961205885.1). Lineage (NCBI taxonomy): Eukaryota > Metazoa > Arthropoda > Insecta > Diptera > Ptychopteridae > Ptychoptera > Ptychoptera albimana. The sequence goes on from OY540803.1 coordinate 22,664,690, forward strand.
GAAATTTTCTATTCTTTCTTTTCTTTCAACATAATTTTCATCTGTTGTTAGCACATTTGGTTATATTTTCTAAGAAAATTACATTTTTTATTATTATTATGATTGTAAATAGAAGGTGGACAGAATGTAACCGTGCGTTTTTTATATAAATACAAAAAAAAACTAATTTAAAAGCAGCAATACTTAACAATATTAAAAATAGTCAATAAATTCTATTTAAAGCTATAATTTTAATTAAAATAATCTTTACTGAAGTAATGTTTTCAACCAAAAAATACAACTTGATTGGTATTAGTAGTTTTAACATCTGTGTTTTACTTAAATCTCTGGGGGTTTCAAACGTACTTGGTGGTACCCATCAGTAGTACTTATGTGTGAATATATGGTGTCTATTAAGCTACGTAAATATCGTGAAGATAAAAAAAAAACTCAATATAACGACAACCCCCCCTAATGTTAAATAAGTTGAAATGCATGGCAACGATGTTCGCGAGATATTTACTTGTCTGTGGTTAGTTTTGAAAAATCGCAATTAAAAAATTCTTAGCTCATTTTTTAACGATTTTCACTACACCAAATGTTTGATCCTTTAAAATTTACCAACACATGAAAACGTGAGTACGCAAGTAGCACAGGTACTCGCGAATTCAATATTATTACTGAAATAATGTTTAACTTACTAACTAGTGACATCACAAGAGTATTTATAAACTGATAATTATATTAAATGATTAAAATTAAACAAAACCATTAATATTTGCGATTAAAAATAGAGGAATTTTATCATAACGACATAAAACCATTAAGCAATGATAATACCTATAAAATTATCTCTTATTGCTTTATATATTATCACTTTGTATACAAATATATGCTTCTATAAAACCAGTATAACTCTTTAAAATCCCTAAATAGAAATAAACAGACGTATCATCGTATCTAAAAAATGGTTTTCTATTTTGTTTAACAGTAGAAGAAGTTTTTAGTTTCTACAATAATCATAAAATGGATAGTTTTCTTATTTGCTTAACATTTTAAAAACCCCCAATTGACTTTTATTTTAAGCATGATCATTAGAGTAACACTTCTTGTGTGATTAAAATTATTTTATTAAATTGTTTTCGATTTAATTAAAAAGTTAAAAAAAGAATAAAAGTTATGTGAAAAAATGTTATCATAGAGAAAAAGATCCTTAACTATGTGTGCTTTTAAAGACTTCATAGCACGCAATTAATGTGTTGAACCCACATCAAATTTTTGTTTTTTTTTTTTTTTCTCTTTTCTTTTTCGTTATATGGCAAAAAAAAAAAAAAAAAAAGAAAAAAGTTTCCAAATATGCTGTGTTAAGTTATTTAACTAATTTGTTTAAACAAAAAAAAAAAACGAAAAAAAAAATTACAATAAAGTGATTAAAGCTTTTTGTATCCTAAATTTAAATTTTAAAGTAAATCGTTTCGTTTTTTTTTTTATAATTTTATTAAAAATTATCCAATAATTAGATAATTATCGAAGAGTTTTTATTTTTTTTCTTTTGCTAGAGATAATGTTAATTAAATAATTATCGATTTTACTATATTTGTTTTGTATTTACACGACTTTGTCATTTTCAACGAATAATCTAATTAATGTTAATCAGGATTAAAGTTAGATAATTTGTGTAGAAGTGGAAGAAAAAGAAGAAGAAGAAGAAGAAGTGAAGAGAAAAAAAAAGTTAATTTTCCTTTTTACTTTTATAACATTTTTTTGCTATGTTTAGGCTTTTTTTCGGGTGTCATTTTATCGTTTAGGTAAGAAACGTGTAATAAACGCCCAATAATAAAAATTATTTTTGTGAAAAATTTTATTTTATTTTCCATTTTCTATAGCAAAGAAAAAAAAAACTACTTGAAACACAAATGTTGTAAATAGGGTAGATAAATGGGAATACGTGAAAATTACATGTCATTGTCCTTTCATATATTTAATACTTTTTTTTCTGGCATTATAGCATAAAACCAAGGTTACTTTTTCTCATTTTATTTTATTACTTTTCTACAAATTCAGTTACAAAAGATTGATGCATTATTCTAGGAATGTAGAATGTAGGAATGTAAAATTTGTAGACGTGACAGAGGTTTTCTAAGATTTTTTTTTTATTTCTGTATACATTTACTGTTTTTTTTTTTGTTACATTTAATAAAGTAAATAAAATAAAAAGCCATCGCTCTCGTCAATATACCGTTCTTTCGTTAGTACATTTATATTATTACCGAACAAATCATCTGTACACATACTCACATATGCACATAAAATGTATAAAACCATAAAACAAGAAACAAATGCAGAAACATACAAAAATACTTAGTAACAACAAGAAAGCTCAAATAAACCTTAAACAAAATATATATATTTTCTTTAAAAAGTTTATTTTATGTCGCATCTCTCATTACTCCAATTTACTTTCATTAAACATCTGAATTAACTGAATTATCGGTATTAATACTTATATAATTATTATTTATCACTCTGTATAATAAATCTCTGTATTACTATGGTGGGAAATAAATGTTTAAAAAAAAAAAACGCTTAAACAATTATAAAAACGTTTTAATTAAAAATTCTTGGCATCATTTTTCTTAATGGTGGTGTGATAAAATGCGATGTATATAAAAACTGACCATTAAAAAAAAAACCACATGATTTATGAAAATATGTAATTTGTACGAAAATATGTTTTGTTACTTCAGTAAAAAAATAAAAAAAAACCAAAACGAAATACGAAAAATTCACCATCCTATATAGCGTAATTTAGTTCCCTCATTTAGATTTTTGATCTTTCTCAGAACCCCTTTCTGATTTGATTAAAAATTATTGTGGTGCTTTTTGGTGTTTCAGCAACAAGCAAACAAACATTTTTCACTACAGTTTAGGTTAAATTGTTGTACACCAACCAAAAAAAACATTCATTATTTTGATTTATTTCATACGTTACATATGAAAAATTAATAAATTACTTATAGCAGATGTTAAAAATCATTTGTACTTCATAAATACAAATTGAAACATCGATTAACATATGGTGCAGACTACCCAAAAATACATTTTCACCCTTTTTTTTTTGCGAAAGTAGAGGGCTAAAAAAATGTTTTCATTAAAACAAAAATAAAATAAAAAATTGCGTTTGATGAGTTTTCCAATTCAAAATCATTATTGGAAATTCATTTGGTTTTTCGTTTTGTGTAAAAAATTGTTCAAAAGCTTTTCTGTCATTTAAAAATATTTTTAATTGCAATAATAACTAAGTAGATCAGAATAATAACAAGTCTACCAAATATAAATATCCAATGTTTTCCACTAATCCCATAATACTTCTGTTAACATTCAGTGTAATAGCAATGTGTGACATATGTTATATATTCATTCTGAAAAGTGTACGGAATAATCTTATTATTTTTGTTAAAAACATTGTAACAACAAACAATCAATTCTTATTGAACGGTTAAGCTCATCTCAATAGTTAAATACACGTCACAAATAATCTATTGTCACTATCTAATAAAATAATATCATTTGTAATAAAAAATATTAACATAGTTTGTGGTCGGTCGCATACAAAACGAATCACAATTTATTATTCAAATTATATTCCACTAAATATTATGAAAAATTTCACACGATTTTAAACACTGATTCACATAGAATATGACAAAACTGTTTGGCTTTTATAAAATATATAAAAACGAAACCTCAACGTCGAAAATTTATTATTTTTAATAAGATAAAACAAATCATTTTATATATAAATAAGAAAACAAAAAAAATGCTTGCTTAAACAGAAGAAAAAAAAAACCAAGTAATTCACTATGACAACCTAACGCCAACGCCTTCTATATGAAAATAAATTTGAAAAAATTTAGATAATGCATAGAAAAACAAAAAATATAAATAAAGCAAAATACAAACAAAGCTCAGCTTTCTTTCTTTTATATCTCCTTCATTTATTAGCGTTATGTCATAATGTCTGGTGTCTTAGCTTTTCATTTAAAATAAAAAATAAGAAATGAAAAAGAAAAGAAACAGACACAGACAGTGAGAAAAATAAATGAAAAATCGTTTTCTGTTTTTTTTTTTCGGCTTATATTTTCTGTTAAAACAATTAGTTTTTAGTTTTTTTTACAAACGGAAAGGCAGTATAATAAATGCAGATATAATTATTTGCTTTGCTTTTGCACAATTGCAGCATTAAATGCATGTTTTTTCTGTATTTAAATGCGCATTATTAATAACGGTGCTAACAAAGTACCAAATATTTAGTTGAACTATTTATACAGAAACCAACTGAATATTATTTTAATAAATATTATACTTGTTGTGATTAGGGAAAAATAAAATATTGTTTCAGTTTGTTTACTGTTATTGATTAATTGAAACCACTGTAGGCGAGTACTTGGAATTTTATACTGCTTGTAAAGTCAGGGGAAATTAAAAGTGTACATTCCAGGGTAAAACTACCGATTTTTTACCAGAATTGAGGAGTATCTAATGCAATTAGTTACTTTTAATCTTCACTTTAAGAATCTTGCTAAAAAGATCTTGATAAATCAATAAATATTTTTTAAAATAAAAATTTATTCAATAACTCATAAAACAAAGACCAAAAAAAGGGCACATCTGACCACTTAAAATATTGGAAAGCTTTAATTGTCATTTCATTTTAAAATTTTTTTGGTTCTTGTATTAATGCAAGTGCTGAGTGCATTGTAACAATTTGTAAACATTTTTATTTTATATATTTTAATTAAACTTTTACAAAAAAATTTAAAAACTTTTTTTTCAAATTTTGTGTTAAAAATTACAAAAAAAAATAAAGCTTTTTTTTTAAACTTTAAACTTTTATATTATTATTATTATTATAACAATGACTGGAGTGATCTTTGTTTGTATTTTTTTCTTCTGTATACTGTAAAAACTAAATGAAAAGCTTTATCAATTTTATAAAAACGAAAAAAAACTTTTTAAAATGATTATTGATTGGATGTGCTGTTATTACAGTTTTTGCACAATAAATAATAGTTGAAGACAAGTAAGAAACAAATAAAAATTCAACTTTCGATGTAAGGTGAAGACTAATTATTTCGTATAATAAATTTATAACAAAGCAAAAAAAAAAAAAATAATAACACAAACATCAAACATTCTTATGAAAAATTGTTAAAAGCTAGTAAATAAATAAAAAAAAATTCTAGTAAAAATACTCCAAATATTTATGTTGGGTGTTTGCACAGAAAATAAAATCAGAAACTTTAATACATTGTCTTATAATGTGCGGTGCGCGCCCTATTAATATCTCATCATAAATAATAATATTTTTACTAGAGGGAAAAAAAATCACTAACAACCCCAAAACACAAAAAAAAAAAAAACTTGTAAATGTGAACGAAAAAAAATTTATGATAAGGAATAAAGAAAAAATAAAAAACATTTTGATGATGAACAACGAAATGAATTGATGTTCTGCTTCTACGTTTTTTTTTTATTCTTCTTCTCTACTTATTTATTGATTTGTTTTGTTATTCTTTTGTTGAACCGTTTTTTTTTTTTCTCTCTTTTGGCTTATCATAAAACATCTTTTATCATTAATGTCAATGCGTTGTCGTGTGTACGTAGCCTTTAATAAACATGATTTGTTACTAGTAGAGAAAATTCTCCTTTTTTTGTTATTCGTTTTCTCTTCCTTCCTTTCCTACATTTAACTTTACTTTATTTACACAGCATGCAAAAGGGGGTTTTTTTTTGTTAATTCTAAAAATAATATTAATAAATAGAAGAAAAAAAAACGAAAAAAAACTAGACATCAAGCAGATTATATAATCTAGATGTGATAATTGTGTTAAAAATTTTATGAAAAGTCACGTACTCAATAAGAAAAATTAAATTAAAATAAATATAAATAAAAGGAAATATGATTAAAAATCCTGTGCGAATGGAGTGGCACAGATAAATGTCATAATGGAATAAAGTCTGAACGCAAAAAGAAAGAAAAATAAAATATTAATAAAAGAAAGCTTTATTACAAAAAAATCTGAATAATACTTTTCCTTCTCGATTTTATGGTGCTTCTCGGTCTTAACCTTCTTAGGGAACAATGAAAAATATGAAAAACAATGCCGAGAGTTAATAAAAAGCAGAAGGAAAAAGATTAAAACAATGAAATTGGCACGTTTGCAACAATTTTTTTGTTAAATTTAATTTCCGCAAGATTATACTTAGTTTGGTCAATAATTGTTGTTTTTTTTTTTTTTAAGTTCTTAATAAATAATTAAAAAGTGTTATCAACAGGTACTGTTATGTAGTACGCAATTAATTGTAATAATTCGAGTTTATATCAAGAATAAAATGATATTTGCCACTCAGTTTACTTATGAGATACCAAATGCAAGCGCAACGTGTAAATTGTTAAGATGTTAGAGACTAAGATACAAAAGTATTTCATGGTATAATCGTTCATATTTTCGTATTGATAAAATTGCAAATTAAGCACCTATAACACCATTTCTTTCAATTATTTTTTAATGATGAATCTACAGCTTAAAATTCAATTAAAAAAAAAACGTATTGTCCTGAGTAGAGCTTTGCATTTTCATTCTTTAATATTAAACAAAATGCATCTTGAATATATGGCAAAAGAATAAATATTTTGTGAAGATTCACAATAACGTTTTTTTTTTATAGATTTTCATTTTAAATTGGACAATTATTATCAGGTTCTCCCCCGAATATATAAATAATTCAACACACCAAATGGAATTAATCTAATTTATTTCAAAATAGCAAATGTATAGACAGTTTTACCTTACATTTTTTAACCTTTATTTTAAATGTAATGAATACAAACCCTTAAAAAATGTTAATCTACCTCTAGTAAGTCGTTATTCTTTTTTTTTTTTTTTTTCTATCTCTTTACCAAATTTAATTTGTCTTTTCTAATTATTTTTAACTTTTGTAGGAATAAATAAATGTTTATAACAATATTTATTATGATGACAGTTTTATCCAATTTGGGAATTTAATTTATTTTTTTCATAAATATTATAATTTGCACTTTAATGCCATTTTTATTTTTTATTTTTTATATTCCCTTCTCTGTATTTTATTTTTTTTACACTTTCACAAATACATTTTATTATTGGGCTTGGAAAATGCGAAAAGGAGAAATACAATACAGAAAAATATATAAAAAAATATATATAAAAAATACTTATTGAAAATCAATCATCAAAAAATGCGGTGAATTCTCTTTTATTTATATTTATTTTTGCAGATGTATGTTGTCTACGACTTTTCCTTCAACATATATTATTCTACAGAAATGTTTTATTAGAAAGAATATATAATGCTATACAGTAGAGTGTATATATATATATAAAATTCCCAATACAGTTTACTTATATTCATAATGTATGTATACAGATATAAAGATATGTAAGACGAAATATTTCGTAAATAAATTATATTTCGCAAAGAAAAAATATGCAGAATACAGAAAGTATATTTTAACACATTTCTCTCCTCTTTTCGCTTTTTTTATTTTCTTTCGTATTTTTGCTCATCGTTTTTGTGTTTTTTTTTTTTTTTTGTTCATAATAAAACTCATTGACTTGTGAAAAATAAAATAATCATAAAAAAAAAGTTAAAGAACACAAAACGGAAAAAAGAAAAAAAAAATTTAAAAAGCTTGAACCATTCATACGTACAGATTTTTGCTTCATAGCTAATAATAAAATTGTATAAAAAAAACAACGAAGTAAAATTATGTTTTTAAGTCCAAACAATCAATTTTACGATAAACAACAATAATAATAAAAGAAAAAAAAACTTTTCTGCTTCCCAATTACAAATTGAGGTATATTTATGTACTGTGCTCTCGTTATTATCGGACGTTGCCAAAAAAAAAAAAAAAATTCCTTTATCTTTTTTTTTTTTTTTGATATTGTAATAACGACACTTTAATACGTATTAAAAAGGAATTATTACATATTTTAATGCTGTTAGTTTTTTTTTATTTATTTAGTATATCAAGAAAAAAAAGAGGAAGAAAATTATTGCACCAGATGGTCACAAATTTTATTACTTTCGCTTTTTGATTCATTTATTGCGGCGTTATATACGGAAAAACACAAAAAAAAAATTATTGCACAAAAATTAAACGAAAAAAATTGTTCTTTTTTTTTTTGTCTTTATTATGTGTTATGTGTCGAGTTTATTAAATAAGGATTTTTACCAATATTTCTTCTTTTTTTTCGTTTTTAATGCTTTCTGTAAAATTGTCTTTATGAAATTTATTGGTGTGTTTATAACGTTTAGTATTTTTTTGTGATTTACGACAGGTTTTTTTTTTTTGCTTATGTGCGAATTAGTAGTAAATTAGCTACTAGATAATTAATTGATAACATTTATTAGATAAGGAAATGTTATTATTTATAATTATGAGAACTTTACAAACATACTTATTCTGCTTTATTACGTTATCTAACTTACTGCAACGCTTGTTGTTCTTGATCATTAAAAAAGCTAGGGATTAGGATTGAATTAAAGCATAAGCCTGAGTGTAAACAATATATATATATGTCTGTCAATCAATCAGTAAATAATATAATTTTAAACTAAAAGGTATGAGTGGTGAATATTCAAAATCTAACTATAAACTAGATGAAGCTTTTTACTCAGAACTATATTAATAAATGAACGTTTACCAGTATATTGTGGGTAACCCAATGTCTTAATCTTGTGTTTTATTTCGAAACATAAAACAGGATGTCACATTCAAAAAACATAAAAATTCATTAAATTGTTTTACAGCTTACGCATAGGATCTAGCCAACGACAATTAAATTATTTATTCAAATTTAGCGCATAATTCATGCAACATAAAAAAAAAGTTTTTTTTTTTTTCGCAACAATAACTTTTAAGCAAATTGAATACAAATTAAAATAAAGCTTTAAATAAATAAGCCTTATAACCCGAAAGCTTAATAGAAAACAAACAAAGTTGCAGACCACACGTTAAACAAATTAAATAATTTTATTATTATTATTTTTTTTTCTTCTTTTTGTTTAAATTCATACCGAAAAATTCATTAAAATTTATTTAAAAGTTAAACTTGATAAAGTTTTTCTTAATTTATAAAGTTTTCTTTTTATCTTTTATTAAAAAAATAAAAAACAATTTTTATAACAAAAAACTTAATTTAATAAAGAGAAGAGAAAAAAAATGTGCAGAAAAAGCATTTATTCCGGTACGAATAAAATACGTTTGTAACTAAAATTCTGTGCAGAAATAATTTTATAACCTGAATAAAATTGGATGGCGGCGTCAAATAATTTTTGTTGTTTTTAACATCACAATTACTACTTATTATTTAGTTGAATTTAGAATCAAATAGAAAGTTAGACATAATAAACTGTTATTAAATATCGGGTTGATGTAAAAAGAACGATGCAAAAAGTAGTAACATATGCTTAGATTATTTTATTTTATTCAATGATGATGGCCTATTGATTTTGATAAGGTTATCAGAAGTGTTTTTATTATTTTTATTTTTTTTTTCTATAAGTATATTTTTTGGTATAAACTTTAACCTTATTGTAAATTGATTCTAAATCTACTTGATATTGGGTAACTGTATTTTTTTTTTTTTTTTTTTTTGACGATAAAGACAGAGACCTACACACATATTTCTTTATTTATTTATTTATATTGAAAAAAATAAAAAAAAAAATAATGTACGACAAAAATATGTACGCTTTTATCAAAGTGCCTAAATCTTAAACATAAGTAAATGTGCTTATTACAAATTTACACAATTTTCTATAATAATATACTGATGATAAGAAAATCTAAATTATGTGTAGTTTTATCTGTATAGGAAAATACCGCAAAATACGTGTGACATTTAGAAAAATTTGATTCATTTTTATTTTTCGCTGTCACAAAATATTTTCATTCTTTTCCTTTTATTTCATCTGAAGATTTATTTTCACATTTAAAAAAAAAAATATATTTTATTAGCATTTGTTTGTTGCTTAAATTTTTTTTTGATTATTATTGTCTTTGAAATAACGCAGAAAAATAATAATAAGATCTATGCTGATTAAAGCACACTGACAACTCATCGTTTAAGGATAACTTTTTTTCCTTGTGCAATGAAAATTCGGGTTAAGGTTGAAATGTAATTTGTTAAGAAAAAATAAATAAATAAATAATAAAAAAAAAAAAACTATTAAAAAATAATATGAAATTTTAATAATCTCGATACACCAATTCTAATCTAAATATGCAAAATACCAAAGCAGAGAAGAATTTTTTTAATACTTTCCAATGGAAAAAAAAATAAAAATTTTTTTTTTTTATATTAGTCACAGATATCTGTAGAAAATAATTTTTTTTCTTCTTTTTTTTTGCATCAAATTACGCTATTACCATAAAAGCAAAGTTCAGATTTGTGAGACTATACTAAACTTGATAATGATCTGTACATTAACCGATATATTTAACTTTACTTTACTTTACATAACTTAAGAAAGCATAGATGGTGGAGGAAAAAAAAAAATAAAATAAAAACTCTAATAACATCCCTTCATAATCAACTGTATAATAAATCGTCAACGGAAAAATAAAATAAACAGAAAAGAAAAAAAAAAAAAAAAGAAGACGAATCTGCTGTGTATTCATAGATAGCAAAAATAAAAAAAATAATAATGGCACTAAAACCGAATAAGAGTAAAAATAAAATCTGCTTTTCTATTTCCTTTTGAATTTCCATCATCAAAAGGACACAAATAAATCTATAAGAAAATAAAATTACAATGTCTATCGGGGAGCTTTTACTTAAATTTTATTTTTTTTTTCGTTTTTAATGTAAAATTATAAATTAGGAAATAAAAAATTTATTATGTAATCAATTTTGGGAAATAAATAATAAAACGGCAAACATTTTATTTTTAAAAATAATTTATTTATTTATAAAAATGGATGCAGGAAAAGCGCGTGAATTTTTTTTTTCTGTTTAATTTTGATAATTTTTTCGATATACATGAAAATTCAGGGAACACATTATTTATTTTTGATTATATTGTAGGTGTCCAAGTTGTCGTGAATAATTTTAATGAAGCAGGATTATCACGATGAGTACAGTTTTGCTTTAATTTCACTGTGCGAAATTTATTCAGGCAAATCATTTTTAAGAATGATAGCAGCAAGTATTACAAAGAATGATAATACTGCGTACTGAACAGTATGTAGTAGCGTAGATTAAACAGACGATTAAAGTGATTTGACATATATTACCGCAAACGTTAATTCTTGAATTCATATTATTTGTCTAATCAACATTTTATTATCAAATGTCATCTCATCAGATGAAACAGTACGCTAAAGAATGGAATAGATAAATTCAGTATCAAACTTTTATGGCATACGTTAGTTAAATTTGTATTTGTATTTGTTCGGTACGGCAAATCGTACCGCTTAGGAGTCGCTTAACAAATAGTTCTATTATTGCTAAAAAAAAAAAAATCCCAAAATAGTAAATATTATGGTTTTTGTTGGGTGGTTGATTACGAACATATTAGGGATGGAAATTCTAGTTTTTGATTTGAAAATTTTTGGTTTATGCGGTTATTCTTTTTTCCACAGTTAAAATTATTTCGATTTAATTACTTTTTTTATTGGTGTTATACATACATATATATGTTTATTTTTAGTTGTCAACAATCAACAAAATTGTTATTTGTAAATAAATTTCCAACATTATTATATTGAAAAGTGATAAAATAATTATAATATTCTTGGAATAATATTTTGTTTGCATGAACCAAAAATGGTTTTATGGAATATTTGTTTCATTCTATCGACTATTGTGGTGGATTTCATAAATTTTAATTATAAATACAGGAAAATTTTCGAAATAAGTTTTTAATTACATTGGTACAGGTGCTATGATGGTGAAATATATTAAAATATGAATTTATCAACAATAAAATTGGTTAGAATATTACGAGAAAATCTTTAGAATTGTGATTTACCGAAATTTTCCAGAAAATATTTGACAATTTACATAGTACAAAGTTAGTTGAACTGTTATAAATAAATGCAATAAATGGATCAATAAATTTATCGTAATCATCGTAAACATGGTTAAACATAAAATTGTAAATTTTGAAACCAGTTAATTGACTTAAATGTTCAGTTTATCTTTGATCTTTCTTTAGTTTAAATGTCATAGCAAATAAATCCTTTGTGTTTTTACTAAGCAATATCGTAACTTAATATTTATTTAAATGAATTAACAATGATCTGATACAAAATACTTCACCCACTCAAAACTCCCATATATAAATAAATAAAAATCGTAAATAATAAGAATAAAATATGAATTACTAAAAATAATATTTGAATTAGATATTTAATTATAAAAATGTGTGAAAGTGATTTGTTAAAAACGATTTGTGCACAAGCAAAATACAATTATATATCCAAAAAAAAAAACAATTTTTTTTAACAAGCAAATACCATAGAAGAGAATAAAAAATTTAAATTAATTTTTTAAAGAACAAATAAATTGAAAATATGTACATACATATATAAAAAAAAAAAATTACAAAATTATAATTCACTTTGCTTTGTTAGTGCGATTTGTTGTTATAACATGCACAGAACATTCACTTTTTTTAATTAAAAATTTCTTTTAATTTATATAAACAAAATGTTTCATGTTTTTGTCTGTTTTTTATTCTTTGTGTAAGAAATAAATTAGGAAAATAATAAATTATATAATGAGTACTTGACTGTAGAGTATTTACTGTTGTAACAAAAACACATGAACGAGAACACTTGAAAGGCTAAAACACTGATCCAAAGTAGCAGACATCTTTTGTACAAAATAAAATAAAATAAATAATTTAATAAATCTAACACGAAAATATTATATTAGCTTATAGAATGCACAATACATGTGTACTATGTTATTAATGCAAGAAATAATTACATCAATTACTCAAAGGAATTTTATTTATTTCCTTGGTTTTTTTTTTTTTTTTGTTTAGTATAAAATTCCTGACATGCAAATAAATTCTTAACTCGATTGTTTCTCTGCTTTTCTGTAATTTATTTCATCTGTGGCACTCAGTTGTAAACCATTGAGTTTTTGCAATCCAGTTTAGGAATTTTCATATTTTTTATTTTTTTTATTTTTCTTTTTATTTTGCGTCATTATAATAACTGTTTATGGGGTACTGCACTTCTAAAATATCCTTTGTGTGATTATAAATAATTTATATTGAATATATTTCAGTTTATTTAAAAAGCTGCAAGGCTTAGGATATTCATTATAAATCAATTACGTTTCCGCTTTGGTATTCCCACCACCCGGTAATTTATTAATTTTAAAATTTATGCTCAAAGACGTGTTTATAAATAATAACAGGAAATACATTATGTGCATAATTTCATAAATATACAATTTTTCTTCTTCATTTTTCCTAATGAGTGACGGATGTAATTCAGATGAAGCTTTTGGTATTTCCTAAGAAAAGTTTTTTTTTTTTTTTTCATTTCATCATCATTTTTATTATTGGTGTGCCAAATACAACCAATACAGATATAAACAATAAATTTTTGATACAAGATTACCCAATAAAAATATTATAGGAAATTTTCCTTCAGAACTTTTATTATCATTTTATACGTGCGAATATCCTATTGCCATATGGTAACATAATGAATTATACGCATACACATTTGGTGCTGATATTTTTTTCATAATTTATTTAGATTTTTGCTGTATTTTCTGTTACGGAGAGAGAATATGTGAGAATTTTTTTTTTTTTTTTATTAATAATGGGTTAATTTTATTTGATTCGTTTTGCTTTTAAGTAAATCTTTTTAAATTTGTAATCCTAAACAGATTTTTATTATCAATTCACACGTTGCACGTTATTTTTATTGGTATTAGTATAAAATATCCTTTAGGAATTGAAATTTTAAAGTATTTACAAGAGAAAATTTAATTTTTTACATAATTATTACGGTCATGTAGTGTATCAATAATAAGGCGCATTTCTTACAAGATTACGTGAGAGAAATAAATTTTTTGATTTCTATCAATTGGACAAATAACATTACACTCAGTATTTGTATACCTGAGCTTTCACTGTAAAACCAAAATAGAAAAACTTCGGCACAAATTTATATTCTTTATCTTTTGCACGTTTAATTTTGGAACATTAATTAAAGCTTAAATCATCAAGCTAAAAATAATGGCAAACATGAAAACATTTCATGTTCCATTACAGACATTATTAGTTTAAAATTTACAACGTTAAACAAATAAATCATGTTTTGATAACAAAAACAACTAATAAAATCATAAATAATGATAACGAAAAAATGTTTAAAGCGATAAAATTTCTATTTTTATTTTTTTTTTTGTTATGTAAATAATTTCCTATACATAGTGCTACTGTTGTTTAAAATTAATTAAACAAGTTTATCCAATATACATAATTGTTTGATAAAAATTCAATAAATAATTAATCTTCATTTAAGGAGAATCTGTTTTTATTATCATCTTTTTTTTTTTTTTTTTGTAATTAAGTTATAAATTTAATAACATAATAAATATATAAATATATAAGGATATAAATGTTTTTATTATTACTACACTGAAACATCCTTTTTACATTATTTTTTTTTATAATTTTTATTATAAAATTATATTGTTGTTGTGTCTGCAAACATAATAACTTAACATGACTATAACTCGTTTTTTCTTTTTATTTTAATCCTTGATATATCCTTGTACTTATATTTCAACTAGAATACATTAGTGTTAATAAAAAAAAAAAGAAAAAAAAAAAGTGATACAAGTTAATTATTTTCGCACACACAAAATTTTTTCTCCTATTCAATTTTATTCAACTTGTTTTAATTTTAATGCTTTTCATCTTCTTTTCCTTTTTATATTTTTTTTGTAAAGTACACACAAAAGCATAAAAGTTAAAAATTATATGTGTGAAAAGA
Organism: Ptychoptera albimana; assembly: GCA_961205885.1. Classification (NCBI taxonomy): domain Eukaryota; kingdom Metazoa; phylum Arthropoda; class Insecta; order Diptera; family Ptychopteridae; genus Ptychoptera; species Ptychoptera albimana. The sequence goes on from OY540803.1 coordinate 22,679,748, forward strand.
CGCCCAGTTTTTATATGCATTAAATATTATTTTGCAATAAAAAAAAGGAGAAAAAATCTTTTTACAACAAGGTGCTACTGTTGAATTAATATCTTTTTAAAAGTTGGTTACAAAACTAAATTTATTAAGTTACCAGGCGTCTCCACTTGATTTATATTTATGACTAGGCGCTTACGAAGTTCTTTTTTATATTCGGTTTTAACAAATTATTTTTGTTAAAAAAAAATAACGAAACACACTGTAATAAACTGTTTGTCAAGCACACATAATAATAATAATAATAATAATAATAATAATAATAATAATAATAATAATAATAATAATAATAAAAATAAAGCAAAGAAAATATAAATAAATAAAGAGAAGAAGAAAAAAAAAGTATAAATAAATATGTATACGAGTATATAAATGCTTTCATTGCTTATTGCTCTTTTTTTCTTTTTTTAAATAATGCAAACATAAAATATAATAAAAAACAAAGAGAAAAAGATTAAACATTATGTTACGCTCGTGCTTTAATAAGTTAATTTAAACTTTAATCCGCGTTGAGTTGAGTTTTTTTTTTTTTTTTAAAACTCCGTTTGCACTTTTTTTTAATAGATGATGCTTCTTATATTGTTTATTTGTTTTTTTTTTTGTGTACACAAAAAACAGGTAAAAGATTTTATTTATTTAATGTTTCATTAAATGTATGTTATTTCTGTGTATGCTGTTTAAATATAAGTTTTTTTGTTGTGTTTGTTGTTGTTGTTGATGTTGTTGCTGTTATTATGTTCATTCTCTTTTTTTGTGCTTTTTTCTTTTATTAGAAAAATAAAAAAAATAAAAAAAATCTTTCTTTATTTATGGTATTAATGTAGAATAAAGAGCACAATTAAAATTTATTATTATTTCGTTTTCAACATTTATAACTGACCTTTTATACTTCGTTTATTTTTATTTTAAACAATGCTTTATTCTTTTCTGTAAAAGTATTTTAACTGCGTCTTAACAAGTGTTATATGTATAACACTATGCGTGTGTGTGTATTTCTTAAATTTTCATTGTTTTCCAAACGCTTATATACCGTTTTCGCTGTTGTTCATTTCATAAAAATTCATTCATCTATAAGAGCATAATCTTAATCACAAATATAAATTATAAACAATATGATAAAGCATTAAAAAGCCCATAAGCAAGAAGAAGAAGATGAAAAAAAAACCACATGACTTTACAAGGGTATTACAAAATGAGAACATATATATTTTTATGTTTAAATAAGATAAATGAATAATAATAAAAAAAAATAAAAAATATGAAATAAAGAAAAACGCAAAAGCAAAAGAAAAACAATGTAAGAAAATGGAAAAAAAAAATTATTAAATAAATAAAATTAGAAAAGAAAAAAAAAATTGGGCGGAATATATTTGAATTATTTATAAATACTTGCAAAAAAAAAAATAAATAATAATAATAATAATAATAATAAAACAACGAAGAATATTTTGCATATATGCGTTCGTAACGTATTGATATATGTATGTGTATAGCGAAGAGAAAGTTTCCCTTTAAGATTATTTATTTTAAACAAAACAACAGAAGACTCCCTATATTTTTTATTATTATTTTTTTTTATTTTTTTTGGCGTATACATGACAGTGTTTTATGTCACTCATGTATTTACAAATTCATTGTAATAACTATCTAAGCTTTATGAATAATATTGTAGAGCTTTTCCTAATGAATCTAATTGTACTAATTTTTCAATACATTCTTTTTTTTATAATAATTTCCACAACAGTTGAAAAGCACAACTGAAATGACATTTTCACCTTCAAAATAATAAAATAAAATGTTGAAAACACAAATCGTGACATTTAAACATTTTCTTTATAAAAAAAAAACTATTTTCTTTTCGCAACCATCATCATATTTTCTTTTACATTCTTTTTCCTTTTTTTTTTTTCATTTAGTATTTTTTGTTTTAATTTTCTTAACCGAAAAGAAAGAAACTAAAAAAATAATTTTCCAACATTACTATATAACCGAAAAATAATTGAATGCATTACACATTGAATAAAAGAAAAGTTCTGTAGTATGAAAAATATGCTAAATATAATATATATATATATATATTTGGTTGGGATATTTTTGTTTATAGAAGAAAAAAAAATGAAATGAAAAACTTAAATTCGCTTTACTTGTGGTTTTGTTTTTTTAATTTTATTTATTTAATGTTGAAAAACACGATAAAAGGAGTGACGACGCCTATGTTTATATTAAAACCGCACAAAAATAGAAATTTCGCCTTCTTTTTAACACAATACATGAATTATTAATATAAAAAATAAGAAAAATAAACGAGAAAAAAAAAAAAAGAGTGCTTTTTGCACACAACTATATATAATAATATTACAAGAATAATTCATAACTCTGTTATCGTTATTTTGAAACAGCAAACATTGAATTATTAGTAAATGCAACTTTGAGAATAGTTCGTTACTTTCTTAATTATATGGGTTGTGTGAATTCTTCAATTGAATATTAATTCAGTCTCACATAATAATACTATTTTTCAAGTGACTTTACGACAATATCAGTGGTTATGCGTGAGTAAATTAAGAGTAAGAAAAAAAAATTAACTGGAGCTTTAACTTGAAATTGGATGTTATTGAAATTTAAAAAAAATAAATTGTTTCAATTGGGTATTCTGGCCATTACTCGATCTTGGAAACTGTGCATTACTTTTATTTAAATTATTTCACTACCGGAAAATTATTATTACAAAAATTTGTATCCATTATTTAACTTTGTAACTTTATAGCTTATACATATACATTGGTTTTACTTCCGAATACATAAAATATAGCGTAGTTTGTGTAACTCCAATTACTCTTCTAACTATACATTAACTTGATTAGAGAATACCATAATCAAATGATTAAAATGTTGTTTTTAGAAATGTAAATGCATTTTAAAATATTTTGATAAATTATCCCTTTTATTTGTCAATCAAATTATCTTTAATTATGTGTTTGCCAAACTAAATTAAAATGTGATAATTGTGATCCTTTTTAATTTTTGTTTTATTTTACAATTCTAACTGATGCTTTGCCTAAATTAAATTACTAAATATTTATATATTTCCCATTATCATTATCATCATCATCATCATCATCAACATAACACATCATTTAGTTTTAATTTAATTCAATTTTATTTAAGTTTTAATGAGATACAGAAAATTTGGTCAACCATAACTATTTAATAATGTTATTAGCATTATGTCGGAATGGAGGTTAAATGAAAATTAAACCAATAAATGTTTTTAATGCAAATATTATGTATGTATAAGAAGAATTAAAAGTTAATAAAAATGCAAATTAATTGGCAAAACCGCTTTATAAAACTGAATTTCTTAATTAGATTTGTCATATGTTTTTAAGAGAAAATTTGTTAAATTTATATATTGTTGCCTCTGGAAAAAAAAATCATTCCATAGTAGTGCAGTTGTTAATTGCAGAATTCTATTATAAAGTTATTTATATATAAAAAAAAGTAAAAGATTAAATCACATGAAAGGAATTGGTTGAAACCATTAAGTTTGATAAAACTCAATGCCAACAATTGAATGTTCAAATTAATACAAATTCAAAGTCTGACAGAAACATATTGTTAAACAAAATATTAAGAAACTATTTATTATGTTGAAAAGGGAAAAACTTTATAACACGATACCTACTATGAATAAACTAACTTCCCGTATTAATATCAACGACGAATTTCAAGATCATTCATCGTTTGTGTTGTTTATAATTTTTTTTTCAGTTTTGTTAATTCTGCCAGCATTCGCTTTATATATGTAATAACAACTGTTACGTGACCATTGTATGAATTCACCGTGATAAAAAAACAAAAAAAAAAAAAAAGGAGAAAAATAATAATTAATTATAAAGAAAAATTTTATTAATAAAATTATACAGAAAAAATAAAATAAATTGTGGGTGGTTATGTTTCTGTATTTTTAGTTTTCTGTTTTTTTTTTTTTTTTTTTTTTTTTTTTATTTCATTAAATAAATAAACGTAAATAGTTAAGCAGCTAACTTAATTAATACGACAACCCTGGATATTTTTTTTTAGTTTATTTTCTTTCCTTTCTTTACTGTAATTTTAATTGGTTTTATAATATAAAAATAATAAATATAGAGGAAAGTAAATAAATAATAGGGGGTTAGATCAGCTTATATATATAATTTTATAGATTATATTATTTTTTATAATATTTTTATTTTCATTGGCAAAGAGAAAATGAATGGGCATTATGTAAATCAAGGGAAATAAATGTGATTTATTAGAAATATATATATAAAAAAAAAATGAAATTTCATTGTATTCGCGAATCATTTATTTTGAGTAAATAAAACATAATTATAACTCATAACGAATAGTTATTAGGCTAATGGAAAAGTTTCGACATAATTTTGTATGAAACATATTTCATTTATGATTTTCATAACTTGAACACCGATCACAATTGACATTAATACACGGCAAAGTAACATGAAGATCGCGTTGAAAATGAATGTCAATCAATCAACCGTGTTGATAAATTTGCATGATTTAGGGGTAGTTTCGCTATGGACGTTGGTATTTTAAATGTAAACTTTTTTTTAGAGATTTTTTATTTGAAGAAAATAAAGCGAGATGTAAAATCTTACGATAAATTATTGAAATAAAACTAAAGCAAACGAAAATTGAAGTAACTTAAACCATTTTATTAATCTAAAAATTTAATATGAGGTCACTGCGTTTAATACTAATGAACTATGATCTTTCAAAGCTTCAAAATTTTACTGATAATAAACAAAAGACCATTAAACATTAACTTCACAAATCACGCATAATACATAAAACGCGAGTACAGATTCGGTAGAATAAAAAAAAAGAGTAAATTTCAATAAAATTATTAATTACTTAAATTATATAATAAGTTTACGCAATAATAAAATTAAGTAAAAATCACTTGTTGACCTTGTCAATTTAATTTAACATGTAAAGCCATATTTCTACTTCTTATATATACACTTTGTGAAAGTAATAATCATAAAACGAAAAAAAAATAAAAAAAAATAATAAAAATGTTTTCGTTGCCTTGTTAACCAGTAGACCACCTAAAAGTTTTTCCTTTTTTTTTCTCTCTGCATGGTTTTTTTTTATGGAATATTCTTGACCAAATTTATTTACTTTAATGTAACTTAACAACAGTATTGAAGAAAAATAAAACAAATTTCTTCGAGCATTCTGCTTGTTAAAATATTTTTCAATGGAATTAACCATTTGTAAATGGCTGATGCTGATGGCTGTGGTACTTTTATTAATAATATTAATAATAAAAACTTCTATTCAGGATTCAATACCGACAATGCATTTTAACAATCGTAAAAAAACTGAATGTTTGCTTTAAAGTCATAACTGCTATTCTCTCGAAGATTGTTCAAGTGAAATTTTATTCATCTTTTGTTCTACGAAAAATAGAAAACTTTGCAGAAAAATTTAATAGTTAAATTTGTATTATACGGTTCTTTGGGAAGTGTTTATTTGTGCTTTAAAGTACATTTGTCCAAATCAAAAGACAATACCAAACACTTTCAATATAATAAAATGACAAAAATCGCTCGATTTTTATTTCCCTTTTTTTTTAATCAAATCAAATAATAAATTAAAAAGTTGGGAAGATTTTTAATTAAATTCAAAAAAACAATTTTTTGTTTTTGTTTTAATAACTTTAAAATGAAAAATTCCAACATTTTTCCATAAAGAATATTTTTTACAAAAAAATATATACTAAAATAGATAAAAAAAAAAAAAAAGAGAAAAAAACCAAATCAAACGAACCAGCCAATTATTTTTTATTCTATTTGGCATTCTGGCAAACACAATGACAATTTGTGATAAAAGATAACTATAAAACTGGATGGGCGTTTTGATAGCACGAAAAAAAAAATTATTTTATTTAAACCAAAGGAAAAATTATTGCTTAAAATATAGTGTTATGTGGAAATGTTTGGTTATTTGCGCTGTTGTTTGTTCCTTTCAGTTGATTTAACCAATTTTCTTTAAATCTCTTTAAATCAATAAGACATTTATTTACAATAAACATAAATTTTACTTTGCTTTTCTGTTCACTTCGTTTTTTCTTTCTTATATTATTATATTTTTCCTCTATAATAATACATCGTTGTTATTGATTGAAATGAAACAATGATAACAATGTAAGAAGATGTTACAGCACAATTTTTATTTAAGAAAATTTATTTGATTCTTCTAAATTTATTATTATTGTTTTTGTTTATTCTATGATTTTTTTGTCAGTTATAACAAGAATAATAATATCGTATACCTTTAATGTTTATAAATTAATAATGTTGATACATTGAAACAAATAAATGCAATATTAAATGGTTTATGAATGTAAACATGAAACATATTTCAATTAGTGAAAAAGTAAATATTTAAAAAATATTGATGTGACTGAAAATCGTTTCATTACTTTGATCGTCAGTCGAGGGTCATATAAAACGCGTCAATTAAAGAGCTTTTGGTCATTAACCTTGAGAGTAAACCAGTTCGAAGAACGACTGCATTCAGACTGTACATAGTATTTTATATAATCAATATTGTTGTTCTAACCTAATGTTTCTAAGCAGTACTTTAGATTCTAGGTGTGATGTAAAATATCTATATAAATTGTCGCAATTGACGCAATAGAAATTTAATGTTTAAGAACAATTATTACTTTGATTATGGGCAGTACAGTTGATCTCAGGCAGTTGCTATTCTAGTAAATCATTGTTTTATTCAATATTCCTCACCCTACAAATGGAATAAAGTCGCGCTGCGAAATAATCAACTGCACGGAAGTTATATCAACAAAAAATGCTGAAACTGTTTTTCTTAGATTAATTCTTTTGCTACTCTTCAAGATGCTTTTAAGGGACTAACACTAAATAGAATAATCACCCAGCCCTTTGATTCACGTTAGAGATGAAGAATAATGAGAAGAAAAAATTCTTTTAAAAATGTTTACGTCACCTCATAGACATTAAAAATATTGACAATCACGGTACAAACCAATGCTTTGTACAATAGCTTTAAAAGCACTATGAAACTATTTATAAAGGAAAATTTATCTGATTTTGTGCTTTAATACTAAAGCTTACATAATATAACATTTAACTAAAGCTTAACAATAAATTTTCCCCACATAATTAAATAAAAAAAACTGTTTAACATTCACTATAATTATAATTAATTAAATTATAAACAACAGAAAATGTTTTTTGCTTTTTTTTTTTTTCTATTTTAATTCACATATACATTTATAATAATTAATAAATTTTCCTTTTGTTTTTGTCTTGTTTGTGCCTTTTTTTTTATTTTTTAATTTTTTTTTTTTTTGTTAAGAATTATAAAAACATCAAATACCTGTTGTTACGTTTATTTTCTATTCAATGCATATAATTGAATTGATTATAATTATTTTACAGTAAACACTACTGTGTATTATACCATTTTACAATTGTTTTATATTAGATACCATTACCACTGTTACTAATTGTGCAAATTATTAATAGAAACAAAAAATTGAATATTAATGTATACAAAGAGGAAGAGCAAAGTAATATAAAAAGATAATAATGAAGAATAATAAGAAAGCCTTTATTTTCATCTCTATAATTATTCTTAATGTTTATTTGTTTGTGAAAAGTATTTTACAATAGAATAAACAGAATCTACCCAATACGGTTATAGTTGGGGTAGCTTTCGCGATAGTCATTCTTAGATGAAATTTAATACGATTAAAGGGCGTTGCTGTACCTAAACTCTTATGCCAAGTTCATATTTTAATTAATGTATATTTTTAACCTGTTATACCTGTCTGGCTGTAATTTAACACTTTCCTAGTATATAATTAAAGAAATCATAAAATGGTAGCAAATGTAATAAAATTAGAAATTTAAGTAAATTACAAAACTTCAAATATTTTAATTATTGTATTTGTTAAATAAATCAACTTGTGAATGAAAGTTTTATGGACATTTGTAACAAAAATAAAAATAAAAAAAATAAATAAAAGAAAAATCAAAAAGTTTTGAGATGCTTTGAAACTTTGGTATAATAATTAATATTGACAAACTTTAAGAGGTGAACGAAAATAACAGAAATGATTTTATTCTTATATAAATCATGAGAGCGAAATTTGCTGTTATCATGCTTTATCTAAGCACATTTTACATTTTTATTATTTCATCAAGGATTCTTTATTTATATTTTTCACAGAATCTACATTAATTTATAATTTAAAATGTTTAACAATACATTATTTATATTCCACAGTACGGTTTGTTTTTTCATTTCTCTTTTTTTTTTGCTTTTGCTTTTACTCAATTGTAAATTTGCTGAGATGTATGTTTGGTTACCACAAGTAGTGTTTAGTTAAGCAGAGAAACGAAAAAAAAAATGTTTTTTTTTTATGGGAAAATTATTTCATTTGAGAAATGTCCTTAAAGCTCATCTAAAACACATCGGATAAAACATAAAAACAAACATTTGTGCCTATCCATACGATAAGGAACATTTTTCATGAATCCTACTTATTTTTAGTTTTTATGCGTTACGAATCTTGTACTATCTATAGATATACCACCCCGCATGCAGCCTTTATTTCATCAAAAGATAAAGCGCGTATTTATATATTGTACGCTTTTTTAAAAGTTTTTTTTTATATTTCTTTTCGCACATACTTGACAATATAAACGCTAAACCAACCAAAAAAAAAAAATAATAAAAAAGATATAAATAAAGAAAGATGGGGAATAAACAGCAAAGAGTGGCATAGATGAAGAATGACAAATGAACGGATATGTAATACGCGATAAGATTACATACATTTTACTTATTTATTGTAATAAATAAAACACCAGCATGAATAATTTATACATCTTGACCTAAGAACCACGTCAGTGTATCAAACATTACTTTTAATTAATTAAAATAAAGTAATCTGTTGGTCACAATTAATAAAAAAAAAACCCTCTATAGGTAATTATAAAACCGAAAATCAATAAATCTTATCTTAATCTCTTTATAGTTAAGTAAAATTGTCTCATGATTTTAAATTAACGATTGCTGTATCACAATAAACTAATAAATTCAAAATTAAGCAAGTCTTTTTTTTTTTATCAGCGGCAAAGTTCTGTTAAATCGTTTCATTATTCTAAGAAACTATCCAGCAGTTTTGTGATAGCATCAACAAACTGAAAAAATAACCAAACCACAGAAGAGAAACTTTTTTTTTTGTTATTATTGTTAAATTTATCATCAACAAGATTAATAAAATTAAATTTTAATTGTGCATCGTTACTTAAGTTGAACGTAATTAAATACTAGGCGTCCCCACTGGTTATTTACTGTAATTAATTATTCAATTACATGCTTTATAGACATACAAATTGAAGTAAACAATATTTTTATTATGTTTTTAAACATTAAATAACAGTTATAAGTTAATGAAAAAATTAATAAGCAATTTACTATTTTTTAAGAGCATATAAAATTTAATAATAAATTAACTCTTTGGTAATCACCAACATATGTGGTCACTAAGCTTAGCGCATTTCACTGTATGGTAACTAGAAAATTTATTTATTATGAGTGAAATTTTAAGAGTATGCAGTTGATATCCCATTGATTTTAAAGTTTTAATCGTAAATTGCGGCCGCTAAATACGAGTATGATCGATTTAGTAATCAGATGTTATTATTTCGGATATAATCGCTGCAGTCTAGTAAGCTTAAATAAGCGTATTTAATTTTTAATACTATATAAATTTGAGGGATGTGTTTTTAGACATTAAGAGAAGATGGCTTTAAAAGCATCGATTGTAAATTTAGAAAAAACAACTGATGGTAAAATCTTTTCGTTGCGTTTCTAATGAAATAACCATTTTACGGAGCGCACCTCAATAAACTTTGCTTGTTGTGATAATCGAGAAGGTATAATTTCTTTGAACAACAAAAAATTATTTACACTAAATTATGCAACAATTGTATAATTCACAAGAACTATATGTGGTAGCCAAGGGGGCTAATAAAAGTGCACATTTTTTTAAAAAGTTAGGGTAGAAATATATTATTTTTGAAGATGCAAGTTTATAAGTTTCACTGTTTATTACAAATTTGATTTGGATTTAACTTAATTAAATAAAATTTATGATTAACATTCAATTTGATTATTTATTTTCACATACTGCCAACTTCTACTTCCACTTCTACTACTTTCACTAAATTTGCTGTTTTTATTTTTTTTAGGTTTTTGAAAAGATTAAGCTTATATATTATTTAAGTAAGTAATATTCGTTTTTTTCCATTGTTTTATCCTGCTTTTGGTTGCTTCTTCTTCATCTTCTTCTTATACTTTTAGATTAGATTAAAACTCTACGTGTATAAAGTACTTAAAGCATATAATATTTAATATACTAGCGAGCACTGCATACAATTTAACTGTTTATATAAATAATAAGAAAAATATAAATAATTGAAAAAAAAAAAAAATGTAAAACAAACAAATGTATCCCTGGCATATGTTTTTCTTGTAAATTTAGAAAAATGATAGAAAAATCCCTACATATGTATTTACGACAAATGTATGAGTTAGATTCATATGAGAAAGCTTTCCATTCCTTCTATTGTAGATAGAGCACACAGGAAAAGCCGTCATAAAAAATTCATTTGCCCAGTTCATGACATTGTTGTTCCTTTTACTGTTTCTGCTGCTATTCATACATCAGCTCAGCTTTAATAAAACAAAGAACTTTCTACATGGCATACGGATTCTTGTTTTTTTTTTTTTTTTTTTTTAAGGACTTTATTTCGTTTCCCTTTTTTTTTTTATTATTTTTATTATTATTATAACAGTTCGTTTGTTTATATTTATTTTAATTCTTCCTTATTTTTATGTTCAATTTGAAATTCAACAAATTTTTATTAATTTTTAGCGTTGTTATACAAAATGTCACCTTTTTCCTGCTTCTTCTTCTTCTTCCTTTCTTCCTTTCTTCCCTTTTTCTTTTTTTTTTTTTTTTCATAAATGAATTTTAATGTTTGGACTATATCTCTGCTTGTACCCGACCATTCGTTTATGATTTTTTATTTCTTATTTTATAAAATTTTATTTATTTCGTTAAGGCTTCTTTAATTTTTATTTTTATTAAAATTTATTAGGGCGTTAACCACAATTTATATTTATTTCGCTTTTTCTGCTGCTGTTGCTGCTTTTTTGTTTGTTATTTTTAATCAACATAATATTTTTCACTTATTTAGAGATGTTTTGTTTTGTTTTGTTTCCTTTGGTTTGTTCTTCTTCCAAGGTTTTTTTTTTGTTGTTGTTTTGTTTTCTTTAGAAACATTCACTTGCACATTAAGGAGTTTAAATAAGTAGCAAACATTTTTATTGATATGAACCATTGAAGATTGGTTGGTAGACACTGTTTTGTGTGTGCGTGTGCTTTTTATGCGTATTTTCTTGTTTATTTATTGTTTTATGCGTATATACAAATTGATACCATGTACCGTGTTTCACCACCAAACCAAAAAAAAAACATTTTGCTTCTCGTTCGTTTGTTTGTTTGTTTGTTTTTCTTCTATCGATGTAAATTTAATTTCTTTATTTCCTTTTCACTTATTATTTGTTATTTCCTTTGTAATTATTATTTATTAATATCTCACAAAGAAAAAGTGCTTAGAAGTTATTAAAAAAAAAATTCATTACGAACTTTTTCAAACCATACAGAAATTATTATTTATTTATTATTATTATTTTTTTTTTTTTTTTTTTTTTTTATTTCTAATTGTTAATTAAAACTTTATTAGACACATAAATAACAAAACCATCTTTATTATATTTACATATTGTATCGTAAATACAGAAGAAGAAAAAAAAATTTCTAAATAAAGACTGAGGCTAATTTATAATTAAATTTTATTATTTTTATTATTATAATTATAATTATAATTATTATTGTTTTTAATTTTTTATTTTTTCGGTTCTTTGTGTTGATAAAGTAAATAATTAAAATTTATTTTCTCTTCTGTTTTATTTTTTTGGTATTTCTAAGAATTTTTTTTCTTAATATTATTATTGGTGTATTACATGCTTTTCTTGTTTTTCGGTAATACTGTTTATACCAGTGGTATAATGTTTTTTTAAAACACAACTCAAACTTCGATCTACTGCCTAAACTAAACTGCAAGAAATAATTATAATGTGGAATCTAGAATGTAGAATGTTTGATCTTTTTCTATTGTAATAACGATAAAAACTAAAAATAATTTTTCAACACTATTGGGACTTGCATGTTGCAAAGTTAAAAGGGTTCATAACTCATAACTTGATTATTGAAACCCTTTAAATAACTCACAATTAATGAGATTATCGATTACTACGGGGAAGAGTCTAAGTTCGATGCCGATTCTAGTATAACATGGATTTTGCTTTCAAATATTCTAAATAAATTGAAATGAAAATTATAAAAATATTATCAACACTATCATTCTGTGATTAGTTGATTTGCAACACCTTAAAGTGTTTAAGGAACTTCTAACCTGTAAACCAGTAGTAAGAAGTCTCCATGTAAATAACAAAAAAAAAAAAAAAACTTCAACCGTCCACTAACCGACAGTGGAAGGCAATGCTCTATTTAAACATATTATTTCTAATAAACTTCTCACTCCCCTTAGGTAGTTACAAGGAGAATTTCATCAAATTAAATAAATAACAAGTAGTAATTATAAATTTCAATTAAAAAAATATTATGATTCAATTAAATTAAAATAAAAAAAGAAAGAAAGAAAAAAATAAACAAAAACCTCAGCCAAAAAAGTTACCTTGAAAAGCTTTAATAAGATTTTTTTGTTGTTGAAAAGATAAAAAAAAAATTAAAAACACAAAATTAAATTAAATTAAATTCTGCAGACATTTTTACTTCAAACATTTTTTTTTTTTTTTTTGTATTTTCTTTGCATAAAAATACAAAAATCAAAAGAAAAAAAAAAAGTTAATTTGATTTTCTTTCTTTTTGTTTATTACAGTTGCCAAAAGGCATGGCCATTAGAAATGGAAATCATCTTGTTACCAAGTGCTGATTAATTTGAAATTACATGAAACATAAATAAATAAAGAAAAAACTATACTTGAAGCAAACAAGTAGTGAGAGACGTAGGAGGCAAAAAAAAAATAAAATAATAGGAAACAAACAAGAAAGCTGTTTTAGACAAAAAAAGGAAAAATAAAACAAAAACGTAATTAACTTCTCCAAAGTGTTTTTTTTTTTTTTTTTTTTGCAAACGTTAAACGGAGATAACAAATATATAATTTAATTCGAAATCGATGTTTTTCATTTATACAATGATAATAAAACAGTGAAGAAACTTCTTCGGAAAAACAAGTGAAGGAAAACACAACGGGAGAAAATTCCGCTTTATCTTTTTCTTTTTGATAATGAAAACATAAATGCAACTATGTAAAAACGAAGGAAAAAAAAAACATTACATTGCTTTATGTTGTTTATAAATAATTTACATTTTAATTTTCCACACATGTTATGTTTTATTTTATTCCTGTACGTACATCAGTACGATACCTGATGAAAGTTTTTTTTTAAAGTCAAGTATTTTAATATATTATAAGCTTTAATAAAATAATGAAATAAATTAAAAAACATTAAACTTACATTGTGCATTCGTAATAAACTAAATGAATTTGTGTGAACACTCCCAAAGGTGTGATCTGTTGCATTAAAAACTTAAAAAAAAACTTCCATCAATAACTTAGAAAATAAGTCAACATAAATGTAAAACGTATCAAGTGATGGATTTAAATAGAATTATAAGAAAATTAATAAATGTGAAAAATTGTGAGAGAAAATTTCTATTTAATCGAATAAAAATTTTAATAAGAAAGAGGAAAAATGCTGAAATTACAACAACGAGTGAAATACCCTCAACCACAACGACTGAACCAAGTGATTTTTGTGACTTTAAACAATTAACAAGTGTTAATTATAATAATATTCAATGGTGGCATCAAATTAAATGGAAAATTCATTTAATTTTCTTTATTTTTCTGTTTTATTTATTTTTTTTTTAATTTAGTTTAATTGAATTTTGTGCTTTAAAACTTTTGTTATTACTGCCAATGCTGCTCATTTATTTAAAGAAAAGATTTAAATAATATTTGTTTTTATATTAGTTTGATGTTTTAATTTAATTTAACTGAACAATATTTTATTAACTGAAAAGTGAAAAAGTTTAAAGTGAATACAGCATAAAAAACTTATTAAGAGAGCAAAGTGAAAAAAATTTAATCAAAAATATTTTTAAAAAACAATTAAAAGTGGTGTAAAATAAATTAATAAAAAAAAAAAATAATAAAAAAAAAAACAGCCTAAAAACGCCAAATAAAATAAAATAAAAAAAATTAATAAAATATATTATGCCAAAGTGCTGGTATAAAAAACCAACGGGCTATGTTTGTGATGCTGTCAGTCCGTACATCTACCGTTCGTGAACGGCGGGCCGAGACGGGCAAGAAGGTGACAACAACAATTAGTAATTATATAAATAATAACATTGATAAAGTTTTAAATTATAAAAAGACAACAAAGAAATTATCATCATCGTCATCGCCAGCAACAAAAACAAAAACCAACACCACAACCACCATCAATAACACATCATCAATTAATATAAATAATATTAAAAAAACGCGACAAAAACAACACTCATCACTGTTATCAATTGACAAACTAACAGCAACTGCGGCAATTATAACAGAAGATATAGATACATTTGATACATTAAGTATATCTGAAGCGACAGCACAGGTAGCTGCGGCCGCCGCCACCATAGCTACAGCAAATATTGCAATCAAAGGTAAAATAAGGACTGCAATAGCAAGAAAAACGTCAAAAGCACAAAAGAATAATAATAATAATACAGCAACAGCAGAAACAAATATACAACCTATAATTATAGGGTCACCGCCAACACCACTCAAACAAGAACAACAGGACCAACCTAGTATCACTAATAAAAAGAAAAATTTTCTATTAGCTGAATTGAATAATTTTAAGCAACCACCAGCTGTGCAGGTAACATTTTTTTTTATATTTTTATTTTTCTATTCTTCAAAATCAAAATGTCATAATTTTCAGTATATTTTTGTCAAGTACTTTGTTTACGATTCAAAACCTTGACCTTTCGCCAGTAAATGGCAAAAGCGAATTAAATTTGTGAATAAAATATAAAAAAAAAAATTTTTTTTTATTAATATTCTAAAGAATAAGAAAAATTTTCAGGTTCCCGTGGCAACAATACTGAACGATCTAAGCCCTGTACCTGCACCAGCAAAGGTCAAAAATAAAAAAGTCTTCAATCCTATTAGCCCTATGACCCCCAAGGGGTTGCAGAATAACACCCCGGACGTAAAGGCCATGCGGTAAATAAATTATTTATTTATTTATATTAGTAAATTAATTTTGAAAAGTTATGGAAATAATCTTTAAAAAAGCAAAAGCTAGGGGCAACACAAAACTTTTCTACAGTTTTTTTTTTGTACCTTTAAATGAATTTCGTTTTCCTTTTATTTCTACACAGGTACTACAGACTGTGGATATATACATGCAACGCTGTGCTTTTAATGGCAGTTATTGTATTTTGTGGCGTTGCCGGTAAAGTACTTTTAGCCGATTATAAACGTTTATTAATAAATGGTTTGAATTTGGGTCAGCCAAGCTTTATTTATGCTTATTTAGCTCTGTTGGTACAATCAGGTAAATTTTATTATTTTTCTTTTTTGTTATTTCGGTTTTCAATTAAATATTTAAATTTCATTAAATTTGTTTTAAGGTTTCCTACAATTAATAGGGTGTCTTGGTGCCTTAAGACTTTCAGAAAAATTACTTAACGCTTATTGGTTACTTTTACTTGTATTATTAATTGGCGATGCCATTTTAGGAATATTCTGGATGTTTAAATTTGACAGAGTTATGAATGATTTACAACCCATGTTAAGGTAAAATTTAATTTTTTTTTTTTCAATATTAAATTCAATTAAAATTTAAAATATAAAATTTTTATTTTCAATCAACAGAAATCGTTTAGCAACAGAATACAGTACTTCGTTGGAGTTTACAGAGTTATGGGATAGATTACAAAGTGAAGGAAAATGTTGTGGCATAATTGGTGCTCAGGTAATTTTTTATTCTTTTTTTAAATTTTTAATAAATTAAATATTCTTGTTTTACTGAGTGTTTTTTACTTAAAGGATTTTACAACAACGTCGTCTACAACCACAGCAACATCCGGTTCAACGGCAGCTACAAATCGATCATATCCATCATCATGTTGTTCATCAGATATGTCAGAACAAATAACAGTATCACGACGACCATTAGCATCAGCTGTTGTGTTTCGTACAGATGATAATAATTTAGTAAATAATAATAGTAATCAAAAAAATAATTTATCGGATATTGTCGATTTAACATGGACGCATGTTGTAACGGCTGCACGCGGTGACTCAAAAGTTGTAACAACATGTCGAACGGTATATCCACAGGTATAAATGAATTAAAAATAAAGTTTAATTCCCACAATAAAAATTTTAATTTAATATTTATATCTTTCTGTTTAGGGGTGCCTTGATAAAGTTGTGTCTTGGCTTAAAAATACTGCAGACATATTATTTGTGATCGGTTATTGTGTGATTGCATTTTTAAAATTGTGCTTTTTGGGTATATTACGTTATGAAATCAAAGAAATGATACAAAAAATTAAATTATTACAAACCGAAATGGCGTGTGCAATATTAGGGCAAGATAATGAACAACAAACGCAACCATTACAGGTGGGTGTCGTAGGATTCGTAAAATATTTTTATGATGTTTAAAAAAAAATTATTTTTTCTTTATTATTAGCAAATACCAAACGTAATAAATGGTGGAATACATACAGAACCAAAAGTTGGTAATCGTGATCGTGAACGTACACGGATTGGCTCTGGGGAAAGTGAACGGGAATCATTATTAGCGCATGAATTAAATACACCGAAGTATTTAAAACATAAACAATTATATGCGTGTGCTGAACAAGCGGCTGCTGGTGATTCGGATACAAATTCAAGTTGTGCACTTATTGTTGATGAATCAAATCCACAACAAACAAAGACAATAAACGGTAATAATAATTATGAATTGAGTGAATTTGACACAAAAGCACCTACTTACAGGTAATTCAAAGCAATAACCAAAAAATACTTTTTTATTGAAACAATTTATTAAACTAATTAACTCTTGTACACTTAGATTACTTAATGCGCCTACGGTAACTAAAATCTGACTACGGTATTATTTAGAACAGTTATTCGGCGATCGATGGCGACATTCAGCTAGACATAATAACCGATCATGGACAGCACACGATCATGAACAAGATGTACGTTTTTATAAAGGTATTGTTGATTCAGCTGATAGTAATGAGTGTGATGATATTTAATTAAAATTAATTAAAAATTTAAATATGTATAAAATAAAAAAACAAAAAAAAAAAAATAATAACAAAAAAAAAACTATTTAATTTGTGTGTTTTAAAATAAAAATAATTAAGTGTTAATATTCATACGAAAACCCAAAAAAAAAAAAAATAATAATAATAATATTATAAATTTAATTAATTAATTAATTATATAAACAAAATTATCGATTTGGACAAAATTAATGACACGTGAATAAAAATAAAACAAAAATAAACAAAAAAAAAAAAAAAAAAATTGTAATTTAATTAAAACTAAATAAAAAATTAATTAATTAATTAATAAAAAATTAGTTAAACAAGTAAAATCTAGTTACTTAGATTAGTGGTTTAATAAAATTATTTCATATTTAAATAAAAGGAAAAACTAAAAAAAATCATAAAAAGGAAAAAAAAAAAAAATTAAGAAAATTAAATTTAATTAATTAATTAATTAATGTAAAAACTGAATAAATTTTTACAGATATTAATATATAAATGTAAAATATATATATATATATATAAAGAAAAAAACTGCTTTAACAAAATTTATTATAAATAAATAAAATTATATGTAATGTACTAAAAAACACCTTTAATTAAATTAATAAATAAAAAAATAAATTAAATATAAAAAATTAAAAAGCAAAACTAAATACCTAGAAAAATATGAAAAATTATAAATATAGAAAAAAAAAAGAAAAGAAACAAAAAAATTAAATTTTATAGACAATAAAGTAAAGAAAAAAAAAAAAAAAGGAAGAAGAAAAACATGAAAATAAATAATTTAAAAAAAAAATAAAATAAATAAATAAATATTCCCCCGAAATTAATTTAATGAAAAAAAAAAAATGTATTACTGGACTAATATGACGTATCTCTGTGTGTTTGTCGTACAATACACTAATTATTATGTAAAGAAAAATTAAAATTAATTCAGTTTGTAATTCATAATTAACACAGAATATTGGCGAAAACGAATCATCGTTAAAGCCCAGTTATAATAAAATATAAAATAAAATAACAAATAGAAAAACATTTTAATTAAATTATTATTTGAATTTAAATTAAAAAAAAAACAATAAATGATTTGTAATTATTATACGTAATACAGGGTGTTTCTAAATTCTACAATAAATATTTTATTTTATTTTATATTTTAATTTTTTTTTCTACAAATAAATAAAGTATTAGTTATAGGGATAATATTGATTGTAATTTTAGTTAATTTTTGCCATTTGTTAAAGATGTATTTTACACACATTTTAAAAGTTATATTGATGTTTAGTATATTTAATTAATTTAAAGCAGAACAGCAAAACAGTAAAACAAAAACAGAACATAATATTCCTCTTTTAAATAATAAATCCTTCCAGAATTCTTATTATAAGTTATTAAAAATAACATGAAAAAAAGAAAAGCTTTAACCACTACTGTTGTTGACAGTTTGATGAAAATAGGGATATATTTCCGGTAATCTTGCTGTCAATAAATAAAAGTCGATCCATCCATATTTGTTTTGTTTTCCATCTGAGAACGCAGATTAAATAGAAGTAAAGTCGTGAAACAAGCTTCGTTAATTATATTTTAATCCTTTAAATCAACATTGAAACAGATAACTCTTTGATTAGCTTTTAAAGTCTGTTAATAAGTTCTATATAAAATTTAGCTTGATACTGTAAAATATTCAGGTGAATTTTTCAAGTGCAGATAACAAGAATAAGTATTGCGATTAAGCAAACTAAAATCTTTTACCAAAAACGAAAAAATTATCTCATTGCATCTTTGGTTCAATTCTACTAGCGATTAAACGTTTTTCTGATAGAAATTAAAACTCTACAACTTTCTTTTTAGGCATTAAACAATCAAATAAACTTAATTCAATCATTTATCAAATCTTTAACATTTTAAATTAAAAATTACAATCAAAAATTTTAAACCAGTACATACGAGATCAAAAATTTAATTAATAAATTTTCATTTTTTAATTATTATTTTATTATGAAAATAAATTTGTTTAAATAAACGTGGAATAAAATACATAAAAATAAAATAAAATTTATAAATCTAATATTTAGAAAACGATAATTTATGATAAAATGACCAAATAAAATCAATAAAAAAATTAAAATAAAACAAAAAAAAGGAAAAGAAATTCTACAATAGAAAAGTAATAAAAAAAAAATTAAATTAAATTAAAATAAAAAAAAAAAAGAAACAAACAAACGCTTTAATAGGGATGAAACTTTATTAGCATTTTCGTGCTAAAATATTAAAAAAAAAATTTAATTAAATTCGTTTTTAAAATATGACGTAATTTACATAGAACGACTTTTTTCCATTTAATATAATTTTTCATTTACAGCTTTAATAATATTTTTTTCCTTATTTAAATTGTTTGTTATAAGCAATCCTTTAGAATAAAATCTTAAAAATAAAGACGAAAAACAAGTGAAATGAAGTAAAAAAAAAAATAACCCAGGCATACACTGACTAAGCATTACATAATAATAACACAAAATAACATAATAATACCCCTGTAATAATAATAATAATAATTTTTTATTTAAGTTAAAAAAAAAAAAAAACTAAGCCTACAGCCATGCAAAAGAAAAAACAATTGATAAAATAGGAACAAAGTCACATGCATTAGCAAACTAATTTAGAAAATCTCTTATAGAAACGTGAAAGAGATTTTCATTAATTTTTTGTTTTTTTTTTTTTTTTTAATTTAATCGGTTTGCTTTCGAACATAGTAGGCGCATACGGGCAACACATGTTTTCTTCTTTGAATATAAATAAAAACGGAAAAAAAAATTATTATTCGCACAAATACGCCGGATCGAATGATTTTTGTTTATAATTTCATATGATTGGCTGATTCATAATCGCCATGTTTCTCTTCAAAGACGCTTAACATTTTAATTGGTAATTATTTTAAGCATTTTTTAGCAACTGATATAAATTTTCTTTATTTAATTATTTAAATAATTTTCTTATTCAAATAGTAAACAAAATAAAAAAAAAACATTAATTCTTTCTATTGTTTCTAAAGTAAAGGAGCTTACAACATAGTGCCTGAGATTATGTATAAAGAAAAAAATATATTTATAAAAAAAAAAAAAAAACTTTAAGAAAAAAAAATGAACAAAATTATTAATAAATTATTAAACAACATTAAAACGTTTAATTTAATTTAATTAAATTTTAATTTTTCTTTTTAAAAATTATTAATTTGCGAGTTTAATTTAATTAAGATTGTGATTGTAGATATTATAATTATTAATTAACTCTGTATTTTATTCTACTCATTAACAGAATAAATAATTATTAAGTCACATAGTACTCCGCATTAATAAAGAATTAATAAAGTAAAGAACTGGAATTGTTATAAAAACATTTAACAGAAATAATAAATGATATTCAGCGAGAATATATTATTAAAGCTACTTAGTTTGCATTTACTATATTTTCTTAATTAGTAATTAATTATGTTTTATAAATAATTTATATTGTTTTTAATATGTATCTGGCGCATGGGCGTAACATAAACACTTTAACAACATAAGAAACATTAAAAACAAAAGAATAATAATGGAAAAAATTAAAATTAAATAATTATTATCGTTAATTTATTTAAAACGTTAAATACTTTTTTAAAATCATGCAAGGTATATAATAAAATTCATTGATTAAAATAAAATCACGCAATAATCCATTGGAAAGTATTTTTAACAACACTCAAATCGAATCTCGTTCAATGATGCAATTAACTATCGTGACTTAATTCGTCTATTCGACGTCTATGAAGACATACGAAATCAAAGTGTTTTTTTTTTTTTTTT
The DNA here is from genome assembly GCA_961205885.1 of Ptychoptera albimana. Classification (NCBI taxonomy): domain Eukaryota; kingdom Metazoa; phylum Arthropoda; class Insecta; order Diptera; family Ptychopteridae; genus Ptychoptera; species Ptychoptera albimana. The sequence continues at coordinate 22,701,199 of OY540803.1, forward strand.
TTTTGATAAAGTTAGTAAAATCAAACAAAACAGTTTGTCAAACATTAAAAAGCTTAAAAGTGTTAAATTTGCGAAACTTTTTTTTTTTTTTAAACTTACGGCGGCCCTATATATAATAATAATGCAATTTGTATAATAATTTAATTATTTTTTATTTTGTTTATAAATTAAATTACTTATTAAATATTTATTAAATTACTTTAAAAAAAGAAAAGAAAAGGAAAATCGAAGGAAACTTGTATTCTGCCTAAAAAAAAAAAAGAAACAAATAAACTAGGAATTATTAACAAATCTAATAAAATTAATTAATTAATAAGAAAAAAAAAATATAAATAATAATAATAAAAAAAAAAATGTATTAATAAAAATTCTGTTGTAAATATGCTTTGCTTCCTTTGTAACAATGAAACAAGAAAGAAAAAAAAATAAATTTAATTATTTTAATAAATATTAAGAAGAAGAAGATGATGAAGAAAATTAATTAAAATAATCAAGAAAAAATAAAAAAAAAAAAAAAGAAAATGATGAAAAATCCATTTTAGATAGATATTTTTGCATGTAAATAATATTATTATTAATTTTATTCAATTAAATTAAAATTTAAAAAAAGGAGAAGAAGAAAAACCCTTAATTATTGGATATAAAACAAAATAAAAAGGGTAAAATTGAAAAAACCTTAAAATAAATATTAAATAAATAAATAAAAGAAAAAAAGAAAACGATAGATTTAATTTTAGTACTTAGTTTGTTCATTTGTTAAACAAAAAAAAAATTATTTAATTAAAAAAAAAAAAAAAGAAGAAATCTATATGAAAAAAATAAAATAAATAATTTAAATAAAAACGAAATCATGTTGTTTATTAATTATTATTATTATTATTATTATTATTATTAATAAATTATTTAAGTTTAATTTAAAAACAAAAAAAATAAAGAAAAAACGAATCCTTTAACAATTAAAGAACAGGATAAACAATTTAACAATAAAATTTAATTTTCTATATATAATTGTATTTTTGCGCTTATAAATATCTCTACAGTGTCTAGTCTTACACTCTAGATAGGAAATTAATTCATTTCATAATCGGTATTAATTCTTAATTTTATTATTTTGTAATTGTAATTATACCTGAATTATTATTATTATTATAAATATTATATTTTTATTGTAATTATCACCGTTAAACATGTATTTAATAATTATTAAAACAAAAAAAAAAAAACAAAAAAATTAAATTAAAAATAATAAATCAAAAACACAAAAAAAAAGAAAAAAAAAGGAAATAAAAATTAATAAAAAATAAATCTTCGTTTGGGTTTTATTTTTCAAACTAAAAAATATGCCGGAGAAAGAAAGATAATTTCATCTTTTTCAAGATTAATTTAAAGAATTTAGACTGGATTTGAGATCATTTAAGTGGGTTTTAAATGATAAAATTTGATAAGCTCTCATGCTGAATTTATTTTGTTGTTGTTTCAAGTCGCTAGAAATTGGCTTTTGAATTTTGTAAATATCTACGGTGAATATATCTAATATTACGAATTTATTAATTAAGAAAGAAATTATTTTGTCATTCATACAGTGGTAAAAAAGAAATACTCGTGAGTAAAAAGAATGTCCACAAGCAAATATTCCAAAAAGAAATTTTTATAGAAAAATTCCAACACAGATGTTCGTAACATCGCTTAATTTCCCACATATGCGAACATGGTTTGATAACTATTATTTTTATTATTATTATTATATCAATCACACCTTGAATTAAGATTTTCTAGTCATAGTCTTTGTAGACAAAGCCTAGCCTTGAGACCTCAATTGTATGTAGATAAAAGTCAGGACGTTTGCAAAATTAATGAAAATTTTGAAAAACTTCAGGAATTAGGCTTTTTCAATTTCATACAAATTTTACAGATAAAGTTCTGGAAAAATAGTGTTATGTTTCCCACGTAAAATCACATTTTAAAACCTGCATATAATTTTTAAACGAAATTGATAATTCATAAGAACATTTAATGTAAATACGATTAAATAAAGAGATGTTAAACTAGCAAAATCAATTTGCTGATTCCTACTAATTAATCAAAGGCAGACTGAATTATAAATGTATATCTGATAACAGCACTAAATCCAGCGCAGAACCAACACAACCAACTAAAAAAATAAAATTTAATTCTTTAATAATTCCACTTACTTTTAAATTGTCTTCCAACACTGTTATACATGTGTCCAATATTGATCCACCGATAACCAACTAAAATTATAAGGAAATTCTATTTTTCTTAAGGCTGATTTTAATCAAAATTGTATTTTACATAAAACAAAGGACAAAAAATAATTGTTTAGAGCTTAAAGAAAAGCAAAAGAATAAAAAAAAAATTCATAGCAGAGTAAAATTTTATTTCTTTATAACAAGATAACTAACAAAAAACAAAACACTTTCTGTGGTAAGCAAATAAATTTTTAATTAAAGCTTATCTTACCGGAAATTCTTTAATTTTTTCTTTATTATGTGTAGAATTTTTCTGTTGTTTGTCACTTGGTGTACCAACATTTCTCTCCATCCGACTTATTTCAACAGCAATTTCTGCAGCAACAAGTGCATTATTTTTAATCAATGCCATATCTAAATGAATTCAATTATTATATTCAATTAAAATTTATATTTTTCAACATTATTTGCAACAAACTTGTATCTAAACTGCGTCCTGCTGTTATATCTGTAATTGCCGACAGTAGAAAAGGGGTTATTTCCTTTCCACAAATATTTTTCTCTTTGGCACCTTCTAGAGCTTTTACTATAGCCTCATTGATACTCGATTCTGGTATTAAAAGTACAAAATTTGAATTCAGATTTAAAAAGCAAAAAAAAGAATTAAAAATACCATCCATAGAGTTATCTTCTGGAACTGGAACACCAATTAATATTCCTGAATTCAATCCTAATTCATGTGATATTAATATCATTTTAGCTGCTTCAATTGGATTATTAAAATTGTATTGTACCTTTATACCGGAAGAGCGTGTATAAAAAGCAGGAAATAATCGTTCTGGACTATTAAATGTGGCTACACATACACCCTGGGTTTCCTAAAGTAATTTTGATTAATTAATGTCTAAATTTTATAGCAATAAACTAATATTTTTATCTACTAAAAATTCCAACGTTTTCGGAATGTCTAATATGGATTTAACACCGCTACAGACTACAGCGATTGGTGATTTACCAAGTTCAACTAAATCAGCAGAAATGTCCATTGTTGATTCAGCATTTCTATGTACCCCACCTAACATACAAAAAACATTTTTACATTTATTAGAATGTTAATAAAATGTCTTGAGATTTCTTACCGATGCCACCAGTTGCAAAAATCTTAATTCCAACTAAATTTGCAATAATCAATGTACCAGCAACAGTTGTGCCACCATTCAAACCCATGCTTAATGCGTATGCTAAATCACGACGCGATGTTTTTACGGTAGTGTTAAGAAAATCACCAGCTAAATTGTTATTACTTCTTGTTTTAGTAGTTGCCATGTATTTAGAGTTATCATCACTCCCACGATGATAATCATTTTTTATTATTTTCGTATCGGATTGTGATATATAATCCATTTTAAGATTTACAGATTTTTTTCTAAGCAAAATTTCAGAATTCTTTCGCTCAACTTTATTTTCAGCTAGCATAAGCAGTTGATCTTTCGATAATCCTATTTTAATTCTTCCATTTAAAATTGCTATTGTAGCCGGAATGGCATTCTGAAGAGTGGAATTATTAAATAATTAATAGAAAAATAAATAAATAAATTGAAAAGAATTACCCGACTTTTAACAATCGCTTCAACTTCTAATGCAGTTTCTACATTTTTTGGATATGGCATGCCATGAGTTATAATCGTTGATTCAAGCGCAACAACAGGTAATTTTAATTTTAATGCATGGTAAACATTTGGTTGAATATCAATTAAAGGACTATAAATAATTTATTTATTAATTTAATTAAAAATAAACCACACAATTGATTAACAAACCTTAATTTACAATTGTCTATAAATTTGGAATAATAACGTTGTTGTATTTTTATGCCAAATTTGGATAAACTTAAAACACGTGTCATTTTTGATATTTTTCTTCTATGAATACTAATACTAATGCAAACAAATACCTATTAATATATTATTCCATGACTGTCGGGTACAATTATGGGATATTTTTCAAATCAAACAAGTGAAAACATTCTTAGCAAGCAACAAGTGTTTATTATTATTAAAACTTACAGCTTTACAATAACATAAGGGGAATAATAATAATAATGCAAACATATCATTCATATTAGATCAAAATAGGATAAGAGTTTTAAATTATTACAAATCCTATATTGGAAATAATAATAACATTTTTATTTTGTTATAGGGATTTTCCATTTATTTTTAAACAAATAAAGAACATGCGCAGAATAACCAAATTAATTTGAAAATAATTTGTTGAAAGTTTTGTTACTCAATTTTTCGGTTGTCATCCAATGGTAACTTCGATCAAACAATTGTTTACTGAATATTCTATTAGTTGACATTTTAATCTTTTTTTTTCTAACCAAACTATATTTATATATTGAATATAAAAAAATTATTAATAATTTTATTTATATTTTTTATAAAGATAAGACAGCATTAATTAATATGGAGGGTTTACCAAAGTTACCTGGTTTAGATTTTGAAAAACGTATTAAATTACGTTATAATTTATCACATTGTTTAGAATATTTAGATGGTTATCGTATGCCAAAGAAGCCGTTATGTGGAATTGGCGGAGAATCATTAAAAGAAGATTCTATAGCTTATTGTAATCCTGTGGATCCAATACTGTACGGTGTTTTTAATTGTATTTATAATAAATTTTATTGATAATTATATTATTTCAGATATGACCCTGTATTAACATATGGCCGCGTTAAGCAACCACCAGTCGACCCTTTTCGTCCTCGTTTTGTATTATATGATAAAAAAGTTTTAACATTCAAAGCATTTTTTCGACAAAGTGTTCCTGAGTCACCATTAGAATTTTACCGTACACGTTTAGTCAACATTATTTACTTTTTAGAAGATGACACAATTACAGTTATCGAACCACCAATTCTTGTAATATCAATTTTATATCCTCATTTATATCCCATAATATTTTAATATATATATATTTTTAGAATAGTGGTTTTCCACAAGGCAGATTAATAAGACGTGGTAAAATACCAAAGAATACCATTGGACAATTCTACACATGGAAAGACTTTAATATTGGTCTCGATATCCAACTGTATGGATTTGTATTTCATATAACTAATTGTGACCCCTATACAAATGTAAGTGTGATTAAAATAGAAATTTTAAAAGAATTTATTTAATTAATAAAAATGTGGTTAAGGAATTCCTGCTCAGCCAAGGTGTTGAACTTAATGATTTTGAATGTGTACCAATTGATCCAGTTACATCCAAAAGGTTATTCTTATATGATGAATTAAACAAATGTTCGTAATTATATATACAATTTATGTAGGTTAATTGAAAAGAATTCGACATGGAGAAAAACACCTCCGAATGATGATAAACTTCGAAGATATTTAGAATTTCAAGGAAAAGTTTTACAGTAATTTAATCTTTCATGCAACTTTACGATCTTATATTGACTTTTTTATTTATTTATATTCTTTAAGTTTTGATTGTGTATTGGATGAAACAGATATTCCAAATGGTGAATGTATGACCTACAAATTATATTATTATTTAGAAGATGATACCGTATCTGTTAAGGAATTGAAAGAGAATCGTGAAGGTCGTGATCATTTCCCAATGTTATTAAGAAAAACAAAATTACCGAAGAACTGGCAACGAAGACCTGGTAAGATTTCATTCCTTTTAATAGAAAGTGTATTATAAAGAGACATGTGTTAATTTAAATATTTGATAACATAGTTGATTATCCATCTGTTGCCTTGGAATTAAGCGATAAAGAAGTGGATGAATATTATCAACCGAAAGATTTTCGTATAGGTGGCACAGTGTTTGTATTTGGTCGTCGTTTTCTATTATTAGATTGCGATAAATTTACAAGAAAATATTATTCGGATGTTCTTAAGCAACCGCAGGATCCCAAATTAGCAATTAAATTCCCAGAAAAACCGGATCCAAAAAGAGTAAACCACCTTTCATAACTAAAATATTTCTCTTATTATAAAGGACATTTTTACTATTTTAGTCTTTACCGATCTATTTGGGACTGGGTACGCCAGAAGATTCGTTGGCGTCTGTATACGGCCTAATACCGAAAGCTCCAAAGAAAGACGTTATTAATTACTTGCTAAATGCGAATAAAGTAAAAAAATTTATACAAATTAAATCAGAAATAAGTTTTATTTTAATAAATTAATTTTTAGTATCTGCGATATGGTTGCATACTGGACAATATTCATCCGGAAGATGAAATACGTAAATTTATATTATGCTATTCATTAGCAGATCACACCATATCAATAAATGAGCCAACTATACGAAATTCAGGTATAAAGGGTGGAAGATTTTTGGCGTCGAAACTTGTTTGGAAACCATTATGTGATCCAAATAATCCAGAATATTATACACCTAAAGATATATACATTGGCGCAATTCTTATAATAAATAATCATCGCTTCAAAATAATTAGTGCTGATCTCTATGTTTATCGTTATATGCAGAATCATTCAGAGATGTTTACACAGGAAGCTATTGATTCCGTACGAAATTATCATTTGCTCGAGGGTAATTTAAATGAGGATTTGAAAGTGGCCATATTTAATGATTGCAAAGAGCAGCAGTACACTGAAGAATCAGAATTTAAAAATAGTGAACCAAATAGCATGGAGACATGCTTGAAGAAATTAAATGTGAAAGAAAGTGGTTGGGAATCAAAAGATCCAATCCAACCAGATTTGTCAAGGAATGAAAATTATAAAGCAGGAACAAACGAGTGTCCATATTATATGCATCTACCTAATGTATTAGAGAAAAAAGATTTTGACGATAAAAAAACTTTCAAGAATGTTAATAAATATGTAGCGGAAACATGTGCGAACTCTGACAAGAAATGTGTTCGCTTTGAGGAATAATTTATTTTTAATTTTTCTAAATCAAAATTAATTAAAAAAGAAAAATTGTGAATTTAAAATTAGAATTAGTTTGGAAGAACTCACCTTTTTAGCTAAATAATGTTTTTATAGTTTTATAAATATGAGACCGAGTTTTTAGGTTGTTTTTTTTTCTTGATTTTTTTTATATAAATAAATTTCAACGTGTTGTTCGTGCATGCACAATTTGCGGTATTTCTTAATTTATTATTTTTGACATATCAAACAGCTGTAACACAAACGTAAACAAAATAAATTCCCAAGAACAAAAACGTATTAGAATCTTATACGATTTTGTAATAAAAAAAACTACAATTTTCTGCTTAATAAAAATCGTTTTTTATTGAAAATTCTTTTATTTTTGCTGGAAATAAATTATTAAAATAAAGTGTGCATGTCAGTATATATAAGGAATGTTTAAAAAAGTAGATTGTTTTAATAAGTTTTATTTTTTATAAAACAAAAAAGTAAATTATTAAGCAAATGACTAGTAAGGTAACACACATGCCACCAAACAGCACATATTTATCTTCTGCTAAACGACGTTCAATCAATTTCATAGTTTGATTCGATAAACCAAGCGTATTTCCTATATCTAATATTCGTTTATGGGCGCCTTTTAATGTTTCACGCTGTGATCTTAAATTGTCTAATACGTTTGAACCTGAAAATTAATAAACTTGAATGAAAAGTTGCTTTTGTTTTCCACCATATAATTGATAAACCTTGCATTAACATATCATCAACTCCTTTATGGGCATTATGCATAGAGTTATGTTGCTGCAATGAATAATCTATATCAATTGATGTTTCAAAATTAGAAACAAAACGTCTATTCAACAATTGTTCTCTTTCATTGAGTTCCATTTCTCGATTTTGCTTTTTTTGTTGCCACAAGGATAAAGCTGCCTAAAATATAAATAATTGAATAAACAATATTATATAATTCTTCATATACCACATACCTGAAGATGCCTTAAATCATATTTTAATTGATCCACGCGTAATTTTGCATTTTGTCGTTGGCCTGGTGGCACTTTAAAAACTAAAACATCTAAACGATCACAATTTCTTTAATAAACAGTAATTAAATAATTAAATTAATAAAACTACAATAAATTATATATTTTAAAGTATTATTATATTAAATAAAGGGTAAACCTACGCATTTGCTGATATTAATTTGGTTTGAATTTCATTTTCCACAATACTTGGATCATTTTGTGTATTATTTAATTGTTGAAAATATTGTTGGGTTTCTTGTATTAATCGATTCGTTTGATGATATAGGGCTTCCATATTTTTTTTTAATATTTAATTTAATAAATAAATGATTCTACAAACACAATATTGTATTATTAAATTATTATAAAATTTTTGGTAAAAATGTAAATAAATCTAGCAAAAATATTTTTTTAGAATCTGACGTTTCATGCGACACGTTTCTTTTTGAAAATATTGAAGAAAAATTGTAATAGATTTGACAAATTAAATTTGGCTTCATTCTTAAACTATTCTTACGTACACGTAAATAAATTTATTTTGTTTTACTTTAATTCATTTTAATTAAATTGGAATTTATTAGCTTCAATATATTTTTTACATGAAAAAGGAAAATTGAAAGTTTTTTATTTTTGGTTTTTGGCTAATTGTTGGCTTTTTTTAATAACATCGTCAATATTTCCGACCATATAAAATGCTATTTCTGGAAGATCGTCCATTTCACCGGATAATATTTTTTGAAATCCGTTTATTGTGTCCTCCATAGACACTAGTTTACCAGCATGACCGGTAAAGATTTCAGCTACTTGAAAAGGTTGAGACAAAAATCTTTGTATTTTTCTTGCTCGTGCGACTGTCATTTTATCTTCTTCTGATAATTCATCCATTCCCAAAATTGCAATAATATCCTATAAGAAATTACAAACTATGTAAAATAATTGTTAAATATTGTAAGCATATACCTGAAGAGATTTATAATCTTGCAATGTCTTCTGCACATTTCTTGCTATATTATAATGATTTTCCCCAATTACGTACGGATCCATAATTCGTGATGTAGAATCCAATGGGTCAACGGCAGGATAAATTCCTAGTTCTGCAATTGCTCTAGAAAGCACAGTTGTGGCATCTAAATGAGCAAAAGTTGTCGCAGGAGCTGGATCTGTTAAATCGTCGGCTGGTACATAAACAGCTTGTACAGAAGTAATTGAACCTTTTAATGTAGTCGTAATTCGCTCCTGCATAGAACCTTAAATAATTTATAAGTAAAAATACAAAAATCAAATTACAAGCACTTACCCATGTCGGTAGCTAAAGTAGGTTGATAACCAACCGCGGAAGGGATACGACCTAACAAAGCGGATACCTCAGATCCCGCTTGTGTGAATCGAAATATGTTATCGATAAAAAGTAATACGTCTTGTCCTTCTACATCTCTAAAGTATTCCGCAACGGTTAACCCTGTTAAAGCAACTCTAGCTCGAGCGCCTGGTGGTTCGTTCATTTGTCCATATACCAAAGACACCTTAATTCAATCGAATAATTAAATTTAGCATAAAAACTTTAATTAATTTGTATTACAAACCTTTGAAGACTTGTCCTTTAAAGATATGACACCTGTTTCAATCATTTCTTGATATAAATCGTTACCCTCTCGTGTCCTTTCACCTACGCCAGCGAAAACAGAATACCCTCCGTGTGCTTTAGCAATATTATTAATAAGTTCCATGATTAATACAGTTTTTCCGACTCCAGCCCCACCAAACAGTCCTATTTTGCCGCCTTTTGCATATGGCGCCAATAAATCCACGACTTTTATTCCTGTCACAAGAATTTCTTGTTTAACATTCATCTCAACAAAAGTAGGAGCCTCTGCATGAATATACGCAAATGCTTTCGACTCAATTGGACCACGCTCATCTATTGGATCTCCAATCACGTTCATTATTCTTCCTAAAGTCTCCGGACCAACGGGGATTTCTATTGGATGACCAGTATCAACTACTTTTTGTCCACGAACTAGACCCTCAGTACCATCCATTGCAATTGTACGAACAGTATTATCACCTAAATGTTGGGCTACCTAAATGAATAAATTAACAAACAATCGTCCAACTAGTTATAATCAAAATTACCTCTAATACTAATCTTGCATCTCTACCAGGAACTTCCATAGCGTTTAAAATTGGAGGTAATGAACTACTTGGAAATTGAACATCAACCACTGGACCAATTATAGCAACGATCTGCACAATAAATAAAATTTAATTTTAACAAAATAAATTTAAAAAAAATTTATAAACATATTTACTTTGCCGTCATTAGCTTTTTTTGGAGTATCCTCTTTAGAACCTTTTTTGGAATCTTTTTTTGATTCTTTTTCACAAGGACATGTTTGTGATTCCGTCTAATGTGATATGTATCATAGATTAGAATAAAAAAGACGAGTAGTAAATAAAATTGTTGCTTTTTAATTACCTTCTTTACAGATATTGGCTGACATGGACTTGGAGACTTTTTGGAATCCTGTTTAGTGCTTTTGCCACTTTGTGGAACAGGCTATTGTTTGTAAATTAAATTATAAAGCATTTTAATGGATATTTTTTAATAAAATTCGTAATTACTTTTTTTTGCGTAGCTAGTTGACAAGGATCTGCGGTTTTTTTCTCCGTCTGTTAATGATTATTAAAAAGGTAAATAAAAATTAAATATATGATTAAAAAAAGAAATTCATAAGAACCTTTTTAAGCGTTACTGGTTGACACGATTCTGATGATTTAGGAGTAGCTTTTTTAGATCCTTTTTCTGATCCCGGCTAATATTATTGGTATTACAAAATAAACTAAAAAGAATAAATATATTTTAAGAAATAACTTGTTTACCTTATCTGATCCTGAATCTGAAGTAAGTTGTATTAAAGATGGTTTTATAATGTCAGATATAATTGTTAGTGATTGGATTTCTTTTAAAGTATCCGAGACAATTTTTAAATCCTCCTAGAAATATTAATTTTGCATTTTATTGTAGAAATATTGTGAATTAAATTAATTTTTAAATACTTCACTGAGCGCTTCCGTTTCATCTGATTTCTTGTCATAACTTTGTTGTCCTTCCTAGTAATATTTAAATATATAAAATTAATAAACAATATAACTTCATATAATATATGTATACCATTTCCTGAATAACTTCATCACTGCCATCAACTGTGCATAATTGCGTTATCGATGGTTTTATAACGCTTGAAATGGTTGTTAATGATTGGATATCTTTCAAAATATCCGATACATTATCCACTTTTTCCTAAAAATATTATTTTCTTAAAGATTTATTTAAATATAAAATAAAAATTAAATGATTTAAAATAATTTACCACATTGAGCTCTTCTGGTAGACTTGAGACTTTTAATTGCTCTCTTTGGTGTGCTTCTTCCTATTATTATACATGTTAAAAAGTTAATATATAAAATAATTACATTAAGAATTACCTTATCTAACGATACTGGAATTGTCAGATCTGTTGGAAATTGCGTTATCGATGGTTTTATAATGCTAGAGACGGTTGTTAAGGATTCGATAAGTTTTGAAGTACCCTTAACATTTTGTAATTCTTCCTAAAAATATTTGCAATTTATTTAAATATTAAATAAAAATTAAATGAATAAAAATAATTAACCTCATTGAGTTCTTCTGGTAGGCTTGAATCTTTTACTTGCTCTCTTCGGTGCGTTTTCTCCTAAAATTATTCATGTTAAAAAGATAATATAAAAAAATTACATTAAGAAATACCTTATCTAACGATAATGGAATTGTCGAATCTGCAGTAAATTGCGTTATCGATGGTTTTATAATGCTTGAGACGGTTGTTAAGGATTCGATAAGTTTTGAAGTGCCCTTAACATTTTGTAATTCTTCCTAAAAATATTTGCAATTTATTTAAATATTAAATAAAAATTAAATGAATAAAAATAATTAACCTCATTGAGTTCTTCTGGTAGGCTTGAATCTTTTACTTGCTCTCTTCGGTGCGTTTTCTCCTAAAATTATTCATGTTAAAAAGATAATATAAAAAAATTACATTAAGAAATACCTTATCTAACGATAATGGAATTGTCGAATCTGCAATAAATTGCGTTATCGATGGTTTTATAATGCTTGAGACGGTTGTTAAGGATTCGATAAGTTTTGAAGTGCCCTTAACATTTTGTAATTCTTCCTAAAAATATTTGCAGTTTATTTAAATATTAAATAAAAATTAAATGAATAAAAATAATTAACCTCATTGAGCTCTTCTGGTAGGCTTGAATCTTTTACTTGCTCTCTTCGGTGCGTTTTCTCCTAAAATTCTTCATGTTAAAAAGATATTATATAAAATAATTACATTAAGAAATACCTTATCTAAAGATACTGGAATTTTCGAATCTGCAGCAAATTGCGTTATCAATGGTTTTATAATGCTAGAGACGGTTGTTAAGGATTCGATAAGTTTTGAAGTGCCCTTAACATTTCGTAATTCTTCCTAAAAATATTTGCCATTTATTTAAATATATAATAAAAATTAAATTAATAAAAATAATTAACCTCATTGAGTTCTTCTGGTAGGCTTGAGTCTTTTACTTGTTCTCTTTGGTGTGCTTCCTCCTATCATTATACATGTTAAAAAGATAATATATAAAATAATAAAATTAAGAAATACCTTATCTAACGATACTGGAATTCTCGGATCTGTAGGAAATTGCGTTATCGATGGATTTATAATGCTAGAGACGGTTGTTAAGGATTCGATAAGTTTTGAAGTGCCCTTAACATTTTGTAATTCTTCCTAAAAGTATTTGCCATTTATTTAAATATATAATAAAAATTAAATAATTTACCTCATTGAGCTCTTCTGGTGGACTTAAGGTTTTTACTTGTTCGCTTTGGTGTGTTTCCTTCTAACATAATATATGTTAAAGAATTAATATATTAAATAATTACAACAAAAATTACCGTATCTAACGATTGTGGAATTGTCGGATCTGTAGCAAATTGTGTTACTAATGGTTTAATAATGCTAGAGACGGTTGTTAAAGATTGAACCAGTTTTGATTTGTCCATAACATTTTTTACTTCATCCTAAAAATATTTGCATATGTAATTAGTTTTATTTTCAATTTACGCATAATTATAAAAACTCTTTTTATACTTCGTTCTCTGCAGCTTCATTTAAATATACTGTTGCAGCTTCTATTGAATCCGAAATCAGTGGTGTTGGCTTCTTATTGTTATTTGTAATATTAAATTAAAATTTGTGATAATTAAAATAAGATACAATTACCTTATCAGATTCTAAATCACTTCGTTCTGCAGATAAATATGTTATCGAAGGTTTTATAACACTAGAAGCCATTGTTACGGTTTGGATATCTTTCTCCGTAACCAATTTATCTTCTTCCTAATAATATTTTAGCAAATATTATATATTACAAATTGATTATAAATAATTTAATTAATTAAACAAACTGGTTGAATGACTTTTTCCTTTTTGGAAATTTCCGCTGCATCAGATTGTAATGGTGGAGGTTCAAACGGACGTGTTGTTTTTACATAATTTCTAATGAAATAATTGCATACATTTTTACCTGATCTTAAATACTTCAACGTTAACATATTTAAATATATTGATTTGCTTATTAATCGTATATTTTTGTAATATAATTATTTAATTAATAAATTCAATAAATGCAAGAAAAAACAAAAGCAATAATCCTATTATAATGGAATACAAAATAAGATTAACTGATCGTAAAATTTGAAGAATACAAATTAAATATATTTTTTAAATTAGGCAATACCATTACCATGGTGATGTGTAGACTAAAAAAATTGGTATACACAAAAAGGAACTATAAGCAAATGTCACAACCTAAAAATACAGCAGACAATAATAATAATAAGTATGGAAAATTTTACCGAAGAATCGCAAGATGTTGTGGAGTTTTTACCACCAAGAGCAATTGAAAAGTAATATTAATTTTAAATGTATGTTTAATTTTGAAAATTTTTATTAATTTTATATTTATAGAACAACATTAACTGATGCTTCTATTGAAACAATCCCAATGCCGAAAACTTCTGATAAATCAATTAATACAAATGGGACAACTAATGTGGAGGCAGTTTTAATAAAATAAAATTATTAAATCTAAATTATAATATTATTATTTTAGGTTCAAACTGATACTTTAGAAGACAATTTTCATGTGAAATCAATATTTAAAACTGACGAAGAAGCGTTAGCAAAATGGTTAAACAAAATATATCCTCATGTTATTGAGGAATTAAATGCTGGAATAACAAATGTTTTTGAGTTACCATTTGAGAATAATCTAAAGAATATCACTCCAATGAAATATCAAACCATCACTGTTAAAAACAATCAAGCAGACGTAAATAATGAAATAAAAAAGCTTCTTATGATTTTATTAATTGATTGTTTTGTATATAAATAGGAAGTTAAAGATCAGTTACAAGGAACTGTTGCCTGGTTATCTATTGGAATAAATAATATACCTATATTGGCTATATCTAGCATAACTGTACATAAAACATGGTGTGAACATATCTCACCCAGTATTTACATTTTTTGTCCAAAAAGGTGTTTAATATTATTATTGTTTATTTATTTTATCATGAATATTAAATGATTTTGTTGACAATTTGACAGAAATGCAGTTCCTGATAAATATGGTAAGACTGTTGTATCGTTTGTTGAAACAAAAGTAATAACTACGAAAGCATGTGTTTCAATTTTAAAAGTAAACCCATTTGATAAGGATATGTTTGTTGGAGCCACAGTTTTAGGTTTAATATATTCGTCTATAATCATAATAGAAAAATTAATGTAGGATTCAAATTTTTAGGCGACATTTATGTATGGACATGTGTTAACGCAAATACATTATTCGATGTAAAAGAATTATTTTGTCAGATTTCTGAACATGGAGAAATAATTGATATAACATGGTTAAAGCACAACGAAATCACAAATGAGTTTTATTTTTTAACATGCCATGTGAATAGTTATATAATATTATGGAAAATTGTTGCTAATAAACAATTAATAAAAGAGAAGCAATATAAAATTTTATCGCGTACAAAAAAGGATGAAATAATTTTAATAAAAAAGATAATAAATATAAATGATAATGAATTTATAATTGGTACGTATGATGGTAAATTATTGTTATGCTCAATTATACAAATATTACCAATAAATAACATAAAAAATTGTTATGATCCGATTGTGAGTGAGATAAACGCCCATAAATTTACAATTACGTCCTTATTAAAAGGAAACATAAATAATAAATTAATTATTATAAGTTGTGATTTAAGTGGTGAAGTAATATACCATGACATCAACGATGTAAATATTTTAATTATGACATAAAAAAAGTCGCTTTTTTGTGATTATTCTAATTTTGTTATTATTTTTTCACAGAAATCTCAGCTAGTTCAAATAATAAAATTACCAATGCCATTCAAAACACAGATTGTTTCTACAAATGAATTGGATTTTATATTAAGTGCAGGTGATAATGGTACTTTAGAGGTTTTAAATAGTGTAACGGGAGAAAAGGATATAGTTGATGGTAATTTACGTGGTAAGGGTAATACTATTGCTATTAGTTCTGATGGGTAAGTTTATTGAAATTTTTTTTATAAAATAGTATACATTTTATTTTTAATTAGATATTGGGCTGTTGCGGGACTGTATGATAATACTTATCAAATTTATCAAATTGAAAGACAATAAATATTTATTTTCAAATCACATAGGATTTTTTTTTTAGTTTTATTTTTATTATAAAAATACAAATTCGTTATATTCACTTTCGGTATCACTATTTGAATTGCTTTCATTTATATAATTTAACCATTTCGAATCATTTGATGCTTTTGGTACTTTCAATGAATCATTTGCTCGTTCTGGTTGTAATTTTGGAATGGGATTAGATTGGTGTGAAGTTTGTGTTGTAGCTTCTTCACCGATTTCTTTTCTTCGTTTCGTTTTATCGAAATTAAATAATTGATTACTAAGACTTTTTTCCGTCTTTTGTAATTCAACGTATGGTAATTTATGTTTATTGGTTTGTGGATTATTTTTGCTTTGATGAAAATTTGGTAATTGGGATAGTTTAAAACTTGTATCTTTCTTACCCCAATCAAAAAATTTTGGTTGAGAAATTTCTTTATTACTTTTAATTTCCTTTGAAGAAACTGTAGTGTCATTTATGACATTCTGTATATATTCAATGTTCATTGTATCCAGGTTTTCTTCAATACTTTCTTCCTTGATTTCTTCATTAGTTTCTTCAATAAATGCCTCCCATTTGCTAGGTTTTAGCGTATTCGTGATTAAAATATTAGACACGGCAGTGTTCGTGTTTTTTTGTATTTCATCACTAAACTCGTTTAAATCACTGTTATTAAAAACACTTTCGATTAACGATCTGCTATTATTATCAGAATTTTTTTGTAAGTCATTTAATCTATGGACATGTTCTCTACACTCTTTTCCTGTTCCCTTGCCAAACACCTGTTTCAGTGATTGTTTTTCTCCGCAAAGCTTGCAAGACCATTTCTTACTTTTTTTAACAATATCAACCTGGAACAAAATAAAATATTAAAAATTACAAATGAAAAAGATTAAACAGGTTTAATACTTGATAAATTGAACAGCTGTAGCATTTTACTACGTGCAATTCTTGGGGCATTTTGATAATTCAAAAGAAAGTATTTCAAACCTAAATTTATATCACTTTTAAAGATCCGATGTAAATATAAAATGACATTTATAGTTCAGCGGTTGATTATAAAAAAAGTCGATATCGAAAAATACATGATACCTTTGCATGCGTAAAACACTTTGCGTATGATCATATGCAAGCCAAAATCAATTATTTAACTTTTATAAACTTATTAAAGCATAAAAATGTATTTTTTAATTAATTGTGTAATTACTTTCTTTATATGAGTGTTATAAAATTATAATAAATGATTTAAACACTAAAAAAAAATTATAAATTCTTATTATTGGCAACACTGTATTCAAGAATTATTTCAAGAAGAATATGGAGGTTCTAATTTGTCTGTCATTCTAATCGTAAATAAAAATTTATTTATAAATATAAAAACTAAATGAATATTAAAAAAAAGTTATTATTATTTAATGGTGCATAATAGTGATTTGTATTTAATTGTGTAATAATAAAAGTAATATCAGAAGTCAATATTCTGACTAAAAACAACGCAATACAATAAAAAAAAAAAATAAGCAACAAGAAGTGCATTTGAATAAAAACATAGAAAAAAAAAATTACCAAAAAGAAAAAAAAATAATTATTTGTGAGAAAGTGTTTTTATGCGTTGTACAAGCTGGATTCATTAGCTGGACGTTATTTAAATTTAAAAGATGAAGAATTTATAAAAAATGTTGAAGATGATATTCGTCATTACATAGGACAGGGGTCAATAAATAGGTAAACAAACAAAACATTACCCACAAAATTTAAGATGAATCAGATGAAAAGAATTTCTACGTGTCAAGATGTACGAAAAGTTTCTGTTAGATATGTCAAGGTCGTACATACTAGGTTGTTAGCCTCTACACATGCTAAACATAAAACAATTATTTAAATTTATATTCAGCAAATTAAATTAATTAATATTAAAATGAATGTTTTCTTGGCAAGCAGAAACAAGTAAACATAACTAAAACTAAAATAAAATTGCTTATTGTTCATTATTATTAAAGTGTTTAACAATTTTTTTTATTTTGTATTTAATTATAATTATAATTATAGTTGAGTTTCCTTTAGTTGTTTTTTTTTATTTTTATTATTTATTTACTTGCAACTAGGAAGATAAAGGTGCAATGAATGCATATTGTATACACAAGTAAAAGAGAAAGTACTCGTTTATAGTTAAAAAAAAAAAAAAAAATTTTGAGCTTTAAAAATTATATTTTTAATAAAACAGAAATAAACAAACCATGACCGGTTAGTTACATAAAGTTTTCCGTTTCATTGTGAAGAAATAACAAAAAGAAAAGAAAAAAAAAAAAAACCAAAAGTGCTTAAAATTTTTTTACTTTCATTTTATCTATTTATTTTGCGTTTTGTTTTTGCTTTTAATTAATTTATTATTACTGTACTTGATGTAATACTAATTGTGGCTTTATTTCTATAAAAACAAAAAATAAAAATTAATTATTTTCTTTATGCTTTTAGCGTCCTTATATTTCCACCAGTGAATAATTTTCGACGTTTTTTAATTCATAAAACATGTGAGGATCTAAAAAATGATTTTAATGTGACCACATTTTCAATTGGACAAGGGTTTGACAGACGTACAGTTATATGTTTTCGTCAACAATTATTAGATGAATTTATAAATAATAGTAAAATGTAATTAAAACATTTTTTTTTCTTCTCTTTTTTCTATAATAATTTTATTTAAATTTATTTATTGTTTTTCCTTTCATTAAAATTAAAAAAAAAAAACTAATTTTTTTTTGTTATTTTTTTTTTTACTTTCATTTATAAAAATTATTTTACTGTAAATACGCTCCAATGTATTTATTTACTATTATTATTATTATTTATATTTGTTGAATTATTATCTTTCTATTTCTTTTTTAATTTTATTAATTAATTAATATATTTTACTCTAATTTTTAAATCTTTCTTTTCTTTTTTTGTTTTAGTAATATTAAAAGTAATAATAATTATAACAGTAACGATAAAAGTGAATATTTTAGTTGGAGAAAAGATAAAGAATCATCAATAAAACGAAAATCATTTAATTATAATAATAATACTAAAATAATGGGTGTTGAAAATAATAATAATAATAATAATAATAATGCAGGAAATAATTCCATTTGTAAAGGTAAGAGTTATATAATTTAATTTTATTAAAAAATATATATTATATTATCTTTTAATTAAATTTTTCTTGTGAATTCATTAGATTTTCACATTTAGATTTTTTATTTGTCACTTCAACATCTTTTATATGGTTTTACCTATGCACGTGTTTTTTTTTTGCTATTGTTCTGTGTTGATTAAAAACGTGAATTTATTATGCAAAAGAAAAGAAAAAATAAATAAATTCACGAACATTTATTATGTCATTATAAAATGTAATAAATTCAATTTACCACAATTATCAATGTGATGTAATAAATATTACATTTTCTTAAAAGAAATAAAAAAAAAGTAATAATTGTAATATGTGTTATGAATTTAAATGATTATTATTATTTTCTTTAGTATATAAATTATCTAGACTTTGTTAAATACATACTTAATAATATATATATAGAGAGGAGAAACACTTGAAAGAAAATAAAATTTTATTTTTAATCATCCATGTATGTAGATCAGTGTTTCTCAAAGTAATATCCGTATTATACTAATCGGTTGATTAAACTTGATTAGTTTCCGTATTGTAGTGTGAAAGTGATTTATTTAGGGTTTTTTTTTTGTTGTTGGTGGTAACGATTAAATAAATTAAAAACTATTTTAAGGTGCTAATAACTCGTATAATGCTATTTGGATTCAATACTATAACGAGACTTGATGTAAAATACATTGGAATTTTGGAATATTGAATACACAAATTATGGCGCATTATAATCAAAGAGTAGCTACTTACTCAAGTCGTGCTACATTTACTTTTACATTTTTATTCAATGCTAAAAAATAGAAAAAAAATTTTTATAAATTAATTTGTGTATTCATTGACCACAATTCTTGTTTTTTTTTATGTTTTGGCTTAAGCTTAATTCAATGAAAGATTACTTAACTGTCTCTTTAAAGTTTTATTAAATTATTCAAGAAATACGCACTTCTATATAAATATAAATTTATTAAATATTTAATTTGGTTCCATATTAACCGATTTTATAGTTTTATTTATCAACTCTTTAAAGCCGTTTCTAAAGACATCCTTTCGTAAATTAAGACATTTTATTTTATCTATCGTATGGAATATGTACACTGTGCTTAAAAAATTATTATTTTAAATAAATTTTATTGTCTTTTTAGAAGTATTAGTATAAGTTTTAGTTAATTTTCCAGGCTATGCTTAAAATTAGAACAAAAATATGCTTTTATATGAATTTATTCGTGGAGTATACCATAAGAGTTCACATCGACTTTCGATCAGTAGCATTTCCGATAATAAATCATTTATCACATTATTATTTATTCCAATATTACGTTTGAAATTGCATTTAGTTTTATCATACGGAAATCGCCATAACATTTGCATTTTTGTTGCCGTTAATAACATATGTTGAGAAGCGCTGATTTTATATGCATGCACCACCTTTTAAATTTTATTTTATTTCATGTTTTTTATTATGTATTGATAAATGTTTACATTATTTATATTATATACTTTCACTTTGTATTATTACCGTTCTTCACGTTTTTTATATTTATGTTTATATTTTAATTTAAATATATATACTTATGAAATAGGCATAACATTTTTTATTACCATTATTATTTAATTTATTATCAATAGAAAATAAAAATTATCTTATCAATTCCGTGACGAGTTTATTTTTTTTATTTTATTTTTGTTAAAGTAGTTTTGTGCTTAGTCGGAGTGACGATTGTGCTTTAAAAACGTTTCTTTTTAAGAAAACTTTTATTAATTGTAAATCAAAGTGTTAATTAATTATGTAATAAAAGAAATGAATGGCAGAAATTAAAAATTTCATAACATTTATTTTATATTTTAAAGCAATACATAACGATTATTATTTATTTATAGCAACAACATCAGCTGCGACAGCGCAACAACGTTTAAATACAGTGGGGATATATCGTCCACCAGCCGCTAGACGTTTTGAAGAAAAACAATTTACTGAAAGTGTTATTTGTGGCCGTGGTGGTAACAATAGTAGTGGTGTTGATGGTAGCGGTGGTGGAAATAATAATAATTTATTATGTACAAATGAAAACGAAACCAGTTTAATAAATAAAAATAATAATAATAATACAAAAAGTTTACTCAATGGATTAACAATTAAATCACAGGCTGATGATATAACATTAAATAGGTAGGTTTTCAATTTTATTTGAATTATTTTTTCTTTTCTTTCTAGCTAATAAATGAATTATTTTGTGTATTTAAGAAAAAATCGTCAACGTGAAAGAAGGCCTGATCGTGCTGTTTATGTACCTAGAGCTAGACGAAGTTTAACCACAACACCTATAGTTACGAATATTGATATTATTGATACAACAGTATTTTCACCAACATCCGCATCGACAACATTATCATCATCAGCATCAGAAGCATCCGCATTACCGTCAGAAATAACATTATCTGATAGTTCACCAATAAATAATATTAATAATAATAATAATAATAGTGATTTGATTATTACAAACTGTGATATTATTACAAACTTAAATAATAAAAATATATTAAGTAAAGAATTAGATATAGAAGATATAAATTGCACAAATATTATTATTGATAATAAAAGTGAGATAAATGATGAAGTAAATTGTGATGTTGTTATACCAAAAAATCATATAGAAAATCTTATAAATAATAATAATAATAATAATAATTTTAATTGTGAAACAAATATAATTAATCAAAAAATTGAAATGGCTGAAAATTTATATGAAAATGTGAATAATACAAAAAATAAATTAATAAAATTAAAAGATAATGATACCGATGATATTGATGATAAAGTATTACAACGTGCATCAAAAGAAATAAATCGTAGTAATAGACGTATTATAAAGCAAACATTTAATTCGGATGTTTTGGAAATTAATGAGATGCCAATAAGTACAACAACTAATACAGGTGAACAAGTGACAGATTTAACAGGAAATGATAATAATAATAGTGTTGATGATAAAAATGTTGTAAAACGTTCAGTGAACCCAGAAGTTGATGATTGGGATACAATGTTTGATGAAAATGGTGACTGTTTAGATCCAAATTTACAAGATGAATTAGTTAAAGCGGTTGGCAAAGTGACAATTGAGCATCCCCGTAATGATTATAAAGTAAATTATTTTCATTTTAATTAATCATAAATAAGTTTAAACTAAATATTTATTACAGATTTATCAAGCAAAACATGAATTATTAAGTGAAGAAGAATTTCCACATGTTTTAGAAATATCGAATTTCCCAATTGAATTTAAAACTCATGATATAATTGCAATATTTTCGGGTTATAAGGAATCCGGTTTTGATATTAAATGGGTTGATGATACGCATGCATTGGCTGTATTTAGTAGCACAAAAATAGGTAATTTTTCGCCTTTTTTCGTTTTTTTTTTTATACCAGACTTTATATAAGAGGTGTTAATAACAATCTCTTTTTTTTTTGTAATAATAATTGTTACAGCTGCTGAAGCATTAGCAATAAATCATCCATTCCTATTATTAAAACCATTGACTGAGGCAACAATAGAATCTCGCAATAAAGCCAAAAAATGTGCTAGCTCATTGAAACCGTATCGTGCTAGGCCAGAAACGTGTGCAGCATTAGCAAGACGTCTTGTTACTGGTGCACTAGGTGTACGTTTAAAAACTGCCCGTGAAGAATTGGAAAATGAACGTCGTGTCCTACGTGAAGCTAAAGGTTTGTTAATGCTTTTTTTTTTTCATATCTTTGCTAAATAAATAATTTATTAATGAGTTTTTTTTGTCTTTCAATAGAACGTAAATTGTTGGCAGCAAAACAAAGAGACGAAATATGGGAGAGTTAAATTTTAAAAAATTTATTTTTTATTTTTATTATATGTGTTTCAATAATGATGATACACAATTTAAAAAATAATTTTGTGTCATAAAAAAAAAAGAAAAAAATGTTTATTTAACTAAATACGTAATTTATTTTATTATTCGTTTGTAGTAGAACACTTAACAGCATGTATTTATGTATTTATATATATATATATCTATATTTATATATATGTAAAAGATTTTATATTAATTTAACAATATATAAAGAAGAAAAATATAAAATTCTATTTTTAACAAATTTAAAAATTGCAATAAATATATTCATATAATAATTATATAAACAATACATCAATGTTAATGTATAATGTTATATGTAAGTAAAGTGTCCTGAATAATATATATTATTATTTATAATAAATAAAATTATATTTTTAGTAAAAAGAAAAAGAAGAAAAAATCGCAAATTGGCATTTAATTTATTTTAATTAATTTTATTCTATATACATAAAGAAATGGCGTGAATAAACCTTTTTTTATAATTTTAATTATAGAATTATGTCTGCTTTCTTATACAATTTGATATTGGAGTTTCATTAAATATATAAAATAATTATTTCAATCTCAGTTTCATTCATTTACGAAATATATTTAAGGTTAGTCAATTTGTGTTTTATATAATTTTTTTATTACAAATAAACATTTATTTATGAATTATATTTCGTTAATAATTAATTGTAAAGTTTTTATTATACAAAGAAATGATTGCATAGCACTGTAATAAGTAAGAGTTTGTACAGTACTTTGCCAAAAGTTTGATGAAATCTAATGAAATTTGGATATAGTGTATCGTAGTGAATAAATACTATCATTTTGCTACGTGGATATTGGTTTTAAAGGATTGTAAATTAAATTTTGATCGAAAGACGACCCGATAGTAAGGCGTTCCGTTTTGGTATTTAGCGGTACGTATCTTATCTATTCGGCTGTGGGCGAGGAGGTATAATTATCGCAACCTCCTTTAAGCAGTGTCCTGAGTTATATTTATAAAAAATAGTGAGGTCTAAGGAATAAGACTTAAGACTTTTTGTATATCATGGATTTTAAATAGATTTTTTAGTATTTTTTAATAATTTAATGTTTTGATCCTACTTATAGATTGTAAAATACACTAAGGATCAAGTAATAATCTAGTTAGGCTGTGTGATCTAAGGCTATGTAATTCTGTTTATGTTTTCGTTGTACCTGAAACGAATTCTTCAAATTTAACTAACATTTAGTAATTTTTACATTTACTACTACATATTGTTTAACTTATGGTAGAGGTTTAAACAATATTATACTTTTGAAATCTTAATTTTCTCATTAGATCTTAATTGAAAAGAGAAAATTTTCGCTCAAACCTTTCTTTCTTTTTTATACTTGTAATCTTCTTTTTAAAACATCGATGATTTGAACTATAGAATTAATGCTTTTTGGAGCCAGAAATTATTTGATATCAAAGTTCCATAAATAATGCAAAGAAATTGTTTTTTAAGTAATTTTTTATTTAAGTTTTAAATGTTATCATCTCGATAACATATTTCTATTTGGTATTTTATTGCCACGGACATTTTTGCTTCCTTGCTTCATTTAATATTTATTCTTAGGATAAAAAGTTTTATTAAAAACCATACAACAGCTATTTTTTATTATCGAGCAAATTACAAATTTAATTTCAATTATGACATTTTTGTTTCAATGCTATTGGGGTACTTTTCGGTTGTTAGAACCAGTGTGTGGTTAGGGCAAATGTGACAAGTGGAGATAATTCAAATAAACAACAAAACAAATAAATCTAATTAGAAGAAACTTGTCTTGAATAATATTTTATTAAATAAACAGAAACTCTTATCAGTTTAACTAATTTATCATTTAATTACAAAGTACAGAAATCAGCAGACTTTAAATAATAACTAACTAATAATTAAATATCAATAATAATAATAATTAAACATTTATAATTGATAACATAAAATTTAAAGTAAAATGAATGAACAAAAAGAAATTCATGTTAATTTTATAAAAACTCATTTACCTAAATTAATAATTAATTATAATAAAAAGTTTCATAAGTCAAAAGTTTTAAAATGTGATGTGGAAGCATCAGACCAATTAAATGGTTTTATGTCTGCAATTTATTTAGTTGATTTTGTGCTTTTCTCTAACGAGACAAACAGGTATCTAGAGTTTAAATATAATTAAAAAAAAAAAATTAATTTATTTATTTTTAGTGAGAATAATCTTTCATTGATCGTTAAATTGATGAAAGGTGACAGTGAATTTCGTGCAAAAACAAAATCTTTAATACAATTTTCAAATGAAAATTTTATTTACAAAAATGTTATTCCGTTTTATAAAGAATTTTTAGATAATTCTGTGAATGAATTTGATATTAATGAATGGACTCCATGTGTTTATTATGCCAATACTGGTAAATTTGAAGGTAATCAAAGTAGTTTTTCTTATTATGGTGGAATACAGAGAAATAAATTTGTTTAAGGCTTGGGTGATTCCATTGAAACGGTATTAGTATTGGAAAATCTAGGTACAAAACTCTATCGGTCTGGTCCCCGTTTAGATTTAGACAAAAATCATTTATTATTAATGACAAAATCTATTGCTGAATATCATTCCTTATCGTACGCGTTGCGTATAAAAGATTCAGATAAATTTAATGAACTTGTTAATGGTCTTGATCCGTTGTCCTTTATTGAAAAAAATAACGAAGTGAATTTATATAATATACTTTATGAAGTTGCATTTGAAAGATTATTTAATTATATTGATGATAAATCGGAATGTTTTAATGAAGATTTTCGTAAAGATTTGAATAATTTTAAAGAAAAATTTGGCCATCAGCCACTGTTATTAATGGAAATGCTACGCAAAGATGAATATCCGTATTCTGTGATACTGCATGGTGATTATAATCGCAACAATGTGCTTTTTCTGTACAAATGTGATGGCTACGATAATCCACAACAAATGAAAATGATTGATTTTCAGGAAGTACGTTATGGTAGTCCATGTATTGATTTATCGTTTTTCATGTATATGAACATGCCCAGCAAACTGCGCGACGTCCTGTGGGATGAATTATTAAATTATTATCATAAAACATTAATTAAATGTTTGATAGATATTCTAAAATGTAAAGCTGACGATGAACGTTTATTACCGTACAGGTAAACTAAGTTAAACAATAATATTTTATTTATTTTATTTTTATGAAATTATTAATTAATTAATTATTCCTTTTTTAAAAGTTTCAATAATTTCAATAAGCATTTTACAAAATTTGCATTTTATGGTACAATGGTTGCTGTACATTTTCTACCATGGATGGCCTGTCCAGAGGATGAATGTAATAAATTAGCAAATTTATTTGAAACAAATATGTATAGTAAGGAATTTAAAGAATTTGCATTAGTAGCTGGTGGCAATGATGCAAATGAACGTATTTTAGATGTTGTTAAACATGCAAGTGCTAAAGGATATATGAAGTTTATCCCTTGAAATTTATGTTGATTATAATTTAATGAATTACAATTTTTTTTATGTGTTTTTTTTATAAGTTTCTATATAGTATTTGTAATTTATGTACTGGAAAATATAATTGAATTTATAAACTCTATCAAATCTTTGATTATTATTTCAATTGCTGAAAAATTTTTGAGTTTTTTGTTTTTTTTTTAACGAATTGATGAAGCTTTGGTTTGAGTTTTTGATAAATGAACTTTTTATTTTTAGCAATTTGCACATGGTGTTAGTATTGGATAAATTAATTTTCTTCACTAAAATAATAATTTTTTTTTTATTGTTGATAGGTGGCGTACAGTATGGTTTTTTTTTTATTAATATTTAATTAACACTTATTGGTGATAAATTATTTCTTAATTAAATTAAATAAGATTTTTATTTAAATGTATTGATCCAAACGCATTATGTTGTTACTGTCGTTGGTTTTCGCTGATTGTTACTCTGGTTGTTACCACAAAGTACAAATGGTCACATTATGTTTCCCCATGCAGACGTATATTTAAGTCTTAAAAAAAAAGAATATTTATATATATATATATATCTGCAGAAATAAATATATCAAAGTATATCATATGCAATAAATCTTCCTGCCAAAAGCGTAAATATGAAAAAGAAACAAAAAAAAATAAATAAAAATCAGATTCAACTCAACTCAAATTGTAGCTGAAATGGTAATTTTTTTTTTCTGCTTTCATTTTTATTATATTTTCGTTTTTTTTTTATTATTATTATTTTCCTTTTTTCTTCTTCTTTTTTTGTTGTTGTTGTTGATGTTTTTCTTCGTTAGCAAACAACAACTGAGGAAGAAAAAAAAAAAAAACAACGAAGAAGCGTGATTATAGTCTGGTTATTGTGAGAGGCATTACGTAAGCTGTAAACGGAAATATTAAAAACGTTTAATTTATATTCTTTGGCATTAATTTTGCTAATTAATTCTGTTTATAATAAATAAGTTAGGTTGGTAAATTGTGTTTTAATAAAAAGAAAAGTTTTTATTTTTTTTTTCTGTATGTTTGTGGAGATAATTAGTTGGTAAAAAGTTGAACCGGTCGTTTACTTTTAACCTGAGAATATCTGTTTTGAATAAGAATTAATTCTTTGATTAAATATTAATAATTAAGGTCATAGATCATAAACCGATGAGGAGACCTGTCTATTACGTTTGTGTTTAAAATAATATTTAATTATATTTTAATGATTGTGTTGCTAAATGAGAACAATTGTCGGTATAAATTTTTTTTTTGTTTTGTTTTTATTATGCAGTATTTTAACTAAGGATGAATAATTGAAAAAAAACAAAAAAAAAAAATAAATTATTTATTATTTTGTTTATCTGATCAATTTGGAGCTTTTAGTAGTTTTTACATTGTTTGGCTTCGTTATTGTTCATCGTATATCGGCCATACATCATACGCAGTAATAAAGCTAACCAGCTGGTGATTATACAGAGAAGCAAGAGTTTTTGGTTTATTTATTTTTTACATAACAAAAGTTTATCTACTTTTTTTTCTTTTTTTTTTTTTTAAGTTATTTTGGTTGAAGCACTTTTCATACTGTAAATTTATTTTTTAAATAAAGTTAGTCGTTTAGTGACTGAGGTAATAATTTTCTTATTATTCATCTCCTAAGGACACCACTGTTTATTCCCAAACATGCAATATGAGGTGTATAGTTGTATTTTATTTCATTTTCTCTTCGTTTTTTTTTTTTTTTTTTCCTTCCTTTTTATTTTTATTTTTATTTGTTATACAAACGATAAAAAAAAAAAAAACATAGAAAACTCTTATCGAATATCAGTTGTTGTATGTTTCTGTTGCTAATACATAAATGCCAAACTGATGATTGATGTCAAAATAAACAAAAATGCTATATAAGTGATGGCATATTTTATCAGCATTGTACCGACAACAAAATAAGAACAAAAAACAAAACGAAGAAGAAAATATAATAAACAATAGAAAATCGAGGCGATGCATGATGTTCTTTGCTTTTTTTTTTTTGTTTTTTTATGTTATTATTTCTGTCGTCATTTTTGCAAGTTTCTGTCTTTTCTGCCTGCAAAGCGTAATTTAATACAGATAATGATACGTAATAATAATGAAAAAAAAACTACATACGATGAATATTTACTTAAAAATTCACTTATTTATTCGCATAGGTGAGGAACCTGTATTATGAGAACCCCTGCGGTTTTATACAGACATTACATATTCTTTACTTATGATTAACGAAAAAATATTTTTCTGTTTTCATACATTTGAGTTTTTTTTTTTTTTTTTTTCTATTTAAGAAATGTTTTTTAATTAATTTTGAGAATTGAAAATTTAACGTTGTTAAGCTTTGTGTAATACGGTTAGATAGTAAATTTATAGCAACAAAAATAAAGCTGTGTCGCGACGTTGGTTGTTTGTTATTTGCTGATAAAATTTGTTTTAAACCAACTAAACTACATAAATTGAAAATGTTAGCTAGTCAAAAGTATTTTTAACAAGCACTCAGTACTCAGTGCTCTACAATATGGCAGTTAGTTTTTAATCCGAAAACAGTATCTAGAAGTTTTAAATCATAATATGTCGTGCAAAATTGGGGTCACTGTAGCTTCGACGTTGGCACGTCTAATCACAAAGTACTTGAGTTGTGTTTCGATTCCAGGTTTTTTTCTATCATAGTTAAACGGGATTTTATCCACTCCGCATATGAATTAATCACAAATAACCCTACACACTGATTGTATTAGAAAGGAAATATATTTATTTAATTATTATTACTCTTGGCAGCATAGAGCTTCTACGAAGAATCTTCATCGAATTCGGTTTGATGCGTTTTTTTCCACTTTGTATAATCCGGATATTCATCTATTGATCATCTCTAGGTCGTCCTTAGTTTTCCTCCATCCCTTTGCTCCTTAATGTTTATATTGAAATCGTGCTTTTGTGATACCTTCTGGTTCAACTTCAATACTTCTTTGTTGTGGACTGTGTTTTGTCAGAATATGTGGTGATGACTTTTAATTGCTGTGTGGTGTAGTGAGATATTAGCCAATTCTCACTGCCAAACATCATTAATAACTTTTAACATGCTTTAAATTAAGCACTAATTAAGTTACAGGATACAATAAAAATGCAACAAATTGCTAAATAAATCAAAATCAAAGTTTTAATTAAATGTCATAAATGCACCTGGTATAACTATCACAAAGCTCAAAAACTTTTAAATAATAAAGAAAAAAGAAGAAAAACCAAAAATATTGATTTATCCAATTTTTCGGTTTTGAAACCCTGACGATTATTTTCGTATTTTGCTTAAAACAAGTAAAGAAATTTTTCCAATAATAAAAATGTAAAATCTTGTTACGTCAAATATGCTTTCATTTTTGTTTATTTGTTTGTCTTCTCAAAAAATAAAAATGGGGAAAAACAAGAAGCTTCAACATCAATGATAAATTAATAATGTGACGATTTACAGATTTAGATTAAATTATTATTTCTTTACTTAAAAATAACAAAAAAAAATAACAAAAACACACAGAGAATTTGTCTTATTTTATCAATTTTTTATTTTTCTTTTTTAATTTTTATTTATTCTCTTTTATTGTTTATTCAAATTTAATGTATTAAATTGAAATTGACTTGTTTACTTAAAAAGTTTATAAATGAAATAAATAAGTGTGGTAAAAACGAAAAATAATAAAAATTTCAAATAAAAACTTTGTATTTTTCCCTACTTAAAATCACTGGTAGGTGATAAGACGAAAAAATCTTCTTTTTTTTTTGATGCTTTGAAACGAACCGATACGTACCGTATGCAGGAATAGCGAAAAACCATTACGACATTTTGCGTATTAAAGTGGAAACGTTTTAAATTTACGGTTTTTTCAAAAATATTGTTGCCTGAATCCATATTTTTTTAATAATCAATATTTGCTTAAAGTTAATATTTAATAGTTCGCACTAAACTATTTAGAAAACACTACGCATTAGTCGGATATTGTGAAATGCAGGATGTTAGGAATAATATTGAGTTAGTTCTGACCATCAACAATCATTTCGCAACAGTTGGTCAAAGTAAATCTGACTACATTTACAAAATGTTTATACGTACTACAGAATTTTAACGAAATGCATATTCTTCTCAACTGGAACCAGTTTGGGGCAAACAAAACATTTTTTTAGAAGGATATAGAAAATTCAAAGCTTTTATGGTACAGTTTTGTTGTTTTATTTTTACATTTAAACTACATTGGCAGCTGAATTTACCAGAGACTCCCACAGAAATATATTTTAAATTGCTAAGCTTCAGGATGACAACTTTTTGACAAATGTTTGACTCCAATGAAAATTTTCTTAAAGTTTTTTCTGACTTGAAGTGGAAATTCCTTTAGAAACCTAAGCATTTAAAATATTTCGTATTTAACTGGAAAAAGAGATTATTTGATAATTTTGGACTACGGTTAATTCGTTAAACAGCTGCGTGTTACGGTTAAAGTTTAAAGAGAATTTAAAAAAGGAACCATGCCTAAATGCATTCCTGTACTCTAATAATATTATAAAAGATTTTTGTATTAAACTGTCAAGCTAAATCCATAAATATTCAAAATTGACAAATTGCCTATTTTTTAATCGTGAAGCATGTGCGTCTTTATCAGTGACGTGCAGTATATTGTAATTCGTTGTCAGCCCCATTTTATAAATTCAAATTTATTTATGATAATCGTGAAATCTTAAGTAAACACTAATTGATAATAGTACGGAACGCCAATATCTAGGGTTTGCGACACTGATTATTTATGTAGTAGACCAGTTGGTGGATTGGTATTTATTTTAGGAATCTATCGAATATTTGGTTATTTCCTGGAGGTATGCATATAGGTAGACTCAATTTTATTTTTGTTTATTATTTTTTGAGACAGTTTTCCTAAAGTTTTTACTTATTCATTTTGTTTACACGGTTTTTCCTACTTTATGGTTTTCGTTTTATTATTATTTTTTTTTTTATTTATTTATTTTTCCTATTCAATAAACTACATTTTGACTTGCTTAACTTTATTAAACAAAAAATATAAATAATTTTCTTTTTTTTAACTTACTGTTAAGGCAAAAGTGTGAACACAACACACAAAAAAAAAGAAAAAAATTGCGGTTTTATTAAGTTTTTATCACAAAATAATAATAATAATAATAAAAAAGAAAACAAAAAAGACAATCTGCGGGTGTGCGTGAGTGTGTGACAAAAAGTTCCTATTTTACTTTGGAGACTTAGCCAAGATTAACGCTCATGTGTAATAAATCTTGAGTATTTGTTTTACGCGGCTCTTATCGTTTTATATGGAGACATTGCTGCCATAAAATAACACCATGTACGATATAACAGATACATCCATTATTGTTTTAAATTAATTTTGCCTTAAACCGTTTTTTTCTTTCTCTTAAATCGTACAGTGCGGTTTGGTTAGATTATCTCATTCGATGTCTATTTTATCGTCATTGAAAAATGTAATTTACTTAAATTTTTTTTTTTTTTATATCTTGTATGTTTGCCTCTATGAAATACAACAGTCAAAGCTCGGTAATAATTTTAAATACATTACAAATAAAAAAAATTGCAACCACCCTATAATCACCAAAGACTAACATTCAAATCACTCACATTTTCAACTATAAAGTCTTTGATTTTTTAATACAATAATTACTGAAAAGCTTCATAAGTTATAAGGATATTTTGCAAAGAACTAGTGTTACAAACACTTTATTTACTTGTTCCGGAAGTGGCGTATATTTAAAAAATAAATTTAATTTAGGATCTTGCGAGTATTAATCAGCATCCCTGTTTCCATAAGCTTTTTAAAACATACTCTGAAAAGAATTGTTCGCCTATCATTTCAAACTCTAGAGCTTTCACTGTAATTAATGCTTGTAAAATGCAAAATACGTTTAAATACTTTTGTATGAGGTAGAAAAAAAAAAAATAAATGAAATGAAATAAAATAAAATAAATACAGTAAGACCGGATACATTAATTTATATTAAAATCTCTAGTGGTTAATTCCTTCGAAAAGAAAAAAAAAAAGCAAAAGGAAAATTATTACAACTTGACCATATTTCATTTGTAAAATATTTTTGATACGTGAGGTTAATTCATTTTATAAGTCTGTCTGGCCTGAAGATTTTTATTCCGCTTTTTTAAATATTTTTTTTTGTTTTATATAAAATTCTTTCCTTGTTTATTGTTTTGTTTGTTTTTTTTTTTCGACTTATTTTAATGCGGTAAAAATACTTATTGTTCTTGTTTCGTGTTCCTTTCAACTTGTTCCTTGTGGAAAACGTACGGCAAAGAAGAAAACACAAGAACATAAATTTTTGTAATTTTTATTCCATCAAACTAATTACATTATGCGTGTTAATATACTTTCTTGTTGCTGGTGCCACTGCTACTGTTGTTGTTGTTGTTGTTACTTTGCGTATCCTTCTTTTCTTGTTCTACAATGAACAAGATGAATATTATTAAGAAGAACAAGAATTCTAACCTTTTTTCTCTGTCTGTATTTCCTATTAAATTAAAAATAAAACACAAAAAGGAAAAAAAAAAAAAAAAAAAAACACAGAGGAAGAAAAAGAAGTTAATTATCCACCAAGATGATTTTAATCAAGAACAAAATGTCATTTTTTTTTTTTTTTTATAATGTAGCCTTTTTTTAGCATAAAAAACTTTTTATTTATTTCTCTCTTGACGATGAGCTTTGTTTAAAAAAAAAAAAAAATTTTTTTAAAAAAATTCCTTTTTCTTTCTTCCTTTTCGTCTTTTTATTTTTGTCCTTTTGCTACCACAGTATTTGTCGTACTCGTTTCCCACCCCTTGTTTATTTGTTTAATTTTAATTTTTTATTTATTTAATTAATTATTTTATTTAAAAATAAATATGACATTTTCAGTGGTATGGAAAAGTAATTTTGGTGTTTTAATTGCATACTTGTGTTTTCCTTTCTGCTATTCCTAATTAGACTCCCTAATTAGTAAAATTAATTTTATTTCCGTTATAATTATATGTTAATCATTGACTTTTGTTGTATATTCACTGAATTTTTCTACTTTGTTTTTATATTTATTTATTTATTTATTTTTGTATGCTCTAAAAGCAGCAATGGTACAGACAAAACATAAAAATAAAAATAAAAAACCGAACGGAAATAGATAAATACAATTTGCATTGTTGTTTATTATTATTTTAATTTTTGTTTTGAATAAACATAAAACACAATATTTTCCCATTTGCACATTACTTTTTAATTATAAATTCTTGGATTTTAGGTAGACAGAATTGAAATTAGTTAATTTTAGAATAAATTAATTTTTTTTTTCTACATCTTTCTTTTTTTAATTTATTAAGTTTCTGAAAAAAAAAAAATTTTCATTTCATTTTTATGATTAGCAAAAGTAAAAAAAAAATAAAAAATTTATTAAAAATTGAAATGAAAAAAGCAGAGAGAAAAAAATAAATAAATACTTTCCTTGTTGTTTTTTTTTTTTTTATTATTATTATTATTATTATTATTATTTACTCCCTGTTAAAGATGAATTAAAGAGAATTTTCTTGTTTTTATTGTGATTTTTTGTTGCTGTTTCAACCGAGCAAGTTTTTCTTCCTATTTCTGTAAATTCAATTTAACAATAATTCCAAGTATATGACATTTTTTATGATTAATTTTTCTTACTTATGCTTTTTCCACAACCAAGTATAGACTTATTTAAAAATGTTTTATTTTATTTATTTTTTTTTTTTTTGTTGAAATGTGAAAAATGTGTTTTTCGTTAACACAGTTTCGCGTTATGTTTAATTGTTAAGGTGAAAAACAATTAAAAATTTTTCCGTAAATATTACATAATTGTGTGTAACATTAATTGTTTTTGTATCAAATAATCGTTAAAAATGAAAAATATTTAATAAACGGCGTTTTTCGTTAATTATCGATTATTTAAAAACTTTATTTCATGTCATAAATAGTAATATAAATTCTTTAACTTGTTATTTTGACTGATTGTAAGTAGTGATTTTCTTTACTTTAATTTGAATTTGTATTAAAAGCTTCTAATGGTTAATGGAATGTAATTTGTTAACATTGAATAACGAATACCAGATTTCAAACAAAAATGTTACAAATTATGTCTTAAAAAGTCATTAAAATTCCTTTAAAATGTTTTTTTTTTTTGTATTTTTGTACTTTGTATTTGTTTTTGTATAGTTATTAATGCAATATCGTAATTCAGTGATGATTATTCATTAATAAATAAATAATTAATGAATAGAAATATTTCTATCTAAAGTAATACAAAAAAAAAAAAAAGTGGAAAACAAAATTATGACTAAAAAGTTACAACTGAAAGTGCTAAAAAGTGCCTTAAATAACATGATAATAAAAATAATTGCACATTTACCGGAATATTTATGTAAATAATGGTTTTATACATTATTTAAAACTTAATTTAAATTTTTGTTTAAATACTACATAGCATCAAAGCTAACTATTATCGGGCGCCTCCACTTTATACATGCAATAAACATAGAACATGCTACGTAATTTTACAGTACCCAAAAACCAAAATGAAAAAAAAAATAAAAAAATTATTTAAGTAAAAATTATGTAGCCGGTTGTTTGTTAATGTGCTTGCTTATTTGGCAAAATAAAATTAAAAAAAAAAAAAAACAAGAAGATAATTAATTAATAAAAAAAGGAAATATTTCGTATTTGATTTTGTATAAAGTAAGGACGGATACATTTCTGCTAGAATTTAGTTTCAAAAGAAAATTCACTTGAGTTTGTTTTAATTAAAAATTATGAAAAAAAAAAAAAAAACTCTTACACCAACACAATATAACTATTTAATTATTTAACTATTAATTAGCTGGAAAATAATCTTTATTTTCCTATTTTACATATTACATTTTTTTTTTTTTTGTTTTTCTTAAACAATTCAAATAAATTTTCTTATAATTTAAATACATTAAATGCAGAAGAAAAAAAATAGACAAAATTAAATGTAAAGAGCGAAAGAAGGAAAGGAGGAATATTATAATAAAAATAATAATAATAATAATGATAAATAAAATTCTCATATATAAAAATACTACAGAAGTAAAGAAGAGATGATAATAAATCTAATGAGTGAGTAGAATGTGGAATGTGAAATGTCATTACGGTGTATAAATTCATCCGCAAATGATGATAATAATAATAAAAATTATATTAAAAAGAAAGAAAGCAAAAAAAAAAAAAAATGAAAGCAGAAAACAGCGAACAAGATAATGAAAAAAAAAAAAGTCGAAGGAGAGACAATTTTATATAAAAAAATAAAAAGGAAGAACAATATAAAATGAAATTAACGCAATTTAATAGAATTGAAGGCAAGGCTTCTTCGCCTGAGAATTGTAATAAGCCAATTTTGTTGGTTTTATTAAAAAAAAAAAAGAAAAAAAGGAAAAAACCAACGAGAAACTTAAAAAAAAAATCTGGATACATACAATTGTAGACGAATTAAAATAAATCTGCGACTAAATAAAACGAATTGAAATAAAGAAATAAAGGAAAAAAAAAATCAGAGATTTAAACAAAAAGGAAAAAGAAAAGCTTTCAACGCAATCTAAATGCAAAGCCTAAAATGCGCTTAGCTTTGAATGGAAGCTATTAAAATAACTACACAACAGTTAAATTGGGGTAATTTTATACTCAAATAAAAAAAAAAAACAAACGAACGCATTATTATTTTCTTGTTTATTTTTCGCTTTATTCTCCTTAATTTTATTTAATTTAAGTATTAAGCTAAGGTCGAAAAATAATAATCTTAACAAAAAACACTGAGAAAAGGGAAATTCTTTATGCACAAAAGAGCAAAAGAAAATTAAAAACTACTTAATGAAATTTAACAAAAAAAAAAATAAATAAATAAATAAATGAAAAACATTTAAAAATATAATAAAAATCCTTTTAGTTTAATTAAAAATAAACTAATATTCAATTAATTAATTAATTAATAACGTAACAATTAAAAATTACTTTTAATACTTAAAGGATCATCGTTATTGTTATTATCATAATTGTAATGATTACACATACTTAATCGTTTTGTGGTTATGTTATTATTATGATTATTAATATTAATATTAATATTAATATTAATATTTGTAATAAACAGTGCTAATCATATGAATAAACAAGTAAAGCATATCATAATTTAATAATAATTATCCTTTTCATTTATTTTTGTTTAATTTTAATAACATATTATTTAAAACGGTCATTTAAATCATGGCTGGTAACATACTTTAATAGAAAATTATGTTTTCAAGAATTTTATAAAACTAAGAGATAAAATAATAATAATAATAAAAAAATCAGGTTAACACCCATTACCACAAACACAATTTTCACAAAACAATTTTGTATTTATATTTGTGGTTATGTTCAGAAAATAATAACAGCAACAATATAACTTAAATGTACAGGAAAATAAAAGAGAAAAACCAAAAACGAGTTTATTTATTTAAATTACAAATTTAGAGTTTTTTTTTTTTGTTAGTAGAGAGATGTGCACCGAATCCGAACCTGAAACAGTTCTGGAATATAGCAATGAAGTATAATCCTTAAAATAAAATATATTTATATAGTGGTGGGATTTACCAAGAAAAAACATTTTAACAACTAAAAGAATATGGTAAAACCGTGGATTAAATCCTCAACTAAAAATTCTTACATAAATTATAAACAATTATTGAAAGGAAACAGGTTTTTATCCATTGTTTAGTTTCAATTCAGAGAGCACACAATTTTATTAAACAACAAATTGTAAACGAATGTTTAATATCCGGTTTAAGAACACATAAAATTTATGTAATTTTTGCATTTATTTTCTACACATTCACAATAATTTGATTGCAAAATTATGCAATTTTTCTAAATAGGGAAATATCCTCAAAATGAGTTTTACCATTTTGTTTTTGTGGCCACCAAACTCGGTAAAACTTTAGTTTTAAACCTGTACCTGAATTTTTTTTTTTTTTATTTATTTTATTAAATCATACTTAAATCCAAGACAAAAGTTTTTCCGGTTTGCATGCTTGCATGCATGCTTTTTAGTGGTTTTTAGTTCCTATTTTTTATTCCTAATACAACTTAAATGGTGAAAGTACATCATAGCGCATGGCATTTAACAATTGTAATGAGATTGTAATAAGCCATTTTGAGCTTTAAATATCTTTCCCATTTGAGGTTTTCTTTTTTATTTTTCTATCTTTTTTTACATAAAAAAACATAATCTCATTTATTGTAACTTTTATATCGAATCAATAGAAGATGGCAAATTCCTTTAAGTCTCAACAGTGTCTAGTTACAGCGATGCTTGTCCCAATTCATTAAAAGATATGTTCTCGTGTTTTTTTTTTTTTTTTGTATTCTTTTATTGAATAAAAGAATTTCTTGTTGATATCAGAGATACAGATAATGTACTTTTGAAATAAACAAAACAATATTTAAAACGTGTCGTTAAGCCCACTTAACTTAAACAAATCATAGGTGACTACTAATTCTCTTAGGAATACTAATGACAGAGGAAGTTACAAATCAAGAAAATCTTTTGTATTTTTGTGGCAAAAATTCGTAAATTTCTCTTTTCACGATATCGTATTTTCTCGATCGAATAAAACGGAAAAGTTTTCTAAATGAAAATTATTGATTAAATTAATTTATAGATTAAAAAGTTTCAACTTACTTTGATGTAGTTTTTTGTTTGTTTGTTTTTATATTTTACTTAATCCACAAAGGCCGAGCATATCTCGTTTTACATACAGCCGAGAAAACATTTGTTTTGTTTTTGCTCCTTTTTTTGTTTTTGTTTTTTCTAGTTGCGTTACGTTCCGACGTTTCGTATATCAAAGGTCGTTTATTTTATGGTTCCGAGTTTTTACCTTCGACTCGAGTCGAGAGAGTGTTAAGTATGCTTAAAATAAAAGAATAAATTAAAAATAGAAAATTATAAGCACTAAGGCTAGTATAGATGTGATTGAATAAGTTTAAACAGAAACCCGGAAAAGTAAGCTTTTCAGGTTTTTCAGTTCAACCAGGTTATCAACTTAAAGGTAAATATCATTTAGTTTTTTTGTATCTTTTTGGTTTTACCGTTATATTTTACTTAGAATTATTATCAAATCCGCCTCTCTAATACCTACAGGTTTAACAAATAATTAAATTTTATATAAAATTATGTAGTTTTTAAGTGTCTTACCGCCCCCAAAAGCTTAATAAATATTTAAATTTTTAATTATAACAATCTTAGATGAAAAAAAAAATAAAGAGAGAAAGAGAGACGAAAAATTTAATAATAATAAACATGGTGAAAGTTTTTCCTGGTTTTTTACTAGTTTTTTTCATATTTTTTTTTTTTTTTTGATTCATTAAAAGTGAAAAATAAAAATTAAAAAATATTTTTCCTTGCTTTGGCACGATTTGACGTTGTTGGTACCGCTGCTGCCTTGTTGTTATAATTAAATTATAATAAAGATTTTTAGCTCCAGTTTATTATTTATTTTTACTGTTGTTGCTGCTCTGTTTCCACTGTAATAACTAGCTAAATTTGTATTGTCAGTTTACGGGAATAAATTCACTTAGTATTGAAATTTGTCTATATAAAAATATGAATATCAATTGTGCTGTATTATTATTTTTATTTTATTTTATTTTATTTTATTTTTCTTCATCAAAAATGACGGGAAGAATATTTCACATTCTTTCCTGTCTGACATTGTTATAGATTCTCATCCCATCTTTTTATTTCAATTTTTTTCTAACACGCATACATTTCTGAATGCAAACATTGCCAGAAGGAAATTTATATCCATTTTTGTTTTTTTTTTTTTTTGTAGCTGCCTTGTGCGTGTGTATCTTTAAAATATTCCATTAAACTTTAAAGCTTATATATTGTCTGTATGTCTATATAAACAGGATAGTATTATCGTGTATCACTGAGCGCATTTAAAGTATGTAACGAATACACATTTTTTTTTTTCTTTTTTCGTTATATTTTAAATTTTATTTAATGTTATTTCACATTATAGGTAGGTACAGCGTGCGCTATGTTGGAACTTTAACGGTTATGTAAACGTTACATTTGCGAAAAAGAAAGAAAGAAAAAAAGAAAAAAAAATATTTTTCTTCTTTTTTCGGTATTATTTTAATGCCCACGGTTATTTCTCGCTTACATATTTTACTGCTTCTCTTCACAAATATTTTTTTTTTTTCGTTTTTTTTTTATTGTTGTTATTTTGTTTCTTATCATTTTCTCGTTTTTTTTTTTTTTTTGCTTTTCCTCTCCGTTTATATTTGTTTTCGTATATTATAATTTCTTGTTTTTCTTCTATGTCTCATCCAAATTATCAATTTACAGAATATACGAAAATTTGTTTACTTTTAATATTCCTGAAGAAAAAAATTATAAAAAAAATGAAAGAAACAAAATAAAAAAACCAAAAATAATATTATTAAAAAATAAAACCAAAAGGTATTCTCTTTGCGCAAAAAAAAAAAGAAAAAGATTTTTCTTTTTTATATGCAAAATGTTTCGTTTCGTTTTTTATAAAATTTATTTATTTTTTTTTCTTTTTTTTTTTCAATTCTGTTTTGCCGTTGGCCATTTTATTTTTCATTTGTTTTTTTATAATGTCAAAAATATGGTTTTTCTTTTGTTTTAATTTTGAAAACAAATAAAAATCGTTTAATTTCAACCGTGTTTTTGTTAATTTTTAATTAATTGTTCTGAAAATTGGTATTAATTTAGTGATTTTTTCGTTTTTTGTTAATTAATTAATTAAAATAAATTTTTTGATTTTTTTCATTATTTTTGTGGGTGCACACAGCCATTCGTTTACGTTGGTGGGTGTTTAATTATTATTATGATGCTTATGTAATAAAATAATTTTCTTTGTTTCTTGTTTTTACAAGCATTTATTGTTGAATTGGTTTTTAACTTCTTTCTTCAGCACATGTTTAAGGGCTACATACAGCATTCAAGCTTTGTAAACTTTGTATAATAATAATAATAATAATAATAATAACAGAAGAGAATGTTCAAACAAATTCACACACAGTGCAAATACCTTTAAGTGATATAATTATATAAACCGTTGACAAACCTTTTAAATAATTTATTTATTCATACATGAAAAAAAGGAAAAGAAAAGAGAAATTGTTTGATGCAATATTAGTTTGTTGAGAACAAAGTGAATAACAAAGATAGGTTGCGTGGATAAAATGTGACTTAAAATGACTTCCCATATATGTGACTATGTAACGTGCGGGTTTATTTACTGACGCTGCTTCTTTGTATACTTCTTTGTGTGCTTTTTCTTTTTTTGTTTACTATTTTAGCTTTTATTCACCGAAAACATGTACTCAAGGCAATTTATGTTCCCAGGAACTAAACTTTTTATAATTTAATTTTTTTTTTTTTTTTGCCTTTTGCTCGTTTTATAATTGATTAAAATATTAAAAACAGTTTTTTATGCTTCTTATAATATTTTTTGGGTGCGAAAATAATGGTTCCCCCTTTTTTTTTTAATTTTATTTTCTTAAAGGATTAAGCACAGCAGTAGCTCAGCAATCTGATTGGAAGCGTTTTTTTTTCTCGTTGTCTTTCTTTTCGGCCGTAATAAAAACAGGAAAAAATAAGATAGGAGTAGGAGCATAATAGATAATTGATGTTCTGTTGTTTATGAACCAGCTGATGCTAGTATAATTATTCCGCTACCCGTATCATAGAATTCTTGGCATCCTAATTTACTAACACGTAGTTCATCTACCGAGTGGTTGAATTAACGAGATTTTGATGTTTTTTTTGTTCTTTTTCTTTTCTTGTTTGCCTTCGTTCGTCTGATTTTTTAGCTTTGCTTTCTTTCGTGGTTATAAAAATTCTGATGTTCTTTAAAAAATTCAAAAGAAGTACGTTGCGGCAAAGAGGGTTAGTTTGTTATTCTTTTTATAATATATATATCTATATATATAAATAAAGTGATGTCGCCAAAATAACACCCAAAACATGTTGGGTTTATTTTTTGGAAAAATAATATAGCAAACAAACAAAAAAAAAAAAAAATGAAAAAAGAAAAGCTGATAAAGACTTTGTCTATACCAAAATTGGCTTATATATACATATATATATATATATTCTATGCGCATTTATAGATTTACTAAAGTAACTGCCAATATCGATCGAAAAAAATCTTGTTGTTTTGTAACTTAAAAAAAAAAGTGTAGTAGAAGAAGAAAACATAATAATAATAATAATAATAATAATAATAATAATAATAATAATAATAATAATAATAAGAATAATAAAAAGAAGCGTGCGTGTGATTGAGAAAAGATCAAAAAACGCTTCAAATATAAACTTTTAGAGACGGTAAACTTTATTTCTTTTTTTTTTCTTTTTTTTTTTGCCACTTTATTCTGTACTCTCTTTCTGTTTATCACTCTCGCTCACTGTGTGAGCTTTTGGTTTAGGTATTAACTCAACATTATTTATTTATTTTACACTTTAACGACTTTATTTATATTCGCAAAAGAACATAAACAATTTTTTATTATTAACAAAGAATAAAAACAACAGAAAACATAAATAAAAATGTTTTAAATGGAAGCTGTGTGTCTGTAGGAGAAGACTAACAATTGGTTCATCTTTTGTGCTGTTTTGTTTTGCCTATTTAAAGCTTAATGTAAACTTAAGTTAAGTAAAGTTAATTAATCTGCCTAATCTGTAAGATTATTAATTTTCTTGTTGGTCTTCTTGTTCTTTTTTTTCTCTCTTGTTTATTATTATTTGGTTTATTAAGATGACTAAAGATTTTCGACTTGCTCTTTTTTCCTTTATTATTTTTTTTTTTCGCTTCTTTAGTTTTTATTAAAATTTAGACAAAACAAATGGAAAAAATAGAAGAAGAATAATAATAAAAAAAAAAA
This sequence comes from Ptychoptera albimana, assembly GCA_961205885.1. Lineage (NCBI taxonomy): Eukaryota > Metazoa > Arthropoda > Insecta > Diptera > Ptychopteridae > Ptychoptera > Ptychoptera albimana. The sequence continues at coordinate 22,743,707 of OY540803.1, forward strand.
AAGTTAAAATTTATGGGTGGCCTTCATACGAAAAAATAGATGAAAAAATGAAGAAAATGTAATATAATAAAATGTTGTGTAGAGTTTTGGAAGTGTGTTTTGCTTTGGTGCGAGACATAACCAAATGGAACGGAACGGTTCGAGATGGTATGCAACTACGACACTCGTTATTAGTCATTCGTTATCGCGATAAAGCAGTATATTCTGTCACCGCTAAGTACTTTAAATTTACGACAATGAATGTCAATATAGATAATAGTCTAAAGCTTTAGGTCGTAATTTTTGTGTATTGTTGAAAGTGCCACCGAACCAACAGTTAAAAGCACATTCGAACAATGGATGATATGGTCGATGCCATTAAACCACACCGCATTTTGTTCATTTTCAAGTTTTCGTTTGTTTATATTTTGTGCATAACATACACTCGTGTATATTACTCTATATCGTCGTTAAGTGAGACTTGAGGTTGCTTTTCGTATTAAAAACACAAAAACAAAACGTAAATAAATAAATAAAAATAAAAAAAAAAAAAAAAACAAAAATAAATAATTGTGTGTAGGTGGGCATTTCTTATATAAATATATCTATCTCTACACATTTTGTAGCTTTGGTATTTTTGGTCGTTAGTTCTCTTTTATAATCAAGATATCCAACGCGATACTATTGTTTTATCAACAAACAGATATAAATAAATAAATAAACCAAAAAAAAAAAAAATGATAAAGCATCATAAAAAAACAAAAAAGGAAAAATATTCCATAAAGAAAATAAGAAGGAAAGAAAGATAGAAAGAAAGATGTCAACTCAACACTTAAGCAGGTGTTTTTAAGGAAAATATAATATTTTTTAATGAACGTATCGTTGCTTACTAAGTGAGATATACCTTTTTTACGTTGCTTACGTACTACTATTATATTGTATATTATTGTCGTTGTTGTCCCTTATGAATTTTCTGTTTTCATATTTTTATTTATTATTCGTTATACACTTGTTGTCTGTTTTTTTTTTTTTTTTAAGCTTTTAGATGGTTTTATTTTTATTTTTATTATTTTTAATAACCAATTATATTCAATAATAATATAATAAAAAAAGCGATTAACTAATTAATTAATTCTTCTTTATCTACTATTCGTACTTAAAAAAAAAAAAAAAAAAAAAAAGTATATAAAAACCAAAAGCGTAAACTTTTTACAATTTTTTTTTATAAAAAAAAAAAAAAAACAAATTAAATCACGATATAAAAAACCATTTAAATATTATCATCGTCATCAAACAATATTATTTTTAACAATTCATATAAACTTTGATAAAAACCTAATTTAATGGTTAAACCTTACCATGTATGTATTTATCATTATTATTATTATTATTATTATTATATAGCTTTAAGCTTTCTATATCATATTTTCTATGTATATATATATTTATATATACAAATTTTGAATTTTTTTTTTTTATTATTATTTTTTCCCTCCTTTGCCTATATTTATTTTGTTTAAGTGGTGAATGGTGATGTACTAAGTGATAGCCTATTTACATTTACCTTCAACTAGAAAATAGATATTATATTAGAAAAAGCAGCATGTTAGTGTATATAACAGAAAGCTGTCATTGTTTATAAAGTGTATCAGATTATATAGTATAGTATCTAGAAGCAACATTTATGTTTTGGTCATATATGTATATAAGAAGGAAAATAACTAACTAAATACAAACAACACTTTAACTTCCGTCTCTACAATTTACTAAACAATGTACACAATATATATAAATATATATATATATATGAATATAGATATTTAGCATTGTACATGCATATAACCATATAAACATACAAAATATAATAAAAAATAAAAACATACATATGGAATATAAATAAATAGAATAAAAAAAAAAAAGAAAAAAAGAAAGAAAAATTATAAATATATTGTTGATGATAATATTCCCAGAACGTATTGATGATAAAAACCGGATTACTATTGTAAGTATACTAGAAAAGTCAATAGAATATTCACCCAGTTAATCTTTTCATTTAAGCTTTTATAGAATTAGTTAACTCGATATTACTTGAGTTGAAAAAAAAAAATTTTCTGTTTGTGCCTTTTGTTATATTTGTTTATAATTTTAGTTTTATTTTGATCTTATGGAATAAATAACGTAAAGTAAAGTAAAATAAAATAAAAAATAAAACCAACCACAAGAATGATGGCACGAAAACAGAAAAATATTATTCAAGAATTTATTTATTTTTCCTCTATTCTTTCTTTGATTTAATTTAATTAAAAATATAAATAAATATTAATTAATATAAGTAATTATTTAATTACATAAAAATAAATAAAGTCTTGCCTTCAAGTAAAAGCATAAACAGAAAGAAAGCATAGAAATAAAGAATGGATGGGAAAAATAAATCGAATGTCCGTCCGTTGCTATTATTTAATGTAATTAATATGCTTCTTTTGGTTGGCTTCTCAGTTTTTCTCAACTGGTGTGATATTCAAATATTTGTGGTGGAAAGAATGAAAAAATAAAATAAATTCTATCCGGTGCATCACATTATCTCGTTTTTAATATTAGTTGAAAGATGCGATTCAAGAGATTTTTTTTTGCTTTGTTGTTGAAATTAATTGGAAAAAAAAAATATATTTTGTATAGTTAAGTGTTTTTATAACAAAATGCTCAGGATTGCGTTTACTGTAGTTTGTCAGGAAGTTTATCTTCTTTTATATTAGCTACAATTTCACATTGTGCAGGTTTCATCCGGTGGAAATATGCCTGCTTCTCAAATTGTGAATAATTAAATAGCAGCGTTTGTCCTATTCGCATAGTTAATTGTTTTCAAGACTAGAGCACCTTTTGGTACTACTCGTTGTTACGTTCGTAAAGAATGAGACGAGAAACCAAAGTTTTGCAATCACTAGACAGTTTTCTCAGTATTGATGTTTTTCTAGTTAGCTGGTTGCCTTAGGCTATCCCATCTATCAGTTGCAGAGTACTTTTATCTCGTTGTATTTTTTTTTCTTTCTAGAATACAAAAAAAATCTTTTTAATAATTGTTGGCTGCCTGCCTATTCCCCACAATTATTGTTTGTCTATATGTCGGTCTGCCTTTTGAACCATTTGTCTATCTATTTATGTGACGGTACCGTCTGCATTAATCGTTCAAAAGGAAACAGAAAAAAAAATAATAAAAGAAAAACAAATCACAATGCTTTTGAACACACAGTATACTTACTAATAGCAACATAATACAACTGTTACACACATATATTACAAATATGTAAGCCGGAAAATTATTATTATTACAGGCCGTTGAAACTTGAGCTACAAAAAAAAAAAATAAATAAAAAAGAAAAATTCTTTTGAGGTAGCGGAATAACGAATAAAAAGCATGAGGCAAAAAACTTTTATAAATATTTTATTTGCAGTCATAGAATCCTCCGGAATAGAGAGCAAAGAAAGAAAGAAAAAAAAAGTTCCTTTAGCAAATAATTGCCTAGCATTAGTAGTGCTTTGCCCCGTTGATTTTTTCTCTCTATAATTTCCTATTTTGTTTTGTTTTCTAGTATTTTGTATTATTTATTTAGGATTTTTTTTTTTTCATTCAGTTTCGCTGCTTATAAACGAATAGAAAATAAAAATAATTACACAACAAAAACGAATAGGAAGAAAAAACAAAGAGAAAATTCTTTAAATAAAAAAAAAAAAAAAAAAAAGATTGGCTAAGGGTACGGAGCAATTAATTAACTTCAATATTTGATCTTGGACCCAAAAGAATGAATTAATAACTTTTTTTTTTTTTTCTTTATATATTTTTATTTTATTATTTCTATTTTATGCAAACTTTACACTTTTTCTTAACGTTTATTTATACGAAAATGAACAAAAAATAAATTGTTTGTTTCGTCCACTGTGATAAATAGGGTTAAATAGCAAGAAAGAAGAAAAAATTTTAAAAAAATTTCTAGCTGAGAGTAAAATTAAACATTTTGTTTATGTCATTTAAGCGTTCATTCGACTTTAAAGAGTTTTCTTTCGTTCTTTTGTATAGCTGAAATTAATTTTCGTTAAATTTTTTTTTTTATATAAATTTCTAATTCATTATGTGAAGCTTTTTTTCTATATATATATATTTCTTTATTCCTTCATTAAGCGTAGTAAAAAGGGAAACAAAATCCTATCCTAGCCGATATTTACCCTATAATTGTCCTTTTTTTCATTACTTTCTTTCAAGTTAATTATCCCCGTCGTTTTTAAGGTCTCTAATTTTTTTTTGTTTGACTAAATACCCATTAATGTCTTATAAAACATTTTATATTTTCCTTAATACGGAAAAAATATGAAAACATTTTTTATTTTTATATAAACCGTTTGCTAATCTAATTTTGTGTGAATTTAATTCGTGCATAAAATTGATCCATATACCCCACATGTTGACGTATAAACAACATATAATATTTATTTTAATTTAATTTTTTTGTTATATACAGAGGATATGCCCTGCCCGGCTTAAGATTTTTCCAACATTTTTTTTTTTATTTGTTTTTTAATTTATTTTCCGTTTAAATAGCAATTTTATTTCTCTCTTTTTTTTTTTTTTTTATTAATAATATTCGTTTTTCCTTTTCATTATTTTTTTATTATATTTATAAAAAACAAAAACAAAAAAAGAATAAAAACACATAAATTGATATTTATTTAAAAAAAAAAAAAAATAAATAAAATAATTCACTTGTTGTTAAAAGTAATTCACGTTAGTTTATTGAAAAAAAAAGCAGAAAATTATAAAGTTTTTCAACTTAATTTTTTTTATTTTGTGTTGTTAGTTTTTTTGTTGTTGTGAAATTAGCTTAACCCATCACAACAACAGAAATTTATTAACTCTTCTCATGTTCTTCAGCGTTATTTTGTGTTTGGCGAAAAAAGAAGAAACTTTTTTTTTTTACTTACTAAAAAGTGTACGAAGAAAAAACTAACCAAAAAAAAAAACTTAAAAATTCAACAAGAGTCACTTCAACTTTGAATTAGTTTATTTTTCTATAGGAAAAATATAAATAAATACCAAAAAAAAAAAAAGAAAAGAAAAAAGGAGCTAAAAAGTTTATCCTCTTTTACTCTTGTCACACTATTATTTATTTTTGTTTAATTTATTAAAAAGTTGTTTTTAACCTCACTATTTAATTTTTTGTTTTTGGTTTTCTTTTTCGTTAACCTCACTTTTAACTTTAAAGCTTTTTATTTTATTTTAATTTTATTTTATACAAAACACAACTAACCGATAAATAACGATAATAACATCTGTTACCACGCCGTGGCTTTTCATTATTAAAAAAAAAAAAAAAAAAAACAAATAATGTAAAGCAAATCGTTTAAATAATAAATAAAAGCTTTAAATATAAATTGATTAGATTATTATTATCAAAAAATGTGTTTTTTTTTTGTATCCATAAAACGGTTACCATATTGTTGAAATAGTATACAGTTTAGGGGTGGCCATAATCCATTTGTGTTACAAAATCACACTCAGACATATTGTTTGTAATATTTGTAAGTTCGGTGCTGTTTTCAGCAGTTTTTATTCATTTTTTTTTCTATTATTAATTTTTCTTCCTTTTTGCTCAAAGGTATTGAAGTGTACTTAAGTTGCGCGTCTTTAAAAATGTATAATAAAAAAAAAAAAAAACACCAGCAAATTTAAGGTAAATTATGGATAGTTTTTTGTTTTCTAAATGCCTGGAAATTCTTTTTTATGTTTTGTGTTTTTTTTTTTTTTTGTTTTTGTTTTGCTCTTCTACCATACATATTTTTTTTATTATTATTAATATTATTATTATATAACAAGTACGACTTGAATTTTAAATAATATTAAAATTACGTGATTTATTTACATAATCTACGTTGAGAAAAAAAAAAAATGTAAAAATGTAAAAATAAAACTTAAAAGGATTTTTACCTTAAATTCATACATAAAAAAAAAGCATAAAGATACACACAGGAAAAATTCTATTCATAATATGACTACCGCATACGTGTTTGAGGCTGGTTGGTTTTAAATTTTTTATTTTATTCATCGTACTTCTACTCTTAAAATATAGAAAAATTTAAAACTTTACCATGATTACAATGATTAAAAAAAAATTAAATAATAATAACCAGTTAATACCACTTTTGCTTTATAAAAAAAAAAAAAAAATTATGGCAGAAGTTTCATAACCACAAAACAACTAATGATTATTGTCAATATGTGGAGTTGATTTTGTCGCTTATTGCATTTACTTTGTTTGTTTGTTACAAAAAGTAATTTTAAATTCCTTTATATGAAAAGTTTTTTGTATTTTTTTTTTGTCCTTTCTCTCATAATTTCATTACAATTTTATATTCTAATGTGAACATAATAAACAACGGGGAAAAATTAAGCTTTATTAAACTTTTTAATATAATTTTTTTTTTTTTTTTTGGTTTAGAAAATCCAAACAAATCTAATGGAATTAGTTGTGCGAATTTTCGAAAATAAAAAACGAAGAAAAAAGCTTGCATCATTTATATCTTTATCCCATCTTTATTAGTCAAGTCCTGTTATAAACATTAAAAGCGTATTATAGCAATATTGTCATCTATTGCTTCCCTCATAATTTAAGTGTATACCGTTAGCATATTATCGTAATCTGTAGGACGCGCGTTTGTCCATTTTTTTAACACAAGGATGATGAAAATGAACCAGACTATAAAGAAGATGATGAAGTAGGAGGAAAATACTAACCGTACAATCTATATACATGTGAAAAAAAACAACAAAGACGGCTATGAAGTAAAATTCTTTTGAAAAGCTCAACCTACCGGAACTGTTGCTTTCAGTCACAACAATAAAGAAAAAAAAAATTCTTTCGTTTCGTCTTTTTTTTTTAACACACAACCCAACCAGCCTTTTTCTTTCTTTTTTTTTTTTTTTTTGCTCCTTTTTTATCTCTGACAAAAAATTTATATTTTCGGTTTAACGCGTTGTTATATAAATTTTTTTTTTAAGTTTCTTTTCTTTTCGTCATTTTTTGTCCAGGCCGGGGGTTTTTTCGGTTATTATTTATGTTGTCTCGGACTAAATGAGGAAAAAGTAAATATATATAAAAACGCCTTTCTAATATTTCTAACGAAAGGCAAGGATTCTGTGTTTTTACTTTATTCGTTTTTTCGTTTTTTGGAAATAAAAATTAAAAAATTTATTATTAGAAATCAGGGAGTTAAACTGATATTTTTGGTTGTTGTTTCTTTCGTTGTTTAAATAATTTTGTAGCATCTGATAGTGCGTTTTGTTAGAACGAAAGGAGCTTAATAAAAATTGATAAACCTAGCGAAATCGCCTAATGTTTTCTTTTTTTTTTTGTTGCTACATTTTTATCAATGTTTCTTTGATAAGAAATATTTCGCACAAGATAATAAATAAAATAAATTCTATTTCCTGTCAACTATGTCTACTACTCTTTACTTTTTTTCTTTTTTTTGTTCTTCCTTTCGTTCCGATAAAAGAAACTTTTATTTTCGCTTCGTTTCGAAATAAAAATGATTTAACATCTAATCGGGGAATTCCGCAATCAAATCCAGATTGCTTATGTCTAATAGATTTTTTATTTTTCTTTTTTTTTTTTTTTTTTATTATTGATTTGAACAAAAATTTCCCTCAACTTATCAAATTGTCAATTTATGTTCGGAAATTAAAAGTTATTTCGTATTTTTTTTTCCCAGCATTTCTTTGAGTTGGAATTTTTCCTATGTTGTATCCTTGCTACATCAATTATAGTTTTTTTTTTTTTTTTTCTTTTTATTTTACATTTTTTTCTTTTAATGTGTAGTTACATATCCGGGATTTCAGCATCCTGCGGTATAAATATATTTCTAAATTAAATAATTATTCTAAAAATAAATTTATTGCATAAGTTTTTTGATTTAGTTTTTCAGTTTTTCGTTTATTTTGCCGCCATCTTTAGTAACCATTAAAATCAGTTGGTTTTTCCCTCTAAGCTTTTTGTTTTTGCTTTGTTTTTTTTAACACTTTGTAAGCTTTCTCAATTTTGTGCTTTTTTTTTTTATTTATTTATTTTAATTTTGATATTCAATTTTTATTTATTTTTTCAACTAAACTTTTAGCTAGATGTAGCTCCAACGATTAAAGAAACCTTTTTTTTATGTTTAATATGCGATGGTTTTTACTTGTTTGGTTTTTTTTTTTTCTACTTTACAATAATGTATAATACAGTGGAATCTTGAAAATGTAATCGATCGCTTTTATTATAATTGATGTCGGTTTTTCGGTTTATGACATATAGTTATCATGTGAACAAACTTTATCATCATGATTTTGTGGTGATCTTGTTCGATATTTATGACTTTATTGCTAGAATTGGGCTCATGAAGCAGATAATGTATCTGGATTTATTTTGAGTTTGCGTAGCGCAACCACTCAACTCTAAGAATGTTAGATGTTAACAAACGTATTGGGTGAGAATTCAAGTGCGGAACATTGGTATATGAATTTCATGTCAATTTATATGATTTAGTGTTTGGCGGACATTGTTTTTTAAAGTATTAGAGTGACAGTAAAACTTTTCGTTGTGATATATCGCTCTTCGATGAATATTTATTCATGATTGTATGTCCAGTTACTATTGATGGCAAAACGCTCTACTGTGCTTCGATACGTATAAAGAAATCGATTTTTCTACATAAAGCCTTTGCGTCTAATCTAAGTGTTACCTGAAATTGATTTAAAAAAAACAAAACAATCAGTTTTTCCTGCTTTAAATAAAATCTTATGACGAAACAATTATAATTTACATGTTAATATGACATTGTTTTGCATATTATCGAATTTCCATTATAACCCAATTAATTTTTCTTTTTTACAACTTTTAAAAGTTTTTTTTTTTTCAGTAAGCCCAATAAATACTCGAGTCCGCCTCCACTATTAAAAATAAATTTAATTTTTATAATATATATATATATATATATATATATGTATATAGAAGTTTTTGCCAAATATTATAAATAAATAATGTTGATGCAAATTTTATTTGTTGAAAAATTATAAATAATTCATAGTAAGTTAAATTGAAAATTTTCTGTATGTGCAAAAAACAGAAAAACAGAAAACCAGAAAAAACTTTTATTTTTCTGTTTTGATATTAAACGAGTTTTACTAAAATATGACGGTAAATTGTTAATTAAAAAGCAAAAACAAAAGAAAAAGCCAAAAAAACAAAATAAAAACAAAAAAATCACACACACACACCCATTATGTAATTAACAAATTACAATTAAAATTAAAACGAAAAACAAAAAAAGCGTACAGATAAGCAAGATTTTACTGTATTTTTATGTAAAATAATAAAGTTTAAATACAGAAAAACACGGGGATGGTGTTTGTATTTATTATATGCTTTTGCTCTGCCATTGAATGTATGTTTGTTGCTTTGGTTTCTCTGCCTTGATAGATGATGGTTTAAGATATAAAAAAAAAAAAAAAAAAAAAAAAAAAAAACATTATTTATTTATAATTCAGATTTAACGGCGATCAGTTTTTTTTTTCTTCTTCTCTTTATGGTTTTTAAAAATGTAATAGCGAATTTCTAACACTCGGTTATTTCGTTTTGTTTGTAAATTGACGTTAAAAATTATTTTACTCAAACCATTTAATGAAAAGTGTTGTGGATAGAAGAAAATGACTGAACGTACAATTTTTTTTTTGGTATTTCTCATCTCTTTTATATATGAAAGATTTAAATGATTTACAACAAAACGGAGAAAATATTCATATATGAAAAGAAATGAATATAAAACTTATAGAGAAATTGTCTGTGCCATTTAGTAAAAGCTTCTTTAAGCGAGAAAGCTCTTCCGTAGCATCTGTAGGCCGGCCATCTGCGTCAACGGCTGCGACTATTAAACGTATTAAAAAAAATGAAAAAAATTATTATTATTACGAAGAAGCAGAAAAAAAAAAAACGAAAAATATTTTAAGCATCTGTCGAATATCGAATATTTCCTTTCTTTTCTTTTAATAATAAAAAACCATTTTGTTTGAAATTGATTTTCTTGTTCATTAAATACAACGATTTTTCCTTATACCGTACATAAAAAATAAAAAAAAATTATAAAGAGAACCGAACACAAACTTTTCATTTTTTTATTTCCCCTTCATTATTGCAAAGTGAAAAAAAATCTTTTTTTTTAATTTATTTACTTTTCTAGTTAAAAAAATTAAAAATGATTTCGCAGAGGAAATAAAAGGAATTTCTGAAATGAATTGAAGTAAAATAAAATTTAATTGTTTTTTTTCCTCTCAAGTTAAATCTAATCAAAGTGAATTCTTCTGCTCACCAAAAGTACGTGATTTAATGACTTCAAGTCAGGTATTTTATATATATATATATATATATATATATAATTTTTATGATTTTGTTACCTGAACTGTAATAGCGTGTAACAGTGGTGGCAATGATAAGGAAGAAAAAAAAAATGTATTATTGAAAAATTATTGGTAGAGAAGAAAAAAGGAAATCAAATGACGATCCGTGATGTGTAAATTGATTCGCTTTAATGCCTGATGTATTAATAAGGTGACACAGCTGCATTTATACAGGTTATACTATAGTTAAGCAACGGGTGCGATTTAATAAGATATCTCCTTTTTTTTTTTTTGCAGACTTAAATCGATAAAGCATAATTTATGCAGTTGTTTTTACGAGAGTTACACAAAACGTGTCTATTTCTGATTACGTGTAGAAAAAAACGACAATTTAGTGACATCAGTTTTATGCAATTTTTTTTTTTTTTTTTGTAAAGTCCCTTCGTTTTATTAATAGGAAAAATCAAAAATATACTTATTTCGTGATAAAAACGACAAATTTTGTATTTTTGATTTATTTTCATTATGATAACCGGATTATTGTGCAGCTTGCGAATTAATTGCTTTGTGTTTTTTTTTTTTGTTGATCATTACAGGTGAATTTTATTAATCTATTTTTTTTTTTTTTTTTATTGACTATAATCAAAAAATGATTTATTCTGACAAAATTAATATGTTTTCAATTTGAAGAGGAAATTTTTGTATTATTTTTCTGCACGCAAAACCAATTAACACCGTCATTTAAAAATAATAAAAAAAAATTGTGTTTTTTTTTTTTTGCCTACAAAACAGTGTTATGAATCCTTTTTGATTTTTATTCTAGTCGTTGGAATATAACGAACAAAATGTGTCAAATTGAAAGCAGTTATTGTTACAAATTATCACTTTAATCGACATTTATCGTTACCGATTATTCGTATTATTCTATTCAGTGAAACTAAGTGTCTATAGATTTTTTTTTTTTTTTTGTCATAATAAATTCTGCTACCATTACGGTTGCTCAATTTAGATCCACAATATTAAATTTACACAAAAGGAGAAATTTATGTTTAAAAATAAAAAATATAAAATAAAATAAAAAAAAAAATTTTTTCTTGCATTACAATAAAACTACAGATTTTAATACGTAAAAGTGTAAAAACCTTTTTCGTTTTTTTTTTTTAATTAATAAACGAAGAAAAGAAAAATGATGACACTGGAATAAAAGTAAATAAAAGGATAATGACACGATTTTCGTTTTGTTCTTTTCATTTTTTTTTCTTTTACATTTTTAATTAAAATGTAGTTTATGCTTCCTAATATAAAATTTAACAATTTTCTGTGTTTTTACATTACGTAAGTTATTTTCTGTTTTGTCTTTTTTTTTCTCTCTTTTTCTCTCTTTTGAAATATAATTAAAGGAAAATAAATAAATCTAAAAGCAAAAGCAGAAGAAAGAAATATATAACAAGTGTTAATTTGTCATCAATAAGATAATTTGATTGTTAATCGATTAAAATAATAAAACCGAATACAATCACATTAATATTAACGTCTAGCAATTTGTATAAATGAGAAAATAAGTGAAAATGTATAGATAACCAGAAAATCGAGTATACGATAGAATAAAAAAAAAAATACTTTGTGATAAGAAAAGTAAAGAAAAGAATAGAATAGAATAGAATGGAAAAAGAAGTGAAAAAGAAAGAAAAAAAATAACATTGTTTTTATTGAATCACATATTCTACAATTTATTAAGACAAAATGATGTGTTTTATATAGTTTTATGTGTCCATTTGATGAACTCAATTATAAGTACGTGATTGTTACCCAAACTGTATAATATAAAATAATAATAATAATAATAATACTTAATGTAAAGTACATTACTGCTGAGTTAAACACATTTTTTATTTTGCCTCTCTAAACTCGAAAATAATACAAATATCGATTATAACTAAGAGCCAATTTTATTATTATTATTATTATTATTATTTTTTTTTTCTTCTTTTTTACATGTATTACAATGTAAAAGAACCTTTAAAGGCAAAATAGAGGAGAAAATAACCAATAGAAATAATTTTTTTCTTTATGAACACACGTGATCTTTATCACAAAACGAAAAAAAAAAAAAAAAAAAAAAAACGAAGAAAATTCAACTTGGTTTAAATAGAAAAATATGTTGAAAGAAAAAATATTTTTCTTGATAAGCGACTCTCGTGTATTTTCATGTAACAGATATGTTATATATTCTTTATCAGTTCCTTTACAAGCCAAAAACATACAAACGAAAGAAGTAAAAAAAAAAAAAAAAAAAAAAAAACAATAAATGACTCTACAAATATATTTTGATCAAATAAATACGAAAGGAAAAACTGAACCAATATTTTGTCAGGATATCCGGCCATCAATCGTCAAATATTTTTATATACGTTTTTCTAATTGAAGAAAAAAAAAATTTTTTTTTTTTTTTTTTTTTCTTGTGTCCAATTGACAAAACAAAAGGAAGAATTAAAAGAAAAGAAAGGAAAAGAATATTTTTCTTCGTTTTATTTATAATTACTTGTGGGTGGAAAGGTTAATAATACGAATACAAATGAAAATAAATGTAAAAGAGAAATTATTAAATTAAAACAATAAATAAAAAAAAAAAATTAACTTTTTTTCCTTTTATTTTTATTTAATATAATAAAGATTACTGATATTTTCATTAATGTGCTACTGCTGATTTTGATCGTTAAATATAAAATAATTAATATTCTTTCTGTATAGAGACAGACGACAGACACATTTATAATATTTATTTTATTTATTTATAGAATATGATGATTTATGTTTTGGTTACATTGCGGAGATATTTTCGAATAAATTTTAATTCTATTGATTTTCAGATAATATTTTTTATTTTATTTTTAATTGAATTTATTTAAAAGTAATTATTATTACAACTAATACACAGGGTTGCAATATAAGGTTGTTACAAATGTACGTTACGTTTGAAAACATGTCACTTCTAGCCGTGAATAGGATTGTATTCAGGACTGGGTTATTTTAAAACGACATCTTGCCACATTGCCTATCCTGGTGCAGATTGTGACAAAGATTTTCAATAAGCTTGACGTTTTATTTTCAAAAATATTTAATAGGCATATATTTTGCGTAGGAAATTAAATCCTTTTATGTATATAAGGCACTAGAATGCACCATATACAACAGTTATGGTTTGTGGCAGACATCATTTTAAGTATTGAGAGAGATTTATCGATACAGCAGTATCTATAATTTTGGGAAATTTTACGTTTATTAAGCAAACTACTAGAAATGGTTTAATACTAGATATTTTCATTAAAACATCCTTCTTGAAAGCGTAGGGTTACCACCACGTTATATATCCATTCAATAATTTAGGTTTGCAGCTCATGCTTTTACTCGTATTCAACATTCTTCCGGTATTGATCAACATCTCAAAGTGAACCGTCTCCTGAGGGTATTTCCGATTCACCTCATATGTCTCCTTTTTTTTTTTTGTAGCAAACTTTATATTTGTATAGCTCCAGAAAGAAGCTCTTGTTGATCATGTTACACCGGAATATATTCAAAACTTTAAAAATTATAGTTTTATCTAACATAAAATTTCAACTTATCACATAGATTCGCAAACATCTTACAGTGTCTTTATTTTGACAATTGTTAACGCCAACAACAATTTTTTCATTCATTTGTTTTATTTATGATAACACACAAGTCGTATTAAAAGTTAAAAGTTTCTCGTTATTGCAACGAGCATTTCACGTTTTTTTTTGTTTACAAAAACTTTTACAGCCCTGGTTATTATTTAAGAGTTTTTGAAAAAAATTGAATAAAAAAAAAGAACTAAACAAACAAACAAACAATGTCAAATGTTGCATTTCAAAATTGTACATTTTAGAAATATTAATAATATTTTAGGAATTTATTAATTTATCATAAATTTATATTTTCATTCTTGTAACGAACCATAAATATTTTATATAGATTTAAATAAAACTCTTTCACCTTTTCATTACCAAACAATGCACAATCTTTTAATTATTTTTCATATTCCAAACATTCAGTTTCTTTAGTTAAAATATTAGTTTATTTAGATTATAATATTTGTATGTCATTTCAATGTGCTTAAAGTTCATATGTCTTTAAGCATTTTCAATTTAACCTTTTGATTTTCATTTATTACATGAACAAACTGTACATAAGCCATTTCCTTTTCTTTTAATCTTTTTTATTTATAAATTATAATAAATGATTATGTGTGTTCGGGAGGTGTGGGGTTTTTTTTTCTCCTCTGTTTCTTTATCGTTTTTTTTTTTTTTTTTTCGCAATATATACAAGCGTGGGGGTTAGTACTGTTTTGAAAGCTTTTGTTAAATAAATGAAGAATAATAATAATAATAATAACTTTCTGATATAAATGAACCGCTGAACAATTTTCATATGTTCATAAATAATTGTTTCCAAGAATGTGATTTTAAGTATTAATACTGATAAATATACGAATTGTGGTTTTTTCTTTTCATTTCTAATTTTTTTGTTTTGTTTGTGCGAAGGCATTTTTGTTTACGTTGTAACAAAGTTGGGGGCGGTGGTGTTTCATTTCAAAGGAGCTAATTTTACTTTGACAGCCCTATCTACTTTTTGTTAGCTTAACATTCAACAATATACTTTTATTGTTTTTTGCTTAACTTAATTATAGTTTAAGAAATGAAACCACTGAACATTTACAAAAAATTGTGGTTTTCTTACCATAAAAATAAAGAAAAAACATTAAAGAAAATTTTCCAAATGATTTCTCTTACTTCCGGTTTAAAGTGTTCGGTTTTTACTTTTATTTATTTTTTTTTTGTTTTATTTTTGTTTAGCCGCTTAGATATTTATCGCTTTGGTTTATAAAATGCCACCAGCCCTTTAGGAATAAATATAAGTGGTTTACATCCACTAACACCAATATTACATTAACAAAAAACCACCAAACTTGTTATTTTAAAGCATATATATGTAAATAGTATATAGTATATACACATTACATTATGTAAACACATGGACAAAAGGTTATTGAGTAAATAGAAAACGGAAATTTGTATTTTAAGCAAATAAAATTTTAATGCTTTAAGATAATAGTTCTTAAAGATAAATTACAATATTTTAATTTAATATCGGGTGTTCCGTAATTGTTTGCCTTTGTTTGTAATTTAATTTATTTAATTACGCTCAATTTGATAACGTTAAAAGAAAATTTACAAAAAAGAAGAAAAGTGAAAATTGTCAACAAATACGCATAGAAAAGAAACTTTTCATCCAAAAGCTGCTTTTTATTAATGTCCACAATTAATAACTTACAAAAAAAAAAAAAAAGCGCAAAAGAATATTTAAAGACTTAAATATTGACGAAAATCAATTTCAACATAATTTTCTTCTTCAATTTATTTTTCATTATATTTTCGCCTAATACCGGAACTTGACTTAAGTAAAATTCAATACAGAGAATGGCAGAAAAATAAAAAATAGAAACGATCAAATTTATAATACTAAATGAATTGAAAAGAAAAAGAAAATGCTCAGGAGAAAGTTTCTATAATCTTTTAATTAAATTTAAATAGGAAAAATAAAGAAGAAGAAAAAATTATTATTATTGTCAAATGGTAGATTTTTTTTTTTTTTTTTGTAAATATTTTTGGAAAATATAAATTTATAAATAAATATTTTATCAATAAAAAAGCGAAAAGTAGGAAACGAAGAAATTTAAAAAGAGAAAAGAAAAAAAAAAGAAAACGAAAAACTGTTTAAAAAGTTCTTAATAACTTTGTCTTCCCTTATAATTTACAATTTAATAATAAATACATGACAAAATTTCAAGAAATAAATCTTTAAATATTTAATTATTATTATTATTATTATTAATTTTTTCCTTCTTTTTTTCGTCTTTAGTTAGAATGACTGTTTTGCGTGAGCCACCCTGCCCATCGAAAATATAATTTATATAAAATGCTATTCATATTATAATTGAAGTAATTTAAATAGATTATTTGGTTAAGGGTTTGCCGTGACGTAAAAGTTTCAGTATGGGAAATTAAATATTATTTTGATAATTTTTTTTTTGTTTTTGAAACGCAACTAAGACCAGGCCTGGATCTAAAGTACGAAAGATCCTAATAATAAATAAAAGCTCAGAAATTTATTTGAAAACAATTATAGAAATTGTGGGCAACATTAGATGTCCACCACATCGTTAAGCGGGGACCCTATACTATACTTAAGTTTATACTTAGGAAATTTAGTAGAATCTTGATGGTAGCACGTCCGCGATAATCCCAGTCGATGTAGTCCTGTCATTTTTCCTGCCATTCCACAATTAAATTGAAGAATTGATATAATTTAAAAATTTTAAAAATCTGTACATGTGAGATAAGAGCTAAATATTAATACATCGTGAACAATAACCTAATTCACAATTTTGAGGTTCCAGTTAAAGTTTGGTGGTCACACACTATGAATTAAATTTCATTAATTCTCCTAATTAAAACTATAATAATGAAGCATATTAGTCATAATAAATATTCTTCGACTAAAATCCAGTCAACCCAACCAACCAACCACCTATGTCTAATTCTTCATGCCATTTTACATTGTTAGTAACTTCATCATTCCTAATTTTCAAATATTTTAATAAATTTAATTCTTTGCCGAAAGCTTGTTATGTTCTTAAATATTTAGTTTTCCTTGGTAATTCTTCTAGTGATTAGATTTGTTTTTCCATAAAATATCCTCCAACTGCTATTATATAAAGTTTATTTTATATAATTAAAACTTAAAGAAAGTAATTTCGAATGAATAATTAAAAATAGGCACTTGATGAAAAGTTAATTGCCATTCCTGAGATAATGAGTCTTTTGAGTAACATTTTTATTCGTATTCGTGTTTTGAAAAGTTTTGGTTTTTTGAGTTTTTTTTTTTTTATGTTTTCGAGACTATGATATGAATATGCGAAACGTCATAATAATATTTATTAATTAAGATAATCTGGAGAATTCAACGTTTTTAAAACTATTCACCATGCATACATAACCATTAATATCTATAGTTTTATAGGATGAATCTCTTAAAATGCAGGTTTAAACAAAGTTAACTTGGCTTGACTTTATGCCGGTTCTGGTTAAAATGTTACTAAACCAACAATAGAATCTACAACTGCTGCTATTTCCACGTAGATTCAGTGAAAAAAGGCGACAACATCTATAAAACTTTTTATAAAAAACTTTTTTCAAGTTTTACAATTTTTATTTCAATTAAATTCCTATAGTTTTTACATGAAAAGCATCATTCAAAAGTAAATGAAAAGCTAAAAGATAAATGAAATCGCCCTTTGCGTATAATCCTATGTATAAAGCACAGGTGGTTTTTCTACATGTAAATCCTTTATAGCACAGCAGTTCGATTCTTATCATCGTATAAATTGTGCAATAGGTTGTTTTGTGGGAATTAAAACTATTAGAAAAATTACCTATAGAACGTGTAACGCTGACAAAATAATCGGTAAGGTAACATTTCATTTTTTTTTTTTTTTTGCTAAATAACTGAATAAACCTCTTTTGAAACTTTGATACACATAACATTGAACGTGATACAGGTTTTAGGTGTATTACTCCAACGTTTAGATTACTTAAAAAAAAAAATTTATCGTCTGGCGGTTATCCAATTGTAATTTTTGTATTTTTTTTTTTTTTTTTCTTTACTGGCTTTAAAAAAAAAAAAAAAAACTTTTACAGCTGGTACAACATAATTTAAAAACGATTCTAAGCGTTTTATTTTTATTTTTTTTATGTGCCGTGTAAAAAACACGCCTCCCCAATTTTTAAAGGATTCATCATAAAGTAAGTAAGAATAAGTACATAGGTGGATATTTCAGTCTGTTCATCATTATTATAAAAGCCCCACCAAAAAAAAAAAAAAAGTATAAATAAATAAATAAAAATAAATTCACATCGTGTGGGAACCGGTATGTCATAATTTTCTATTTATGTTTGAGTTTTTTGGATGGAATTGACGCAGTTTCTCTGTTGTGTTTCAACCGAAATTGTACTTGTACGGAGTTTTCGTTTTCGTTTTTTTTTTTTAATAATTTTTTCGTTATTATTGAAATATAACGAAGTAAAACTACACTTTTAGTTGATTCCACTAGTGGCATTCATGTATTATTGATGAAAATAAAAACATTTCACAGCAGTAATTGCTTTGTTTGTTTCATTTTCAGAATTTTTTTTTATATATTTTTTTTTTGTTTTTTTTACATTTTTATCAATATTTCATTAAAAAATAATTTTTTTTTTTTCGCTCTACTCTGTAATTTTTAATGTTTTGAAAAAACAGTTTTCTACCTTTTTTTCGATTTGTTTTTTAACAGGAAAAAAAAGCGCACACATAACAATAATAATAAATAAAAACGCAATGCATAATAGTTTTTATCATATAATTTTACACTTTTTTATTTATTTTATTTATTTTATTTTTTTATTTTTTTTCGTTATCTTTAATTAATTTTAAAATAAATAAATTACAAAATCGTGTCTAGCTGAAAAATAAAACTGAATGGCCCCCATTCCATAAATACATAAATTTTTCCTCTTTCCTTTCTATATAAAAAAAAATATTTTTTACCATAATCACATATATTTGAATTAAATAATTATTTAATATTTATTTAAAACAACTAAGCACGTTTCAACTATTTATATAATAATAAAAAGAAAAGAAGAAAAGTCAACAATAAAAATGTTTTCAGCAAATGGTTCAAGCTTGTTTAACTTAATTGACGCTAATTCAGTTTAAGTCCAGACAGATGTAGATTAAAAACAGAAAGAAGAACAAAAAAAGAAAAAAAAGAAAAAATTATGAGACATAAAATATATTAAATAATACAGAAAAGCCTCGTTAATCCAATATGGACTTAAATTTTTATCACATTTGAGATAAGTTTTGTTTTGTTTTTTTTTATTTGTTTTTATATTTTGTATACATTGTACGTATCCTGGTGATAAATTTTTATGCTTTTGTCAGTGGTTTCACTATTTGTTTTTAAACAAACATTTTTATTCATCTTGTGGTTTTTTCACTTGTCAAAATGGTAAAATCAATTTATTTTTATTTTTTTCAATATTTAGCTTAGAATATGGGCTGGTAAAGTTAACTAAATAACGTTGACATTGACTGTACCATTGACTATTACCACAAAATGTAATTATTATTGCTTTCAAAGTCGATTTTAAAGTTTTATTTAATAATAAAGTTGTCCGCATTTGCAGTTATTTATTTTTTTCTTTTTAATGACCTTTCCAACTGGGCGTAATGGGTTTCTTCGGTGTTATTACTATCTTCTCATTTTTGCTTTGTGCAAGATTTATTTTGGGGATAAGATTTTTTTGAAAAATTAATAAGTAGAATAGAAAAAGACTTGATTACTGATATACAGAGCAGTCCATAGAGATTAAGAATACAACTTTGGTACGACTTTTATGACGAACAAGATGTTTCACCATCCTTCTTACGATACTGATTGGTTTATACAAGTTTTACAGCTTAACATGTATTTAACAAACTTCTCATATAAGATAGTTAATTTTGAGGTGTGAAAACTAATTTCATTATTTCAAGTTTAAACAAAAAAAAAAAACTCATAGTGATCACATTAACGAAGTTCTACTGTACGCTAAATGCTTAAGTAATTGAGAAGAAATCTTTTAAAACAAGTTAATTAAATCAGAAGAAAAAGCAAAGTAAAAGTTCAGAATTTTGTAGTCAACAAAGTTTGATTTTCAAAACGTTGCACATTAAATGTTCCTGAATTGAAACCAAACATTGGTTATTAGTGAACTATCTTAGTAGATAAAAATAAAAAAAAAAAACCGATTATAAATAATTTTCTTATTATATAATCTTTCTCTATCTCTTTCTCTCTTAAATAAATGAATATATATTAAGCGTAAAAGTTTATAATTTAGTTTCAAATTTTAATTTCAATCTGTCTTTAGTTAATTTTAAGGTTTTTTTCTGGTTTGTGTTTGGCTTTTCATTTTTTTTTTTTTTTATTCCACCATCAAAAATAACGATAAAATGGTGAATTGTTCCTAAACGAGTATTAATATTATTATTTTTTTATTTTTTTCTTTGAAAACCTGCAAAGTATAATTAAAACTTTCTACTTAACCATTTTACGTATTTATTGATTTTAATAACGTAAAAATACAACGCTAATCAGCATTAAGAAAATGTAAAAATTCAGCCAAAAAATTTTGTCCAAATCAATAATCGTATTATCGATTAACGTCTAACATCGATTGTCAGGTTTTGTCGGTTATTTCAATGTGAAAACAGTAATTAATCTGTAATAAAATTAATTCAAGAAAGAAAGCAAAAAAAAAATGAAAAGACAAGAAAATCGAAAAATTTCTCTTTCATCTTTCATCATTGTTGATATTATTTTTTATTTTTTTTTCATTTTTTTTTTTTGTTTCTTCAGTATTTACTGTCTTTATAAATTTGTTTAAAGTAAGACGACAACAACAACAACAACAACAACAACAACAATAACAAAATGATACAGATAAAACGAAAAAGAAACAAAAAAAAAATTAAATAATAATAATAATAAAGTAGAAAAGTAATGAAGAAGACAAACATTACATGACTTTGTTTATCCAAACAACAGCAACAGCAACAAATAAACATTTTCGAAATATTTTCATTTTATTTTTTGTATTTTCTACGGAAAATTTATTTTATTTTTTTTTTTTAATGAAGAATAATTTATGACATTTTTCTTTGTTTTTCTTTTTTTTTTATCTTTATTTTCTCTTTTCGCATTTTCTACTTTCTTAAATGAGAAAATCGAACCGAAAATTTATTTCATGTTTTTTTTTTTTTTTTCATTTTCCTTTGCTGTTATTCCTTTATTATTTATTTCGGTAAGCTTAATCTTTATCTTAATCTTTATGATAAACAAAATTTGTGCTTTTTGTGGTACACACCCCTCCCCACCGCCCCCGCGCTGCTGTTGCTATTGCTGGATGTTGTTACTTGCTACACTGTTTCTAATGTTATTATTTTCATTGTTTTGAAAAGCAAAGAGCAAAATTGCATTTCATTTTGTTTATAAATTTTTATTTGCAATTTATCTACCTTTTCTCATGTATTTTTTTATTTTAATTAAATTTTTCCTTTCTCTTTCTCTCTCTCTCTCTTTGCGTGTGTGTGGCTGTGTTTTCCTTATTCACTTTTATTATTATTTTGTTTGATAAAACCAAAAATTACTTGAAGTAGCTCTGCTTAGGTTGAATTTTTATTTTTCTTCTGTTGCTCGTTTTTTTTTTTTTTTTTCTCATATCTCATATTTTGCCTTTTTTTTTTTTGTTTAAATCATAATTCTTCTTTATTTATTTTATTAAATATTTTTCTTCTTTATTTATTATTTTTTGATGATCCCTTTTATAAATTATATTGTTAATGTTTTTGACATAATAAATTTGTTAGAATTTTTTTTGTATCTTTTTAACTGTCTCCTCTATCTCTGTGTGTATCTACTTCACCGTTTGTATTTTTTTATTTTATTTAATAATTCGATATTGCCATATTTATATATGTATATATATATATATATATATTTAAATATTTATGTATTTAAAATAAATATTAAAATATTTCTGTTTATAAATAATATAGATATTAAATTGACGATATGTTTGTTTAGATGAAAAAGAAAAAAAATTGAGATTTGTTTTAGTGAATAAATTTTTTCCAAGTGTTTGTTTACTTTCGATTTAAAACAGCGAGTTAACTGGGAAAGCTTTAAAGCCAAATTGCATAAAGAAATGTTTGTAAAACAGGGCAGTGGCGATAGGCGTAACAAAAAGGCACTTGCCTCAGGGTGTTAAGCTTAAAAGGCGCTAAACAAAATAGAGGAATTTAATTGAAAAGGTACCGAAAAAAAAAACGAACAAATAAAAACGATAAATAAACACCCATAAAAGACGTAGCAACTGTCTGCCTTAGTTGCCACAATTGCTTCCCACTATCCTGTTACAGCTGTTAACCGTTTCCTACAAATTTCATACTTCGAAAAATCGGTCGTTAAAATTTATCGTCAACAATTTTTATGTTTTTAAACATTTCGTCTATTATTTTTTTGTTTAATAAAATATCTGGATATGATTTGGATTATGGATAAAAATTATTTCTTCTGTTATTATTGTATAAATTTATAAAATGATTTTTGAAGTTGTGGAACAAATCCATTTTGTTTCTCCGTATTCTCTTTGCCTTTTTTTTTTTTTTGGTTGGTTTGTTTGTTTTTGCTAGAACATTTGTAAAATTATTTGAATGTTACGACTGCCTTCCAGGTGTTCTCCTGCATCAACAAAAAACAAATTAATTAAAGACATTTGCTTTTTGTTTACTTATGGAAGACAACAAAGATTTTATTATTTCCTAATGAAACATAAAGACAGCAACAAAGATGTCATTCATATTTTAAAACGGTTTAAACTTGCTTCTAAGCAGATTGTTATAAACTACTAACAATTTTAATTAAAAATTGTTCTTTTTTTTTTTTTTTTTTTGTCTTTTTTAATATCATTTTCTATCCATTCATTTGTTAAATAAAAATTGAATTAGTAATGGATTTAGTTAAATAAAAATTTTGAAATAACAAAAATAAAAAAAAAATGGTTTTCTCGTGTATACAGTGGTTAAAGTAGTTTTAACTGTAGCTTTATCCCAAATAGAGAGTTTTCACATTCAATTTGGTTGCTATTCCTCACAATTAGAGATGTTAACTCGTTTTCATAGTTTCTGTAATATAATTTAGTCTAATGTAACGAAAAAAAAAAAAAAAAAAAAAAAACAGAAAAAGTTTTTAGTTAAATTATGAGCTTTTCATCGTAAACTAAGGG
This sequence comes from Ptychoptera albimana, assembly GCA_961205885.1. Taxonomy (NCBI): domain Eukaryota; kingdom Metazoa; phylum Arthropoda; class Insecta; order Diptera; family Ptychopteridae; genus Ptychoptera; species Ptychoptera albimana. Next base: position 22,767,056 of record OY540803.1, read on the forward strand.
TTTTTATTTCTAATTGGTATTAGTCATATATAATTATTAAATATTACAATTTTATGCTTTTTTTATTTTTTGGCTTTACTCAAAACTTATATTGGTGTCATTTTGACATATTTTTTCCGACCTTTAGCTAAACAATTATTGTGGCTTAGCGTTTCTCAACCTTTTTCGAAGTAGTAAAAAAAAAAAAAAAACTTTTATTTAAAGTTGAATTAATGCGTCAATCCCCGTAGATTAGTATAAAGTTAAGAAGTTTTATCATTTGGCAAAACCCTTGTATTTGCATTTAGGAAAATAAAAAAAAAAATTGAAAACAGAAACTTCTAAGTTGGTTTAAAATGAAAAGAAAATTATCATAATTCTAATATTTACTCTCGTTTCCCTAATAGAAATTCTGAAAATTTTACTTGAATCATCAATTTCCAGTTAATTTGATCGATCATGAGAAGAAAATTTTCTGCTTAAGTCGTTATAAATGAGTGAATAAATTCTTCCAAGAATTCTACCAACATTTAACTAACAAAATAAAAATCAATTGTATGAAAAATGGGACAATGCTTTAAATTAAAATATTTTCTAGCAGGCCTCCCGCTATGTTGGATCAGATGGTTTAGTAAATATTATAAAAAAAAATTGAAAAGCTTCTTTCTACTGCACTTCTCAATCATGATTTGTTTGCAAAGTCGTGCAATAATAGAAATGGAATTTATTACTATCCGGAAATTTAAAATCAGGACAACTTAACTCCACTGATATATTGTATAACTAGCTTAACATAAAAAATGTATCCAACTGTTCAACACATTTCAAAAATAAATTTAGAGTAGTCTAAAGTCTTCATCTTTTCAAACAAACATAATCAAATCATTAAATGCTCTTCGAAAGGAATTCATTTTTTATTTTCTATAAAACCAAACATTTTAAAATCAGTATATTGCTCTTAAATTTAATATTGTGGTTTAGACAATGTTAAATGGAAATTACTAGTTACTTTTCCACACTAAATTTCATTCGTATTGACTTTATATTTAAAAGCTCGCCCCCATCTTAAACAACAGTTTCTATTTTAGATCAGTTTTCTAAACAGAGTAAATTCTTCCCATTTTATAATTTTTCTTCTAGTTTCTTCTTTTTGTTTTTCCCTTTTTTTTTTTTTTTTTTTAGTTATTTGCACAAAGAACACATCAGCTACATACTATAATGGACTCCATTAAAATGTATGATGTGCAACTTTAAAATAATGCAATTGGATTCTTTTATAGAAATTTCCTTTGTTTTCTTTTTCTTTTTTTTTTGGTTTGTTTTTTGCGCATTTTTTACTCTGTGCTTTATACCAAAAATTTTGCAGTCATAATTTATTGCAAGCATTTATGCTTTTTTTTTTTGTGCATTTACTTTTTATAAATTAAATTTAAACAAAAAAAAATAAATAAAATACATCACACACACACACACACACACACACACACACATTGCATTATACAAACACGAGCATTATCTCACAAAATTAATTAAAAAGTTTTTTTTTTTTTTATTATTTTTTTTTTCTACTAGGAAAAACATAATTTTGCATAATTCGTGTATTTTTTTTTTCTTCTTCGTCGTCTTTTTCTTTTATTCAACAAATTAAATTAAATACATTGGTAGTAGTTGTAGTTGCCTTGAAATAAATTAACTTTGCTAAGAATTTATATAGATTATTTAATTAATTCGTTTCTTTTATTTATTTATTATTATTATTTTTTTTTTTTTTTGCATTAATTAAACATTAAGAGCTTTCGTTAATCGGAATAAATCGTAAAAGCTTTCTTCTATATGTATATTTTTCTTAAAAAACAAATCAAGCAGAACAAATAGAATTTAATTGTTTGTAAAGTTTTTGTAAATAAAAAGATATTTTAGGTTCTTGTATTTTCATTACATATTGTGATAGCTTTATAATTTGAAAAGCTTCAGAATAACAACCAGCAAATTATTGATTTTTGGTTTTTTAATTCATTGATAATTTTTGTTTTTAGTACGAAAACTACCTTGCGACTGTAGAATTGTGCAAACTTTTTATAGCAATTCTGGTTCTGTGAAATCTTTCGTCATCTTCTTAAAATTTTTAATTTACTTAATCTGGAGAAGCTTACTATTTAAAGTCGTTATAACTCCACTAGTATTAATTATAAATCAAAGCAGCACTTACAATTTTATTAAAGTTTCATCCGGAAAACTTTTCGCCGCAAAATGGAATCAAACTTAAAACTAGGTAGTTACAGTTCGAGACCTTCTCACATCGCCTTTCACAGCACTTTCCCTCAGTCTTTAACTTTTTTTTAATTATTTCAAATTCTGTGCTGTTGCATCTGTTGCTTTTGTCATGCTATGACGTTGATTTTAAATTTAGTTCGAGTTGGTGAAACGAGATACTGCCATTAGTGAAGGAACCAATATATAAAAAGCTTTTCAACGTAAACTCAAAGAAGCACATTTTATATAGCAGCGATTTCTTATTATTATTTTTTTATTTTTTAAAACATATTCATACATTTCAATTTAATTTGATTGCTGATATGGTGTAATATAAACTGTATATATTATGCTACAGTTATAAATGACAAATTCTATTAATTAATTAAATAAATTTAATAATTATTCAATTAAATAAAAGTTATAAGACTCACAATTGGATTACTCCTATTTCAAAAAGTTCTATTAAATTACATTTTCAACCAAATATTTACGTCTATAAATTTCAAAATACTTTACTTTTATCTTAACATTCATTTATGCATGGTTGTGTTTGTTTGTTTGTTTGTTTATTTATTTTTATGTTGTTTACGTATTTGTTCGAAGTAATTAACAACAATGGAACGGGTTATTATCTACAAAAAAAAAAAAAAAAAAAAAAAAAGAATATAATTATTAAAAATAAATAAATAAAGAAAAAAAAAATAAAAAAATAAAAGAGAAAAAAAGATTTATTTTCTAAGATAGGCAATAACGTTAGCGTTAAAGGCAATGAAGAAAAAAAAAAAAAAAGGGAAAAACATCTAAATTAGAAGACGACTTTCTTCCGAAACTAATTTGTTATGTATTAATTTCACTTAAAATAAAATTCGATTATTTTATATTAACGCTGAGAATTTTTTCTTTTTTTTGTTCCCTCTTATCTTACGCTATAAGCCAAGTCAATTTAAGTACGTATTTTATGTATTAGTGTATATATATATATATATGAGTGTATTAGAAAAAGCGATAAACGGCAACACACGTCACAACACGCAATGAAATTACTTGAATAGTATTTAACTACTAAAATATTGATGAAACCATCTCGTCTCAACCAATATATAAATTTGCGAGCAAAAAACCATTCAGCCAGTCAGCCAAACAACCAACCATCCGACCAACCAACCAACTCATTTCAATAGTTACAACATTTTTAAACGTGAAAAGATTAAGTTTTACGGTTGAATTGAATATTACGTACTTCTTGTAATGTTATTAATGGGGCCTACGGAAAAAATTCATTTCAGCCTTTTTTCTATTCTTCGTTTTCATTTTTGCTTTTTCACTTTCCTCTACCGCATTCTTCTTCATTTTATTTGATTATTGATTATATTTAAGCAAGGTGATTTACTGTTATATAAATTATTTGAATATTAACAAAACAATCAAAATAAAATAGAAAAAGATTGGGGTGGAAAAAGCTTTTCTGTTGTACATAAACAATGTAAAACTTTCACAAGTTGTTGTGTAGTTTTCTATGTAAATTTTTTTTTTAATTAATTAAATTTAATTTTCGAAACTACATAATCAAGGTTTTCAGTGTTGATGTTATGCTTACGTTAGCAGTTAGCACTTTAATAGTTATACCACAAATAAATATATTCCCGAATGCTTTACTATGTTGTTTGTTATGAAAGTTTGCTGCACAGAAGCTTTTTTTTTTTTTACTTTTTATAATTCGATAATGTTTGTTAGGTGTTTTTAGCTTTTTTAATTAGTCAAAAAAAAATTTCTTTTTTTTTTTTGTTTTTTTGTTTTTGTTTTGAATTTTCTATAAAATGGTATACAGTAAGTAAGTAAGGTATCTTCTAATTAACATTTAAATTTTCCATGTACTTTGACATTTGTCAAAAGCGAAATAAAAGGGGGGAAAAAAAATAAATACAAAAAAACACAGGAAAACCATAAAAATCAAACGAAAAGGTATGAAATTTTATACAGTGAAAACTCTGTTATACGAAATTCATTGAATAAAAGAAAAAAGAAAATTTTCAATATCAAATTACAGTCACTTCAACAAGTGATGACCATCTTTTGTTACAACTAGGCGCCATTTTTTCAGTAGAGAAAAAATCAAAAGTTTTTCCTTGAATTTATAGATTGGACCAGCTTAAGTTATTCCTTCTCCTCTAAAAATTTCATCTTAATTTCAGATTAATTGTACAACTGATCGAAATTTATTATCCATATATCCATTATATACTTTTATATAATAACAGACACACGATAAATTATATGAATGAATTAAGGAGTAAACTAATGTACTTAAACTAGTAGAAAACAAATTTTAAACGAGCAGCACTGTGCAAGATGCACACGATTGAATTTTTGTATTCATTAATGGAAGACATTATTCATCAATACTTTTCGTGGATAAGCAGCTTACTATTAATAGTCGACATAATAGAACTCAATTCAATTAGAAATTAAAGCATGAGCTATGTAACTTTGTCGGTTCGAGTAGGGTCGTACCGGCGGTACCGATATCAGATTATTCCAGATGTCAGACTAGTCATCTAGTTACTATACCGCGAAATTCAATTTTTTTATTCCCCTGATTAGCCCTGAGACTATTTGTTGAGATTTTATTGTATTTATACAGCATTATAAAGTACAATAAAGCTTTTTAAAAAATCATCGACATTCCTAAGAAAACGATGCAAAATGTCAGCTTTTCTTCTTTTTATATTTTTTAGGTTAATTATATTTTGGAAACAAATAAACAGCAGAAACAAAAAACACAGGAAAATATTTATAAAAATAAATGAAATCGAAAAATATGCTCAAGAAAAAAAAAAACAAAAAACAAATTCGCAACAAATTACAATTCTATTCGAAATCTATTTCCGTGTATAAATAAAAATTTTTACAAGCCTTTTCTTCTTCTTCTTCTTCTTTTATTGTGAATAATTTTATTTCTGGTTTTTATCCGAGTTTTCCTTTTTATTATTATTATTATTTGCGTTTTTTTTTTGTTAAACACTTCTCATCAGAATGTATGGAAATTATATATTACATATATATTGCTTGCACGTTTTTTTTTTCTCTCTACTCAGTTCTGTTCTTCGTTTTTAATTTTATTTTTATTTCATTTTGTGAACAGAAAAAAAAAACATAACAAAAAAAAAAAATGAAGGCAAAAACAAAATACAAAACAGCAAGCATGGCAGCATAAAAAATGAACAAAAAAAAAGAAGAAACAGAGAGAGAGAGCAGCAGAAGCAGCAGCAGAATAAAAAAGAAAGAAAGAAAAAAAAAAAAAAAGGCGAAAATAAAAATAAAATATCCTTATAAAGGAAATTTATTTGACGTAAAATTGAGGAAAATGTTTACATTTCAGTTACCAATATAAATAACATGTTTGATAGCTGCTGCTATACGTGCTGTTTACAGATCGGTGAACTGTGTGGTTATTTCGTGCTCTTTTATGTACAATAAAGCGAAAAAAAAAAAAAAAATTCTTTTTTTTAATAATGAAAAAAAATAAAAAAAATTTTTTTGTCGCAAAAAGACAAAAAGAAATTTATTTATTAATAAAATTCAATTAATCCTTTTTATAAACCAAAAATTTCTTTTTTTTTCTTTTTTAATTAATTAATAATAAATTTTATTTTTTTAAACGCTTTTCAATTTTCTTCTTTGTTTTTTTTTTTTTTTTTTTTATACCAATTATAATTATTATTAATAAAAATTATTTTATTTTTAATTATCCATTGCCATAAATCACATTTAATTCACTTATGTAGAAACCATTTTATAGAAAATATGGGTCGTATAACCCTAGTTTAATTAATGTAATGTGGGCTGAATTTAAATAATAGTCATTATGAGTAACACGAAAATTTAATTTACCTTACTAAAAATACGTTTGCGATGTATGCGATATATGGTATCAAAATAGTATTCATAACGGAATTCAAGTATCACTATGTGGTGTTACAACTGTATAGGAAGACGATCAACGATATATGGCCCTTGTCTCTAGGATTACCACATATTTTATATTTTTTTATTAATACTTATATTTTTATAAGCAGTTTGATCACCACAAACAACATTATTGGTGCTCAGCAAACAAGGAAATATTCTTTTTTTTTTTTTTTACGCACAATATAACCATTCTTAGCACGCGTGAATAAACTAAAAGGGTTTTATAAATGAACAGAATTAAAAAAAATATTCCGAATTCAATATGAACAATAGTAAAAAAAATTGTTCCAATCGAAGTATTTTTTGTTCATAGAAACACGCAAATAAATGTTGAGGATTTCTTAAGAAATGTCACTTAAAAGATCTTAAATTAAATAACAAACGAAACAAACAAAAAAATCATCCATACGTAAATTATGTTTGAACTTTGGATAAAAAAAAAAAAAAAAATTTTTTTCTTTTTTTTTTTTAATAATCTAAATATCCGCTGTTGTATTTATATTTGATTAAAGCTTCCTTTTGTTATATTTTTTCTAAGAAATATCGAGACTTTATTAAGGTTCCACGTAATACCTTTAATTCAAAACGAAGTCTTTCATCAACGATATCACTGAGGATAGAATGGCACGATTCAAAAAGACGAAACGGTAATTCACAGTTTATAAAATCAAAAAATCGTTTTCTCCAGCCATATCTCTAGCAGCTTAATTTGATTGTCATTTTTTGGCAATTTCTATCCAGTTGATCATACCAACATCATACCACTAAGCACAATGTACAACAGCTAGCTTGAACCACATAATATACCATGAAGTGTCACCTACTGTCCTTATTCAATCAGTTTAATATGCCTGACATAAAATAATTTTATTTTTCATTTTTCACCAGAACAAATATAAATTAATAAAAAAAAACAATTTTTATGTAGATATTTATGTTTGTTTTTTTTTTTTTTAACCAGATACCAAATAATAAAAATTAAAGTAAAAGGGAAAAATATGTTTTGTTAAAATATTATCCGGCCAGCAGTAATCCTAAATATTTTACTAATAGAAAAACGAACAAACAAACAAACAAAATAAGTAAAGAAAATTAGAACAAAAAATTGCTGACATTTTATTTACTCTTTTGTTTGATAAGAGCATAAAATACTCTAGATATTAGAAGTCCTTCTTTCTTAGAATATTTCTTGGTTACGAAAAATAAACTTTTTTTTTTTCACTGCTTTTGCTTTTCTTTTCTATTTCATTTTATTGTATACGGGATATATGTTATGTTATGTTATGTTAGTTATGTATTTCCAACATAATATATTTATTATTTCAAAAGTTTGCTTTTTAAAGGCAAGAAAATAAAATAAAAGTTTTTTTTTTTTTTTCTAGTTTTTATTTTTTGTATATTATAAAAGCAAAGTAAAGTATACAGACAGAATAGCAACAGCGGCTGAAGTAGCAAATACTAAAAGCAACAGCAGTAGAAGAAATAATAATAACAACAACCACCAAAAAGAAAAAAAAAAAAAAAAACAGCATATGACATAGAAAATACGTTACCCAAAGGAATTTATTTGTTTACCAACAAAATTTTTGAAAAAAAAAAAAAAAACATTTTATAATGTTTTCTCTATATATGTCTTATATACATATAATAATAATTTAATACATACACAAAATATGTTGAATAAACCTATAATATATATTTATTTATATTATATTATATTATATTATGTTACCAGTCATCGCTTATAAACTTTTTCTTGGCAAATATATAATAGAAAATCGAAAAACTAAAAAAATAAAAACTTATAGATACAATTTATATTAATTTTGATAAGATTAATTTTTGTGATCCTAAAGTACTTTTTAGCTTCTAATACTTCTACGTTATCATAGTGTAATGGTTTTTTTTTCTTTTCTTTTGATTTATTCTTGTTTTTTGTTTCATCAATTTATATTTATATTTATATAACAACCAATATCAATTTATATGACTTCATTCGGTCGTTTAATTTCTTTTAAGAAAAAAACAATAATAATAACAAAAAATCCTCTCATATTCTTCCATTCCGAATATATAAATGAAAATGCAAACAAACTATACCAGGGATTAGATAATTTATTTTTTGTGTAATATCCAATCGGTAATAATATTTTAAATAAAACAGAAAAAGAAATGAAGAAAATAAAAATAAAAATAAAAATCACTCTATAAAGTTTCATTCAAACAGAAAAATAACACAATTTACATGGTTATTAACCGCAGTATGACAGTTTTCCATTTTTTTTTTTTTTTTTTTTGTGGAATATTTAGGAAACAAAATTTTTTTTTTTTTTTTTCTTATCACAAAAAAAGCTATTTGGTTATTTTTACACAATTTTCCCAACTGTCACAAAATCAATCAAATAGAAAATATTGTTTGGTAACGGCACGTCAACGCGATGAAATAAACAGAAAAGAAAAAAAAAAGGAAAATACAAATAAATAGGGAAAAAAAAAATAAATAAAACTTCTCTTATATATATTTTCTGCCAGAAAAATACGTGCAATTAGTAGAATTTATTATATAAAGTCCAAGTATGGATGATATTTGTTTGAATGTTTTTATTTTTTTTTTTTTTTGTATTTCTGCTCTAACAAATTAGTATACTTTCGGAATCATAGGGTTGGAAGTATGTTACGTCAATATTTTCAAGTGGGTTGTTTGCGTTGTCAGATGCATATTATTTGTTCGTTTGACGTACGTTTTTTTTTTAATCATAAGGAATGTTTGGCTTCCAAACAACCATCTTTGAGTCTGGTATTCGAAATGGGAGTTTTTTTTATTTTTTTAATTTAAAGTTTAATAACCGATGAAACCTAACCTTAATTAATTTAAGGGTTGTTTTTTCTTTTTTTTAGCTTTTTCAATTCTGTTTCTTCGTTTAAAAAAGACTTTTTTTTTTTTTTTTGACATTATTATAGCGCCCAAAGTAATGGGGTGTATTGTGCATTAAGTGTCAAAGTGAATGCTTTTAAAAAAATCGAGAAAGCGGTAACTTTTCTTTTTTGTATTTTTATTCGCACTGTCTTTGACCGGTTTTATACTTAGAACCAAGAACAGTAGTAATGTCTTTAAAGTCTAGACTTCAGACGCTTCCTTCCATATTACTATTTTCGTTTTTTTTTTCTTTCTTTTTTGCTTTGATTTATAATGCTTCTACTTAAAGTTTCAAATTCTTTGGAATTCCCATAGCCGGTTATTAATATATTACCGGTTAATAATTTCTCACATTGACAAAATTCTAATAATAGAATAAAATATTCATTTTTTTTGATGATTCAACGATGCTTTAAACACATAATTTTCTGTAAGCCAAAATATAAAAATTTTTTCGAAAGACTGTTGAACCCAAATTATAGTTTTATGAATAAATTTTGAAGATTTAAACTTATTATTTTTAAAACAATTTTTACCAACCCATCTGATTACGTAAATAAACAAGAAAACACACTCTTTTGTCATTAAGTTAAGGTGGAATAAAATTTTGGTTTTTGTTGACACGTTACTATTAATCTTCGAAGCTTTTATATGAATGTGTTATTCGGCATAAAAAGCATATTAATTTTATGAAAAATGAAATATGTTTATTCACTTTACAGTAACACTTACAGTTCAAAGTTTGTATTCTGAGAAAATGTGGATTTCAGAATGTGTGTAGACAAAAGACATTCCGAATTTTCGAGAAATCGAAGAGTGAAACTTTTAGATAGGACGTGAAAAGATAATTTTCTATTTCAGTTATAAATGTTGCACTGGAAACCATTTTTAGCAAAATGCAATATTTATAGAAGGAAAAAAGAAGCAAAACTAGCTAATATTTTTTTTAAAAAACATTCAAACTATTTGTTTACACTAGGCGAATCATTAATTTAAAGGAACTACGCTGTCACCGAAATATTCTTACGTAAAATAAAACTATTAAAACGTCGGCTTCCACCTGTTCGTATCTAGTTTGCATTATGTGTCTTTCAACATAACTAGAACAGTTGCCAACTAATAAACCGATTACCGATTTTGAAACGTCTTAAAAACTTCAAATGCTACATTGTAGTTTATTTAGGCTATTGTAAATGAGAGCACAAAACTATTTTTTTAAAACAATTCCACAAGTATGCTATGCACACCGTTTTCTTCGGTAATGTTTTGTAGATACACCATTTGTGGGTATCATAAAATATTAATGTTTCCAAATTAATATTTTATCTAGTTTTTTTTTTTTTGTTTGAATTTTTGTAAATAATCTGTATAGATAGAAGTGATAACATAACGGTTAGGTCCATTTACACCTAAATATTTAACGTTTTAAGTATATAAAGTATCAAGCATTTCTAATGCAGCTGCTTTTACAATGATCGAATTAAGTTGCATATCTGCTATGGTTTTGGTTCGTTTTTATTGAAATTTTTTATCTGCAGATCTTAAATTAATTTCAATTAATTAATTAATTAATTATGATGTTCAATCGACATCATCATAAACTGACTGCAGAAATAAAATTGTAAAATCATTTTTATTTTGTCAAATAAAAAAAAAAAACGATGGAATATGTGAATCAGAATCAGTTCAAACATTTTTTCAATGAAACATTTTTACACTAGGCACACATCTACTATACAAATAAAAATTACTTGAATAATTACACCTGGCTAAACTGTAAATATTTTTATTCACTTTTTTTTTCCTTTTTTAATTCATAATCAATAATTAATAATTAAATATTAATTAATGTATTTTTAGTTAATTATAATGATTTTTATTTTATTTTATATGTAAAAATTATTTATTTTTCAAAATCCATAAATACAAAAATTCTAGGGAAATTAATTTGTTTTGTTTTGTTTTGGGTTTTGTTTTTGTTTTGTTTACCGGTTATAACATTATTATTATTATTATTATAATTATTTATATTATTATTATTATTCAAAATAAACTACAATTCCGTATTATCATTGTTATTATTTATTTGTTTGGACAATTTTTCTGCTCTATTTTTATACGCAAGCGCTACAAGTTGCCAGGTCTCCAAATATCTATCTGAACATTTACTCAAGCAGCTGGCCTCGTATTTAGTTAATGAATTCCCAGGATTTTCTATACATTTTTTATAACAAATTCTTATTGTTTTAAGTAAAAATATTTCAAAATTAGCAACAGCTGTTTCAGTTCTAACACGTTCAATAAATTCATCATTTAATGTTATATTTGACATATTATATTATGATTATTATTAGTAATATTGTTTATATTAATAACATATTTCGTTTATTTACTTAGATTTTCCTTTTATATCCTTTGTCTTTGTTTTTATTTTTCTTCTTTACTTCAATACCTGTGGCTTAATTAATCTGCAAATATAAAAATAAATCATCATAACCCATAATTATTTTTTTTTATTATTATTTATTTATAGAAGATACAAAAAAATTAAATAAAACGGAAAGAAGGTAAATATGTAAATAAAATAAATATTTTTTTGGAGACATTTCTATAATCAAAAAATAAAATAAAAATAAAAATAAATCCGCATATCAGTGATGACGCGTTAGATTTTTTTTTTTTTATTTATCCCATTTATTATTTTATTTTTATTATTAAAATCTATGATTTTATTCATACATAGATATGATCACCCTGACGACATTTGTATTGTGTTAGGAATATATTGAGGTTCATACATATATCATAGAAACAAATAAACTCCCCGCTAACATAATATTCATTCATGTAGATGTGTTTATATATATATATATATATATCTCCACAGAGAAAGAAGAAGTAGAAGAAGATGAAAAAAAAAATAACCAGCAGCCCCAAAATACAAACAAGAGAAGTCACATATTTTACATTTGTTTATTTCATCGTCGTCGTCGTCGTCGTCGTAGTCGTTGTCGTTGCCGTTGTCGTCTTCATACGTATTTTATTTTATTTTTGATTTCCGTATAAATATAATTTTCGTTTTTGCTTTTGATAAAAGGAAAACGAGCAACAGCAACTACAAACCATAATAGCATAACACACCACAAAACAAGAAAAAAAAAAATTAGATGGCGTATTTTATTTGAATATTTCATTTTTCCAACTATTGTTGTTATTATCACAAAAAAAAGAAGAAAAACAGCAAAAGTAAAGTAAGGAAAGAAGAAAAAAAAAAAAAAAACTGAAGAAAAACTGGAAAGAAGAACAATTTATATGAAGATGTGGCCAATGTTGTTCTCTGACACACATAAATATGTTTTTATTTTGTTATGTTTGTTAGATGTAAAAAGCATATTATTATTACACATAAATATGAAAACAATGTACTTATATGATAATGACATGAAAAACAAGCAAAAAAAAAAAAAAAAAATTATTTTTTTGAGACTTCCAAAAAACAAAACAACGAAAAAAAAAAAAATTATTTTCTGGTCTAATAAATAAACACGAATTTATGTTTAATATAATATAATAATATTTTATTTATTTATCTTTTTTTTTACCTTTGTTTTATAATTGAATTATTTGTGTGTGTGTGCGCGCCACATTTATTTAAATTAAATTTCAACGAATAATGAAAAAAAAAAAAAAAACACACAATTTTTCGTACCTGAAATTAATTAAAGGTTAAAGCTGATGAAACGTCAGTTAATACAAAAATAAAATAAAATAATGTCAACCAATTAAAGACAGTTAAAAAAAAAAAAAAAAGAAAAAGTTTTTGCTTTTTCCCATGGCATTCTATTTGTAATTTTTTTTTTTTCTTGTACTTAAAAATACAAGATGAAAAATTATTTTCTTTTCTTGAAATTTTAAAGTGAAAATTTGTGTATTTAAACTTGAAAGAAAGTTTTTTTTTCTTTTTTTCTTCTATGTATGTATATTTAATATTCCTTCTATGCTGTTTTTTTTTTTTTCTTTTTTTCTTTTTTGTATACTGGTGAAAAGAACTGATTTATTTCTACCTTAGCATTGAAATCAATGGTCTATGAATATGGTTTTATCTAGAGAGAATTTTTTATTTTTATTTTTTATTAGTTTTTGAAAAATGAATGTCAAATTAAAGCATATTTAAAGCTTTTGTTGTGCTTATGGTATTTTTCCATTATTATTATTATTATTATTATTATTATAGTCACACCTATTGTTGAATATTTTTTTGTGCTTTTTTTATAAATATATATTGATAAGCTCTATTTGGTTATGGCTTATGGTTTAATTACATTGAGTGTTAATATGTTTTTATGTTTTGTTTTTTGTTATTTTTTTACGTCGTTTAGGTTGTTTTGTATTGACGTTTTTGTGAGTTTATTAACTTCGATAATAATAATAAAAAAGAATAAATATTCAATCGATAATACACGCTTAATGGCTTAGATACATAATTATGTCCGACATGAAAAATATTATGTTATTATCAGCAAACAATAAATAAAATAGCCGAACCTAAAACACAAAAAAAAAAAAAAAAATGTTAATTGCATGTAATCGCTGTTGAGAATAGTAGCAAAAGTAAAAAAAAAAAAATAAATTTTAAATTAATTTTGGATTAAACAAACAATATTGTGAAAGAAAATTAAATTAATCCATGAAACCATAATCATAATAAAGCGGTGTCGTTATATTGAAAAAAAAAATAATAAGGAAGTCTTTGTCAAAAAGCTGCTTTACGTAGAGCTTATACAAAATGTAAAGTTAGCTTTGGTTTTGATAATTAAAAGTTGAAGAATGAATGACATCGCAAAAAGCTAAGCATCGATATACATAGAGGTATCGCTGCAAGGTTTCTAAAAAAACCTTGAATTTCCCTACATTTCTGTCATCTATTGTCCTGTAGATTTTCCTATTATTTTATTTTTCCAATGAAATATGCTTTTCCCTAGATTTTATTTTATAATTCGAACCATTTTCAACACCATTTTGTATTTGTAAATGAAAGTATTTCGTTCATTTTATGTTAGAGTAACAAGCGCTTGAATTCTGATTCTGTGAATCATGGATATGCTAAGTTGCATAATGTCGTGTTTTCTAAGGTGTTATAATGTATAATTAAAATTTCCTAGTATGCAAATAATATAAAAACTCTGAAAATATATGAAAGACACCGTGTTTTTGTGAATCTAAAATAGGTGGAATGTGCCTATACATGCTCAGTCCTACATGATATTTAGTTTTTAATTGATTAAATTATTTTTTTTTTTTGGTTCGTTTAAATTATTTGCAACATTAATTTTGCTGCACAATTACGTTTTCATGAATGTCATGAACACTGCCTCATATACGAGCATTGAATATAAAGTCGATTGTCAATTAAAAAAAATAAAAATTTCGTATGAATTTTAAACAATTTACTAACTTAATAATATAATTTTTTTTTTTAATTAAATTATTAAGTATTTTGCAGATAAAAGTTTGTACAATTAGTGCACTTTGTGCTTGGACATTCATAAATCATTTACTTGTTAAAAATAATGAAAAAAAATACGATAAAAAGCTTTTATTAATTTCAGAGTATTGAAATGATTACTTCTCAAAACACTATTAAATACAATGTCCTATGATCAATCGTCCGGAGACCAATCGTCCGGCTACGGTCTAAACAAGATCGGTTATAGAAAACCTTGCTTTCTATTAAACATTTAAATAATTATAATGCTATTTCTGCCAAAACTACTTTATTATTGATAACACGAATATGTTAAACGAAATTTACCTTTAAAGGTGATAAAAATCATGATTTTTTTAAAGGTATTAAATTTTCTATATTATCTACGCTTAATATTATATATTAAATGTGAGAACAATTTCACAATACCCATATATCTAAAATATTATAACACAATTTACAAACTTGTAGTCATACCGTGTACAAGATTATTGTGCTAGACGAGGGTTAAATCTGACTTTCCTTAATTTTTCTAATAATATTCATTCACCTTTAGTTTTATTTAAAAAAAAAAAAAAAAAAAAGAAAAAAGCTCACATTTATCATCAGCATACAAACGTATAATAATCATAACAATATAACAACAACAACAACAACCAAAAAACCATACGATTACAATAAATAAATTTTTATTAAAGAATTTTAAATGATTAATCAAATTGTATTTTTATTTATTTAATTTTTGTTTAAATTTATTAAATTAAATGGAACAACACAATTTAACGATGTAAAAAATATGCTTCTTTTTGCTGCTATTATTATTATTATTATTATTATTATTATTATTATTAAAATAAATTATAATAGATATATATATTTTTCCTTTGTGTTTCTGTGCTTTTTTTCTTCTTCTTTATTCCATTTTCTTTGCTTCAAGTTTATCTAATGCGTTCAATCGCGTAAACATATAACAACAAAAGAATGAGTTTTTTGCTTTCGATGTTAGAATTTTTCCTTTTTTTTTTTCTTTTTCTTTCTACTTGTGTCTTCTCTCCTTTTTCTATTTTTATTTTCTGAATCTTAGATAAACAAAAATTGCTTTATATTCTAATTTTTTTTTTTTTTTCCTTTTTTTTCATAGAAATATTTCTTGGTTTTTCTTATTATTTTTATTTGTCATACATTTGCTCAATTTAACAATTTTATAAATCATTTTTCATATTTCTCTATTTATTTTTGTTTCTTTTTTGCTGCTGTTTTCTCATCCTCACGTCTATGATTTTCCATATCAAAACAAATAACAATAAAATAAATCTTAGAATAATAAAAATAAATTTAAACTACTTTCTGTGGCTAGAAAATTCTCAATATGAAAATACACTAATTATGTATTTTTGCTTGTACAGATTTTCTAAAATTTATAAACCGCAGAAAACAATATTTAGAATTATTGAGAAAACATTTATTTTCTATAAATGCATTTTCTATATTGAACAATTGAAAATATTTATGATTTTGTTACCCAATTTTGTAACAATTATAAATTCTTAATTTGTGTTTTAATAATTCAATTGTGTAATGTTTGTTTCAATTTTAAATATTATTATTATTATTATTATTTATAATTATTATTGTTTTATAATTGAAAATTGTTCAAGTATTTATATTTTGTTTTTACTTATTTTTATTTATTTTGTTTAAAAAAAAAAAAACTAAAAAAAATTACAAAAACCACAAAACATAACTCATTTAGAGCCAATTATAAAATTTATAATTTGCTGTCGTTATTATTTTATAAAAAAAAAAAAAAAAAAAAAAGAAAATATATTCAAAATTATTATTTTGGTTAGGTCAACACTAATTGATAGCAAAATATTGTTTTTTGAAATTATTACAAAATATTAATTGTATTTTGTAACATATTTAAGAAACAATAAAGCATTTTGTTATTAAAATTAATTGTATAATGAAATTATATTATTTTAGCTAATTACAAGATGTAAAATCTTTATAATTTGATTTTGAAGTAGTTGGTATGCAAATATAACAAAGGCAAGTACACCCATCCCTATATTTACCTGGAAGATACTTTTCACAAAAAATCATGCAATTTTAAATCGTGTACAATGGGACTTATCACGTTCTAACAGTGAGGTCGTTAATAGGGTGTGGACCGCACCGGAGAATTTACTGTTACAGAACAAACAAATCAAGTTCATGTCGATTGTTAAATACAAGAAAAGGGTGCCACGTGAATGAGTCAAAACCAAAGCGTCTGATATTATTATTGAATAAGATTCAGATTAAGCTTTTTGGGTAAAAAATTTGTCTTTTTTTCGAATAATTTCTTCAGAATTTGAATTAAAAGTAATTTTTCATGCACAAGCTAATTAATAACCTGTGTACCTGTGGCTCACAATTTACTCTTTTATGTTTTTGGATTTAAAATTTACTTTTAAACCCTTTGAATCTTGATCTTCAAATATATGCCCTTAAATTAATAAAAAAGGTGAAAGAGGCGATTTATCGCACGGGGTGACATCAACTATAGCGACTCCACTGGCTTCTAATACACATTTTAACGTAGGTAAAAGAAGTCAAAGATTATTAATAAAAAGTCGTAAAAATGTTCATAATAATCGTGTTAAATGATGCAATGATGTTATGCAAAATAATATAACTAATACTAATGCGTATAAAAATTAAAAACACAAGCATAAATTAGCATTGTTAGCAAAAAAACATTTAATATAAATGAACTTTATAACAAATTAAAACAAACATAAAAACCATTCATTACTCGTTAGAGCTTTTATAAGGCAGATATTTTTTTCTTTTTTTTTACTTAATTTTTGCTTTTTTTGCATTAAAAACACTAAAAGAAATTTCATTAAATTTGCTCATAGGTACGCTTCACGAGTTAACCATGGTAATTTTACTTAATACTACGAAATTAGTAATCAACTTTTGTTTACTTTACCGGATATTTTTATTAAATTTTTCATTTTAATATTTGTAAAACAATCATAATTACAGAGATTGATTTTAAAGATTTTAACGTGAAACCGTGCAAGTGTAGTTCAACACCTTGGGGGTGTCTGGAATTTTTTTTTTTTTTTGTTTTTTGTTCGTTCAAATACACCCGGTAAGAGAAACAAAAAAAAAAATGTTTCATTTGCTGAGACAATTTTAAAGGTGTGCCGTAACATATAATATTGCTGATGCATGTACGTTAGATTGGAAATCAAAATTAGCATGCTTAAAGTAAGTGTTATTTTTAAGTTAATTAATATGCAGGGGCGTATTTAAATGTTTGACGCTTCTAGCCACTTTAAAAAGCCAAAATAAAAAAAAAAAAAATACAAAACTCGTTTTTCTTTATTATTAGCTTTTATTTCATCTTTAAATTAATTATAAATGCATCAATTATCTCAGGATATTTAATTTCTGCATAATTGATGCCAGAGGTGTAAAATAAATTTTGATTTTTTTTTGTTTTTTTTCGTTTTGTTCGAATTAAGAAAAAGGTCTTTCAGCGAATTTTAAATGCAGCAAATACCTCCCTCGACAGTACCTACCATAGATGTGTAATATTTTTGAAAAATCTCTTTTAAATGTTAAAATATTTTCGGTTGCTACCTTTTTAACCAAATCGTTTTTTTTCTTTTTTTTTTTTTTTTTGTAAATGTTGCCCAGTTCCTTCTTCTTTCATAATATCAATGATTTTATTACTAATGTCTACTCCATTTATTTGAATAATTCATCACATATGGTTTTTGAAATAAATAAATATTTTTTTTTTCTTTGTGTATCTATAAGCTCAGTTTCTATACATATGTATAGATAGTAAGTGATTTTTAAAAATTGTGCCATTCTCAAGATTCTTCCACCCTAGGCACGTGCCTAATATGCATATTTCTAAATTCAGTAGAGATAATATAAATATATTCTGGTATATTTTATGCAAGCTAGTAATTTTTATATATTTAATTTAATGTAGGTTATGAAGAACCAAGTACAGTACAGTATTGATTATTACTTTCCATCGCATTGTACCGCATTTAAACGATATGGAGAAGTTCGCAGAATTCCAGGGGCACCAGGCTTAGAGCATACAATACATGTGTAAAGTCAACTATGATCAATTACTGTGTGTCTTGGCTAGTATTACATAATATCACACAGAAATTGAGAAGCATCATCAATAAGGTTACGAGCTATGGAAGGTTACCGACTAAAACCCTATATAAATTAGGCACATCTTCAGGAGACACACGAAACATATGAATAGCATTAAAGTAAATATCGGAAATTATTTGGAGATGCAATAGAGCAAGAGAGAGAGAGAGAGAGAGAGAGATGTAAGGATCAGAAAAATATTGTTCCCCATAAAACTATCGCAAAATAATCATTGTCACAACATAAGTTGAACTTTCAAAAACAAAAAAAAAAAAAAAAAAAAAAAAAATTAAAATATAGAAAATAAAACTTTATTTATCAGCAATGTGTGTTTCCAACTGCCATAAATAATCATTCGAGGACTCATTATCAGTAACAAAAAAAAAAAATAATAAATAAAAACTTATCGTATATTCGAGTGGAATAATTAAACGTTTAAAGCATAAACATTAATTACCAATAAATAATAATAATAATAAACAATTTATGAAAACACATAGACAAAATAAAAATAATTATATGAGAATAATATTAAATAATAAATAAAGCGCACAGAAAGCATATAAATAAATATATGAATGTATAAAAAAAAAAAAAAGCGTTTACATATATGTATGCACAATTTTATCTCAATAAGTAACTTCGTTTACGATAGTCCCTAGACACATCAACTTTATCCGGTACTTCGAAAAGCTTAAATCCGATGTTTGTTTAACACGAAGTAGTTATATCGCATTAAATATTATAGAAAACACAGACAACAACTGTAGACCCCTGACTGTGTGTCTATTAGCTCTTTTATTATTAATATTTATTTTTATTTCTGTGTTTTTTTACGTATATTTTATTATTCTTTCTTTTTTTTTTTTTTATTAAAAACTCAAATTTAAATAGAAAATTATTATGAGTTGAGAAAAGTTTTTTTTTTTTTTTTTTTTCTATTTTTTCTGGTCTTTCTAATAGAAAAATGCTAATAAACTTTAATATTTTGTTATTTTTTCATTTGTTATTGTTTTTTTTTTTCTTTTTTTTTCTGTTTGCTTTTATTAAGAGAAAATTGTTTATATATTTCTTATCTATCTTCCTTGTAGATTAAAAACAAAAAAAAAAATAGAAAATTGAAAGAGCAAAAAAAAAAATAATAATAATAAAGCTCAGAAAATCCAACTAAAATAAAACTTTCACATTATTTTCTATCAACAAAAAAAAAAAGAAAAAAAAAAAAAAAAAAACATAATCACATCGACCACAATTTTGATAAAGTTATTTCACTTGGTTATTATTTTAGTTTATTTTATAAATTTCTTCTTTTTTTCTTTTTTTTATTCTCTTTTCCGTATGCCACTAAGCAGAATTGCAATATTCTTCGTTATTGTTAATATATATTTCCTTTCCTTAACAGTTTCTTATGTGTTGAAAATTTTGCTGTTTTGATTAATGGTTTTAATTTTCATTTTCTTTGGATTTTTTATTCGTTTTTTATCATTTTTTTTTTTATTTTCTTTCTCTTGGAACAATAACAACAATTACCATAAGTTAATAACGTAATAAGAAAAAAAAAGATACGGAAAATTATTAAAACAAAAATAAAAGATAATGAAGAAAAAAAAAAACACTCAGTTGTTGCAGCAACAGTAGCAGCAGCAGCAGCAACAGTAGAAACATCAGCTACAACCATTCTTAACTCTTAAACAGATTTTCTTTTCTAACTAGATTTTCGTAATGAAACTTTTCTTTCTTCCTTTTTTTTAAATATTTTTTTTTTTTTTTTATAAATATTTCTAATCTATTCCGGATTACAACTTTGTTTTTGTTGCAATAAAAAAAAAAAACTGTTTGTCATTATATTTGTTTGTTTATGGAAATGTTTGCGATAGTTGATCGTTGTTGTTGTCGTCGTTCATTTGCTGAAAATCTAAATTGAAATTTTTTGAAAATTTCAATTAAAAAAACAAAAAAAAAAAAAAAAAAAATGAATTTTTTTCTTTTTCTTCATTATGGTGTTGCTATGTTTTTGCTTATTTATACCAGTAACCAAATATATAAAGTTTTATGTATTCGAATCATTTCTTAACTTTTAAACATAATGCTTCTATTAGAGAAGTATATAACAGATATAACAGTATCTTTTAATGACAATAAAATATTAATCTAATTAGTTTAAATAACAGAAAATGAATAACAGAAAGTATTAATAAAAACCTCAAATATTTGTTTTATGTACATAATATGTTTGTATTGTTTCCCTTTTAAAATGGAATTTATAGCAATTTTCCTTGTTTTGTTGTTGCTTTTGATAGAAAAGTTAAATCGTGAAAATTAAGAATAAAAGATAAACTTTTGTTCTGTTTTGCTCATCTTCTCTTGTTTTCCATCTTTTATTTGTTTCTTTTTTTTGGAAAATGTTAATACTTTTTGGTAGCAGTTTTTCGTTTTTCGTTTTTTTTCTTTTATTTTTATTTATTCCTTCTTCTTATTTTTTGTTGTTGTTGAGAAGGGTCGAGCTGTAGGATTAGCTTTTTGAACCTTTGGGATATTTGTTAAGCAAACTCCAAGACCTTTTACTAGAAAAACGTGTAGATCGAAAACAAACAACAGAAAATAAAACGGCAATGGAGGAAAAAATAAAAATTTATTAAAAAAAAAAAAAAAAAACGAATCGAAACGAAACAAACATTTCCATCCAATGTTGAATGAATGATAAAGGAAAAAAGAATGAAAAAAAAAAAAAAAAAAACCAAAATGTTCAAATGTAGGAGTTTTGTAGCTTTGGACAATTTCTTTTATTTTTAACATATAAATAAATTTTAACACAAGAAACATTAAAAAGAAAAATTTTAGGTGAAAAACAGTTAAAAATTGTGAACGAATAAAGTACATTAAATAAAAAAAAGGAGAAAAATCAATAAAAATCGAACAAACAACAACCAAAAAAAAAAAAAAAAAAAAACAAATAATAAATAAAATAAAATAAAACGGAAAAAAACAACGAAATCCAATTTTATAATTTATTTAAAAAGTTTTCTTCTTTCTTTCTTTTTTTTTTCCTTCTTATTTCTCCATCTGCTTTTTCTATATTTGTTCGCTCCTTAACAGAAAACAAATATAATAATTATAATTGAGACGATAGATAAGCGAAAAGTTTTATTAAGATAACACAAAAAAAAGAAAATGCGAAATCGAAGACAAAACAACATAAATTTATTAAACGTCGAAGATACTTGGTCTATTTGTTTGGTGTTTCTTGCTTTCCTCCTTTTTAATTTTATTTGTGACTTCCGTGTGGTTATCTATCGTGAAATATAATAAAAGCTTTGTGCTTTTGCAGGCCCGGAAATAGAAAATGTAAGTCTCGAGGCTGTCATTCAATTTTCTATATCATTTGCAGTTTACAATAGACAGAATATTCTTGCTTTAGTGAGTGATTCCTAAAGCATTTTTTATCACATTTAGGTTTTAATATGTTTAAGCCTTGAAACTATTCAAAGGCGACATTCAACTCGACTCTGACATATTCGGAGTACGATGCATGTTTTTACAAGAATTACATTATCTACGTTTTACTAGAAGAAATTGAATAAATTTTTAAACACCATCGATGTAGGTTATTGCAGGTCATTTAAACTTCTTTTTTAGCACATCATCATTTCCTAATTATTCTTATCTTATCTACTGGTCGATTACTAAGCAATCCGTGAACTTTAAATTAGAAGATTTTCCAAAGGTACCGTAAACTGTAGATCTCATGCCATATAACATAGTCGTAATTGTTGCACCACTTTAATTACAGTACATGGCTAATGATATTTCCGTACTCGCTGTGCTTTAACACCGGGCCTGTCATTTAAAGAAAGAACAAATGAAAACTTAGCATTTGATTTTGTAAAAGGAGAGGAAAAATCAAAATTAAAAAAAAAAAACATTTTAAGGTTTAAAATTATTCATTATCTTAAGGTTTTTCTTTGTTTGCTTTTTGTTTTTCGTTTTTATTAAACTTTTCACCACAACCATTTATGCTTTCAAACCCTGTGATTATAACGACAGCAACATTTAAGTACCTATTTATCTAGCTAAATTGGCACCATAGAGCGAGAGACAATGGTGTCTCAATGTAAACAGCATCTGAAGCGTCTTGTAGCTAGTTAACTTCAATAAGAAAAAAAAAATTAAAATAAAGTTTAAAAAAAAAAAAAGAAGAAAAAACCCCTCTTGTAACAAGTATTCATTTATTTTTTTTTTTTTTGTCATTTTTTTAATTAACTTGAACAAAACTTTATTATTTTTTTTTTTTTTTGTGAATTTTCATTTCTGTTGTTTTTTAAATAAAAAACAAAAAAAATCTCATTTCGAAACAGACGCTGCTGCTGCGGTTTTAAGCTTTTAGTCATTTTCACTCAAATAATCAGGAAATATTTTATTATTTGCGTTATTTACGTTATCGTTAAAGGCAAGAACTTTATTCTATTTTGCATCAGTTTTTCCTGTTTTTATTTTTTGTTTTTTTAATTTAACACAGCTTTATGCACAATTTTTCTACCAAACTGTTGACTTACTAATCACTTACGTTAACGTTTGAACGTTAAACAAAAAAAAGAAATAAATTAAAAATTTAATATAAATGCCACAATCTGTGTTTAAAAACAAAACAAAAAAAAAAACAAAATGAAGAAATAATTAAAGTAAAAATGTTATGTTGTGATAATGAAACGCTTCATAAAATAATTGCAACGAAAATAATAATGAAATAAAAGTTATTATAAATATATAAAAAAAAACAACAAATACAAATGTAAAAGACTAAGTGAGATATAAAAAGGAAGAGGGTGGTTTATATGAAATGTAAAAAAAAAAAAAAAAAAAACCCAAACAAGAAGGAAAAAACCCTTTACAAAACCATTAAAACATACAAATAAAATAATAATAATTTTAATAAATGCGACAGGTGTTTGTCATTTATTCAAAAATATCAAAAGTTAAATAAACACACAGTTGTGTTGTGTTGTGTTGTGTTTGCCGCTGTCTTTATTATTAATATTTATATACATATATATATATATATACAACTGTGTGTATGTAATACGGTATATTTCCCATTTGTGTATTATTATTAATTTTTTAAGTACATAAAACCACGTCTTTTGTTTTATTATTTCAATACCATTCAGCAGCAACAACAACAACAACAACAAAAATTGAGAGAAAATTCTTTCTTTTTTTTTTATACATTTAAAATAAATAAACAAAGAATAAAATTATAAAAGCTTAAAAAAATAAAAAAAAGTTCAACAATAACTCTTTTATTTAAATATAAGTATTAAAAAAAAAAAAAAAAAACAGAAGCTTAATGTTTATTCTGAAATATATAAAGATCATAGTTTAATTTAAAATTCAAATTAATTATCGTAAATTTTGTTGGAAAATAAAACGAAAAAATGGTTTAAAGAAAAATGTTTTTTTTTTATTTCTATTACTTTGCTTCTATTTTTGCTGCACACATATTTATTTATTATTATATTTTCTTTTTTCCTTGATTAAAATATGTTGATTAAAAAATAATATTACAGAAAAACGTATAATCTTTATAAGAAAATTACATAAATTTAATTAAAATTCATAAATAATATATAAAAAGAGTATGAAAGGAAAAAAAATACAGAAAACCTTTAGTTTAATAACAAAAAATAAATTTAAAAATATGCAAACGTAACATATGAATTACATAAAAATCATAAAATTATGCGAACGTGGATGAAAAAAAAAAAAAAAGGAGAAAAAAACACCGCCCAGAAAAACTAAACAAAAAAAAAAAAAAAGAAAAATAAATAAAAAAAGGAGACGTCTGAATGCTTAGTACATTTATCATTTGGGAAACGTCAACCTGTAACAATGACTCTTGTACAAAATTCCGCGTTAAAAAAGAAGAAGAAGATGAAGAAAAAACAAGAAAATTTCTCCTTTCCATGAAATTATGAATTTATTATAAAGGAAAGTAAAGGAAAGTAAGGTAACAGTACAGTGGCTCGTTACTTGATTGAAATTTAACGTTGCGTTTCTTTACTGGAAACTATATAAAAAATGGAAGAATGAAAACCAATAAAACATTAACCGTCATTGTTATTAATTTTTTTTCTTTTATTATTATTTTAAACACGTCGCCATTTTATTTCTCCATTTTATCCGTTACGCTTGTTTTGTTTTTTTTTTTGTTCTTAATATTCGTTCAGTTTATTATGTGCTTGTGTTTTGTGTTTTATCTGCCAATATTTTTCCATCTGATTTTTATATAAGAAAGAAAAATTAAATAAATAAATAAAAACGTAAGAAGAAAAAAAAACGAAAAACAATTTTCTTTCTATAGTTAACTGTTGTTACTGATTTAATTTTGATATAATATATTTTGGCTAATATTTGGCAGCTGTCAAAAAATAAGAAAATAACAGAAAATACCATAAAATGAACCTTGATGCTTGTTATGCTCGGTTTTATTTATGATTTTTTTTTTTTTCTCTAGTTAACCAATCAAAAAAAGCTTCGAAAGTAATACTTTTTTTTTTTTTAACAAAGCAACGGAATATTTAGTAGTTTTTTTGCGCTTTATATAAATATAATAATTTTTTTTTTTATTTATTTATTTATTTACATCAAAAATGTCGAAATGAAACGATAAAATTGAATTCCGGATGTGTTCTCACACATTTATTTATTAAATATTTGTTGAAGAAATCGCATGGAAAGCAACTAAATAAGGAAATGTTAGAATGTTACAAGTTTTTCTTTTTTTAAGGAAATTATTTGAAAGACAAGAAGTTTATGCATGTCACCTTTTGGACGGAAATTGAAAATCGTTTAATTCGATGATTTTGAAGAAATTGGAAAATATATTTGCCACTTGTTCGTTTATGTATAAATCATGGGTTGATAATAAGTCTTTAAAAATCATTCCTATTACGCAATTTATTGGTTTAAATTGAAAGTAATCGCACAGTATGCTTAATAATTTGTGATGTAAAAAAAAAAAAAATTTTACATCTATGTATAAAACTCTCCCATGACACAATTTGTTTATTTCAGTTTCTAGTAATCGCAATAAAATGAACAAAAACTTCTCTTCTCTTATTGTACAAGAAATTATTTTTTTTTCTTTTTTTTTTGAAAGAAAACATCTTTGACACAATTTGTTAGTTTGTCTTGACAGTAATCGTACGGAATTCCCACAAGCTAGTCTACCTCTGATGTAATTGATTCCCGAATCTAACATTAAATATTAACGGGATTCGAGTGTAAATAACATCTTCTTCGTTACCAAAAAAAAAAAAAAAATAATAATAATTTCATTTCAAGGTATCACCATGTAATAACACACCGCCACTGCTATCACTATTCCAAAAATAACGATGAAAAAAAAATTGACGAAACCACCTACAACCAAAGCTCAGGAAAAAAAATAAATAATAAGAAAAAAAAGGAAAAAAATTAAAGAAAAGAAAAGTTTTTCCATTTATAGCAAACAAAAGAAAATAATAATAATACAATTTTCTCATTCCTTATGCTAAAAAACGAAAATGAATATGAAAATGAAAATTTATTTAAATAAAAAATTATTACTCGATTACTAAACAGAAAGAAAGAAACAAAAATAACAAGAAAAAAAAAATTCAGTTTTGTTTGTTTGGCCTGTTTTTCCAAACTACATTTTGTATTGTCGTTGCTAAATTATTTTCGGGGATAACCGTTATGTAGATGTATGTACGTGTATAGTAAAACAAACATTCGAAGAAAATATAAACAAATTTCACCACCCACAACAAAAAGAAAAAAAAAATAAAAAATAAACAAAGAAGAAGAGGAAGAATTTTCTGTTTCTTTTCTTTGTTAGTTTTTTTTTTTGTTTACCAAATTATGCTTATTTTTGCATAAAACATATTTTCTCTTCGTGTCGATATCACAAAATTATACATTTCTTGTTATGTAATTTTAGAGCTTTTCTCATCCACTTTGGTTGTTCTTTTTTTTTTACAAATACATTTTTTGAGTTTTAATTTACGCCTTTATCGTTGTAATGTAATGAAAAACCTTATTTTTGGACGCCAAAAGATGGATAGAATATCCTTAAAGCTTATATTATTTTTTTCTTGGAATAAGTAATACCAAGAAGCGGTTTTATCTAGGTGATTGTTTTGTTTAAATTTTTTTTGTTACTTTCATGCAGGTCTCTTGAATTTAATCGTTCCCCAAATGATTTTAATTAATTTAGATCCACCTCGTGAAACTCGACTTCGTGTTAACAGAACAGAAACTGTCATTCGCTCCGAAAAGTAAATGAGGTCTTACCATCAGCTGTTTATTCTACAAAATAATTTAAATCTCACAAATGCTTTATGCAGTTTTTAGCAGAACTTTAGAACACACCCAAATACGCAAAGAATTAAAGTAGCAGAATATCATAAAATGCTTTGTACTCAACATAATTGTTAAATTCGCATTACCTGTCTAATTACAACACTGTATATATGGTGTGAAGGTCACCATTTGGACAACACTGTTTCGGGTAATTCGCTACCGAAACATTATAAAATTAACAATAATTGGCCTTAAATAAACGTATAAATAACGCATTTAGAAAATTAATATTTATATTGTTGGGCTTAAATAAGCTTAAATAATTCATTTTGATGTTGTTGAATACAAAACAAATGAGAAAAATGTGTGGGTGTTTCTTATTTTACAAGTTTTTTTTTTCTCTCTCTCTCTCTCTTTATTTTTCTTTTTAAATTAAATTTTATCTTTATTTAAACAGTTTTTTTTTTTTTTTTATTTTTGCTTTTTTCGTTTTCTCTGCTTTGGTTTGGCTTTCATTGGCGTTAAAAAAAAAATTAAATATGAATCAGAAGAAAACACAGAAAAACAGATAAAAAAAAGTAAAACTTTTCAATCAGTTTTTCAGGAAATAATTTTTTTTCTATACGGTGTGAAATAGTATTTTGTACCGAATTAGATTTATTTCAAGAAAATATATACAGTTTTTCTTCTACTTATTATCATTTCTTTTTTTTTTTTTTTTTAATACTTTTATTTCTTTTACTTTTTCTACTTGCTGATATTTAATTAAAATGTTTTCCTTTTATTGTACTTTGTACCCAAGTATGCTCTATGAATTTTTTAGTACTAACAGCTGCTGCAATCAGTGGAAAACACAGTTTGAAAATAATAATAATAATAATAGTAGTAGTAATAGAAATAGTAAAAAAAAAAAAAGTTTATTTTTTTGGTTAAAATTAGAAAACTATTGAATGCACAAAGAAAATATAAAATGTTGAATTATTCTAATTGAGTTTATAGAAGGTGTTTGAAAATTACAAAACGTAGAAACTTTTATCATTTATTTCTCCTCATTTTTTTGTAGTTTTCCTGCATTTTTTTTTTTTTTTTTTTTTTTTTTGTTATTGCAGAATAAAATTAAATTTATTTCCACTGTAACTATAAATGATTGTGTTTATTATTGGATAGAAATAAATTTAATAAAGTTGCAACCAAAGCCAAGTTATATACATATGTAACAAAAATAAAAAAAAAAGAATTGTAATAATAATGAAGTGTAGTCCCTATTTCGTTATTTACTTATACAAAACAAAGAAAAAGAAAAAGAAAAATGTTAACCCTCCAACGGCTAAGTAGTTTTCAATGCACACAATGGCACACTGTGAATACCGTCATCTGTCATCTAAAGTTCATTCATAGAAAAGTAAAGCCATAAGAAATTCTATTGAAATTGTTTTCGTTTTTTTTCTTAACCAAGAAAACATTAAGGTAAGGTGTGGCTTGCCAGTAAATATCTTATTAAGCTTGTATATAAGGTCAAGGATAGATTTTTGAACGCTTTGGTATGGGGAATTATTCATTTTTTTTTTTTAACATAAAACTTCACAGCAATCATTAATTGTTAATTAATTTAGGATTTCTTGAATCATATGAATATTAATCATTAACAAGAATTTTATCGATTTGTTATACAATTTTTGAATTGTGTGCTCATAAATTTTATAATAAAAAGACATTTTTAATCAAACATTTGATAGATTTTATGCTTTTTTATTTGTTGTATCTTTTTTTTTAAGCAGAATTTCGTACTGTTAGATATTAATTAAAATCATAAGCAAAATATTAAATTAGAATATTTCATGTTTTTACAATATACATTAATAAAAAGATTTTAAGAAAGTTGGCCTTCTAATTTCTTATCCATATCTCAGAATGCCTGCTTATTGGAAATTTCAAGTATTTATCTACCTCGTTAAATTTATTTATTTTTTTTCAAAACATTTTAATGATGCAAGAGGCACAAATCTTTTAATTAATTATCATTAAATTTTTTTTTGGTTTTTGAGATAATCCTATGAATGATACAAAAAAAAAAGGAATACCGCGCTTTCAAGTTGATTTTTACCACAAGATGATTTTTAAACACTTGTTTTAAGTGGACTTCCTTCTCGTTTCTCTTCAAGTAACCTGGGTAAACATTGTTGAAGATTTGCTAAAGCTCCACCACTACAACTAAAAAGCGTACAGCCATATTGACGCTCGAGTATTATTTGTAGTGGGCAATGGTCTTTTACATAATACGTTGGCCACCGAGATTTGAAAGATACATCGTCTTTTGTTATTTTAAGGGATTTTATAACAGGGGATAATCGTTTAAAATGGTAAAATTTACTTTATTACTTTCTTTCTTTTTTTATTTTTTTTTTTTATGATTCGTCAATACTTTTTTTAAACTAAATCCACCGTGCGGATAGTAGTTTTTCGGAAAGAGATCTAAACTGTAGGTTCAGCTTTAATTTAGCTATTAAAGAAAATGGTGATATAACGAATAATAAATAAGCTATAAAATAAAACACAATGAAAGTCCTTTTCAAATTATTCTTTAAGCTGAGGATTCGATATTTATTTTAACACTTCTTCATAATAGATTTTAAGCTCAACAGAAGTATTCATACCTAGTAAAAGAATTAACCTTACTCAGCATCGTTGCAATGTATTGGTACAGTGGTAACGTAAGACCGGTGAATCCCCGCTTGCCATTTTGTAGTAGATCTTATAAACATCTAAACGAGAAACAATTAAATTTCGAATATTTTCTCAGGGCTAGATAAACACTGTTACAGCACTGTCCTTAATAGGGAATTAAATATTTACAACAAAATAAATTTGCCTTTTTTTAATTTTTGTTTTAAATGATTATTTGATTCTGTTTTAACTAACATTAAATTATTTATTTACAGCAATATAAAAGTAGTTTTAATCACTTTAATGAACAAATTCACTAAACATATGGAATATAGGAAATTAAAAGGGTGATCCAAACTTTTATGTTACTTTGATTTCTTCATGTATTTGCTCGACACTTTAAAAATAACAAACCTGAAAATAAATAAATCGTTATGGTTATTAGTCCATAAACAACTTTACTTGCACTGAAATAATAAGTTTTTTAACAGCTGATGTTGATCTTTCACAAATGCAGAAGCTAGAAAGGTGATTGGTTTGTTTTTAAAACATTTAAGTATCCTTGTCAGCTAAACTATGCTGTTCTTAAAAATCTTTAATTATTTTATACTAAATACAATTAAAAGTGGACGTCTAGCTTTTCAGTAATATTTTGAAGGTTTAATTGAACCAACTTGAACTTCAACCAATAAGAACCTGAACAAAAATGATAATTTTTCTTGTTTGAAGATTTGAATTACCCTATATAGTTGATAAATATTTCAGAAACTAATGGCAACATGAAAATTTCAGCAAACTGCCAGCATTTTTGTTACGATTATACACCTTTAAATGTAAATAACTAATTTGTAATTATGAAAATGTAAATAATAATTATTATATTAAATTTATTGATTGAAAATTTATTTGAAGCAAAGGTATATAAAAAAAAAAAAAAAGAAAAAAATAAAACAAAGCGCAAAAAAAAAAAAAAAAGCAGAAGATTAATTTTCAATTAAAATATCTAATATTTATTTAAAATTAATTTCCGAATTCTTTATTTTAATAAATATCGAGTTTAATTTTCTATTTATTGATATTGTTTAATAATTTATTGTGTTATCAAAAGCACACATTTTCTACAGACATAAAACAGACAAAAGTTTATTTTATGCGATATATAAAGTATAAATGGAACATAAAACAAAACCGAAGGTAAATTTTGAAAGTAAGAGAGATAGAAAAGAAAGAAAAAAAAAAAACTTTTCTATGATTATTATCTGAATTTATTTTTCTCTATACTTTATATTTCTTTTTATTTTACTTAGTGAGGATCAATGAGGATAATTTCATCGTTTTTAATATATTTTTATTTATTTATTTTTAATATATAATATATATATATATATATATATATATATATATATATATAGATATATTTCTTAAGAAACATTTCTAGTTTGTGCTTTTTGAACCGAAAAAATCAAATTTAAGATAGAAAAATAAAATATAAATAATAATAATAATAATTTTATATATGTTTTACGCTATATGCGTTCTATTTGCACGTGCTGGCATTCAAGACACCAACAACATCAGCAAATCGAATTTTTAACGAAAAAATATGATTCGGTTTTGTTTTTTTTTTTTTTTTGCTGTTGTTTAAATAAAAAAAAAAAAACAAAACAAAACTAAACAAAAAAAGAAAAAAGTCTCGTCGTAATTCATTTCAAATTATAACCTCAAAAATGTTTTATTATTTTATTAAAATAAATAATACCCAGGTATGGGAAATAAATAAAATGAAACAATTCAATTATTGATTCAATAAATTTAATTTACTGTTTTCTTCTTTCTTTTCTTTATTTATTTATTTATTTATTTCACGTCCTCTTATATAAATATATTTGTTCAACTAATATTTCAGACATGTATTTTCGAAAAAAATAGAAGAAAAAAAAAAAGAAAAAAGGAAACGTAAATCGAAATATTGGGAAAATAATAACGAAGAAAATAATAAGCAACAGGAAATCAACAGCTTTGTATACTTTTCTTCAGTGCTTTCTTCTTCTTCTTTTTTTATGCCTATTTCTACGTCTTATCATCATTTTTTTTTTTTTTTTCCTTTTTTATGTATTTAACTTTTATTTATTTTTTTCTTATGTATTAATATATTATTTATCTATTTGATATTTTATTCATTATTTGATATTTTGTTGCCATAGAAACCATTTTTTTTTTATTAAATATATCCACTTGAAAATCTTGTTGTCACAAAGTTCTACAGATGCGTTTTTCTTTTTTTTTTTCTTTTTTGTAAACTCTACAGTCTACACTACACTTGCGAGTAGACGAAAAATATTTTATTCATTTGATTTATTTATAAATTTTATTCCATCAATAAAATAAATCAATTAGTTTCTATTTTTTTTATAAAGAATAAGAAAAAAAAAAAACAACAAAATTACATCTTTATAATAAGTATTTTGTCCAAACTCTACAGATGATGCTGGTGCTACTTCTGCTTCTTCTGCTAATGCTACTGACTTTAGACTGGGTTTTACAAATGACACCAATTTAAGGATTTATAACTTTGTTTAACTTTTTTTTCAATTTTCTTCTTTCTTTTTTGTTTCAATTTATTTTTCTTTTTTTTTCTTTTTCCAAGAATGAAAATTTGTTTTAGGATTATTTTGGACATTTTTTTTTTTCTTTTTATTTTTTTATTTTATTTTATTGACTTTTCTTACATTAAGTACGTTTCACGGTTATGTGGAAAATACAACGGGCGATAATTTTAACGGAATATAAAGGAGCAACAACAATAAAAAACGAAAAACGAAGTGTCTTAAAACACAACTAAGTTTTCTCTTGTTTAAATAAAAAACAAAACAAAAAAAAAAAAAAACAGAAAAATTTTGTTTTGTTTTTTTTCTTTTTTAAACTTTTCACCCTTTACAAGTTTAAATAACTTTTATTTTATCTAGTCGTTAAAATGGTTGCATAATTAATTTTGTTGCTATTCTATGTTAAAGTTATTTTTATTTTTCCCATTTTAGTTATAATTTTGTAGCTTTTATGGCTTTTCCTTAAGAAAATTTGTGTTTTTAATTTAAAGAAAAAAAAAAAAAATTCAAAAAAACAAGAAAAATAAATAAAATAATAATACAAACAATAAAAGTTCATAATTTAATCATGTTGATAATAATTATGGTATGAAATATTTGAGTTAATATATGTTAATACCGCAACATAGATTATTAGCATTAAATTTTACTTTTTCATTTTCTTTTTGTTTGAATTCAAGGATTTTCATTGTTATTATTAAGCTTTCGTTTTTGATTATCGTATTTCCATGTTAAGCACAAAAAGAATGAGTAAGTGAGTGTATATCAAAGAAATGATTTTGTTGAAATTTCTATTCGATAACAGCAAAGCGATAATTGATGGAATAATGCTGCGTTGAACGGTAATAAATTTTTTGTACAAGCCAAAATAGTTCATCGCTTTTCATATAATGGTTGAAAAAAAAAAAAAAATTAAACGTCTTCGGTTCGATTGCATTTATTTCCTAAGCGTTTTTTGGTTATAAAATATTGGTAATATTTGATGTTTGATGATTAAAACAATTGTGAAATCAATTTACTCAAAATCTACTATTTTTCTATATGGTCTAAAATGTATTTTCCGTTTTTTTCGTAGTCACTAGTCATGATACTAGTGGACTATCGATACAAAATAAAATTCGTATTTATTGCATTTGTTTTTTTTTTAACTATGACATATAATGAATTCAAATGTGATTGTCCAAAAATAAGTCTATAAAATTAATGAGTTCAATACCTTTTATATAAATAACAATAAAATTTATCACTTAACGTATTTATAAAATCCATATCACAAAGATAGATATACAAATGTTTGCTACTCATAAATGACACATTTTAATAGTGAAACATTAAAAGTGCGACTATATTACCTAATTTTATTGTCATCAAGCATCATTAATTTATTGTGGTGATAATAATCAAATTTATTTATGCTTAAAAGTTTTAGCATGTCAAGTGTCATATAAAATTGGCTAGTTAAAATTTTTATTTTATGTGCTAACATGTAATTGGTATAAATATATCTGGTAAGACTAGCTAGGTACACAAATTTTAAAAGTAAATTTAAAATACCTACGTCGTCATTTGTTGATTAGTTCAACCGATTTTTTGAATTTTTAACAACTGAAAACAGTAATAAAGAAAAATATTTAATTAATTAAGAATAAAATTATTAATTTTTCGCTTTTCATTTATTTTATTTCATTTCATTTCTTCTTCTTCTTTTCTTTTTTTTTTTCTTGGCTTTTCTTTTGTAACTATTTACAACATTTCTTATATTTAATTACATTTTGTTTTTATTTATTTATTTATTTTGCACTTGTAATAAATATTTACCTTTGTAGGTA
The DNA here is from genome assembly GCA_961205885.1 of Ptychoptera albimana. Taxonomy (NCBI): domain Eukaryota; kingdom Metazoa; phylum Arthropoda; class Insecta; order Diptera; family Ptychopteridae; genus Ptychoptera; species Ptychoptera albimana. The sequence continues at coordinate 22,801,280 of OY540803.1, forward strand.
ATACCTTTGTAATGAATAATAATTATTTTTTTTTTTTTTTATTAATAATTTTAATCATTTTACAAGTTATTTCTCTATATATATATATACATATATATTAATTTTCTTTTTTTTTTTTTTAAGTACACATAAAATTAGGCTTTTTTATTGATTTAATTATTTTTCTTCTTCTTTTCTTTTTTTTATATCATTTTCACATTAGGGATATATTTATTTTATTTTATTTTTTAATGTGTATTTAGTTATTAAATCTAATTATTTATATACATTTATAAACATTTAAAAATTTAAAAAAAAAAAAAAAAAAGTTAACGTTACTTAACTTAATTAAAAAACAAAAACAAAAACAAAAAAAAAATTTAATTTTTTTTAACAAAACATAAATTGTATAATTTTGTAATGGCTGAATAACAATTTTTAATATTTTTTTTTTTTTTGTTTTATATTTATATATATGTATATATTTCTATGCTATTTATTAATTTTATAAAAGAATTCTTATGAATTTACGGTGTATTAACAGCATGTTAATACAAGGGGTATCTGTGTTGTAAATATTAACTGACTCGTGCTGATTGACATTGTTTGCTCTTTATATATATATAAATGTCAGCTAAATAAGATTTACGAAAACATGTTGACAGTTACGGTCTTAAATCACCAAAGTAGTTAAATCATATAAGCTTATCATCCACACATTTTACCCAATAATTATAATAAAAATATTGATTGTATATAATCTGTCTTAATTATTCATAATTTAACAATTTATCAAATTTACTATCCGTTATATAATATTTAACTTAGGTCACGTCTTAAGTGTATTTAAAACTTAAGTATTCCTTAAGTAGATATTCTTTTTGCTTCTTTATTTCATTTAAATGGAAGGACCATCATTGGAATAATTTATAATAAAACATGGGCAAAAATAAAAAAAAAAAGACGAATAATCTTAAGTACATGTGACACTTGAACTTACTTGTTAAATTAATTTCTTTAATTTCAATTTTATCTTTCTTGATTATTTTAATTTAATTTTTTATATTGTCCATTTAATATTTGTATTTCACTAATAATAACAACAGTAGAACACCAAGTATTTTACTAAATAGAATATAAACCGTTTTAAACAAAATCATTTTTATTTCGTTATATAATCAGCTTGTACGGTGAGCTTTTAAGGCTCTGGTAGTTTTAAAGTTTTCTTTTTAATTGTTTATTGAAATGTAAATTCACCGGTGTGATTAGTGAGATTTTGCTGCTTCGTAAAATAAATAAACTAAATGATAACCAAAAAAAAAAAAAAAAATCTTCACTAGAGTTTTGGATAAAGCTTTACTATCGTAACTTTTTCGCGTTTTTTTTTTTTTTTGCTAAATACTTAATAATTGTTTTATCACATTCTTTTTTTTTTTTTAATATACATTTAATAGCTTCGGGTTTTCTTTTTCACGTGCATTTTTTTTTTTTTTTGCTTTAAGAACGTTTTTTATTATCATTTTTCTGTTATTTATACGAAAATAAAAAATCATGTGGAAATTGATTATTTATAAAAAAAAAAAAAATTAAGTTATTTTTTGTATTTTAATTAACAAATAACTGATTGTTGTGGATGTATTATATCTATACATTAAATAAAAAATTTAATACCTCAATAGCAGCTGTACACATTTATTTATTTTTACAAATTTTTCTCTCTTTTCTCTCCGTTAATAACATTAATTACTATCTAGACTTTAGAGATTTGTCGTTAAACAATAAAAAAATTAAAATAAATAATTAATTAACTAGTTATAAACGTAAAATTAATCACTTAACAAAACTTATGAAACCGTTTTTAAAACTGTTTTATTAATTTAATTATAAAATATAAAAAAAATATATATAGAAAAACATAAATAATAAATTTAATTAAAATTAATTTTTATCATATTTACATAATTTCCTTAATAGTTTATTAGTAATAAATAGTTATGTATAGTTATTATCTGTATTTCTTATATTTATATATATCTATATCTTAATTTTTTTTTTTTTTTTAATTAATTGTTTTTATAAATTATTTTGTCTTTTAGTTTTCATTTAGGATTTTTTTTTCTTTATATATTATTTTATTTTTTTTTTTTGCTTAAGTTTTGGTTGAAGGAAAACAAAAAACAAAAAATAATTTTGATGATTAGGAAACGAAACATACATGAGAGAAAATGTTCTGTAGTTATTTTGCATGCGGCTAGTTTTAACGTATTATTAGGTTATTATTGTTACACGAACTATTATTATGGAAATATTACTAGAAGAACGTGGAAATACATTTGAATAAAAAAATTTATTTAATAATATAAATGAACAAGAAAACAAGAAAGAAAATAAAAAAAAAACTGTAGTCGAAGCACAATAAAAGTTTAATTACACTTAATATTAATAATGACGCTTTCGGCACAACTATACTTTACTGGTAAGTAATTAGTAATAACAGAGAAATCATTTGTTTATTTGTTATAATTAAATACTTTGTGCATTATTTAGCAAATACAGGGAAAGCTCCGTAACTCGGAATTCATTAATTATTTTATTCACTCGTTTATACGGATAACAACCAAAAGGCCACTCGCATCAGCTTTAATTTTTTATTCAAGCAAGTGATGACTTTAAAACGTAAGCTAATCTACTTAAAATAAACGGAGAGAAACGCTCTACCATATAGGAAGCTGACTGTGGTGATTTCATTCACCCAAATTGAAAAAAAAAAAACCTTTTCGTAATATTTTTTTATTTTAAATATAATGCGCTTATGAAAAAAATATAAAAAATCGACGCCCTGCTAAGCCCTGTGCATTCATTGTTCACCGTATAAAGATAATTATAAATTTGTTTGAATATTTATTATTTGCATAGAAGCGACAAAAAAAAGTTTTCCTCGGGCTTAAAAGTAATATTTTTGTATCAGTAATGCGTATGATTTTTAACATATGGCTGAAGTTGCTAACCGGAACTTTGGGAGTGGCAATATCAAATATTTACCTGTTTAGAAAAATTTTACTGTGCGTTACTGACGAAACAAGAGTGTATAGATAATTTATAATTGTCAGATTTTACAATTTTATAATCCTTAAAGAAATTTTTTATCTAAAAACCTGAGCATATCAACAAGCGATAAGTTAGGGGTTTTCCACTCCGCAGGACCGGTCCAATAACTACGTTATATATACTTTTAAACAGTAGATAATAATATGTTGCTTTGGTATATTATGGGTTCAAGTAGCAACTACTTACCAGTAGTACTATTTTGTAAAATTAAAGTAGCAACCTGATAGTAGAATACAAGACTTCAGACCATTCTGAATTACAGAACTTTCATTGTGCTATATAATTAAGAAACTGATGATTATAATCAGTTAAACACGTAAGATGTAATACACCAACAAAACAGAGAACATCCACACGCATATTAATTAATTAAGTTTAATTTTCTCTCTGATCAATGAAATTAATAACTGAGTCGCATGCGTAGCCATTTTTACTGTACTGAACGATTTGTATAAATGACAGAAAGATGGTAAGGAAAAACAATAAATTGTTTAAGGTCTATCAACAATTAGTAGCATCTTTCCCATTTAATATTATATATTTTATTTTTGTTATAATTAAATTTACTTAACACATGAACATTAATAAGTTTATTTTTCTATTGAATTGTGAGAAACAAAATATACAAAAAAAAAAAAATAAATAAAAACCATCAAGCCTCCAATTTCATAAATTTCACAAAATTCTCTCTATCTTTTACTTTTTACGTTACTTTTACTAATTTAATTTTCATCTAATTATTGTTTTTCGTTTATTAGAAAAATAAATATATCGTAATGGTGATTTAAAATTTTTTATAAATAATTTAAAATATTGTTTATATATAATAATAATAAGTAGGAAAAATGTAGTGATAATTAAAAAATTAATTTTTATAGAAAAATTCAATATTTTCATAAATAATAATAATAAAATAAAAAATAAATAAAAATTATATTTATAAATATATATGGCTATGTTATAATATAATTTTGTATTTGTATTTTGTATAATTGTAATATAGATAATAATACTGATGTGAATATAAGTGAATGGTGTTGTTCGGACATCTGATGATGAGCTGGGGCCCCTCGCTGCATTGCTGCTGGGTACTCCCCTAGAAACAGAATGGGAAACACCTGTTTAATTTTATTTTTTTTTCTGTTCTTTAAACAATTCTTTTCGTTTATATTGATTTAATTAAGTTTTTTTTTTTTTTGTTTTTTTTTGTTTTTTAATTTATTATTAAATTTTAAGAGAAAATTTTTCTTAAAAATTTATATATTTACCGTTTAGTACATGAACTAAAACACTTTTACTTTTTGCATTTGATGGATTGCATTGATATTGACCAGAATCAGATGGTCTTGCATTTTTTATTAATAGAAATGATGTCGTTTTTTCACCCTTTTCCGTTATAACTGTAACACCACCCCGTGGTGAATCATAGCTTATTATCTAAATTACATTAAAATTATTTATTTAAAAAAAAACAAAATTTTAAATAAAAATAATAATAATAATAAAAATAAAAAACAACAAACCGCATTATTATGATTCCAAAATATATATGCTGGTGGTTCTGGTGAATTTTTTACAACACATGTCAAATTGATTGTTGAACCACTTTCAATATATAAATCTGGACCACCAATTATTTCCGTTGATGGCTCTAAATTTATTAATAAAATAATAACAAGCAAACAAACATAATCAATTTAATTTTTTTTTTTTTTTATTATTTTATTTCCATGTCAATTTGTTTATAAAAATAGAAAATTTTATTTTTTCTCCCCAGTATGTGGGAAACGTAAAGGAGAAACAAACAGAACAATAAATGTGAATTAAAAAAAAAAAATAAAAAATTCCTTTCTTTACTGTAACGCAGTTTATTTGCAGAATAAGAATAGAAAGATGAAAAAAATAAAAAATTATCCAACCGCACAGTAGCAATACCATATGGGGAAACTGTCAGGGGAAATTAACAATATGTCCTTAATGTTTATTCTTTTATACATAATTTGCTTGTGTTTTTTTTTTTTTTTTCATTTTACTTCTTTTATGTTTTATATATGTAATTTATTATCATATACACATATATTACGAATATCGCATGTAATATTATCATTGTTTTTATGATTTTTTTTTTTTTTTTTTGCACTTTATTTTTGTTGCTGTTGTTCTTCCTTTATTTATTTGTTGTTTATTTAAAAATAAATAAAAAATAAATATTATCTTGTTTTTAAATAGTTTGTGCTAGTTATATCCCTATACGTTTATTTTAAATTTTTAATTGGAGTTGGATAAAGAGGGATAAAAAAAATAAAATTAATAACAAGACATACCAATAACATTTAGATGTATATAGTGGCTCATATGTGGTGTTGTAGATACTTGGCATTCATAAATTCCAGAATCACGATGTTGTGGATATTTTATTTGTAAACTCCAGTCCTCTGAATGCGGATGATGTATTGCACGAAAACGTTGATCTGATGTATACGTGTAACGTCCTACTGTTAATAAATGTATGTCACGATGACGTACCCAAGATACTTGCAACAACATCTGTTAATTAATAAAATGTTTATAAAGTTTTTTTTTTTTAATTTAAATTTAAATTTGTATGTCATTTCAAAACAGATTTATATTAATAAAACAAATCATCGCTTTAATCATAAAATTATTAAGTAATAGACGATTATATATAATTAATTTATAAATATTATATTTAATTAATTAATAATATTTATTTATATATTTCAAAAATGTTATTAATAAAGTTTTTGATGTATAATATATGTTTATTAGATACATAAATAAATATGACAGGGTAGAAAAAAAAAAAAAAACAAACATATTGTACAACAAATCACATGTCATATGTTTTTATTATAAAATTAAAACGCCATTTTGTATAATTCAAATTTATAGAATAACAAAAAAAAAAAACAAAGAAAATAAATAAATAAAACAAAAGATGTAATGTCAATTGTCAAAATATGACAAAAATCATTAATAAAAAATAAAAGGGTTCTTCTTCTTTTCACTTTTTTACTTTTATTTTTTTATTTTTTTGCCTTTTTGTATTTTATTTTGTTAATTTAAATATGTTTTTGCACATGCGTCCAGGTTAAATTACGTTTATAATAAGAATAATAAAAATAATAATAATAATAATAACAATATAATAAAATAAAAAAAAAGGGCAGAAAATTTTCAACACCTTTTTTAACCAGGAAAATAATGACAAAAAACTAAGATATTTAAGTAAAAACACAAAAAAAAAAAAGGACGAAGAAACAACAAGATGTAGAAAAATAAAAACGAAAACGAGGGAAAAAAAAAAACAGAACAATAAACAAACAGACAGCATTCACAAGAAGAAAAAAAAATCCCCATTTATTTAATTCAGGTACATAAAGTTTTGTCTAAGAAATTGCTTTATTCATTTGTCAAATATTTTTAGATCATGCTTTTATCTGACGATGATAAAAGCGTCAGCGTTTTTCTCATTTGTTTCTTGTTTTTTCTCTACTTTCTTTATTTTCGTCTGTTTTCCATTGTAACCCTTGTTTTTTACCGTAGCTTCTTATTGTTTTTTGTTGTTAGCACTGTTTTTACTTTTTTTCGTTGTGTGTTTCTTAAGATGAAAATCAAAGGTTTATGCAATCATCTTCTAACCAGCAAGCAAGCAAGCAAACAAAAATAATAATAATAATAATAATAATATAAGAATAAAACGTAGTAAATTTTATAGATAAAAATAAAATACTTATCAAAAAGTTTTTCGTTAAAAATAAATTACGATAAGAATCTCATAAAAAGGAATATATATATATAAACAAGATACAAGGAAAATGTAAAATAGAATAAAAAAAAAGAATAAAGATAAAAATGCTAATGATAATTTCTTCTCTTACCGTTTTATTTCCTAAATTTTTTACACGACAATTTAAATATGCGGTTTTTCCTAATAGAGCGGTTACATTTTTTGATGCTGTCTTATCAAAATATGGATTATTCCTTTGTTCATCAATTTCAATATTATTTTTATTAGGACCTGTTGATGTTGCACCAGGTGTATCCTTTGATTTTGATGATTCCCGTTGTGCCCCATTCACTAAAAATTAATTTATATAAATCATTAATCATAATTTTAATGTAATAATAATTATAATCAAAAAAAAAAAAAAAAAAAAAGTAAGTTAAAAAAACGATTTAATCAGTGTACGTAATAATAATCAATTAGCTTTTAATCAATTTAAATAGTGTGGTTACTATAGTGGCCACAAAGTACTCCCGGTTATGGTATAATTCGATATAATACAATTATTCTTGGCTTAATACCACTTTAGAGAAGATTGGTTAAGTAATTGAAAATTACAATTAATGTATTTCCAACCTTTTCAATATTTTTACATTTAATCGAAATTTATTGTAAATTTTATTCAAAATTATTCTGGTATAAATAAAACTCGTAGGTTCGGCATTTGAAATATTTAACTATACGCATCTACATCGAAATATGTGGTTACAAAGTATATATCTTATCATTGTGACAAGATATTTGAATTTTTGATGGTTGGTAATTGATGAGTGATCTTTACTCAGAATAAACACAAGAAAAACTGTGAATGTCAAAATCTTTTTATTTCTCTGGGTCACACATTGAATGGAATAGATCTCCCCGTGGGGTGCTCATTTTTGTTATTATTTAACTCTTTGTTGTGCTTCTTCAAAAAAAAAAAGTGAAACGAGATAACATGAATAAGGCGTCATTGTGAAGATATATCTTATAGAACTACAGAAAAGAGAAATGATTAAATTTCATTGTACTGAAACATTTAATGAAAAAAAAAATAGATAGAATTTTTAAAGTGTTAATGGGCACAGTAAAATCGGTTATTTGTCTATTCTATTACACAGCATTTTGTTGTTAACAGATTAAAATTTTTTTTTATTAAATTATCACCTCATTTAAGACGTATGTGTACCATAAACCATGGAGTGCATAATTTTAGATATAGAACACAACTTTCTAAAGAATAATTAACAATACAAAATTCGATGAAAGGTAATCACGGACTGAAAACACACGGCTAAAACTTTTATATACCTTGGATGTATTCACTCAGCACGTTAATTAAGAATAATAATAAATAATATTTAGGAACAATTTAATAAGAAATTTGAATTTTGTAGTACAACTGGGTTTTTATGTAATAAATTGCATCCATCCAAATGATTTAGAATCAAAAACTGCGATAATTATTTACAATCAAAATAATGATTTGGCAAAAAATCGCGATTATTCAAACTGCGTCTATGATAAATACTTTGCTGCTCTTATAAAACCAGGTGTTTTTTTTTTAGGACTTGTTTTCGAAAATTAGCCATTTGTCTTACTTTAAAACTGAGTAACAGAAATAATGAATATTTTGCCTCACAATATCGCAAGAGTGTTTCAAACCTTGTATACAAATTTCAATACGATTAAATTTTTAATTGTTAAATTATATTAACAAGTAATTATTCGACTAGTTAATATCAACAACAATAAATATTGATAAATGACATATTTTAAAACCAAAAACATTAATTTTTTTTTTTATTATTATTATTATTATCGTTATTTTAACCATTCCATCATAGATAAATTTTGATAGAAAATAATGATAAATTTCCATTTAAAACAGAACATAATATATATATATATTTAAATATAACCAATAGAAAGCGGTTTTGTTGGTTTTAATCAGTGAAAAGCTTTTTGTTTTTATACAATAATATTCAACACAAAAGTTTTGTTAACCTTTTGTACAGTAATTAAAAATAATAAAAAATAAAACAAAGTAAAAAAAAAAATAAATAACTAACTAATAAACATTTATCTATTCGTATGAAACAAAAATTGAGTTTAATCGAGTTAAATTGATGGATAAAAGAACCAAAAAAAATTATATATCTATGTATATGAATAAATATAAATATAGTAAATCCCTGTACTCAAAATTGAGTATTAAATATTTACTTAAGGATTTTAATATTAAAAACATTTGATGCTTCTTAATTCATTACATAAAATTTGCATTAAAAATACAAAAGCTTAGATTACGAACAAAATCTAAAGAACCCAAAAAAAAAATAATAATGATAATAATTTTCTTGTATAAATCGTGTCAATATGTGTCAATAAGAATAAATAGATAAAAAAAATTACATAAAGTAAATGTAAAAACTTTAAACTTTTAAGCATTTACTACTTTTATAAAAGCTTTAGCTATTTTTTTTTCTTTTTTTTTGTTATTGAAGTGTTATTACTTTTTAAAAAGAACATTACAATGTAAGAACTAAATAAATAAGTAAGTAAATAATAAATTTTAATTAAAAGACAAACATTTGCTCACCTTTATTCATTGCAATTAGGATAAAGAAAATCCATAGTAGAATCTCATTTAATTTTTGTACTGATTTCATTTTTAATGAAATTTTTTATTGAATTTTTACTTTTCTATTCTCTTAACACAACATATTACTTTTAATAAGCATTTTATTGTTTCGTTTTCACTCTTTTTAATTAATTAATTGATTAATTAATTAATTTTGTTTCGTTTTATTTATTTATATATAAATGCACATTTTATCCTTATACACATTTAATTAACGTTTTTAAATTAAATTGAATTTAATTTAAATAAAACATCAACAGTAAGTAACAATAAATAACAAGTAAATAACCCAACGAATATTCTGTTAATTTTAATAAACGGTGGTTGAACGGTTTTTTGTTTCTTCTACTTCTTCTCCTTTTAATTAATTATTAATTAGTTTATTTCATCTGTTGAGTTTTCACGCCCTAAAAATAAAGTGTAAAAGATAAATTATTTATTATGAATATAATACAAAAATAATAATAATAATAATAAAAACATTATTTTTTTTGTTTGTTTGTTTGTAAAATTATAAAAAATAATTTAGCGCAACGTAACAACAACTAACATCACCATAATTAAAATATTACCAAAGCGACCACCAACGGCAGTTATAATATTGTTATTATTATTTAATTTTTAAACATTTTCGCTTATTTATTTTTTAATAATGTTTAACATTTTATGATTTATGCTGAGTAAACAAATTTTTTTTCGGAAAAAAAAAAAAACAAAAAAAAAGAAAGTTTAATGAAAAATTAAAAAACGTGTCTTTAATAATTTATCATCAATTAATTACAAAATATTATTGCATCTTTTTTTTTTTTTTTTTTTTTTTTTTGTTTTAATGACTTCGAAAACCATTCGACCATTTAATTATTTAATAAATTGTTTTTTTTTTGTGTTTCTCGGTTTTTAGCGGTTAGTTTTCAAAACACGTTTTGAAATGAAAAAAAGAAAAAACCTAAATCGATTTTAATAAAATTTATTTTCTTTTCAATTTAATTACAAATCTGAGTTCAGAATAAAATATTTGATTTAACGTTATGTAAAGTTTTTTTTTTTTATTTCTTCCTCTTGATAACAATAATAACGGTAATAAAGAGAAAAAACATAAAATAAATTGAAAACTTTGTAATGCTATTGTGGAAAAGGAGGAAAAAAAAAATAGAAGAAAAGTTAAGTAAGGTTAGCTTACTTAATGCTTTAAGAAACTAATATAGAAATATGAAAAGTTCTACAATAGTGAACATAAATAATAATCCAAACATACAAAAAAATAAAAAATATGATTAAAAAAATTGTTGGTTTGGGGTCAGCTAACCATTAAATGTTGACAAAATCAATTGCAAGTTGCCCGTGTCATTGACGCACACTAATGAACTGCGACCTGCGCGCATTTTTATAATAAAAAAAAAAATTATAAAATAACAGGCAAACAATTTTTCTTCTTCTTCTACTTCTTCGTCTTTTTTTTTTTTATTAATTTATTTTTTTATGTATTTTTTTTTTGCTCTCATTATTATAATCAAGAAGAAGAAGGAAAGAATAAAAAAGAGGAAAAACAAATAGCAAGAAAAACAATTGGTAAAATAATGAAATAACAAAAAGTTAATTATAGTTTTCCAATAAATCATAAAATGATTAATTTGTTAATGTTTTATTTGTTTTACCTTTTATATCATTCCCCTTTTGCTGTGTTATTTTATCGTTTGTTTGTTTTGTAATTTAATTATTTATTTGTCGAAAAAAATCCATTACGAACCGTAATTAATTTTTGATACAGGTATTTCCTCCTTTTATTATTATTATTTTTATTTTTTATCTATTTCTTTTTCGTTTTTTTTCTTTCTTTTTTTTTTAATTAATTAATTAATAACGGTTAAAAAGCATAAAATATTAATAAATGAACAAACATAATAAATAAAAAAAAAAAAAAAAAAAAACTACTTAAGTAACAAGAAAAATAAGTATAAAATAAAAGACACTCATTGTATTGACTTTAAAAACGTCACTTCGTTATAAACATTTTTTATTTATTTATTTATTTGTTACTTTTTTTTTTATGTTTAAAAGAATTAATTTATTAAATTAATTATTTATTCGTTTAATTTATTAAATCACATGTAGCTGCTTATAAGTGTGGTTATTTATCCCATTTTTATTTTTATTTAGTTGATGATAAATGTGACAACATTCCTTGGTAGAACGAATAAACGAATAAACATTGATGGTAAATCGTGTCGTAACTCATCACACACCGATGTAACAATTAAAATAATAAATTTACTTCAATTTGTTATTAATAATAATAATATTTTATTAAGCATATTATTAAAACACTTAATTAATTAAATAAACACACACACACACTTTATTAATAACAAGTATTAAGCAAACACAGGTAAATTTATATTTTGTTAAAATTAAAAAAAAAAAATAATAATAAAAACACTTTTACGACTATTTATTTATTAGGTAATATTATCAAAATTTCTTTTTAAAAAAAAAGAGTAAATTATGCAATCAGGTGTGAAAATAATGTAAAATAAAAATCAATAATCCTTAAAATATTATACAGTTATATTACACAGGTAACAAACAATTGTATTAATGAAAAAAATCCACTTTTATTTTAAAAACAAAGTTTTAAACGCAAAGCACACTTTCTTATATAAATTTAAAAAATAAAGCACAGGTATTTAAATAATAAAATAAAAGAAGAAGTAAAATAAAAATCGCTTTTAATTAAACCTAATGAGAAATTTCACTTTTCACCGTCGTTTTAACTCGATTTCGTTAAAATTCGTTTACTAAAATGTTATTTATTTATTAATTTTTTTTTTTATTTTCTTGTAACATAATTAATTAAATTTTTTTTATATTTTAAAATAATTAAAAAGAAAATAGAATATTAAATATGTATAATAAAAACCGTTTTATATTATTGTCGTTAAATTATAATAATAATAATTATTATTATTATTTTGTTTTATGATAACAGCACAATTATTTTGTCGGTCTTAACACTTTAATGCGTCACACGTTACTTGTATAACACTAAATGGTTAACTGGTGAAAATCTAAAAAAAAAATTGTAAAAAAACCATCAGAACCCAATTTATTTATTTCGGTTTAGTCGGCAGAAAATACTAAAACTGAAATTTTTTTTGTTTTTTTTTTTTCCTTCTACATTTTTGCTCTCTGCCATCCCTATATCGGATATTTTCGTTTAATTTTCCCGTTTTTAACGAAACTAAAGGGAAAATTTTCATTTTTGCGTTGCGCATTGTTGGCGAATTTTTTTTTATAACTGGTGATTTGTTTTTGTTTTACGTATTATTAAAAACCGAAAGATTTTCCCCTAACTTTGGGAGAAGCTTTCTGTTTGTTTCTTTTTTTGTGTTATTTTTGTTTTAGTTTGAGACGAGACGAGACGAGACATTGCATGATGAAGCTTGCGCACTATACATTTATTTTAAATGCGAGCTTTTACTACACTAACGCTATTATGGTTATATTTTGCAACTAAAACAAGTGTAATTTCTCTGTTTTTTGATTTTATTATTATTTAACGCCATGTTTTTTTGGAACTTGGATGTATTTTCAGCTGAAGCGTTTCGTTATTATTGAAATTCTAACACGAAAACTAATTTAAATATTCAAAGTTTTTTTTTTTTTTAATTTATCAGATTTTTCTGTAAATCTTCCGCAAATATAGATTATTGAACAGTAATATTATTTATATAACCCACGAAGTAGAAAATTATGATAAAAATTGGATTGTATAAGAAAGAACTAAAGAAGTATTACGGATGCTGGAAAATTAATTTGAGCTTGTGCATTTAACCTTATTCAGGTTTATAGGTATTTGCAAAAATTAAACGAAAACCTTTTACGTATCCTTATTATCCTTTGTATAATTTTTAACAACATAAACGATGGATTTATTAAACTTCCTCACAATTTTTTCTATATTTTTGTTTTTGCTTTTGTTTTTGAATGCTGTTATAAATTCTGTTTTATTCTTTTGTTTATATCTTCTATTTAAGTCAAAAATTAAAAAGATAAAAAAAAATATATATATTTTATAATATTTTAATTACTATTTTCATTTCTTCACGATTTTTTTTTTTTTTTTTTTTTTTTTGTTTGTTTTAATTTTGGTTTTTTATTATTCGCTCTCCATGCTTTTATTATTTTAATTCATTTTTTAAATATTAAAATATACTTTGTTTTTGTTCGCTCTGTTTGAAAGAGAGACGACCACCTACACAATAGTCGCCCACATTAACTGAATAAACATATACAAAGTTAAGGGAGTTTAAACTCCCTTTATGGAATTTTACATTTTAATGACAATTAGATTTTTTTTTTTCTCGTTTTTTGCATTTTAATGTAATTTATTTTTATTTATTTTTTTCGTTAAGGTACAAAAAAGGTACAAATAAAAAAAAAAAAAAAAAAAGTAAAAAGCTCAAAAAGAAAGTAAAAAATAAAAACGCAAAAACAAAGCACTACAGTGTCCAATGTCCAATTAAAAAGAATTAAAATAAGTGAAATTAAATAAAAAAAAAACGAAAAACACAAATAAATTTTTTATTAGTTTGAGTAAATTATTAAGAATTAAAGGGAAATTAGCATGAAGCAAATTAAACAATAAAGTTACATAGAAAATCTCCCCCTTTTTTATCTTGTTCACGTGTGTGTCGTATTTTTTCTTTTTTTTTCATTATTACTCGGATGATCACTTAGGTGAGAAATTTTTACTTTAATTTTCCTTCGTTATTTTTTTTTTTCTCGAGCTTTTACAAATAATTTACACAAATTTTTGTTTCTCTTTTTCTTTTTTTTCTGTGTCATTTAGGCGTATTAGGTGTAACCACTAAAAGGTGTTTATTTTCGAAACCTTATCAGTTAAAGAATTTATTGTTATACAGACAAAAAAAAAAAAAAAAAAAAAAAAAAAAGAAATAGAAGAGGAAAAATAAAGTAGAGAAGAGAAATTAAAAATCCCACGGCATTTCAGTAAATTTTACGGATTAAAATCATGACCTTTCTCATATGGAATTGAAATGGTACATGTTTGGTTTAATTAACACGTTTTTTTTTTTTTTTTTTTTCGAGCTTATTAAATAAAAATAAATAATAATTAAGCTAGTTTCCATTCTTTAATCAATTCCATACACATACCCCCGGATAATGCGTTTTGCATAGATTTTCGTAATAATTTTCTCTTTCAAAATTTAAGTGAATCCATCGATGCTTTTATTTGTGTTTTTTGTTCAGAATTTAAATTATTCATTTTCATCCTCTTATTCTTGTTATCCAACCTTTGAGTAGAAGTAAAATGTAAGAGAAATTTTCATTTTTATTTTTTTGTTTAAGAAAAATCAAACAATATTAGATGGTAAATTCAATTCAATTTTTCCATTTTCTAAATAAAATATTAAAATGGGATTTTTCTTTACTTTACTTTTCTTATTTCTTATTATTTTTTTTTTTTTGCTTACATTTTCTTAGTTCTTATTATTTTTTATTTTCATTTTATTACTTTATTTGTTTGCGTTTTTTTTTTTTTTACTTATTTCAAAGTAATCTTAAATTACTTTTTAAAGTTTATCAACAGGCAGGAGTAAAATACGACAGGAAAATAATGGTGAAAAATTAAGAACATTAGATGAAGGAAGGAAAAGGGACAGATTTTTTTTTTATTTTTTTATTTTCGCTTTTCCGTTAAAAGTCAATTCAATGTTAGTTTGCCGCAGCAAGATCTAATGTAAATGATTTATGATAGTCTCAGTTACGGCTATAAATGTTACCATGTTCGGGTAGTACACATATAGTTCAGCTTGACTTTGACTTCTATTTGTTGAGAAATGTGTACGGCAATGTGGCAAAATGTGGGGAAAATATCGAAAAACGTGACATGGTTTACTGAATCAAAGATGAATAAAAAAAAAAAAAAAATCAAACAATTCTTATATCTGGCTTAAGTTATATTTTGGTGAAGTTTACTAAATTCTATGTTTTTCTTACTTTTTTTATTATTTATTATCACTTTCCACAATGACAACATTTTAGTCAAATAAAAAGAAAATAAAATAAAAATCAAAACAACAAAGTAATGATGAGTTTTTATGTTTTTGTGTTGAATTCGATTTAAATCTCTGGCAAGCATGATCTTGCTCGCATACACACACTTCAATAGAAATAAATAAATAAATTATTGTTAAGTCATTGCTTTTTATGTCTCTAGTTTCGTAATTTTTGTTTATTTTTTGTTTTTATTATTCTTCTTCCTCCTCGTCTGCTTAATAAAAAAAATTGGCTTAAGTTTGCTCTTTACTTTAATTCATTATACTCTTGTTTTATTATAGTGACGTCTCGTTATTAATGAACATTTACTAACTGAAATACATTTATTGCAAGCTTTCTGTTAAACAGATAATTATTTGTCGATATATTATGTAACTTTTACCAACTTTTATTCGATCAAGTAAATAACTTCTTCGTTTTTTTTTTTAGCAATGGGTTATTTTAGTAACGAAAGATTGGATTTTAATGTTGCCAATCCACATTAGGTAGAATTTATGAGTGATTAAGAAACTTTAGACACAAGGAACAAGCGACTTGTTGCATTGAATGATTTTTATTTTTTTCATTAACATTTTTGGAAGTTACTAAAGAATCTGCTTAATACGCGTAACAAATAATTAAAATGATTATGATGTCCAATGTTGTATTTCATATCCAGAAAGATGATTCAAGCTATAATATTAGTATTGTGAGCAATTAATTTATTTATTGATTGAACCATTAAATGTGTCGGGTCTCTGTCGATTTGTTTGGATTATTTCGTAAAAGTTTTGTAATTTGGCGAACCGATTGTAAAAATGAATCGTCTGTAACATTTAGTCTACTATTTTTTCGCTAAATAAAATATGTAGATTCTATTGGATATAATCTTATTATGGATACCAAAATTGTTTTTCTGTTATTATTGTATAAATTTATGAAATGATTCTTAAGTTGTGGAACTAATCCACTGTTTTTCCATGTACTCTTTATCTTTTTATTTCAATCCCAGTACTGGATTGAACGTGCTTTTCAATTGTATCATTGGGTTAAATATAAACAAGTCCTACAGTTTGTAAAGGTCCATCTGAATAATTTTTAGCTTTTTCATCAATTTAGAATTTGAACTTTTGGTTTTAAGGTTAAAATTATTATTGGATCTGTTGGATTTGTTGACTTTTTTACTAATTGTTAGATAAGTGTGTCTCGTTATATTTTAATACACCAGAATAAATAGCGAGAAACGACTGTAATTTAATTTTTAAAACTATTTCAGCACAGTAGAAACTCAATTAACAAATACCACAATTTTTTAATCATTTTATAAAATATCTATATGTATAACTTTTGTTGTTAATAATAAATAACTCATGGTTTTGTTGATGTTAATCAAATTATTTAATAAGAAAATCAAAAAAAAAAAAAAACTGTAATTAAATAAACTTATGTGTATGTATACGCTTTTATAGGAATTAAAAGCAGAAATTTGACTAAAAATAAATTAATAATCTAATCTTGATATTATATATCTTGATTAGAAAATATTCATATCATTTTATTTTTGATTATTATTATTGTTATTTAATTATTTTTAGTTTCTATCGTACATTTCAATAACTAAATAAGATTAGAAATATTTATCTCTCATTTTGCAAATATATTAATTTTCCTTTATACACTTTATTATTAAATTAAAATCTAGGTGTTGAGTATTTTTAATGTTATTTTAAAAGTAACGAAGTAAGTAAAGAAATATTATTGAATAAAGCTGTAATCCTCCTTAACGTTTGTACACGTTTAAGGCGCTTTTGCTGCATTTATATCTATGAGTAGAGATCATTTTTAAACGTGTAACATCTGACAATTTATTGACAACAATGTATTTTTACTTTTCAAAATCTTATATCTTATATTAATAATCAGCTTACAGTTGTATTTGTCGATTTAATGAATGATTTAACAAGTAATAAAAGAGAATGTCATTCCGGATTTTTTTTCCTCAACGAAATCAATCATTTTGAATAATAAAATTTAAAGTCGTCATTGCTTAGCTACAAAATTATTAAATTAAACATTTTTTTTTTTGGTTGCCAATTTAAACAGTTTCCAAACCCTGCTAGCGTACACTTAATTAACTTTAAAAAAAAAAACTGCGATAACCTTGTTCATTTTTTTTTTTTTTTGACTATGTGAATTTTTTATTATTTTTTGTTTACTCATTTATTTCGTAGAATATCTAATCAAAAAATTTCAAATACAAACATATCAGTGCGTATCTTAAAGCAATAAAAATAATAAAAAAAACTTTTAGTTAAACTTCAATTCTGTTGGAGGCATCAACAAATTTGATTTATTTATTTTTAAATATACAAAACAGCTGTGAAAAATATTCTTGCATTCAAAATGGAAGAGAAGTTATGGCTTGAGAATACGTTGTTACCAAAATTAGTGAAAGATGGTTTATTCAATTATACCGATGAACAACTACAATCAATTCATGTGACACCGCTTGATGAAGGTGGCACATTTATGGCCACAATATGTTATAAAATAAAATTAATTTTTCTAAACGATGAACAAAAAGAAGTTCAACTGTCACTAGTTACTAAAGTAAGTGTTTTTATTATTTATTTTCATTAATTCCATTTATTTTATTTATATATTTTGCATTAATATTTTATTAGTTGACGCCAAATGTTTCGGAAGAAATGTACAACAGTGTTCAATACGATAAATTATTTGAAAATGAAATCTATGCATACACGGAAATAATACCGACCTTAAGCCAGTTAAATAGTTATCCAAAGTAATTTTTTAATATTTATTTCTGGTTTCTGATGACCACAAAGCACTTAGCATTATTATTATTATTGAATATTAATAATTTTCAGGTATTATTATGGTTATTGTAGACCAAACAAAGCTTGTATTATTTTAAGTGATTTCAATGTGGATGGCTGGAAAATGTCGCCAACACTTAAAAACTTATCAATTGAACATATTGATTTGTCTTGTAAGTGCAAAGTCCATTTGTTTAATTAATTAATTAATTAATTGATTACTTGTTGTTTTTAAATTATTATTTTAAGTAAGACAATTGGGTAGCTTTCATGGACATTGTTATGTATTAAAGGAGAAACATCGTACAAAGTTTAATGAAATTATTAAAAATTTTAAAGAATCGAGATTTAGTATTCCTGATACACCGCTAGCATATAATGATCTATTGAAAGCAGGAACTGTACGAGCTGTCAACGCTACAAGAAGCAGGTAAATAGAAAAAATTTATAGAAAAGTATTTTTTTTTTTTATTGAAATAATATTTTTTTGTTAATTTTCTATAGTTCTGAATTCAAAGACAGAGTACCTGAAGAATTTTTAGAGAAAATTTTGAATGTATTAGAAGACCCAACAGATTATGGTAGGCAAAGTGTGAGACCTAGAGAGCCTTTAGCAACTATATGCCATGGTGATTACTTACGTAATAATATTGCATACAAATATAATAACGAACAGGTTAAACGATAAATAATTATATCAAAAATTCATATACAAGACAAAAATAATTATTGTTAAAAAGAAAAAATCTTCTCCATAGATTCCAATTGAATGCATGATGTTCGATTTTCAAACGTTACGTTACTCATCACCGATGGTAGATTTATCAACATTTATATCAAACAGTACATCATATGAGGAACGTAGAGATAATTTTAAAAATATTTTCAATATTTATCATCAGGAATTAATTAAAGCATTATGTGATGGCTTAATGAAAACCCCTGAGGAATTACCGGATTATTATAGGTATTTGAAGAATTTATTCCTTTTCATTTTAACCCCTTTTTCTTGTTTTTCTTTTTCCTTTTTCCTTTTTTTATTATTTTTGACTATTTATAAATAATTCATTTTTCTTGATTAAATTTATGATCGAATCAGCTATGATGAATTCCTTAAAGAGTACGCTCGCCTCTCACCATATGGTTTATCAATTGCAAGCAGTTTTTTGCAAGTAATTCATGAACCGATTACAGATCTTAATTTTGCAGATGTGGAAGAAAAAATGGCAGAATTGATAGAAGATTCACTACATCGTGGCGGTAATAACGTTGATAAAGAGCTAGCAGCTATGATTTATGAAATTTATACAATGCAAAAAGAATTTAAACTTAATTTAGAATAATTTTTTTTAATTCACGACAAATACAAAAAAAAAAATTAAAGCATAAATTGGATCAAATTATATTATTTATATTTTTTTGTGAACGAAATAAAATTATTTTCAAATAATAATAAAAAAAAAAAAATTATTTTATTGTTTTATAAGTTTTTTTTTTTTTTTTTTCCTCCTCTAGAATTATTACAAAAGTCACGCAAAACAGAAAACTTCAGAGAAAAAAAAAAAAAAAATAGTCAATTTAATTAAATAAAATTACATACACAATTTTCAAATTGACACAATTAAATAAATTTATTATATTTTTTCATATTTTTTCATATTTTCATGAAATTCTTTTTGTTTTTTTTTTATCGATAAAAAGTAATTTTAAACTTTATGCAATTAAAGTTACTTTTAAAAAATATTTAAATAATTAATTAATTAAATTTTCCTCTTTTTTAATTTTTCGAAATTGAAATTAAATAATTTTATTAAGAATACATAATAATAATAATTTTTATCGTATTTTTAGATTTTTTCATTTTTTTTTTTTTTTTTTTGTTGAAATTTAATTAAAAAGAAAATTTAAAATGAAATATAGTGATAAAGCTTTCAATTGCACAGTGTGCGGTCCTTATATGCACAGTTTGATGCCTTTAATGCCCATTAAGTAGTTAGTTAAATAGATATCACTTACATACAATTTGAAATTTAATCATTATTAATTAGAAAATAAATATTCCGGTTTTTTTTTTTTTTGTTTTCCTCTTGAAATACCATTTAAATATTTATTCATTCGTATAATTAACATTGCTGTAATGTTTTGGCTGCATTGATACAAAAAACAAAACAAAACAAAACAGAAAAACATTTTTTAAAATATTGACTTAAAAAGTCATTCGGCTTACCACTTTTTGAACGTTCTGTAACGGAATACTGATGGAAACCATTAGAAATTTTTGTTGAAAAATTTTTTTTAATTAAAACCATTTATGTCCAAGTGTCAAACGAACTATACAAAGTTTAACAAAAACCGAAAGGGTGGTAACACTACCTGTCATTTCATAGTCATTATACAACGAATAAATATTATTTAACTGCGATTAGGACAGCTTATTTATTATCCGACAACCCCTTTACGTGGAGAACTTTAAAGTAATTTGTGTTTCGATTTTTTTTTTACAGCAATTTGTTTTATTTCAAACCATGGATGAATTTCTTTTCTGTTAACCTAAGCTAACGTCTTTTCTTTAAATTCATTGAAATTCTAGTAGCGGTAGTCTCTGTACTTGCAGTTTTTCCCACTTGTTGTGTGTTTTAACGTTAATTTTAAATTTCATTGTCAACAAAACGATCCGATGATGCAACGCAAAACGCGGAAATGATTTTTAATATTCAACACAATTAATTTCATTTATAACGCACGTAATACGTATTATGTGTGGCCATCTGTTTCAACAACCAACTCTACAATAATTATTAGTTTTTAATAGAACCAATAACAGGCAATAACCATATTGGTTTGCCTGGTGAAAAAAAATTATCATACAAATGCATGTTTCTCACTATTAAATAATCCAACACATAAGGGTTAAAATAATAAAAATCCACTTTAAAACTATTTCTCTACATACATTTTAAATTATCTGGCAGTCGCATGCAATCATATAGGGGGTCACAGATTATTCGCGTCTAGATTAAATAAATAAAAATGGCGCATTTAGTTTTTATTTAAACAAATGACTGAAAAATTTTCAGTTAATAGGAAAATTGTGTTTTTTGTTTTGTTTTTTTTTTTTTTTTTTTTGTTTTTTAAACAAATGACTGAAATTCCAGTTAGTTTTTTGTCTTTTTTGTTTTTTTTTTTTTTTTTTTTTGTAACAATATGGATAAAAGTGATTTTTATTTTATTTTTTTTTTAAACTTTCTATTAATTTAGTCATTTCATGGTAAATTTTTGTTGTTTTGTTATGTTTCGTTTGTTTTGTTCTTCATTTCATTTAATTTATTTTTTTTATATATATATATATATATATAAATATATTTCTCGATTTTCAAGAACATTTATTATCCTTAAAGTAGTCATTTTGATTGATAGAAAATTTAAGCAAAACTGAGATTGGACGTATTCAATTCTTTGCTTGCTTTGCACACAATTTTTCTCTACTACTACTAATAATAATAATAATAATAATAATAATAATAATAACAATAAAAAAAAATAAAGGAAAGAAAATAATAATAAAGCAAGGAATAAATCGAAATAATTTATTTTTTTTTTTACTTCAATTTAATTTTCCTTTTCACACACACACAGAAATTTTTTTTTTTTTTTTTTCGTTTTTTTTCGGTTTTTCGCTATTTTTCTTTTACTCTGATGGAATAAAGAAAAAAAAAAAAAAAACGTGAAAAAATACAGGCAAACAAACAAACAAACAAAATGCTGACGTATTGAAAAATTTCATTATTTCATTACTTGCACATTGTTGTGTCGGAATCATAATGAAAAAATTCTTTAACAAATAAAAAAAAAAGAAAGAAAGGAAGAAAATAATAATAACGTCTATTTTCTCCACACACTAATAAAACATAAACGAAAAATACATTAGGTGAAGATGTGTATAAAGTGAAAAGAAAAAAAAAAAAAAATCAGCACAGAAATAGTCAGGAATGGATAAAAAATAGATAAAAAAAAAAGAAGAAGTAGAAGAATAAGAAGCAGAATAAAAAGTTAACAAAAAGTCTAAAAGGAGAGAATATGAAGATTTATTTCTTTGTTTTTCCTAAAGTACATGCTTTTTATTGTTCCAAAAACACAATCTCGCTTCTGTTTTCTTATTTATTTATTTTATTTTCGTTGTAGTTTTTTTTTTTTTTTTTTTACTTTACTTTGCTGTCCTAACTTGAATATCGTGGTTCACTATTATAACCATGCGTATCTTTTACCATTTTTGTTTATATTACAACCAACAAACAAACAAACAAACAAACGAAACAGAAAGAATAAAAAAAAAAAACCAACAAATAAAAAGCGAAAATAAAATAAAATTAAATGTTGATAAATAAAAATAATAAAAAAAGAAAAAGCCGACAAATGATTAATTGTCTTGATAAAAATAAATATTGATGGAGTTTTTCTGAATTTGATATTAACAGATTGTTGTTTTCTGTTCAAATTTCTGCTGCTTTTACATTTTTCTTTTATAAAATTTCACTTCACCATATATGTACATGCATATGTATATACATATATATAAAACCGATTCAAACAGATAGAAAACTATTTTTATTTTTACGTTTTATATCTAGAATCACTTTCTATGATATAAGAAAAAATAAAATGAGTTAGAATATCCGCATACTTTTACGTCAAGTTTAGGTAATTATTCATTTTGGTTTTTGGTCAGTTACTGCTGTTTCTGCCTTTTTATTATTCTTATATTAAGAAGTCATGTACAATTTTTATCCACAATAGTAAAGTCAATACGATTTAATATAATTATTATTATTTATCTTGAATAGAAAGATAGAGAGAAAAAAAAACCAAAAGAATTTCATTCGAATTCTCAACGGAAAATAACAATAAGAAGGAAAATCACTAAAATATTTCGTTAACGGATGATAAAAAAAAAAAAGAAGAAAAATAATAATAAAGGAAAAAGGAATTTAATTTGAGGATTATAAGGAAGGAATTTTAGTTGCTTTTAGCTAATTAAATTAGTTTTTTTTTTTTATGGATAATTGAAACTTACCATTTATTTATTATTATTATTTTTTTTTTTTTAATGTTGGTTTATTTGAAAGGCGACACTAGGCAACGCTAATCAGGTAAACATTGATTTAACAATATCATGTGAAACTTTTAGCTAAACAGCACAGAGGTCAAATTAGTATTGTTTAAGTTAATAAAATTCTTAATTTTCTTTCTTTTCCTAACGTAGCCACGATTTATTTCTTGTGAAGAAAACAAAAAAAAAAAGAAAAAATTGTACAAGAGAAAATGTAAATAAATAAATAAAATAAAATAAAATAAAATAATTCGTAAAGGTTTTTCTTTACGTTTCAAAACCGAAAGTAAAGTTAAAATATTGTTCGCGTAATGACGTGCATTGGAACTAAAGCTAAGAGCAACAAATAAATAAAGGAAAATACAAAAAAAAAGACTCACTCGTAATTAGATTACAGGCACCGTGAAACAGAAAAGAAAAAATAAATACACAAATACAGTAAAAACTCTATAATTCGGAATGGATCGGAAGGTGGATGTTTTTTTTTATTATTTTTTTTTTTTTTTAAAATAACGAATTTAAAATTATCTCTAATTTGTCTAACAGTATTTTCTCAATTTAATGTTCAACCGTAATATCCATTAGGAAAAATTGAAGGTATACGAATTATCTAAAAAAAAGGAAAGATTTTATTAAGGATTAATCAAAGATTTTGAAGACCGTAAGTGTTATCATCCTCCTTTGTGAAACACTATTATTCAAACTTTAAATTGTTTCCATCCTCCTCGCAGTCAAAACTCCGACTTAATCTCAGAAGACTTAAAGTTTTTCTTGTAATATTCAATCATTTATGGCAAAATTTGGAGAAAACTATTCTGGTCACCCATAAGTAAATCCTTTATTTGACCACCAATTAAGCGTTTCAATAACTTATTCTTATTACTACAAACTACTAATAATTAAGACTTCCAGATCATAGAATCTATATTTCGGTTAATAATCATTCAGTGAAATCTCGTTATAACTGAGCACCGAGATAATTGTGCTATGGATTGTCGAGTTATTGTGACTCTTTATTTTTTTTTTTAATTAACGTGCTGTAACAATTACCATGGTATTACAACAATTGCCATATAGCACCTGCACTTTTTGAAAAACTTCTAGCGGCGTTAAACTTAAAAAATAAATCCCCCCTATGTCAATATTAAATTTTTAGGGTTAAAAGCTTTCCGATCAGTAAAAAACAGTTTATTAGTTTTTGTTTTATAAGTTTTTTTTTTTTTAATTTAATTTATAATTAAAGTGTATTTACTGGTTACAAAACGAACTTTCGAACTTGAACGAACACGATCCGCGTTAGGCTGTTATATCAAAAGTTTTATTAGATTATAAATTCTAAAATACATAAAATTTAGATTGTGCCAGATAGATAAACAAAAAAAAAAAACAAAAATTGATTCATTATAAATTATAATTTTACCTGCAAAAAAAAAGCTCTGGTCTAGACTAGACTGGTAATAACTAAAAAATTTCGCTATATTCCACATGAATGAGCCTTCACTGTATTCCAAAAAGTGAATTAAATGAAAACCAACAAAAGATATTATGTTTTCATTTTATTTTCATTTTATTTTTCATAATATATTTACATAATTTATGCAATTTTATTGATTTGAATGTTTTGTTCTTTTTTTTTTATTTTTTTTATTTTTTTTTTGTTTTTCTTCTTCCATTAATTATTTATTTATTTTAATTATTTATTATGTTTTATTTATATTAACATTTTTTTTTTTTGCTTATTTATTTACCTTTTTTGCTTTGTTTTACTTTCATTTATTACATTTTTGTATCTATGTTTATATATTTTTGACTACAAATAAAATTACATTTAGTGAGAAAAAGAGAGAGATTAGCATTCTTTTTCTCTTCCATATATATATTTTAATTAATTAATTAATAAATTAATTAATTTTCTTTTATTTGTATTATTTTTATTATTATTATTATTATTTACATAAAAGTGACTAAAACTTAATTAACAAACAAAATAAATTTTTTTTTTATTACATTGTTTACATGTTTATAGAGTTTTATTAATGTAGAAATTTTTCTCTTCATTATTTAATTTTTTTTTTCTTTTCTTTTCTTTAATTAACTTAATTAATTAAAATTTTTATTAATTTTTTTTTTTTTTTTTGTTAAAAAGATTAAGGATTGTTGGCTTTTTGTATTTTTCTTTAATACATAACACACATGGATAAGGATTTTTCTGTTTTTTTTTTTTTTATTTTTTTTGTTAATTAACTTCTTTTTTCCTTGTGGAAAAAATATAATTAAATAATTATTCAAAATAAGATAAATTAATTAAATAAAATTATTATCTAGAATTATATTTATGAATAAAATGAAAATGAATAAATTTAGTATAATGGGAAGACAATGATGGTGACAAGGATGCCAATGCTACTGTTGACATATTTAGAATTTTTTTAAATAATAAAATAATTAAACTTAGTAGAAATGTTGTTAATTTTTTTAAATTAAAATTTATATAGAATATAATCACAATGTAAATATGAAAATAATAATTTTTTAAGAAGAAGAATGTTTTTGTTTGTCCAGCTCGTTGCATTGCTTCCGGTATTTCACCTGAAACGAGATTTTTTTTTTTTGTTTTTAACAAACAATTTCCGCCAAATTAAAAATGAGAAAAATCATAATAATTACCATTTAAAACGTGAGCATTAACCGTTTTACTTTTAGAATTCGATGGATTGCATTGATATTGGCCGGAATCAGATGTTCTAGCATTTGTAATCAATAATGATGATTTTGTTATTTTACCTTTATCCGTAACAACGGAAACACCACCCCTAGGTGAATCATAGCTAATTATCTACAAACAAACAAATAGTTTTTTAATAACAAAAAAGTTATTACCGCACAAAGTTGAAAACTAACCACATTATTATGGTTCCAATAAATATAAGCCGGTGGTTCCGGTGAGTTCTTCACAACACAAGTTAAATTAATTGTTGAACCTGCTTCAATATACATATCAGGGCCACCAATAATATCAGTTGAGGGTTCTTAAAATAAACAACAAAATTAATAATTAATTAAAATTGTACAAAAAAAAAATAAATAGAAATAAGAATTGTGTAAAGGATCGGCTTAAGACGCTTCAAATATTAATAATTTTCATTTGTATTAATTTAAAGTCCTAAGCTACGCCCAAACATACGAAATGGATTTTCTTTTTAAATGTTATTAATATTGTGGTTTGATTAAACAGTGAATTTTTGTGTAAATTAACTTTAATGTGAGGTGGAGAGAGTTGGTTTTGTTTTCGTAATTTTATTGTTGTAACGAACAAATCTTATGTAAAGAAAGGGACATTATAAAGATAATTGCTATTTTCTAAAATCCCTTAGCCAGCTTTCTTTATAATATAAATTTAAAGCAAATCTTTATGTGAATAACATAAATCACTGAAAATCCTTTTAATTCATTCGTGTTGGCTCTGTGCTCTGTTTCAACGATTTGTTTTTTTTTTCTTTTCTTTTACAAAACATATTTATACGATTTGAAAATTATTGTTAATTACTAATTAAATTTTTCTTAAATCATTTTTTTTTTATTATTATTATTATTATTATTATTATAAAGAAAAATAAAATGCGCATCGTATTTTACACAGACGTTAAGTATAAAGTCACTTAAAAACAAATCAGCAACGCTACGTATTAATTTTATTTCTTAAGTTATAGTTAAATGAAAATATAAAATTAAATTAAATCTACTTTACCAGATGTGTTTTTTGATCATTTGATAAACAAACAAAGTTAGAGAAAAATTTATTGCATAAAATATTTATTTACTTTCATTTTTTTCCCATTTTTATTATAATAATTATTTGAACTTTTATCGTCATCATCATATGTCGTCAAAGAATGACGAAGAATAAGACAAATTAAGTTGAAAATTTATATATATAAAAGGCGTCATCGTCTTTAATAAAAAAATAAAATAAAAATATTTTCTTATTTTAAGTGACAATTGTGAATTGTTTTTCTCTGTGCTTTTCTTTATTGTTTCAATTAAAATTGTAATTTTGCTGTTTGTGTTTTTATAACTCTCACTTCTATCAACCAGAGACTTAACGCATTAAGACTTTAAATTAATTTTAATAGATTTCTTTATATGTTTTGTTTGCTTTAATAAAGATTTATGCATTATGGGTGGTTAGGTTGGGTATACATATATTTCTGTTTGTTTTACTTTAAAGATTTAAATTTATTACCAATAACATTTAAATGTATATAATGACTCATGTGTGGCGTTGTGGAAATTTGACATTCATATATCCCAGAATCACGATGTTGCGGATACTTAATTTGTAAGATCCAGTCCTCTGTATGCTGATGATGTATTGCACGAAAACGTTGATCTGATGTATATGTATAACGTCCTACTGTTAATAAATGCACATCACGATGTCGTACCCATGATATTTGTATTAAATTCTATTAATTCATACAAAAAAAAAATTAAATTAAATTAATAATAGATAAACGAAGAAAAATACTAAATAATAAAAACGACGAACAGTTTTATTTCCTAAATTTTTAACACGACAATTTAAATATGCAGTCTTTCCCAATAAAGCTGAGACATTCTTTGATGCTGTCCTATCAAAGTATGGTCCATTCATTTGCTCATCAATATTTATAAAATTCTTATTTGTACCAATATTACTATGAAATATTGATGAAATGTCTTTTGTTTTTGATGTTTCACGTTGTGCGGCAAATGCTAGAAGAAAAAAAGAGAATTTTTTTTTTTTTTTTTCGTTTTTATCTTAAGATAAAACTAACAACAACAACAGTATGAAATATTATTATTATGATAAAAATTGACCCTATTTATTTATTTATTTTTATTTAATATACGCCAAAAATATAAAAACATGAAAAAAATAAAAAATTAAAACTATTGCGTAAGCTATTTTTACGCATAAGCGAAAATTTATTTAATTTTTTTTTTTTCTTTAGCTACAAATATTTTTATTTTAATTTTTTTTTTTTTTTGCCTTTATCTTCCCATAACAAAAATAAGGCGCCATACGGTCGCGTTATATCGTATATATTCTAAGCTTTTTTTTTTTTTTTGTTTTTTTTTACCCGTTGTTATATTCAAGTGTCACCCGGATCACATTAGACGAGTTTGCGCCAACTATTTATATAGTTTTAGGATCACAAATAAAAATAAAAAAAAATCCGAAAATTATAGATAAAATAAAGCAAAAACGAAAATAAAAATATTATTTTTCTTAGTTTCTATTCTCCAGAAGCAAGCAAAAATAAGAACGTAGAAGAAGAAAAAAATTTCATTAATTTTATTGCAAAGTTGTTTTTCCCCCCCGTTATTTTATTTTCTTCTCTAAATCAAGATATTTCGTATTTAACATTTTGATGCTTATTAAAAAAGAAAAAAAAAAAAAAAAAAATGGAAAAATAGCGAAAATATATATTAACAACCACGAAAACATAGCAAATTACATTTTCTACATAATAATAATATTATTAATATTAATAAATAAAATAGAAAAACTAAAAATTATGGGAAAATTAATTTTTTCCACATTAAATTACAATTTAGCATAGTTGACACAAAATTATGTTTCGTTTCGTTAGTTTTTATTTGCAAATGTGATTATAATAGGTGGGTGTTTTATTCACTATTAGACCACTGACTGTTTATAACCTTTAAAAGATAATGTACCAGATCTAGTGACTCAAACCCCCAAATGAAATTCAATGAGTAATTTCACAAAAATGTTCCTTGTTACTAGAAAAAGAAAAACAACACAGTCGAAAACAGATTTAACTTTTGTATTGACATTATGTAAAATTAACGCGTAAAAACAAGAAAATTTGGGTCGCGTCCCTACTGTTAAAAATGATAAATAAATAAAAATAAAGAAGAGGACGAAGAAGAAGAAAAAAAAAACAGCAAATCAAACATAAACCAGCAAAATGTCAAAGCCCAATAAATTTTATTATGATTAAAATAATTGGAAGTCACATAAAAAATGGGTGTAATCAGTGTTTAAGGCAAACGACTACATATGTTTACTGGTAAACAAGGACAAGTTATGTAAGGAAAAGGTGACGTTGCTGTTTCCATAGGTGATATTTCAGATTTGTATCTACAAATTACAACTACAGTTGTACCTACGTAATAGTTCTTGTTCTACTTTTCGTTTTTGCAATTGTTGTAATACGTGCAAAACATTTACGTGAACATAAGGGGCACCACTTCAATTTTACATCTTTTTGTTGAATTAGTTACTCAAATTTATTTTAACAGTTCATGCGTATAGTCAAAAGTTTTATTAATTTAAAATAAAGCACGGAGATGGGGGTCTTCAAACTAAAAAAAAAAAACATTTGGATTCTCTTTAATAACGAAAATAATTTATATGTAACAGACACATGGTTGCAACTATCAAAAATGTGCTACAAGCTCCTGAAATTAAAATTTGATATACTGGATTTTAAAAATTTATTATAATGTTTTTCACTTAAAATCGACGCCCCGATACGGTACACCTACAGTTTATTTCGAATATTAGTTACATGAATTAAGGATGGCATTATATAAAGGGAAGAAATCCTTTTTAGGGCAATTTCGATAAATCAATCTTTAAAGTTGAAATTTTTTTTTTTTTTTTAATTTGACAGTTGTTATTAGAGATAATTTAACGGTTCTATGAGCAAGTGGGTGTAAGTCGATAGAGAATTTTACATATTTAGGAATTTTCAACTCTTAACAAAGCTTTTACTATATTTATAGAATTTTGACTATTTTATCTTGTTATTTTAAACAAATTATAAATTATAACTTAACTAATTGATAAATATAATAATAATAATAATAAAAAAAAATTAAATAGAAATAGAGAATTAATTATGCCAGATTTGTAATATTTCGGGATTTACCTAAAATAACAAATTTACATTAAGAAGGCGTATAGTACAGTACAGTAGCATAAACCCCAAAATAATTATTAAAAAAAAAAAGAAAGAAAGAAAAATAAAAGAATTTCTTTCCTAAAGTCCGCCGGTTACTCTTAAAATTCAACAAACGTGTAATTAAATTGTGTACCTGGGTTATAAAGGTGTTAATATTTTATATAATAATAATTATAACATTATTATAACAAAAAAAAAAACAGCAACAACCACAACAAATATGTGGGAAGAATTCCAAAAAATAATTAACTAAGAAAATAGTTGTCTTTGTCGGGTGTTTCACATTATTAATTTTTGTTAAGAAATATATTTTTTCGTTTTAATAAAAGCAAAAGCAAAAGTAAAAACAAAACGAAACAGAAAAGAAAAAGGTTTGTGGCTTCAATAAATCACTTAAAATATTAATTACCTTTCTAAATAGAAAATACGACATGCAGATAAGCATAAACACACACATACACTGCTACATATAAAATTAATATAAAATAAAAGGAATAAAATGTCAACATTTTAACACATTTAAACATTGTTGTATTAAATTGGGTTATTCGATTACCCACTTCTACCACCATTAATTGAACCGAAACAAAATTATTTATACAAAAAAAATATAAAATAATAAAAAACCACCGTACAACTACCATAGATGAGGTGTTGGCTGGTATGTTGTTATCATTACAAGCATATAAAACATACATAAAAAAATAATATTAACAATACAAAATAAAAAACATGCATAATTATAATAACATACAAGTGGGATGGAGTTGGAATGGAAAAAAAAGTAAAAAAATAAAAAAAAAAAACACAGTGGAAAAAAACCCTAGTTTTAACATTAAATTGTTACAAAACCACAAAAAAAAAATAAATAAGTAAATATATTAAAAGGAAATGAAACATTTTCATTAAGTTCCGTTTTTTTCTATATATTTTTTTTTTTTTATTTCTTGTCTGTATGAAAGAAATAGGAAAATATTTCCAAAATTATATTTTTCTTCTCTTTTATTTTTATTATTATTATTATTTGTGGTTGTTGTTGTCGTTGTTATTTTTTAGTTAGATTTCGATTAACCACAAAGTCATGTTCGTTATATTTTAGCATAGAAATTAGAATCATAATAATAATAATAATAATAATAATCAATTTAATAAACTATAAACAAAATGATGTGTTTTGTGTCACGTGTACATGAGTTTTAACGTTTAACAAAAGAACAAACAAAATAAAATCAACAACCTTATATACACCATTTTGTATTTTCCAACATTTTGTTTACTAAAAAAAAAAAAAATGTTTTTCTTTATTTTTTTGACACAAATTTACATGTGTAAAAAGCATTTTTTTTTTTTTTTTATTATTATTCGATTTTTAGTTAAATAAATAAATAATTTCCTTCTTGTTGATGCTTCGTTTTTGACAAGTAAACAAAGTAGTGTTTTCCTTTCCTTTTATTTTTCTTTGTGTTTTTTTTTTGTCTATTAAACACTGCCATATAAGTATGTAAATGAACTCTTAGGCATTTTGTTTTCTACTTTTTTTTTTTTTATATTCAAAGTCAATAAGCTTTCAGTTTGTTCTAACTCACCCCAGTTTATATTTCCTTCTTGATTGTTTTATCAAATTATTAAACAAAAAAAAAAAGAAATAGTAATCGAGTAAACAGTTTACACGCAAATTATTGAGTAGGAAAACGTATTTTTTGTTTGCAATTTTATTTAATAATAAAAAAAAACAAAAAAAAAAAAAAACTAATTAATAAATGATCCCTTAAAATTAATTGAACTTTATTTTACTATGCATACATACATATATGAATGTGTAATCAATAATAAATTTTTGATTAAAGTAAAATGTGTTAATTGTTTCCAGGGTTATATTTGTAATTTGTTTATAATCAAAATTTATATACCTTGTTACCTGTCATGTTTAAAACAGCACTTACTTTACGTAATCTTTCTATTTGATAATTTTAGATCGGAAAATTTTTGACATATATTTTACGTAAAAAGGCAAAAATAAAAAAAAAAAAAAAAAGGAAAGAAAAAAAATCAACAAACAAAACCGTTTTGCCTTCATTTATTTTTTTTTTTAATTAAGAAAGTAAAAAAGAAAAAAAACGCCACTTTGAATGAACATATTCTTTATTTAATTAATAAATTTAATAAAATTTTGTTTTTGAAGTTTGAGAAAGATGTTGATTAAAGAGTTTTTTTTTTTTTTTCTTGTTTTTACTAAATATTCTCTCGGTTTATATAGAATTTTGGATCATTTTTTGAATATTCGTTTGAAGTTTTATCTGCTTTTACCTTGGGTTTTAATTTATATTTTTCTTAGAATTATTAAACATGATATCGACATGTATTTAGGCAAATTAAAAATCGAATAGCTTTTTATACTAAATTACAAGTTTATATTTTATTAAAAGTTTTAAATAAAATTGAGGAATTCCATCAGAATAATTTATATAAGAATGTTTGAATGAGAATCGAAAATTGAAATCTTAATTCAATTATGATTAAAATTGCAAAGGTGTAATAACTAATTATGTTTTCAATAACTATCTAAATAGCTGAGTTTTAGTATACTATAGACAGCTAGACAGACCACTTAACGGCACCCCTTTGTGGACATTGGTTTCGATTTTAACATAAAAAATGCTAGATCGCTACAAACAATTTTAGATACAAGAAAACTTTTAAAAAATTCCTTTTAATTTAAAAACAATTTTCTTTTGTCACAATTTAAATGAAAAAAAAAAAAAAAAATTAAATAATAAAAAGAAAATTTTGTTCAATTCACAGATCATGTGCAATCTCATTTACTTTTATTAAGGCATCTAGAAACCTTTTTAGTCTGTACTCTGTGTAAAAGGGTTTTTATAATATTACTTATTAATGAATAAAAAGACGAGTAAAATAACTGTGTAGTCATAGCTATTCATTGAATAACTATAAATGAAAGGTTTTCCAATCCTTTTACAGGAGAAGTACCGATAGACAACTGCTAGGAAGAGACAATGATTTGAATCATTTTGAATCAAGTATTGTTGATACATTGAAAAAAATGTTTTAGGTTATTTCAAATAAAGTCTACAATTTCTGAAACTATCTGAAAAATTTAAAAATGCTAGGTGGTGTCGTTTTGATTCTTGGTCACACCACCAATTTTGGCATCTGAGAAAGTCTCAAACAATAGTCTCAACTTTCTATAGACTTTATACCTTTTTGTTAATTTTCAATTTACTTTCAAGTATTTAAGCTATCGCAAATTATCCTTGAACGGAGCTTAAGATATTTGCTGTAAGCAATAACCTACCACCACGACATATTGAAATCGTCTGATTATATGTTTATATTATTGGGTAATATCGTTTATATTTTTCCTACTTTTGTGATTTTGTCTCTTCAAACTGTCACCCTAAGACGACAGACTATATGCCTCTTATATCATTACGGTTCTGGTAATTGTACAAAATATAGTAGCACCTTCTGGTAATAAGTACTTTTTAGTGCTAAGTAGAAAATTTAATTAATTTCACAAAATCAATTAGAATTACGTAAATAATGTAAACACGTAAATATGCAAATAAAAACAATAATTATTGAAATATAGGTAAAAGCATTATCGAAATGTAACATATTTTGAGTTACCAATCCTAAATGTTGCTTTTGCACATAATGAACAAATGTTTTAAAAATGTTTCCTCAACTCATTGAGTGGCAGTATGGAGTTAATTTGATTTATCTTTACCATTTTTAAGAAATTGTGGCATTAAAATAGCAATATTTAGTATTTTGAAATGGGATTATCCCTCTTATACAATTTAACGAAGGGTGTTTGATACCTTTTGCACGCGATTTATATATTTATTACAATATATGTGATATATCTCATTTTATCCATTTTTATACAATACAAAATTCTATAGAATCCCTTATCACAGAAATATATATCATCATATCATATCAATCTATAATGAAAAAAAAAAAAATAAAATAAAATAATAATTGAATTATTATATTATAAATTCAATTGAATTCAGATTAAAAATCAATAACGAAAAATAAAAAAAAATAAAACAAATTTATATTTTTGTTTTCGTTAATTTTGCAATTTTTCAATTAAAAATATTTTTTTTTTTTAATCATTAAATCTACGCCCCAAATAAAAAAAGCACAACAAATTATTATTTTTATTTTTTGGCAAATAAAATTCACTTTAAAACATTGATCAATGGTTATATTGAAAGGTTAAATTATTTGATCAAATAAAACCTACAAAAAAAAAAAAAAACACAAATATTACGTCAATAGAGAAAATTTGTTTAAAATTGCCAATAATTAAAATACAGAAAATAAAAAACGAAAAAGAAAAATGTTGTCGAATTAAAATTTATTTGTTGTCTAAAAAAGAGCGACGAATAAAACCGAATAACAAATGAGACTTGTAACCAAAAAATAAAAAAAAAATGTAGATGAAATAAATTTTGTAACAAATTATTCTGAGGTATATTTGCTGCTTCTACTGCCGCTTTGTAATCATTTATTATTATTAATTTTATTTTTTTTTTTTTCATTCTTTTAACCCGTCACTCTGTTTATTTAATAAACAAATGAAAATGTTGTACACATAAAGGGCGGTAGAAAAAGAAAAAAAAAATATATATATATATAATAATAAAATAAAATAAATTGACAAAATAAGTAATATCGCATTTGTGTGTATGGTATTTTAATCTCTAGAGAAATTAATCCACAGCAAAAAATATAAATAAAAACTTATTGTTTTTTTGATCCCGAACACATTATGTATAAAGATTTGCTTCATATGAGATACAAATGACATAAAATAATAGAAAAAAAGAAACGTGGAGAAAAATGTATAACAATAAAAAATTGATTGTTGTGATATTTTATTTTTCCTCTTTGGTTGGCTGAGATGAGAAATTCCTCAAAAGTGCAAAGAAAAAAAATGGAAATTTACATTATAAAAGATGAGAAAATTGAAAAAAAAAAAGATTTTTCTTCTTCGTACATTTCACTAAGGTGCTAAGGGTTGATTAAGTTTTTTGATTTGTTACTAGCTGGTGTTACTCGTGCGCTTCGTATTAACCCATCCCAACATTAAATGATAGAATAAAATAACTGGATTTATGTCGATTGTTTAATAGACCAATAAAATAATTCTTTTAATTTTAAAGCAACTCCGGAGCTACCTACATATATCAATAATTTCTATTTTAAAACATGAAACAATAAAGAATTTGTTTTTTTTTTTTTTTTTTTTAATATTTTATCCCTTTTTGTTAATTTTATTGTTCCTTCTGTTGCAACGATATCCCAAGTTAAAGATAGTTTCTATTCATACAAAAATCGACTTGTATATTCTTTTCTGTTGGTTTGTTCCGAGATAATTCAATGTGAATAATTTAGTATTTTGCTAGCAAAAAATAAAAAAAAAGAAAAACGAAAAAATTATCCAAGAATAAATAACCAACGCAAGAAAAAAAAAAGGAAAAAGAAAGTAAAGAAAAAAAAAAAAGTAACAGAATCAACACCCCTGCAAAATAAAGTTACACTAAAACAAGGATTAAAAATCGATGTGATCCGTTCTGATCAACATTTTATTAGGGCTTAAATTTACGAATAAAAAATTCTTTTTGTTTTCTTCTCCTTTATTTTTTAAAGGATAATAAAGAAAAACAAGAAAAGAATTATTCAAAAGTCAAATTGAGAATAATTGACCTTGCAACATCCCTTAAGTAATTAAATTGGATTACAGAGAAAACAGAAACAAGAAATATCAATAATAATAATAAAAAAAAAAAAGAAAAAAAACAATCTATAATATAAATCAAACAATTTGGAGCCAAAAAGCACACACAAAAATCAATTAACATAAATAAAACAATATAAAACTCCACCCAATAAAAATTACTTGAGTGGTAGCTATAATATATAAAATATATATAAATATGTGTTAGTTAATTAAAAATAACGAGAAATAAAAACAAACCTGAATTTTTCCTTGTAAAACAAATTATCCATATCCAAATGGTGAGTAT
The DNA here is from genome assembly GCA_961205885.1 of Ptychoptera albimana. NCBI lineage: Eukaryota > Metazoa > Arthropoda > Insecta > Diptera > Ptychopteridae > Ptychoptera > Ptychoptera albimana. The sequence goes on from OY540803.1 coordinate 22,837,847, forward strand.
AATCACCATATTGCCCCCCATTTCCATTATTTATAAATAAATTAAAAAAAAAATAAAACAAAACTTTATCGTTTTAAATTTTTATGTTTTTTTATTTTTATGTTTTGAGCAAAAGCTCTCGTGTAATAACTACGGAGCTTTTTGTTGAGCTTTTTATTTATTTGTTTTTCAACACAACAAAAAAAAACAATACTTTCGGTTTATCAAGCGTTCACATTATAAGTGTTTATTACTCACTAAATTTACTCTTTACGGCAAATTATTTGCTTTATCCCGATAATTACACTCGAACGAGCATTTATGCAATTCGTTGTTTTTTTTTTCTTTCTTTCTTCACACATTTATCCTTATTTTCTGTTGGAAAATAAAAAAAAAGCGATTTTTAATAATTTTATTTATTTTAATGTGAATTTAGATTAAAAATCTAAATTGACTTAAAACAATGAAATATTCTACCACCCAAAAAATAAAAATAAGAAATGAAAATGAAAATGAAAAAACAAATCAAATGCGTGATAAAAGATAATAAAACATGAAAAAAAAAATATATTTTACAAGCATATAGTCTTATAAATCTAATTAACACAAAGTTAAATAATAAAAATAGAGAATAGAAAAAAAAAGGAAAAAATAGGAAAGAATAAACAAAAAATAAAATAAACAATTAAAAAAAAAAAAAAAAATCAGCATAATAACAAAACCATTTATTATTATTTAATTAAAAATTTATATAAGAAGCTTGAAAAGCTTTATTAATTGATCTCTTGTTAAAAAAAAAAAAAAAAACAAACAAATAATAAAAATATCATTTAAAAAAAAAAAAATAAACAGCAATAAAATTCAACAGAAGCCACATAAATTGGAAAAGAAAAATATTTAATGCTTAAAAAAACAAAACATAAAAAAAAAGAAAGAAAATTCCGGATATCCGGAAAATTAATTAGAATTAATTTTTTTTTTTAATTTTCTTTTCAGTTCTTGCGAGAAACAAAAATAAAAATTTCGCTTTTATTAAATATAAATTTACATTTATTATAATATTTTCTTATTCTTATCCTTATTATTTAATGGGGGTGGCGGTGAATTTTGTTGTCTCATTCAATAAAAGCTTCTATTAAGTACGAAGAAATGGAATTAAATTAAACAACTAAGTAGCTGCTGGTATTTAATAAATAATTGATAATAAAAATATTAAAAAAAAAAAAAATCATTCAATTTATGATTAATTAAAATTAATATTAATGAACAAAGAATGAAGAAAAAATATGAAGGGAACAATTTTTATTAATCGATTTTCTGTTCAAAATATCAATAACCATAAGCCCCCAATGATTATTATTTTTTTTTTTTTTTCATTATTAATTATTTTTTTGCCTTTTACACGAGAAAATAAAAAGCACGTAATAAAGGTATTCTGTAAAAGAAAAAAAAAACAAAAACAAAAACAGAAGAATAAAAAAAAATTCTTTTAATCAATAATTTACCCCATTAAAGTAAATGTGTAAGCACATAAAGGACATGAGAAAAACTAAACAATTTTTTTTAAATACACAAATTTTTCTTAACAGATATTTCACACAATTTTATAATCAAAAAACTTTTATTTATTCGTAACAACATATTTCAGGTGATTAAAAAATTTTCTGAATTAAATTACAAATGAATTTTTCTTTTCTTTTTTGTTTAATTTTCCTCTTGCAGCACTGAATTACTTTTTGTTTTTATTATTTTATTTTTTGTTAAACATTAACACAGAAAAAAAAAGAAAAAAAAAAGAAAACAAAAAAGGAAAAATTAAAAAAAAACCAACAACAATGTCATTAAACGTGAAACGTGACCGACGTATACACAGCAATTGCTGTTTAAGTACTGGAGGAATTGTTACAATAACAAAAACAACAATAAATAAATAAAACAAACAACAGGAATGGCACACAAACACACGCGAAAATAAAAAAAAACTAGTTTAAAAAAAAAAGGAAATGACTCCTCTCACAAGTACACAAGAAGAAAACTTTATATTATATGTCGGCGTTCGGTTGGGCGCATGATCATACAGCAAAATGTCTAAATTTTTCATAATAAAAATATGAGTACGTACTCATGTAGGTTTAACCCCACATGATATATACGTAACGCCCGTAGGGAAATTGTCCAGGGTATACGTAAAAGTGCACACGTACAAAGTTTCCTTTTTAGTTATTTTTACCACAAAAGCATCCCTTTTTATTTTATATATATACGTATATATATATTTTTTTTGTTTAACTTCCCCTTTTTTGGAAAAACAATAAAAACGACTAGGACATGATTTATTCAAAACTATTTTATATTGAAAAGTTTTTTCTTTATTATGCATCCTACGTAAAGTTCAAGCGTTTATAGCGCGTGAACGTAAGAACTCAACTTTTTTTTTTAATTATAAAGGATAATAATCAAAATTAGAATTTATTTTCCAATGCAAAATTCTTTAAAAATTATATCTAATATATCTTCGGTGGTTACTTGGCCGGTTATTTTTCCTAAACATCTTAATGCTAAACGTAAATTTTGTGCACAAATCGCCATATCATAAGAATCTTCATCTAGAAGAAATGCATCTAAATACTGGACACAGTTTTGTAAATGTTCTCGATAACGTTCTTGGGTGACCGGTGGAGTTTTTGCAGATAAATTAATGCACCTGAATATAATTCAAAAAATTTTTATAAATCATTTATAAAATCACAGTACCAGAATTACTTACATTTTATCTAAAACTTTTGATATTTCTCTAACCGCTTCAGAAATTCCTTTATTATGCTTGCAAGACATAGCGATTTCCTCCTCTAAAGCTAATTCATTTAATTCCTCTTTTGATAATAAATCAATTTTATTGATAAAAATTAATTTCTCCTTACTCATATATAAATCATAAGAAATATCTAAATCTTTTAAATATTTAACTATAAATTCTTGATAATTATTTTTCTTATAATGGCGTTTTAGCGTTATTACATCAATCATTAATATAATAAAATCAGCATGTTGAACATATTTTTTCGTTCTTGTTATTCCCTCATTTTCAATTAAATCATTTGTCATCTCTCGTATACCGGCTGTGTCAGCAAATATAACTGGATAACCGCCAATATTATAATGTTTTTCAATGATATCACGTGTTGTTCCAGCAATATTTGTTACAATAGAAACATCTTTTTGGCATAGTGCATTCAATAGGCTACTCTTTCCAACATTTGGTGCACCAACAATTGCTATTTTGACTCCATTACGTAAAAATTCACCCTTTCTACCATCATTTAAATGATTTAAAATCTCTACACGTAGCGAGCATATTTTTTTTAAGACTTCCGTCATAACATCCTCTTCAATATTGTGATCTTCAGAGAAATCAATAAAAGCTTCGACTTGAGCAATATTGTGTTTTAAAATATTTTTCCAATTATTGTATAATTTTGATAAAACTCCATTGGCTTGTAAGAGAGCCTAAACAAAAAAAATGTTTCATTTACCTAATAAAAGAAAATATCTATTAACCTGTTTTCTTTGTGTCTCAGTCTCGGCATGAATTAGATCAGCTAGTCCTTCAATTTCAGTTAAATCTAATTTTCCATGAGAAAATGCACGTCTGGTAAATTCGCCAGCCTGTGCCATTCTTAAACCTTCAATACTTTGTAATGCATCCAGCATAGCATTAATCACAGCGACTCCACCATGTACTTGAAATTCACACACATCTTCACCTGTAAAACTTTTTGGTCCTATGGACAGCTATGAAGTATTAAAATTTATTGTTTGTTTTATGAATATTTATGAAAAAGTAATGTTTACCTGGAAACCACAGCACTAATCCTTTATCAATAACATCGCCTGTTAACGGATGAAATAGTTTACGTAATTCAGCATATCTTGGTTTAGGTGTAAATTTATGTAATGTTAATTCTTTAATAGCTGTTAATGATCCAATTCCTGAGACACGAATTACAGCTACACCACTTTTTACATGGCCTAAAGATGAATTTTAGAGGTTATTAAAAAAACAAGAATATAACCATTATAATAAAAAATGGTACAGCAAAGGTTATATTACCTGACGATAATGCAAAAATCGTTTTTCCATCACAAATATTTCTTTTAATTAGATTAAAACTTTGTAGTATTTTTAACATAATTTTAATGGTTATGTTTACTTTTCGTTTGCTATTTAATTTGGATGTTTGGTGCTGTCATCTTAAATAAAATGCTTCTCAAAAGATGGCGCTAAAGTGGCTATATTTCAAAAATCGTTGAATAAGAAAAATAAAAAAACTACTTTGCCCTTTTTAAAATTTATAATATAAAATTAAAATTTTCCCAAAGCTTACTTAAAAATTGAAAATGAAACGAAAACAAATTTGTTTTTCTAATACAATATTAAAAAAATATAATTTATTGTGAAATGAATTAGGAACAACAAAATACAAAAAAAAAAAAAACAATAATAAAAATTCTTATTTATATTTATAAATTTCTTTTTTTTAAATTATTAATAACTTGAGGAAAAATTTTAAATTACTATGTCACTATTAGGAAAAATATTATTATCATCAGCAATAAAATTAAATTATTTAAATGTAACTAACAACAATTTGGTACGAAATCAATTATTAGCATGGAGAGGAGGGCCGTCAATATGTTTCGATAAATTTTATAGTACGGATAATAAAAAATTACCGGGCGACAAGGATTGGGCTACGTTAAAGAAGTGTCAAACACAAGATTGCACAAATAATGTTGCAAGAATGGATGAAGTTATGCCACCAATGAAAAACAACAAGCCTCCATGGCAGAAACCTTATAGACAATGTAAAAAGCCACCAGAGCCAAAGAAGTTCACGTGCGAAGATGAACCTAAAAAGGTTTTAGCTAAAAGGCCACGCAAGAAAATTTACAGTTCATCTAGTTGTAAAAATCCATCACCATCTAAAGATGCGTCTTGTAATACCCCAAAGAAAAATTCTTGCAAAAAAATTCAAATGCCTGGTTGTGTAAAAGCAAAACAACCACCTAAATGTATTAAGCATCGTGTTGTATCAAATTGCAAGAAACCGAAAGCACCGCTACCATCATTCCATGAATGCCTAAGAGATCCTTTATACAAGCAAAAAATAACAGAGTGTAACTGTTTGAAAAAGCCTGGAACATGCAAGTAAACTGAAGCAGTAAATTGAACAGAACATCATAACACAACAAACAAATTATTTATATATTGATGTAATTAACATCTAGATCACGAATAATATAAGAAAAATATAAATAAATAAATAAATAAAAAAAAAACAGAAAAACGACAAAAGTAAAAAAAAAAATGAAAAAAACCAATGATGTCACCAATAAATCATTCTGCTTCAATATTTCTAGAAAAAAGTCTATTTTTCAACGATAAAAATTAAGTTCAGAAGCAGGACGAACTTTTTTCTTTTATTAAATTTTGATTTTTATTTTATTTCATTTATTTTTTGTTTGTGATAAATAAATAAATTTAATTATGAGAAAATTTAATTTTATTGTGATTTTTTTCAATTTGTTTTATATAAATAATTTCATACATGGCGGTGGAAGTCCTGAGCTTGGGGAATATTTATATTTTCCACAATTTACAGTTTTACAGGCTAGTGATTAAACTTTAAAATTTTTATTATTCGGTCTCGTGTGTTTGTTATTTAATTTTTTTTTAATTATCAGATTACAATGGCAGTGGTAGTTCCGATTGATGTAAAAATACATAAATCCAATGTTAATTTAGGAATACAAGTGAATTATAATTTACCATACACATATAAGGAGTTTACAAAGCCTATGTACTGGGCACTACGTTCATTTGTTGATAATTATGAACAATTGACAAAAGTTCAATTAAAAAATGATTACACCGGAAATAATACAAGAATTAAACGTGATTTAAGTGCTGGTGAAATTTACACATCGCTTCAGGGCATTTTACACTTGTTAGTATTTTGATTTTTATTCCCTAATTATTTAAAAAATAATTAATGATTATTTATTTTGTGTAGAAAAGGATACGATGACAGTTGCCTATTGAAAAGTGTTTGTGAAATTGCAAAAATTCCATTGCATTCAGAGGACAACGATGACGATATTTTAACGGAGATTATTCATTTTGTTTTAACGTAAATCCTTATTTAAATTATTTTTGTTGATTTATTATATAATTTTTTTTTTTTCGATTTTAGTCCATCAAAGCACCAAGCATTTGATAATAACGAGGATAATGAGAGACGTTTGTATGAGGCAGCTGAAGAATTGGGTAAAAACGGTGGCGATTGTGATTTAATTTATTCAAATTGTTATAATTCACCAATTAACGATTTAACGCATTTAATTGAAAATGATTAAAAACCATTTATGTATATAATTATTGATAAAAATGAAAAAATAAAACAAAATTCAAATAATATAAATGAAAAAATTTTGTGTTGATGCTTGTTGCGTTCATTACTTTTCAAAACATTTTTTCTTTTTTTTTTTTTATTTTATTTATTTAATTCTCTTCTTTATCTTTTGTGATAATTGATTTTGTCCATACAATTATTCTGCGTTAATTGAAAATGTAATCAATTGGAAATTATTCAAAATTCAAACTATATCATCAAGAATTTATTAAATTCTTGTTGAAAATATTTATATGAAAATAAAAATTTTAAGTCTCAAAGAAAAAAAAAAGTAAAATAATTAGTCATCCTGTTGAGTTGTATCGAGGCAGTTGATATATATATATATAGTTTTGTTTTGTGGATTTCAATTCTTATTTCTATTTTTTTTTTTTTTTTGGGTGATGAAAATGTTCGTGAACTTTACACAAATATTTATCTAAAGCCTTAAACTTTAATGTAAATAAAAGATAAAACATAAAAAAAAATCTAATTAATTTCAGGAAATTTGTATTATTTTTATTATTGCTAATCACGTGTACAAATGGTGATATTTTTCCATTAAATAAAAGCCAAAATGTATCACATGGGGATGAAAAAAATCATAGACAAAAACGTTTTTTAGTTTATAATTATGGTGGTGGTAATAAGGTGAGTGCATCATTGTAATTAAAATTTATTAGGCATTAAGTATAAAAATAAAAATTAAATTAAAAGTTGAAAGGATCCTTTATTTCATTTAATTCACATTAATGGTTTAATTTTTTTATTTCTTTGTTGTCAAATAAAATTTTTATTCAATTTTAATTATTTTTCCTTATAGATTGTCTTTGGTATGTTAGTACCATTAGCAATACCCAAATGGCAATCGATAAATTGGGCTGTTAATCTACAAGCAAATTATGGTGTACCAACAACAGTAATACACTGGTTTGATCGTTGGAAAGGTCGTGAATTAACACTTAGAAAAGAACGTGAACTGCAAAAAAATGGTGATGGGTCACGTGAAATTGCTTATAGCATTGTTGAAAATTTAATTAATAGGTAAAAGCAAATAAAAATTAATTAAAAATTAACAACAAATTATTGGTTTTAAGGCATGGAAAAAATGGGCGAGCATGTTTAATGAAAAGTATATGTGAGGCGGCACAAACACCTTTATCCAAGAATACACTATACGATGAATTATTTCAAATATTTTTCACGTAATTTAAGTTTTATTTAATAAATGATTGACTTAATTTAATTATTTTATTTTTTTAAATTTCTATTCAATACTAGTCCCGGTGATGATATTGGACAAGATTATAAAGATGCAATGATAGCTGGCCTCAATTATGCGAATTGTAATACAATGTTCTCGGAGTGTCCTGATGATTTTAGCTTGTTATCATCAATTTCACTGATTGAAGATAATTTAATGGACTATTCTTAATTAAATAAAAAGAAAAACGGTTTTAATAACTGTTTAAAAAAAATATAATAATTAAATATTGATCTAAAGTGAAGCACGAAAGAAATAAAAAAAAAAATTAAAAAATAAATTGTTAACTAAAAGCATTGTGTTTATGATTAGAAAATAAATTAAAAATGAATGAAAGAAGTAAACTAATTAATGTGTTAATAAATAAAATAAAGATAAATATTTTCGTCTTTTTATCTTACTTTATCTGTATCGTTTTTCTTTTTCCTCATAGTCGACATATTATATATTTATTTAAATAATTAAAACTAAAGCTAATGCATGACTTATATTTATTTACTAAACCATTAAAATAAAAGAAAAATAACTCTTTCATGTAAATAAATTTTTTTTCTTTTTGTTCTTTAGAAATACCTGAGAACAACTTTGTCACTTGTCATACATTTTTGTCGGTAATTCTTCTAAATCCTGATCATTTTGTGTGTGGTTTTTTGTGAAAAGAAAAATTATGTAAAAATAATAATCAATAATAAATAATAAATAATAATAAAAATTTAATTATTTAATTTAATTTTAGGAATATTGCATTAATTACCTTATTGTTTACCATTTTTATTATAAATGTTTATTGTTCTGAAGTGTTTGATGATGAAAATAGTTTTCATCACCGAAGTAAACGTTATTTAATTTTTACATTAGGCGGTTTAACGAAGGAATGTTTATAATCAGTGTTTATTGTTTAATATAATTAATAATTTATTATTATTATTATTTTTTATATAGATTGTTTGTGGCATTTTAACCCCAATTGATATACCAAAATGGCAAAATATCAATTGCGCAGCTAATTTACAGGCACAATTTTTAGATCCGAACACTGTTATAACAAAAATATCTACTTTGCCCGGATTATTATCAAGGCGCTTAGACGAACGTCGAAAACGTGATATAGAATATGGTGGTGATGAGTCCCGTGAAATCACTTATTCATTAATTGAAAATGCACTTAACAGGTATGCCCGTTAATTAAAAAAAAAAAAAAGAAAAATAAAATTAAAACAAGACTTGTTCAATAAAAAAAAAATAGAAGAGGATTAGATGGAAAAAGTTGCATGCTGAAAAGTATCTGTGAAGTAGCTGAAATTCCGATAGAAAAAAATGGTATTTTTGGAGAATTATTTCATCTGTTTTTTACGTAATCATCAACTAATAAATTATTGAGTAAAATTATATTTCTAATTATTCGTTGTTTTCTCTTTAGTCCTAACGAAGGTGAGAAAATCTCTGAAGTTTATTTAGAAGCAAAACGTGCCGGTAATTATGGTGTTGATTGTAAGAAATTATACAAAAGTTGCCCTCACGGACATGGCTTATTAGATTTAATAACATTATTTGATGATACATTGTTACAAAAATCACACAATATGAAATTCGTTTGAATAAATAAATAAATAAATAAATAAAAAAAAAAAATTCACAAAAATTGCAAAAGTTCTTAGTTTTTTATTATTTTATTCATTCATTAAAAAACGATTTAATAAAAAAATAATAAATTCATTGACCTCAAAATTTATTTTTCTTTTCTTTATTTATTTAAGTCATAAAAATTCTGACCAATCCTAGTCAGTTTTTTTTTTTTTTTAATTTTCTATTTGTATAATTTAAAAATTTGTCATATTAGTAGTAGCTAAGTAGTAAACATGGGTTGGGGAAAGAAAAGAAAAATGTCTGCTTCATGAATTTTTGTCACGGTGCATTAGGTGATCAATTTTAAACCAGTTCAGAATTGTAAAGTTTTGTTTTAATTTTTTTTTGTTTTGTTTTGCTTTTCATCAAACTAGATAAATTCAGTTCATAAATTAGCATTGACGACAAATAAAAGAAAACGTAAAAGAAAAAATAAAGAAAAGTCGGGAATTAAAAGTGATTAAATATAAAATTAGCACAGAATGAATTTTCAGGTGATTACACTGATTTTCATATTTGTCTGGATGTTATTATTTATTGTCATACTGAGTTCAGCTGATAATATAAGTTCAAGTGAATTAAATTCTAATGACGTTTCAACGGTAGAACGTTCTAAAAGAGTTAAACGATACTTAGGATTTCGGACGGGTACTCGAGTTTTTGTAAGCTGCTATTATTATACTCGATTTTAATTTCTATATTTTAATTCATTTGTTCATTTTAGTTACGTATAAATGTCAAGGATAATATAATTAAAGTAAATCAAATATGGGCACAAGCGTATGGATTTCGTGCAAATTTGGATATTTTATATCCAGGACCATTTGGTGGAACGACACATAAATTAAAACGACGAGCTATTTATGAGACCCTAGAAACTTTGATTGATCAGTTTGTGTTTTTATCAATCTTTTGATTTAATCGAAATATTAATAATTTCTTTTTTTTTAATCAATTAGACACGGATTTGATGGTCGCGCCTGTGTATTGCGATCATTTTGTGAATCAGCCAAATCATTACAGCCGGACCATGGGATGCTGTTTAAGTTATTCCAAATGGTTTTCAGGTACTCATTGAATATTAATGAATAATTTTAAAGTTTAATTAATTAAATTAAAATAATAATAAATATCACCAGCAGGAATTCAAGAGCGATAGATCGCAACAGTAATTCAACAAATACCGATAATTATTCAAATATAACAGGCACCGATTGTGATTTACATGAGAAAAATTGTCCTTTATCCATGCTAGAGTTAACACCGTACACGGATATTTAAATAAAATTTATGTCAAAAATTAAAAACATTTTTTTTTTATTTATTTATTTTTTTTTAAGTTCGTTTTACTGTTACACAAAGTGTTACAATTTCTACGTGAAAATTTAATTAACACTTTCATAATGTTATGAAGATATTTACTGCAGAGTAGGTAAAGTAGAGTTCAGAACGAATATTTACTATTCTGATAGAATCATCATCATTAATTAGCATTGCATACAAATGTCATGAGTTCGCCAATAACGCATGTAAACCAAGGTTATTAGGTTTACCATCCCTGAGTAGGCCTATTTAAAATTTTATTTAACAAAGAAATTTATTTTTTCGATTTAAATGTTTTATATCAGTGTAACAAGTAGACCTGTTTAAGTTTTTATCCAAACATATTTTCTATTTATTAAAAAAAAACGTACAAAACAAATTTAATAATTTCAAAGTTATATTTAATTAATTAGTTTATTTATTTTCGAGTTATTGTTCTGGTGTTTGTTCTTGCTGTTATTAATTAAAATGTTTTTAAAAATAATAATTAGTTTTTTATTGTTACAATTATTATTTGTGGTTTATTGTAATTCCCTAGATAATGAGAAAGTATTATCGAGGCAACGACGTTATTTGATATTTCCGGAAGGAAGCTCATTGCAAATAAGTAATTCATTAAATAATTATTATGTTATTTGAGATAATTACTAATATTTGTTGGTTTTTTTTTTTTTACTCAATTAAAGTTTACGATCAAACAATTCCGGAAGTTGGTGATGTTTTAGTATTTACACTTGGTATAACTGTTGCATTAGCTTGGGAATTACCAAGTAAACCATTATATAAAATTGCACAAGAGATACGTGAAAATTATAAAAAAGGTGAATATATACTGCGGCGTAAGGAGCAGAACAAGAATTTAACATATATTGATAGTAATGCAACGAAATTAAAGGCTGATTTTGAGAAATGGAATAAACATTCGTTATATTACAGCTCGAATGTTCCACTAAATGAAACAAAGAAATATCCCGATTCACAGTATTATTCAAATAAAAATTATTATTCTGATAAAAAACCAGCTAATTATGGTTGGGTGGATAAAAATTATACTCCCAGCACAAATAAATTTAATTATTATTTTAACACGATAAAAGATGTCCAAGCGAACGGAAATAAATTCAGTCCAATTGATTTCTTAGCCAAATTTACGAAAAATAATAAAAATAATTTAGCCAGTAGCAGGTAATCAGCTTCATAAATATATCACTAAAATCAACATTATATAAATAATTTATTTGAATTTTCAGTAAATATTCAAGTAACGATAGAAAAGTTTATCCTGTGTTTGGTAAGCGAGATGTCTCTGACGAGGAAGAATTATTATTTAAAAATCATCACCGTTCAACACGCTTAGAATTGTATCGAAAGATTGAGAAATTTTTATCAGCGTAGGTTTAAAACAACAATTTTCTTTTTCTCTTTGAAAATTAAATAATTAATAGTTTTTTGTAATTATGTATTACAGTAAAGGAAGTCATGGTGAGCATTGTGTGCTAAAAGCACTTTGCGAAACTCGTCAAAAGCGTGAAATTAGCAACGAACCTGAATCATTTGTCATCGAAATTATGAAGGCAATCTTTAGGTTAGAAAAAACAAATACAAACAAATACAATTAAATAGAAATACTAATTAAAAAAATAAATAAATTAAATTCCTTAATAGTTTACCACAGCACGATGATAAAGTAGAACAGAAACGTGATCTAGAAGCAAATAAATATCATGCAGCACACCAGTATGAGAAAAATTGTACACAGCGTTATCCGAAATGTGTGGACAGCATATGGTCAACTAATTTTATTTTTTAATTGATAAATTACATGCTAATGATATCCCCACTACTAATATCTGTCGCTATTGCAAATGTTAATTAAATTAAAAAAAAAAGAAAAAACATAAAATCATAGAAACAAACAAATTCTTTTTTTATTTATAAAATTTTCCCTTTTCTTTATTTTTGTTCTTATTCATCATCTGTTAGTCGTTTTATGAAATTCTTACGGTCGAGAGTGTTTTATTCTTTTTGGTTTTTAATTAGTTTTTTTTTTTTTTATGAATATAAAATAAAAAATGCAATTATTCATATTATTTTGTTTAATTTTATTATTTAATTGTATATTTGCTAATTATACAACTGTATTACGTACACATAATGATGTTTTATCGAGAAAACGTCGCTTCATTATATTTCCATCGGGTTCATTTCTTTTAGTGAGTATTTGCTTCTTTTTTTTTTGTTTTTTGTATTCCATTTTTATTTGTTTGTTTAATAGATAACTGCATCGATGGTGAAATCTTTTATTATAACAAGCCCGAAAGGTTATAATCAGGTAATCGAATTAGATATGTATTTTACATTGCCGGATAAAGTATATCATAAAAATAAAAAGCATAAGCAGCCGGAACCAATACCCGAACCAAGTCCTCAACCAAGTACCGAAGCAACTATTGCATATCATGATAATGAATATGAACACTACGAACACGATCATCAGGAACACGATTTCCATCATGATCATGGTGAAATTTGGGTTCCTGACTCTGGTTGGGAAAATAACGTTAAACTTGAAAGTCTTAGTCCTGGGGAATCACCGCCTGCACCAAATCGAAGAATTTGGAAATCAAATAACGTAAGCAAAAAAGATATTGAAAAATAATGAAATAGAAGATACATTTTTTTTTTCTTTTTAGTTAAAACAAATAAAAGCATCAAATCACCTGTCATTTCCAGATTTCATAACAAAGAAAGATCAATCTTCAAAAAGCACAAATTATTATCCCTATTTAGTTAATAAACCATTAAGTTCTAAACAAAAAAGTAAGGAATATTATGTGCCACAAGGTAGATCATTTGATTCCAAACCAAAAGCAACATCAAAACGATCAACAAAAAATTTTAATTACGAGGATTGGGATCATTATCATGGACACAAAGAACGACGTGATATATATGAAAATGTTTTAAATACACTTTCTAATCATGGATTTACGCTTAAGGATTGTATTTTACGGTCAATTTGTGAAAGTCAGCATTATCTGATGCCTAAAGGGAAATCATTAATATATGACATGTTTCGTGTTATATTTACGTGAGTTTTAATCTCTATTTTTTTTTTTTTTTGTTTTGTAACATTATTAATGAATTAATTTTGTTTTGTTATATAGAATGCCAATACGTCATGAACTAACTGACCCTTACTCAAATGCAATGCGATTAAATAAGTACGAATGTTATAAGAAATATTCAAAAAATTGTCCAATCAGTTTACTAGAAATATTTCAACATTCTGATAAATTAATGGCAAATGGGTTACGATCGTAATTATATAATAAATAACATGATAATATCTTCATAAATAAATAATTATTCTAAATAATACTGTTAAATCGTTTTATTTATTTATTTATTTTCAACTCTTTCTATTAGTCTCTGCATTTTATTTTTCTTTATAGAAATATTTTTCAAATCGTGTTAATTATTATGTGTGATCCGTATTTTTGTAATCTTATGAAATAAAACAGTTTATTCACCTTGTATAAGAAGAAAAAACAAAATATTTATAACAAAACGTGATTTAAATCAATTAGCACCTTTGCCAGGTAACGTTAACCTAAGACAAATTGAGATAATTCTTCCGTTATGATGATTTTTTTTTTTTTTTAATAAACAATTATTTACACATTGGTATTCATTGGTTCTTTCAATTTTATTTAGACGAAAAAAAATTAAAAAAAAAACGTTGTTATTTAATGTTAAATGTTTTTTTCCTATTCTTTTATATTTTGCCCCATCATTTGTAATAATTTTGCGGCAGACTTTACTTGACATTTTCTGTTTGTATTTTTCATCATTAATTTCTTTAAAAAATTAACGAAAGTGTTTGTAATTGAATAAATTAAATCTGTTTGTATCAAAAATAATAATAAAAAAAAAATTAAGTGACATAAAAGTGATGAGCATTTGATTAATCGATTAAAAAAAAAAAATTCAAATTGAAAATTCAAAAATGAATTGTGCAGAAATATGTTTTCTTTTATTGAGTTTAATCATAATTCAGTTAATTTGTGTTAATACTGATACAGATTTAACGGTAAATGAGAATTTAATAAATAAAAAATTATCAAGACAAAAACGTTATATTGTTTTCCCAGAAGGCTCTAGTTTTTCGGTATAATATAGAAAATTGTGTTGAAATTTAGATTAAATTAATTTTTTTTTTAATTTGTGTTATAAGGTTGCTTGCTGTATGACAATCGGTGTTATTGGTAATCCAAATTATCAATTTTTAAGTTGGGCTCTTAATTGGGGTATTGCATATGAATTACCAACAAATATATCAGCGTTTCGGGGTGAGCCTTCAAATAGTGGGGAAGATGATGAATCAAAACCTGCAACAATGAGAAGATTCCGTCGTGATTTATATAATAAAATTGAAATTGCTATGGATGAGTTGGTTTAATTTTTTTTTTTGTATAATATATTGGATGTTACAAATTTTTTTTTTTTAACCTAATCATGTAGCATGGGATACAATGGCAGAGAATGTATATTACGTGCGATTTGTGAGAGTTCACAGTATTTTAGTAAAAAAGGTGCAAATATGATTGAGGAATTAGTACGGACAATATTTAGGTTGGTTCATTTGATGCTTTTTACATATTAAATATACTTATTGATACTGTTTTTGTTATTACTTAAATCCTACTAGTTTACCAAAAACAAAAGTACTCTCAAGTGAACACAAGGACGTAATAATTTATGATGCAGCACATAAACATGGATTGAAAAATACCTACTGTCCGTTACAATATCCGAAGTGTGGATTTTCATTGATTGATTTAGCATTGGGACGTTATTCAAAGCCGTACTTTAATTATATGTAATTGTGTATTTTGCTTTATTTATGTTAAAAAATAAATTCAATTGATGATGTCTTGTTAAAATATTGTTTTTTTTATTATTTATTTATTTAATTCTACAGAGAAAACCTAGTCAAAATTCCAAAATCCATATTCGGTATAAACTAATTGCATACATAGAATTTTTGAGTAAATTTGATATTGATTTTTGTGCAAAGTATACAAAGTATAAAATGATTAATTTTGATGTTGTATGAATGAATAATATGTTTAGGATTTTAGTATTTATAATTAGCATTTAAACGTAGCTCAATTAACGCAGCAATTTAACATACATGACCTACATACATGAACTACACCTGATTCATATATGACGTCAAGTTTGAAGAAATTAAATTATTCTCAGCTAATGTAAAGTATTTATCATTATATTCCAAAATAAAATTTATAATTCTCGGATGCTCGTAGTGCCGTAGCGAATTTTATTTTCGTTGATAAGAAAAGTGGTACAGTCTCGAAGTAATTCATCATACATTTCAGATTAACAAAATTTTGAATGTAGATTAGATTAGTTCATCACTTTTTGGATAGTAGATATTGGTCTCTAACATAGCAGCTAATAAATAAACACTTGCTAAAAGTATTTTTTTAAATGATTTATGAATTCTAAAAATATTCTATCATTTTCCCAATTTATAAAAATTTATACTAAATCTAAAACTAAATCAAGATAACTCCTGCCAGCTTTACAATAAAGCATTTTTTAAACTAATTATTTGAATTGCATTTTCATACTGCTTGATGATGAAATAATAAAATACGTCAATGCAGCCATAGATAATAAATTCTAAGTAGTTCAGCGCATTCAAAAAATTGACTGAAAATAGTTAAAACAGAAAAGCTTTAGCACTTTTTTTTTTTCGTTAAAAGGCCAAGAAATTAATTAACAAAAATTTATTTATTATATTTTTCCTATATTATATAAATTGTTTTTAGTATTTTATAATTTTTCATTTTAATTAATTAATTAATTAATAATAATAATAATAATAATAATGTTTTTTTTTTCTTTCCTTCAATTAATTTTTTATTTATTAATAACGCGTACATATATATATATATATATATATATATATATATATATATATATATATATAATACATACATGAATTTATTCTCATTTTAATTAATTAATTAATTAATTTTCATATATATATATATATATTTATTTTTAGTTAATTATTATTATTATATAAATTATTATTATTATTATTATTATTATTATTATTTTTATTTTTTTTATGGTGTTATTATTCAGTGAATTTGTTATTTTATGTTAATGTTTTGCAAGTTTTAGTTAAATTTGTTTTCATTTATTGTTGCTTTTCTATGTTAATGTTATTAAAATTGTCTTTTCTCGTTTTTATTTTTATTTTTTTATTAATTAATTAATTAAGTGACACATTTTTTTTTTTTTTTTTGTATTATTATTATTTTAATTTTATTAATTAATTACGTAATATTGATATATTAATTAGAATGAATTTTAATAATTAATGTATTTTATATATATATATATAATTTTTTGAATAATTAATTAAATTTTTTTATTTTATTTCGTCTTTTTTATTCATTCAATTAATGCAGTTTTTTTTTTTTTTTTTGAGTGTATGTGTGAAAAATTGAATTTAATATAATTATTTAATTAATTAATTATTGTAATAATAATAATAATAAAAAAATAAATAAATTTAATTAATAAATTAATAATAAAAAAAAAATAACAAAATAATTCGGTGTGGATTTTTTTTTTTTTTTTGTAATAATAAACTTTTTTTTTATTAATAATTATTTATTTATTTCGATTATTAATTTTTTTGTCTTTATAATAGATAATTTTATATATGTTTTTTTTTTTTTTTTTCTTTTTCTTTTTCTTTAATAAATTAATATTTACATATGATTTATATTTTACATTCACTATTAAACTCACTTTAACTTCAATTCTTTTTATAAATTATTATGTATTTTCTTTTTACTTTTTTTGTTTTTTTTTTTTTAACAATTACTTTTAATGAGTTTTTTATGTTAATTATATATTTTTTATATATTTTCATTTTTTTTTTTTTTGGTTATTTTACGATGAAAAAAATTTTATACAAAAAGAATTTTTTTTTTTGTTGTTTTTAACGGTTTTAACAATTTGAAATGCAAGAGGCAGACATTTTATTTATTTTTATTATTAATTTATTTATAATTTATAACAATGAATATGACATTTTTATTTATTTATTAGTTTAATTATTTTTATTATTTTAACAGCATTATAGGTTCTGTATAAAAATTTTGGAAAAAAAAAAAAAAATGATGAGGAAAAACGTGTAAAATGCCAGTAAATGCCGTCATTACTGTACTAATGTTTGACATTATCTATTCGCTGTGGTCGACATTATGTAAAAAGCGTTTTAAAAATAAATCCTGACGTTTCTAGGAGTTAATTATGACAGTTTTTGTATTTATAAAATTAAAAAAAAAAGTTTCTATTTACACGGATTAAATATTTGATTGCAAAATCTAGTTTTTTTTTTTTATTTTTATTTTCTAGTTATAAATCGTTTGTGTTTTCGTTAACAATAATATTTGCAATCGTTATATGGAAATAGCAGAAGAAGAAAGTTAATTAAAAAAACAAAATGCTAAAATAAATATTAAATAAAAATAATTAAACGAAACTAGATTGTCGAAAAATTCTAAAATTATTATTTCTTTTTGTATTTTGTTATTAATTTTAATTATTAATTAATTATTTAATTTATTTATCTATTAATTATAATTACCCTGCCTAATTTAATATTAATTCACTTTATTACGTTAATTACTAATAATAATTAATTTAAAAACAAAAAAAAAGAAAGAAAAATTATGGTGACTTCAATACCTGTGTTATTTCAAAGAAAGAAACCCGAGTTTTGAAACAGTTTTTCCACTGTCAATATTATTAACCAGTGTTTGTATTCGGTTCATTAATTTATTTTAAAAACAAAAAAAAAGAAAAAAGTGTATTAATTATTTGTCACTTGCATTTCAAATTTTATTATTATTATTTTTTTTTTAAATAATTTACAAATAAATTTTAAAATTAATTTTAATTTTATTCACAATCTTATTTGTTTTTTATCTAATTTTTCACAAAAAAAAAAATAAAAAAAACTTAATTATATTAATTAAATGAAAATGAATAAATTTTAATTAATTGTTAATTATTGCAAGAGATAATAATGTGAATAATTATTAATAAATTAAAAAAAAAAAAATTAAATGTAATAAAAAATCAACAACAATAACATATAAAATAATTCATTTTATTTTAATTAAAATTTATTTTTTTTTTATTATTATTATTATTCGTTACTTTTTTTTAAGTTTTTTTTTTTTTTTTTTTTATTAATAAAATGTTTTTTCTTTTTATTTTTTATTTTTCACAACCTTTGAATTGTTTATTTATTTATTTACTTTTTCTTTATTCATTTAACTAATAAAATACAAATTATCACTGCATTATTAAATCTTTTTTTATTTTTATTATTATTATTATTATTATTATTTTTCATTTATTAAATAATTTGCTTTGCGCTTTTTTATTATATGTTTTTTTTTATATGGAAAATATAATATACATAAATAATGGTAAATAAATAAAAAAAAAAAAAAAACATAAACAGATAAATCAAATAATGAAATTTCAATTAAATTTTAATTTTTTATTTTATTTAATTTATTTTTTCTCCGCGTTTTCTAAAATCGATTACAATGCGTGAAACCGTAGTATATAAAATGACTTTAAATACATTTATATTTTATTATTATTTATTATGTTATTATATTTATTATTATTATTATTATTATTATTATTATTATTATTATTATTATTATTATTATTATTATTTTTATTTATCATTATTTAATATTATGAATTTAATTGAATTAATTTTTTTTTTCTTCATTAATTAATTAATAAATAATTTTGATCAAAAAAAAAAAACAAACAATAATAATAAATAATAAAAAAATTAATTATTATTTAATTACATAAAAAAATAAAAAAAAAATGAAATAAAAGAAGAAATTACCATGAAACATTATTTACAACAAAAAGTAGAAAGAAAATAAAAATATTTTTGTTTTTAATAAAGGTGGGCTAGAGTGGATAAAATATTTTAATTATTAATTATTTAGTAGTTAGATTTTTTTTTAATATAAAGTTGCATAACGGAATGCAACGTCATCAAGAAAAAAGAAAAAAAAAAGATAAAAGAATACGAAATGGTTGATTCAAGGGAATTTTTTATTTGACGTGCTCAGGTTTTTTTTTTATTAATTAACGAAATTATAATTATTTCACTCGGTTTTAATATATTTTTCTTTATTATTATTTTCCTTCTTGTTTTCTTTTTTTTTTCTTTTTTTTTTATTTTTAAATATTTATTAATTGAATCAAGGAACTAGGGCCAAAAATACGACCAGTGATTGGAAGACACTCGATTTGAAATCAGGGTCATGCCATAATGTTCAAAAATTTTACATTTACATAATTTTTGTAGTACGTCGTTAATTTATTTATTAATTAAATTTATTAATTTTTTTTTTATATTAATATTTCACTGTGCTTTATTATGATTTTTTTAAATTTATTTTAATTAAATTTATTAATATTTTTTAATTTAATTAAATTAATTAATTTTTCTTTTTTTTTGTATAAACGTACGCAATAATTTTCGTTGTAATAAATTTAACATAAATAAAAATTAATTAATAATAATAATAATAATAATAAGAAGAAGGAATAATAAAAAATTAATCACTTAAGGAAATTAATTAAAAATAATTATATAATTAAAAAAAAAAAAAATCTTGATAAATAACTTTTTAAATGAAAAATTACTTTCTTATTTACTTTTAGTTTTTAATTAAATTAATTTTATTTTTACTTATTTAATTTAATTATGCTATTACAAACTATTATTTTATTTATTTATTTATTTATTTTTCTCTTTTTCATTTTTTTATTTTTAATGCTTATTAAGCAGATTTTAAATCAATTAATTATTTATTCTTTGCTAAAATCTATATCGCTAAAAATAGGTTTTTCTTATATTAATAAATTAATTATTTTAATTATGGACAAAACTATTGATTCTCGTTATTTATTATAATAATTATTTATTTTTTATTAATATTAATTTTTATATTAATAATGAACAAATATATTAATTAATTAATTAATTAATTTTTCCTCTGTATTTTTGTTTCACTAATTACTTTTTTTTTTAATAATTTGTTTTTTTAATTATTCAATTTATTCTTATTATTTTTTTTTTTTTGTTCATTATTATTATTATTATTATTATTTATGTAATTATACATAATTTTTATTAAACTCAAATCAATTTATTTATCAATGTTAACTTGGAGCAACTGAATGCTTTTTTATCTTTTAAATTTTAATTATTTAACAAATTAAATTTTAATTTATATTTTTCTTTATTTTTAACACTAATTATTATACAAAAAATGTTTTATTATAATTTTAATTTTAATTTTAATTTTTTTTTATAAATATTATTATTATTATTTTTTATTTAATTATTTTATTTTTTTATTAAAAATCTCTTACTTGGTTATAAATTTCAAGTAATTATTTACATTGTTTATTATTTATTTATATAAATCTCGTATTAATTATATAAATATTAAAGAGAATAAATGTTTACATTTAATTACAATTAATTAAAAACAAAGTGTATGGTGAAAATGAAATAACAAATATGGGCAGTATATAATGAGTTATGTAACAAGTTTATGTCATACCGAGTAATTAAATAATATGAATAAATAATTAATAACGTGGATACGTAACGACGAAAACAAAAAACGTTATATTGCATAATACTGCACCCTGTGTGGTATATTGATCGATTGAAGTAAGAAAAATTATAATATTTAAATGGATATATTATAAAATACAACCGTTTGACACAAAAAATTTACAATTCCAATATAGCATCTGAAAAATCCACTGATGTACATTATAATACATTATAATGTTATTCAGATTGTTTCTAGTTCATATTTAATTCAAATAACATTTCAACGAAATTAATTAATTAATTATTACCATACATTATAATAACGTTAATTATCATCACTGATTTCAATCGTTCGTAATTACTTACATAATATTTGCTTAATTAATTTATATTAAAAAATAAATAAAACAACAAATATTTTTAATTATTATTATTATTAATCAAAAATAATTTAAATTAAAAAAAAAAAAAAAAAAATTAAATAAAAAATTAAACTCTTTAATGCTATCAACCATTTTTCTATAATTGTTATCAATCATTACTTGTTATTATTATTATTAATTAAATTAATTCCAATAAAATATTTTTTTTTTTTTTTTAATATTATGATGTGTCTTAATCGATTGACGTACATACATAATAATTATTAAATTTTTTAATTTTTCTTTTTCTTTATTATCTAACACTTATAAATTTTTTCATCTTTTTTTTTTATTTATTTTTTTGTTTTAATTTCTTGTTAATTAATTAATTAATAAAACAATTTATTTATTTTTTTTAATATTATTAATTCTTTATCTTTTCTGTAACTTTTACTTCTTTTTTTTTAATTATAATTTTTAAGTTAGTTTATTTAATTAAATTTGTTTGGTTTCTTAAAAATTAATTTTATTAACTTTTTACGTCTTAATTAATTTTTATATAAATTTTTTTAATTTTCTTTTTTTTTTTTTAACACCCGTGTTTGTTTTGCTGTAAGTTTATTCAGTAAAAAGGAAATTATAATTTAATTAATATTATGGTAATTAATTACTGTAATTTTGTTTGATTCTTTTTTGCCAAATAATTTTTTTTTTTTTTAATTTAATTATTGATCAGTCAATTGTTATGTGAAATAAGTAATAAAACTAAAATTCTATGGAGGAAGAAAGTGTTTTTTTTTTATTTTTTATTCCTTTTTATTATTTAATTACTTAATAAATTTTTATATCATTTAACTATATAATTTTTTTTTTAAAGGTTTACTATTTACTTGTTTTTATTTATAAATTTATTTATTTATTTATTTTTTTTTTATAGAAGCACAACCAGTTGAAGCATTGCCTAGAAGTCTCACGTGTACTAATAATTTATTGATTGTCCAGATGGAAATATTTATTTATTTATTTTTTAATTAATTAAGTTCATATTCATTTAATACGAATATTTATTATTTAATTTTAATTATTTATTTTATCTTTTTTTTTTATTATTATTATTATTATTATTATTATTTGGCAGTTGTGCAAAAAATTTAAGAAATAAGTAATAATAAAAAAAAAAAAAAATTAGTGATTAGTCTCGTCAATAGTCAACAGACAATTAATTACTGTGCATAAACTTGTGTAAAATGAAAAAAATAATTCAACAAAAAATAATTTAACGAAAAAATAGAAAAATCAATGCTTTCCTCACTCTAGTTTTATAAAATTAACAATAAACTCTCAATTAAAGCTTTATTACACCAATAATTATTAATTAATAAAAAATTAAATATTTGCTAATTAATATAAAAAACAGTTTTTTTTTTTTTAAGATAATTTTTGAATAATTATTGAATTAAATTTAAGCAAAGTAATTTTGTTGAATGAACATTTTTTTCGACTTAACTTCATTTGCGAGCGTTCCGGTGACTTAGAACTAAATTTTATTTGTGTATGTTTTTTATTATTAATTATTTGTGTTGTTTGTGTTATTTACAAATTATATTAATTTTTATATAGAATTTTTGATTTATTTAATCTAAAATTAAAACAAAAAAAAAAAAAAAAAAAAAAAAAAAACGATAAAAATGGCGTTTGATGTTTAGTGGAAGAATTTTTTGTTTACTTTTGTTTTGTTTTAGTAACCAATGGATACAGACGTTTGTCTAATAATTAATTTATATTTTTTATTTAACATTTGTTTTGTATTTTCAACGCAAAACAAACCGTTTTAATAACAAGTGTTAATTATAAAGTAAGATAATAAGATTAAACAGTAACAACAGGGACGAACTGAATACCCTTTACAATGGATCAAATTTGATAAATATTCTAATAAAAATTATAACAAAACCAATAAATATAATTTAAAAATAATTAATTTAAAATTCACTTAGATTTATTTTTCTAAAATTATTATTTAATGTTTTTTAATAATTTTTTTTTTTTTTGTCTTAAAGCTGTGCCTTTTTTTTTTTTTTGTGTTCACTTGTTTTGTAGCAGAACATGAACCGATTTGGTGTTTAACGTATAAATATTATTTCAACAGTTTTCCAGTCCCTGTTTTTAATTTAATTTCTTCATTTATTTTTATTTTTTTTCTTTATTAATAAAATAAAACAAATTATTTAATTTTAAATTTAATTTTAATTTTAATATAAATGAATTTGTGTATTGTTAATAATAATAATATATACTTTAAGTCTATTTAAATATGTGTTAATTTATATTTTTCACGCATTTTTTATTTGTAATACCATTAAATGTGTGTTTTTTTTTTTTAATTTATTAATTAATTAATAGATTTTTTTTTGTTTTTGTTTTAATAATTTATTCTTTTATTAAAGTGCTAATCATATAATTTAAGTTAATTTAATTAAATAATTTATTATTTTTTTATTTTTATAATTTTCAATTTTTTAATAAAGTTTTAATTTTTTGTTAATTTAATTTATATAATTTTTTTTTATTTTTTTTTATTTACAATTTTGTTGTTAAAAAATTTGTAATTATTATGGACTTGAACATTGTTAACTTTTAGCATTTTTTTTTTTTTATTTAAATTTAAATTAATTATTTTGTATTTAAATTATATAATTAAATTAAATTATTTTTGCAAATTTATTTTTTTTTCTTCGCTATGTATAGCACGTACGTTTATTAATTATGTAAGAATATTTACTACAATTTTTTTTCTTCTTTCTTCTTTGTAAAATTAAAAAAAAAAAAAAAAAAAAAAAAAAAAAAAAACGAATTTATATTTAATTTAATTAATTAATTTTACCTTAAATTTATTTCGTCCAATTTAATAAATTTCTTTCTACAGTTATTATTCAACCGATTTGCTGTTATATTTTGTTAAATTTAATTTAAAAAAAAAGAAATAATAATTCAATTTGTTAAATTTTAATTATAATTTCAATTTTAATTGAGCCAACTAATTTTAATTTTATTTAATAATAATCAATTAATTTTCCTGTTTGTAATTTTTAAAGTAATTCAATTAAATTAATTAAACATTACGTTTAGTTTATTTATTTATGTTAAACTTCACTAATTTTTTATGTTTATAAAGTTCGTGCCAACCTAGTAGTTTTATAAATGTGCAAACCAATTCCAAAATTTACTATAATTATCCAGGATTTTCGTTTAATAAACAAAAAAAAAAAAAAAATTTTTTTTTTCTTTATAAGTTATACACGAATGAATATTGTCGTTAAATATTTTTATCATTTATTATTTTTATTATTATAATTATTATTTAAATATAAATTTTTTTTTTGTTAAACTTTTTCCTCACATTTATTAAAATCACAAAAATTAATTTTGCCTTCGCCATTTGTCCTTTGATTAATCACAACAAGTATTAAAGTTTTTCGCTGTTTATATTGTTTAAATTGTCTATTTTTAATACGTTTTTCCTTCTTTTTATTTCTTTTTATTAACTTTAGAGTTTCAATTAATCACTATTCAACATTATATTACAAGTTTTAATTAATTAAATAAATCACGCTATAATTAATTAATTGATTAATGAAATTTTCTTTTTGATATATATTTCATAATTTTAAATTAATATTTAATTTTCCATTAAACAATTTATTGAAAGATTAAACTATTTATTTTTACTTTCATTGTTAACTAAATATTACTTAAATCAGTGTGGTGGATTATTTAAGATTTTTTCTTTATAATTTGTTTTATGTTTTTCTTTTAACTTTTCGTTTTTTTTTTTTTTATTAAGTATTTTAAAAAAATACTCAACAAAGATAAAATAAAAAACAAATCGTTTCTTGGTGAATTTTTAACAGTAAAATTCGGTAAATTTTGCATAATTTATATTTTGTCTTGACCGCTGTTATCGATCAGGGTCCGCAACCATATCTGGAACACGTTCCAGTATCCGGCTGCGAACCCAACTGGACGCTATACATCCTCACTACCCATTTTTAGTAATTCCATTTTTTTCTTTGCAATTTTTGAATATAGAATATCTATTGGTTGCGTTGTATCGTAAAGACTAGGTGCCTGCAATATAATTAATGCTGTGCCAAGAATACAAGCTATCGTGAATATCCATAGGAATAAGCGATCCAAAACCATAGCCACATATTTCCAGTCTTCCTCAACCTTTATTTATATTCATTAATTATTTAATTTATTAAAACTCACATAGCAAATTACGACTAAAACTTACACTTTCAAATTTATCTTTATTTTTGACGTGCTGAGCTATGAAACGGGAACCCTCGATAGTTTTCTCCATTTCCCGAAACATTGGCTTCTCAAATGTTGGACTAACGTCGGCACAACATGTAGGACTAATGTCTCCATTGTTAACTGGTGGATTAAATAATTCGTCATCGCCACCTGGCAGTGGAAGAGCAGGCAGAGGTGGTTCACCAAAACATGGGCCTACACCACCTGAGGCAGCCACATCGAAACGTGATGGCGGCAGTACTACACAACATAAAACATTTCATAAATAATAATATTCAATACGTGAAAAATATAATAGTACCAGGAATTCCATAGTCACCACTAAATCTGTTGCTTCCGTATTCAACAAATTTATCCACATCGGGTGGCACATGAAATACATCTGTAAGTACCTCGGTTGTCTGCTCATCGTCTTGTGGCTCCTCTTTTTTCGGTCGTTCGATGCATAACACTTTAGGCAGTAATTGTATAAATAAACGATGCACCCATGGTGCCATTTTATGCGTTACCGGTGATCTAAAAGGTATTTTTGTTCATAGTTATATACTGTCTATATATTCGATTTAATGCTCTCTATTTACCTAAAGTTAACATTGAGGACCGCAATTGTCACCACTACAGATAGCGTAACTAGCATCATAGTAAATAATAAATATTTTCCAAGCAACGGTACGGTTAATGATGTTGGCGGTATAATTTCGGCCAGAAGTAAGAAAAACACCGTCAACGATAGTAAAATACTAATACAGAGTGATATCTTTTCACCTGAATCACTTGGTAAATAAAATACTAAGACTGATAAAAATGAGATACCGACACATGGTATGATTAAGTTAACTGTATAAAATAATGTCTTCCTTCTTAATGTTATATTAAATATTATATCCGGATATGGTTCCTCGCAGCAACTATAAAATTTTTCATTCCGTACTGCGGGAACCTTCATTATATCCCATTCAACTGATATATAATAATCCTGTAAATCTATACCAACGTCTATATTATCCGAATCTGGTGTTTGTTGTAAATGCCGTAGATCCACCTTTAAAAACAGAAAGTATTTTAAAAAATAATTTATATTATTTAATCTAAAAATGTAAATTAATAAAAAATAAACAAACCATATAACCGTCATATGTCCACGAACCGAATTTCATAAAGCATGTTTGCTCATCAAATGGAAAATATTCAACATCGATCTCACAAAATGATTTATAAATGGCCGGGGGCTTCCACACTACTTTTCCTGTATGGTGTAAAATTGCTTTTGTCATTATTGTCACTTCATAGTTTCCATCCGCACTGTTGTTAATAAATGCAAAGGAAAAGTAGAAGAAAAATATGAATGAAACAGGAAATAGCATTTATTTATTGTTGATTTTTATTTAATTTTATATTCAATTTCAAATAAATTACTTATTGTATAACACTATATCCGGTAGCCAAATATGTTCTGATGGTACATGTAACGTATCCACACCACCATAATCATCCGGATTCCATTTTAATTTATAATCATTCCATTCCTAATATTAAAACAAAAACAAAAATCAGTTTTAGAACAATAATATACGTATAAAATATTAATTTGAACTCACTTGTTCCACCCACACATTAGTCGTCATTATTTGATTTTTTAAATTCTGAAAAAATATATTTTGGTATTAATTGTAAATTTTGTATAATAATTTTAAACGTAAGCCAAATTCCCAACTTACCACATCAATCAATTGTGATAACCTCAAACCCATTTTAACGGTTAAACGATCCGAATTATTACCAACCGGTCGTATTAAACGATTATAATTACTTAATAAATCGTCATATAAACGTTTTGCTTCTGGATTAGCCAAACCTGTGGCAAATTGCAACGCTACGAACACAGTCGCGAACAACACGCTCCCCATCTTATGCCAGGTCCACCCCTAATCAAATAATACGAAACATTAATTAATTAATTTTTTTTTTTTAAATCAACTAAGGCGTCTTTCGTTCAAAAAACAAACAAAATGTGAAATAAGGTAGAAATAAATAAACTCCTAAATAATAATATTTCTCACATGGTCATGGTTTCAACATTTTCTTGTACTCAAAGTTAAAAATAATAGCAACAACAACAGTTAAGTCTAATAAGAAGAAGCAGAAAGAAAAAAACAAATCTTCAATCCGAAGAAAATAATGAAGACGAGAAGAAAGAAAACATTGAAAAAGAAAAACCTAACATGGGATAGTACGCAGCCACGCCCTCACATACAAAACACTTAAACCAATATTTAAAGGCACCAAAAAGAAGCAGATGATGTTGATGAAGAGGAAAACAGCACCAAATACTGCGTTTTTTTATTTTTCTATTTTGTTTTAATTCCTTCTTTGAAATGATAAAATTCGTTTTCGAATAAAATTAATTTAAATTTTCTGGATTAGTGAGTTTTAGTGGACCAGAGAATAAATGGGAATAAAATCACAATTTAATTTCGTTGAGTAGAAGAATAAATTTTATGCATACGTTTTAATAAAAATAAATAAATAATAAATAAAAACAATAACAAAAAAACGGGCGATAAAGTTTATTTTATTAACAAAAAAAAAAAAAAAAAATAAAAGTGAATCCAAATTAAATTTCCTTATTTAAATGGAATTAAATTTAAATTATAATAACTGAGTCTTTCATTATTTCGTCCTTTTTATTATCCATATCCACTAAATCCATTTTGTATCCACAAATGTATACAAAATTTCCATAAATTTAATTAAAAACTTAATAAAAACAAAAAAAAAAAAAAAAAAAAAAATGAAACAAAAACCTGTTGCCGTATATAATAAACAAACAAAAAAAAAACACAAAAAACAGATTTATGAAAAATACAAATAATAAGAAGAAACCGCGATAAAACCTGAATACAAAAAAATTAAATAAATTCATAAAAAAAAAAAAAAAAAATTAAGGTAATTGAGGTCACGTTACTTGAGAGGATTGACTTTAGTTAAACAAAAAAAAAAAAAAAAAAAAACTTGTGCGCAATATCCTACAATGTAATGTTAGGCTCTCTTGTATGATCCATAGAAATAATTTTTTAAAGCTTTTCATTTTTAAATAAAAGCACAAAAAACCAAATATTATTATGGGAATTTAGTGGTTGCGTTTAGTTTTTTTTTTGTAAACTTTTAATAATTTTTCTTCACAAAAACCGTAACAAAGGAAACACATTAAAAGCTTTTTAAACAAATATTTTTAATGCAAATTAATTATGTTAGAATTTTATTATTATTTTTTCAGCTTATTAATTTTAATTAGTTATGGTTGTGTTTCCCATCGGTTTTTTTTTTATTATCTTTATGAATTAAATTACGTGAAACTTGAGTAGGCTTAATTAATCAGAAATTCAGAAAGAAAAAATATATCACAGTGCATGGAATCGTCAAGAATTTTTTTTTCTCTCGTTCTTTTTATGATAAATACATTGTAACTCTGTCATCGTTTTAATTTTATTTACATATCATAAATTTATTTATTTATTATTTATTTAAAAAATTATTTTTAATAATAATAATTGAAAAGTGTAATAATAAGTACTGTAACAGGTAGCCCCACCATCGAAAAAATTATGTTAATAACAATCAAATTTAAATACTTTGAGTAAAAAAATAATAGAAAAAAAAAAACATATTTCATCCATTAATAAAGTTCAATCACATTTTAGTTAAAAAATTTATTTAAAATTAAGTGGTTTAGTGCGGTGTATATAGGCAAAAATTTAAAAAAAAAATGAATTTCTTAATAAATTGTTTAATTTTACTAATTTTTTTAAATTATGTTTTCTCTCAGTGTACTAATTGCACCACACATATGAAAACATTCAATAATCTGTTATCTAGAAAACGTCGTTATTTAGTGTTCCCAACCAATTCATTCATGATTGTAAAATATTATTAATTAAATGAAATAATAAATTTTAATTTATTGCAAGTGATCTAATTTTTGTTTCATTGTTAAAAAAAAAAAAATCAAACAGGTTACCGCATCAGGCTTTGTTTCAATTCAAATGAAGGCACCGAAAGGTTATAATTTAGTTGGAGAAATGGATTTATTTTTTCCGTTGCCAACAAAAGTGCTTAGAAGTCAGCGTAAAAGAACAACAACACCGAAGCCAATAACTACAACAGAACATCCACATGAGTATTTACCAGAACATTCACATGAGCATTTACCAGAATATCCACATAATTTACTCGCAGAAAGTCATTCATTTGATGAAATTAATTGGAAGGAAAAATCACCATTTTGGAGTGAAAATCACATTGATAGAAGTTCAAGTGATATTAAAAATAATTATGTACCATGGGAATATGGTGAGAGAAATCCGTATGAATTTACAAATTTTAAGAAAGATGATTTTAAGTATAAAATGGATGACAATGTTGATGATAAATGGAACGAACTTCATCATCGTCACAGGGAAAGGCGTGACATTTATGATAAAATTCAATCAATGCTATCATTGTAATTCTTTTATTAATTAAAACTGACTAACACTGAATCTTCATCTAATCAAATTAAATTAATTATTTTTTTTTACGTTTTTTAACAGACATGATATCGATTTTAAACATTGCATACTACGTTCAATATGTGAGAGTCAACATTTTTTATTACCGCCCGGAAAATCTATGTTCCACGATATGTTTCGTGCTGTTTTTACGTTAGTATTCTGTTGATTCAATATTTTTTTGTTTGTTTCTCGTTATCTAAAGTAACTAGATTTTAAATTATTTTTATAGAATTCCAGCTAATGGTGGCACTCAGGATGATTACAGTGAAGCGATGGGAACATCAAAAAAGGATTGTTATGCTAAATATGCCAAAGAATGCCCAATTAGTATATTAGATTATGCACTCAACAGTAATCATTTATTTTCCTCAAGTTTAAATAATTAAATTATAAATGATTTTTATAACAAACATTTAAAAATCAATTTAAATACTTACGGTCGAACCGCACGCCGGTGCATCGCCTGCAAATGGCAGCCTAGCGCCCCTTTGGAGCTTTCGTTGTTGTAAATAATGCAAAAATTGCACCTTTAATCAAATGATTTCGTTTTTATTGTTTAATTTTTTTTTTTTTAATTATTTATTTATTATTTTAGAAAGCAAAATAAATAATAATTCTTCACCACACTTCTTTTTTCTTTGAAATTAATTAATTTCTTTATTGACTTTTTCGTTTTCTTTTTCTAAACAAATACATTAATTAATTGATTGATAAATTAATTAAAGCATTTTTATTTTAATTATTATTACAAAAAATAATATTAATTGCGACACTTTTCTTATCACATTGCACTTATTATGTTTTTTCTTTTTTTTATTAATAAATTCTTTACGAATTTTTATGTTTAATCGAATTTACATTTTACACATTTTGTTTATATTTTTAATAAACCACAAATCCTTACCTAAATGAAAAAAAAATTTTTTTTTAAATAAATAAAAAAATAATTAATTAAATTTACGTTTTTTATTATAAGTATATATATATATATATATATATATATATATATATATATATATATATATATATATATTTATATAAATATAATTTTATCTAAAATTTGAATCAATCTTTATTATTTCCTCACTGTAAAAAAAAAAATTCATTGTAAAAGTGAAGAAAATGTTTTGCATCGTCTTTAATAACATCAGTGGTAACGGGAAATTATATTAAATATATTTACACAAGAGGGCGTTGTGTATTATCGTAAATTTTAATACATTGATTCAAGATTAGCAATGTATCTCGATGGTATGCTTTTAAGTAGTTTTTCCACATTTCTTTCCTTTTTTTTTTCTTTTTTTTTTTTATTTTTTGTGTATCTCCTTACTACACCCAAAAAGTTGATATAAAAAAAAGCACACAAATAAGAAAGATGTAAAAAAGCATACGTAGAAGAGCATTTTTTATTGGCTGTAGCTTTTTTTTCTTCCCTTTTACAATTTTTTTTTTTGTTTTTTTTTTTTTTTTTTATGTATTTATGATTCTTTTTGTCAATATGAAGCACACTTAAAACTTGATAAAAGAAAAATTATGATAGGAAATATTTAACTCATTAAAATTATAAGTTGATCATTTTTTATTTTTATCTTAATTGTTTTATACTTTACTTGCACACAAATTATAAATATGTATAATATAATAAAATAAAAAAAAAAAACAACGAGATAGTCTACAATCTAACGTTGATAAAGATCTCGCGGTTTTACATCCTTATAGAAATGATTGTTAGAAAAATAAAAAAAAATAAACAAAATAAATAACAAACATTTTATTTAGATAAAGATGAAAAATAAAAGAAAATATTTTGTTTTATTTTTGTGTGTGTGTGTGTGTGTTTGAGCTTTTTTTTTTTTTTTGTATACACTGCAGTAAATCGCAAGAGAGTAGCGCGCCGTAGTCAAAGTCAAATTGTGTCGTCATAGCCGTCGCCCTTGTCTTCGTCATCATCATTGTCATCAAAATATTCCTTTATTATTATTATTATTCTTATTATTAGTTTTTTTTTTTTTTTTTGGTTTTTATTATTTCTAAGCCTTTAATAAAAGCTCAATATATATTATTTGTTTTATTGTGCTTTTATTCAGTTGTTTCTTCTCAGTACAACGTATATATTACAGTCAAAAGTTAAATTAAAACCGCTTTGTTTCGTTCTTTTTTGTTTTATCGTTTTTAAACTACAAGCCAACTATGAACTAATTTTGTTATTTTTCGTTTATTTTTCTAGAGAGAAAAACTTAAAAGAGCAGAGCATCAAAGCTCAAAATATATGATAACAAACAAAAGATTCTGTTCCTCTCCTGATAAAGTAATAATTTTATCTTTTTTTTTCTTTTAATTATTTTCAAATTAACTTTGAAAAATAATTAACGAACTTTTAATTAAGTATTTAGATGGTTTTAAGCTTTGATAAATTACGAGCATTATCAATGAAAAAAAAAAAAATTTTTTTTTAAGCTTTTAATGGAATTTTTTTTCTGTTTTTTTAATTGTTTTTTTGTTTTTTATTTATTAAATAAACAAAATAATCTGCTACTACTATCTATGTAATATATAAAAATATATACAGTGTTTCATTGTTTATACAGTTATAATGCTATATGCATGTATATATAGTATATAGAAAAGGGCGTGTTGCAAAAATAAAAAATAAAATAAATAAAACCAAAATAAAAAAAAAAATAAAAAAAATCATAAATTCTCATTTAAAGATTTTGATTTTGATTATTTTTTGCTTTGAGTTTAAATAAAAGAATTAATTTTGTGTGTTTTGCCAATCAATATGAAAAATAAGCTTTCAGCGAATTGATGGCACAAAAGATGAAATTGAAAAAGTCGCAACCACAATTAATCCAAATTTTTAATATATTTTTTTTTTTTTGTTTTTATGTTTTTGTTTCTCCATCGACAATATATATTTGTTTGTTTGGGCTGCAAAGATTTTTGCTTTTTGCTTTTTTTTTTCTTGTTCTTCGCTAATTAGTTATGTTGAGAGAAACACCCACAAAACATATAAACAACAAACTTTTTTCTTTTATTATCCACTGATTTATTATTTCTATTTTTTCTTTATCTTATTTTTTTTTTTTTTATTATTTCTTAATCGTTTCACTTAAGAACTTAATTTAACTCACTCATGCAGTTTTTTTAATTGATAATTTTTTTTTTTTTTGCTTACACGTATTTTACATAACGATGGGGTTTTTGTTTTACATTTCACATAATTTTTTTTTTATTATAATCATCAACCTTAATAAATTGCTTAACGTTTTGTTAGATAAAACTTTATAATAATTATTTTTTTTGAAACTTTTTAAACTTTTAAAGAAAGAAAGTTACACAAACAATGGAAAAAAAAATCCAAGAAAATAAATTAAAATAACTATGAGAGCAGAAATAAGTTTTCCTCTTGTTTTTTTTTTTTTTTTGGTAGAATAAAATTTAATTTATTTAATATAATAACAATAATTGTAATTAATAAAAATTATTATAATGGCTTTATGGGTGTAATTTTTCTTTTTTTTTTTTTGTTAAACTCTTAATGCCAACAATTCGCGTTCGTAACAAACGGTCGAGCGATTTTGTCAAACCGCGGGCTCTGTGGCAACTGGAGTTGGCCGTTACAAGATCATCAGCTGCGCATCGGCGCATGTCCGCAGCTAAATTTGCGCACCCATGGATTTTATATTATATCCTAAATGAAATATAGATTAAAAAGTATTTTATCTCAATTTATTTAAAAAAAAAACTCTTTAAAGCTTTTCATATTTGACAAATGTTGTGAATTAAATAAATGATGGAAAAATATTATTTATACATTCAAATCCTTTAAATAATTGTATATAACCTGGTTATACTTATACGAATCCAGCAAATTAATCTGGAGTAAATAACTAAAGAACGAAAGAATATTAAAAAAGGAAAAAAAAAATTGTTACGAAGTTTACCGAATGCAGCCTCCCACAAAAATCGTATACACCGTTTTCTTAATATTTGCGATATTTTTCTTTTATTTTTGTCTCATTTTTCTTTTCTTTTTCTTTTTGCTGCTGCTGATGCTAACAAATTGGGATAAAAACAAAATAAAAGATGAAAAATAAATAAATATTTTTCTTTTTGCTAAGAAATGAAATGAAATGAAGAATAAAAAAATATATATATATAAATATATAGAGAAAGAATTAAAATAAAACGATCTCTGATCACGAATGATGCACGAATAAAACGCCCAAACATAAACTAAGCCTGGGCTGTAGGATATGGCCCTCTTGCAGTTTATTATTATTTTTTCATCTCTATTTATTTTTACTATAATCAACGGTTGTAACTCTCAATTACAATCATTTAATTTTCCTTCTTCTACTTTTATTTTTATTTTTATTTTATTTAATTTGATAGCAAAGATGACTTAACATTTATTAATCCATGAAATAACTGAAATATTTAACGAGTGATACAGGTAATTGCTTTTATTATTTGATTGGAGACGTATATACAATGCTTCAAAAATAATTTAATTGGGAAATAAGTGGTAAACGCCAATATAGTATTTAATATATTATTTAAAATGTAATCTAACCTATCAATTAATATTAAAAATTCATTAAAAACTTCCATTTGTGTTCAATAGAGTAGAGTCTACAGTGCAGACGATGTAATGCAGTGCAAAAGTGCACAAAACTATTTTCTCTCAACTATTCATTTAATTTTTTAAAGGGAAAAAAAACCAACAACAAATGATTAATGTTTAAAAAAATAATGTAGGTTTATGTATAAAAAAAAATATAAATGCAACTAATAAATTATTTAAAAGCAAAAAATAAAATAAAAATCAAACAAAAAGCTGCAGTAGTTTAACTTGCACCAGGCGCCTCCACTGCATTACATTTTTTTTTTCTTTACAAATAATAAGTTTCGAAAGTTTAATCAATTTATAATCATAACTGATAGTGAGTATTTATTTTCTTAATTGTATCAAGTTATGCACTCAGTTTCAAACCAATCATTGTCGATTAATAGTAAGAACATGGAACTAGTTTAAAATTTATAAATTAAAAATGAAAAAATAAATTGTTTGCTGCCTTCGATTAAATTTTATAAAATAATAATTAACAATAAATTATAAATAACCAATTTAAATAAATAAATTGTTGAATGTTAAATTAAGTTGTTATAAAATTCACACACCAGCAAATTCACACCCCATAAATATTGTTTGTTGGGGGTGTTTAAATAAAGTACAGAAAAAAAAAAATAACAGGCGAAACAAACTAATATGATAAAATTTTATATAAGCAATAAACAAAAGTGTTCAAATTAATTATGTACATTGTTTTCTTTTATTTATTTTTTATTTTTCGGCTCTGCTTTTTTTCCTTTCCTTTCCTTTCCTTTTGTTTTGTTTTTTTTTTTTTTTTATTTAATCTACGTAATAAAATCGAGTCATTAAAAAGTATAAAAGATCAATTTAGATGCTGTTAATGATGCTCTGTTTTGCTACTTATTTATTTATGTTTTTTTTTTTTTTTTTTTTTTTTATTTCTTTATCAAAATGCAATTAATCATATTAATGTCTATAAAATATTTGTATCCATTCAGATTAAAATAATATAAAATGTTAATTAATAATTGTTTATCAAGCTTTTATCAATTTTTTTTTTCATTTTCCATTCTGCTATGATAAAATACTCTGTCCCTGGCTTTAATTTTTACTAGTTAAGAGCACACCCATAAAAATGTTTTTGATGCTGCAAAAAAAGAAAAAAAAAAAAAAAAGTAAAAAAGAATAACTGAAAAATAACAAAAAAAAAAAAAAATAATAATAATAAACTAGAAGAAGAGATGAGAAAAATTCGACTTTTTTTGTTATGCTTTATAAAATTAACTACACATGCGCCACATTAATCGATCGAACATACAAAAAAAGAAAGCATAACATAATGTTGATGTATACATACATATACATTTTAATTTTTTGCTCCATAAAAGAGATAATTTTCATCTCGTTGCAAGAAAAAGAAAATACATATAAAAAAAAGATAAAATTCGCGCCATTCATACAGTAAAACGAACACAAAATTGTGTTTCGTTGAGATAAAAGCTTCTTTTTTTCAATTTTAATTATTTTCTTTCTTAGAAATCAAAAGACTTGTGTGTTATGTTATATCCGAATAAATTAAATTAAATTAATTAATAGTTTTGTGATAAAAATAAAATATTTTTTTTATTTTCGTCTTTAGAACAAAAGTTTGTGCTTTCGTATGAGATAAATACAAGAAAGAAAAGTTCAAAATGTTCAGTTTCATTGTAATAATCGGTGAAGTTTAAAAGAAAAAAAAAACGCGTAGTTTTATTTAAATAAAAATGGTTTTAGAATATATTCAACGTATTAATTAT
Organism: Ptychoptera albimana; assembly: GCA_961205885.1. Lineage (NCBI taxonomy): Eukaryota > Metazoa > Arthropoda > Insecta > Diptera > Ptychopteridae > Ptychoptera > Ptychoptera albimana. The sequence continues at coordinate 22,874,848 of OY540803.1, forward strand.
ATTATAATATTTGTATTATTAATTGTTATAACCGCAGCGTTAGCAAATCCCGATGCAAAACGTTTATATGATGATTTATTAAGTACATACAATCGTTTAATACGTCCCGTCAGTAATAATACGGATACAGTTTTAGTTAAATTAGGCCTTCGCTTATCACAATTAATTGATTTGGTAAGAATAAGTTTTTTAAAAAATTTTTTTAAACAATAATTTTAAGGGCGTTTTACAAGGCCGATAAAGATGGAGCGGAAAAAAAAGTTATTTTTGGTCACAAACATTTTTTGTTTTTTTTTTATTTGTTTTCAGCAACAAAGTTCCGAACAATGTGAGCCAACAATAGAAAAAAAAAAATGTTTTAGTTAAAATCCTTCAGGAAATGTAAATTCTTTCTTTGTACCTGTGCTACTTTGGAATGTTTTCATAACATTCCTCAACAACAAAATTGACGATTTTATTAAATTTTTAATATTCAAATAAGAAAAATAAATGATTTTACGCTCATAAAAACAAAAAAAAAAACAATTTCACTGTGGCTTCCTGTTTTTTTCTTATTTGTTTTTTTTTTTTTCTCAATCGGTTAGATTTTCTGTCATTGAAGATAATTGAATCAGGAAAATGTTACATAACCGGATTCAACGATAATTAACTTTAAATTTTGTGGTTTCATAGTATTTTTATTTGATTTGTTAGTGTCATCCGGAAATTTCCGATTAGTCTTGTCGAAATTTGTGAAAATAATTTTTATTGCAGTCAGCTTTTTGGTTATTTAATTAAATTATGGTTTTTTTTTTCTATTTTAATTACAGAATTTAAAGGATCAAATTTTAACCACCAACGTATGGCTGGAGCATGTAAGTAGTTAATTTATTTAATTAAAATGGAAATAAAAATAATTTTTTTATTCTTTTTTTTAGGAGTGGCAAGATCATAAATTTAAGTGGGATCCATCAGAATATGGTGGTGTAACTGAGTTATATGTACCATCTGAACACATTTGGCTTCCCGATATTGTCCTTTATAACAAGTTATTATTTTTAGTACTAATTTTTATCAAATTTATGAAATTTATTTATTTTTATTGTTTAGTGCTGATGGCGAGTATGTAGTCACAACTATGACAAAAGCGATTCTGCATTATACTGGAAAAGTTGTTTGGACACCACCGGCTATTTTTAAATCATCTTGTGAAATTGATGTAAGATATTTTCCATTCGATCAACAGACATGCTTCATGAAATTCGGCTCATGGACTTATGATGGTGATCAGGTAATTATTTTTTCTGTAATTCATATCTTGAAATCCAGAAAAAAATAATTTCCTTCCTTAACATTATAAGATTGACTTAAAACATATAAATCAGAAGAACGACAAGGATAATAAAGTTGAAATTGGTATTGATTTACGAGAATATTATCCTAGTGTTGAATGGGATATATTGGGAGTTCCTGCCGAAAGACATGAAAAATACTATCCTTGTTGCGCAGAACCATATCCTGGTAAAATTATTATGAAACTTGCTTGTGTTCTTTATCTTTAATCGTTAATTTTTTTTTTTTTTTTAGATATTTTCTTCAATATAACTCTTAGACGAAAAACCTTATTTTACACGGTCAATCTTATAATTCCATGCGTTGGTATCTCTTATCTATCGGTGCTGGTGTTTTATTTGCCAGCTGACTCTGGTGAAAAAATTGCACTGTGCATTAGTATTTTGCTATCGCAGACTATGTTTTTCTTGCTGATATCCGAAATTATACCATCGACTTCGCTGGCATTGCCTCTACTAGGGAAGTACCTACTGTTTACTATGTTACTGGTCGGGCTGAGTGTCGTTATTACGATTATTATACTGAATATACATTATCGAAAGCCGAGTACACATAAAATGGCGCCTTGGGTTAGAAGTTTCTTTATTAAAAGACTACCAAAACTACTCCTAATGAGAGTTCCAAAGGATTTACTACGAGTATATATTTTATTCCTGTTTCTTTTAGTTTTTGTTAAATATAAATATTTTTTTTAAGGATTTAGCAGCAAGTAAAATCAATTATGGCAAAAATATTAAGAAAACCAAGTTTGGTGCAGCTATGTCAGCACATGCTTCATCCGGAATGAATTCTGGCGGATCAAGTCCAGATTCTATACGGCACATGCAAGGTCGTCCAGGTGGTTGTAATGGACTTCATTCGACGACAGCTACAAATAGATTCAGCGGTCTTGTGGGAGCATTAGGCGGTGGTTTAAGCGGTTTAGGTGGATACAATGGTTTACCATCTGTAATGTCAGGCTTAGATGAATCATTAAGTGATGTCGCTATGCGAAAAAAATATCCATTTGAATTAGAAAAGGCAATGCATAATGTTATGTTTATTCAGCATCATATGCAACGCCAGGATGAATTTAATGCGGTAAAAAGAGAACACATTTGGCATTTATTATAAACGCAGATTTACCAATTTTATTTTATTGTAGGAGGATCAAGATTGGGGTTTTGTTGCAATGGTATTAGATCGTTTATTTCTCTGGATATTCACAATTGCATCAGTGGTTGGTACATTTGCAATTCTTTGTGAAGCACCATCCTTATACGATGACACTAAACCAATCGATATAGAACTATCTGTCATTGCTCAACAAATATACAATTTAACAATCAAAGATAAACAGTAACTTAAGTCACTTATTAGTTATTTCGATTATTAGCATATTAACTCGTATAATCAATTTGTTTTTTCTTTTTTATAAAAACGAAATATAATGTAAGAATTAAAATAAAATTTAAAATAATATAGAATATATTTAATTTATTATTTTTATTAAACTAGATGGAAGTTATGGTTTTTTTTTTTTAATTTATGAGCTTCTGACATTTCCAATCTACAACAATTTGTAAAATTATATGAACAGGATTGTATGATGCATATTGGGAAGATGCGAAATGTGAAAGATTCGCCTAAACTACATGACGCTTTTCATTTAGAGAGTGATAAAATAAAATAACAAAAATGGCTACAAGTTGAACCAAAATAATAAATTTACCTGTATCGCGAATAAATTAGTGGTCGTTACATGATTTTTTAAATTCACTTTAATTAATTGGGATAATTTGAATCGCAATCAAACGGTTGGTGATTTTTAATAAAATTACTCAATAATAATACTATTATACGATGAGCTCATCGTATAAGTATTATAATATAAGTCTGTTCTGATTTTCTTCAGGAACTTTTATACTGTTGACTCAGATTCTCACTTAAAACAATCAATGAGAATCCAATTACATAGAATTTGATTCATTTTAGAATTGAGTTTAGGAAGCCACGGGTTCAACACACAATCGCAAAAAATAAAAAAATAAATGTTAATTTAAAATAATTAACAATAATAATAATAATAATTTATTGATTTATTCGGTATGATTATAACTTTTTTTTTTTAATATCTAATGGAAGTTGTTACAGAACACAAATATCCGACATGTTTTTGTATTACTTCTAGAAACTAGTCCAATGTCATGCGAACAATATCTGGTGGCAGCATAAAGTTGTTTTTACGTAATGGAATCTCACTAAGTTGCTGGCAAATCGGTGTGCGTGTATCATATAATGAAGGACTTTGAAATATTATACCCAAGGTACCACCAATACAGGATAAAGTAAACACCCATAAGAAAAACCTGTCCAAAACCATTGATACAAATTTCCAGTCTTCGACAATCTGAAATTTGTTAAATTATATGAAAAATTCAAATTTATAAAAAAAAAAATAAAAATTAGAATTTACTTCATTATCCTTATCAGCATCTTTAATGTGTTGGGCAATAAAACGAACACTCTGTAAAGCTTGCATCACTTCTGGTGACAATTGACGGGGAAATGTATTCTCTGATTCTGTTGATTAACAAAAATATTTATAACATAGAAAACATTAATGTTTTTTTCTATATTACCAGAAGAATGTGGTAAATTTGATCCAATGTTATCGAAACTTCCATCCTGTCCGTCTTTGTAGTCACCAGGAAAATCACTAATACTGTCACGACTAACATCAATTTCATTTGTATATGCATTACTGGGCGTTGTATCATCATAATCAGGTAATGTGTACTGTGTGCGTCGCATCATCAACACCCGTGGCATAAAATGTAAAAATATTCTTCTAAATATTGGAGACATATTATGAGTTGACGGAGATCTAAAAAAGCAAGTTGTTATTCATTTAAAAAAAAATCTTTTCTCATAAATTAATTAAAGTTCGTACCTAAAATGTATATTTAATACACATACAGTCGTCCAAACAGACAAGGACACAAGAATCATGGTGAAAAGTAAATATTTTCCTAGTAACGGTACGGCTAAGGATGTTGGCGGAATGATTTCAGCTAGCAGCAAGAAAAACACAGTAAGTGATACAAGAATCGAAATGCAAAGAGTCACCTGAAATTTAAATATATTGAATTGGTGTTGAGAGATATAGAATAAACTATTATCACCTTTTCGCCAGAGTCACTTGGTAAATAAAACACTAAAACGGTAAGAAAAGTCAAAGCTACGCATGGTATAATAAGATTAACCGTGTAAAATAGAGTTTTCCGTCGCATTGTCATTTTAAACGTGATATCTGTTTTGGAAAAGATTCTATATTAATACATGCTATACATGCTATTCAGTGTTATTTAAATTACCGGAAAACGGTTCAGTGCAGCACGGATAATACTCTTCATTGCGGCTAGCAGGCACTTCCAAAATATCCCATTCAACTGATAAATAAAATTCCGTCAGATCAATACCGATTAAGACTAAATTACTTCCTGCCACTTGATCCAAATGCTTCAAATCTACTTGTGCTCCATTATAAGTCCACGAACCAAACTTCATAAAGCATGTTTGTTCATCAAATGGAAAATATTCCACATTTATCTCACAAGAAGATTTGTAAATTGCAGGAGGCTCCCAAAATACTTCACCAGTATATTTGAGTGTTGCCTTTGTCATTAAAGTTACTTCATAATTACCATCCCAATTATTATACAAAACTATATCGGGCAACCATATATGCTCAGATGGGACATACAACATTTCAACACCACCATACTCTTCAGGATCCCAACGTAATTTATAATCAAACCATTTCTTAAAATAAAATTCAAAAAACTACGCTATACACAATTAAATAGAAAATACTTGTTTTAAATAAATTTACCTGCTTCACCCATAAATTTGTGGTCATTACTTGATTTTTTAAATTAACTTCAATTAATTGCGATAATTTCAATCCCAACCAAACGGTTAGAGTTTCAGAATTATTAACAACTGGCCGTATCAAACGATTATAATTACTCAAAAGATCATCGTAAAGGCGTTTTGCATCTGGATTTGCTTCAGGAACTTTTATACTGTCGACTAAAATTGAGTAAATTATAATCAGTAAGAATGCTATAAATTAGCATAAGATAATAATTACCATTGACACTATATGCAATTAATAAGAATCCAATTATATAAATATTTTTATTCATTTTGAGATCTATTTTCAAACAACACCCAATTAGACTGACAGTATAGCATCCAACTAAATCTTCAATATGTAACAAAACACGCAAAATCGATTCTATCTTGAATATGTGCTGCGCAATGTAAATTTTTAGATTTCAACTTTTTTTCGTGTTTTTATTTAAATGCTCACTAATTGATAGCATGATAATAATTTTGTATTAAGTTTCCATTTATATAAACTTTTAGTTTTCAATATTTTAGTGAAGAAATTAATTCCAAGAAATAAATCTATAAAAAAAAAACAATTTAAATTGAACAAGATTTGTTCTTTAATTATACAGACATATAATTATAGGTAACTGTTTATTAGTATCCTGCAGTAAAAATGTGTTTTTCAAAATAGGATTCATAACAAATGGGTTCAAACATCATTGCACCTTAATTTTTTAATTCATAATTATAAAACAAGGATGTCAAAGGAAAAAAACGAATTTATTTAAACAAATGAAACAAAATGTTAATTAATTTTTTTATTTAAAATAACAAAATAAAAAAGAAAATTAAACAATAATTTAATAAATTTCTTTTTCTTCTCGTCAAAATAATTACAATAATTATTTAATATTTTTTCCTTTTCGTATTAAATAAATTTAAAAAAGCTTAAAATCAAAGTAGTGTTTATCTTCATTATATAAATTTTTGTTTTCATCTTGATTTTTCATTTTATATTTAATAATTTTATTTTTTAAAAATGATATTTATTTATTATTATTTATACTAACGTTCTTCAGTTATTATTTAATTATTATTTATTATATTTATATTTATTATTATAATTTATAATATTATTAATTTCCATTTTCTTATTATTTTATTTAGTATTCTTGAATGTAAATTCAACCGTCTCTAAAATAATAATATTATTTTTTAATGTGATTATATTGGTTTAATTATTAATCAATCAATTAATAATTTTCTTATTATATTCATTTAGAAAATTTCATTGGAGTTATTATTTTGATTTATTATCAATTTCAATGCCAATGTTAACATAATATGATAGATTTTTTAGTATAACCTCATCAACGTGTGAGAGTAAATAATGATAACGTTCGTCACCAATTTGACCTTTTAATGTAACTAACTGTTGATATTAAAAAAAAAAAAAAAAAAAAAAAAACTATTATAAAACAATAATTAAGGATTAAATATAAACATAAAAAATAATAATAACCTGAGATTGGATATAATCTTTAAGAACAATAGTATGGACTGGATCACGTAAACATAAATCTCTGCATCTTTCATAATGATAAGTTTTATATTCGAAATCACCTTCACTCCATATGTCACTTGTTTCTATATCAGTTGAATCAGTCAATACTAACGAGCTAAAAGAAATAAATAAATAAATTAATTGATTATAAAAAACCAAAACAAATAATACAAAAACTAATTTACTCTGTAAAAACACCTGGCTCAGTGTCTTCCTCCTTCATTATATCATTTAAAACTTCGGAAATATTTAATAAAATTCCACTAAATCGTTCGTAAATTGCATCACTTTGTACTGTCAATAAACTAGCTAATGCCAAACCTTTAAATAAATTTATTATAAAATTAATATTATAGAAAAAATTAATATTCTATAAATATGACTATATCTACTTAATAATTTCCTCTTTTCAAGTTGTGTTACTAATGACATTTTTGTTATCCATGCATCCAATATTTTCTCTAATGACTGTGTTATATTCATTTCTTGTAAAACATTACTGAATACTACTTGATCAAGTAGTAATATGCGTGATACAATTGATAAATATGTTGTCATTACTAGAGGATATTCTTTATCTTCGTAAACTTTACTATTATTAATAATTATAAAGAAAACAAACGTAATATATATGAATTTTTAGTACTAGACAATTAAAAATATAATTACCGAAATATGTCGGGAAGAATTGGTTTTAATAATTCAATACCATAATCAGGTTTTGAACGTAAAAATGCTTCAAATAATTTCATAACAACACCAATACCCTCTGGTCGTAAATCTGTTAATAAATAGGCACAAGTTGTAACAACACCTTTACCGTATCGTTGTAAATAAATATCAGGATTCAATAGTATATATGATTGTATTATATAAAGACATGTACGTAATTGCTCTGATGACATTTCTAAAATTCGAAAAATCATTAATTTAATACAATTTATAAAAAAAAAAGTCAATCCAAATCATTACCAATAATTGGAAAAATATTACTGCTTAATTCCAGTAATTCTGAATTCAATTGTGTACTATTTTCAATAAAGACTAACCATAACTCTAAACCTTCTTCAAGTAGATAAACATGAGAAGGATCATTAACATTTGTACTTGTTCCAATTACTGAATATATAAATGGTATTAATTTTTTTGGAATATTGCATATAGCTTTAACTAATTGTATCTAAAACCAAAAAAAAAAAATTTAATATTTTTTAAAAGATATAGATTCAAAAATCATCATACTAAAGTCGATATAATGGCACACCGCAACATATTGTGATCCTTACTTTCCTCCCATAACAATGGTAAATATTCTATTAAATTGTCAGCTTGAGATTGTATATTTTCATCCATTTTCTCAACTATAAATGACATAATGTATAAAACATTTAGCTAAAAGGAAAGTAAAATTATATAATTATCACCATTATTAAACAAATTACTTTAAATACTTTTGTATCACATTCTTTAGCATCTTTTAATAATATAAATAATAATGATATTGCTGGTTCTAAATATTCTAAAAATATCGACGATTCAAAATAAAAATCATCCATTGCAGCCTTTAATGTTCTTGAGGCAGCTAAACGAACAGACATATCTTCTGTCGGTTGTATTAATTCTAAACACGCAGAATACACTTGCGGTCTTAATGATCTTGAAAATTTAACTTCGGTCCATTTACCAATTAACCATATAACACGTCGTCTTATAATACGAAAATTGTTACTTTTTATTTTTAATTCATCTGATAACTGGCCCGGAAACCATTCATCAAAATTCACCTAAAAATTATAATCAAATGATATTATAATTACATTTTAATATTTGCAACAATATTATCTTACATCTTCAAATAAATTAAATGCAGTAATACCAGCTGCATTATAAATAGCGTCTTTAATTAAAATATCCTTTAAATCCGATTCACTATTTAATATAGTGCATTGAGCTTTCTGCACATATTTTAATATTTCAGGAACTAAGATTGTTCGAAATTGTTTAAATAATGTTACAAAAAATGTTTCTGTACAAGGCTGCAAGAAAAAATAAAAGAAAACTGTAAATATTAATGATAATTATATATTATTATAAAATATATTTACCCTCAAAGCATAAATCCATGATTCACCACCCTCATCTATTGCATAACTTTCGGGATCAGCATCCCAAAAATCAAGATCCTCTTGTGTTAATAAAAAGTAATGCATTATGATTTTCTCACAAATATAACTGAGCCGTTCCTCGGTAAAAAATTCTTGTTTTGCAGTAAACGCTTTGTTTATATCATGCGAGACAGACTTTTGGAAAACCGTACTATAAGCATTGCTTGACAATATTCCTTTCATTAAGTTAATACAATGTATAACAAAATTTGTAAATGTAACATTTGATCCTTCAAATATCAATGAAGTGCCCTCATGGAATACAAAATTAAATGAAAATTCTAATGATGTGGATATAAAATCAATAAATGAAAATGGATGTTGCTCTAAAAATTCATTTAATATTTTTGTCTGTTTTAATATAAACTTTTCAGTTAAATCAACTAATGTCTGCTGTGAACGCATTTTTACTTGTAGACGACATTCAAGTGATTCTTTTAATCGTTGAAATATTGCTTTTATAAACATCATACAGTCCTCGGATTTATGTGGATGACTAAAACCATAAATTGTTAACTTACGTAGAATACGTAATGATAAAATTGCTTTTTCAATATATGCTTGACTTAATTCCATTGATGAATTCTCCCTAATGCTTTGAAAATATAATGTGGTAAATACATCCCATAAATTTAATACAAATGAATAAACATTTTGTGTTAGTTGCTGTTGTTTTTAAGGAAAAAAATATTATTATTCAATATAACAATCTCATATAAATAATTTTATTAACCTCGAATAGTTTTCTATCATTTAATAAACGTTTGGATGATAACGCTTTAATAACTTGTTGTAAGATCAATAATGACCTATGTTGTAATAATTGATCGTTCGATTTGACAGCTTCAAGAAGTGTAGGTATAACTTCTGTCCATTGTTTAGGATAATCCAATCTTGCAATTTTTGAAATGATTACTGCTATTTGCACAGCAATTTGAGGAACAGGTTCATTAAAACTACCTAATAATGTTGATCGAATCGTTATCTTTTCATCCATTTTAATTTCGCTAAATGATAAAACGTATAATAATTATTTATGTCTGATTGCAAGTAAATGTTTTTAAATTGAAAATAGTTACTTTTGAATATTTCTTCTCCAATACTTGTCGATTCCATTCTTAAAACAAACAGCTGCCATCCACCGTACATTGACATCTATTGAATGATCATAAATAATTGTCAATAGAGTTGTATAAAAACCATGTTCCTTCTCCCATTCAGCAAGTTTACTTTCGGCTGATTTTAAAAGATCCGTATTTTGACTGCATGCACATTGTAAAGCCTGATATACCATATATTGTGGCGATGAAACATCCATTTTAACAATATTTTATTGTTTTTTTTTTATTTACACTACAACGGGGTGTAACAACAAACTTTCTACAAACTACGCACACTTTATATTGTGAATGTCAAATCTAATTTAAAAAAAAATCTAAATAAATACATTATTATAACAGATAACAGTTAAAAAATATATATATATTAAAATGCGTATTTTCAGAATATAATACTTACGTACTATTTTTCGTATTAAGCGATAAAAAAATAATATCAAAAGTTATGATAAATGATAATCTTAGGTTATGTGTTTATTGCAAAATTTATTTGACAGCACAATTTATAATACAAAAAAAAAAAAAACATTTATAGAAAAAATACCCAATGAACTTCATTAAATATAATCCAGGGTTGTCCAATATACAAATTCTTTTTTTTTAATGATTTCGTAATATTATTGTTTTATCTCTTTTATTAATTTATTAATAACATTAATATTACAATTATACATATATTATATGTAATCTTAAATAGATATAACATCAGATAATTCGAAATACAAATTGTATGATGTAATTGTGGAACCTATTGCATATATTTATTCACATAAATACTTGCGTCAAAAGATGACATGGACTGTTGTCAAATAGAAGAAAGCATTGTTTGCAGTAAATGAAATATTGTGCAAAAACTTAAAGAAATTTTTAATCAAATTGAAATAAAAAAAGGAAATAATTTATCAAAAACTAAATAAATAAAAGTTATAAAATGTTAGAGCAAGAACTAGAAACATTGTCAATAGGTAATTCACTTATTTTTTATAGAAAAGTTAATGAAAATTTTATGCCACGTTCTGGGATAACCAAGTTAAAAAATATTAATTTATTATTCAAGTTGGTATTTATACCTCTGAAAAAACTGGAAACGACGAAACCGGCAATGGAACTCAAGAAAAACCGTATAAAACGGTTTTGCAAGCGATGCGACATGCCGGAAAAGAGCCATTTCCAACAATTTACATGGATTCCAAAAAGGAAGATAGTGCTGAAAAGTATGAGGCGGCTGCCAAATCACAATTAAAAAAAGTTCAAAAAATTTGGGTTTGTCATTTTTGTTCAAAAATTATTGTTTTATTTATTTAAGTGTAACGTTTTTGTTGATATTGATAGGCACGTGAAGCCAATAAAAATGCCGAAAAGTCAAAGAAAGAAGAGGAAGATGCTAAAAAACGTGAACAAAATATTGAAGATGCAAAAAAAATTAAAATATGTCAAGATCCAACTTGGCCTGAGGCAAAAAAACTTAAAATCTCGGATTGTGAAACTAATCGCGGAGTTAGAATCGCTGTATATGGGTGGGTGCATCGGTTACGGCGACAAGGCAAAGGACTTATGTTTATTACATTGCGGGATGGTACCGGATTTTTGCAATGTGTACTTACAGATACATTGTGTCTAACTTATGAGGCTCTTGTTTTATCTACGGAGTCATCGGTTCAATTGTTCGGAACAGTTAATAAAGTTCCGGAAGGCAAAACGGTATATTTTTGTATTTAATTTTTTTTTTATCTTACTTAAATATCTTATTTTTAGGCTCCTGGTGGCCAAGAATTGTCCGTTGATTACTGGGAGATAATAGGTTTAGCCCCACCGGGTGGTGCAGATACTATACTAAATGAAGATGCGCATCCAGATGTACAATTAGATAATCGACATATCATGATTCGAGGTGAAAATACTTCTAAAATTCTTCAAATGAGAAGTGTCGTTATGCAAGCATTTAGAAGTCATTATTTTGATAAAGGATATACTGAAGTAACACCTCCAACTCTAGTTCAAACTCAAGTTGAAGGTGGTTCAACACTATTTAAATTAAATTATTTTGGGTAATTATTGATGATATAATAATTTTAAGATATTTTCTTTAATTTTTCAAAATTATGTTTACAGTGAAGAAGCTTATTTAACGCAGAGTTCCCAGTTGTATTTAGAGACTTGTATTCCTGCGTTAGGTGATGTATTTTGTATAGCCCAAAGTTATAGGGCTGAGCAAAGTCGCACTCGTCGTCATTTAGCTGAATACAGTCACATTGAAGGTGAATGTCCATTTATCACGTATGACGATCTCCTAAATACATTGGAAGATCTTATTTGTGATGTTGTCGATCGAGTTTTAAAATCAAAGTGGGGTCACATTATTAAAGAGCTAAATCCTGATTTTGTACCACCAAAGAAACCTTTCAGACGTATGGACTATGGTGATGCTATTAAGTGGCTGAAAGAGAATAATGTAACTAAAGATGATGGAACTTTTTATGAATTCGGAGAAGTAAGTAATTATTTATATATTGATAGGTTAATATATTCTTTATAATAATACATTTTAATTTTTTAGGATATACCAGAAGCACCGGAACGTAAAATGACTGACACACTAAATGAACCAATTATGTTGTGTCGTTTTCCAGCAGAAATTAAATCCTTTTATATGGCAAAATGCCCAGAAAACCAAAAATTGACCGAAAGCGTTGATGTTTTATTACCAGGAGTTGGTGAAATTGTTGGAGGTTCTATGAGATCGTACAAACATGATGAACTTATAAAAGGATTTGAACGGGAAGGTATCGATCCTAAAGCATATTATTGGTATATCGATCAAAGACTTTATGGAACTCAACCACACGGTGGTTATGGACTTGGTTTAGAACGTTTTCTTTGTTGGTTACTAAACCGTTATCATATTCGTGAAGTATGCTTGTATCCCAGATTCTTGGAAAGATGCAAACCATAAATAAATATTCAATTATATGAAGTTAAAACAACAATTTGCTTATAAACTATTGAACAATTAATTTCTGCATTTAATACAACAAATGATTGTTTATTCAAATAATTAATTAATTAAATAATCATGAGAAAAATTAAATTGTATTTTTGTTTCTTTTTTAGCCATGACAACCGTCATGGTGTATAACTACAATAAACTGCTATAAAATAATTTTTGTTTTGTATTTATTTTGACAGTTTGAGTAATTCTTTGTTGTTTAGTAACAAGTTTTTCGTTTGTGTTTTTAATATTTTTGTTTATTTGTGTTTCGTGTACTCATCATTACTAATCGGGTAGATTTTGTTTATTTACAAACAAAATATAAACAAAAAGGAATTAAATTTAATTATAAAGTCATTCATAGAAAGAAAGGGATAATCGTGTGTTTTAGTGTTTTTTTATTCGGCAAAATATTATTTTTATTTTTGAATTAAATAAAGACATTTTTCTTTCTTTATGCTGCTACTTTGCAAATTCGCAATGAAAATATAAATATTTTGCACATTACTATAAGTGAACTCCAGTGTGAAACAGTGTAGTGAAAACGATTTGGAATATATTTATATATTTTTTAACAGACTACCAAGTCATTTTGCAAACTCTGTGATTTACTCTTTATTATTTAAATTTAAAATAAACAAAGTGGATAAATAAAGAATTGTTTTTATTAAAATAAAAGGTGAAGCATAGAATGTCCCTTAAGGGCAGTAACAGTCGTGAATCAATATCAAGAACAATAATGAGTTTAATTGGTGAGAATGATAGTGCTACAAGCATATCGATAACACGAGATTTTAGTTTGGGTAGCTTAGCATCAACAGCTAGTCAAGATGAGTTTTTTCGGTGTCCAGAGCATGCTGAGGTGACATTAAAACAAATGCAGACACATCTAGATAATCAACAATTGTGTGATGTCACCCTAATAGCTGGTGTCGATGGAAAAAGGTAAAACAATATAGCAAAGAAAAAACATGAATATGCATTAATTCAGAATCACAAAGGATATACATAGATATTTATATATTTTGGCTTCCTTTGTTTCTATTTTTAACTATTCTTTTTATCGTTACGAACGAACAACTGGACAAAGAATAATTATTTTATTATTTCTTTCTTTCTTTGTATTTTTCATTTTTTCATTTTTTCGTTTATTTCTTAATGATTTTATTTAAATTTTATTTTTAAGAGTACCAGCACACCGTCTTGTGTTATCCGCATGTAGTGCTTATTTTAGTGCAATGTTTACTGGGTCCTTACGTGAAACAAATGAAAATGAAGTCACATTGGGAGAAGTAAATGGCGATGCTCTACAATTGCTTGTACAATATTGTTACACGGGAACTATTGAATTGAGAGAAGATACTGTTGAGACACTATTAGCTACTGCATGTCTACTACAAATAAGTGCTGTGGTTACTGCATGCTGTAATTTCTTAGCACGTCAACTTCATCCTTCCAATTGTATTGGTTTTGCTCTCTTTGCGGAGCAGCAAAGCTGTATAGATTTATTAAATTTAGCAAATGCGTATATCTGTCAGTATTTTATGCAGGTGTCTAGAAATCAGGAATTCTATCAATTAGATGCAGATCAATTGGCTAATGTATTAAAAAGTGACAATCTGAATATCCCTTCCGAACAGGATGTGTTTCATGCTCTCATGTCATGGGTACAGCATGACGCTGTTAATCGCGAAAAATGTATTCCTAATCTTTTAGCACTCATACGTCTTCCTCTGCTTCAGCCAGCGGTTTGTTTTTTTTATAAAATTATTCTAATTAAACAAAATCAATGAAAAGATAAATTCTTTAGTTTATAGCAGACCATGTAGAATCTTTATGCAGTTCACAAGAGTGTCAGCAATTAGTCATGGAAGCATTAAAATGGCATTTACTGCCCGAAAGACGATCTTTAATAGCGACGCAACGCACTAGGCCGCGCAAATCTACGATGGGTCGTTTATTAGCAGTGGGTGGTATGGACGCACACAAAGGTGCTATTAGTATAGAAAGCTACTGCCCACGTTTAAATAAATGGACACTGTTAAAGAATATAACGGCGCGTCGCTTGCAATTTGGCGTAGCTATTATGGATGATAAATTAGTGATAGTTGGAGGCCGTGACGGCCTTAAAACACTGAACACTGTTGAAACATTAGATTTGAATAATATGACTTGGAGTACACTGCCGCCGATGGCAACCCATAGGCATGGACTTGGTGTTGCGGTGCTAGAGGGACCTTTATACGCTGTTGGGGGTCATGACGGCTGGAGTTATTTGAACACTGTTGAACGGTGGGATCCCCATGCTCGATCATGGCAATATGTTGCCCCTATGTCCGTTATGCGATCAACAGCAGGGGTTGCTGTGCTTGGCGGAAGATTATATGTCGTTGGTGGACGTGATGGTAGCCTTTGTCATCGGTCTGTTGAATGCTACGATCCTCACACAAACAAATGGACACTTCGTGCCCCAATGAATAAAAGACGCAGCGGTGTTGGCGTAAGTTTCGCCGACTCATTACTTCATAATCATTTTCTTGTATTATTTTTTTTATTATTTAAGGTTGGAGTAGCTAATGGATATTTATATGCATTGGGCGGTCATGATTGTCCAGCTAGTAATCCTTCAGTATGTCGTACAGAAACTGTTGAACGCTATGATCCCAGCACAGATACTTGGACTCTTGTAAATCATTCACAATAATTATTTTCTTAATTTTGTTATAATTTTGTTTCCCTTTACATTTCAGATAGCTTCATTGAGTATCGGCCGTGATGGCATTGGTGTAACATTACTTGGTGATTCTCTGATTGCTGTTGGTGGATACGACGGAAATCAATATTTACGTACTGTTGAACAGTATGATGAAACAACAAACGAATGGAATCAATTAGCTCCATTAAATTATAATCGTGCGGGTGCCTGTGTAGTTGCTGTGCCAAATTATTTTCCAAATACTACAACAGTTTAGTAGTGTTTTGTTGATAAATGAACAAAACAAAAGAAGAACAGACTTTTTTTAACAGAGAATTTTGATAAACTAATTATAAGAAAAAAATTGTTTTTTTTACATTCCTTACTGAAAAGACTAATTCCATTCAATAAAATTGCTCAATTCATTATCACAAATACATTTATTATTATAAATTAAAAAAAAAAAAAAAATTAGATCTTCTAACTTTTCGACTTTTAAATCATAAAACAATTGCATGATTTTTGTTTTTTTTTTTTAATTATTATTTCAAATTTAGTTCAGTATTATTCTTTTGTTTTCCGTTCTCACCCTTTTTTTTTTTTTGTTTTAATTTAATTTATTTTCTTTTGTTTGTTTTTTCATTTTTTTTTTCAAACTTCTTATAGCTAAAATGGAGACCTGTCCGAATGTATCCGTGTCCTCAGAGGCGAAGATATTGTGTTTAGGCAAAGAATAATTATTAAAACTATGATCTCTTGTGCAGATTTAATTATTTGTTTATGTGATTTTCGCTGTTTTATTTTTTCTATTGAATCATAGATTTAATTATAAATAATTTTTTTTTATTAACATGAAGATAAACAAATAGATTTATCTTTTTAAACAAAAAGAAAACTAAAAAAAAAAAAAAAAAAACCACCTGTGAATTCCACACGTAATTAGGGAATTGAAAATTTTATATTAAGCATAAGAAAACAAAAAAGAAAAGAAGAAGAAAAGTTACTTAACTGTGTCTTAAAGCGTAAAATTTAATTTTAATAAATATGTTTTAAATAAACGTAACTTTGTAGAAAAAATCGAATTGATTGAATTTTATTTTTACCCTTTTTTTTGTTATTTTACAGTGAAATGAAATTGCTAATTGGGGTTTATGCTTTTTGAAAGTATTAATGCCTTTTGAAGGATTGACAGTTTTTTCAAGAGCATAAATCCAAGCTTAATCAGTGTAATGAATTTTGTGAATATCTCTTTACTTACGTTAATAAATTCTGTGAAGAAAAAGTGAGTGATGCTCTTAACAAATGGCAATTTCATCAAGTTTTAAATTGAGCTTATTTGCTTCAATTAAGGAGGATAAGGTTTGCTTTATAAAATAAAACGTAAACGTAAAATAAAATAAATAGAATTCTTAAATCTGTTATTTGTCATTTTTAATGTTTTAATGTGGCTATTTCAGAGACAAAATTGATCGCCTCGATTCATTTTATGCTAAGAATATGATTTTTTTTATTTTTTTCTGTTTATTGATGTAGATTTTTAACAAATCATTAATTTTTTAAAGCCTGACATTTTTTTAAGGGATTCTAAAGCCTTTATAAATACCATCCGAAAGTAAAAATAATATTTTCTAAAAAAAGAATAAATAAACAACAAACGATTTTATTTTCAATGAAATTCCATTTTTTCTTTATTTTCAACAAATTTTTTTATTTATATTTAACTTCGTTAATTTTTTTTTTCTTTTTATATCTTTCATTATAAGATACAAAATAAATGAATAATAATAATAATAATAATAATAATAATATATATATATATATATATATATATATATATATATATATATATATATGTATATTGTATATTTAATACTTTTATAATTTTATGTACTGCTTCCAATTTATATTTTAAATTCTAACCTTTATATTCTATATGGAAAATACAAAAACAAAATAGTTATTTTAAGCAAGAAAAATAAAACGTGACTATAACTACCAGTCAAACAATATTTTTTTAATACAATAATAAAATAATAGATTACGTACAATTAAGTAAAAAAAAAACTTAAATTTCCATTTTAAATGCTTGGCATCCTGTGTTATTCATTTCCTATTTTGGGAAATCCACATATTTTACAACGACAAATCTTATTTAAATTAATTAAAAAAAAAAAAAAATTACATATAAGGCACTTAAAAACCGAAGAAACATTTCAATAAATTTAATTTTTCCAACTAAATATTTTTTTTTTTTTAAACCTAACAACACAGATTTACATTTAATTAATTTATAAATTTATATATATTTTTTTTTTATTTCGTTATTTTTCAAGATAAAGACTTTATAGCAAATTTATTTTTTTTTCTTTCGTTTATTGATTCTTTCTTTATTCCAATTGGAGTGTATGTTCAATTTAGTTTTTTTAATTTCACCAGAATTTTATTATTTATTGGAATGCTTTTTTAAAAAGTTTTTATTTTTTTATATGTTATATATATATATTCTTCTATTTAACATCTAATTATAAATTAAAAACATTTAAAACTTTATGAAGTACTTAATTACCCTTATATATTATTAAAATTTAAGTAAACAAATTAACGTAATAAGTGCATTTAGTTAAAGTATAAAACACGTATCCAAACAAAATGGTAATAAAGAAATTATATAATAAACAAGGAATATTAATGATTTCTTTTCTTTAATTAATTAAGTAAAATAAAATGCAACATTTTTAATATATAAATAAATTAATTAATAAAAATCTTTTCTTTCGTTCTTTCTTTTATTAACAACAACCATTTATATTTAGATGCTTTTCAATAGCTGATGGAATGTTATCAGATGTTTTTGAATTGTTGCCATGACCTAATAATTCGGGGCATAGACGTTGTCCCTCTTGGATTTCTTTTGCTGTTTTTAATAAATCATAATTTATTAATTCACTAACCACTGAGTCTTGTCTGTTTAAAAGTAAAATAATTAATAAAATATCATAACAAAAAAGAAAAAAAAAAAAAAAATAATTACTTATAATCGGGATGTTTGGTAATTTCCTGTCTAATCCAACTAGCAGTTGTTAACAATTCACCCGATGCACGTCGTTGTATTAAGCGTAAATATTGTTGTATTGTACAATGAGTGTCTGCATCAACATCCATTGATCCTAAGTAACTATGAATTAATGGTACTAAGCCAGGAAAGTTATCCTTTTTACCATTTATTATCTCATCAATTGTCATCATTTCGTATTCATCATCGATAATTTTTGATTGATCATCATTTTTATCAGATGAAAATTTTAAATCACCTGTTGTTAAATTTTGATTGAACTTTTTACCTGTGATATTACGTCGAAACCAAAATTTCTCATCACGGCAAGCGTTACGTTTTTGTGCCTTTTGCATATTCTCATCAACTTTACTAATTGGTATTAAAAAATCTAATTGATATGATAAGATAACGCGTGTTAATAAAACAACAAAACATACAAATGCTGCATTTTCAAAGTCAGTCAATTGTAATTCACATGGACGAAATTCAACACGCCAACCAATCGATGAATTTGGTGGTGGAGGCTTAAAACGCATAGTTTGCCAATTTGTCGATTGAATATTTTCAAAATGATCTGTATCTTCTTTATCATTTTGATGGATTTTCTCACTAAACAAAGACACAGAATCACGTATAAAAAGATGTGCTATATGTTGAGCTAACAAATGATCTATATCACCATCACGTAATTTCTTATACAACGCTTCATCGTATACTAAAGGCACGTCATTGTATCTACAAATTATATCAGATTAATATGTATATTTAACACAAATAATCATTATTAAATTAAATTACTTTTCACCATGCGGCGACAGGTACGAATCGATTGAATCATATCGTGATTTATTTATATGGAAACGATCATTTTTCAATGGTATTTCGCCACGTTCTTCTTCTGTGCGATCATCTACTGATGCACTTATAACATTCCAACGACAATCGGACTCTGTTAGATAACCACGATATGCAGGTGATGCTGCTGTCAAAGCTAACATAATCGGGCATAATGGTGTTAGTTGATCGTACAAAGTACGTGCTTCAACTATATTACAAGCCTAAAAATTATCATTAGTTAAAAAAAAAATTATGTAACTATTGAAAATTCAAAAATATACTTGAAACGTCATTTGCAAGCAACAACAGCCCATGCCAAAACCCATAGCATCCATATGTACTACATCTGGTCTATTTGGTAAACTTCCTTCAATTGGTAACTTTGTATTAACATCCTTAAATACTGCATAATAAGAATATTATTTTATTAATAAACAAAAAATTTTAAATTTATAAAATAAATTTATACCATCAAGATTAATTGAGACTTTTTCACCACGTCGTTGTCTTATATTGCGTGTTAAGGTTTTAAACCTTGGATGTCCAGGAAAAATAGCTTGATCAGGGAAATATAATGATTTCGCTGCACTTTCCTCATCGTTTGGTGTTGTCTTATAAGGTGGATAAGTAAATGATGGGCAACCCAATCTTGGAAAACTGGTTATAGCCATAACACTTTCACCAGGTGGTAAAAGGCTAGCAACTTCTTGACGACGATATCGCATATTTGCTTCAACAACATTAAAATGTGCTAAAAGTCCACCATAAGGTTTTCCTGGCGTTCCCTCAATCATATATGCACCATATTCTGGCCGCCACAATGATTTAACACCATGAGGATCAGCTAATTCTTTTTCATTTAATGCCGATAAAATATCTTTGGCACGCAATGACACCTGTGCTGTTTTATTCTCATCATCGAATTTTACTAAAATATATTCCACCTGCAAAGAAATTTATTTATTTAATTTTATAATTCAAAAAAAAAAAAAATAATAATAAAAAAATTCTAATTACTTCATCACCCCATTTAAGTATATCA
The DNA here is from genome assembly GCA_961205885.1 of Ptychoptera albimana. Classification (NCBI taxonomy): domain Eukaryota; kingdom Metazoa; phylum Arthropoda; class Insecta; order Diptera; family Ptychopteridae; genus Ptychoptera; species Ptychoptera albimana. Next base: position 22,895,524 of record OY540803.1, read on the forward strand.
CCCTGACGGTCACGTAAACGTGCATATAAATGTATAAATTGTTCGATACCATGTTCACGGACATGTTGTGACAATTTTTTTGTTTCCTCCCAATCCAAAGGACTTCCTTCTGTTAGTAAACCCATTAGAATTTATTTTATTTATTAAATCTATAGATAAAATCAAATAAAGAAAAAACAAAAAAATCATTTATAATAATAACAAATTTTGTAAAGTATAATTATCTTGAATTAATTATTTATTTTTTTTTATTTTCGTTTTTTTGTTTTGTTAAAGCACCATTTGACCTACAATAGTCAAATAAATAATTTACAATGAAATAACAAAACTTATTATTAAAAAGTTATTGATTGAAATAATTTTTTTGTTATTTAACTTAAATATTTTAAGATTCATTATTTAAATAAATATTTGACTAATTACTGCGTTTTATTAATGAAATCTGTCTAAGCGGGAATAACAAATGACAACAATCATCCATAATTACTGCATAACATTCAACTGTTCGTTCATCTGTTTCTATTTAAAATTTCCTCATTCTTAATTTTATTTGAAGTAGATTTTTAGGTCATGCTATTCTTAAGTAAAACATTTTCTCATTGTCAAAATAATAATAATAATAATAACAATAGTGACACACAAAAAAAAATTGATTTTTCATCGTCAAAAATGATGTTGATAAAGAATCACAAATGCAAAACAACAACAAAACTAAGAAGTTACGAAACATAAATTTTATTAAAAATAAAAAAAAAAGAAAAGCTAAGAAAAGCCGGCCGGCAGTGCCAACTCTGACATAAAAATAAAAAAAAAAATTGGATGACATTAAAAAATGAAAATAAAAAACAAACGACGATTTACGTAGAAACTAAACTAAGCACGTGCTAAGGAAAAGTAAAAAGTAAAATAAAAAAAAGATGAAAAATTATTTAATGAAATAAAATCTTGTTAGCAACAACAACAATTAATTTAAATTAAATTAAACATCACAAATATTTAGTTAAGAATAATTTTAATTTATTTCTTTGTTTATTTTTTCATTGAAATATGAAATTTTCAAGTTTTGTTTTTATTTTTTAAACAAATAAATACCGAATTATTTTCATACTTGGTAAGCGTGCGCTTAGCTTTTAGAATCAAGTATCAAGAGTGTATTGGAATTAAAATAATAAATTGTGCTCGCACGTTATTCAAAACAAATTGTAATACACTGTGCCGGTAATTTAAAAAAAAAAAAATTTCTCTTTAAAAATAACTTTAAAATTAAATTTTCTTTCATTAAGAACTTTAAACCTGCCTATATTAACGATATTGATAAGATTATTTCAATTTTGTAGACATTAGATTACGTTAAAAAATTAAAAAAGCTAAGAAAGATTTTATTTCATCACAAATAATTCTTAGAGCCAAATAATTATTTCATAATTTGATGAAAGCAATGTTTCGAGAAATCTATCATATCAAATTAATAAACCTCGTCGTAACATGTCAATTTAAAACATTATGTAGAACTCAAAGCTATAAAAACTCTAATTACCATTACCCTAAAGTGGGTTTTCGTAAATCATAAATCACTTTGAAGTTATTCAATAAACGGTCACGTTGTCTTAAAAACAAATAATAATAAAAAAAATCTTTTCAGCAAAATCACAATATAAAATATATTTATTTGCACACAAAACAATGATTTTTAAAAAAGAAAAACTCAAAACATTTTATTTAATTAATAAATTTGTATATTGTATTAAATAAAATGAAGAAAAAATTTTAACAAAAGCAAAGCAAAACAAAAATGCCATTCATTTAAGTAAATAAAAAATAAATAATAAAATGAATTAAATGGAAAAAAAAAATGTTTTTTTTTGTCAATTCACTAAAAACAGCATAAATCTTGTTTTAAAAAATGCAAAAATTCCAACAATTTTTTTTTTATTTATTTATTATTTGTTTGTATAGCACTTTTGAAGTTTATTTTTAAAGCTAAATATGATTGTTGTTGATAAGGTTTTGTAAAAGAGATAATTACTTGTAAAAACAAAAAACACATTAAAAAAAAAAAAAAAACCTTAAAAATAGATAAATAAAACCACAAATCACCTGAATGACAGCTAGAGGCAACAAAAAAAAATTAAAAAGAAATCTTTTTTTTTTTTTTTCTAGGTTAAGTCGTAAATTGCAACAAAAAATTTAATAAACAATAAAAAAAAAATAAATACTTTTTTTTCAGTCGATTGTGAAATAGTTTTTTCTTTAATTATCAATAAAAATAAAACCACAAAACACTTAATTTCGTTAAATTCCACAGAACTAGAGCCACCGCACAAACGTTAATTTAATTTTAACAAATTTATAAAAATAAACAAATTGATTTTTTTTTTTTTTTTTGATTTAATTATAAAATTGCGTGTTGCTGTTAATAGCTGCTAAATACAAATGATACCGAATTTGAATTTTGAAAATGTTTTTTATGTTAAAAAATTAAATTTAAATTTCTATGTATTGAGTGTGCCCCCCACTATTATTCAATAATCAGACTTCTGATTTGTAATAAAACATTTTTTTTTCTTCTTCTTCTTATTATTATTTTTCAATTGCGCAACACCAAGATTAAATAATTAATAAAAAAAAAAAAGCACAAAAATGTTTTCGTTTGTGTTTGTGTAAAAAAAAAAGCATTTTTCAAAATTAATTAATAATAAAAAAAAAAAGTAATTTTGAATATACTCACATTGTAAATGAATGTTTTTTAAAAATGAAATTCTTAATGTATTCCTCTTATTAATAAATAATGTAAATAAAAGCACAATAGGAACTAGAAGTTTCTTATCTAAAGAAACTTCAAAATACACAAATATACAAGTCACGATTATTATTATTAAAATAGAAACAAATTATTTTATGTTTTCTAAGTGTTTATTATGTCATCACATCACATCATTTGGTTTAATTATGATTATCTATTGAAGATTAATTTCATTTTTATTTTTTATCATTGAAACAGGACATAGAAAATATGTTTTTTTTTTTATAATTCTTTTATTAATTTTATTGTTACGTATCACGTTTTTATATATGAAAAATGATAAAATGAAATAAATATATTTTTTTTAATTGTAAAAACTAAGTTGACAGTAGATTAAAGAGAAAATAAATCATTTTTACGCGATATGTAAATTATTTTTTTTTTGGATGCATAAGAAAGAGATGGTTATAACAGTTTCGCAAAATTCCTTTGCCGGCAACAGTTTTCTTTATGCTCATGAGTAGAGACATCTATCGTTTGAAGATGATACTTATACTTCGTTTCTATAGCGACTGTACTTATATACATTTGTAAACAAATCAGCTGTCACAATGGTTACGAATAATACTGTTAAAAGAATGTGACTTTTTTTTTTAAACTTTGCAATGAATTGGTCAAAAGTTGTGTCTGATAATAACTATAAAGGGAATAATGTAGAATGGCCAGATATAAATACCACAAAAAAATTAAAATCAATAAAAACGAATCCAACTGAAGTAGATGTGATTTCAAGGCCATTAGCAGGTTTACAATTGTCTGAATCTACGGATTCCAATTATATAGGCACTAGAACAAGGGAAGAAGTATTAGTAAATCGTAAATTAAGAAAAGAGAAAATTAAAGAAGTGAAAATACAAGAACAATATGAGAAGAATCTTAAAGAAATAAGAGCACCAAAGAGTGAAAAGATAAAAGTTATCGATGGAAAGTTTTTAAAAGCATATCAAGACAGGAATGTAGTTAGCAATTCGTTAAAATCAAATATTTTCATACAAGAATCTAATAATTCCAATAATGCAAAACCATTGGCAGGGCATTTAAGAATCAAACAAATATTAAAGAATAAAAATGCGATTAAAATAGACTTAATGGATTTAGTGGTTCAACGAAAATCGCAAAGACAAGCAAAAGAAAAGAAACGAATTCAAAGAAAAATTACTAAACGCAAAGACGGGCAAAATGTTGTAGTCAGACATAAAGGCAAAAAACGTGAATTTCCTCGAGCAAAATGGAAAACACCGTTAAAGCGATGTATTTTGGCAATACGAAAACAGCGTCGTGCACAGTTTTTAGAAACTTCAGAAACCAAGGTTCAAAGCCAGATAGATAGTAGTCCCATTAACGTTCCTGAAAATATTAATGAAAAGTCTGTTGTAACAGATTTTGTAAGTTTATTAAAAGAGGTTTTAAAGTATGATCCATCTTTAATAGAGCCTCCAATAAAACTAGAAGAAAATGAAAATAAAACAGATGACACAATTGTAACAATTCAACATTCCAGGAAATTTCGTCCGTAAATATTCCATAGATTTTATATTAAAAACAATTTCTTATTCAAATAATAATTTTATAATGATTCACAGGTACTGCAATAACACTATAACACCCGAATTGTGTAAATATGTGGAACAGCTATTGGCGGATGTGTTTCGTTTTCAGTCACGTGCATTTGATAAGAACGAGATAAAAGCTCGCGCACAAAAACGTTTTGTAGTTGGTTTCAAGGAGACACAAAGACAATTAGATATTAAAAAGCTTCAATTACTTGTGATCGCACCAGATTTGGAACCAAACGTGGGGCCTGGAGGTTTAGACGAAACTGTGACTCATATTAAATGTATAGCAGAGGAACAAAATTTGCCATATGTTTTTGCTGTACGTAGACATCGACTTGGTAATATCTTTCATAAAAAGGTGCCGGTGAGTTGTATAGGAGTTATCGACTACAGTGGGAGTGAAGAGAATTTTAAGAATATAATTCGTTTACTTGATGTAGAGAGATACAATTATCAAAAAGCAATTACATTTATAGCGCCGGTAATATAATTATAATAAATAAGCTTGAATATATTTTTCTATACGTATAAAATTTATTTCTACATTACTTAGTTTTATTTATATGAGTAACTGAAAGTGTCAATATCACTAATAAACTTAACTAGCGATTTTAAAAATGTCGCTTTGAATGGGAATGAATTTTGGACAAAAAACACGATAAAGGAAGACTGTCAATAGTGGCGTCGCTTCGAGTGTCACTAAAATAGAAAATAACAATTTTTTTTGTGCACAGATAGATTAAGTTAAAATCAGAGCATCTGTTTAGTAAAAACTAGTCATGCTTCTCCAAAAATTCACAAATATCATTGGATATTACTTATATGTGGATGTATTTTGATAATTTATTTGTGGCATTATTATCCTATTATTACAGTACACACACAAATCATTTAAAAAAGGTCTCAAGGTGAGATTTTTACGTAATTGTTTGTAATTTTAATACTTTATAACCGTAACAAACCTAATTAAGTGATTTATTAAAAGCAAGAACACGCAACAAAGCTTAATCATATTATATAATAAAAGTCAATTTACTAATTGATTGCTCATTAAATATTTCTTCGACACTTACCCTTATCAGATTTATTAATAATTAAACAAAATATAAATAATAATTATTAATTAAATTGATTAAAATTATATTGATTGTTTTTTTTCTGTTGACTTTTCTAATAGTAAAAACTTTTTAGTCGGTTAAGTAATATTGTTGTAGTTAATGGGAATAAATAGTTATTGAAGAAACTTTAAATATGATTGATAGTACTAATAAAAAACGGGATAATATTATAATATCAATAAAATGGTTATTTTATGTATCCAGTGTTTGTGGCATTATTACATATTCAATTGTAGAATATTTTAAAAAGAAAATTTTTAAAATATCATTAATATGCAATATATGGTGTATTTTCGCCTTAATACATAACATTTTGCAATATCATTTTGCATCGTTTGCTTTCTCATCTACCAGTGAATCGTATTCAGGTAATTTTTAGTTAGCCAAAAAACATTGGTTCACTTAAAAAACAAATAACACCTGATTATGGTGAAGAATTTTGTTTTTGAACAAGATGGCAGATATCGTTTCTTTTGTTTAATTTTTCTACGCAGTTATATAATTATTTTCTAATTTTTATATTTGTATTTGGTGTGATTTAGGAACATTAACAATGGCTATTGGATTATTTATAATATATATGGAACCATTTATGATGATTGTCGACATAATTGCAATATTAATTAATCAAAAAACATTATTAAATTGCATTAATAATTTACAAATAATTGATAATAAATTAATGAAAGAGGATATTCAGATAAATTATAAAAATATAAAATTATTAACAAATTTACTTATTATAATTGTATTTATCTGTGAATTTGGTATGACAAGTTTAAATTATTATGAATTTTATGAGAATTATTTAACAATGTTATCATTATGGTATTATGTGACCACATTACCATTATTATTAAATTCTTTATCAAAAATCTGGTATATCATTTTGGTAATTATAATACGACAACGTTTCTTAGCAATTAATAATTATTTTATAAAAATAAAAAATATTTTTTATGAAAATAAACAAAAATATCATAATCAAAATAATGAGGAAAAAAATAATATTTATAATGATAAATTAAATGATATAAATAATGATAATGAGAATTATTTAAATAATGAAATATTTACTGTCCATAATAAAAAGAAAATGAAGGTACCATTTTATATAAACAAAAATAATAATAATAATAATATTGTACAAGTATTACCTTATAACAGTAATAATAATGATAATAATGATAATGAGAGTTTTAAAGTAATAAAATCAGCAACAAAAACACCAAATAATTTAAAAGAAAAAATATTAAATAATGATTATTTTGTATTAAATGAGAAATTATTTTTAATTGGTGATAAAATGGATAAGAAATTAATATTATTGTGTCGCTTACATGATGATATATGTGAATTAGGTAAAATTGTGAATCGTATGTATAGTTTTCAAATGTTAATTACGATGGCTCATGCATTTATGGGGATAACAGCACAATTTTATTTTCTTTATTGTGGCTTAGTTAAGCAGGTAAATATTTAAAAAAAAAAAATAAATATATTGTATACAGAGAATTTGAGATTGTTTAATTGAGAATGATGAAATAAATAAATTTTATATGAAATTTGAACTACAGTAGAAGTTTCAGAATTGAATTCTGTACAAAAAAAATGAATTTTAAAAGTAGCGTTTGGTAAGCAATTTTGTAATTGCAATCGAGCTGGTTTTTTTTTTTAGAAAACTCTAATCAATTTTTGTGCTGGTAAATGTTATTAAAACATTAAGACTTTCTTTTAACAATACATCCTACCATGTATATGAAAATCTTTAGTGGAAAAGGAAACTTTAGACTAAACTAAAAGTAAATAGGTGTAGTGTCATTCCAAAGTTATTGCTTTCAATTGAACACACACACACAAGCTATTAGGGCTGTAGAAATTGTATCAAAATCTTACCAAATGACTACTTATTAGTATGTAAAATAGTTGCTCACAAATATTCTGAATTATAAAGATTTACCTGTATCTTGATATTCATTAATTTTCTTTTTTTTTCATTTTCAGCCAATACCATCATTATTTCGTTCAGCTGAAAGTATATCAATTTCAATATTTTATATTAGCTATTTAGCTTTGAAGTGCACTTTTATCATTTATGTTAGCTGGAAGACAAAAATGGATTCACAAAAAACTGGCGTTCATTTACATAAAATTGCGAATATTGTTGATGAAAATCATTTCTATAATATTGTATTGACTCTTTTCCAGCTAAAGTCTTTCTTTATTTTTTAATTAATGCTTTTAAATTTAATTTACAGGTGAATCATTTATCGTTGAAATTATTAAATCATCAGCTGAATTTTACTGCTTGTGGATTTTTTGAATTAGATATGACAACTGTTTATGCGGTAATTTTATTATATGGTTGCTCATTTGATCATTGAATCATAATTATTATTATTATTATTTTTTTTTAGATAACCGGAGCGATAACGAGTTATTTAATTATTTTAATACAATTCAATTTGGCATCAACTAGATCAAAACCTGGAAATAGTACAAACAGTACTAATATAACAATATTTAATACCACCACCACTGAGAATTTAACATTTGATTTATTAACATCCATATACACTTAATTAATTAAATTTTTGTATTCCCAGATGTTTGTATTATTGCTATTTTCAAATGTGTTTTTAAACTGCATGTAGTAATTAATTATTTATTGTTTATTAGTTATTATTTTCTATAAAAATATGAAATATTTTATGTGAAATAAATTAAAGGGCTGAAGTATACGTACCTATCGGGAAGCCCCAAAGATTAATTTCTATTTTTCAAGAAATTTTCCTTTGTGAATACATATTATTAAAGCTTTTTTATACGAGATCTAATGCCACTGATGCCGATAGTTTTTTTTGGCATTTTATCTATATATTTGGAACTGTAAGTGGTTATCCTCAATTTTTTGGTTAAATTAAATGACCGAAAGGTAGTGAATTTAATCTGGTTTATGAATAAAAATTCCATTTCTTTTAAAATTCGGTAGTTTTTGCAGTTATTTTCCACACTAAACACTAGTTAAAATGAAGTTAATCAATAATAATCACTATCGATTGTTAACATGTTATGCTTCACGATTTTTTAAAATAATGTATTTGTTACCAGGCGCCTCCACCAGCAACGAACTTTTTGTTTTTTTTTAATAAATTCATTTTCTATTTTGATAATGTTTTATAGATAATCATGTGACGTCAATGTAATTAATTATTAAATAAAATAAAAGATAATATTTATTTTTTATATTTTTTTTTTCCATTAAGCTTGTTTTTTTTTTTTTTTTTTTATATTATTTTTATTGATTTGCAAATTTTACACAGAATTTATACTCAATTTAAATTAATTTTTATATATTTTAATTTAATTGTTGTATAACAATAATAATAATATTATGATTAGAATAATATTTTTCTTTACTTTTCCGTTTTTTTATTTTTTATTTTATTTTTTTACTTTACCCGGCACTTTGCTTTTAGGTCAAGAATTTATTTCTTTTATACAAAAGCAAAATGTTTATTTTCGAAAGACTCTCTATTAATTTACTTTTGGTTTTCATTTTTTTTTTTTATTTTTTGTGGTGGTTTGTTGTTTTTGTTTTTTTTTTATTAATTAAATAATTTATTAAGTATTTATATGTAAAAAAAAAAGAATATTTAGGGGCGATATTCTTTTTCAAACCGTTTGATATTATTAAACAAAATACTTATTTCGATTATTTAATTAATAAACAAAACATAAGAAAAAATAAAAAATGTGAGAAAAACATCGAAGAGAATTCATAGAAAGTCTCTCTATAAGCATAACACTTCTTGCGTAATTTTAATTAAATTAAAATTTTTATTTATTTATTTATTTATATTATAAAACATATAATACTTATTTTCATTTTATTATTCATTATTTTTTTTTTTATATTTATTATTAATTAGTTTAAATAAAAATTGTTTCTTTTTTCTTTATTTATTAAATTTTATTTTTTTTTTCCATTTATAAAATTTTCTTCTTTTCCTTTTAATATTAATTAGGTTAATTAGTTAATTTAATTATTATTATATTTTTAAATATTATAAATAAGTTTAATAAAGCATCATTTTTAATATTTTAGTTTTATTATTTGGATTAATGTTTCCATATCTTAGCTTAAAAAAAAAAAAAAAAAAAAAATCCTTTTTGTCTCCTTTTATTATTGTGACTTGTTCACAAAATTTTTTTATTTATTTTTTTTTTTTTGCTTTAATTAAAAATAAAAATCAAAATTAATTAAAATTATTTGGTTTTTACTATCACAATAACAAAAGTAGAGAAAGTTTTTCTTTATTTTTTTATTATTTTTTTTTTTTTTTGCTTACTATTTTTTAGCATTTTATCGGATTTGTATAATTATGAATTGAGCTAAGCAAATTCAATAATTGTTTTTTTTTTTTTTTAATGATAATCACACAACATACATTGAATGCAATTAACTTTTATTTTAATTACTTTTTTTTATATATATATTTTTTAAAAATTTTTAATTTTGTTTAACAATGAAAAAAAAAGCTTTAAATCTTGCCATCAAGACGACATCAGCAAACGACTAGAACAAGTTTAGGTTTTTTTTTTTGTTTTTTGATTTATTTAAATGAGTTTATTCCTTTTTTTCATCGAATTTCTGTAAATGAAACATTGATAATGTTAATTAAAAAATAAACAAAAAATATGTATTTTAAATAAAAAGTAAAATCTCGCTTACACTTTTCTCCTTTTCCTTATCTGACTCTTTTGTATCTTTAGAACCTTCACCTAAATTCCGTTGTGCATTAAAGAAGATGAAGAGAGAGAAAAAAAAAAAAAACGAAAAGAAAATTTGAAGAGAGAAAAAAGAAAAGAAAAAAAAATTAAATTTTATTAAATAATTATTAAAAATATTTTGATTTGTTTATATAAGTTTTTTTTTTTTTTTATATACAAAATTCATCATTAAAATTAGTTACAAACAAATGCGGAAATTTATTAAAATTACTCAAGAACTTTACTTTACAATAAAAAAAAAAAATCTATACATTACTACGGATAATAAAAATTATCCTTGATCTTATCCTTGTCTTAATTAAAGTTTGTTTAATTTTGTAATTAAAATGGTGATGATTTTGTTTTATTAGTATTTATTAATTTAATTAAATCTTGTCAATTATTTGATTATCGTTTTATTTTATTGTTTGTTATGGATTTCAGCTTATTGCTTATTAATTGCGAACTGGATCCATAGCTTCCAAAAAAAAAGACGGAAATGGCTTTTGAAATGTTGATTTTCGTTATTAAATTTATATTTAAAAATTATGCAAGTAATTATAGCGTTTCGTAATTAATTACATTTTACATCTAGATAAATATTCCGCAGCAATTGTTATAGTAACCACCCTGTATCGTGTTTAAAACGTTTAAAAGTTGTAAAAGAATCAGCATTTATTTAAAACTGCACGAAGTAGTTTAATGACGACTTTAAAAATAGTTTTCCTTGTAAATTAATTTTTAGTATTTTTTAAATTAATAGATAAATAGAAGAGTTATTGACGAACACAGATAAAACCTTTCAACTTTTTACGGGAGAAATAATCATTATTTTTTCTTAGAATATCTTCAAAAATCTTAATTATTATAAATTATGGTATTGGCTACAGTTAGGGTTTCCAGTATCGATACTATCAGTAACGGTTCCCTATACTATCGGCCAAAATCCAGTATCAAAAGTATCGATACTTCAAAAGAGAAATATCGATACTTTCGATACTTTAATATAATCATGTAAATACACCATTTCTGGCTTTTTTTTATTTTTTTTTTTCTAATTAAATTTTTTATAAATTTTGCATTGAATTTTCGTCACAAAGTAAAAATGGCAGTTAGGTTTTAGAACACAAATTTTTAAATATATTTTTGTTTTGTAACATAGAAATACATAATATCGTATATGTATTAAAAATGTATAAAATAAATTAATGAATTAGTAGGAATAAGTTATTGAAGCAAGAAAGAAACAAAACACAGTATCGGTAGTATCGATATTCTTATGAGAAAGTATCGATACTATCAAAATGCTCCGATACTGGAAACCCTAGCTACAGTAGATGTCGTCGACATTCTTTTCTGCACATAAAATGTATATTTCGAAAAAGGCACCAGAAAAAGTATTGAAATTTCTTTTCAGTATTTATTACTTAGAACAGTGATTATCTTGGGTACAAATTCATTGAATTATGTCTTACTGCATACTATTATTACTATACAACATATGAGCCCGAGGAAACTTAAATAAAAGCATCATTATTGTAGATCGATGTGAGCTTAAATCAAAACATGCCTATGAAAATTAAACGATTGATTTTGCTACTGTAAAATTATTAATAAATAACATAATGCGTTTTTAATAATACCAGCGATTGCATTTCGTTATTTTGTGATTTATTCGACTTTAGTATTTTACAGTACTTTTACTTTTTTTCTAATACAACAATCATTTGAATAAAAAAATCAAATAATTGACAAAATTTATTTTAATTTTAATGTTAATTAGTTATAAAACAAAAAAAAAAAAAATAGAAAAAAAACAATTTAGCGATAATAACATTTAAAAACAAAATATTAACATTAAGCATTTAAGTTATTTGAGATAAAAAAAAAGTTAAGTTAAGAAAAATAACGACAAATAGGCAGCAAAACATACCAAATATAGCAATAAAAAGAGTAAAAAAAAACAGGAAAAGAAAAAATTCAACCAAAAAAAAAAAAATGTTTTGTCATTTTTAGCATAAATTATAAAATAAAATTAATAATAAATGAGAATTTTTTTTTAGTGGAGGTGGTGGATGGTTATTTAATATTTCTTGATGAGGATAGTTTACTATTTATAATTTTTTTTTTTTTTTTTTTTTTACTAATTTTCACTTTTATTACGCCAAAACAGTTTTTTTTTTTTTTTTTCGCTAAGTGGAAAGTTTAATTATTTTTTTTTTTAAATAACTATCATGTTTTTGTTATTATATTGGATTGGATTATTATTATTAAATAAAATAATTAATTAACAAAATATAGAAATTAAAAACAGAATATAATCAGTTTTGAGCCCTTTTTTTTAATACAGTTTTTATCATATTGAACGTGCTAAAATAAATAAATAAATAAATAAATTTTTAATAATAATAATAATGAAATTAAATTAAGAAAAATCATAAAATAATTAATTATCTTCACTTATAAATTAATTAAATAAAAATTTGTTTTTTCTTTTCTTTTTTTTTTTTTATAATTTTATTTTATGATTTTACTACCTGTGATTTGCACTGTTGGATCTGTCTTTTCATATTCGAAATCGTAAACTTTTTCACCATCTTTAAATTGTGTTTTGTGTACACGCGTCGTCGTTGTTGTAGTTGTTGTTGATGACGACGAAATTATACCAGTTGGTGGTAGTTGATGTTGAATTGATGTTGCTTTATCGTCGATAAAGAATTGTGAACCATCTTGACTATAAATATCAACGAAACTATTATCCAATGTATCAATCATTGTATTTGAGCAGCAACTTGTCATACTGCTTGACATTTGGGAATCGGTTTCGTTTTGGTATGTAGCATTTGTAGCTGTTGAGCTTGTATGATCCAAACTATCTGTGCTTGTTAATAATAAATCTTGTGTGGTCACCGCACTGTTTAATGAATCGCTTGATAAATCTTTAACTAACGTATCCCCGCTGCTTGTCGATTGTGTTGTGGTTACTGTTGTTATTATGGTTTGGGCAGCTGATTGCTTACCAGTTGTTACAATCGTCGTTGTACTGATATTTTTTCGAAAACTATCTTCAATTGAATCAGGATCTAAATTATTTTTACTCATTTTCGCTAATTGCATTTCAATCGAGTCGATACTATCACTTCTTCGAGTACCACTCGCAGCAATAGCAGCAGCCGCTTGTTCTATGGAATCAGCATCCGATCGAGATGAACGTGCCGTCATTCCAGTATTTGATATTTCTATAGAATCTATACTGCTTGTCATTAAGTCAATTCCACTTTTGCTAATTTCTAAGCTATCACTACTGCCGTGTAATGATGAGTCTTTGTCATAAGGCGATTTTGTAGGTCGGATACCACCCTCTAAACTATCAGTTGACTGTTCCATTATTTTGGAACTATCATCGTCTGTCTCTTCTAATTTTGACCTAATGAAATTTTCCATATTTCTTTGTATTTGGAATCCGGTAACTACTTTCTCCTCGTTTACTTTAACGGGAGATGTTGAATAAATGGTTGTAATCACAGTTGTTGTTGTAGTTTTTCCATTTGATGTTGTTGAAATTTTTGTTTCACTTTCCGATTTATTTGAGTCATCAGAACGCGACAATAGTAATGCAGCTTCCTCTTTTGCTTTAATTTCAATTAAATGGGCTTCTATGCATGCATTTTCTAAGCCTTCAAATTCTTTAAGACTTGATTGAGAGACATCGTCGCCTTGGGAATTACGAGCTAAGTAACGTTTAGGAAAGCTTCCATTACTTAATGAGTCTTGCGAACTAGAATGGTGATGCAATCTACGATTTTCCAAGGAAATTGCTTGTTCTAAGTTTTCAAACTCTTGCAAACTATTCATCGAGACTTCATCGTGTTCTTTAGTGAAATGTCTTCTAGCCGCCAAAACATCGTAGTCTGGTGTACTTGAATATGAATCTTTAAAACTACTGATTCGACTACTACCTACTTCAAAATCTGTATCTTCTTCTTTTATATCTTCGAGCACACCACGCTCCAAGTCATATGGATATCTTATATTTTGTGCTTGATCCAATTGCATTTCTACCCATTTTCTACTTGCATCACCATAATCTCTCGTATTCCCATCCATTGAATCACCTTCACCTAATGGTGGACTCTCTTCGAATTCAAATCCTAATTCTTCGGCACGTTTGGCAAACATCGAACCTTCATTAGTTGCTGCTGGTGCTGATTTTACAAGATATTTTTCTACTTCGTCGTCATGCTTTTTCACATATTTGATACTTTGAATTTCTAAGCTTTTTCCTTCCATATCAAATTCATCGGCTTCTTTGGCAACTTCTTCTATTATCACAAACTCATCTGTAATATCAGGTTGCTCTAACATTTCAAATGAGTCACTAGTAGGTGAATCCGCTTTATCATCATAATCATATAGTGGCTGTGCACCTGCCATTTTTGATTTATATTGTTTAGAAATCATTTCTTCGTATTGCTCCTCGCTTATTTTGTATTCTATTTCTTGTGCGTATTGAATTTTTTCATCTTTTTGAGTATCTTGTTCTTTTGGAGAAGATGGTATTTCTTTAACCACCTCGTGAATTATCATTTCATCATCGTCCATTTGTGGCACTTTCATATCATCTGTTATGGTTATATCGGGAATATTCGAAAATTCGTACAAATTTTGCGATTTTTGGTGCGCTAGTTCTTTACTTAATTCAAATTCAGCAGTAACGTCCTCAACTATTGTCTCAATTACTGATTGCGAGGGAGAAAATGTAGATCCTCGTCGAGACTCAGGGTCTTTATCGATACCATCTGGGGATTTTTCCGTTTTTGTTTTTTTCGATTTCTGAATAGTGGGGCTTTTAAATGATCTGGCATATTCGGTTTGGTATGCATCGTATTCAGAATCTGATTCACTATCTTTCTTTTCTTCGGTTTCAAGTTTTTTGATTTCTGCTGGTGCTGGAGCTTCAGCAACCTCTGAGCTTTCAGCAACCTGCTCGAAACCAGTTAAACTTGCGTCAGCAACTTTAAATATGGCACCTGCTGTAAATGCTGTAGAGCTATCAGTGCGTTTGTGCCCCTTTGGACGTTTTACTTCGCTTGTAGCTTCACATGCTTCTCCCGATTTTTTTATAATTTCTGCCACAGTTACGGTTGTTATTTGTGTATTAACATTCGTTCTATCTTCTTTATCATCCATGACTATCGAAGATGTCATTACAAGACTATCAAACTTTCCAGAATCTCCCATTGTTCCTGTGGCTCTTTCAAAGCTACCTATTGGTGAATCAGAAAACTGTGGATGCATTTCAAAACTTCCAACTAACGAGTCAGTAAATGAACCAACTAAATCACTTCCTTCAGGCAAATTTTCCATAACAGTTTCTAAGCAAGATGCGCTGGAAATACTAACGGAAAGAACACTGCCTTCCTCAAGGCTACCAAATTTAGAATCGTCTAAACTGGATCCTAATCTTGCTTCTTCTAATATTTGTAAAGTACGAGTATCGTCCATTGCAGTTCTTATTTCATCACGACCAGTTCTATCTGGTGAATCGATTCTTAAAGGTTCTAAATCTGGCGGGAATGTCATTTCTTGAGATCGTTTCATACTCAATGGAATATCGTTATCAGGTGATTGTTTACTGTCAAGTAAAACACCAGAAAATGTTTCTTCAAGACTTCCATATTTTTCCTCGCCATCATCTAAATCAAAACCTTGCACATCTGACATTTCATATTCTATATCAGATGCTGAAGGAACAAGTGTTTCAGATGCTTCAGATACTTCAATACTTCCTAAATTTCCTGAACTTTCAGAATCTAGACTTTTCATGCTTTCCCGCGAACTAATTGTAGTTCCACTATGTGAGTCAAGTGTACTTACGGCACTATGGTATTCTGTAGAACCAGGCATAGATGAAGTTATATCATGAGCTGTTTGATATTGTGATGAATCACCTAATGTTAATAAATTTTCAACATCCGAAGAACAAGGACGGCTATCAGTTCTCTCAAAACTTTGATAATGACTATCTCCAGAACTTGAATAATTCTCAACGTCAGTCACTGACCATCGGTTTGAGGATGTTGGCTTAATGCCTTTGGATTGTCGATGTTTGACATCCAATTTATTGAACGAATCCTCATTTGATGAACCTGTGCCTTCAGAATCCTTAAACGGTTCTAAGCTACTAGGACTTGAATCATCTCGATAATGATATTCTTTTATTTCTACTGTGGTTTTGTCTTGTATTTTTTGGGGTTGTTGTTGCTGTGCTGATGCCTCAGCAGTTTTTCTAGCTTTTTCTCGTTTCTCATGTTGTGCAAACTCTTCCTGGTACGATTCTAAATTTGGATCCTTCGAATATTTACTGTGCGACATTACTTTAAATTCAAACTCTGATGGTGATTGTTTGATTAATTTACCATCCTGTACAACTTCAATAAGTTCCTCTTGGACAGCATCAAGTGATTCCTTAACCTCTTCGAATGTTTGCTCAATAACTAATTCATCTAATTCTTGTTGGCTGCTTTTGTAAAAGAAAGGTGTTTGATCAATTTTCATTACATCCTTACCAACATGCGTATCTATGATATTCTCTAGAGGAAGTTGGCGTTTTGCAACATCTGGCTCAATCTCTTTTACCACTTCGACGGCTGATGCCTTAGCCGTAGTCACAATATCATCTTGTATTTCAAACGTTTTTTCATAATCATTTATGCTTTTAACAGTCTTAATTGGAGAATGCACCAATGGAATTTTTTGTAGATCACTTCTGAATTTATCATCCTGCTTAAGTTCTTCCAATTTTGTTGAATCTTCATGCGGTTTAGTTTCAATATCCGCATATTTTAAATTATCTAAAACTTTGTTACTCTCAAGAATATGGAATTCATTCAAGTGATCATCATCCAATACTTGAGAATCTTGTGTCGATTGATATCCTTCATTATCAAATGCAAAGTCACTACGTCGTTCTGTGGTGGTTTTTGTAATAATATTCGTACTTGATTCACCGATATAAAATTTAGCAGCACGAGTTGCTGCGGCTTCCTCAGATTCATCCTGTATACTTATACTATCAACATCAGTATCTATTTCTGTTTTTTGACTGAATTTTTCATCTTTAGAATCTGATTGTGAATCAGTTATTGAACGTAAACTTGTTGAATCTGTCGATGTTTTAACATCAGTACTTAAATCCTTAATTACTTTCAATTGTGAAGTACGTGGTTTAGGGATTGGTGGTGATTTAAGATCATCCACTTTATCCTCATCATATTCCAAGCTAATGGCAGTGCTTATTGCCTCCGATGTTTTTAAGTTACTGATTAATGCTGTCGTTGTTGTTGATGTTGCTATTTCAGTACTAACAGCAGCTAGTATTGTTGCTGTGGATGTTGTTATAGTTGTTGATGATGTTAATGATGTTCCTGTTGTTTGTACATCATAAATTGAACTTTTACTTAATCTAGGTGTTGGTTTTGGTATAACTTCTGTTTGTGGTTGTTGTTGTTGTTGTAGACTTCCTGGCTCTAAAATGAAAGCGATGAAATTGCGTGTTAGGGGGTAGTAAAATAGCAGAGCAAAAGCAAAATTTTTTTAAAATTTTGGTTTTATTAATAATTTTTTTTTATTTTTTTATTGATTATTATTGTTATTAAAAATAATTAAATAATATTAAAATTTAAATTATAATTAATTAATTATAAAAAATTATTAAAAAAAAAATAAAACGAACAAACAAAAGAAATTTAATTAATCTTCTTATCAAGTGGTTTTACTGCTTATACTCAAATTTTTTGATTATCCAGAAAAAATTTGATTAGAGAAAATTCTTTGTCTAAAATTAAGTTTTATTAGTTATTAGTAATTTAAAGTTTTAATTAAATAAGATTTTGAAACATAAAACGAAACAAACCATGCTGTGTGTTAAAAAAAAAATGTGTGTAACGTAAACGTGTAGGTAAACAAATAATTTTTTTATTTTCCATTAAAGAGCTCAAAACATTTTTTTGTTTTTTTTGTAACTTTATTTTCTTTCGAATAATTAATTAAATAATTATTTTAAACATAAATAAATAAAACATAAATAATAATTAAAAAAAAAAAAAAAAAAAAATTACAGACAATTAATTTTTATTTTTTTATCATGTTAGTTGTAGAGTTTTTGATGTTGTTGCTGATTTTGATAACGTTGGCAGATTAAAGCGCAGATTTTGTATATAAAGAAAACAATTTGGCTTAGGACGTTATGGCTTTGGTTGGGCGTAGAAACATTTAAAATTCTTTAATAAAACAAAAAAAAAAATTAATTAAAAAACGACAAACAAATAATAATTAAAACATCACATCGCACTTTTCTTTAATTTTTTTTTTTTGTAATTGCAAAACATAACAAAAAATACACAAAGAATGAGAAAAATAAACATAAAATAACAAAGGGTTTCTCTTGCGTTTGTTAATAAAATAAAAACATAAAAAAAAAAAAAAACATAAAAAGAAATTTTTTTCATTTCTATTTTTTTTAATGCTTGGACAAATTACAGAAAAAACACCACACCTGATAAATTTACTGATAAATCTTGTAAATCATTATCCGGTGTTACTGACTGTATATCAGCTGTTGTCGTTGATAAACTTTCATCCCAACTTAACTTTGAAAAATCATTTTGTAAATTTGATAAATCATCACGACTTAGTAAATGTTTCATTTCATTATCATATTCATTTTGTTGTTTATTTTCTGTATCATTTGGTAATAATTGTTTTGTTATTAGTTTATCAAATTTCTTCTCAATACGTTTTAATTTTAATTCATTATGCGATTGTGTTGCTGCTGATGTTTGTTCCACTAATGGATCTTGCATTAAATTATTTGAACTCTGTGGACTTTCATCATCATTTGTTAATTCATAATCACAGTTTGTATATTGATTGTTATCATCCGGAACACTTATGTTATCATCAAATGATTTACCGGACATTGATTCAATTGTTGGTGATTTTACAATATCGATGCCATTACCAATATCGCAGGTAATTGCGAAATTATCACTATCTGAATTTATAGTGGTTGTAGTTGTTGTTGTTAGAAAATCACCATGTATTTGCCGGTTCTGTTGAAATATTTGTTCATCATCTTGGATTAGCTGTTGCTGTTGCCGATCATCTTGTTCTTGTTGATCAGAATTAACAAATAATAAACTTTCCTCTAGTATATTATCAACTAGATTAATCGCCTCTTGTTTTAATTGGTGATAATCGTTATTCCCTGTTTTTATATATTTTTTTTTTGTTAAAATTTTTTACGTTTTTATGCAAATTATTTGGAATATAATTCGAATTTATATTTATTAATGAAATTTCGTATAAATATATATAATAAAAAAAATTCTTTTTCGATTCAACAACATATATAATAACGAATTAATGATATTTATTATTCAATTGTCATATTAAAAATGATAATCCCAAAAAATAAAAAAAAAAACATGACATAATTATCAATGATTTTATGATATTCTTTCAAAATAATAATAAAAAAAAAAAAAAAAAATTATTTAATGATTTTAAATTATATATATTGATAACTTTTATTAGTTTTTGATATGGTTAGTTAAAATATGCTGCTTGGTTAGTATATAAGCGATATCAATGATTAATAATGCGTTGTTAATGTCCACAAGTATCAATGTTGTCAACTAAACAAGTGTAATTCGTGCACTTTAAACCAGTATAACTCTCAATAAGTTGCGATCTCTCAAAATTAGTGCCACGCAAGTATTAACTTGTGGAGAAAAGTTTTAAAAAAGATCGTGAACAAGATCGTTTACACGTGTCTACTATCGATGTGATATCATTTCATAGAAATTTACCCTTTTTAAGGTCAATAAATATATGCAATTCTTAAGAAGTATTATACACTGGCCATGTTACCATTTATAAACAGAGTTTAGATCGAGAAATAAGATCCCGAATCAATCATATTTTTTGTTTTTTTTTTTTATGGCATTATAAACTCATTGTGCAGTTAAAAAGATTATTCTTGCTTAATAAATTTATTTTGTCTTTTGTGAGTAATTAAATCTTAAGTGCTTCTCATTTCTATCAAGTTTAGTAATTACTAGATTAATCAAACTTGTGTAAAGGTTTTTTTAATATATTTATTTATTTTTAGAGCATGTCAATGTACTTGAATTGTCAATAATATATTGATTATAAACCATTTAATAATTTTTACATTAAAAGAAAGATCCTTAAGTAACGTTTTCAACCATAAAACAGTTAATCAATGCACAAAACTATAAAATCATTAAATAATTAAAAATAATAATAATAAAAAAAAACAACAAAGTAAATAGCGAATTATGTTTGCCAATAAAATAATAAATAAAAATAATTAAAATAAATAAATGATAAATTTTTACACACAGCATTGCTTGGCATTTTTTTTTTTTTTTGTTTTAAATAAATTTTTCCAAATTTAATTTTAATAAATTATTTTAGTTTAAAAAAAAAACAAAAAAAAAAAAGTTTTTCTTTTTAATGATTATGAATGATGTTGATGATTTAAATAATAAAAATAATTTAATTTTTTTTTTTTTTGAATGAGTGTAAACAGGTAATAATGCAGACATTGATCAAATAAAAAATATTTTTAAAATAAAATAAAATATATAATAAAAATTGTATTTGTTGTAATGATGATTTTTTATTTTTTTTTAATTTAACAAAAAAAAAAATAAATAAAATTTGCAAAAAATAATTAAAAAAAAAACAAAAATAAAAATCTGTGATAGAACATAAAAAATGTGTGATAATTATAAAAATTAAACTACTAAAGAGATTATAAAAAATAATTTTTGTGTTGTTGTATCTTTCGTAAAAATTTTATCACCCTAATTTAAATCTTTTTTTTAATTAAACCCGACAAAAGTTATTAATACTTTTTGTCAACATTTACCAACCTTTTATGCTGTCAGAGTCTTGCTTTGTGTCATCAACTTTTTCATCAGTTTTACCATGTTCTAGTTCTTGCTCTGTAAACAAAATTCAATTATGGAAAAATAATTAAAGGAAATTTTATAAAAATTGTTTTAAATTTTATTTTTTTTTTTTTGGTGGATTAATAGTTGTTGGTTTTAGTTAACATAAAAAAAAAGCGTTCAAAAGACCTAAAAACACAAAATACCAAATACAAAACCACAAAACGCACTCACAAATAAAGCACAAAATCAAAACATCCAAAACACATACTAATTAATTACAAAAAAAAAAATATATTAAAATTACTTAACCTAAGTTAAACCTACGATAAAATTTTACTTAATTAAAGGTACCTGAAACTCATCACTTAATCAAACAATACTTGAATAATTAATAACTTGACATTATAACGTGTAACTTATTGGGTTTATTACTTATTATTTTATTTGAAAACGTATGAATTGGTTTATTTGTGGCGCATTTAAATGCTGTTTAACCGATAACGTATCAAATAATTAATTAATCTACATGAACCACCTAAATGTTACATAATTATCTAAATTAAAAAGCAAAACAACTATAATAGATAAATTAGTTGGTTAACAAAGATATTTTTTTTTGTTTTCTTTTTGTAACAATATTTGTATTGCTTCTCTCTGTGTTTTACGAATTACTTATCATTCTTACATTCATGTTGTGAATTATTAGTTTCGATATCATTTTCAAGATATTCAACATCTGTATGAACATCTTCATAATCTGTCATCCCCTTTATTTGTAAATGTTCATTATAACGATCAAATAATCCGGAATTAATATCATGAATGGTTGAATTACTTGAATCATCTAATTGTTGATGAATTTCAAATGGTGTTGCTGTTTGGGCTCGAGAATATGATACACTCAATGTATTTTCATCATTATCAGATACAATTTGTATATCTTCGGAATCAGTTGTACCTAAATCAGAATTCAATGACAATTTACACATCATTAATTCGTTGAATTTATCCGGCTGTTGTTGATGATGTTGCTCATATTTCTTATTAGAATTTATATCGATTTTATCTTTAAAAGTAATTGTAGAGAAGAAACTGTTTTGATTTATGATATTTGTGATATCATCTGTCTCTGTTATTGATGATGGTTCAATCTTGTCATCAAGATCATCGTCAGTTAAATACTCTACATCTGTTTTATAATCAGTTATCATGTCATCATTAACCATCAAGGAATTTAATTTTTTTATTTTTTGCTGGTCTGAATCACTAAAATCGATTTCCTCAACGTCTGTAGTACCTCCAGCTGCCTCATTCACCACTACTTCTAAATGTTTCTTTGCCGATTTATTTAGTTTTGATTTAAATTTTTTCCTACGAACTTCCTTAACCGCTTTTATTTCTTCACAGCCAGTTTTTCCGTCTAGAAACTGCTTCTTAGATTTATTAACAACATTCATATTTTCTGTCTCGACTGTTACACCACCCTCAATGTTAGGCATACTAAATTCTGCATATTTATTATCGTCGACTATTTCTTCATCTCCCGAGAAGTCTTCAGCGTCGGTTAGACCTTTATCGATATAAGAATCTGGGATCCACATTAAACCATCGTCCAATGGCAAAACTTTGAATGTTGGTTGCCCAAAAGTGTCCTCCTTTATTAATTTTATTTCTCGAACTGGCTTTGGAAAGGGAAATTTGATGTCTGGAATATCGTTAACAACGTCATCAGGTCCTTCAAAGTCTTCAGAATCGGTTGTTTCTCCTGATTTAATAATAGCATGAGGTATTTTAGAATTATTCTCATCCTCATCATTGGATGAGTATAAATCTTCTACATCCGTACATCCATCGGCTATTTCAAATACTTTTAAAGTTTTCGAACATTCTCCTTTCACATCTTTCAACTTCTTAGGAATGTGCTCCGAAAAAGTTATATTTATATTTGGGCATTTTTCATAGTTCAATTTCGTGTCATTGATTATCTCATCAATATCGCTTCCATCAAGGCTAATTACATCTTCGTTTTCGTTATCATTTATTTTTTCATCGTCTGAAAAAATAATATTTTCAATATCCGAAGTTGCTTCTAACAATTTGCTGCCTCTTTTCGAAAAGTTATGGTGATGATGATTGTGGTGGTGGTGGTGATAATGCTGTTTGGGTTTTAAGTTCTCATTTTCCGAATCGGATGATGTTTCACCAGGATTCGGTACTGGACATTTCGCTGTATTTTTTTTAATCGAATCATGAATGTTAACGGATCCCATTTCTTCAACAGCCAAACATTTATCAATCGCTGTTGAAATATCATTATCTCTCACTTTCATTTCATCATCGTTATCAGTATCAATTTCATCTCCTGAAGCGTCTAGATTCTCACAATCAGTTAATCCACAATTATCATCCACTTCCACAAATAAACTCTTTTTGCAAACTAATGTACGTTCTCTGCTATCTTTTACTGTGGCATTAGACGATTCTTCTGTAAATCCTTGATCAAGAAATTCATCTAATGAGAACTTATTTTCTTGCTCCTCAACTTCACAATCACCATCATCATTATCCGTTGAATCATTATAATCTTCGACATCAGTTAATATTATTTTTCTAGTTTTATTTGATTTTGTAGACAATTTCAATTTATTTTTGCACAATTTTCTATTATTATCATTATCACCATCGCTATCCAAATCTTCAACATCAGTTTGTGTATCTTTTATATTCATAACCTTTGATTCACTTTCGCAGTCATCACTAAACTCTTCTTGTGTCACAGATATTATTGGTATATCAGACATTTTTGTTTCTGATAATTTTTACGTAAATAAATTATTCACCTAATTGCAAACAAATTATATGAGAACTTCTTTGATTATAACAAAACAACAAAAAGAATAATGATAAACATATTTATGAAATTACCCTAACACGAAGATTGGCAAATAAATATACGAGTATGTACATATAAATGTATTTGGTTCTTTTATTTTCTTAATTAAGCATTATAACATTAAAATTTACCTGTTCGCAAATGTTGATCGTAATCAAATTTATTTTTTTGCCTTGATGGCGTAATTACTTTAAAGTCAAGTATCGGCGAAATTCGACTTTCTAAAAGGATGAAACCACCGCTGGCGCCGCCACCCCCACTTGAATTGCTCAGTGAACGTTCACGTTGCATGAGCATTTGTTTCTGTGGTGATGGCGATGATATCATTGCTAGCTCTTGATCATAAGCCGAATCGCTTAATTCATCCTCATCTTCGATTGTACTTTTGAGTAAAATATCACTTTTACGAATTTTTTGCTCAATCAATTGCAAGGCACGTTTTGTTGGTTTTGGCGAAGCCGGACTACATGATCGTTTACGTTTACCGAAGTAATCCGTATCATGGTCAGAAGATGAAGATGGCAGCGCAATAGAATCGGAAAGACTTGAGTCGGTTGTCTCAATAAAACTTAAATCAATATCATTATATTTATATTCGCTTATTTTCCTAGTAAGCTCATTTATTCCGCACGGCTGGCGATAAATCACCTCAATAGATTTAGAGGAATCAACCGTTCGAGTAAATACTTCGCTAGTTAATATTTTTGTACCATTTTGCATATTTTTCATGCGACTAGGGCTGGACGGGAGTGATGATGATTGATCTCGTTTATCAATCGACAGATTGTCTCTGGGTGAATATTGCATGGCTGATTTACATCGACTTGTATCAATTAAATCGTTACGTGAAGAACTTGCTGTGTCTAATTTTTTCATTGACCCTGCCTTATAGCGTCTTATGTCTAAACTTTTAAAATATTCATTTTCTGGTTTTATACGAATTACTTTCGAACTACTAACATCATCTTTCTTAGATGAGATTGTTTTCTCTAGTTTTGAATGTAAACTTTTAGCTACCGGAATCATACTGACATTTTTTATATTTTTATTTTTCTTTTCGATTGCTTCTTTACTTGAGATGCTCGATGGTATCTTTGTGGTTTTCTGAAGCTTTAATTCACTTGAGGTCGTCACTTCTTTTTTAATATGTTTTGCGTGTTCTTGCTTTTTTGGTTTTGCCTTGTCATTCTCAGTCTTTGTGTCAATAATATGAGTTCCCTTCGTATGCACAGTTGTCTTATATTTCACATCTCGTTTTATTTCACTGCGACTTGATGTGCTCGATATTGTCATTACATTTTCTTTTCGTGATTCGTGCTTTTCAATTTTTTGTTTTGGTGAAACAGATTTTCTAGGATCGTGCTCCACTGGTTTTGTTATTTGCTTTGTTACTGGGCGACTTGTACGTTCCACAATATTTACTGTTTTTCCAATCTTTTGATCTCGTGACAAGGTTGATTGCATGTATCCATACGTTCTGGTTGAAGTTTTAATTGCTGATGTTGTACTTGCAGTTGATGTAGAAATTGATGTCACATGGGATGTCTTGCGGGTGTTTATATTTGATTTCGTCAAGTCAAGTTTAAGTTGTTTTGATGATGTTGCCACTTTATCATCATATAGGTCCTTATTATCAAATTTCTTTTTTGGTGAACTTGCTCTCGGCTTCTCTTTGACATCTTGAGGCATCAATCTTTTTATTTTATCAACTGTTTTACGTTCAGATGATACTTGTCTATCGTATGTCATTGATTGTGTCCTAGACGTAACAGTTTGTGTAGTTTCTAATGTCGATTTTATTGAGGTTATCTCTTTGGATTGCTTTCTCTTTATTTCATCAATACATTCAGAGTGTTTTCCTTCAATAACAGATTCGACAAACGACGCACTTTCAGTAAATTCAGTAGCATCACTCATTGGTGAAATGGATTCGCGATGTTTTTGTATGTCTTGGGATAAATGTGTGTCAACACAACGATCTTCTAATTTCGTTTCAATTGGTTTTTCAATTCGTATAATTTGGGTATCAGGTGTGCTGTGATCATCAAAATATGAATCAGATGAGGAAACAATATCTCCGTCAAGTGGAATTACATTTTCATTACTTTTACTTAGCGAATCAACGGAAATATCTGACATCGCGTTTTCAGATATAGATATTGATCTTTCTGACTCGTAAATAATTTCCTGAGTACTTTGAACAGAGTTTATGGTACTTTTATCAATAGTGGATGTTGTTACTATAGCTTTAGACGATGAAAATTCTGATAAGTAATCATCATGTGCTAATTCTGATTCAATAGATGATTCAAACTTATCAGTAACATTTGTTATGGAAGATGACGTCATATCTGTAAGCAGAGGCGACTCATCCTCTAATAAATCTTTATCGTTTGTAAAATAATTTTTTGAAAGTTCTAATGTTCGACTGGTATTATCAGAAAATATATCAAAAGAATCCATTGTGCTTTCTATTGTAATAGAAGACAATAAATTTGGATCATCCGAAAGATCTGCAGTATCAGATTTTGCGGAGACAATAAGATCAAGATTAGTTTCTGATTTTGGAATTTTATCTATAGCAACAAAATTCAATTCAGTGTCCATAAGTGAAGCTTCATACAATAATTTACTATGCAAAACGATATTGCTTTTGGAAGATTTTCGAATTTCCTTCTCTTCAGGCGACTCAACAGGCGTGGACAATTGTTTAGGAACATCCGACGGTACAAGTTTGTCTACAGGAGACGGGGTCTTTGATTTTGTGTCATCGATTGTCGTTACTTGAATCGTGTCTGTTACTTTTTGAACAACTGTAGAAACAACAGAAGTTACAACAGAATCAGTTTTAGTTACTTTTTCAGTGTCTAATATTCTTTGATCTGATTTTTCAATCGTAAGTTTTGGCATTTCTTTGATATCTAACGATTTCGGTTTTGGAATTTCAGCTAATGCTTCTTTGTCTGTAGGCGATAATGGCGAACGCGGAGAAACTGATTTTGTTGGTGACTCAACAGGCGTGGGCAATTGTTTAGGAACATCCGACGGTACAAGTTTGTCTACAGGAGACGAGGTCTTTGATTTTGTGTCATCGATTGTCGTTACTTGAATCGTGTCTGTTACTTTTTGAACAACTGTAGAAACAACAGAAGTTACAACAGAATCAGTTTTAGTTACTTTTTCAGTGTCTAATATTCTTTGATCTGATTTTTCAATCGTAAGTTTTGGCATTTCTTTGATATCTAACGATTTCGGTTTTGGAATTTCAGCTAATGCTTCTTTGTCTGTAGGCGATAATGGCGAACGCGGAGAAACTGATTTTGTTGGTGACTCAACAGGCGTGGGCAATTGTTTAGGAACATCCGACGGTACAAGTTTGTCTACTGGAGACGGTGTCTTTGACTTTGTATCATCGATTGGAGTTGGTTCAAGTTTGCTCAGTGGAATTAGAGGAGTTTTGTCTTTAGGAGATTTTGGAATTTCCTTCTCTTCAGGCGACAATGGCGAACGCGGAGTAACTGATTTTGTTGGTGACTCAACAGGCGTGGGCAATTGTTTAGGAACATCCGACGGTACAAGTTTGTCTACTGGAGACGGTGTCTTTGACTTTGTATCATCGATTGGAGTTGGTTCAAATTTGCTTATTGGAATGAGAGGAGTTTTGTCTTTAGGAGATTTTGGAATTTCCTTCTCTTCAGGCGACAATGGCGAACGCGGAGTAACTGATTTTGTTGGTGACTCAACAGGCATGGGCAATTGTTTAGGAACATCCGACGGTACAAGTTTGTCTTCTGGAGACGGGGTCTTTGATTTTGTGTCATCGATTGTCGTTACTTGAATCGTGTCTGTTACTTTTTGAACAACTGTAGAAAAAACAGAAGTTACAACAGAATCAGTTTTAGTTACTTTTTCAGTGTCTAATATTCTTTGATCTGATTTTTCAATCGTTAGTTTTGGCATTTCTTTGATATCTAACGATTTCGGTTTTGGAATTACAGCTAATGCTTCTTTGTCTGTAGGCGATAATGGCGAACGCGGAGAAACTGATTTTGTTGGTGACTCAACAGGAGTGGGCAATTGTTTAGGAACATACGACGGTACAAGTTTGTCTACTGGAAACGGTGTCTTTGACTTTGTATCATCGATTGGAGTTGGTTCAAGTTTGCTCATTGGAATGAGAGGAGTTTTGTGTTTAGGAGATTTTGGAATTTCCTTCTCTTCAGGCGACAATGGCGAACGCGGAGTAACTGATTTTGTTGGTGACTCAACAGGCGTGGGCAATTGTTTAGGAACATCCGACGGTACAAGTTTGTCTACTGGAGACGGGGTCTTTGATTTTGTGTCATCGATTGTCGTTACTTGAATCGTGTCTGTTACTTTTTGAACAACTGTAGAAACAACAGAAGTTACAACAGAATCAGTTTTTGTTACTTTTTCAGTGTCTAATATTCTTTGATCTGATTTTTCAATCGTTAGTTTTGGCATTTCTTTGATATCTAAAGATTTCGGTTTTTGAATTTCAGCTAATGCTTCTTTGTCTGTAGGCGATAATGGCGAACGCGGAGAAACTGATTTTGTTGGTGACTCAACAGGCGTGGGCAATTGTTTAGGAACATCCGATGGTACAAGTTTGTCTACTGGAGACGGTGTCTTTGACTTTGTATCATCGATTGGAGTTGGTTCAAGTTTGCTCAGTGGAATGAGAGGAGTTTTGTCTTTAGGAGATTTTGGAATTTCCTTCTCTTCAGGCGACAATGGCGAACGCGGAGTAACTGATTTTGTTGGTGACTCAACAGGCGTGGGCAATTGTTTAGGAACATCCGACGGTACAAGTTTGTCTACTGGAGACGGTGTCTTTGACTTTGTATCATCGATTGGAGTTGGTTCAAATTTGCTTATTGGAATGAGAGGAGTTTTGTCTTTAGGAGATTTTGGAATTTCCTTCTCTTCAGGCGACAATGGCGAACGCGGAGTAACTGATTCTGTTGGTGACTCAACAGGCGTGGGCAATTGTTTAGGAACATCCGACGGTACAAGTTTGTCTACTGGAGACGGTGTCTTTGACTTTGTATCATCGATTGGAGTTGGTTCAAGTTTGCTCAGTGGAATAAGAGGAGTTTTGTCTTTAGGAGATTTTGGAATTTCTTTCTCTTCAGGCGACAATGGCGAACGCGGGGTAACTGATTTTCTTGGTGACTCAAAAGGCATGGGCAATTGTTTAGGAACATCCGACGGTACAAGTTTGTCTACTGGAGACGGTGTCTTTGACTTTGTATCATCGATTGGAGTTGGTTCAAGTTTGCTCATTGGAATGAGAGGAGTTTTGTCTTTAGGAGATTTTGGAATTTCTTTCTCTTCAGGCGACAATGGCGAACGCGGGGTAACTGATTTTCTTGGTGACTCAACAGGCATGGGCAATTGTTTAGGAACATCCGACGGTACAAGTTTGTCTACTGGAGACGGTGTCTTTGACTTTGTATCATCGATTGGAGTTGGTTCAAGTTTGCTCATTGGAATAAGAGGAGTTTTGTCTTTAGGAGATTTTGGAATTTCCTTCTCTTCAGGCGACAATGGCGAACGCGGAGTAACTGATTTTGTTGGTGACTCAACAGGCGTGGGCAATTGTTTAGGAACATCCAACGGTACAAGTTTGTCTACTGGAGACGGTGTCTTTGACTTTGTATCATCGATTGGAGTTGGTTCAAGTTTGCTCATTGGAATGAGAGGAGATTTGTCTTTAGGAGATTTTGGAATTTCCTTCTCTTCAGGCGTTAATGGCGAATGCGCAGTAACTGATTTTGTTGGTGACTCAACAGGCGTGGGCAATTGTTTAGGAACATCCGACGGTACAAGTTTGTCTACTGGAGACGGTGTCTTTGACTTTGTATCATCGATTGGAGTTGGTTCAAGTTTGCTCATTGGAATGAGAGGAGTTTTGTCTTTAGGAGATTTTGGAATTTCTTTCTCTTCAGGCGACAATGGCAAACGCGGAGTAACTGATTTTGTTGGTGACTCAACAGGAGTGGGCAATTGTTTAGGAACATCCGACGGTACAAGTTTGTCTACTGGAGACGGTGTCTTTGACTTTGTATCATCGATTGGAGTTGGTTCAAGTTTGCTCATTGGAATGAGAGGAGTTTTGTCTTTAGGAGATTTTGGAATTTCTTTCTCTTCAGGCGACAATGGCAAACGCGGAGTAACTGATTTTGTTGGTGACTCAACAGGAGTGGGCAATTGTTTAGGAACATCCGACGGTACAAGTTTGTCTACTGGAGACGGTGTCTTTGACTTTGTATCATCGATTGAAGTTGGTTCAAGTTTGCTCATTGGAATGAGAGGAGTTTTGTCTTTATGAGATTTTGGAATTTCCTTCTCTTCAGGCGACAATGGCGAACGCTTAGTAACTGATTTTGTTGGTGACTCAACAGGCGTGGGCAATTGTTTAGGAAAATCCGATGGTACAAGTTTGTCTACTGGAGACGGTGTCTTTAATTTTGTGTTATCGATTGTCGTTACTTGAATCGTGTCTGTTACTTTTTGAACAACTGTAGAAACAACAGAAGTTACAACAGAATCAGTTTTTGTTACTTTTTCAGTGTCTAATATTTTTTGATCTGATTTTTCAATAGTAAGTTTTGGCATTTCTTTGATATCTAACGATTTCGGTTTTGGAATTTCAGCTAATGTTTCTTTGTCTACAGGCGATAATGGCGAACGCGGAGTAACTGATTTTGTTGGTGACTCAACAGGCGTGGGCAATTGTTTAGGAACATCCGACGGTACAAGTTTGTCTACTGGAGACGGTGTCTTTGACTTTGTATCATCGATTGGAGTTGGTTTAAGTTTGCTCATTGGAATGAGAGGAGTTTTGTCTTTAGGATATTTTGGAATTTCCTTCTCTTCAGGCGACAATGGCGAACGCGGAGTAACTGATTTTGTTGGTGACTCAACAGGCGTGGGCAATTGTTTAGGAACATCCGACGGTACAAGTTTGTCTACTGGAGACGGTGTCTTTGACTTTGTATCATCGATTGGAGTTGGTTCAAGTTTGCTCAGTGGAATGAGTGGAGTTTTGTCTTTAGGAGATTTTGGAATTTCTTTCTCTTCAGGCGACAATGGCGAACGCGGGGTAACTGATTTTCTTGGTGACTCAACAGGCATGGGCAATTGTTTAGGAACATCCGACGGTACAAGTTTATCTACTGGAGACGGTGTCTTTGACTTTGTATCATCGATTGGAGTTGGTTCAAGTTTGCTCATTGGAATAAGAGGAGTTTTGTCTTTAGGAGATTTTGGGATTTCCTTCTCTTCAGGCGACAATGGCGAACGCGGAGTAACTGATTTTGTTGGTGACTCAACAGGCGTGGGCAATTGTTTAGGAACATCCGACGGTACAAGTTTGTCTACTGGAGACGGTGTCTTTGACTTTGTATCATCGATTGGAGTTGGTTCAAGATTGCTCATTGGAATAAGAGGAGTTTTGTCTTTAGAAGATTTTGGAATTTCTTTCTCTTCAGGCGACAATGGCGAACGCGGGGTAACTGATTTTCTTGGTGACTCAAAAGGCATGGGCAATTGTTTAGGAACATCCGACGGTACAAGTTTGTCTACTGGAGACGGTGTCTTTGACTTTGTATCATCGATTGGAGTTGGTTCAAGTTTGCTCATTGGAATGAGAGGAGTTTTGTCTTTAGGAGATTTTGGAATTTCTTTCTCTTCAGGCGACAATGGCGAACGCGGGGTAACTGATTTTCTTGGTGACTCAACAGGCATGGGCAATTGTTTAGGAACATCCGACGGTACAAGTTTGTCTACTGGAGACGGTGTCTTTGACTTTGTATCATCGATTGGAGTTGGTTCAAGTTTGCTCATTGGAATAAGAGGAGTTTTGTCTTTAGGAGATTTTGGAATTTCCTTCTCTTCAGGCGACAATGGCGAACGCGGAGTAACTGATTTTGTTGGTGACTCAACAGGCGTGGGCAATTGTTTAGGAACATCCAACGGTACAAGTTTGTCTACTGGAGACGGTGTCTTTGACTTTGTATCATCGATTGGAGTTGGTTCAAGTTTGCTCATTGGAATGAGAGGAGATTTGTCTTTAGGAGATTTTGGAATTTCCTTCTCTTCAGGCGTTAATGGCGAATGCGGAGTAACTGATTTTCTTGGTGACTCAACAGGCATGGGCAATTGTTTAGGAACATCCGACGGTACAAGTTTATCTACTGGAGACGGTGTCTTTGACTTTGTATCATCGATTGGAGTTGGTTCAAGTTTGCTCATTGGAATAAGAGGAGTTTTGTCTTTAGGAGATTTTGGGATTTCCTTCTCTTCAGGCGACAATGGCGAACGCGGGGTAACTGATTTTGTTGGTGACTCAACAGGCGTGGGCAATTGTTTAGGAACATCCGACGGTACAAGTTTGTCTACTGGAGACGGTGTCTTTGACTTTGTATCATCGATTGGAGTTGGTTCAAGATTGCTCATTGGAATAAGAGGAGTTTTGTCTTTAGAAGATTTTGGAATTTCTTTCTCTTCAGGCGACAATGGCGAACGCGGAGTAACTGATTTTGTTGGTGACTCAACAGGCGTGGGCAATTGTTTAGGAACATCCGACGGTACAAGTTTGTCTACTGGAGACGGTGTCTTTGACTTTGTATCATCGATTGGAGTTGGTTCAAGTTTGCTCATTGGAATGAGAGGAGTTTTGTCTTTATGAGATTTTGGAATTTCCTTCTCTTCAGGCGACAATGGCGAACGCGGAGTAACTGATTTTGTTGGTGACTCAACAGGCGTGGGCAATTGTTTAGGAACATCCGACGGTACAAGTTTGTCTACTGGAGACGGTGTTTTTGACTTTGTATCATCGATTGGAGTTGGTTTAAGTTTGCTCATTGGAATGAGAGGAGTTTTGTCTTTAGGAGATTTTGGAATTTCCTTCTCTTCAGGCGACAATGGCGAACGCGGAGTAACTGATTTTGTTGGTGACTCAACAGGCGTGGGCAATTGTTTAGGAACATCCGATGGTACAAGTTTGTCTACTGGAGACGGGGTCTTTGATTTTGTGTCATCGATTGTCGTTACTTGAATCGTGTCTGTTACTTTTTGAACAACTGTAGAAACAACAGAAGTTACAACAGAATCAGTTTTTGTTACTTTTTCAGTGTCTAATATTTTTTGATCTGATTTTTCAATCGTAAGTTTTGGCATTTCTTTAATATCTAACGATTTCGGTTTTGGAATTTCAGCTAATGTTTCTTTGTCTACAGGCGATAATGGCGAACGCGGAGTAACTGATTTTGTTGGTGACTCAACAGGCGTGGGCAATTGTTTAGGAACATCCGACGGTACAAGTTTGTCTACTGGAGACGGTGTCTTTGACTTTGTATCATCGATTGGAGTTGGTTTAAGTTTGCTCATTGGAATGAGAGGAGTTTTGTCTTTAGGATATTTTGGAATTTCCTTCTCTTCAGGCGACAATGGCGAACGCGGAGTAACTGATTTTGTTGGTGACTCAACATGCGTGGGCAATTGTTTAGGAACATCCGATGGTACAAGTTTGTCTACTGGAGACGGTGTCTTTGACTTTGTATCATCGATTGGAGTTGGTTCAAGTTTGCTCATTGGAATAAGAGGAGTTTTGTCTTTAGGAGATTTTGGAATTTCCTTCTCTTCAGGCGACAATGGCGAACGCGGAGTAACTGATTTTGTTGGTGACTCAACAGGCGTGGGCAATTGTTTAGGAACATCCGACGGTACAAGTTTGTCTACTGGAGACGGTGTCTTTGATTTTGTATCATCGATTGGAGTTGGTTCAAGTTTGCTCATTGGAATAAGAGGAGTTTTGTCTTTAGGAGATTTTGGAATTTCTTTCTCTTCAGGCGACAATGGCGAACGCGGAGTAACTGATTTTGTTGGTGACTCAACAGGCGTGGGCAATTGTTTAGGAACATCCGACGGTACAAGTTTGTCTACTGGAGACGGTGTCTTTGACTTTGTATCATCGATTGGAGTTGGTTCAAGTTTGCTCATTGGAATGAGAGGAGTTTTGTCTTTAGGAGATTTTGGAATTTCCTTCTCTTCAGGCGACAATGGCGAACGCGGAGTAACTGATTTTGTTGGTGACTCAACAGGAGTGGGCAATTGTTTAGGAACATCCGACGGTACAAGTTTGTCTACTGGAGACGGTGTCTTTGACTTTGTATCATCGATTGGAGTTGGTTCAAGATTGCTCATTGGAATAAGAGGAGTTTTGTCTTTAGAAGATTTTGGAATTTCTTTCTCTTCAGGCGACAATGGCGAACGCGGAGTAACTGATTTTGTTGGTGACTCAACAGGCGTGGGCAATTGTTTAGGAACATCCGACGGTACAAGTTTGTCTACTGGAGACGGTGTCTTTGACTTTGTATCATCGATTGGAGTTGGTTCAAGTTTGCTCATTGGAATGAGAGGAGTTTTGTCTTTAGGAGATTTTGGAATTTCCTTCTCTTCAGGCGACAATGGCGAACGCGGAGTAACTGATTTTGTTGGTGACTCAACAGGCGTGGGCAATTGTTTAGGAACATCCGACGGTACAAGTTTGTCTACTGGAGACGGTGTCTTTGACTTTGTATCATCGATTGGAGTTGGTTTAAGTTTGCTCATTGGAATGAGAGGAGTTTTGTCTTTAGGAGATTTTGGAATTTCCTTCTCTTCAGGCGACAATGGCGAACGCGGCGTAACTGATTTTGTTGGTGACTCAACAGGCGTGGGCAATTGTTTAGGAACATCCGATGGTACAAGTTTGTCTACTGGAGACGGGGTCTTTGATTTTGTGTCATCGATTGTCGTTACTTGAATCGTGTCTGTTACTTTTTGAACAACTGTAGAAACAACAGAAGTTACAACAGAATCAGTTTTTGTTACTTTTTCAGTGTCTAATATTTTTTGATCTGATTTTTCAATCGTAAGTTTTGGCATTTCTTTGATATCTAACGATTTCGGTTTTGGAATTTCAGCTAATGTTTCTTTGTCTACAGGCGATAATGGCGAACGCGGAGTAACTGATTTTGTTGGTGACTCAACAGGCGTGGGCAATTGTTTAGGAACATCCGACGGTACAAGTTTGTCTACTGGAGACGGTGTCTTTGACTTTGTATCATCGATTGGAGTTGGTTCAAGTTTGCTCATTGGAATAAGAGGAGTTTTGTCTTTAGGAGATTTTGGAATTTCTTTCTCTTCAGGCGACAATGGCGAACGCGGAGTAACTGATTTTGTTGGTGACTCAACAGGCGTGGGCAATTGTTTAGGAACATCCGACGGTACAAGTTTGTCTACTGGAGACGGTGTCTTTGACTTTGTATCATCGATTGGAGTTGGTTTAAGTTTGCTCATTGGAATGAGAGGAGTTTTGTCTTTAGGATATTTTGGAATTTCCTTCTCTTCAGGCGACAATGGCGAACGCGGAGTAACTGATTTTGTTGGTGACTCAACAGGCGTGGGCAATTGTTTAGGAACATCCGATGGTACAAGTTTGTCTACTGGAGACGGTGTCTTTGATTTTGTGTCATCGATTGTCGTTACTTGAATCGTGTCTGTTACTTTTTGAACAACTGTAGAAACAACAGAAGTTACAACAGAATCAGTTTTTGTTACTTTTCCAGTGTCTAATATTTTTTGATCTGATTTTTCAATCGTAAGTTTTGGCATTTCTTTGATATCTAACGATTTCGGTTTTGGAATTTCAGCTAATGTTTCTTTGTCTACAGGCGATAATGGCGAACGCGGAGTAACTGATTTTGTTGGTGACTCAACAGGAGTGGGCAATTGTTTAGGAACATCCGACGGTACAAGTTTGTCTACTGGAGACGGTGTCTTTGACTTTGTATCATCGATTGGAGTTGGTTCAAGTTTGCTCATTGGAATGAGAGGAGTTTTGTCTTTAGGAGATTTTGGAATTTCCTTCTCTTCAGGTGACAATGGCGAACGCGGAGTAACTGATTTTGTTGGTGACTCAACAGGCGTTGGCAATTGTTTAGGAACATCCGATGGTACAAGTTTGTCTACTGGAGACGATGTCTTTGATTTTGTGTCATCGATTGTCGTTACTTGAATCGTGTCTGTTACTTTTTGAACAACTGTAGAAACAACAGAAGTTACAACAGAATCAGTTTTTGTTACTTTTTCAGTGTCTAATATTTTTTGATCTGATTTTTCAATCGTAAGTTTTGGCATTTCTTTGATATCTAACGATTTCGGTTTTGGAATTTCAGCTAATGTTTCTTTGTCTACAGGCGACAATGGCGAACGCGGAGTAACTGATTTTGTTGGTGACTCAACAGGCGTGGGCAATTGTTTAGGAACATCCGACGGTACAAGTTTGTCTACTGGAGACGGTGTCTTTGATTTTGTATCATCGATTGGAGTTGGTTCAAGTTTGCTCATTGGAATAAGAGGAGTTTTGTCTTTAGGAGATTTTGGAATTTCTTTCTCTTCAGGCGACAATGGCGAACGCGGAGTAACTGATTTTGTTGGTGACTCAACAGGCGTGGGCAATTGTTTAGGAACATCCGACGGTACAAGTTTGTCTACTGGAGACGGTGTCTTTGACTTTGTATCATCGATTGGAGTTGGTTCAAGTTTGCTCATTGGAATGAGAGGAGTTTTGTCTTTAGGAGATTTTGAAATTTCTTTCTCTTCAGGCGACAATGGCGAACGCGGAGTAACTGATTTTGTTGGTGACTCAACAGGCGTGGGCAATTGTTTAGGAACATCCGACGGTACAAGTTTGTCTACTGGAGACGGTGTCTTTGACTTTGTATCATCGATTGGAGTTGGTTCAAGTTTGCTCATTGGAATGAGAGGAGTTTTGTCTTTAGGAGATTTTGGAATTTCTTTCTCTTCAGGCGACAATGGCGAACGCGGAGTAACTGATTTTGTTGGTGACTCAACAGGCGTGGGCAATTGTTTAGGAACATCCGACGGTACAAGTTTGTCTACTGGAGACGGTGTCTTTGACTTTGTATCATCGATTGGAGTTGGTTCAAGTTTGCTCATTGGAATGAGAGGAGTTTTGTCTTTAGGAGATTTTGGAATTTCTTTCTCTTCAGGCGACAATGGCGAACGCGGAGTAACTGATTTTGTTGGTGACTCAACAGGAGTGGGCAGTTGTTTAGGAACATCCGACGGTACAAGTTTGTCTACTGGAGACGGTGTCTTTGACTTTGTATCATCGATTGGAGTTGGTTCAAGTTTGCTCATTGGAATGAGAGGAGTTTTGTCTTTAGGAGATTTTGGAATTTCTTTCTCTTCAGGCGACAATGGCGAACGCGGAGTAACTGATTTTGTTGGTGACTCAACAGGCGTGGGCAATTGTTTAGGAACATCCGACGGTACAAGTTTGTCTACTGGAGACGGTGTCTTTGACTTTGTATCATCGATTGGAGTTGGTTCAAGTTTGCTCATTGGAATGAGAGGAGTTTTGTCTTTAGGAGATTTTGGAATTTCTTTCTCTTCAGGCGACAATGGCGAACGCGGAGTAACTGATTTTGTTGGTGACTCAACAGGCGTGGGCAATTGTTTAGGAACATCCGACGGTACAAGTTTGTCTACTGGAGACGGTGTCTTTGACTTTGTATCATCGATTGGAGTTGGTTCAAGTTTGCTCATTGGAATGAGAGGAGTTTTGTCTTTAGGAGATTTTGGAATTTCTTTCTCTTCAGGCGACAATGGCGAACGCGGAGTAACTGATTTTGTTGGTGACTCAACAGGCGTGGGCAATTGTTTAGAAACATCCGCCGGTACAAGTTTGTCTACTGGAGACGGTGTCTTTGATTTTGTATCATCGATTGGAGTTGGTTCAAGTTTGCTCATTGGAATAAGAGGAGTTTTGTCTTTAGGAGATTTTGGAATTTCTTTCTCTTCAGGCGACAATGGCGAACGCGGAGTAACTGATTTTGTTGGTGACTCAACAGGCGTGGGCAATTGTTTAGGAACATCCGACGGTACAAGTTTGTCTACTGGAGACGGTGTCTTTGACTTTGTATCATCGATTGGAGTTGGTTCAAGTTTGCTCATTGGAATGAGAGGAGTTTTGTCTTTAGGAGATTTTGGAATTTCCTTCTCTTCAGGCGACAATGGCGAACGCGGAGTAACTGATTTTGTTGGTGACTCAACAGGCGTGGGCAATTGTTTAGGAACATCCGATGGTACAAGTTTGTCTACTAGAGACGGGGTCTTTGATTTTGTGTCATCGATTGTCGTTACTTGAATCGTGTCTGTTACTTTTTGAACAACTGTAGAAACAACAGAAGTTACAACAGAATCAGTTTTTGTTACTTTTTCAGTGTCTAATATTTTTTGATCTGATTTTTCAATCGTAAGTTTTGGCATTTCTTTGATATCTAACGATTTCGGTTTTGGAATTTCAGCTAATGTTTCTTTGTCTACAGGCGATAATGGCGAACGCGGAGTAACTGATTTTGTTGGTGACTCAACAGGCGTGGGCAATTGTTTAGGAACATCCGACGGTACAAGTTTGTCTACTGGAGACGGTGTCTTTGACTTTGTATCATCGATTGGAGTTGGTTCAAGTTTGCTCATTGGAATGAGAGGAGTTTTGTTTTTAGGAGATTTTGGAATTTCTTTCTCTTCAGGCGACAATGGCGAACGCGGAGTAACTGATTTTGTTGGTGACTCAACAGGCGTGGGCAATTGTTTAGGAACATCCGACGGTACAAGTTTGTCTACTGGAGACGGTGTCTTTGACTTTGTATCATCGATTGGAGTTGGTTTAAGTTTGCTCATTGGAATGAGAGGAGTTTTGTCTTTAGGAGATTTTGGAATTTCCTTCTCTTCAGGCGACAATGGCGAACGCGGAGTAACTGATATTGTTGGTGACTCAACAGGCGTGGGCAATTGTTTAGGAACATCCGATGGTACAAGTTTGTCTACTGGAGACGGTGTCTTTGACTTTGTATCATCGATTGGAGTTGGTTCAAGTTTGCTCATTGAAATGAGAGGAGTTTTGTCTTTAGGAGATTTTGGAATTTCCTTCTCATTAGGCAACAATGGCGAACGCGGAGTAACTGATTTTGTTGGTGACTCAACAGGAGTGGGTAATTGCTTAGGAACATCCGATGGTACAAGTTTGTCTACTGGAGACGGTGTCTTTGATTTTGTGTCATCGATTGTCGTTACTTGAATCGTGTCTGTTACTTTTTGAACAACTGTAGAAACAACAGAAGTTACAACAGAATCAGTTTTTGTTACTTTTTCAGTGTCTAATATTTTTTGATCTGATTTTTCAATCGTAAGTTTTGGCATTTCTTTGATATCTAACGATTTCGGTTTTGGAATTTCAGCTAATGTTTCTTTGTCTACAGGCGATAATGGCGAACGCGGAGTAACTGATTTTGTTGGCGACTCAACAGGCGTGGGCAATTGTTTAGGAACATCCGACGGTACAAGTTTGCCTACTGGAGACGGTGTCTTTGACTTTGTATCATCGATTGGAGTTGGTTTAAGTTTGCTCATTGGAATGAGAGGAGTTTTGTCTTTAGGAGATTTTGGAATTTCCTTCTCTTCAGGCGACAATGGCGAACGCGGAGTAACTGATTTTGTTGGTGACTCAACAGGCGTGGGCAATTGTTTAGGAACATCCGATGGTACAAGTTTGTCTACTAGAGACGGTGTCTTTGACTTTGTATCATCGATTGGAGTTGGTTCAAGTTTGCTCATTGGAATAAGAGGAGTTTTGTCTTTAGGAGATTTTGGAATTTCCTTCTCTTCAGGCGACAATGGCGAACGCGGAGTAACTGATTTTGTTGGTGACTCAACAGGCGTGGGCAATTGTTTAGGAACATCCGACGGTACAAGTTTGTCTACTGGAGACGGTGTCTTTGACTTTGTATCATCGATTGGAGTTGGTTCAAGTTTGCTCATTGGAATAAGAGGAGTTTTGTCTTTAGGAGATTTTGGAATTTCTTTCTCTTCAGGCGACAATGGCGAACGCGGAGTAACTGATTTTGTTGGTGACTCAACAGGCGTGGGCAATTGTTTAGGAACATCCGACGGTACAAGTTTGTCTACTGGAGATGGTGTCTTTGACTTTGTATCATCGATTGGAGTTGGTTTAAGTTTGCTCATTGGAATGAGAGGAGTTTTGTCTTTAGGAGATTTTGGAATTTCCTTCTCTTCAGGCGACAATGGCGAACGCGGCGTAACTGATTTTGTTGGTGACTCAACAGGCGTGGGCAATTGTTTAGGAACATCCGATGGTACAAGTTTGTCTACTGGAGACGGTGTCTTTGACTTTGTATCATCGATTGGAGTTGGTTCAAGTTTGCTCATTGGAATGAGAGAAGTTTTGTCTTTAGGAGATTTTGGAATTTCCTTCTCATCAGGCAACAATGGCGAACGCGGAGTAACTGATTTTGTTGGTGACTCAACAGGAGTGGGCAATTGCTTAGGAACATCCGATGGTACAAGTTTGTCTACTGGAGACGAGGTCTTTGATTTTGTGTCATCGGTTATCGTTACTTGAATCGTGTCTGTTACTTTTTGAACAACTGTAGAAACAACAGAAGTTACAACAGAATCAGTTTTTGTTACTTTTTCAGTGTCTAATATTTTTTGATCTGATTTTTCAATCGTAAGTTTTGGCATTTCTTTGATATCTAACGATTTCGGTTTTGGAATTTCAGCTAATGTTTCTTTGTCTACAGGCGATAATGGCGAACGCGGAGTAACTGATTTTGTTGGTGACTCAACAGGCGTGGGCAATTGTTTAGGAACATCCGACGGTACAAGTTTGTCTACTGGAGACGGTGTCTTTGACTTTGTATCATCGATTGGAGTTGGTTCAAGTTTGCTCATTGGAATAAGAGGAGTTTTGTCTTTAGGAGATTTTGGAATTTCCTTCTCTTCAGGCGACAATGGCGAACGCGGAGTAACTGATTTTGTTGGTGACTCAACAGGCGTGGGCAATTGTTTAGGAACATCCGAAGGTACAAGTTTGTCTACTGGAGACGGTGTCTTTGACTTTGTATCATCGATTGGAGTTGGTTCAAGTTTGCTCATTGGAATGAGAGGAGTTTTGTCTTTATGAGATTTTGGAATTTCCTTCTCATCAGGCAACAATGGCGAACGCGGAGTAACTGATTTTGTTGGTGACTCAACAGGAGTGGGCAATTGCTTAGTAACATCCGATGGTACAAGTTTGTCTACTGGAGACGAGGTCTTTGATTTTGTGTCATCGGTTATCGTTACTTGAATCGTGTCTGTTACTTTTTGAACAACTGTAGAAACAACAGAAGTTACAACAGAATCAGTTTTTGTTACTTTTTCAGTGTCTAATATTTTTTGATCTGATTTTTCAATCGTAAGTTTTGGCATTTCTTTGATATCTAACGATTTCGGTTTTGGAATTTCAGCTAATGTTTCTTTGTCTACAGGCGATAATGGCGAACGCGGAGTAACTGATTTTGTTGGTGACTTAACAGGTGTTGGCAATTGTTTAGGAACATCCGACGGTACAAGTTTGTCTACTGGAGACGGTGTCTTTGACTTTGTATCATCGATTGGAGTTGGTTCAAGTTTGCTCATTGGAATGAGAGGAGTTTTGTCTTTAGGAGATTTTGG
The DNA here is from genome assembly GCA_961205885.1 of Ptychoptera albimana. Taxonomy (NCBI): domain Eukaryota; kingdom Metazoa; phylum Arthropoda; class Insecta; order Diptera; family Ptychopteridae; genus Ptychoptera; species Ptychoptera albimana. The sequence continues at coordinate 22,937,268 of OY540803.1, forward strand.
AATTTCCTTCTCTTCAGGCGACAATGGAGAACGCGGAGTAACTGATTTTGTTGGTGACTCAACAGGCGTGGGCAATTGTTTAGGAACATCCGACGGTACAAGTTTGTCTACTGGAGACGGGGTCTTTGATTTTGTATCATCGATTGGAGTTGGTTCAAGTTTGCTCATTGGAATAAGAGGAGTTTTGTCTTTATGAGATTTTGGAATTTCCTTCTCTTCAGGCGACAATGGCGAACGCGGAGTAACTGATTTTGTTGGTGACTCAACAGGAGTGGGCAATTGTTTAGGAACATCCGACGGTACAAGTTTGTCTACTGGAGACGGTGTCTTTGACTTTGTATCATCGATTGGAGTTGGTTTAAGTTTGCTCATTGGAATGAGAGGAGTTTTGTCTTTAGGAGATTTTGGAATTTCCTTCTCTTCAGGCGACAATGGAGAACGCGGAGTAACTGATTTTGTTGGTGACTCAACAGGCGTGGGCAATTGCTTAGGAACATCCGATGGTACAAGTTTGTCTACTGGAGACGGGGTCTTTGATTTTGTATCATCGATTGGAGTTGGTTCAAGTTTGCTCATTGGAATAAGAGGAGTTTTGTCTTTAGGAGATTTTGGAATTTCCTTCTCATCAGGCAACAATGGCGAACGCGGAGTAACTGATTTTGTTGGTGACTCAACAGGTGTGGGCAATTGCTTAGGAACATCCGATGGTACAAGTTTGTCTACTGGAGACGAGGTCTTTGATTTTGTGTCATCGATTGTCGATACTTGAATCGTGTCTGTTACTTTTTGAACAACTGTAGAAACAACAGAAGTTACAACAGAATCAGTTTTTGTTACTTTTTCAGTGTCTAATATTTTTTGATCTGATTTTTCAATCGTAAGTTTTGGCATTTCTTTGATATCTAACGATTTCGGTTTTGGAATTTCAGCTAATGTTTCTTTGTCTACAGGCGATAATGGCGAACGCGGAGTAACTGATTTTGTTGGTGACTCAACAGGCGTGGGCAATTGTTTAGGAACATCCGACGGTACAAGTTTGTCTACTGGAGACGGTGTCTTTGACTTTGTATCATCGATTGGAGTTGGTTCAAGTTTGCACATTGGAATGAGAGGAGTTTTGACTTTAGGAGATTTTGGAATTTCCTTCGCTTCAGGCGACAAGGACGAACGCGGAGTAACTGATTTTGTTGGTGACTCAACAGGCGTGGGCAATTGTTTAGGAACATCCGACGGTACAAGTTTGTCTACTGGAGACGGTGTCTTTGACTTTGTATCATCGATTGGAGTTGGTTCAAGTTTGCTCATTGGAATGAGAGGAGTTTTGTCTTTAGGAGATTTTGGAATTTCCTTCTCATCAGGCAACAATGGCGAACGCGGAGTAACTGATTTTGTTGGTGACTCAACAGGAGTGGGCAATTGCTTAGGAACATCCGATGGTACAAGTTTGTCTACTGGAGACGAGGTCTTTGATTTTGTGTCATCGATTGTCGATACTTGAATCGTGTCTGTTACTTTTTGAACAACTGTAGAAACAACAGAAGTTACAACAGAATCAGTTTTTGTTACTTTTTCAGTGTCTAATATTTTTTGATCTGATTTTTCAATCGTAAGTTTTGGCATTTCTTTGATATCTAACGATTTCGGTTTTGGAATTTCAGCTAATGTTTCTTTGTCTACAGGCGATAATGGCGAACGCGGAGTAACTGATTTTGTTGGTGACTCAACAGGTGTTGGCAATTGTTTAGGAACATCCGACGGTACAAGTTTGTCTACTGGAGACGGTGTCTTTGACTTTGTATCATCGATTGGAGTTGGTTCAAGTTTGCTCATTGGAATGAGAGGAGTTTTGTCTTTAGGAGATTTTGGAATTTCCTTCTCTTCAGGCGACAATGGAGAACGCGGAGTAACTGATTTTGTTGGTGACTCAACAGGCGTGGGCAATTGTTTAGGAACATCCGACGGTACAAGTTTGTCTACTGGAGACGGGGTCTTTGATTTTGTATCATCGATTGGAGTTGGTTCAAGTTTGCTCATTGGAATAAGAGGAGTTTTGTCTTTAGGAGATTTTGGAATTTCTTTCTCTTCAGGCGACAATGGCGAACGCGGAGTAACTGATTTTGTTGGTGACTCAACAGGCGTGGGCAATTGTTTAGGAACATCCGACGGTACAAGTTTGTCTACTGGAGACGGTGTCTTTGACTTTGTATCATCGATTGGAGTTGGTTTAAGTTTGCTCATTGGAATGAGAGGAGTTTTGTCTTTAGGAGATTTTGGAATTTCCTTCTCTTCAGGCGACAATGGAGAACGCGGAGTAACTGATTTTGTTGGTGACTCAACAGGCGTGGGCAATTGTTTAGGAACATCCGATGGTACAAGTTTGTCTACTGGAGACGGGGTCTTTGATTTTGTATCATCGATTGGAGTTGGTTCAAGTTTGCTCATTGGAATAAGAGGAGTTTTGTCTTTAGGAGATTTTGGAATTTCCTTCTCATCAGGCAACAATGGCGAACGCGGAGTAACTGATTTTGTTGGTGACTCAACAGGTGTGGGCAATTGCTTAGGAACATCCGATGGTACAAGTTTGTCTACTGGAGACGAGGTCTTTGATTTTGTGTCATCGATTGTCGATACTTGAATCGTGTCTGTTACTTTTTGAACAACTGTAGAAACAACAGAAGTTACAACAGAATCAGTTTTTGTTACTTTTTCAGTGTCTAATATTTTTTGATCTGATTTTTCAATCGTAAGTTTTGGCATTTCTTTGATATCTAACGATTTCGGTTTTGGAATTTCAGCTAATGTTTCTTTGTCTACAGGCGATAATGGCGAACGCGGAGTAACTGATTTTGTTGGTGACTCAACAGGCGTGGGCAATTGTTTAGGAACATCCGACGGTACAAGTTTGTCTACTGGAGACGGTGTCTTTGACTTTGTATCATCGATTGGAGTTGGTTCAAGTTTGCTCATTGGAATGAGAGGAGTTTTGTCTTTAGGAGATTTTGGAATTTCCTTCTCTTCAGGCGACAATGGAGAACGCGGAGTAACTGATTTTGTTGGTGACTCAACAGGCGTGGGCAATTGTTTAGGAACATCCGACGGTACAAGTTTGTCTACTGGAGACGGTGTCTTTGACTTTGTATCATCGATTGGAGTTGGTTCAAGTTTGCTCATTGGAATGAGAGGAGTTTTGTCTTTAGGAGATTTTGGAATTTCCTTCTCATCAGGCAACAATGGCGAACGCGGAGTAACTGATTTTGTTGGTGACTCAACAGGAGTGGGCAATTGCTTAGGAACATCCGATGGTACAAGTTTGTCTACTGGAGACAAGGTCTTTGATTTTGTGTCATCGATTGTCGTTACTTGAATCGTGTCTGTTACTTTTTGAACAACTGTAGAAACAACAGAAGTTACAACAGAATCAGTTTTTGTTACTTTTTCAGTGTCTAATATTTTTTGATCTGATTTTTCAATCGTAAGTTTTGGCATTTCTTTGATATCTAACGATTTCGGTTTTGGAATTTCAGCTAATGTTTCTTTGTCTACAGGCGATAATGGCGAACGCGGAGTAACTGATTTTGTTGGTGACTCAACAGGTGTGGGCAATTGTTTAGGAACATCCGACGGTACAAGTTTGTCTACTGGAGACGGTGTCTTTGACTTTGTATCATCGATTGGAGCTGGTTCAAGTTTGCTCATTGGAATGAGAGGAGTTTTGTCTTTAGGAGATTTTGGAATTTCTTTCTCTTCAGGCGACAATGGCGAACGCGGAGTAACTGATTTTGTTGGTGACTCAACAGGCGTGGGCAATTGTTTAGGAACATCCAACGGTACAAGTTTGTCTACTGGAGACGGTGTCTTTGACTTTGTATCATCGATTGGAGTTGGTTTAAGTTTGCTCATTGGAATGAGAGGAGTTTTGTCTTTAGGAGATTTTGGAATTTCCTTCTCTTCAGGCGACAATGGAGAACGCGGAGTAACTGATTTTGTTGGTGACTCAACAGGTGTGGGCAATTGTTTAGGAACATCCGACGGTACAAGTTTGTCTACTGGAGACGGTGTCTTTGACTTTGTATCATCGATTGGAGTTGGTTCAAGTTTGCTCATTGGAATGAGAGGAGTTTTGTCTTTAGGAGATTTTGGAATTTCCTTCTCTTCAGGCGACAATGGCGAACGCGGAGTAACTGATTTTGTTGATGACTCAACAGGCGTGGGCAATTGTTTAGGAACATCCGACGGTACAAGTTTGTCTACTGGAGACGGTGTCTTTGACTTTGTATCATCGATTGGAGTTGGTTCAAGTTTGCTCATTGGAATAAGAGGAGTTTTGTTTTTAGGAGATTTTGGAATTTCTTTCTCTTCAGGCGACAATGGCGAACGCGGAGTAACTGATTTTGTTGGTGACTCAACAGGCGTGGGCAATTGTTTAGGAACATCCGACGGTACAAGTTTGTCTACTGGAGACGGTGTCTTTGACTTTGTATCATCGATTGGAGTTGGTTCAAGTTTGCTTATTGGAATGAGAGGAGTTTTGTCTTTAGGAGATTTTGGAATTTCCTTCTCTTCAGGCGACAATGGAGAACGCGGAGTAACTGATTTTGTTGGTGACTCAACAGGTGTGGGCAATTGTTTAGGAACATCCGACGGTACAAGTTTGTCTACTGGAGACGGTGTCTTTGACTTTGTATCATCGATTGGAGTTGGTTCAAGTTTGCTCATTGGAATGAGAGGAGTTTTGTCTTTAGGAGATTTTGGAATTTCTTTCTCTTCAGGCGACAATGGCGAACGCGGAGTAACTGATTTTGTTGATGACTCAACAGGCGTGGGCAATTGTTTAGGAACATCCGACGGTACAAGTTTGTCTACTGGAGACGGTGTCTTTGACTTTGTATCATCGATTGGAGTTGGTTCAAGTTTGCTCATTGGAATGAGGGGAGTTTTGTCTTTAGGAGATTTTGGAATTTCTTTCTCTTCAGGCGACAATGGCGAACGCGGAGTAACTGATTTTGTTGGTGACTCAACAGGCGTGGGCAATTGTTTAGGAACATCCGACGGTACAAGTTTGTCTACTGGAGACGGTGTCTTTGACTTTGTATCATCGATTGGAGTTGGTTCAAGTTTGCTTATTGGAATGAGAGGAGTTTTGTCTTTAGGAGATTTTGGAATTTCTTTCTCTTCAGGCGACAATGGAGAACGCGGAGTAACTGATTTTGTTGGTGACTCAACAGGCGTGGGCAATTGTTTAGGAACATCCGACTGTATAAGTTTGTCTACTGGAGACGGTGTCTTTGACTTTGTATCATCGATTGGAGTTGGTTCAAGTTTGCTTATTGGAATGAGAGGAGTTTTCTCTTTAGGAGATTTTGGAATTTCCTTCTCTTCAGGCGACAATGGCGAACGCGGAGTAACTGATTTTGTTGGTGACTCAACAGGCGTGGGCAATTGTTTAGGAACATCCGACGGTACAAGTTTGTCTACTGGAGACGGTGTCTTTGACTTTGTATCATCGATTGGAGTTGGTTCAAGTTTGCTTATTGGAATGAGAGGAGTTTTGTCTTTAGGAGATTTTGGAATTTCCTTCTCATCAGGCGACAATGGAGAACGCGGAGTAACTGATTTTGTTGATGACTCAACAGGCGTGGGCAATTGTTTAGGAACATCCGACTGTATAAGTTTGTCTACTGGAGACGGTGTCTTTGACTTTGTATCATCGATTGGAGTTGGTTCAAGTTTGCTTATTGGAATGAGAGGAGTTTTGTCTTTAGGAGATTTTGGGATTTCCTTCTCTTCAGGCGACAATGGTAAACGCGGAGTAACCGATTTTGTTGGTGACTCAACAGGCGTGGGCAATTGTTTAGGAACATCCGACGGTACAAGTTTGTCTACTGGAGACGGTGTCTTTGACTTTGTATCATCGATTGGAGTTGGTTCAAGTTTGCTTATTGGAATGAGAGGAGTTTTGTCTTTAGGAGATTTTGGAATTTCCTTCTCTTCAGGCGACAATGGAGAACGCGGAGTAACTGATTTTGTTGGTGACTCAACAGGTGTGGGCAATTGTTTAGGAACATCCGACGGTACAAGTTTGTCTACTGGAGACGGTGTCTTTGACTTTGTATCATCGATTGGAGTTGGTTCAAGTTTGCTTATTGGAATGAGAGGAGTTTTGTCTTTAGGAGATTTTGGAATTTCCTTCTCTTCAGGCGACAATGGAGAACGCGGAGTAACTGATTTTGTTGGTGACTCAACAGGCGTGGGCAATTGTTTAGGAACATCCGACGGTACAAGTTTGTCTACTGGAGACGGTGTCTTTGACTTTGTATCATCGATTGGAGTTGGTTCAAGTTTGCTTATTGGAATGAGAGGAGTTTTGTCTTTAGGAGATTTTGGAATTTCCTTCTCTTCAGGCGACAATGGAGAACGCGGAGTAACTGATTTTGTTGGTGACTCAACAGGCGTGGGCAATTGTTTAGGAACATCCGACGGTACAAGTTTGTCTACTGGAGACGGGGTCTTTGATTTTGTGGCATCGATTGTCGTTACTTGAATCGTGTCTGTTACTTTTTGAACAACTGTAGAAACAACAGAAGTTACAACAGAATCTGTTTTTGTTACTTTTTCAGTGTCTAATATTTTTTGATCTGATTTTTCAAACGTAAGTTTTGGCATTTCTTTGATATCTAACGATTTCGGTTTTGGAATTTCAGCTAATGTTTCTTTGTCTACAAGCGATATAGGCGAACGCGGAGTAACTGATTTTGTTGGTGACTCAACAGGCGTGGGCAATTGTTTAGGAACATCCGACGGTACAAGTTTGTCTACTGGAGACGGGGTCTTTGATTTTGTGGCATCGATTGTCGTTACTTGAATCGTGTCTGTTACTTTTTGAACAACTGTAGAAACAACAGAAGTTACAACAGAATCTGTTTTTGTTACTTTTTCAGTGTCTAATATTTTTTGATCTGATTTTTCAAACGTAAGTTTTGGCATTTCTTTGATATCTAACGATTTCGGTTTTGGAATTTCAGCTAATGTTTCTTTGTCTACAAGCGATATAGGCGAACGCGGAGTAACTGATTTTGATGGTGACTCAACAGGCGTGGGCAATTGTTTAGGAACATCCGACGGTACAAGTTTGTCTACTGGAGATGGTGTCTTTGACTTTGTATCATCGATTGGAGTTGGTTCAAGTTTGCTCATTGGAATAAGAGGAGTTTTGTCTTTAGGAGATTTTGGAATTTCTTTCTCTTCAGGCGACAATGACGAACGCGGAGTAACTGATTTTGTTGGTGACTCAACAGGCGTGGGCAATTGTTTAGGAACATCCGACGGTACAAGTTTGTCTACTGGAGACGGTGTCTTTGACTTTGTATCATCGATTGGAGTTGGTTCAAGTTTGCTTATTGGAATGAGAGGAGTTTTGTCTTTAGGAGATTTTGGAATTTCCTTCTCTTCAGGCGACAATGGAGAACGCGGAGTAACTGATTTTGTTGGTGACTCAACAGGTGTGGGCAATTGTTTAGGAACAACCGACGGTACAAGTTTGTCTACTGGAGACGGTGTCTTTGACTTTGTATCATCGATTGGAGTTGGTTCAAGTTTGCTTATTGGAATGAGAGGAGTTTTGTCTTTAGGAGATTTTGGAATTTCCTTCTCTTCAGGCGACAATGGAGAACGCGGAGTAACTGATTTTGTTGGTGACTCAACAGGTGTGGGCAATTGTTTAGGAACATCCGACGGTACAAGTTTGTCTACTGGAGACGGTGTCTTTGACTTTGTATCATCGATTGGAGTTGGTTCAAGTTTGCTCATTTGAATAAGAGGAGTTTTGTCTTTAGGAGATTTTGGAATTTCTTTCTCTTCAGGCGACAATGACGAACGCGGAGTAACTGATTTTGTTGGTGACTCAACAGGCGTGGGCAATTGTTTAGGAACATCCGACGGTACAAGTTTGTCTACTGGAGACGGTGTCTTTGACTTTGTATCATCGATTGGAGTTGGTTCAAGTTTGCTTATTGGAATGAGAGGAGTTTTGTCTTTAGGAGATTTTGGAATTTCCTTCTCTTCAGGCGACAATGGAGAACGCGGAGTAACTGATTTTGTTGGTGACTCAACAGGCGTGGGCAATTGTTTAGGAACAACCGACGGTACAAGTTTGTCTACTGGAGACGGTGTCTTTGACTTTGTATCATCGATTGGAGTTGGTTCAAGTTTGCTTATTGGAATGAGAGGAGTTTTGTCTTTAGGAGATTTTGGAATTTCCTTCTCTTCAGGCGACAATGGCGAACGCGGAGTAACTGATTTTGTTGATGACTCAACAGGCGTGGGCAATTGTTTAGGAACATCCGACGGTACAAGTTTGTCTACTGGAGACGGTGTCTTTGACTTTGTATCATCGATTGGAGTTGGTTCAAGTTTGCTTATTGGAATGAGAGGAGTTTTGTCTTTAGGAGATTTTGGAATTTCCTTCTCTTCAGGCGACAATGGAGAACGCGGAGTAACTGATTTTGTTGATGACTCAACAGGCGTGGGCAATTGTTTAGGAACATCCGACGGTACAAGTTTGTCTACTGGAGACGGTGTCTTTGACTTTGTATCATCGATTGGAGTTGGTTCAAGTTTGCTCATTGGAATGAGAGGAATTTTGTCTTTAGGAGATTTTGGAATTTCCTTCTCTTCAGGCGACAATGGCGAACGAGGAGTAACTGATTTTGTTGGTGACTCAACAGGCGTGGGCAATTGTTTAGGAACATCCGACGGTACAAGTTTGTCTACTGGAGACGGTGTCTTTGACTTTGTATCATCGATTGGAGTTGGTTCAAGTTTGCTTATTGGAATGAGAGCAGTTTTGTCTTTAGGAGATTTTGGAATTTCCTTCTCTTCAGGCGACAATGGAGAACGCGGAGTAACTGATTTTGTTGGTGACTCAACAGGCGTGGGCAATTGTTTAGGAACATCCGACGGTACAAGTTTGTCTACTGGAGACGGTGTCTTTGACTTTGTATCATCGATTGGAGTTGGTTCAAGTTTGCTCATTGGAATGAGAGGAGTTTTGTCTTTAGGAGATTTTGGAATTTCCTTCTCTTCAGGCGACAATGGCGAACGCGGAGTAACTGATTTTGTTGGTGACTCAACAGGCGTGGGCAATTGTTTAGGAACATCCGACTGTATAAGTTTGTCTACTGGAGACGGTGTCTTTGACTTTGTATCATCGATTGGAGTTGGTTCAAGTTTGCTCATTGGAATGAGAGGAGTTTTGTCTTTAGGAGATTTTGGAATTTCCTTCTCTTCAGGCGACAATGGTAAACGCGGAGTAACCGATTTTGTTGGTGACTCAACAGGCGTGGGCAATTGTTTAGGAACATCCGACTGTACAAGTTTGTCTACTGGAGACGGTGTCTTTGACTTTGTATCATCGATTGGAGTTGGTTCAAGTTTGCTCATTGGAATGAGAGGAGTTTTGTCTTTAGGAGATTTTGGAATTTCCTTCTCTTCAGGCGACAATGGCGAACGCGGAGTAACTGATTTTGTTGATGACTCAACAGGCGTGGGCAATTGTTTAGGAACATCCGACTGTATAAGTTTGTCTACTGGAGACGGTGTCTTTGACTTTGTATCATCGATTGGAGTTGGTTCAAGTTTGCTTATTGGAATGAGAGGAGTTTTGTCTTTAGGAGGTTTTGGGATTTCCTTCTCTTCAGGCGACAATGGAGAACGCGGAGTAACCGATTTTGTTGGTGACTCAACAGGCGTGGGCAATTGTTTAGGAACATCCGACTGTACAAGTTTGTCTACTGGAGACGGTGTCTTTGACTTTGTATCATCGATTGGAGTTGGTTCAAGTTTGCTCATTGGAATGAGAGGAGTTTTGTCTTTAGGAGATTTTGGAATTTCCTTCTCTTCAGGCGACAATGGCGAACGCGGAGTAACTGATTTTGTTGATGACTCAACAGGCGTGGGCAATTGTTTAGGAACATCCGACTGTATAAGTTTGTCTACTGGAGACGGTGTCTTTGACTTTGTATCATCGATTGGAGTTGGTTCAAGTTTGCTTATTGGAATGAGAGGAGTTTTGTCTTTAGGAGATTTTGGGATTTCCTTCTCTTCAGGCGACAATGGAGAACGCGGAGTAACCGATTTTGTTGGTGACTCAACAGGAGTGTGCAATTGTTTAGGAACATCCGACGGTACAAGTTTGTCTACTGGAGACGGTGTCTTTGACTTTGTATCATCGATTGGAGTTGGTTCAAGTTTGCTTATAGGAATGAGAGGAGTTTTGTCTTTAGGAGATTTTGGAATTTCCTTCTCTTCAGGCGACAATGGAGAACGCGGAGTAACCGATTTTGTTGGTGACTCAACAGGAGTGTGCAATTGTTTAGGAACATCCGACGGTACAAGTTTGTCTACTGGAGACGGTGTCTTTGACTTTGTATCATCGATTGGAGTTGGTTCAAGTTTGCTTATAGGAATGAGAGGAGTTTTGTCTTTAGGAGATTTTGGAATTTCCTTCTCTTCAGGCGACAATGGAGAACGCGGAGTAACTGATTTTGTTGGTGACTCAACAGGTGTGGGCAATTGTTTAGGAACATCCGACGGTACAAGTTTGTCTACTGGAGACGGTGTCTTTGACTTTGTATCATCGATTGGAGTTGGTTCAAGTTTGCTTATTGGAATGAGAGGAGTTTTGTCTTTAGGAGATTTTGGAATTTCCTTCTCTTCAGGCGACAATGGAGAACGCGGAGTAACCGATTTTGTTGGTGACTCAACAGGAGTGTGCAATTGTTTAGGAACATCCGACGGTACAAGTTTGTCTACTGGAGACGGTGTCTTTGACTTTGTATCATCGATTGGAGTTGGTTCAAGTTTGCTTATAGGAATGAGAGGAGTTTTGTCTTTAGGAGATTTTGGAATTTCCTTCTCTTCAGGCGACAATGGAGAACGCGGAGTAACTGATTTTGTTGGTGACTCAACAGGTGTGGGCAATTGTTTAGGAACAACCGACGGTACAAGTTTGTCTACTGGAGACGGTGTCTTTGACTTTGTATCATCGATTGGAGTTGGTTCAAGTTTGCTTATTGGAATGAGAGGAGTTTTGTCTTTAGGAGATTTTGGAATTTCCTTCTCTTCAGGCGACAATGGCGAACGCGGAGTAACTGATTTTGTTGATGACTCAACAGGCGTGGGCAATTGTTTAGGAACATCCGACGGTACAAGTTTGTCTACTGGAGACGGTGTCTTTGACTTTGTATCATCGATTGGAGTTGGTTCAAGTTTGCTTATTGGAATGAGAGGAGTTTTGTCTTTAGGAGATTTTGGAATTTCCTTCTCTTCAGGCGACAATGGAGAACGCGGAGTAACTGATTTTGTTGATGACTCAACAGGCGTGGGCAATTGTTTAGGAACATCCGACGGTACAAGTTTGTCTACTGGAGACGGTGTCTTTGACTTTGTATCATCGATTGGAGTTGGTTCAAGTTTGCTCATTGGAATGAGAGGAATTTTGTCTTTAGGAGATTTTGGAATTTCCTTCTCTTCAGGCGACAATGGCGAACGAGGAGTAACTGATTTTGTTGGTGACTCAACAGGCGTGGGCAATTGTTTAGGAACATCCGACGGTACAAGTTTGTCTACTGGAGACGGTGTCTTTGACTTTGTATCATCGATTGGAGTTGGTTCAAGTTTGCTTATTGGAATGAGAGCAGTTTTGTCTTTAGGAGATTTTGGAATTTCCTTCTCTTCAGGCGACAATGGAGAACGCGGAGTAACTGATTTTGTTGGTGACTCAACAGGCGTGGGCAATTGTTTAGGAACATCCGACGGTACAAGTTTGTCTACTGGAGACGGTGTCTTTGACTTTGTATCATCGATTGGAGTTGGTTCAAGTTTGCTCATTGGAATGAGAGGAGTTTTGTCTTTAGGAGATTTTGGAATTTCCTTCTCTTCAGGCGACAATGGCGAACGCGGAGTAACTGATTTTGTTGGTGACTCAACAGGCGTGGGCAATTGTTTAGGAACATCCGACTGTATAAGTTTGTCTACTGGAGACGGTGTCTTTGACTTTGTATCATCGATTGGAGTTGGTTCAAGTTTGCTCATTGGAATGAGAGGAGTTTTGTCTTTAGGAGATTTTGGAATTTCCTTCTCTTCAGGCGACAATGGTAAACGCGGAGTAACCGATTTTGTTGGTGACTCAACAGGCGTGGGTAATTGTTTAGGAACATCCGACTGTACAAGTTTGTCTACTGGAGACGGTGTCTTTGACTTTGTATCATCGATTGGAGTTGGTTCAAGTTTGCTCATTGGAATGAGAGGAGTTTTGTCTTTAGGAGATTTTGGAATTTCCTTCTCTTCAGGCGACAATGGCGAACGCGGAGTAACTGATTTTGTTGATGACTCAACAGGCGTGGGCAATTGTTTAGGAACATCCGACTGTATAAGTTTGTCTACTGGAGACGGTGTCTTTGACTTTGTATCATCGATTGGAGTTGGTTCAAGTTTGCTTATTGGAATGAGAGGAGTTTTGTCTTTAGGAGATTTTGGGATTTCCTTCTCTTCAGGCGACAATGGAGAACGCGGAGTAACCGATTTTGTTGGTGACTCAACAGGAGTGTGCAATTGTTTAGGAACATCCGACGGTACAAGTTTGTCTACTGGAGACGGTGTCTTTGACTTTGTATCATCGATTGGAGTTGGTTCAAGTTTGCTTATAGGAATGAGAGGAGTTTTGTCTTTAGGAGATTTTGGAATTTCCTTCTCTTCAGGCGACAATGGAGAACGCGGAGTAACCGATTTTGTTGGTGACTCAACAGGAGTGTGCAATTGTTTAGGAACATCCGACGGTACAAGTTTGTCTACTGGAGACGGTGTCTTTGACTTTGTATCATCGATTGGAGTTGGTTCAAGTTTGCTCATTGGAATGAGAGGAGTTTTGTCTTTAGGAGATTTTGGAATTTCCTTCTCTTCAGGCGACAATGGAGAACGCGGAGTAACTGATTTTGTTGGTGACTCAACAGGTGTGGGCAATTGTTTAGGAACATCCGACGGTACAAGTTTGTCTACTGGAGACGGTGTCTTTGACTTTGTATCATCGATTGGAGTTGGTTCAAGTTTGCTTATTGGAATGAGAGGAGTTTTGTCTTTAGGAGATTTTGGAATTTCCTTCTCTTCAGGCGACAATGGAGAACGCGGAGTAACTGATTTTGTTGGTGACTCAACAGGAGTGGGCAATTGTTTAGGAACATCCGACGGTACAAGTTTGTCTACTGGAGACGGGGTCTTTGATTTTGTGGCATCGATTGTCGTTACTTGAATCGTGTCTGTTACTTTTTGAACAACTGTAGAAACAACAGAAGTTACAACAGAATCTGTTTTTGTTACTTTTTCAGTGTCTAATATTTTTTGATCTGATTTTTCAAACGTAAGTTTTGGCATTTCTTTGATATCTAACGATTTCGGTTTTGGAATTTCAGCTAATGTTTCCTTGTCTACAAGCGATATAGGCGAACGCGGAGTAACTGATTTTGTTGGTGACTCAACAGGCGTGGGCAATTGTTTAGGAACATCCGACGGTACAAGTTTGTCTACTGGAGACGGTGTCTTTGACTTTGTATCATCGATTGGAGTTGGTTCAAGTTTGCTCAGTGGAATAAGAGGAGTTTTGTCTTTAGGAGATTTTGGAATTTCTTTCTCTTCAGGCGACAATGACGAACGCGGAGTAACTGATTTTGTTGGTGACTCAACAGGCGTGGGCAATTGTTTAGGAACATCCGACGGTACAAGTTTGTCTACTGGAGACGGTGTCTTTGACTTTGTATCATCGATTGGAGTTGGTTCAAGTTTGCTTATTGGAATGAGAGGAGTTTTGTCTTTAGGAGATTTTGAAATTTCCTTCTCTTCAGGCGACAATGGAGAACGCGGAGTAACTGATTTTGTTGGTGACTCAACAGGTGTGGGCAATTGTTTAGGAACAACCGACGGTACAAGTTTGTCTACTGGAGACGGTGTCTTTGACTTTGTATCATCGATTGGAGTTGGTTCAAGTTTGCTTATTGGAATGAGAGGAGTTTTGTCTTTAGGAGATTTTGGAATTTCCTTCTCTTCAGGCGACAATGGAGAACGGGAAGTAACTGATTTTGTTGGTGACTCAACAGGAGTGGGCAATTGTTTAGGAACATCCGACGGTACAAGTTTGTCTACTGGAGACGGGGTCTTTGATTTTGTGGCATCGATTGTCGTTACTTGAATCGTGTCTGTTACTTTTTGAACAACTGTAGAAACAACAGAAGTTACAACAGAATCTGTTTTTGTTACTTTTTCAGTGTCTAATATTTTTTGATCTGATTTTTCAAACGTAAGTTTTGGCATTTCTTTGATATCTAACGATTTCGGTTTTGGAATTTCAGCTAATGTTTCTTTGTCTACAAGCGATATAGGCGAACGCGGAGTAACTGATTTTGTTGGTGACTCAACAGGCGTGGGCAATTGTTTAGGAACATCCGACTGTACAAGTTTGTCTACTGGAGACGGTGTCTTTGACTTTGTATCATCGATTGGAGTTGGTTCAAGTTTGCTCATTGGAATAAGAGGAGTTTTGTCTTTAGGAGATTTTGGAATTTCTTTCTCTTCAGGCGACAATGGCGAACGCGGAGTAACTGATTTTGTTGGTGACTCAACAGGCGTGGGCAATTGTTTAGGAACATCCGACGGTACAAGTTTGTCTACTGGAGACGGTGTCTTTGACTTTGTATCATCGATTGGAGTTGGTTCAAGTTTGCTTATTGGAATGAGAGGAGTTTTGTCTTTAGGAGATTTTGGAATTTCCTTCTCTTCAGGCGACAATGGAGAACGCGGAGTAACTGATTTTGTTGGTGACTCAACAGGTGTGGGCAATTGTTTAGGAACATCCGACGGTACAAGTTTGTCTACTGGAGACGGTGTCTTTGACTTTGTATCATCGATTGGAGTTGGTTCAAGTTTGCTCATTGGAATAAGAGGAGTTTTGTTTTTAGGAGATTTTGGAATTTCTTTCTCTTCAGGCGACAATGGCGAACGCGGAGTAACTGATTTTGTTGGTGACTCAACAGGCGTGGGCAATTGTTTAGGAACATCCGACGGTACAAGTTTGTCTACTGGAGACGGTGTCTTTGACTTTGTATCATCGATTGGAGTTGGTTCAAGTTTGCTTATTGGAATGAGAGGAGTTTTGTCTTTAGGAGATTTTGGAATTTCCTTCTCTTCAGGCGACAATGGAGAACGCGGAGTAACTGATTTTGTTGGTGACTCAACAGGTGTGGGCAATTGTTTAGGAACATCCGACGGTACAAGTTTGTCTACTGGAGACGGTGTCTTTGACTTTGTATCATTGATTAGAGTTGGTTCAAGTTTGCTCATTGGAATGAGAGGAGTTTTGTCTTTAGGAGATTTTGGAATTTCTTTCTCTTCAGGCGACAATGGCGAACGCGGAGTAACTGATTTTGTTGATGACTCAACAGGCGTGGGCAATTGTTTAGGAACATCCGACGGTACAAGTTTGTCTACTGGAGACGGTGTCTTTGACTTTGTATCATCGATTGGAGTTGGTTCAAGTTTGCTCATTGGAATGAGGGGAGTTTTGTCTTTAGGAGATTTTGGAATTTCTTTCTCTTCAGGCGACAATGGCGAACGCGGAGTAACTGATTTTGTTGGTGACTCAACAGGCGTGGGCAATTGTTTAGGAACATCCGACGGTACAAGTTTGTCTACTGGAGACGGTGTCTTTGACTTTGTATCATCGATTGGAGTTGGTTCAAGTTTGCTTATTGGAATGAGAGGAGTTTTGTCTTTAGGAGATTTTGGAATTTCCTTCTCTTCAGGCGACAATGGAGAACGCGGAGTAACTGATTTTGTTGGTGACTCAACAGGTGTGGGCAATTGTTTAGGAACATCCGACGGTACAAGTTTGTCTACTGGAGACGGTGTCTTTGACTTTGTATCATCGATTGGAGTTGGTTCAAGTTTGCTCATTGGAATGAGAGGAGTTTTGTCTTTAGGAGATTTTGGAATTTCCTTCTCTTCAGGCGACAATGGAGAACGCGGAGTAACTGATTTTGTTGGTGACTCAACAGGTGTGGGCAATTGTTTAGGAACATCCGACGGTACAAGTTTGTCTACTGGAGACGGTGTCTTTGACTTTGTATCATCGATTGGAGTTGGTTCAAGTTTGCTCATTGGAATGAGAGGACTTTTGTCTTTAGGAGATTTTGGAATTTCCTTCTCTTCAGGCGACAATGGAGAACGCGGAGTAACTGATTTTGTTGGTGACTCAACAGGTGTGGGCAATTGTTTAGGAACATCCGACGGTACAAGTTTGTCTACTGGAGACGGTGTCTTTGACTTTGTATCATCGATTGGAGTTGGTTCAAGTTTGCTTATTGGAACGAGAGGAGTTTTGTCTTTAGGAGATTTTGGAATTTCCTTCTCTTCAGGCGACAATGGCGAACGCGGAGTAATCGATTTTGTTGGTGACTCAACAGGAGTGGGCAATTGTTTAGGAACATCCGACGGTACAAGTTTGTCTACTGGAGACGGTGTCTTTGACTTTGTATCATCGATTGGAGTTGGTTCAAGTTTGCTCATTGGAATAAGGGGAGTTTTGTCTTTAGGAGATTTTGGGATTTCCTTCTCTTCAGGCGACAATGGCAAACGCGGAGTAACTGATTTTGTTGGTGACTCAACAGGAGTGGGCAATTGTTTAGGAACATCCGACGGTACAAGTTTATCTACTGGAGACGGGGTCTTTGATTTTGTGGCATCGATTGTCGTTACTTGAATCGTGTCTGTTACTTTTTGAACAACTGTAGAAACAACAGAAGTTACAACAGAATCAGTTTTTGTTACTTTTTCAGTGTCTAATATTTTTTGATCTGATTTTTCAATCGTAAGTTTTGGCATTTCTTTGATATCTAACGATTTCGGTTTTGGAATTTCAGCTAATGTTTCTTTCTCTTCAGGCGATATAGGCGAACGCGGAGTAACTGATTTTGTTGGTGACTCAACAGGTGTGGGCAATTGTTTAGGAACATCCGACGGTACAAGTTTGTCTACTGGAGACGGTGTCTTTGACTTTGTATCATCGATTGGAGTTGGTTCAAGTTTGCTCATTGGAATGAGTGGAGTTTTGTCTTTAGGAGATTTTGGAATTTCCTTCTCTTCAGGTGACAATGGCGAACGCGGAGTAACTGATTTTGTTGATGACTCAACAGGCGTGGGCAATTGTTTAGGAACATCCGACTGTATAAGTTTGTCTACTGGAGACGGTGTCTTTGACTTTGTATCATCGATTGGAGTTGGTTCAAGTTTGCTTATTGGAATGAGAGGACTTTTGTCTTTAGGAGATTTTGGGATTTCCTTCTCTTCAGGCGACAATGGCGAACGCGGAGTAACAGATTTTATTGGTGACTCAACAGGCGTGGGCAATTGTTTAGGAACATCCGACAGTACAAGTTTGTCTACTGGAGACGGTGTCTTTGACTTTGTATCATCGATTGGAGTTGGTTCAAGTTTGCTTATTGGAATGAGAGGAGTTTTGTCTTTAGGAGATTTTGGAATTTCCTTCTCTTCAGGCGACAATGGAGAACGCGGAGTAACTGATTTTGTTGGTGACTCAACAGGTGTGGGCAATTGTTTAGGAACATCCGACGGTACAAGTTTGTCTACTGGAGACGGTGTCTTTGACTTTGTATCATCGATTGGAGTTGGTTCAAGTTTGCTCATTGGAATGAGAGGAGTTTTGTCTTTAGGAGATTTTGGAATTTCCTTCTCTTCAGGCGACAATGGCGAACGCGGAGTAACTGATTTTGTTGATGACTCAACAGGCGTGGGCAATTGTTTAGGAACATCCGACTGTATAAGTTTGTCTACTGGAGACGGTGTCTTTGACTTTGTATCATCGATTGGAGTTGGTTCAAGTTTGCTTATTGGAATGAGAGGAGTTTTGTCTTTAGGAGATTTTGCGATTTCCTTCTCTTCAGGCGACAATGGAGAACGCGGAGTAACCGATTTTGTTGGTGATTCAACAGGAGTGTGCAATTGTTTAGGAACATCCGACGGTACAAGTTTGTCTACTGGAGACGGTGTCCTTGACTTTATATCATCGATTGGAGTTGGTTCAAGTTTGCTTATTGGAATGAGAGGAGTTTTGTCTTTAGGTAATTTTGGAATTTTCTTCTCTTCAGGCGACAATGGCGAACGCGGAGTAATCGATTTTGTTGGTGACTCAACAGGAGTGGGCAATTGTTTAGGAACATCCGACGGTACAAGTTTGTTTACTGGAGACGGTGTCTTTGACTTTGTATCATCGATTGGAGTTGGTTCAAGTTTGCTCATTGGAATAAGGGGAGTTTTGTCTTTAGGAGATTTTGGAATTTCTTTCTCTTCAGGCGACAATGGCGAACGCGGAGTAACTGATTTTGTTGGTGACTCAACAGGCGTGGGCAATTGTTTAGGAACATCCGACGGTACAAGTTTGTCTACTGGAGACGGTGTCTTTGACTTTGTATCATCGATTGGAGTTGGTTCAAGTTTGCTTATAGGAATGAGAGGAGTTTTGTCTTTAGGAGATTTTGGAATTTCTTTCTCTTCAGGCGACAATGGCGAACGCGGAGTAACTGATTTTGTTGGTGACTCAACAGGCGTGTGCAATTGTTTAGGAACATCCGACGGTACAAGTTTGTCTACTGGAGACGGGGTCTTTGATTTTGTGTCATCGATTGTCGTTACTTGAATCGTGTCTGTTACTTTTTGAATAACTGTAGAAACAACAGAAGTTACAACAGAATCTGTTTTAGTTATTTTTTCAGTGTCTAATATTTTTTGATCTGATTTTTCAAACGTAAGTTTTGGCATTTCTTTGATATCTAACGATTTCGGTTTTGGAATTTCAGCTAATGTTTCTTTGTCTACAAGCGATATAGGCGAACGCGGAGTAACTGATTTTGTTGGTGACTCAACATGTGTGGGCAATTGTTTAGGAACATCCGACGGTACAAGTTTGTCTACTGTAGACGGTGTCTTTGACTTTGTATCATCGATTGGAGTTGGTTCAAGCTTGCTCATTGGAATGAGAGGAGTTTTGTCTTTAGGAGATTTTGGAATTTCCTTCTCTTCAGGCGACAATGGAGAACGCGGAGTAACCGATTTTGTTGGTGACTCAACAGGCGTGGGCAATTGTTTAGGAACATCCGACGATATAAGTTTGTCTACTGGAGACGGTGTCTTTGACTTTGTATCATCTATTGGAGTTGGTTCAAGTTTGCTTATTGGAATGAGAGGAGTTTTGTCTTTAGGAGATTTTGGGATTTCCTTCTCTTCAGGCGACAATGGCAAACGCGGAGTAACTGATTTTGTTGGTGACTCAACAGGAGTGGGCAATTGTTTAGGAACATCCGACGGTACAAGTTTGTCTACTGAAGACGGGGTCTTTGATTTTGTGGTATCGATTGTCGTTACTTGAATCGTGTTTGTTACTTTTTGAATAACTGTAGAAACAACAGAAGTTACAACAAAATCTGGTTTACTTACTTTTTCAGTGTCTAATATTTTTTGATCTGATTTTTCAATCGTAAGTTTTGGCATTTCTTTGATATCAAACGATTTCGGTTTTGGAATATCAGCTACTGTTTCTTTCTCTTCAGGCGACAATGGCAAACGCGGAATAACCGATTTTGTTGGTGACTCAACAGGCGTTGGCAATTGTTTAGGAACATCCGACGGTACAAGTTTGTCTACTGGAGACGGTGTCTTTGACTTTGTATCATCGATTGGAGTTGGTTCAAGTTTGCTTATTGGAATGAGAGGACTTTTGTCTTTAGGAGATTTTGGGATTTCCTTCTCTTCAGGCGACAATGGCGAACGCGGAGTAACAGATTTTATTGGTGACTCAACAGGCGTGGGCAATTGTTTAGGAACATCCGACAGTACAAGTTTGTCTACTGGAGACGGTGTCTTTGACTTTGTATCATCGATTGGAGTTGGTTCAAGTTTGCTTATTGGAATGAGAGGAGTTTTGTCTTTAGGAGATTTTGGAATTTCCTTCTCTTCAGGCGACAATGGAGAACGCGGAGTAACTGATTTTGTTGGTGACTCAACAGGTGTGGGCAATTGTTTAGGAACATCCGACGGTACAAGTTTGTCTACTGGAGACGGTGTCTTTGACTTTGTATCATCGATTGGAGTTGGTTCAAGTTTGCTCATTGGAATGAGAGGAGTTTTGTCTTTAGGAGATTTTGGAATTTCCTTCTCTTCAGGCGACAATGGCGAACGCGGAGTAACTGATTTTGTTGATGACTCAACAGGCGTGGGCAATTGTTTAGGAACATCCGACTGTATAAGTTTGTCTACTGGAGACGGTGTCTTTGACTTTGTATCATCGATTGGAGTTGGTTCAAGTTTGCTTATTGGAATGAGAGGAGTTTTGTCTTTAGGAGATTTTGCGATTTCCTTCTCTTCAGGCGACAATGGAGAACGCGGAGTAACCGATTTTGTTGGTGATTCAACAGGAGTGTGCAATTGTTTAGGAACATCCGACGGTACAAGTTTGTCTACTGGAGACGGTGTCCTTGACTTTATATCATCGATTGGAGTTGGTTCAAGTTTGCTTATTGGAATGAGAGGAGTTTTGTCTTTAGGTAATTTTGGAATTTTCTTCTCTTCAGGCGACAATGGCGAACGCGGAGTAATCGATTTTGTTGGTGACTCAACAGGAGTGGGCAATTGTTTAGGAACATCCGACGGTACAAGTTTGTTTACTGGAGACGGTGTCTTTGACTTTGTATCATCGATTGGAGTTGGTTCAAGTTTGCTCATTGGAATAAGGGGAGTTTTGTCTTTAGGAGATTTTGGAATTTCTTTCTCTTCAGGCGACAATGGCGAACGCGGAGTAACTGATTTTGTTGGTGACTCAACAGGCGTGGGCAATTGTTTAGGAACATCCGACGGTACAAGTTTGTCTACTGGAGACGGTGTCTTTGACTTTGTATCATCGATTGGAGTTGGTTCAAGTTTGCTTATAGGAATGAGAGGAGTTTTGTCTTTAGGAGATTTTGGAATTTCTTTCTCTTCAGGCGACAATGGCGAACGCGGAGTAACTGATTTTGTTGGTGACTCAACAGGCGTGTGCAATTGTTTAGGAACATCCGACGGTACAAGTTTGTCTACTGGAGACGGGGTCTTTGATTTTGTGTCATCGATTGTCGTTACTTGAATCGTGTCTGTTACTTTTTGAATAACTGTAGAAACAACAGAAGTTACAACAGAATCTGTTTTAGTTATTTTTTCAGTGTCTAATATTTTTTGATCTGATTTTTCAAACGTAAGTTTTGGCATTTCTTTGATATCTAACGATTTCGGTTTTGGAATTTCAGCTAATGTTTCTTTGTCTACAAGCGATATAGGCGAACGCGGAGTAACTGATTTTGTTGGTGACTCAACATGTGTGGGCAATTGTTTAGGAACATCCGACGGTACAAGTTTGTCTACTGTAGACGGTGTCTTTGACTTTGTATCATCGATTGGAGTTGGTTCAAGCTTGCTCATTGGAATGAGAGGAGTTTTGTCTTTAGGAGATTTTGGAATTTCCTTCTCTTCAGGCGACAATGGAGAACGCGGAGTAACCGATTTTGTTGGTGACTCAACAGGCGTGGGCAATTGTTTAGGAACATCCGACGATATAAGTTTGTCTACTGGAGACGGTGTCTTTGACTTTGTATCATCTATTGGAGTTGGTTCAAGTTTGCTTATTGGAATGAGAGGAGTTTTGTCTTTAGGAGATTTTGGGATTTCCTTCTCTTCAGGCGACAATGGCAAACGCGGAGTAACTGATTTTGTTGGTGACTCAACAGGAGTGGGCAATTGTTTAGGAACATCCGACGGTACAAGTTTGTCTACTGAAGACGGGGTCTTTGATTTTGTGGTATCGATTGTCGTTACTTGAATCGTGTTTGTTACTTTTTGAATAACTGTAGAAACAACAGAAGTTACAACAAAATCTGGTTTACTTACTTTTTCAGTGTCTAATATTTTTTGATCTGATTTTTCAATCGTAAGTTTTGGCATTTCTTTGATATCAAACGATTTCGGTTTTGGAATATCAGCTACTGTTTCTTTCTCTTCAGGCGACAATGGCAAACGCGGAATAACCGATTTTGTTGGTGACTCAACAGGCGTTGGCAATTGTTTAGGAACATCCGACGGTACAAGTTTGTCTACTGGAGACGGTGTCTTTGACTTTGTATCATCGATTGGAGTTGGTTCAAGTTTGCTTATTGGAATGAGAGAAGTTTTGTCTTTAGGAGATTTTGGAATTTCCTTCTCTTCAGGCGACAATGGAGAACGCGGAGTAACTGATTTTGTTGGTGACTCAACGGGAGTGGGCAATTGTTTAGGAACATCCGACGGTACAAGTTTGTCTACTGGAGACGGGGTCTTTGACTTTGTATCATCGATTGGAGTTGGTTCAAGTTTGCTCATTGGAATGAGAGGAGTTTTGTCTTTAGGAGATTTTGGAATTTCCTTCTCTTCAGGTGACAATGGCGAACGCGGAGTAACTGATTTTGTTGGTGACTCAACAGGCGTGGGCAATTGTTTAGGAACATCCGATGGTACAAGTTTGTCTACTGGAGACGGTGTCTTTGACTTTGTATCATCGAATGGAGTTGGTTCAAGTTTGCTCAATGGAATGAGAGGTGTTTTGTCTTTAAGAGATTTTGGAATTTCTTTATCTTCAGGCGACAATGGCGAATGCGGAGTAACCGATTTTGTTGGTGACTCAACAGGCGAGGGCAATTGTTTTGGAACATCCGACGGTACAAGTTTGTCTACTGGAGACGGTGTCTTTGACTTTGTATCATCGATTGGAGTTGGTTCAAGTTTGCTCATTGGAATGAGAGGAGTTTTGTCTTTAGGAGATTTTGGGATTTCCTTCTCTTCAGGCGACAATGGCAAACGCGGAGTAACTGATTTTGTTGGTGACTCAACAGGAGTGGTCAATTGTTTAGGAACATCCGACGGTACAAGTTTATCTACTGGAGACGGGGTCTTTGATTTTGTGGCATCGATTGTCGTTACTTGAATCGTGTCTGTTACTTTTTGAACAACTGTAGAAACAACAGAAGTTACAACAGAATCAGTTTTTGTTACTTTTTCAGTGTCTAAAATTTTTTTATCTGATTTTTCAATCGTAAGTTTTGGCATTTCTTTAATATCTAACGATTTCGGTTTTGGAATTTCAGCTAATGTTTCTTTCTCTTCAGGCGATATAGGCGAACGCGGAGTAACTGATTTTATTGGTGACTCAACAGGTGTGGGCAATTGTTTAGGAACATCCGACGGTACAAGTTTGTCTACTGGAGACGGTGTCTTTGACTTTGTATCATCGATTGGAGTTGGTTCAAGTTTGCTCATTGGAATGAGAGGAGTTTTGTCTTTAGGAGATTTTGGGATTTCCTTCTCTTCAGGCGACAATGGACAACGCGGAGTAACTGATTTTGTTGGTGACTCAACAGGAGTGGGCAATTGTTTAGGAACATCCGACGGTACAAGTTTGTCTACTGGAGACGGGGTCTTTGATTTTGTGGCATCGATTGTCGTTACTTGAATCGTGTCTGTTACTTTTTGAACAACTGTAGAAACAACAGAAGTTACAACAGAATCAGTTTTTGTTACTTTTTCAGTGTCTAATATTTTTTGATCTGATTTTTCAATCGTTAGTTTTGGCATTTCTTTAATATCTAACGATTTCGGTTTTGGAATTTCAGCAAATGTTTCTTTGTCTACAGGCGATATAGGCGAACGCGGAGTAACTGATTTTGTTGGTGACTCAACAGGTGTGGGCAATTGTTTAGGAACATCCGACGGTACAAGTTTGTCTACTGGAGACGGTGTCTTTGACTTTGTATCATCGATTGGAGTTGGTTCAAGGTTGCTCATTGGAATGAGAGGAGTTTTGTCTTTAGGAGATTTTGGAAATTCCTTCTCTTCAGGTGACAATGGCGAACGCGGAGTAACTGATTTTGTTGGTGACTCAACAGGCGTGGGCAATTGTTTAGGAACATCCGACGGTACAAGTTTGTCTACTGGAGACGGTGTCTTTGACTTTGTATCATCGAATGGAGTTGGTTCAAGTTTGCTCAATGGAATGAGAGGTGTTTTGTCTTTAAGAGATTTTGGAATTTCTTTCTCTTCAGGCGACAATGGCGAATGCGGAGTAACCGATTTTGTTGGTGACTCAACAGGCGTGGGCAATTGTTTTGGAACATCCGACGGTACAAGTTTGTCTACTGGAGACGGTGTCTTTGACTTTGTATCATCGATTGGAGTTGGTTCAAGTTTGCTCATTGGAATGAGAGGAGTTTTGTCTTTAAGAGATTTTGGAATTTCCTTCTCTTCAGGCGACAATGGCAAACGCGGAGTAACCGATTTTGTTGGTGACTCAACAGGCGTGGGCAATTGTTTAGGAACATCCGATGGTACAAGTTTGTCTACTGGAGACGGTGTCTTTGACTTTGTATCATCGATTGGAGTTGGTTTAAGTTTGCTTATTGGAATGAGAGGAGTTTTGTCTTTAGGAGATTTTGGAATTTCCTTCTCTTCAGGTGACAATGGCGAATGCGGAGTAACTGATTTTGTTGGTGACTCAACAGGCGTGGGCAATTGTTGAGGAACATCCGACGGTACAAGTTTGTCTACTGGAGACGGTGTCTTTGATTTTGTGTCATCGATTGGAGTTGGTTCAAGTTTGCTTATAGGAATGAGAGGAGTTTTGTCT
The DNA here is from genome assembly GCA_961205885.1 of Ptychoptera albimana. Classification (NCBI taxonomy): domain Eukaryota; kingdom Metazoa; phylum Arthropoda; class Insecta; order Diptera; family Ptychopteridae; genus Ptychoptera; species Ptychoptera albimana. The sequence continues at coordinate 22,962,061 of OY540803.1, forward strand.
TTAGGAGATTTTGGAATTTCTTTCTCTTCAGGCGACAATGGCGAACGCGGAGTAACTGATTTTGTTGGTGACTCAACAGGCGTGTGCAATTGTTTAGGAACATCCGACGGTACAAGTTTGTCTACTGGAGACGGGGTCTTTGATTTTGTGTCATCGATTGTCGTTACTTGAATCGTGTCTGTTACTTTTTGAATAACTGTAGAAACAACAGAAGTTACAACAGAATCTGTTTTAGTTATTTTTTCAGTGTCTAATATTTTTTGATCTGATTTTTCAATCGTAAGTTTTGGCATTTCTTTAATATCTAACGATTTCGTTTTTGGAATTTCAGCTAATGTTTCTTTCTCTTCAGGCGACAATGGCGAACGCGGAGTAACTGATTTTGTTGGTGACTCAACAGGCGTGGGCAATTGTTTAGGAACATCCGATGGTACAAGTTTGTCTACTGGAGACGGTGTCTTTGACTTTGTATCATCGATTGGAGTTGGTTCAAGTTTGCTTATAGGAATGAGAGGAGTTTTGTCTTTAGGAGATTTTGGAATTTCTTTCTCTTCAGGCGACAATGGCGAACGCGGAGTAACTGATATAGTTGGTGACTCAACAGGCGTGTGCAATTGTTTAGGAACATCCGACGGTACAAGTTTGTCTACTGGAGACGGGGTCTTTGATTTTGTGTCATCGATTGTCGTTACTTGAATCGTGTCTGTTACTTTTTGAATAACTGTAGAAACAACAGAAGTTACAACAGAATCTGTTTTAGTTATTTTTTCAGTGTCTAATATTTTTTGATCTGATTTTTCAATCGTAAGTTTTGGCATTTCTTTGATATCTAACGATTTCGGTTTTGGAATTTCAGCTAATGTTTCTTTCTCTTCAGGCGATATAGGCGAACGCGGAGTAACTGATTTTATTGGTGACTCAACAGGTGTGGGCAATTGTTTAGGAACATCCGATGGTACAAGTTTGTCTACTGGAGACGGTGTCTTTGACTTTGTATCATCGATTGGAGTTGGTTCAAGTTTGCTTATTGGAATGAGAGGAGTTTTGTCTTTAGGAGATTTTGGGATTTCCTTCTCTTCAGGCGACAATGGCAAACGCGGAGTAACTGATTTTGTTGGAGACTCAACAGGAGTGGGCAATTGTTTAGGAACATCCGACGGTACAAGTTTATCTACTGGAGATGGGGTCTTTGATTTTGTGGCATCGATTGTCGTTACTTGAATCGTGTCTGTTACTTTTTGAACAACTGTAGAAACAACAGAAGTTACAACAGAATCAGTTTTTGTTACTTTTTCAGTGTCTAATATTTTTTGATCTGATTTTTCAATCGTTAGTTTTGGCATTTCTTTAATATCTAACGATTTCGGTTTTGGAATTTCAGCAAATGTTTCTTTGTCTACAGGCGATATAGGCGAACGCGGAGTAACTGATTTTGTTGGTGACTCAACAGGTGTGGGCAATTGTTTAGGAACATCCGACGGTACAAGTTTGTCTACTGGAGACGGTGTCTTTGACTTTGTATCATCGATTGGAGTTGGTTCAAGTTTGCTCATTGGAATGAGAGGAGTTTTGTCTTTAGGAGATTTTGGAATTTCCTTCTCTTCAGGTGACAATGGCGAACGCGGAGTAACTGATTTTGTTGGTGACTCAACAGGCGTGGGCAATTGTTTAGGAACATCCGACGGTACAAGTTTGTCTACTGGAGACGGTGTCTTTGACTTTGTATCATCGAATGGAGTTGGTTCAAGTTTGCTCATTGGAATGAGAGGAGTTTTGTCTTTAGGAGATTTTGGAATTTCCTTCTCTTCAGGCGACAATGGAGAACGCGGAGTAACTGATTTTGTTGGTGACTCAACAGGTGTGGGCAATTGTTTAGGAACATCCGACGGTACAAGTTTGTCTACTGGAGACGGTGTCTTTGACTTTGTATCATCGATTGGAGTTGGTTCAAGTTTGCTCATTGGAATGAGAGGAGTTTTGTCTTTAGGAGATTTTGGAATTTCCTTCTCTTCAGGCGACAATGGAGAACGCGGAGTAACTGATTTTGTTGGTGACTCAACAGGTGTGGGCAATTGTTTAGGAACATCCGACGGTACAAGTTTGTCTACTGGAGACGGTGTCTTTGACTTTGTATCATCGATTGGAGTTGGTTCAAGTTTGCTCATTGGAATGAGAGGACTTTTGTCTTTAGGAGATTTTGGAATTTCCTTCTCTTCAGGCGACAATGGCGAATGCGGAGTAACCGATTTTGTTGGTGACTCAACAGGCGTGGGCAATTGTTTTGGAACATTCGACGGTACAAGTTTGTCTACTGGAGACGGTGTCTTTGACTTTGTATCATCGATTGGAGTTGGTTCAAGTTTGCTCATTGGAATGAGAGGAGTTTTGTCTTTAGGAGATTTTGGAATTTTCTTCTCTTCAGGCGACAATGGCAAACGCGGAGTAACCGATTTTGTTGGTGACTCAACAGGCGTTGGCAATTGTTTAGGAACATCCGACGGTACAAGTTTGTCTACTGGAGACGGTGTCTTTGACTTTGTATCATCGATTGGAGTTGGTTCAAGTTTGCTTATAGGAATGAGAGGAGTTTTGTCTTTAGGAGATTTTGGAATTTCCTTCTCTTCAGGCGACAATGGAGAACGCGGAGTAACTGATTTTGTTGGTGACTCAACAGGTGTGGGCAATTGTTTAGGAACATCCGACGGTACAAGTTTGTCTACTGGAGACGGTGTCTTTGACTTTGTATCATCGATTGGAGTTGGTTCAAGTTTGCTCAATGGAATGAGAGGTGTTTTGTCTTCAAGAGATTTTAGAATTTCTTTCTCTTCAGGCGACAATGGCGAATGCGGAGTAACTGATTTTGTTGGTGACTCAACAGGCGTGGGCAATTGTTTTGGAACATTCGACGGTACAAGTTTGTCTACTGGAGACGGTGTCTTTGACTTTGTATCATCGATTGGAGTTGGTTCAAGTTTGCTCATTGGAATGAGAGGAGTTTTGTCTTTAGGAGATTTTGGAATTTTCTTCTCTTCAGGCGACAATGGCAAACGCGGAGTAACCGATTTTGTTGGTGACTCAACAGGCGTTGGCAATTGTTTAGGAACATCCGACGGTACAAGTTTGTCTACTGGAGACGGTGTCTTTGACTTTGTATCATCGATTGGAGTTGGTTCAAGTTTGCTTATAGGAATGAGAGGAGTTTTGTCTTTAGGAGATTTTGGAATTTCCTTTTCTTCTGGCGACAATGGCGAACGCGGAGTAACTGATTTTGTTGGTGACTCAACAGGCGTGGGCAATTGTTTAGGACCATCCGATGGTACAAGTTTGTCTACTGGAGACGGTGTCTTTGACTTTGTATCATCGATTGGAGTTGGTTCAAGTTTGCTTATTGGAATGAGAGGAGTTTTGTCTTTAGGAGATTTTGGAATTTCCTTCTCTTCAGGTGACAATGGCGAACGCGGAGTAACTGATTTTGTTGGTGACTCAACAGGCGTGGGCAATTGTTGAGGAACATCCGACGGTACAAGTTTGTCTACTGGAGACGGTGTCTTTGATTTTGTGTCATCGATTGGAGTTGGTTCAAGTTTGCTTATAGGAATGAGAGGAGTTTTGTCTTTAGGAGATTTTGGAATTTCTTTCTCTTCAGGCGACAATGGCGAACGCGGAGTAACTGATATAGTTGGTGACTCAACAGGCGTGTGCAATTGTTTAGGAACATCCGACGGTACAAGTTTGTCTACTGGAGACGGGGTCTTTGATTTTGTGTTATCGATTGTCGTTACTTGAATCGTGTCTGTTACTTTTTGAATAACTGTAGAAACAACAGAAGTTACAACAGAATCTGTTTTAGTTATTTTTTCAGTGTCTAATATTTTTTGATCTGATTTTTCAATCGTAAGTTTTGGCATTTCTTTAATATCTAACGATTTCGTTTTTGGAATTTCAGCTAATGTTTCTTTCTCTTCAGGCGACAATGGCGAACGCGGAGTAACTGATTTTGTTGGTGACTCAACAGGCGTGGGCAATTGTTTAGGAACATCCGATGGTACAAGTTTGTCTACTGGAGACGGTGTCTTTGACTTTGTATCATCGATTGGAGTTGGTTCAAGTTTGCTTATAGGAATGAGAGGAGTTTTGTCTTTAGGAGATTTTGGAATTTCTTTCTCTTCAGGCGACAATGGCGAACGCGGAGTAACTGATATAGTTGGTGACTCAACAGGCGTGTGCAATTGTTTAGGAACATCCGACGGTACAAGTTTGTCTACTGGAGACGGGGTCTTTGATTTTGTGTCATCGATTGTCGTTACTTGAATCGTGTCTGTTACTTTTTGAATAACTGTAGAAACAACAGAAGTTACAACAGAATCTGTTTTAGTTATTTTTTCAGTGTCTAATATTTTTTGATCTGATTTTTCAATCGTAAGTTTTGGCATTTCTTTGATATCTAACGATTTCGGTTTTGGAATTTCAGCTAATGTTTCTTTCTCTTCAGGCGATATAGGCGAACGCGGAGTAACTGATTTTATTGGTGACTCAACAGGTGTGGGCAATTGTTTAGGAACATCCGACGGTACAAGTTTGTCTACTGGAGACGGTGTCTTTGACTTTGTATCATCGATTGGAGTTGGTTCAAGTTTGCTTATTGGAATGAGAGGAGTTTTGTCTTTAGGAGATTTTGGGATTTCCTTCTCTTCAGGCGACAATGGCAAACGCGGAGTAACTGATTTTGTTGGTGACTCAACAGGAGTGGGCAATTGTTTAGGAACATCCGACGGTACAAGTTTGTCTACTGGAGACGGGGTCTTTGATTTTGTGGCATCGATTGTCGTTACTTGAATCGTGTCTGTTACTTTTTGAACAACTGTAGAAACAACAGAAGTTACAACAGAATCAGTTTTTGTTACTTTTTCAGTGTCTAATATTTTTTGATCTGATTTTTCAATCGTAAGTTTTGGCATTTCTTTAATATCTAACGATGTCGGTTTTGGAATTTCAGCTAATGTTTCTTTCTCTTCAGGCGACAATGGCGAACGCGGAGTAACTGATTTTGTTGGTGACTCAACAGGCGTGGGCAATTGTTTAGGAACATCCGATGGTACAAGTTTGTCTACTGGAGACGGTGTCTTTGACTTTGTATCATCGATTGGAGTTGGTTCAAGTTTGCTTATTGGAATGAGAGGAGTTTTGTCTTTAGGAGATTTTGGAATTTCTTTCTCTTCAGGCGACAATGGCGAACGCGGAGTAACTGATTTTGTTGGTGACTCAACAGGCGTGGGCAATTGTTTAGGAACATCCGATGGTACAAGTTTGTCTACTGGAGACGGTGTCTTTGACTTTGTATCATCGATTGGAGTTGGTTCAAGTTTGCTTATTGGAATGAGAGGAGTTTTGTCTTTAGGAGATTTTGGGATTTCCTTCTCTTCAGGCGACAATGGCAAACGCGGAGTAACTGATTTTGTTGGTGACTCAACAGGAGTGGGCAATTGTTTAGGAACATCCGACGGTACAAGTTTGTCTACTGGAGACGGGGTCTTTGATTTTGTGGCATCGATTGTCGTTACTTGAATCGTGTCTGTTACTTTTTGAATAACTGTAGAAACAACAGAAGTTACAACAGAATCTGTTTTAGTTATTTTTTCAGTGTCTAATATTTTTTGATCTGATTTTTCAATCGTAAGTTTTGGCATTTCTTTGATATCTAACGATTTCGGTTTTGGAATTTCAGCTAATGTTTCTTTCTCTTCAGGCGATATAGGCGAACGCGGAGTAACTGATTTTATTGGTGACTCAACAGGTGTGGGCAATTGTTTAGGAACATCCGACAGTACAAGTTTGTCTACTGGAGACGGTGTCTTTGACTTTGTATCATCGAATGGAGTTGGTTCAAGTTTGCTCAATGGAATGAGAGGTGTTTTGTCTTTAGGAGATTTTGGAATTTCTTTCTCTTCAGGCGACAATGGCGAATGCGGAGTAACCGATTTTGTTGGTGACTCAACAGGCGTGGGCAATTGTTTTGGAACATCCGACGGTACAAGTTTGTCTACTGGAGACGGTGTCTTTGACTTTGTATCATCGATTGGAGTTGGTTCAAGTTTGCTCATTGGAAAGAGAGGAGTTTTGTCTTTAGGAGATTTTGGAATTTCCTTCTCTTCAGGCGACAATGGCAAACGCGGAGTAACCGATTTTGTTGGTGACTCAACAGGCGTTGGCAATTGTTTAGGAACATCCGACGGTACAAGTTTGTCTACTGGAGACGGTGTCTTTGACTTTGTATCATCGATTGGAGTTGGTTCAAGTTTGCTTATAGGAATGAGAGGAGTTTTGTCTTTAGGAGATTTTGGAATTTCTTTTTCTTCAGGCGACAATGGCGAACGCGGAGTAACTGATTTTGTTGGTGACTCAACAGGCGAGGGCAATTGTTTAGGAACATCCGATGGTACAAGTTTGTCTACTGGAGACGGTGTCTTTGACTTTGTATCATCGATTGGAGTTGGTTCAAGTTTGCTTATTGGAATGAGAGGAGTTTTGTCTTTAGGAGATTTTGGAATTTCTTTCTCTTCAGGCGACAATGGCGAACGCGGAGTAACTGATTTTGTTGGTGACTCAACAGGCATGGGCAATTGTTGAGGAACATCCGACGGTACAAGTTTGTCTACTGGAGACGGTGTCTTTGATTTTGTGTCATCGATTGGAGTTGGTTCAAGTTTGCTTATAGGAATGAGAGGAGTTTTGTCTTTAGGAGATTTTGGAATTTCTTTCTCTTCAGGCGACAATGGCGAACGCGGAGTAACTGATATAGTTGGTGACTCAACAGGCGTGTGCAATTGTTTAGGAACATCCGACGGTACAAGTTTGTCTACTGGAGACGGGGTCTTTGATTTTGTGTCATCGATTGTCGTTACTTGAATCGTGTCTGTTACTTTTTGACTAACTGTAGAAACAACAGAAGTTACAACAGAATCTGTTTTAGTTATTTTTTCAGTGTCTAATATTTTTTGATCTGATTTTTCAATCGTAAGTTTTGGCATTTCTTTAATATCTAACGATTTCGTTTTTGGAATTTCAGCTAATGTTTCTTTCTCTTCAGGCGACAATGGCGAACGCGGAGTAACTGATTTTGTTGGTGACTCAACAGGCGTGGGCAATTGTTTAGGAACATCCGATGGTACAAGTTTGTCTACTGGAGACGGTGTCTTTGACTTTGTATCATCGATTGGAGTTGGTTCAAGTTTGCTTATAGGAATGAGAGGAGTTTTGTCTTTAGGAGATTTTGGAATTTCTTTCTCTTCAGGCGACAATGGCGAACGCGGAGTAACTGATATAGTTGGTGACTCAACAGGCGTGTGCAATTGTTTAGGAACATCCGACGGTACAAGTTTGTCTACTGGAGACGGGGTCTTTGATTTTGTGTCATCGATTGTCGTTACTTGAATCGTGTCTGTTACTTTTTGAATAACTGTAGAAACAACAGAAGTTACAACAGAATCTGTTTTAGTTATTTTTTCAGTGTCTAATATTTTTTGATCTGATTTTTCAATCGTAAGTTTTGGCATTTCTTTAATATCTAACGATGTCGGTTTTGGAATTTCAGCTAATGTTTCCTTCTCTTCATGCGACAATGGCAAACGCGGAGTAACCGATTTTGTTGGTGACTCAACAGGCGTTGGCAATTGTTTAGGAACATCCGACGGTACAAGTTTGTCTACTGGAGACGGTGTCTTTGACTTTGTATCATGGATTGGAGTTGGTTCAAGTTTGCTTATAGGAATGAGAGGAGTTTTGTCTTTAGGAGATTTTGGAATTTCTTTCTCTTCAGGCGACAATGGAGAACGCGGAGTAACTGATATAGTTGGTGACTCAACAGGCGTGTGCAATTGTTTAGGAACATCCGACGGTACAAATTTGTCTACTGGAGACGGTGTCTTTGATTTTGTGTCATCGATTGGAGTTGGTTCAAGTTTGCTTATTGGAATGAGAGGAGTTTTGTCTTTAGGAGATTTTGGAATTTCTTTCTCTTCAGGCGACAATGACGAACGCAGAGTAACTGGTATAGTTGGTGACTCAACAGGTGTGGGTAATTGTTTAGGAACATCTCTTTGATGTTGTTCGCTTGGAATTGTTATTAATTTATTAACTGATTGTGTAAATTGTGTTATGTTTTTGTGTTCTGGGAATTTAGGAGATTCTAGGATAGTAGCTTTAAATTTATTTATTATTGGGAATTCTATTGTGTTTATTTGTTGCCGCTTTTCAAATTTGCTTTCTGTTTTTGTCAATTTTGTAATATTTGATTTTTCCTTTATTTTAACCGATTCCACAATTGACCTAGACTCATACTTTTCAATTAAATGGTCAATTATATTTGTTTTATGCTGTATTTTGTCAATTTGGTCTTCACGTTTATCTTTTTCTTTAAAGTCTTGATCTTTTTCAATAGAAGGCACAATTTTTTCTAACTCTAATTTACTATATTTTTGCATATCAAAATCTAAATTTTTATCGGTATCATCAGTCAACGTTGATATCACTTTCTTTTTCATAATTATTTCACATATTGGCTCATTTATTGTTTCTAAGTTATCGCGCATTTTCTCGTTTTCAATATACGTTTGTTTTTGTATACAACCGTGCACGAGACGATCGATTTTAATTTCCTCATCTGTCGGCGGTTGAACAATTTGTTGTTCAATTTCATAAATGACTTCCGTGATGTCAAGATCTTGTTTTTGCTGTACTGTTTTTGTTGATTTAAGTTTTCTTGGACTTCGCTGTTCCATATATGTTACTTTCTTTTCTGTCTCATCAGCAATGCGTTTTTCAATCTGCATTATTACCTCTTGAATTGGTGGTATTGAGTCTGAAGATACAGATGGCTCGTCGAAATCTTCTAGCTTATCAATTGGTATTATTTCCGGAACATCTCTAGTAACTAAAGATTGTATCGCTTTAGTTTCAACTAGTTCCATAGGTTTAGCTTTAGGTATTTTTTCTTCGGGTGAGAAAATTTTTCTCAATTGACCGACTTTTGGACCACTTGGAGCAATCAATGGAAATTCACTTGAAATTGGTTCTTCGAATTTGACGTCTTTTTTTAAAATAACACCAGTATCTTCAATTTCCTTACGTAAGTCTTTTTTAATTGGACTTGTTGATACTGATGTGGTTTTCTTTATAACATTTTTTTCCAACAATTTAATCTTGGCTTTGACGTCTCCAGAGCCCCGTCTATTTGCTAAAATTTCTTCATCTTTTATTTTTGCCAAATCTTGCTTTAAACCAGTGCCTATATCAACTGGACTCGAAGATGCATCTTTAAACTCCACTTTATCTGTCGATGTACAAGCCTCTGATGTATCAATAACTGAAATGGTATCATCGAATTCAACAGGACTAGTTCCAACATTTGTGTAATGAGTTTCTTCATCAATTAATTGAAATATGGCAATATTATGTATATCAGTGTCATCAGGTAAAATAGGACTCAGCCCAGCATCAGTCAATTCCATTTCTTCTAATTCAATATCAAAAGCTGTATCGGTAACAATACCTAATTTTGGCTTTTCATATTCTGAACTTGAGTGTACTCCGGGACTTGTCGCTGTTTCAGTGAATCCTCGTGTTAATGAGATGCCAGTATCCGTTATATGATGTGATAAACTATGTTCACCCGTTCCAGGTGACTTTTCGCTGTCCTCACCATCAAAACTTCCATACATATGTATTGATTTTTTATTTGAAAATATAACTTCATCGCGTTTTTTTGTCTCCTTTTCTTCCTTTGTTGTACGCTTTGGACTTTCATAATTATCTGTTGACGACGATGTTGTTGTTGTTGTTGTTGTCGTTGTTGTCTCAATATTATCTTTACCATGTGATGAGGTTGTAACGCTAATTCTCGACTGTGAGCTTATTGATATTTCAACATCTTGGTTACCATATAATGTTAAGCGACTCTCTGTTATCGCTGACGTATCATTTGTTTTTATCTCTTTACGTCCAATCACCAATTTCAATGTTGGTGAATCAGAATTACGTTTATAACATTTATTGCTGTCATCAAACGGCGAGGTACTACGTGTTATTTTTATATCATCTTTTTTAATTATTTTTTGCTTATTTATTGTAAAATCATTGGATGGGTGTTGTTGCTGTTGATGATACTGTTTGGACGGTTTATTTATATTACGTATTTCCTTAATTAATTTTATATCATCTAAATTATCGTCATTGTCATCATGTTGCTGTTGCTTATACTCATCATCATAATCAACAGTTGATGATTGTAAACTTAATGTATCAAAATTTTCGGTAGAAGCCAAATACTTCTTTTTACTATCAATTGATAATTCACGATTATAACGTTTATTATTATCAATTGTTTTCGTTATATACTCAAGTGTATCCATATATTTATCATCTTTTGTTGTTAAAAAGTCATTCGATCTATCATCGTCCTGTATTGACGATATTGTTCCTAATTCATCTGCATTTATTGATTTTTACGTTGATTATTACAAATTTTCGAAGTTAGTTTTTTTTTTTTTTTGTTCGTTTCGTTATATTTTTTGTTGTTGTAAATTTATTTATGTTTTGTTTTTATTGTTTAATTTTTTCGTAAGCGTGCAACAATTTTATTATTAGATTAGAATTAGAATTTATGTATAAATTTATTTAAATAAATAATATAATAATTATTATAAAATAATAATAATAATAATAAATAAATAAATAAATATAAATAAAATAATAATAAATAAAGAAAAAATAAATTGGCATAAAAATACTTCGCATTTATGATTGAAAGAAATTAAAATTGAAATTGAAATAAAAAAAACAATAAAAATAATAATTAATAAACCAAAAAAAAAAAAAATAATAATAAATTAAAAAATGAGGGGTAAGAAGAGTTTTCTTAATTTTTGTTTTTTAATAAATTTATTTATTTATTTATTTATTTTCTTTGATAATATAATATATGATGTCGTGGATGATTTAGTTTTTCTTATTATTTTTATGAAAAAACGTAATTTTGACAACGATTTTTTTGTAATTAAATGGAAAACGAAAAAATGGAAAACAAAACAAAACAAAACCAAATATAACTAAAACAAAATTGTTCTCTAATTCCAGCGGTGGTTGGTGTTTGTTGATTATTTTTTTTTTTTTTTGCCAAAAAAAAAAAACATCTATCAACAACAACAACATCATCAACAACAAATTTTAACAAACAACATTACAAAAGAAATGAAAACCAAAAAAAGTAACCAAAGTAAAAAAAAAAAAAAAGATGAGAGAAAAAGAAGGAGAAATGGTGAGAGAAAAAGCTTAGTAAAAGCTGTCTAATCAGTATGTACCATTTACTAAATAGTTTTCTTCTATTTATTTCCATACCGAAAACAAGATAAAGAAAGAATTTATTCTAAATGGTGGGATACGTTAAGAGACAGATTTTACTTTATCAACTCTTTGTTTTTTTTATGTTAATTTGTATGTTCAAGCCAAGTACAAAACCCCGAAAGCATGTTCATTCTTAATTTTTTTATTTAATTTTTTTCAGTGCTCAAAAAATGTTTTTTTTTTATTGATTGATCGAGTGATTTTGCTGTTTTTTTTTTTTTTTGATTGATAATTGATCTGATTTATGTACAGTCACAAAAGAAAGCCAAAATTTTATGGATATTATGATTCATTTTTGTTTTGATACTAAGTCGTCAATAAAAAAAAAAAACCATTCTCATGGTAACAAGAATTAAATTAATAAAAATTATTGAAAAATTAATTTTATTATTTTTTTTTTTGTTTAAATTTAGGTTGATCACTAAATGAAGTTTGTCTTTCATTCATTAAATTTTTCATTTAATTAACAATTTATTAAATATTAAACCAAAAAAAGAAAAAATTAAAAGGAAAATAAAAAAAAAAAATATTTTCGAGTGTTTAATTAAGGCCAAATATTAACTTTTTTTTTTTTGTTTTCATATTTTCTCCTTTATCTTTACCACGACTTCATATACTATACTATATGTGTGTGTATGTGTTTGTTTCTTTTCTTGATTTTTGATATAAAAAAAAAATTAATTAATTAATTAATAAACTAAAACAAAACAAAATAATATTGCAATTTTATTTTTTTTTTTATTTCCAATGAACAAAGACAAAGCTAGAGAGAGATTCAGATATAAATAATTTAAAAAAAAAAAACAAAAATTAACAAAATAATTATAAAAGCATAGAAAATTCAGCTGATTTGACTAATTAAATAAATAATAATTAAGTATATAATAAAAATGGTGGCCAAACTCAGCGTAATTTTGTAAAAATAAATTAAAACATTAAATTACTTTACATGGTGAAGTGTTAATTTAATTTAATTTAATTTAATTACTTATGAATTTTGTTTAATAGAAAAATTATATTCGTAATTTCATTATTCAATGATGGTATTATAAAAGTTCAGCATTAAAGACTTTTTAATATATAATGTATACTTTAAATAACAACGAATATACGACTCGCATGATAATCTACGCATATATTAGGAATGAGCGCTTTGACTACCTTTTTAGTGGCTTTTATAGTTCTTTAATATTTTTATTGTATGCGAATTAAGAGAAAACGATACACGGTAACTCCGAATACATAGTCAAGCTCTACTACATAATTTTAATTTCATTTTGCTTCATGTATCTTTTAAACCAGCTATAAAAGCTTTAGGCTTAATTTGATTTATTTTATAATTTCTCTTTGCTTTATTTTCTCGATCAATAGTGAGCTTTTAAAGTCAATTAAACGTTCATTTCAGCGACATATTTTGTTGTATATAAATTGACATGTTTAGGGATAATGACATAAAGTCTATCTGTTACCATGTCAATTTGGGATTGGATTTGAAGGCAACTTCGTAGCAATACGAAATAATTTTTTTATGTAGATAAATTGACATTTTTAGGCTTTATAACTTAAAGTATACCAATGAATATCAATAGAAAGGATTGGATGTCAACTTTTAAGGGAAGGACGACCGATGGTATTGAGTTTTGTAGCAGTTCTATGATTATCGCAACCTCATATGTACAGTGGCCTGAGCTATATTTAAAAAAAAGAGAAAGGTCAGCCATGTCGCGTCGATGCTTAAACGAATCAAGCTTTTTTGTTATCGTCATTATCGTTTATTAACCGCACGGCATGTCTCTGAACCATATCCACTAATTCTAATGATCTTTTTGACGCAGCTCCACATACATGGGAACAATATTTTATACACGGGCGTATGGAGGATTTAATTAGAATAAATCATTTCGATATTGACTGATTGAGAGACCGATCCATTCTTTGTGGTGTGTAGATGAGATACCTGATGAGGCATGATAATCGCGACCTCTTTTCAGCATTGTGCATTATGATATTTATAAAAAATATAATAAAATGCTTGGTATTATTATGCAGATATATGCAATCCTTCATTATTATAATATAATTATATCATTATCCGGTAATTGCCATTGATTTCTTTATTAACACAAATTCAGGTAATTAAATTAAATTTAAAACTAACATAAAATAAATTAAATTAAACATTTATCCAGCTTAATTATCTTTTAGAAATAATAAAACACCCATCCAATTATACAAAATTATAATAATAATAATAATAATAATTGATAGAAAGGTTTTTTTTTAAACATAGATAAAATAATAACTAAATAAAAACAAAAACCAAAAAAGTAATTAATTAATCTAAATCGAGACAACAAACACACATATCAAATCGCTATTGGGTTGTGTGTTGTTTGTGTGCTTTTATTATAAATTTTTTATTTTCTCATTTTCATTGCTTTTAAGAGTAATAAATTGCCAACGGTTTTTAAACACCCAAATAATTTTTTTTTTTCCTTTATTTTTTTTTTTTCTTTTTTTAAGACCAAAAACATGGAAAACAATTTCTCTAGTAGTAATAGTAATAATAATAATTTTCTATAATTATTCAATTATAAAACTCTAAGGAATTGATTTTTTCTTTTGATTTAATAATAAAACTAAATCGTTAATTAATTAACCGCGTTTATTAAACTTCTTTTTTTCTTTCTTATTCGTTAATAATAAAAATGATCAACTTTATTTAATTTTTCAATAATTCAATTAATAAACAAATTGGTATTTTAGTTTTCAACAATAATCTATAAGGAAACAAGATAACAACATATAATCAAAAAAAAAAATTATACAAAAGAACCAAATACGTAATATTTCATATAATTTATTTGCCTGTTAATTTTATTTGTTTATGTTTTTTATTTAAATTAATTAAAATAATTTCATAAATTTATTTATATATTCATATATAAAAAAAAAAATGAATTTTTGCACCACTTACCACTTGTTTTATTTTTTTGATTTTTTTTTTTTCAATTAATTATTTACGTTACAAATAACCACGTTTTCCTTATTTATTATTTTTATATTAATAACAATAAAAAAAAAATATAAATTAAATATTCTATTGATTTTGTCAAATTATTATTATTAATATTGTTTCAGTTTTATTTTAGTTCAATAATTAAATAAATTTTTTTTTTTTTTTTTTTATATTTAAATTAATTAATTAATTTTATATATACACAAATAACACACAATGCACAAATTAAAAAAAAAAAAAATTCAATGTAAAATTTAGTAAACAGAAAACAAAAACTAAATAAAAAACAAACAAAAAAAAAAAATAATTAATAAACAAAAATAATTAAAACACAAAAGAAAAAATCAAACAAAATATCACAAAAGAAATAATTATTTAATAAACAATTAAAGATTTCAATCCATTAATAATAACATAAAGGTAAATAATAAATAAATAATTTCTTTTCTTTTCTTTTTGGGTTTTTTTTTTTTTTTATTTTTCAAGTTTCTGTATGTTCAGCTAAATTCTGCTGTTAATAAATTACTAAATAATTTTTTTTATAAATTTCTAGAAAATAACATTAGGTTGTACGAACGTAAGACACCTTTTGTGTGCTTTTTCTATAATATTGTTCTAATTGTATTAGAGCTTTGAAACCTTATAAGGTCGGTTTTGTGTTTTTCTTTTTTTTTTTTTGGTTTGTTGTTTTCATTTTTCTTTTTTATACAATGTAGGTCATTGGTAATTTAAAAACAAAAAATAATAATATAACAGAGTCAGTCTGAATATTATAATAACTTTTCGAGGGTTATAAATGATTGACTACCAGTTTCAGAATAATCTTATTTATCTTGTATTCTATGTGCCCAGTTTTTTGAATAATAAAAATGAATTTTATTAGAATGATGGTATCGTTATACAAGACAGCGTAGCCAAAGATAATTATAATAGTAACCTGAAAAGACTAAAATTGAATAATTCTTCTCTAATGAGATAAAATTTGTATTTGAATACTGCTGAAAATGTAATAAAAATTGTTTGAGAAGTGATCCTGAATAATTTATTTAATTCATCTTCTATTTGCGTTTAAATTGAATTTTTATCACGTAATGTTCTCATAACAAATTAAAAATCAAAACATAGAAATAAATGTGAGTACTGACTTTACGAGCAATCTGTAAAATGTAACAAAATAAAAAAAAAAGAAAGAAAAAGAAACACAAAATCAAAACCTTAAAAAGGAAAACACTAAGAACTTTATATTTTACTAACATTAATTACCAACAAAACAATTTGAACCTAAACTAAAAATTTTTATATCAATGCCTAAAATTAATTAAAGTTAATAACGAAAAAAAATAAATATTATTTATTTTTTTTACAAATATTTAACCCACCCAAAACAAAAAAGAAAAAAAAAGAATTTTTTTTGTTGTTGTTTTTTTTTTTTTAAATACTTTAAATATTCCAGCAAAAAGCCATAAAAATCTACTTAGCTTTAACACAAAAATAAGAAAAAAAAAATAATAATTAAATAAAATTAATAAACAAAAAATTAAAAAATAAAATAAAAATTAATAATATTAAATTAATTTAATTTTTATTTTTTTAATTAATGAATGATCTGAATGCAGTGTATTTAGGTTTTTTTTTTTTTTTTTTTCATTTTTATTAAACTGAGTTAATTGTGTGTTGGGTGGCTTTTTATTGAATTTGAATATTTTATTAATAATAATAATAAAAAAAAATTTAATTAATTTAAATAAAACAGAATTTTTGTTGTTTGAACGAATACAACAAAAAAAAAAAAAAAAACGAAAAAATTAATGAAAAGAAATAGATAGGAAGGTAAACAAACAAAAAAGAATAATTTTAATTAATTAAATATAAAAATGAGAGATTGTCTGAACAGTTTTTCATATACTAAACTAAACATAATTAAAGTTTTATTTATATACATAAATATGTATATATATATTTTTTTTTTTTTGATTGGAATAATTATCTTTGTTATTAAATGAATTAATTTAAACGCAATCATAAATAAAAAGAAAAAGAAAAACAAAAAAAAAAATTAAATAATTAAAAAAATAAATAAATTAATAAATCAACAAAAATTAAAATTATTAAAAACTCTAAATATTTTCTAATTATTAACAGAGTAAAGTCTTACCTTCATCATCAACGTGCTTTTGTTGATATCCACTGGGACTTGGTGGTGGTGTTTCTGCTGATGGGATGATTCCTCCTTTTTCGTTATTAGATTTAATTAAATTAAAAAAATAAAAATATTATTAGAGAAACATAACCTTCAATATGGTTTCATTTTTTTGTTATGAAAATAATCGTTATTAGTAATCCAATAACAACAAATTAAAATTCTTTAACTTTCCCGTCATACTATAAAATTACATCGAATTCAATAAAGATACGGAATTAAATTAAATTCTTTCTAAACAAGCAAATACTTTAAGCAATCATTTAATATCCTAACTTCTTAATTTAAAAAGTCAAAAGAATTTCCGGATTAAATAAACTAATTTTATCAAATTCAGTTTCTGTATACTCATCGCTGAACAACTCATATTTTTGATTAAATCTTTTAATAAAATTTTGTTCATTCGCAATAATTTATTATGCTAATGACGAAAATTGAGAGAATAAAAATAATTTTAATTACCTGCAGCTGTTGTTGCAGACGAGATCAGCTCATCAATTGCACTTTTTTTAAACACTTTTTCATTATCACTTTTTTTTATTTGATCAACATGAGTTTTTGCATCTTCAATAATATTCTCGACAAATTTTTTCGATTCATCTTTATTGAATTCAATTTCACTTTGCAAAAAATCAAATGTATCTTTCATCTCCTTGGTTTTTAGTTTTTTATCAACAAGTTCATCTGTTAATTGTTTTTCCAATTTTGATTCTGCGTTGTCAATAGTTGAAGTCCAATCCTTCCAGGCGGCATCAGTTTTTTCTAATGATGCTTCAAATTTCTCCTTTACAGATTTTTCAACTACTTCCTTATCAGCTTTTATATCAGTTGATACTTTCTTTATATCATCGTCAATGGTAGTAGCATGTTTATCTGTTTCTCCAAATAATTTTGATTTTATGTCTGTTCCATATTCTTTTACACTTGAGAAAGCGTCTGTAATTTTAGTTTCGGTTTGTTTACCAAAATCAACAATTTTTTCTTCACCATCTACAATTTTTGACTCAGTTGTTGATGCAAAATCTTTGATTGTACTCTCAGTTGCTTGTTTTATATCTTCTAATTTAGTACCAACACCATCGATTGTTTTTTCTGTAGTTTTTTTAACATCATCGATCTTAGTTTCTACTTCTTTGATCTTAGTTTCAGTTGTTTTCTTCACATCGTCGACTTTAGATTCTACATCTTTGACTTTTGTCTCTGTGATCCTTTGAATATCCTCAACTTTTGTTTCAACCTTTGAATGAACATCATTTACTTTAGATTCAGTAGTTGTTTTTAGGTCTGTTATTTGACTTTCGAAATCGGACACTTTGGTTTCGGTAGTCTTTTGAATGTTATCAAATTTGGATTCGATGGTTGTTGTAGCATCTTTTATTGTAGTTTCACTAGTTTTCTGAACATTATCAAATTTGGATTCAATAGTTGAACTGAAATCATTTATTTTTGTTTCAGAAGTAGTCTTGAAATCATCAAACTTTGTTGCAACAGAAGATTTAGCATCCTTAGTCATTGTATCAGATGTTGTCTTCAAATCATCAAATTTCGTTTCAACGGAGGACTTAGCATCTTTAGCCATTGTTTCTGAGGTTGTCTTAAAATCATCAAACTTCGACTCAAAAGACGATTTTACCTCTGTAGCTTTTGTTTCAGAAGTTGTTTTGAAATCATCAAACTTTGTCTCAACGGAGAACTTTGCATCCTTAGCCATTATTTCAGAAGTTGTCTTGAAGTCATCAAACTTTGACTCAAATGAAGATTTAACATCTTTAGCCGTTGTTTCAGAGGTTGACTTGAAATCATCATACTTCGTTTCAACAGAAGTTTTGGAATCCTTAGCCATTGTTTCAGATGTTGTCTTGAAATCATCAAACTTTGTTTCAACAGAGGATTTAGCATCCTTTGCCATTGCTTCAGAAGTTGTCTTTACGTCATCAAACTTCGATTCAACAGAGGATTTAGCATCCTTAGCCATTGTTTCAGATGTCGTCTTGAAATCATCAAACTTCGTTTCAACAGAGGATTTCGCATCCTTAGCCATTGTTTCAGATGTTGTCTTGAAATCATCAAACTTCATTTCAACAGAGGATTTAGCATCCTTAGCCATTGTTTCAGATGTTGTCTTGAAATCATCAAGCTTCGTTTCAACAGAGGATTTAGCATCCTTAGCCATTGTTTCAGATGTTGTTTTGAAATCATCAAGCTTCGTTTCAACAGAGGATTTAGCATCCTTAGCCATTGTTTCAGATGTTGTTTTGAAATCATCAAGCTTCGTTTCAACAGAGGATTTAGCATCCTTAGCCATTGTTTCAGATGTTGTCTTGAAATCATCAAACTTCGTTTCAACAGAGGATTTAGCATCTTTAGCCATTGTTTCAGATGTTGTCTTGAAATCATCAAGCTTCGTTTCAACAGAGGATTTAGCATCCTTAGCCATTATTTCAGAAGTTGTCTTGAAATCATCAAGCTTCGTTTCAACAGAGGACTTTGCATCTTTTGCCATTGTTTCAGATGTTGTCTTGAAATCATCAAACTTCGTTTCAACAGAAGTTTTGGTATCATCAGCAATGGTTTTAGAAGTATTCTTGAGCTCATCGAATTTATTTTCAATAGATGATTTAGCATCTTTTGCCATAGCTTCAGTTGTTGCATCGAAGTCATCTAATTTAGATTCAAAAGCTGATGCTTCGTAATCTACTTTTGTTTTCAAATCATCGACTTTTGAATCAGCAGCTGAAGTAAGTTCATTTGCTTTGGTTTTAGTTGTTTTTTTCAAATCGTCATATTTACTGTCTGCAGTTTCTTTTGTTTCAATTACTTTAGCTTCTGCAGCAGTCTTTAAATCATCAAATTGATTTGATATTTTTGCTTTTCCATCTGCAATACTGGCTTTAGTATCTTTAACTTTTTTTCCAACATCCTTTTCAACACCTTCACGTTTCTTCTCCAAATTATTATCTAATTTATCTTTATCTTCAGATATTTTCTTACCAATAGAACCAATTTTGGAAAACACACCACCTATGGCTGATTCAATTTTTTTACCAACAGTTTTGCTACTCTCTTCTGGTTTTTTTGGTAACTCTTCAATCTTTTTAGCAACCTTATCCTTAGGATCAACAAAAGCATGATCAACTTCATGCTGCAAGAAATCAAAAGTGTCTTTCATTATAACTTTCGAGTCCTTTTGCTTTGCTGGATCTGTTTCATCCAATACATCGGCTTTGACGTCACTGATTTTTGATTTAATTGATTCTTTCTCTTTGACTATTTTATCGTCGATTTTTTCAGCTTTCTTGGGTGCTTTATCGGCATGTTTATCTTCTTTCTTTTTATCGATAGTTGCCTCAACTTTTTCCTTATCCTCTGAAGATTTTTTACCAATCGATCCTATTTTTGAGAATACTCCGCCAATCTTTTTACCTATTTTCTCACTCTTTTTAGGTGAATCTTCAACTTTCTTTGGCGATTCTTGTACCTTTTCAGGTATTTCTTCTATTTTCTTTGGAATTTTCTCTTTAATATCGACACCAGTATATTCAACTTCTCTTTGTAAAAAGTCATATGTGTCTTTCATGATTTCTCTAGAGTCCTTTTCTATAGCACTTAGGTCAGCTTCCTTTATAGAAACTTGATCTGCTACTATCGGTTTCTCATCTTTAATTTTAATTGGTATGGATTCTATATTGGCTGTTAAATCTTTAACAAGGGTGCCTGGTTCGTGAGCAACGAATTCAACTTTTTTCTCATATTGTTCACGTTCCAAAAACATTGCTGTGTCAAATTTCTCTTTATCTTCTTTTAATTTCGTTGGTATAGCTTCAATTGTAGCAGTTACTTCATGGAGATTAGTATCAATTTGTTTTTGGTAGTCTTCGATATTGTCAATTTCTTTGGACACTTTTGAAGAAGTTGTATCAAGTACACTTCCTAATTCATCTGTGTGCTTTTCAATTTTATCAATGGTGTCATCAACTTTTGTTTCAACCTTCTCTTTAGCACTAACTATATCAGCCTTAAGGTCACCCAAAGCTTTTTCAGAAGTTTGTTTTGCATCGTCGACAGTTTCACCAAATTTAGCTTCTTTTTCAGCTAATTCTGCTAAAATTTCGCTCTCAGCTCGATCAATGCCAGAAAATATTCCGGTATATGTTGTACCAATTTTATTATCAATGTCATCAGCTTTAGTCTCAACTTTTTCCTTTTCTTTTTCAACTACGCTAACGACATCTTTTGCTACTGTTTCAATTTCTTGCTCAGTTTTTTCTTTTTCTTCAATTACCTTAGCTTTTACATCCTTTTCTGCTTTTGATATGGACGATAAAATACCGGTTGCTGCTTTCTCCACTTTCTTTTCACCATCCTCAATTTTGGTTTCAACTTTCACTTTTTCATCTTTAACGTCCTTTATGACTTTTTCAGTTTTCTTATCTAATTTCTCCTTTTCACCGAATAATTTAGATTTTACATCATGACCAACTTTACCAATAGCAGAGAAAACACCTTTCTTTTCCTTATGATCTTTCTCTTTATGATCTTTTTCTTTATGATCCTTTTCTTTAAGTTTATCCTTTTCTTTATTATCTTTATCCTTGGCTTTTTTATCCTTATCCTTATCTTTTTCTTTGTCTTTAGCATCTTTTTGTCCTTTTGTTTCATCTTTAACATCGATTTTTTCTTTTCTTTCGGCTAATTTTGTTGCCAAATCAGCGTCAACTGCTGACAAAACGTCGCTTTTTATTAAATCAATTTTCTTTTGCTGTTCCTCTAATTTCCTATCAATTATATCTGGTGATTTGATTGTTGTTGTCGTTATTGTTTCAACAACACTATCGGCTTTCTCCTTTTGTTTTGACAACTTCTCAGCTAAATCAAAATCTAAATCAATTGGTTTTTGTTCAACAATAGTGGTTTCAATCCTTTGCGTTATCATATCAACACCCGGTATTTGTTCAATTTTATCTTTTTGCTGAGATAATTTAATTGCCAAATCTGGATCAATGTCAATATGTTTTGTTATTTGTGTTGTGGTTGTTGTTTGAATTTTTTTCATATCGTCACGTTTCATATCTTTTTCGGTGCTCTCATCTTTTTCACCTAAATTTTCACGTTCGATTCTTAAAAACTGCTTCGTTGCATCAATTTGATCTAAATGTTGATCAATATTATCCAATGTGGTTTTTGTTGTGGTTGTAGTGGTTGTAGTTGTTTGCGTTTTCTTTGTAATGTAACCATCCTCATCAATTTCAGTTGTTTCAAATTGTTTTGTGGTCACTTTAATATCATCACCTCCCTTCTCTGTCTCGTGTATATCCATTTCATATTTTTTACCAGATAAATCACTTAAATCATCATAATCGATTAAAACTGTTTGCTTATCAAAATCTGTTTTATGCTCAAAATTATCAATATCTTTAATTGTGGTTTTTAATTTTTCTGTTAATTCTTTATCAAATTCAGATTTTTTAACATCAACACCATCCTTTGTTGTTGATTTTAATTTATTCACTTGATCAGATATTAATATCGGTTTTATTATATTGTCTATTGGTGTTCGTAATATTATCTCCTCTTCGTGTAAAGCCTTTTTGTCTTCGATTAAACTTTGTCGCTTTATTGTGGTTATCTCCTCAACAATTTCTTTTTTCTGTGTTGATGCTGGTATTTGTCGTTCAACAGATAATCGTTTTTCAATTTGCTGTCGCCTCTCAGCAACTGTACGTTTAACTGTTTCATCTTCTGATTCTGATTCCTGAACTAATTTTTCCTCTGCCAAATATTTTAATTCGTCACCTTCGCGCATTTGACTTAAGCGGTTATCTGAGTTTATAAAAAAAAAAAGTTTTATTAAAATAATTATATAAACCAATAAAATATTATTATCTTTTGGTCATTAAATTACTTACAATGTGTGTTACCTTCTTGGAAAACTAATTCCTCGACAGATTCGGAATCTTTCATAATATCTGGCTCCTCATAATTTCCATCAACACTTATATGTCTTCGGTTGGTTTCAATATAGTTATTTATTTTCATGCATCTACCTATAATATCATCCCTATGTATTGCTCTGAGACCATTTTCAAGTGAGTTTCGATCATTCTTTCGTTTCATTTGATAAATTCGGAGCATCGATTGTGCCTGTTTAGCTGTACTTGCGGGATATTGTGATTGAATATTTTTGATTTCGGATTCTGTGAAGCCAATCTCTGGTGCCAATTTAACCCAGTCTTCGCCTAACAAATTAGACATATCGACAATTCTTAGGTCACCCAAATAATTAAGATCGTCTGGTAGTTTTTTATGTAAGTCTGTAATATCCATTCTGGTAATGACAAATTGTGAATCGTCTAGTATTGTTATATGGTCGGGTAATATTCTGTCAGGCAAAACAATGTTTAATATGCAAATAGGTTGCTGTGGTGGTTCACCCTTAGCAATTTTAGGCTCACGCATAAACAATGTTCTGCCAACTGTGTCAGCATGTTGATCTTTAACACGCGCAGAAAATGGTAAACGATTCTCACGAAACGCTTTAAATGGTAATTGTAATTGTTCTCCGGATTTGGTCACTGGTATCAAATTGCCAGCCATTTCGATAAATTGAGATTTACCCTCCAACACTTCAACATCACGACTTTTTGCTACTTCAGTAAATAATTCCTGATGCTCCAATGTTTTATCTTCTTTATCATCGGTCATACAAAAGACTCGTAAACGAGCCTCTAGAGGATCAATACGTTTTGCAAATACAACAAATTTAGCCATAAATGGTACATGAATTGCTTCCCTGTAAAAATGAATTCAATTAATTAAATTTATTTCGGTCATTTTTTATTAGACAGTTGTTTTCTATACTTATAAAGCTCTGTGGCCATTTTTGTAGCATCAGAAATATTACGACAATCCATTAACCAAAATCTAGCTGAAACCGTTGTTGTGAATGAAACACAATCATTAACAAATGTTAATGGTGTTGAGCCGGTTACATCTTCCCATTGTGCTCTAGTTGTTCCACCTTAATACAAATTTAATATTTATTTAAAATTATTTAGTACTAATATAAAAATTGTTACTAAAAAAACAATTTATAATTATTAAAATAAATAATTAGCATTTAATTAAGTGTAAAATCGTGTTTTTTTTTTTTTTTTTTAAGAATAGAAATATTAAATAAAAATAAAATCGGTTTATATAAATTCTTTTTGTATATAATAATAATTAGCTTCATTTTAAATTAGAAAATAATATTAATTTTGTTTAATATTTGTTAATTAATTTTTAAAAGTTTAAAATTAATTATTTTAATTTTAGAAATACAGTAAAAGGTCTTTATAATTCAGAATGATCGAAAAAGGAAAGCTACAGAAAATGTGTAAATTTAAAATTCTATATAAAAACGGATGATTAACCATCAGTCACTTCTACCGTAAATTATTCACAAAAATATATTTCATGATTTATCAATTTTATGCGTTTCCCGTATTAACGAGTTTTTTTTTTCTTTTTTTTTTTTTTTTTTGATTAATTATTCCGATTAAAATATTCCAAGTTAAAGATCATTCACTGTATCTGTATATTCAAATAAAATAAAAAAAAAATTAAATTTTTTCTTAGCATTCCATTAATCTAAATAAATATTTAAAAAATGAAAATTATAATAAAATAAATTCTAAACGCAAAACACAGAATAATTAAAAAAAAAAAAAACAATAAATTAAAAATTATATAACACAAAAAAAAAAATTAGGGTTTTTAGTTTTATACAAGAAAATTGCTTATTGTTTTTCTAAATTAAAAATTAAGAACAGAAAAAAAAATCTTTTTTTTTTTTAATTTTTTTTAATTTTAATTTTCAATTTTGTTTTTCTCATTTTCTTTTTCAATTGTTTTAAAGTCAAATTTTTTTTCTATTTTTTTTTTTTTTCTTTTGAAACCATTACTAATTAAATTCCACCAAACTAAACACAACATAGATAAGAAAATTATAGTTAATAAAAATTAAAACTATTTTAAATTAATTTAATTAGTAATTATCATGCAATTTTAGTAAATAAAAAAACGTAATTATGATGAGCTGCAGTCATTATTATTATCATTAATTAGATATGATTTACGATTTTATTATCATTTTCTATTAAGGGTGGCAAAGTATGTAGTAATTCGTTGAAATGGATAAAACATTAAATAAAGCTTAATTAAAACTAAAAAAAAAAATAAAAAAAAAAACAATAACATCAATTAATAAACAAAAACAACAATTAATTAATTAAATAAAAATTAATCAGAAAATTTTTAAGAAAAAAAAAACTCTTAATCCCTGTTTATAGTAATAATGTAGTAAAAAAAAAACAAGCAAAAATTTAAACTCTCTAGTCTAGTAATAAAATTCATAATTATCAGATAATTTTACTATTTATTAATTTTATTAAAGATCTATAGAAAAATAATTCCAATACAAATTCTATTAGTTTTGCTTTCACCATTAAAAGCAAATGAATTGTTAAAAAAAAAAAGTAAAAATCACCCAAGCTATGTCGCATCGTTTTTGCTACTTTCATATTGAGTTAAACACTGAACAAAGCAACCGTTTGACCATTTTATCGACATTAATCAATAAAATAATTAAAAAATGATGAGGCTAAGCAAAGCAAAAACTTTTCATATATTATTTTATTTATTATTTTATATTTTTTTTTTGCTTCATCATTATTTCATTGAACGCACATTCTTCCATCGATTTCTCCAGTTTATAATGTACCATTAGGTGAAACATATTCGATCCTCAATCAACGATAAAAACGATAAAAAAAATTGATGAACCAATATAAACCAAATAAATAAAACAAAAACAAAATTATAAAATCAAAACAAATGATAAGTGGCTTATTTAATTTTAGCAACGGTTTCAGAAAAGTTCCCTTATGGGCAACTAACGTTTAGGCATTTTCTATCTTTTTTAGTTTGATATTTTTTATTTTTTTTTCGTTTTTTTTTTTTTTTATAACAAATCAAATTTTTTTTAATCAATCCAGAAAAAAAAAATTTTTTTTTTTGCAAGATATTTAAAAGAAAAAAAAATTATTTTTTTTTTTTTTTTTTTTAAATTGCTACTAAGGAAAAATTATAAAATAAATTTAAATAAAATTAAAGCAGTTTTTATTTTTAAAAAACAATTAAAGAAATGGTGAAAATGTGTTTGGTAGGTATTTCAATCGTAAAATAAATTTGAATAACAGAAATTTATTTATATTAAAAAGTAAAAAATAAAAATAATAAAAATAAATAAAGAAACAAGAATATGTAATATGTAATTAAAAAAGGAAAAAAAAACGAAATGAAATTAAATAAAATAAAAGTTGCTGCTGTGAAATAACAATTAATTAAATAAAATAAATTAATTTTCATTACGTTAAAATATAGGTAGTATGACGCAATTTTCCATTGATTATGAATGTAACTTTTACCGAAAAAGAAATCTTAAAGCATCCGAACATAAACTGATTACATGCGTGCATAGGTAGATAATATATTAACTCGCCAAAAATAAAAAGTGGAATAAACATAAACGTTTAAAAATATAAAAAATTATTAATTAACTGATCGGAATGTGATTTCAAAACAATTTTTCACATTTTTCAAGACAAAGACGCTCGTAATGCAAAGTTTAATTTATATTTAATTTTGCGCTCTAGAAAATAATTCTTAATAAAAAAAAAAAATTATGCAAAATTAAAAATTATTACTAAATTGATCTAAATTAATAAATTTATTTAAAAAAAAAAAAAAACATGGCATTCCAATAATAATTTAATAAATAAATAAATAAAGATTTCGGTTAAATTAAATCAACATGAAACGTTTGCAACCTTAGAAAATATGTTAATTAACGTAACGTAAATTATGAGAAGAAAAAAAATGACGAAAAAATGTTTAAAAGTACAGTGAAAGCTCTGTAATTCAGATTGATCAAGTATTATCGCGTGACTAACTCGTGTTCAATCATTGTTCTCAGGAATTTGTTTTTTTATTTCCAGTACGATAGGGGTTGGTTTAATTGTTTGCACTAATTCCAATAAAATTCTCATCATTTAAACAAAATATTTAAGAGCCAATTAATTAATTTTCATACCAAATGTATGTAAAACTCATTACACTAGCGCAATGATTATAAATTCAAGAATTAGATTTGCTTAATTAACAGATTCCAAGTTAAAGAGCTTTCACTGTATTTAAAATTGCACAAAATAAGGTGATCAAATAAAGTAATTAATTAAAAATAAAATTTATGTATAAAAAAAATCTATGCAAAAATTATCGAAAAAAAAAAAATCAAAAATTAAAATTAATAAATGAAGTAGGAAAAAGAAAATAAAAAATTATAATAATACATAATTAAGAAAAGAAAAAACAAAAACAATTAAATTAGGTTGCCCAAGCTTTGTTATTGGTTTTAATAATTAAATTAATTTTTTTTTTTATTAATTTTAATTTTGGAATTATTTCTTAAAATTGTTTTTTTTTAATTTTATTATTATTTTATTATTTTTTTTTTTTTATTTGTTAGTTACCTTTTAGAGATCTTTTCCGAAACACACCTTGATGTTGAGAATGTGGAATGCGTGCATAATAGGCGTTTTCGTAATTAGTACGAAAAGTTAGATAATTTTTTTTGTTTTTTTTTTTTTTTTTTATTTGATTTGGAAATTTAAGTTTTTTTTTTTTTTTTTTTTGTTAATTTATTTAAAAATAATAAATAAAAACAAAATTCTTTTTTATAGAAGAAAATTTAGAAAAGAATAACAATAATTAAACAAAAAAAAAAAGTAAAAACCCCAATTAATGCTTAATAATTCTTTTAGCTCAGCTTCGTTTTGTTTTATTCTTTTTTCTTTGTTTTAAAAAATTAAAAATCGTTTCAAAAACAGTGCACTGTGTCAGTTTTGTCTCAAAACAATAAAATCAATTAAATTATGTAATTAAAAAAAATTGTTTTTAGGAAATTATTAATTAAATTACTATTAGAAACAGTAAAAAAAAAAAAAGAAGAAGAAATTATAATAAAGAAACTCAACAACGACACACATCAATATTGCATGAATGAACTACGGTACACCGAAAAACTCTTCGTAATTAAAAACACAAAAATAATTAAATAAAACAATAAAACGAAACGAATTAGCACAAAGTGATTAGCAATAAAAATCAAATCGAATTTTGTTATTTTTTTTTTTCGTTTGGTTTTTGTTTTTTTAATAGCAAATAATTAAAATAAAAAAATTAAAAATATTTTATCCATTTAGAAAATAAAAAAAAATAATGAAAAAAAAAAAAAAAAAAGGAGAAAACAAAATCGAAAAACACTTTGCTAATTTTTAAATGAATTTTTGTTTTTTTTTAATGGCAGCAATAATTTTTCTTAATTAATTGTAATTATTTAATTAATTTTTTTTTTCTTTTCTTTTTTTTTTTTTTTTTTTTTTTTTTGTATAAAATAAAAATAATTTAATTTGTTTTACAAATTACCAACTATAAATTTTTATTTTTTTAATTGTTAATTAATTAATTAATTAAAATTGTTAATTAGACTAATTAATAAAAAAAAAGAAAAAGTTTAACTCAAATATAAAAACTTAAAAATTATGATTAAAGAAATATTAAGGGATTAAGTAAAATACATTAAAAATTCATTAGAATTAAAAAGCCAACAAAAGAAATAAAAAAATTTCAAAATAAATAAAAATTTAATCAAAGCCAGTTTGAGTAAATATTTAATTATTTTTCAATAATTAATTTGTTTGAATTTAATTAGATTTACAAAAAATTAAAAAAATTATTTTATAAATTACGTAAGTTAATTAATTAATTATTTATTTAATTAAGAAAACCAAAATTCTTATTTTTTTTATTGTTTTTTTAATTAATGAATAAAAAAATGGAACATACCTGTGATTGAACATAAGAGACGTAGTGTCGGTGCATTTCCTGAATATTGATTAATCATTCCCTGGCTATGCGCTTTCGGTGCTGGCATACTAAGCGTTATTGCTTTATGGAATTTACGACGCCTTGGCTCAACGGTTACAATCGGTGATACAGCAACACCTCGTCCTAATAATTTTGCTGTTAGATCTGGATCAATTGGTTGTGCCTGGAATTTTTTTTTATTTTTTGATTTTTTTCATTTGTTTTTTTTTCTTTTTTTTTCTTTTTTATATATAATTAAAACGATGACATGATAAACACAACATGATTAGTTAAGTAATAATCGACTTCACTTTGGCACATTTTTTTTTTTTTTTTTTTTTTTTTTTTAATGTAAAACATAAAATCTGTGAAACATGCAGTTAAGAAAATTTTTGCAAACAAAGCATTTAAACAACAAATGTACGAGTATCAATTCAATTAATAAAGTAATTTTCTTCCTTCAATCTTCCTGCTTTTTTAAGTTAACAATAGTGGTAACGGTTTGAAACAGACTAAACTGAATGCAGGTTTTATGTCAATGGTGCTAATTTAAGCTCATGGTTTCCATGTGTTTAAATGCATGACAAAAGCGATTTGGTTCCAAGTAGTGAGCAATTGATATTTTTTTCTAGTATTTAGTCGTCCGATTTATGTCATTTATATCATTTTGCTTTTATAGCTTTTGTAGCTTTAGTTGTTAGTGAAACGGGCAAAATTATTCAAATTAGTTTTAAAACAACATAACTGACCCGAATTACAATTTTAGAACAAAAAAAAAACAAACAAAGTTAGTTACGCATGCGTTTTATAATCGAAAAGGTCAGTTACTTAAGAAATTACTTCATTAACATTAAAACAACCAGTAGTCAGCAAACATTCGTTCACAAAATTGAAGAATAGAGAGAAAAATAAAAAAAAAATTAAGCATTTAAATCATATTAGACAGGCATAATAGAAAACAATAAACCTTAAAAAAAAAATAAATAAAATTATAACAAAATAAAATAAAATAAAATTTGAAGCAAGGCTCGAATATTTTCAATTTTTGTCATTATAATAATCATATTCATTTTTAAAATGATAATAGTTTTCTGGATAGGCAGCAAATAATAATAAAGAAAGAAAAAAAAAAACGAAAAACAAACATTGATCAAAGTGCAATTAAATTAAATTAAATTAAATTAAATTAAATTAAATTAAATAATGATTATATTGAATTGAACTGATAATGAATTAAATTATATAAGAAAATCAAATAACAAAAACGGCAAAACAACAGAAGCAATAAAACAATTATTTGTATTGTATTTTTTTAATTAATTAAATTTGAAAAGGAAAATTAAAAAAAAATTAAAAAAAAAAAAAAAAATGTTTTTTTTCTGTGCCGGTTATTCATTTTTCTTCTCATCAGTTTTTTTCTTTTACTGTTTTTGTTATCAAGAAAATATTGTGTTTATCTTAAATTTTTTTTTTTTTTCATTTCATTCTTTACTGTATATGCTGAGCAATTAGCCCAATAAATTTAGTTAATTAAAAATTTATTTTACTTAGGAAAAAAAAAAAAAAAAAATTAAAAAACAAAAAAAAACTTAAATAATGTTTAATTAATTTAGAAGAAAAAAAAAGTGACTATAAAAGAAAATAAAAAATTTATTTACTTGCGCCCTAGAGTAAGTAATTCGATAAAAAAAAAAATTTATTAAAATTAAAATTATTTTACTTATATATTCGAACCATGCCTCGTAATTTTTATTTTATTTTTTTAAAAAAATTAACACGTTTAAAGTTTTTTTTTTTTTTTTCATTAATTTCTTTTCTTTTTTTTTTATTTAATTTTAATTTTCACTAAATTTATTGGGCACTCAAAATATAGTATGTGTTATTTGTGTAATTATGTTAGTGTTTAATTAATTTATTTTTTTTTAATTAAATTAAATTAAATATGTGTATGTGGGTGTATGAGTGAAATTTTATATTAATTAATCAATTAATTAATGTTCTTATTAGTTAATTTACATTTATATATATATTTTTTTATGTTTTGATTCTTTTGGTTTATGTTATTATTTCTCTTTTACATAAATTTAATTGCTTAACATGAATTAATTGTAGCTTATGTGTGATGATTTTTTTTTATTATTATTATTCTTTCATTACTTAATTAATTTATTTAATTTCTTTCAGGAATTACAATACTGATATTATTGGGTAATGGAAAAAAAACTATTCCAATACCAGTATTACATTTCCTAATCAATGTAAATTAATTCATTTAATTTATTTTATACGAAATTACAAGGTGCTTAAATTAAAGCAACGACTTAAAATTTGTAAAATAAATTAAATGAATTAATAACATCTCAAACTTCAACGTTAAGCAAATGAAAGAATTAAAAAAAAAAAAAAAAAATTTAGCACAAATCCTACTAAGCTAGATAGATATAATTTTTTTTTTTCTTATTTTTTTTTTTTTTTTTTGTTAAATTATTAATTAAAAATACATTTATCAATTCAATATTAATAATATTATTAAATAAATTTAAAAGCTTTTATCTATTTCCGACTTTT
Source organism: Ptychoptera albimana (assembly GCA_961205885.1). Lineage (NCBI taxonomy): Eukaryota > Metazoa > Arthropoda > Insecta > Diptera > Ptychopteridae > Ptychoptera > Ptychoptera albimana. The sequence goes on from OY540803.1 coordinate 22,993,212, forward strand.
TTTTGTTTTCTTTTAATAAATATTTTTAATTATTTTTACTTTATATGTTAAAAAAAAAAAATATTATTAATAAAAAAATATGATTATTATTAATACACTTAATGATAAAATAAATAAATAAATAATTTTAGTTTATAGAAAAAAAAATATATATATATTTCAATTAGACATTAAACGACGTTAGTTAATTATTATAATTTTCTTTTATTTTATTGTTATAAATTCACGAAAGCATTTATAAATTATTAGTTAAACTTAGTTGATTAATTCGTTAAACAAGGCAAATATATATATTAAAAAAAAAAATGTCTATAAGTCATGTTTATTATGAGAGTACTCATAAAAATAAATTCAAATTTATTTTGACATTATTTAATTCAATTTTATCATTAAAGGTACTTGGTAAAAACCAGTGTTGGCTAAAAAGAACCATACGTCACAAGCAAATATTGTTGTCAGCGTCAATAAATATAAAAGAATTTTTAGAGCCACGGTAACGTTGAGATAGGAATTATCTTACTGTTCTTAGTTTTTACATTAACTCACGACTAGAAGATTCAGCATTAAAACATTAAACAATAGAACCCATGACAACATACTTATTATTTTTATTAAATATATTGTCTATAAGTTAGTGTCATATAAATTAACTTTATGCAATTAATTATTAAAGCAAAATCTAATACAAATAACAAGTCAAGAAGTTATTTAGAAAACTATATCTTTTTTTAAAATAAAATTGAAAGTTAATGCGCCAAGCATGGAAGTATATTTGTGTTTTATAATCATTCTAGTGGTACGAGTGTCTTTATAGTAAAAGAATTATTTATCGAAATTAGTACCTTTGAATAATCGATTAATCAGTATGATTATACGGAAGACATTTTATATATCATATTAATCGAGATTAAAAAAACATTGAAAAATTGAATATTTATAATGTCAAATGGCTTTCTTTTTTTTTTAATTTATTTATTACTCTATGTTTGTTTTATTTTTTTATTTGATTGCCTAAATTATTAATTAATGGATTCATTTTTTTTTTTTTTTTCTAGTATTATTATCTTTAATTAAGCTTACTACGGTTATGGTAGGTGATTATATGTTTTCTTTGACTAGATGATTAAGCAAAATTTAATTTTTGTTTCTTTCTTTTTGTAATTTTGTTACTTTAATTATAATTATCATGCAACTTTTATTTAATTGTTTTTTTTTTTTTTTTTGTATATTTTTATAGTAATGACAGCAAGAGAGATCGGGAGAATACTTAAATTTTAATAAATTAATTAATAATATTTCATTTCATCGGTGGTTATAAATAAAATTAAAAAAAAATTGTTATAGTGTTTACTGAGAAATGATGACCAAATTGTGTTTACCAAATTAATGAAAAACGTTTTTTCTTTGGTACATGATTAACACTTATTTTACGTAACTTTTCAGGCGCTACGCCTTTACGCGGTTTGAATAAATTTACCTGTAGTCCAACTTTGATCTTTTTGGTAAGTGCTCCTTGTGGAAATACGGCCTGTACTTGTGGTACTACGGTACTGGAAACCATACCACCCTCTGGTCCAATTGCATGTACTTCTTGACGAATACGTGAAACAACAGCGAAATATTGTGGAAAATCGTATGTGACAAAACGACAAATTCTTCCACCACCCATTTCATCCAATTGATTAATATCTAAAAGAAAGCAAATACACTTTCTCAGTTAATAAAAAGTATTTAACGGCAATTATGATAATATTACCTTCTTGTTCAAGACAATCATTCAAAACATCGTGGATAATTTCATCCGAATTATCAATTGTATGCTCACGCCATGTTTCTCCGTTATCGGAACGTAAAATAACAATTTCACGTTCTTTACCACGTAAAGATGCAAAGTGTGGAACTTCCATAATGACCGGTCCCAAAAATTTAGCATTTATTGGACCTAATTCTAGAACTCGGCTAGCTAATGCCTCTCCCTCCATTAATGGTGGTGGATGCATTGTACGTTGTGGTTTAACATAACGGCATGTAATACGAGTTGGTTGTGCTGCGGAACGTGCCGGTACAATTATACGGACACCGCTATGACGGCAGCCACGCATTGCTCCACCGCGTGCATCAACCAAAAACGACACCAAGAAACTGAAAAGATTTTTTTTTTAATTAATTTATTTGTTTATTCTCATTTTGAAAGTATAATTATTTTCTTTGAATTAAATAATAAAATTTCTCTTACTTTTTCCAATGTAACTTTCTACATTTATCCATTTTTTAGTTATTATTAGTAAGCATAATATTTGAATTTTATTTTAAGTTTAATTAGTGTTATGTGGAAAAAAATATTTCAAAATAAATGTATGGAAAGGACACTTACCCAACATGTAATGGATGCTTTTCAATATTAATATTATCGGGAACATATTTGCCATCATAAACAGTCTTACTGTAATTATTTAATGTGGCATGTTGTGGACTAATCATATCTTCAATAGCTTGTGGTGGTAAGCCGGTCGAGTCAGTACTTTGTACCATTTTATTAGAATCCATACGTTCATCGCGTGTTACATCTATTGGCAATGAATCATCCCCTAATGATTTCATTTCGTCAACAGTTAAATAGCGATACGGTTGATCCGATAAAACTGTGTCCTCGCCTAAATTAAACAACAACAAAAAAAATATGCAAATTATATTATAAAAGGTGATTAGTGTGTGACCTTGCAGACAAATATTTCGTTTTTTTTTTTATATTAGTTATTTATAGAAAACATTAAAAAGAAGAAAGAATCGAAAAAAAAAAAAAAAAAACAGAAAACATCAATGAAATTAATTAACCTAGAAGCAGTTTAATTAAAATAAAATAATAAAACACAAAAAAGAGAAAAAATTAAAATAATAACAATGAGATGTGATTTTAATGAATTTGAACTTACATACGATTATACAATTACCATGATAAAATGGTAAATTAATATGTGTACCATTCGATTGATGATAATTTCTTATTCCGAAACACGGGTCCATACTAGTGTGGTCACCTAGTACACACACATACCGAGTATATTTTTTTTTACTTTATTATTAATTTTATTTAATTTAATTTTTTGTTTTTAGTAAAAATATTAACTGAATAACAAATAAAACAGAATTAAATGAAATGAACGAAAGAAACGTGTTTTATGTCAGCCAATCAAATGATAAATAATAAGAAGATATTTAAAGACGAATACGAAAAGAGTTTTAGAAAATCTTTAAATATCTGTTTGCTAATAATTTTTTTTGAATTGTGATACGTTGTGTGGTATAATAAAAATTTTATAATAAAAGAGAAATTTTACCTTCTTCTTCTGAATCAGACATAAATGTTTCATGCATCGCTTCTGGTGCAACGACACGATATTTTTCATCAGTCAATGAAGTTTGCATTGGTGATGTCGTTTGATTTGTGACAGTTTTTAATGATTCCAATACACTAATGTAGCCCAATTTTTGAGCGATATTCAATGGTGTTTGTCCAGCCTAAAAAAATATTTGTCGTTTTTTTTTTAATTAAATAATGGAAAACAATCAAATTTAGCAATATACAAACCGATGTAACAGCATTTGGATCTGCTTGATTTTCAATTAATAAATTAACAATGTGGCAATGTCCTTGTTGGGCAGCTTGATGTAATGGTGTATAACCAATGGTGTTTTGTTCATTTATAACGGCACCGTTTTGTAGCAAAAATCTAACCATATTGCCTTGACCAAAATGTGATGCAACATGCAATGGGGTGTAGCCGGCTTTTGTTTTTGATTCAATGTCTGCACCGTGTTTGATTAATATTTGTGCGACATTAACTTTGTCCTCTTGAGCACATAAATGAATAGGTGTCAAACCGTTACGCGACTGATGATTAGCATCAGCCTTATGTTCAAGTAATAAGTTCGACATATCAGCGTGTCCCTCCTGAGAGCTCAAATGTAATGGTGTGAATCCAGCTTTGCTCTCAGCATCAGCCTGAGCACCGTATTCAAGTAATGTTGTCGCAATATCCATTTGATTCTTTCTAGCTGCAATATGTAATGGTGTATGACCATTTTTAGCAATCGAATGTGGGCTAGCACCCTTCTCAAGTAGCAACAATGCAACATTTTGATGATCATAATGACTTGCAACATGTAATGGTGTTACACCATTTTTACCCTGTGCATCAACTGGTGCTTCCTTTTGTAACAATAACTCTGCTACTTTTATGTTTCCATATTTTGCTGATAAATGTAATGGTGTAAATCCTTTTTTGGTTGTTGCATCTAATTGTGCACCATTTTCAATTAACACACCAGCAACCTAAAAAATGATTGAAGTATTTAAGTAAAAAAAAAAATTATTATTTAATAATTTATTAATACACTAAATCAATTCGAATAATCATATAAAGTAATCAAGCAAACATTAACAACAACAACAAAAAAAAAAGTTTTTTTTTAATAAATTAGCCATACCTTTTTGTATTAATATTTTTTTTAAAAAACATAATTAACTTTTCGTATAACATTCAAACGTGAGAAGATATTAATAAAAAAAAAAAAAAAATAATAAAAAATCAACAACAACAATAACAATAACACTTTACAACATTGATACCGTTTGATATTACTTAATCATTGATGGCAAAAATTATTAAGCAAATACGTTTATAATAAAATATATTTATTGTATAAAAAGTGCATCGTTTAAACAAAGAATTTACCAATTATAGAAAATTGATTAAAGTTTTTCATTTATTTTTTTTTATAGGTACAACAAAAATAAAAATAATTAATAAAAGAGAAGAAAATAAAAACAAATAACAAAAATCAACAATAAAAAATTTATTAAAAAAAAATTAATAATTATAATAATAATAATAATAATAATAATAAATAACAACAACAATAATAATAACAATAATAATAATAATAAATAAATAAATAATAAATTAATAAATTAATTAAATATCATTTTAACAATCCAACAAAAATAAAATAAAGAAAAAAGAAAATTTACTTAATTAAACTAACAAAAAAATAAGAAAAAAAAAACAGAAAAATCTAAAATAAGTGTGTTTTGCTACTTAAACATGAATGTACTTAATAAAGTTAAATAAAATTAATTATTTTGCTTTTCATTCTATCATATTTTCTTCATTTTACATCAACAACAAAAAAAAAAAACACAAATAACTACAGCCAAAAATAAAATTATGTCAAAAATAATAATAATAAAAAAAATAGAATTAAATAAAAAATTCTTGATGTCGTATCCAAAATAATTGCATCAAATATACAGTATCAATGTGATCGATAATTTTTTTACCAATCAAATTTTTTACCTCATCTTGTCCTTCTTTTGCAGCAATATGTAATGCCGTGTACATGTCCTTGGTTGTTGCATCAACTTGTGCACCATGTTGTAATAATAGCATAACAATATCAACGTTACCAAGACGTGATGCTATATGCAATGGTGTTTGTTGTTCGCGTGCACGTGCATCTACCTGTGCACCATTACGTAATAATATTCTTATAATGTCAGTCTGTAAAGAAAATGAATTTAATTAATTTTTGAAAAAAAAGTTATAGTGACAATGAAAAGAAAAAAATTAGACTGGAAATGGATATTACTTGATTAGCTCTGGCTGCTAAATGCAATGGAGTTTCGCCGCGAACGGTTGGTACATCTGGGCTAGCATCATGTTGTAACAAATAAATGACAATATTCATGCAACCCATAAATGAAGCTACATGTAATGGGGTTAAACCACTTTCTGTGGTCGCACTTATACTTGCACCATGTTTCAATAATAGTTCAACCACTTTAATACGGTTCTTCTTGCAGGCAATATGCAATGGTGTAAAACCATTCAATGCTCTTGCATTAGCATCGGCGTTACGATCAAGTAATAATTTTGCAACACGTACATGACCACAATGTGCGGCTACATGTAATGCTGTCAGATAATCAACAGTTACTTCATCAACTGGTGCTCGGTGGTACAATAAAATTCTGGCTGCATCTACGTGTTCACCTTGAGCCGCCATATGCAAAGGTGCTAAACCATTTTTTGTTTTTGCACTAATTGAAGCGCCACGCTCTAATAGCATATCAACAACCTGCTCGTGTCCTGATCTAGCTGCACAATGTAATGGTGTTAAGCCATCACGTGTCTTACTCTCGATATTTGCCCCTTTTTCCAAGAGTAAAGACACCATATTCGCTTTGCCCCATTTAGCTGCTACATGCAATGGACTTATATTATGTTTTGCCGCAAAATTAACATCGGCACCTTTTTGTATTAATAAATTTGCAATTGCTTCGTTACCATAATGTGAAGCGATGTGTAATGGTGTAAAACCAGACTTTGATGTAACATCAGGATTGTGATCATTCTATTAATAAACAAAAATAATAATTATTATTATTATTAAACATGGCATAACAAGGATATTTAAAGAAAAATTACTTCAAGTAATAATGTTGCTGCCTTAACGTCATCTTTTTTAGCAGCAATATGTAATGCTGGTAAACGAACTTTACCACGAGTGTCACTTTCTAATAAAACAGCAACTACTTTATCATGCCCCTGTTGCATCGCAACGGCTAATGGTGTAAAACCATCTTCGGTAGCCAAACTTTGATTAGCACCGTTTGTTAATAGTAATTTAACAACAGAATCATGATTCTCTTGTGCCGCCATATACAATGGTGTAAAACCGTTTTGTGATTGAACATTAACTGAAGCATTGTGCTGTAATAATAGTTTAACAACTTCCTCTTGACCAGCCAAAGACGCTATATGCAATGCTGTGTTGCCCTTTTTAGTGGCACTCTCAACTAATGCGCCGCGTTTCAATAGTTCAGCAACAACGTGAACATGACCATCCTTTGAGGCGAGATGTAAAGCATTTAAGCCATTCTATAATAATAAAAAGAAAAATATTTATTATTATTATTAAAAAAAAAAAAAACCAAAGGAAATGTAATGGAAAATTAAACGAAATGGAAAACTTACAGCATTGCTTGTATTTATATCAATATTATTTTTAAGATGCTCTAAAACCTTATCAAGGTTACCAGCCCGTGCTGCACGAAGGAACGATGTGTTGCCATCGGACTAAAAAATAAAATAAAATAAACAAAATTATTATTATCATTATTATTATAATTATTAGAGCTTTAACAAAATAATAACAAGAAAAAAAAATTGTTTTTATCAAAGTGACTGGTAAAAGTTCATAGTTGAACCTATTTTGCTAATGTTTTTTTTATGTTCAAATATAAATAGTCATTAAAAACATAAAAAAAAAACTACAGCAAAATAATATGAAAACAAAAAGAAAAGAGAATAAAACAGAAAAAAAAATTTCTTCTTTTTTATATTTATATTATTTATTTTATATTTGTTACCAAGAAGGAAAAAAGTTGGAAGAAAAATAAAACACACGAAACGCAAAGTAAAAATCTATAACAAAAAAGAAAAAAAAAAAAACTCACAAAAGGCGTAAGGAAGAAAAAATACCGAAAGAAAAAATTAAATAAAAAGATAAAAAAAAAAACTTCCGCCTTTCAATGACATTGAGCAAAAAAAGGAAAGAAAAACTCTTTTTTCTATCTTTTTAGCAGTAAAAAATCAAAGTGAAAATTATTTATCACAAAATTTTTGTTTACCATACGCTTAAAACAGCCAAGCATTATAAAAATTATTTTTGCGTTTTGATCTTTACGCCATTTTTAATTTGAAACGAATTTAAAAATAAAACTTTAAATCACAAATCACACATTTTCATTAAATATATGATTAATATTGAATATAATTAATTAATTTGTTTTTATAACTAACAAACAATTATTTATCCGTTGTATACAGTTTCAGAAACTAAACTAAACTAAACGAATAGCCACAAAGACATGAAATGGAAAACCTTTTCATGATTAAAGCTAACAAACCGAAAACAGATTAATAAAATAATATTGGATAATTGAATATAAGAACTGTATCTACTGAATATCTTTGCGGTTCTTAAATTAATAACCAAAATTGAAATAGAAGCAACATGAACACAATTTTTGAGTGTGCGTTCTGCGATCCTAACCTTTAAAAAGCAACAAAAAAAAAAGTGGAAAAATTACAAAAAAAAAATAATCATTTTTCTATTGCGCATGACTATAATAAATTAAGCCAGACATAAAAAACATTTGATTATGTTTTTCCTATTTAATAAAAAAAAAAAAACCGAATTAAGTCCTTCCAGGCAAAATATTTCGCTTGTTATATTTTTATACTTGTCATATGACAAATTCATAAAATTAGAAAACTAACTGCACCACACCACACCCTATACATAGTGTAAAAGAGAGAAATATATTTTTTACCATAAAAAAAAAATATATAAATTTTGTTAAGGTTAGAAATGGATCAATAATCAAAACCACCCTCAACTATACATTCAAAATAACAAACAATGTGAATGATATTTTATGAATGTATGTGTAAAATGCGATAAGCTGAACATGAAAATAATAAAATGGTAAATAGGCTAGCCAACATGACGGCGCTATAAACACCCCTCACAATTAAATACAATTTTTAAACCATTCTATTTGCGTGTTTAGTTTTGTTTCATTTCAATCATCAAATAAAATTAAAACAAACAAGCAAAAAAAAAAAAAAACTATGTAAAAACCACAATATTCTGTTGCTAATGAAAATACATATGCGTTGGAAATCTTTATAAAGTAAAGTTCCTCATTATTACTATTGAAAAACATAATAATAATAATAATTCTTCAGGTACTTGAAATATAAAACAAAAAGAAAAAAACATAATAACCGGCAGAAACAAGCACTTGTCGTTTAAATAACTAAAAAAACAAAAAAGAAAAAAAAAAGAAAAAAGGGAAGCAGGATGTATATAGAATCAGATTGAAAAGGAAATAAAATGATTAAAGAACTTTTAATGATGTTTTTGACTAGACTAAAGTAGATTTTTTCTTTTTGTAAACTTTCAAGTTTTTAACAGTTTACTTATGTATATATAAAGAGTTTTATTCTGTTTATTCTTTAATCATTCAAGCGTTATCGAGACTATGGATAATAGAAGATTCTGTAGCCATGAATATTTAATCATAATGAAAAAGCATACGAATAGTTATTCAAATTACTATCAACAACAAAATTTCTATAACGGCTGAGTAATCAACAAGCAGTTCAATATTTATTCGTGAAAATTTCATCATTGAACTACAAAGATAATGAAAAACACAAATACAGGAACCACAACGATGAATATAATAATTAAATAGTACAAAAAATAATCTAATAAAAAAAAAACCATGACATAATAATTAAATAATTAATTTTCGTTCGTTATGTGAGTAAAAAATAAACACAAAAATCGACCCGAATTTTATTATATCAAAAACACAAAACTTTGCTGATTTTTCGTTTTGTTTCGTTTTCCAGAAAAACAAATTTTATTACCACACAACCAACTTTCGTTTATTTGCAATTTTATTATTTTTTTTATTTTTACTACTATTGATGACATAATGCAGATATTTTTCGCGTTTTTTTTTTTTTTTTGTTATTTTTTTTTAAATTAATTAATTATTAATTATGTTTTATGAGCGAAAATGTTATCAAATTCAATTCAATTTGTTGCAAATAAGCTGTGGACTGGATACAACTTTTATTCATTTTTTTTTGTCAATAAAAAAAATTGAATTACGACTAAAGCTAATAATTTTTTCATAGATTGACATTTTTTTTTTTTTTTTTTTTGTACAGGAAATTCAATATTTTATAAATCATAAGTGAAAAATCTAAAAATAAACTTCCGTACGACAACAAAATTACACAGGAAAAGAAATCCACCATGCAATCCACCTCGCAATGAAAGCAAAAAGAAAATTAAACATGAGAATAATAAAAGAATTTGATTTATGTGGGAAATAAATTTAATAAAAATTTACACCGCCATACAAGAAACACGTAATGTATGAAAAGCAAGAGCAATCGATTGCCTTATGTAATTTTCGCATATTTAATGTAAAAAAAAAAGAAAGAAAAATGTACGCAGTTAGCAACTGTAGATGCTTACGGTTATCAAGAAAAAAATGGAAAATTTATTTTTATTAAGACAAAACAGAGTAACAATACGAAAAATACACAAAGCAAAAAACTTTTGTATTCCAGCCACACAATAATTATTTATCTTCGTGTTAACAAAACAAAAAAGTTCCAAAAAATATTGATCGCATTGCGGTAATTTAAAAGAAAAAGAAAAGAAAAGTATTTCGTAAGGAAATAAATAAATTATAAGTAGAATGTGTGTAACCTATCTGCAGAATCATTAAAAACGACAAACAAAACAAAAAAACTGAAGACAAATAAAATCAATGAAAAACCAAATGAAAATGAAAACAAAATGGTCGCACACTTAAATAATAAAAAAATAAAAAAGAAACTCCAGTGAAAAAGGAAAAATTATTTCTTTACCTCGCTATAATACAATTAAAAATAATGGAAAAAAAAATAAAAAATAAAATTAATTTATCTCAAAACAAATTTTCGTACCTGTGCTGTACCATTTTCGGTGACCATTTCAAGGTCGTGTTTAATTAAAACTTATCCAGTTTTTTGTTAGCAAAACAAATTTAATTAATACACAACCAAAGAAAGAACTTTTTTTTTCTGTCGTATTTGGGAGATGGAATGGAGATAATCAAGTTAAATTTAAAAATAAAAGAAAAGAAAATGTAAAAACAGGGAGAAAAAAAAATATAAAATTTATATAAAAACTAAAAACGAAGTAAACTTTCTGATGAAATGTTAGGAAAGTGGAGAAAACAAAACACTTGAGTATAAGGAAAAATGTTTTAATCTTTATTATACGTTAAATTAATTAACTTTTCTATTATTTCGTTTTAATTTTAATTTTTTTTTTTCTTTTTTTAACTTTTTTCACATAATTTATTGATTGATGTTTTGTTTTGTTGTTTTTTCTTTCTTTCTTTCTTTTATTAATTACAACTTTTCACTTTAAAGTTTAAATGAAGACTAAATGAAAATTATAGCAAGTAGAGGACAGGAACTTATTTTTCGTTGTTTCTATGAAAAATTGGTCCTTAACGTGTGTTATAATGTGGTGGTGAGTTGGCGCGCAGAGAATATATTTCATTACTCATGTCACTTTCCTACTATTTATCCATAGTTCACTTGTTACAATGCCTGCTATGCTGAGAAGGGATTTGTAGGAGACTCGCGTGGGCAAAGTAATGAGTCAAGGGAGAATAAAAGTGAAAGCATAATATTTCCCCTTTGGTTTTTTTAATCATAAGAATTCTAATGCCTTGTTCACATTTGTTTTTGTGATTAAAGGATTTTCCGAATTGTGTAATATCAAGTAAATGTCAAATAAATATCAAGAAACAAAACCAAAAAAAAAAAAAAAAGTAGCTGATAATACTACAACCAATCATAATAAAAGCCAAACTCTTTAAAGAATAGAAATTATTCTTACTCTACACCCCTGACAGTCACAAGTATTATCGCTATCATGAAAGAGAGAGTTTTCATCGGTCCACTGAATATTATAATCGAGAATACAAAAAAAAAAGAAAAAGAAATAACTATTCACCCTATAAACGGCGCACGCATATATTTTATATAGAAATAAAATTCTATTGATTTTTTCCCTTCTTACACATTTTATTAACCCCTAAATTATACGCTACGACAACACGATTAAAATGCAAAAAATATAAATTGGGGTAAAGTGCATTGTATCCTGATTTTGAAAAAAAAATTTCAACAATTGTTGTCAGTGTACTCGTCCTTTCAGTACATTTTCTGTAATTTTCATTTCGTAGGAAACACTGTCAAGGTTTTTTTTTTTTTTTTGTTTCTACCGGCGTTTGTTAAAATGCTAATGAACTTTATACAATTTTAATTATTTGTTTTCTTTCATATAATAATAAAAATTATTATTTTTTTTTTATGTTTATATGTTTGCCACTATTTTATGACTAATGAAACACACCAAACTATTATTACAAAATATCCGCAGTTTATTTTCTGAATTTTATAAGATTTGTTTTGTTTATCTGCCTGTTTATTTATGATTTTTATTTTATTTTTGTTTATTTTATTTCAACAATATACTTTGTATTTTTATATTAAAAATCAAAAGAAGCATAAATATTATGTCGTTCTCGTTGATTTTAGCTAAATTATATTTTTATAATGAGTGTATGTATTCGCGTGTATTTAAAATAGCAAAAAGATGTATCATTTATTTAATTTTAACTATCTCAATAATATAATGTGGCGAATAAAAAGAGACCAATAATAATAACCTTATTATACCTTAATAAAATAAATGAAATTATATTTTCGTTTATTATTACTACGAAAAACTTAACGCTAAGGCTTAAGTTAAATTTATGTATGATGTGTGGTGTTTGTGACAATTTACTCCCTAATAAAAATATTTCAATAAATGATTTAATGCTAAATTTAGCATCAGCGATCTATCACTAACTAAATCACATATAAACTATAAAACACTTTTAGTTTCAAGATTTTCAATTTATTCAGCATTTTTGATAAGCAACTGACGCATTTATTATTAAACGTATTGCCAACATATTATTGAAAATATTAAAATTAAAGTTATAATGCGAGCTAAGACAAAAATAAATAAATAAATAAATTAGATCGATGAAGACATAATCTAACAAAAAAAAAAAAAAAAAAAAAAAAAACTATTTAATCACAAATCAAATTAATTTCTGTTAAACTTGAGTTGTATGTTTTCCAATATTATGAAATTCGCTCTACCATGTGGATTATTTTATTTAGCATTATATGACATTGAAAATTAATTCTATTTGATTTTCTGTTTTATTTTTTTCGAAAATAATTTTTATTAATTAGAAAAAAACTTAAAAAAAACTCATAGAAATTATTTTTGTGTTTTTGAATGAAAATTAGCAACGCCTTTTCACTTAGTACAAATTCTTGAATATATTCCAATTCTATCTATAAAAAGGTTTTTTATTTTTATTTTTTTTTAATTTTTAATTGAAAATTATAATGACATCACAGCGATATATATATTGATAAATCACTTGTGCTAAATTTTTAGTAACCCTTTAAAATTTACCAGACCGAACAGCAGTTTTTTGTATTCAAAAATTCACCCCTATTTACCCTAAACATCTATATTTTTTCCAACCTACAGCAATACATTTTTTTTTCTTTTTTAATTCCTTTGATGCAAATCAATTTTATTAAAACCAAGCAAAATTTGTTAAATATCGTGCGACTACTTATTCAGACTAGTCGCCAAAAAAGTTATAAAAAACCAAAAAAAAAAAAAAATAAAATATTTTTTATATATATCATACGTAGAAAGGGTAGAAAACAAATGATAAAAATACACTTAATGATGTCATTAAATTACATTTTTATTTATTAATTTCTTCTGAAACGCGAATAGAAAGGAAAAAGGAAACCACGAACTTAAAACGAGTTTATATAACATTTAAAATTATGACCTATTATTATAGTAAACAGATATTTATAGGAAGTGCTCAACAAAACATAACTTAATGCTTTTTTACTGGTATTTTTTTTGGGGCACTGAAAATGGCTAATTAAATATTCCAATATGTGATTTCCTAGTTAGACACAGTGCATAAATATCTTCAGAAATATTTGTTTTAACTATTGTCAAATAAAATGAAATTTAAAGCCGCTCCGCAATATCAGAAACGGTTGACACTTTATTTATTATTTTTACTAATTTTTTTTAAAAAGTAATCCTAGTAAAAAACCATAAAACTAAATCAAAACTAATTCCAGCTTATATATAATATATCGACACAATTTAAGATATAAACGATACATAAAAATTATTTCATTATAGTGATGAAAAATTAATCGCTTGATATTTCTAAGCCGCGCTGAATTGAAGCCATGTAAAACCGTTCTTAGTGTGTTTTGTATAAAATAAACGTAAAACTTAAATTTTTCTTTAAATTTTAATGACAAAATGTTGAAATATTTAAATTGACTTTTGAATATTACTTCATTTTTTTTTTTTTCATAATCGATCATAATAAACGGAAACGAATTATTAAATTATTAAATATCGCCAAACAATAAAATTAATATTAAATTAAGCAAATAGGTATTATTCCGTAAGATGACGATTTCTTGTTGTTTTGGCGATTACTTAAAGTTTTAAATACGTAAGGCATACAGCTAGTTACGAAATTACAACGAGTAGCAGCATACCAACAATGTTTTTTCGTTTCTTTTTTTTTTTTTTGTGTTTTTGTGTTTTTCTACACATATATTAGCTTGGGTGTTTTCTTAGAATGAAACATAATAATAAAAAAGAAAACGAAAAAAAAAAAAAAACAAAACGCAACACTTGTTCGTTCTTTAAGATACAATTTCTAAAAATAGATTAGTTTTTCTAAAGAAAATTTTAAATATGTATCATATATATATATATAGGTTTTCTATTTCTTCTTTTTCTTCCTTTTTTTTATTTATTTTCTGCCTTAAGCACAGCAGCGTGTTATTAAAAAATATTCGATAAAAACGCTTCATTAATTTTGGCAAATTAAAAAGAAAAAAAAAAAAAAATTATAATTCCACATAGCGCAAAAATACGCTAATCAAATCTGAATCGTTTCAGCTAAACATTCTAAATGCCTTCGGCTTATTTTTATGTCAATTATCAATTTCATCTAGAAATTAAATTAAATTTAATCTAATTACCGCATATATATTGCGAATAATATTTGCAAATTTTATATCTCTGACATGGGGTTGTGCTTTTTTAATAATTTATAATTTATAATAAACCCATTTTATGCATGGTGAACCATTATACCAATTAAATATTATTTAATTATGGATATGCCAAAATTATGTAATACCGGTTACATGTTTTAATCAGAGTAACAATTAAAAATATGTCTAGCATGCAAACTAAAATCAACATTCCATAGCATATTTTTAGTATCCAGTTAATTTTATATAAAAACAAATGTTTATAAGCAACCACCACCTTAAAATTATTCATAACAAATAATCAAAATGACAACGCACAAATTTGTTGACATAAAAACAATTTTATTGATTTTATTATAAAAAAAAAAAAAAATAATAATAAATGATAAACAAATAAAATAAATTTTAAACTTACACCAAGACTCGACAATGAAGGAAATCTTTTTTTAAACATTTTTTGCACATAAAAATTCGTATTAAAAACAAACTACTGAAACACACATATAAACACACACACACACACAAAGAGAGAAAAATAAAACAAATAAAAATTCGATTATTGGAACTTAAATAAATTTGTAATTAAACACTTTGCTCCTCTTTATTTTATTTCTATTTCGTTAATAATTCCTATAAATTTTTATTGCTTGAAAGAAAAAAATAAAAAAAAAAAAAAAAAATATTATGAATTTTTTTTTTTTTAATAAAACACAAAATGCACGCGAGGAAAACAATTTTATTTTATTTATTATTATTTTTTTTGATTCCCTTTAATTATCCTTTTTTAAAAAGCACATAGAAACTATTGTAAACCAATTAAAAAAAAAAAAAAAAACAAACATAATTATATAATAAAAACAACACGAACTGCGAATTAAGAGCACGATACACAGAGAACTAGCAAAAATATGGATTCCAAAAGAAACAAAAATTATTAAATTACATTTCGTTTAGGAAGAAAATGTTTAATAAAACTTTTAAAAAATTCTAATTGTATTCAAATTATTTCAAACTATAGAAAAGAACAAAATTTTCTTTATTATTTTTTTTTTTTTTTTATTCTTTTTAATTAAATAAAATTTTTTAAATAATTGTCGTCGTTCTATTCTTAGGACGAGCGAAACTCAGACTAATTTTTATCGTTGTTTTCGTAATATCGCAACAATTTTTCCGTCTATTTGACTGTGTGTTTATTTTATTTTTATTATTATTATTATTATTATTACTATTAATAAAAGAAAATAGTGATTGGCAAATTGGTGTTTATTATTAGACAAAAATTAAGCGAAAGAAAATGGTGTGTGGTTTGGTAGCGAGGATAATACATTTACAGATTTTTTTTTTTTATATATGAAAACTAATTTTATTTTTCGCATTTAATCAGTCAATGGATGTTTTATAAAAGAACAAATAAAAAGAAAAAAGAAAATCCCATTTGTAGATTTATTTATTCTTTACTTGTGCGTATTGAGTACATTTGTACGTTCGTTAGTGTTGAAGGAATCTAAATGCCAAGACACCAATGTTATTACGTCATTACTTGAACATCTACCTATATGATAGGTTTTAATAAAAAAATTCAAAAAAACTAATCTCTATATCACACGGAAAATGTTTAATAAAATTGATTGGATTTACTTTTATCATGAAAATGATAAAAAAAAAAAAAATTATTATCTCACGATATAACAAAATTATCTTTAATCGTTTTCCGGTAAAAAAAAAAAAAAAGAAAAAGCACTCCTTGATTGGAATCAATCTACTAGTAGTCCTTCAGCAAGGATTAAATTTTATTATAGATTTTTTTTTAAATTCTTTTACTCACCGTTTTAATTGAAATTCCTTCACTCATGATAAAGCTTTTTTTATTATAACTTTTTATTTATTAACTTTTAATTAATATTATTCCGTTTAGAAGCCTTTTTTTTTGTATAATTATTATACAAAAAATTACTTTGTATGCTTGCAATTATGATGCTGTAATCACTTTATTAAAAATGAAACACACCCTGAATAATTCGCCATTTTTTTCTCTATTAACATAATTTTCTCTTTGCTATATTCGTTAATTTTAATTATTTAAAAATATTTTATAAAAAAAAAAAACGAAAAAAAAAACAAAAAATTGATCGCAATATAAAAGCGAAAGCTTTTTAATATAAACTTTTAATAAAATTTGACTAATTTTACTTCAACGCACTTCAAATATTTCACTTCCTCTATTTTATCACAAATGATTTTTAATTCCTTTTTTCTCAGAAATAATTTTACTTTATTGATGCTTCGTTATCAACATTTAGATTTGTTTTGACTAAGAACACGGTTAAAATTGTTTTAAGGAATATCCAGCAATGTCTGTCGACTATATACCCCTTTTTTGGACGTTTGATCCTGCTGCATTGCGACGTTCGATAACAGCAACATAAAAAATAAATGCACTAAAAGCACGATGGACTAGGTCATGGAAAAAAAATTTATATAAGAAAGCACGAATCAATCTGATGCCAAAAAAAGGGGTAAAAAAATTTTCAATAATTAATTTATTTATTTTAAAATTTAAATTTAAATAAAATTTATTAAAAAGCTGTTGGTATAGAAAATTACTTTTATAAAATTCCATGGTATATGGAAAATCTCTACAAAGCGAAAATCAGTACCTGAGTTGCGCAAATAAAATTGGAAACTTTCCCAAATAGTTACCCCTTAATTTTTTTTTTTTTTGTAATACATATTCAAGCATTTTTTTTTATTGTTTCCGGTTGTTTTTGTAATCATATTTTTAATTTTATGTTAATTATAAAAATCGCATACAAGTAATATTTCTATACAGCGTAAATGAACTTACGTTGTTTTCATAGAAAATATTTATTCATTTGTAATTGATAACAAAAAATAAAATTCATAAACACAAATTATAAATTTATTAGACGTACGGAGCATAAAATTTTACCAATGAATTTTTTTTTTATATAATAAATGAGAAATGCGTAAGGAATTTGATTCCCAGTTTAATCGAACTAATGGAATTTATTTTTCATATTTTATTTTTTATAACCAACTTGACCTACTTTTGGTAGATTCTTAATATATATTTCTTTTTTTTATGTCTTTTCTCATATGTGCGTATCATAAGTATTCGGGTGTTAACGTTAGTTCAACGAATCTCGAAAGAAAATAAATAAAAATCAACAACAAGAAAACATTGATGTTGTAATATTTGATATTTTTCTTATGATAAAATAAGAAAAACGAGCAATGTGAACAGTTTTTAGCTATCAACTCACTTTATATATATATATATATATATATATATATGGAGAAATTGTTTAAGTCTTTAGCATTTATTAGTTTTCCAAATGAAAATCGAGAACAACAAAACCATTTACGCAAAAACATATAGCAACTGTTTTCTGAACAAAGTAGATAAATAGATATTAAAGTCTTTTCTTATTATGCTAATATCGTAACATCAATTTATTCATATAAGGAACTTGGATTTGTATTAAATTTTAAAAGTAATTATAAAGGTTAGACGATTGACCTTTCAATACTCCATCTGTTCAATAAATGGTTTTAAAACAATATATATATTCATCATTATGTTTGTAGTAGTAATAATAATAATAATATTAACAAAACTATGCCAAAGATTGATAACTTTAAAAAATAAATATAAAAGAAAAAGTTTTCGTCACCCTAAAAAGAAACTACTAACGGATAACGAAACAGCGTAACACGAAATCATAATAAATGCAATAGAAATGGGTGAATGTCGCTTAGTATTTTTTTTTTTTCAAATACAACTTTTAGTTTTCTATCATGATTATTTGTAATGTTTATTCTAATGCCTTTATAATTGAAATAAGTAGAAATAAAGAAAAACGATTTATAATGAAAAGAAAGAGATAATTTAAAGACTTACAGAATGATGTCCAACACTAGCTAGATCATACTGAGAATGCTTTAAATAGTGTTTATGTTGTTGTTGTTGCTGATGCTGCTGATGATGTTGTTGTTGCTGGTGTTGTTGATGTAGAAATAATTGATGATTATGGTTATGAGTATGATTATGACTTGGTGGCGATGGCATATTATGTCCGCTATGTGGTAAATGGGACTCATGAAGTAAACCAACTTGATGTCCATGATGATGTGGTAAATGACCTTGTGCTGCTTCCATCAATGTTGGCTGTATATGAGTTACAAATTGTGCCATTTTATAGTCACACTTTTTTTTCTTTTCGTTTTTTGTTCAATTATTACAAGTTATTATAATATAACATTCTTATAATAAACTATTTTTTTAAATTCCACAATATTTAATCAATAGATAATGATTAAATCTATTTAAACACGCACAAATTATGCAATAAATATTCAATCATTTAATTTATAATCAATAAGTAATATTTGAAGACAACTTATATAAATTTAAATAAATCACCAAAATATTCTTCACTTCACCAAGTATATTTTAAATTAATTTTCATTAATATTTGGAGTTTTGCTCTAATTTTCTTGAAATTTGTTTTTACAACACTTTATGAAATTTTTTGTATCGAACAAAAAGGGCAATAAATACGCACGAGACGATAACCTACCGTTGAATGAAGTTTGTCTATTTTTCTTTTTAAATATTTTTATTGTTTATTTGCCAGCTGTATGTGAAAAACCACCTACAACTGAATAGAAACGAAATACTAAAGAAGATATCTCAACTTTTACACATCCAACATGATTGTGTACAGTTTTATATGATTAAAAAAAATAAATAAAAATATGTGTACCGGGAATAACACTAAAGAATTTAAAACATCATATTTATTTAAACAAAAACTCTTCTTGTTACAAAAGAAATAGTAATTAAAGAAGAAAAGTAAATCGTAGTTATATTTTAAAAAACATTAATTAATTATTAAACAAATTTATTATTCATATATAAACATGATTTGTCAGAAAAAATGTTCATACACATGCTCCCAAGTTGTAAGAAATTACTTGCAAGAGAGTAAAATAAAAAACCTCCCGAATAACAGGGGATAATGAAAATTATACGCTTGCGCTTTATTTTCCGAAGAAAAAAAAATTATTATAGACAACGAGTATAAGTGGGTAAATTATATGAAAAGCCGATGAGTTAAAGAAAAAGCAATGGAATTATAAATCCAAGTACATAGATCTTGCACTCAAAATTAAAAGCATTCAAATAGACTTCCTGCAGTTAAACACTCATACGTTTGTTTTTTAATAAATTGTCGAGACAACTTGGAGACAACTGTTAATGCGTTATACGTTTGAACTGATATTGCACATTTGCTGAAATGAATTTAATCGATTAGAAAAGCAAAGGGAAGAACAGAAAAAAAATTAAAAAAAAAATTTTAAGTATTTCTCCAGGATAAGTAAATATATAAAAAAAATGTATTTCTAGATCATCCGATCCTAATGGAATCTTGTAATTTGAAAAAAAGAATTGAAAGCGAATAAATTTCGTTAATGAGAAAGATCTCGTACAAAATAATCCATTACGTGTAAAGGTATGGAAATAAAATGCATAGTTTGATTTTTAATTTAATTCCCTTTCATTTTTTCTATTTATTTAAATGATATAAAATTAATATTTTATGCAGCATGAACTATGATTGTATTTATGTAGAATGTGATGCCACCACCGATTTTTATTTTCAACGCCTTATCATCAGGTAGCTATGTCGCATCGTATTCAATTCAATATCGTATTCAGCACTAGCTTTCCATTCCAATTCAAAACTCATAACTTCACGTAGCACTTAGGTAGCATTGTATCTAGGATGTTTTTGAAAACACAAAACCATTTTTCCTTGTATTTTACATTTTTATTCATAAAATTCTCGTAAAAAGTTGTGTTAATTATTTTTAGTTATTTTAGAATCCTTTATTAGTTTTAGTAAGATGTATTTTAGTACTTTTTCAATTGAATGAAATTTCACACATTAAAGCTTAGCAGGTCTACTGAAAATCTACTGCGACAAATCTGATGCACACCAAGAATTATCATTTTTTATTTCCCTTACTTTGTCTACTTCTGTGCTTATCAACATCCTTAAATTAACTAAATAACATTACTACTAACTCGTGAAATCTTAATAGAAATCATCTGATTTTTAAATAAAAACGATATCATGTTAGAGGAAGAAAATACTCATTACACCTCATCCAAGATCATAATGGATCGAAGACGTTCACTGTGATGTGATCCACAATTTGATCACACAAAACTATTTCATAATTTAAACATTATGATTAATCAGAGGATTATGTATTATTATTATGTAAATTTGACGTTTTATTTCATAATAAATAAAGAGCAAGAAGAATCAAAATGTTGTATTTTTAAAAATATGAAATAATTTAGAAAATCACTCATAGCCGCGATATTTGAAAGTTCGTTGTATTTATGATAAATGATAAATAAAGATAAAGACAAAAAAAGTAAATTGTTTAAATTATAAATCGACGATAATAGAATCTATATTTAAAATAATATATTATCAATAGATATATATAAAGGTTATAGTATATATCAAATAATAGCAAGTAAATAACCAAAAAAGAAGAAAAAAAAAATCTGCCTACAATGAGGTCAAAGTAAAACAGATAAGACGACGCAGATTATATGTATTTAAATCTTATTAATTTATATTTTATATACAAAGTGAAATATAAGCTGTATCAGAACACGATTCACTATGCAATGATAATATAAATCATCGTTGCTTGTCTGGATCTAGGTGCCTAGAAATAATAAAATTAAGCATAGGATCAGAAGTTTTACCGACAAAACGTGTCCTAAAACAAATATATACATTTAATAAAAATTGTAAAAAAAATACACATGTTTGTGCTTAAAAATACAATTGATCCGGAATAAGTGAATTAAAATGAAATTTTTAACTGTGTTATTAATTTTTTTAAACTATTATTTGGCTTTTGTAAAAGCAACACCAAAGCCAGAACAAAAAAGTTTAGTTTTAGTGTTTGATACTACTGGCTCTATGCATGATGACTTAGTGGAAATGAGACAAACTGCCATTGAAATCACAGAAAAATTAGCGACTGCTGAGAACAATCCCATTTATAATTATATATTTTCACCATTCAACGATCCAGGTCGCTTCAAAATTTTATTTGTGTTGTGTCTTTTTATTTATATTTATGCAACTTTTGTTTGATCCTTAGCTGTGGGTCCTGTCGTCAATACGCAAGATAAGAATGTTTTAATGAATACATTAAATGCAATAACTGTAGATAATGGTGGTGATGACTGTCACGAGCTTTCTATGCAAGGAATAATAGATGGATTGCACGATGCATTACCAGAATCATATGTGTTTGTGTTTACTTAATTAAGCGACTGTAATTTTAATCACACTATAGTTCTATTGTTCTGATTATTTATTTATTTTATTTTTTTATTATAATTATTATCAAAAATTTAGGTTTCATTTTTGGTGACGGGTTTTTGCTTTAATAAAGAATTAGATAATAAGGTTTATAATAAAATAGCATCGAATAGCAACGGACAATTTTTTGATTTGGAGCGGAAATCAGTTAAAACGGTTCTTGATTATGTTAAATCAACATTAGACTCTAAAAACGAGCAGCTTTTTTATGAATCATCACCAGAGGCAGGAGGTAGCACAATTAAAGTCGATGTAGATGCAACTATGAAAGAAATTTCAATAGTTATTGCTGGTAAAAATCCTAAAGTTGATGTTATCAATCCGGAGGACAAAATATCAGATAAAGCAGTGATTGCTGTTAGCCTGGATGGAATGATGGTAAGTTTATTTGTGTATTTATTTTTTATTATATTATATTTAGTCTTAACTTTTTTTTAGGCAGCTATTGTGAAAGATCCTGAAGTTGGCCCTTGGAAATTTAAATATAGTTCTTCGTCTGGTCACTCCGTTAAAATCAATTCCCTTAGTGACTTGAACTTCAAATACGGTTTTAGTAAAACCATAGCAAAAACAAAAGAAGAAACTTCATTTCTCCCACTTATTGGTAATTACGTGAATATGGATTTTTTACCACAAGAGTGCTCATACAGAGAGAATTACTAATTATATTTTGCAGGTGAAAATATCTTGACAATTTTTCCATCGGATCCTGCATTAGTTAAGGATTTAACTGAAATAAAAATCAGTGCCATAGGCATCAAAATGAGTGATAGTGATACTGCTGGGGATACTGATAAATTCGAATTTTCAATACCCTTAACAAAATATGACAAATACGATAAAGTTTTCTACAAAACTAAGGCATTTAACGTCACGAAATTTAAATTCAGAATTAACGTAATTGGAATAATTTATATATTTTTAATGATTACGAATTACTTTTTAATTTATTAAATTCTTATTTGTAGCTATTAGGTTACGATAGTGAAGGGAATCCTATAAACCGTATGCTTTCTAAATCTATTCAGCCACCTGGTGAATTGGTGACAGAAAAAAGTATGATTTTTACACATTATTGGGTAACAAAACAAATGTAACAATTTAAACACTTTTAAGCTCCTCCCGACGTAACAATCTTGCCAACCAATTTAACTATTACTGAGGGAGAGGAAATCCTAGTTACATGCAATGTAATATCAGTGACGAGTATAAAAACGGAATGGAGAAAAAATGGAATTACTCTGGCTGCTAGTAGTACAAGGTAAAGTTATCAATAAGTAATTTTTCTGAACTGATGGTTCATTAAAACATTTGCATTGTAGGTTTAGTACAGAATTAATACTGAACATAACGGACACTTCTATGGCAAATGCTGGAACATACGAATGCATATCAAAAAGCAAAAATGGACAAATTTCATCCACTATCAACATACAAAGTAATAAATATTTTCAATTTCATTTGTATCATAATTAAAATTGTTGGCATTTTTCATTAGTTGAGAGACTTGAATTTACCGTAAACATAGCTGAAACAAGACATGAAGTATCAGTAGCAGATGAATTAAAAATTCCTTGCATTGTAGATACGACACTTGACTTTGAAATACTGTGGAGCAAAAACAATGCCAGTTTGACGCCATGGATTAAAGGAGTATTTAATCTTTTTTTCTTTTCTTTTGATTCATGGTAAACTCATGATAATAATTGTTTCATTTTAATAAATGTAGGATGAATCCTCAAAAGTTTATAAACATAGCAGCGTAGAAAAAGAGTCGAGTGGTATTTACGGCTGCCATGTTAGGGTTTTAAGTCAAATTAAAGTCAGTTTAACTAATGTGATTGTGAACTACCAGCCAGAAATATTGGAAAAGCCAGTTGAAAGTATTAAAAGTGGCATTTTTAATTTTAAAGTTAACTTTCATGTCTTTTCGTACTCTAATTAGAAATAATCCTACATTTCGGTGATGATATTAATTTACTATGTCACGCGAATGCAGTTCCAACACCAAAAATTTTCTGGTACTATACTCCCATAAGCACTACCGAATCGACAGATCCCATAGCTACAGGTAATGAATATGGAATCACCGCTCTATCCAGAGATTATGTAGGAGTCTACAGATGTGAAGTAGACAATGGAATAGGTACAAAACAAAAACGTACTATTACTGTAGAAGCTAATCCTCCAAAACCACCAAAAATCCAAAAGTCATCAAGCACAGATATACTCGTGCAAACGGGAAAGAAACTAGAGTTAGAATGCAAATGTGATGATTGCAGTCCTTTAATTGATTATCATTGGAAAACCAAAGATATAACCCTTAGGAAAAACCAAAATATATATGGAAATTTAGCTGCAAAACGATGGGATATTTTAAATAATTTCAAAAATGCCACAGCTAATTACAAATTAGTGATTGATAAAGTAGCCAAGGATGAACAATATGAATGTGAACTCTCAAACATGTTTGGTACAGATAAAATTACCTACAAAGTCGTAGTTGATTGTATGTTTCAAAATGACTTCCTGTAAATTATATTTAATTGATCATATAAATAATTTATTACATTACAAT
Source organism: Ptychoptera albimana (assembly GCA_961205885.1). Taxonomy (NCBI): domain Eukaryota; kingdom Metazoa; phylum Arthropoda; class Insecta; order Diptera; family Ptychopteridae; genus Ptychoptera; species Ptychoptera albimana. Next base: position 23,018,066 of record OY540803.1, read on the forward strand.
ATTAGATCCACCAAGATACATATCCAGCAGAACTGATCAATATCATCAAACAGATGTGGGGAAAGACCTTAATTTAGACTGCACAATGATAAGTAAACCAAAAGCAATTTATTCATGGTACAAAGATGGGTAACGTAAAATCTTTCGAAATTTCATATTTTATTCTTGAGTTTATTAAAAGTTATTTTGCAGAAATTTATTAATAACAAAATCAAATAAATTAAACTTCAAAAATATTAAAAAAGAAGATGATGGATTTTACACATGTGAAGCAAGAAATTACTTAGGAACTGTTGAAGTAACACATTCTGTAGGAGTCCACTGTAAGTAGTAACTTTATATTTTATGACTTAATAATACGATCCCAAATTATATCTCTAAAAAATAGATAAACCAACCATTATAAAAATAACTAACAATTTGGAAGTGCTACGATATAATAATTTTTCATTAGAATGTGTTGCCGAAGGAAACCCGTTGCCAATTCTAACGTGGAAGAGAGGCAACGAAGTTGCGTTATCTACATTAAGATCGCATAGTAATAGTAAGCTAATGAAAATATTGAAACGTAATGAAGCAATTTACTTAGATAATAAAAATAATAGTTACCAATGGAGTTCTTTTGCGGCATTACCAAAAACCCCAACTGTTAATGGAATAATAAAGGTAAATGCAAAAATAGATCAAATTTCTTTAGTTTTAAATGTCCCATCTATGAGTATGGGTTGGTTGAATACCAACAAATGCAAAGTGCGTAATATTGTTGGTGATGATGAAAAAATAGCAAAGATATCTATGGTGGAATTTCCATTTTTTAGTGAACTAAAGAGTGAAAATAATCCTTTGATTATCGAAGCACAAAAAGGTTTAAAGTTAGATTTGTTTTGTAAGGCAAAAGGTACACCATCTCCGGAATCTAGCTGGTACAAAGATGGCACAATAATTACTACAAATGAGCATAACATACTTAAGTTTTTTATTAAAAATCAAAGATTAATAATATTTGGTACACTGGAGTCAAATAGTGGGAACTATACTTGTGTAGTACAAAATAAACTTGGAAAAATATCTTATAGCTTTCTAGTTACCGTTATATATCCACCGTTACAAATAAATGACGATTATGGAAATCCATTAACTATAGAGAAAACTCAAAACAAAAATGATGATTTGGATCTAAATTGCTACACCGATAGTAAACCACCAGCGGAATATATTTGGTCAAAAGTTGATTCAATAACCAACGATATAATAACTCTAGATGAAAGATCATCCACGTTGAAGATCACTAACATTCAAAGTACATCAAAGTTCCTATGTCGAGCAAAAAATAAAGCGGGTGAAGCAAAAATTGAATTTAATATAAATGTCAATGAACCTCCTCAGATACTAGATAATATTGATCAAACAATTTCCATAGATTATGGAAGTGAAAGAGTTTTGTCTTGTCATATCACTAAAGTCATTCCGAAGCCCACTATTAAGTGGTTAAAAGTAAGTTTTGTAAAATGAATTTTATTTAAGTTCATTAATTTTGAATTTTTAAAATGATAGAATAATTCATCGATTAGCATTGAAAATGTGGAACAGCTTGACGATGATGAATCTCTATTATTGTATAATGTGGAAAGTTTACATAGTGGAAAATACGCATGTTTAGTTGAAAATAATTTAGGGCAAACGCAAAAAATATTTAACGTCATTGTGCAAGGTAAGCCTTCAAATTTGTCATTCTTTTCAAAACGTGACTAATCCTTGTTATGTAGAACCACATATAACGTGGTCCAATTGGACAACTTTCAGTAAATGCTCAACTACCTGTGGAATTGGTTTTAGAATTCGTGATAGGTATTGTACATTATCAGACCTAAATAAATGTGTAGGTGATTCCTCTGAATACATTAATTGCGATAGCGGTCCTTGTGTGGTAATGACTTCTGAACAATCATTAATTTTTTAAATGAACTAAAATGTTTTTCTTTTATTTTTAAACAAAATAGATTCATGGTGGTTGGGGAGTGTGGTCGGAATGGTCGTCGTGTTCTTCATCATGCATCTCTAGTACAAATGCCCCAATTAAAACACGAACTAGAGAATGTAATAATCCCCCACCATCCGGATATGAAAACGATTGCGGCTATGAAGACAGAGAATCTATTGCTTGTACTAATTTACCAAAATGTGTAATTAATGGTGGTTGGTCCGAATCTCACACAACTAAATGTAATAAAATATGTGGTGACGGTACTCAAAAAATAATTCGCTATTGTACTAATCCAAGACCAGAAAATGGAGGCAAGAGTTGTGTAGGTAACAGAGAATTAGATGTATTGCCTTGTAAATTAAGAGATTGTTAGGAACTTAAAAATAAACGAATATATTCTTTGATAATTTATTGAATTTCAATTTATTTATTAAAATCTTCATTTTAAATTTTATGCCGTCATTATCATTTGTTATATTTTGCATAACATCTCTCTATCTAGTCTAGTTGCTCATATGATTTATTAGAGCTAAACTTAATTTCTTAAACAAAATGAGATAATAAAATTAAAACTGTTTCATCTATTTATCCATTCTTTATCTCAAAACAACACGATTAGTCTATATATTATCCACACATATGGAATTATTTAACGTCCATAAATCTGCTTTCTTCTTATTAATCTAATTTGACAAATACAAAATAATTCCAAATATAATTCTGATCCAATTAGCATATCAATTTTATTTTGTGTATTAAATTCTAGATCGGCAATTCAGGAATATTTCTGTAAATTATGTTATATTTAAAAAAATATATAAAACGTCACTAAATGTTGTATTTATTAAATGTTATTATATTATATGGAATATATTAAAGATTGTATTGTCGCCGATTTAATTAAAACATTTTCTTATTTTATTATTAAATTTATTTATTAAGTATAAAATATGATTTGGAATATTGTGGATTTGAGTGTCGCAGTTACGGTCTTCCTGGGTTCTGAATACCTACCCTGCGATTACTACATTATTTATACTAATTCAATTGTAATACGGGTGGATTTTAAAATGCACATTATAATCTAGGACAAACGTCCTATTTTTAAATATTTATGTAGTAATTTGTATTAGTTCACTCCATTTCTCTACCTATTATTTAACAAGTAACCAGTAGCTCAAACAGTAGAGTTGCAATTAAGAATTCAAAGTGAAAGGTTGCAACTGAATTTCAATAGATAAAAATTGTTTATTGTAATAAATAGTTAAAACGAATTAAGTGTAATGAGTTACTGAATTATTGTATTATTTTTATTATTATTTGAGAATAAATTATATAACAAAAACATATTTCACACCTCCTTTGAGTATTCAATAAAATTAACTGTACGAACTTGCCGATCTGACCTAGACCGGGAACAGATTCCTACATTTATTTATTTTTATTTACCTTGCATTACATTACATTGTAATTTGTATAATATATTCTTGTGTGACCAAATTTGGATCACAACAGTATCGTACTAAATGTGTGTTATTTATAGAGATGGGTCGATATTTGAGGATCTTGTTTTTTAACTATGGTAATGAAATTAAACTAGTATTATAATTAACAGTGATTGAAAATTGCCAATTATTGATATATCAATAAAAATATTTTTTTTAATTATTTGCATTCGAAATTTTAAAAAATCATTTCGATTTATTTTTACAAACGTAAATTAGCTTTTTTAAGCCAAAAACAACAACAATTGACTTAATTCCACACATTTAAACATAATAATAATAATAAACTACTAAATTTATACCATATTTGGATGTGTTGTTTTTTAAAAAATTAAAAATAAAAGAAAATATTTTTATTTCGCTTTTCCTATCCGTAGGAAATACACGCCGAGAGAATCAAAGAGAGAGAGAAATTAAATCTTGACAAAAGTTGTATTTAGTAGTTGTATCTTCGTTCTGTTTACTGCTTTAGAATCTACTTCTAATTTGTAGTAGCGCTAGAGTTTCGCCAATACCAATACTTGCACAACATTTCGCATAATATATTTTTACTTATTTGACAATTTATAATATGGTCGCTTAAGCTTGAAGTTCTGGTTCTGTTAACTAGTGTATATTTGCGAAGAAACAATTGAATTTTGTACGTGTGTTTTGTAATTGTATCGTTCATTCTGGATACCCCTTTAAATCTAAAATAATAGTCAATAACTTGTTTAGTAACTCCTTTAAAAATAGTCTCTTTTGAATTCTTTATACTATATACTTTATTCTCAATAAAACTGTTATCGGCCTCTTTTTGTTATTCTGATCTTTCTTAGGATATTTATTTGATGTATATGTGCATTTTTTGTTCAATATGAGCGTATTATTATTATAGTATTATTTATTTAAAAAATGATAGTTTAAAAATAACAGTTTTGCTCATTTCTAGTTGTTTAACTTAAAACTAATAAATGTTTCTAATAGAATATGAAGAAGATATTACTTAAACTCAATGTCTTATGTCCAACACAATATCAATATTGATTCCACTTCTTACTATTTATGCAATTTATTTCATTTGCTAATATTTAAATAAAAGAAAATAATCAATAATTGTAAATAAATTTTTTGCGAATCTTAATACTTTATTGATATTATAAAAAATCCCGGCTTATCATGGTACTGGAAAAAACATAACGGAAATTTAAATTTTGGGAAGTACCGCTTTGCACTTGTCGAACTGATTAATTTGGTTGGAATTTATTTATTTAATCATCATATATGACTAAACATTACTAAAACAAACATAAATAAACTCTCAAATGATAAGATTACTGCAAATTAACTCATTTTATGAATAATAATAATAACAATAATAATATTTTTCAAAAATTACGTAAGATTAATTACATGAGGTCAAAATAAAACTGATAAGACGACGATATGTATTCAAATCTATTAACAGATTAGAATTTAGATTTTATATACAAAGTGAAATATAAGCCTTATCAGATCATGATACTGAATGCATTGATAATATAAATCATCGTTGCTTGTCTGTCTCTAGGATCAGAAGTTTTACCGACAAGGTATGTCCAAGAACACACCAAGTTTTTTGTTATTGCGGTGACTTACAAAAGGCTTACAATCTTCAAATAATTAAACTAATAATAATTCTAAACAATTAAAAGCCCTGTTATATTGCTAATTTTCCTAATTTAATTTAGATTATTAATTAAAAACTAAAGTTTAAAGTATACAATTTATATTTTAAGCTTTTATTTAATAAATTTTTATTGTTTAATATAATAGTTATCACAAATTGCAAAAGAAAAACCCGACTTTATCAGTCAAATTGACCTCAAAGAGAAACAAATATATACATTTAATAAAAAATTTTATAAAAAAATCTACATAAGATGCGTGCAAATTTATAAATCCATATCATTTTCTTTAGTAATAGCGTTAAGTTCTAAATATGTTTGCGCTTAAAAATATATTTAATCCGGAATTAGTGATTTAAAATGAAATTTTTAACTGTTTTATTTATTTTTTTAAACTATTATTTGGCGTTTGTAAAAACAACACCAAAGCCAGAACAAAAAAGTTTAGTTTTAGTGTTTGATACTACTGGCTCTATGCATGATGACTTAGTGCAATTGAGACAAAGTGCCATTGAAATCACAGAAAAAATAGCGACTGCTGAGGAAAATCCAATTTATAATTATATTTTTTCACCATTCAACGATCCAGGTCACTTCAAAATTTTATTTGTGTTGTGTTTTTTTATTCATATTTATGCATCTTTTGTTTGAACTTCAGGTGTGGGTCCTGTAGTCAATACGCAAGATAAAAATGTTTTAATGAATACATTAAATGCAATAACTGTATATGGTGGTGGTGACTGTCCTGAACTTTCTATGCAAGGGATAATAGATGGATTGCACGATGCATTACCAGAATCATATGTGTTTGTGTTTACCGATGCATCTTCAAAAGATAAGGCTAGAGTTGACGAAGTTGTTTCTTTAGTACAAAAGAAGCAAGCGACTGTAATTTTAATCCCACTATTGTTCTATTGTTCTGATTATTTTTTTATTAAATTTATTTTTTTATTATAATTATTATCAAAAATTCAGGTTTCATTTTTGGTGACGGGTTTTTGCGATAATAAAGAATTAGATAATAAGGTTTATAATAAAATAGCATCAAATAGTAACGGACAATTATTTGATTTGCAACGAAACTCAGTTAAAACGGTTCTTGATTATGTTAAATCAACATTAGACTCTAAAAACGAACAGCTTTTTTATGAATCATCACCAGAGGCAGGAGGTAGCACAATTAAAGTCGATGTAGATGCAACTATGAAAGAAATTTCAATAGTTATTGCTGGTAAAAATCCTAAAGTTGATGTTATCAATCCGGAGGACAAAATATCAGATAAAGCAGTGATTGCTGTTAGCCTGGATGGAATGATGGTAAGTTTATTTGTGTATTTATTTTTTATTATATTATATTTAGTCTTAACTTTTTTTTAGGCAGCTATTGTGAAAGATCCTGAAGTTGGCCCTTGGAAATTTAAATATAGTTCTTCGTCTGGTCACTCCGTTAAAATCAATTCCCTTAGTGACTTGAACTTCAAATACGGTTTTAGTAAAACCATAGCAAAAACAAAAGAAGAAACTTCATTTCTCCCACTTATTGGTAATTACGTGAATATGGATTTTTTACCACAAGAGTGCTCATACAGAGAGAATTACTAATTATATTTTGCAGGTGAAAATATCTTGACAATTTTTCCATCGGATCCTGCATTAGTTAAGGATTTAACTGAAATAAAAATCAGTGCCATAGACATCAAAATGAGTGATAGTGATACTGCTGGGGATACTGATAAATTCGAATTTTCAATACCCTTAACAAAATATGACAAATACGATAAAGTTGTCTACAAAACTAAGGCATTTAACGTCCCGAAATTTAAATTCAGAATTAACGTAATTGGAATAATTTATATATTTTTAATGATTACGAATTACTTTTTAATTTATTAAATTCTTATTTGTAGCTATTAGGTTACGATAGTGAAGGGAATCCTATAAACCGTATGCTTTCTAAATCTATTCAGCCACCTGGTGAATTGGTGACAGAAAAAAGTATGATTTTTACACATTATTGGGTAACAAAACAAATGTAACAATTTAAACACTTTTAAGCTCCTCCCGACGTAACAATCTTGCCAACCAATTTAACTATTACTGAGGGAGAGGAAATCCTAGTTACATGCAATGTAATATCAGTGACGAGTATAAAAACGGAATGGAGAAAAAATGGAATTACTCTGGCTGCTAGTAGTACAAGGTAAAGTTATCAATAAGTAATTTTTCTGAACTGATGGTTCATTAAAACATTTGCATTGTAGGTTTAGTACAGAATTAATACTGAACATAACGGACACTTCTATGGCAAATGCTGGAACATACGAATGCATATCAAAAAGCAAAAATGGACAAATTTCATCCACTATCAACATACAAAGTAATAAATATTTTCAATTTCATTTGTATCATAATTAAAATTGTTGGCATTTTTCATTAGTTGAGAGACTTGAATTTACCGTAAACATAGCTGAAACAAGACATGAAGTATCAGTAGCAGATGAATTAAAAATTCCTTGCATTGTAGATACGACACTTGACTTTGAAATACTGTGGAGCAAAAACAATGCCAGTTTAACGCCGTGGATTAAAGGAGTATTTAATCTTTTTTTTCTTTTCTTTTGATTCATGGTAAACTCATGATAATAATTGTTTCATTTAAATAAATGTAGGATGAATCCTCAAAAGTTTATAAACATAGCAGCGTAGAAAAAGAGTCGAGTGGTATTTACGGCTGCCATGTTAGGGTTTTAAGTCAAATTAAAGTCAGTTTAACTAATGTGATTGTGAACTACCAGCCAGAAATATTGGAAAAACCAGTTGAAAGTATTAAAAGTGGCATTTTTAATTTTAAAGTTAACTTTCATGTCTTTTCGTACTCTAATTAGAAATAATCCTACATTTCGGTGATGATATTAATTTACCATGTCACGCGGATGCAGTTCCAACACCAAAAATTTTCTGGTACTATACTCCCATAAACACTACCGAATCGACAGATCCCATAGCTACAGGTAATAAATATGAAATCACCGCTCTATCCAGAGATTATGTAGGAGTCTACAGTTGTGAAGTAGACAATGGAATAGGTACAAAACAAAAACGTACTATAACTGTAGAAGCTAATCCTCCAAAACCACCAAAAATCCAAAAGTCATCAAGCACAGATATACTCGTGCAAACGGGAAAGAAACTAGAGTTAGAATGCAAATGTGATGATTGCAGTCCTTTAATCGATTATCATTGGAAAACCAAAGATATAACCCTTAGGAAAAACCAAAATATATATGGAAATTTAGCTGCAAAACGATGGGATATTTTAAATAATTTCAAAAATGCCACAGCTAATTACAAATTAGTGATTGATAAAGTAGCCAAGGATGAACAATATGAATGTGAACTCTCAAACATGTTTGGTACAGATAAAATTACCTACAAAGTCGTAGTTGATTGTATGTTTCAAAATGACTTCCTGTAAATTATATTTAATTGATCATATAAATAATTTATTACATTACAATATTAGATCCACCAAGATACATATCCAGCAGAACTGATCAATATCATCAAACAGATGTGGGGAAAGACCTTAATTTAGACTGCACAATGATAAGTAAACCAAAAGCAATTTATTCATGGTACAAAGATGGGTAACGTAAAATCTTTCGAAATTTCATATTTTATTCTTGAGTTTATTAAAAGTTATTTTGCAGAAATTTATTAATAACAAAATCAAATAAATTAAACATCAAAAATATTAAAAAAGAAGATGATGGATTTTACACATGTGAAGCAAGAAATTACTTAGGAACTGTTGAAGTAACACATTCTGTAGGAGTCCACTGTAAGTAGTAACTTTATATTTTATGACTTAATAATACGATCCCAAATTATATCTCTAAAAAATAGATAAACCAACCATTATAAAAATAACTAACAATTTGGAAGTGCTACGATATAATAATTTTTCATTAGAATGTGTTGCCGAAGGAAACCCGTTGCCAATTCTAATGTGGGAGAAAGGCAACGAAGTTGCGTTATCTACATCAAGATCGCATAGTAATAGTAAGCTAATGAAAATATTGAAACGTAATGAAGCAATTTACTTAGATAATAAAAATAATGGTTACCAATGGAGTTCTTTTGCGGCATTACCAAAAACCCCAACTGTTAATGGAATAATAAAGGTAAATGCAAAAAAAGATCAAATTTCTTTAGTTTTAAATGTCCCATCTATGAGTAAGGGTTGGTTGAATACCAACAAATGCAAAGTGCGTAATATTGTTGGTGATGATGAAAAAATAGCAAAGGTATCTATGGTGGAATTTCCATTTTTTAGTGAACTAAAGAGTGAAAATAATCCTTTGATTATCGAAGCACAAAAAGGTTTAAAGTTAGATTTGTTTTGTAAGGCAAAAGGTAAACCATCTCCGGAATCTAGCTGGTACAAAGATGGCACAATAATTACTACAAATGAGCATAACATACCTAAGTTTTCTAATAAAAATCAAAGATTAATAATATTTGGTACACTGGAGTCAGATAGTGGGAACTATACTTGTGTAGTACAAAATAAACTTGGAAAAATATCTTATAGCTTTCTAGTTACCGTTATATATCCACCGTTACAAATAAATGACGATTATGGAAATCCATTAACTATAGAGAAAACTCAAAACAAAAATGATGATTTGGATCTAAATTGCTACACCGATAGTAAACCACCAGCGGAATATATTTGGTCAAAAGTTGATTCAATAACCAACGATATAATAACTCTAGATGAAAGATCATCCACGTTGAAGATCACTAACATTCAAAGTACATCAAAGTTCCTATGTCGAGCAAAAAATAAAGCGGGTGAAGCAAAAATTGAATTTAATATAAATGTCAATGAACCTCCTCAGATACTAGATAATATTGATCAAACAATTTCCATAGATTATGGAAGTGAAAGAGTTTTGTCTTGTCATATCACTAAAGTCATTCCGAAGCCCACTATTAAGTGGTTAAAAGTAAGTTTTGTAAAATGAATTTTATTTAAGTTCATTAATTTTGAATTTTTAAAATGATAGAATAATTCATCGATTAGCATTGAAAATGTGGAACAGCTTGACGATGATGAATCTCTATTCTTGTATAATGTGGAAAGTTTACATAGTGGAAAATACGCATGTTTAGTTGAAAATAATTTAGGGCAAACGCAAAAAATATTTAACGTCATTGTGCAAGGTAAGCCTTCAAATTTGTCATTCTTTTCAAAACGTGACTAATCCTTGTTATGTAGAACCACATATAACGTGGTCCAATTGGACAACTTTCAGTAAATGCTCAACTACCTGTGGAATTGGTTTTAGATTTCGTGATAGGTATTGTACATTATCAGACCTAAATAAATGTGTAGGTGATTCCTTTGAATACATTAATTGCGACAGCGGTCCTTGTGTGGTAATGTCTTCTGAACAATCATTAATCTTTTAAATGAACTAAAATGTTTTTCTTTTATTTTTAAACAAAATAGATTCATGGTGGTTGGGGAGTGTGGTCGGAATGGTCGTCGTGTTCTTCATCATGCATCTCTAGTACAAATGCCCCAATTAAAACACGAACTAGAGAATGTAATAATCCCCCACCATCCGGATATGGAAACGATTGCGGCTATGAAGGCAGAGAATCTATTGCTTGTACTAATTTACCAAAATGTGTAATTAATGGTGGTTGGTCCGAATCTCACACAACTAAATGTAATAAAATATGTGGTGACGGTACTCAAAAAATAATTCGCTATTGTACTAATCCAAGACCAGAAAATGGAGGCAAGAGTTGTGTAGGTAACAGAGAATTAGGAGTATTGCCTTGTAAATTAAGAGATTGTTAGGAAATTAAAAATAAAAAATAAACGAATATATTCTTTAATTATTTATTGAATTTCAATTTATTTATTAAAATCTTCATTTTAATTTTATGCCATCATTATCATTTGTTATATTTTGCATAGCATCTCTCTATCTAGTCTTAAACTTAATTTCTTAAACAAAATGATATAACTGTTTCATCTATTTATCCCTTCTTTATCTCAAAACAACACAATTAGTCTATATATTATCCACACATATGGAATTATTTAACGTCCATAAATCTGCTTTAATTATTTGTATTGTTAATATTGTTTTGCATAAAATAGTCATAATAAATCAATTATTCACTGTTCTATATATAGTAAAGTATTACACCGACATTTTATGGAATTTAGTTGTATTTATTTGATTTCTTATTTATTAATGATACAGCGTCAAAATCTGAACTGCCTTGTACTTAAAATAGTCAGTCAAATAATAATTACTAACCATTTAACTAATTCTTTTTATTTAATGTAAATTACATATTACACATAATTTTTTGCTGGAGTTACACAGTTTTTCCCTAATTATATATTATGCAGTTATATGATCCAAGTAAATTGATACATAATTCATTATTTACGCATGGATGATCATTGCATTCGTTAATATCTTCGCACTGGTTTAATTCTATGTTGAAAGTGAAGCCAGCCCTACACTTAATTCTTTGAACGCATGATGCCAAATAACATTTCCTCTTATTTTCCCGTCCTCCAACGCAATTTTGAGATAAGCTATTGCAATGCCGCCTTCGTGTTTGAATTCCATAGCCGCACGTGGCAGAGCACTGAGACCATGGAGTCCAAGCACCCCAATCAGAATTTCTTCCATAGTGTGAACATGTAGGCACGTCGCATTCTACAGCATCTATGTCATTTTCTTTGTAACCACAAAATTGTTTCTCAATAATATTGCACTTTCTACTACGTTGCTTAATTGACTTTAGCTTTCTTTGCTCGTCAATGCATGTCCTAGAACAGGCTGACCACTCAGACCATTCAGTCCAGTCATCATCAATCTGCATTCAAGTATAAATGAAATAGATTTTTTTTATACAATTAAATTAGCATACTTACGAAACAAGACTGTATAAAACACTTTTTCAAGTCATGACTATTGCCATTTATCGAGCATTCGTTATTTTCTGCAACACTCCCATCAGGATACAAGCAAGATCTAGTACGTCTTATCATTCCTGGGCCACAAGATGAACTGCATGCTGACCATGGTGTCCATTTAGACCAGGTTACTTGTGCTGCAACATGTAACAAAACATTTATACACATTTATATATCATATTACTTAACAAACCATTGACAAATAAATTGAATCTTTTTGAAACGTAATCTAAATCATTTCTTCCATAGCAAAGATATTCCCCCTCGTCAGATTTAGTGACATTGAATAAGACCAACTTTTCTTCTTTTTTTATTACCATTAAATTTGGCTTTTGGTATATATTTTTGTGATAAATATATTCATTATTCTGTAAATGATAAATGTTACAATCAATATATTATTGTAAATAATTTAATAGCAATCCAGAACTTACTTTCAGCCAAAATACTTCAGTTGCTAGATTATTCTCCTCTAATTCACAGTCAAATATTACATTGTTACCATAAACAGCGTTTAGTGTCATGTCCCCACTATTTTTAAGTATTGGCGGCTTTTGAACAATAACTTTAAACATAACACTTTTCTTTCCATATTTATTGAAACCGACACATTTGTATCGGCCAGACTCTTGGATATTATGAATTCTCTTAAATAATAATAATTAAAATGAAAAATATTATGCATCTATGTAAATATTGTAATAACAATCAAATAGCTCACGAAAAGAGGGATTGTAGAATTCATTAGAGTCTCCACGTTTATTTCGGGATTCAATTTGTACCATTGAAAGAATGGCATTGGATTACTTAAAATTGGGCATTCTAATACTAAATCCTTACTGACGTTTAGTCTAATTTCTATAAAATCATGTGATTTTAAATTACTATATTTCTGCTTCATGAAATAATGAAATGTAACTGGCTTATATAGCACATCAACAATGAAGCTACGAGAAATCACACCATGTGCATTCGATGCAATACAAGTATAATTTCCACAAGCACTTATATCTATATTTTCAAGTTTAATAATTTGATTGCCCTCGTAATATTTATGAGTCATATTATTGAAATCTTTACCATCATAAAGCCATTTTACTGTTGGTGTAGGTATACCAAATGACTTACACGATAATATTGATGGTGTTCCTAAAACCATTTTAATACTCTCATATACATTTAATTTTACAAATTGTGGAGGTTTTAATAATGAAAGTTTCGTTGTTTTAACATCTCTACCAACATCATTTTCCGCAAAACACGAATAATTTTTCGCCCATATAATTGACATATTTTGATTATTAAGCCTTAAGCTAATTTGATGATTTTTATTACTGATGTTTACTAGGCCACTAAGAGATGTTTGCTTCAATGATTTAAATTCAAGTGAACTTGTTTTGTAGCCATTATTTTTATTGTCCAAGTAAATTGATTCATTTGTAAATATCGAATTAATAATATTGCTATCAGCTGTAATTATTGATGATGATAAAACGGCACGTTGATCTCTCATCCATGTTATAACGGGTAGTGGATTGCCTATTGCCACACATTCTAATGAAAATTCACTGAATTGCAATACTTCGGTACTATCACTAATTTTTACAATGCGTGGCTCATCTGTTGTAACAAAAACGAAATCAACAATTTTCCTAATTAAATTAAAACAACATTTACATACACAACACGGTCAAAATGAAATTAATGAAAACTTTTCCTAAATAATTTCGTCCCTCACATTGGTAGTTTCCATCATCGCTTAATTCAACAGCATTAAAAATTAATTTATTGGCATTTTTAGTATTCAGTTCTATTCCATTTTTGTACCATCTATATTTGGCTTCTGGTTTACTTCTTATTGTGCAATTAAGAAATAATGTTTCGCCAATTTTAACATTAAGATTTTGTTCACTTTCCTCATTAATCAACGTTAATTCAGCTAAAATATAAGCAATTTTAATTATATTCTTTAGCAATTACATCAATATAATTACGTTTCATGTTGACACTTAAATTAAATTTAGTAGATAAGTCTCCCAATTTACACTCTAGAATATCATCATGAATTATATTTTCTATCTTTAATTTATAAGCAATTGTTGAATTTTCAAAATTATTTAGAATATCTAAACGATTAGCAATCATATTATCTTGCTTTTCAGGTGTGATATCAGTAAAATCAATATAAGATCCAGACCAGTAATACATATCAGTTTTATTACATTTATCACATACGCAAATCAGTTCAATATCATCACCAGTGTTTAGAACCACATTACTTGTTACATTACTTTTTTCACTTAAGTTTTGCTCTATAATTATCAGTTTCTTTTCTATATCTTTGTACGTTCTATTATTTATTTCATTGAGAATATCTGTAAAATGAATTTAACATTAGTTGATTGACACTGTCCAAAATGTAAGCGACATTACCGGCAATATTTACAGTAGAAAAATTATCTCCATTCATACTTCTGGAAAAACATTTCAATTCGCCTGCTTTTGAACCCATCGTAGAAATTTCAGCCACCTCTAAGCTCAACTCAGCACTATAACTGTTTCATAAAAAACGACAGAAGTAGTTTAGCTTTCAAATGTAATTGTAAACTTACTCTGAATCTTTTTCTTTTATAAAGACATCATCTTTTAGCCATTGAATATTCACTGGCACTAAGGAAATGACACGGCATGTTACCTGAACATCCTCCAAACGGTCATGATGTTTTATTTCTATAGACACCTCTGGTAAAGCTGTCAATATCAAAAATGATTGCGTTAACTAATCAAGGAGGAATAAATAAATGTATTGCTTACAATCTTGATTAATACGGTCTTTTGGACTTATTTGGGAAGATAATAATCGGCGAATGGGATTTCTTGCATTATCATAGCCATTGATCTGTAGTAATGAAAAACGAATTCATAAGAAACATTAAATATAAGGAAAACTCTTAAGCTTACGTAGATTTTAAAAGCAGTGCTTGGTGACGAAAATCTCTCCGTTCGATAAACGATTTCATTGGTTTCTGCGTTCATTTGCAACAAAGGGAATTTGAAAAAGATCACCTCATCTTCAATATCGAATGATTCGTCATTTAAAACCAATTCAATATCAGTTAAAGAATTCAACAGCGATACATTTGAAGGCAGTATGTATAAATAATTGTTACCTGGAATTATAAAATTCATAAATCAAATCTCTACCGTTCGTATGCAGTTTCAAAAGAACCTTTGTGAGGAGTAAATTTCGTATCCGTTATATTATTGATTAAATTTGGACTAAAACCAAATTTAAAACTAAGCAACCCATAGCTAAATATTTTGATAGAGTTCGATACCGAAGATTGATAAATTACCATCCATTTTCCAAACACAACAGGTTTATTTACTATAGCTTTAAATGTTGCTTGCACAGTTTGTTCTATGTAGTCTTCATACGCTATTCCATTGGGATCCACTAAAGTGAATTCAATATCTTTTCCAGTGATACTAACACTGAAATTAGTCATTGTGTTGTCTATAGTGAACAATAGAGAGTAATTTCCTCTGTACTCTGAAGAGAAATAATCCAAGAGAATTTGCTTTTTATCAAGCGTTGTTTGCACGAAGTCCAAAACTGTTGTTATCTGATTCGGGTTTAAATCATGTAACTGGCCTTTACTTTTTCTGGCAATTCTATTATAAACTGCATATTCTTCCATTTTGTTATTGCAGTAGTTTGTTACGAAGAAGATTATCTAGTAAAATCAACGTTTAATTATCTATGATCACCATAAATTAAATTCAAATAATAATTACGCACTGTGAAATTATTATCACTTATCATTTTCAGAACTTCATCCCGACGATTCGCATCACTAGCTGAAGCATCAGTAAACACAAATGCGATTGATTTGGGAAGAGCAGTATCTAAACCCCTTATTAAACTAGTTAGAACTGGTTCCTGACAATCTTTGTTTGTGTGTATTTTTATTTTGTTTATTGCCGATTTGATGCCTTTCTTATCACGTATTTTAATTATGTTCGATTCATCTATGAAATAAAAATTCATGAGACACTATAGACTAGAAAATACTTTAAACACTCTTACATGAATCACTAAATGGCACCAAAATATAATTATATATCATATCATTAAAGTTTCCCTCTTCCAATTTTTCCAGAACTTCAAAGCAAGTATCTCGCAAATTATCAAAATCTGTTCTCGACACCGTAGTGTCAAACACTAAAACGATGCTCAATTGATTATCATAAGCTTTTCCGTCCTCGCGATCAGTCCTTGTGAATTTTAATCTAAGATCACTATTCCAATTTAATGCAGAAGTTATTAGAAGTTTAACTCCAAGTACTCCAATTATAAGTAATAACTTTTTCATTATTATAATAAAATTTAACTCTACTAATTATTTTCTAAGCGCAAGAGTGAACTTCACTTGAATAAAATCAGAATATCACTGATTCTATGTATGCTGGTTACTTAAATTTAAAGTAAATAAAATAATAATAAATGCGATAAATAGCTCAAGAGATCAAAAAAATATTACAATATTGGTGTTGTTTCATTTTTTATTTTTTTTTTTTGCAATGTTTTTGTTTCTTCCTTCGCTTTTTATCGGCTTATCATAATTATTTAAATGAAAATAAAGCAAAAAACCCAGAGACACATGTGTTAATAATAAGTTATTTAGGAATCATTGTTATGCTTTTAATTGTGATATTTTTAGGTAAAAACCCCTCATTAAATCTTTTCGTTATTAAATTATTTCTTATAATAATCTTTTAAAATCCCCGTATTCCCTTATCATGTACCGTACTGACCCCGTTATACAAAATAAACAAGCAAATATTATGTATCACAACATTTTAGTGATTAGCCCACAAGTGATTTGCAAAGCAATTTCAATAAAAGAAATAATTATAAAATATAATTGAATATGGCAGCAAAAATAATACGAAAAAGAAAGATAAATAAATTAATAATAAATAATTTAAAAAAAAATTCTAATTCATTAATGTTCCGACTTAAGCACAGTAAAGTTCATCGTCTCAATCATAAGTTTTGAATATTGTAAAAATATAAATAAATAAATATTGATCAAAAGAAGTTGAATCAGAGTATCTCCCATAACCAAAATTTAAATAATTAACATTACTTTTAATTATACTAAGGCATAATTAAACTAGAGAAGTTCCAGAACTAAGTAATTAAAGGAGGAATTTTTAATGATCACAATATGGTCTTCTAATTGTAAGGCAGTATCGAGATAAGTTATTATTTCGATAAAAGTATATTCGGGGTGAACTTCGAATATACAATAGTAGCTTAGGGTATTCATAGTTAGATTTGCTTCATTAATATATAACTCATAAAATGTTGGTTTTACAATCAGAATCCCTATTTAGAGCTTGAATTGCATTTTATAGCCATGATCTTTATGTTTATATAGGATTGATATTCTGTAGAAATTCATTGTCGTTTATGTGTTTAACAGTATTGTGGATATTTTATAATTGGATCGATTAGAAATATCAACATTATCAGTAAAAAAATAAAATTTATTTAATTTTTCCCAAGGTATCGTAAAATAACAAAATATTAAGTTGATGTTATGTTGAGATTAAAATTTTATTGAAAAAAAAATTGAATATATGTATAATTAATAAATTTTATGACAGATATAGAATCCGAATTTGTTTATGCATGATTCATTATTTGCGCAGGGAGAATGCTGGCATTCATCAATATCTTCACATCGATTTAAATCTGTATTTAAACTGAAACCAATTTTGCATGTTTGTTGAAAATCGCATGAATTCATGATGCAAGGTACATATTTCGTATTTGGTCCTATACAATTGAGTCCGCCATTCTTCCTACTAGGATTATTACAATACCGATGTTCTGTATATTGTCCGTCGCCGCATGTTGTTGAGCATGGACCTCGATACCACCTAGACCAGCCACCATTTATCTGACACAATGGAACTTGGCATTCAACAATATTATCCTCATACATTTTATCACCACATAAATGTAATTCTTTAGTAATACAACGTCTAAATCGTTGTTTTAATGATTTTTGTTTCAATGTTTCATCATAGCATGTCTTAGAACACGCTGAAAAATTAGACCATTCACCCCAAATTAGAGCAGTCTATAAAAATTTAAAATTTCAGCTATATTGTATAGAAATTTGCCTTGGTACTTTATACTTACGTTACAATATCCATGGAAACACTTTCTAAATTCTTTATTATTTCCTAAACATGCATCATTTTCAGTTCCCTTTGAAAAAACACAATGTCTGGTACGACTTTCTACTCCTAAATCACACGATCTACTACATGATGACCATTTTGACCATATTGTCCAAGCAGCTTGTGCTAAGCAAAATTCAAAATAAATAATTTTATGATCATAATTAAACTATAATAAAACTCACGGCGAACAATTAGGGTAAACCTCTTTTGAACATAATCAATATCATTGTTTACATAACAAATATAGTTTCCCTCGTCAGTTTGCCTCAAATTATAAACAACCAAATTTTCATCATTTTTTAAAGTTTTTACGTTCTTCCTTCGAGACATATTATGATAGTAAATATATTCATTATCCTACAAATACTTTACTCATATTAAATTGTATAAAAAAAAGATAAAAAGACCAACTTTTAACCAAAAAATCTTAGTTGGTGAAATGTTTGTCTTCAATTCACAGTCTAAAATAACATTGTGGCCCTGAAATGAAATCAATGTTTCGTCTGCGTTGTTCTTAAATGCTGGAGGCTTTTGAACAACCACATCAAATACAACATCTGTAATTCCATACTTATTTTTGGCTTGACATTTATAACTGCTAGATTCTTGGATACTGTTAACTATCTATAAAAGGCAAACAAGCAATAATAATAAAGAATACCGTAATAAAATATAGTCACCAAATGAGAATCTGTAGAATTTATTATCATTTCGTCGCCGCTTTCAGGATTAACTTTAGTCCATTGAAACTCTGACTTTGGATTGCTTAAAATTAGGCATTCAATAACGAAATCACTTCTTAATTGTTTTTTTATTATAAATCTACTTTCTCCTATAACTTTTGGGGGATATAATACAACCACAATGAAACTTCTTTGAACCACACCAAAAATATCCTTCACAACGCAAGTATAGTTTCCTTCATCATCTATTTTGATATGCTCAAAATGTATAATTTTATTAGAGTAAAATAAACTTTTATTCATTATATCCAGATCGTTATTATTATAAAGCCAATTTATCAATGATGCTGGAATTTCAGAGGAGTCACAAGATAAGTTCAATGATGATCCAACAAGAACTTCAATAATTTCAGAATATATTGCATGCTTTAGTGATTCTTGTGTTTGTCTATTTTTTGGTGTAATAATATAATCCTTGTCATATGGCTCACCAATTATGGAATTATCTGTAGGAAGATTAATGGTGTTCACACATCATCATAATTACTATGTTATTTATACCTGAATTATGAACAGTCTGACTTATATAATCATCAGATTCATCAGTCATATTTTTCTGAATTGTTATCAATTTTTTATCTATTTCTTTTTGAATTCTATTATTTATTTCACTTAATATATCTTGAAAGTTAGTTCTTATTAGTTCGTTCAAATTGTGAAAAACATGTAAATGAATTGTTACCGGTAATATTCACAGTAGAAAAATTATCTCCATTCATACTTCTGGAAAAACATTTCAATTCGCCTGCTTTTGAATCCATCGTAGAAATTTCAGTCACCTCTAAGCTCAACTCAGCACTATAACTGTTTCATAAAAGCGACAACAGTAGTTTAGCTTTCAAATGTAATTGTTGACTTACTCTGAATCTTTTTCTTTTATAAAGACATCATCTTTTAGCCATTGAATATTCACTGGCACTAAGGAAATGACACGGCATGTTACCTGAACATCCTCCAAACGGTCATGATGTTTTATTTCTATAGACACCTCTGGTAAAGCTGTCAATATCAAAAATGATTGCGTTAACTAATCAAGGAGGAATAAATAAATGTATTGCTTACAATCTTGATTAATACGGTCTTTTGGACTTATTTGGGAAGATAATAATCGGCGAATGGGATTTCTTGCATTATCATAGCCATTGATCTGTAGTAATGAAAAACGAATTCATAAGAAACATTAAATATAAGGAAAACTCTTAAGCTTACGTAGATTTTAAAAGCAGTGCTTGGTGACGAAAATCTCTCCGTTCGATAAACGATTTCATTGGTTTCTGCGTTCATTTGCAACAAAGGGAATTTGAAAAAGATCACCTCATCTTCAATATCGAATGATTCGTCATTTAAAACCAATTCAATATCAGTTAAAGAATTCAACAGCGATACATTTGAAGGCAGTATGTATAAATAATTGTTACCTGGAATTATAAAATTCATAAATCAAAATCTCTACCGTTCGCATGCAGTTTCAAAAGAACCTTTGTGAGGAGTAAATTTCGTATCCGTTATATTATTGATTAAAATTGGACTATAACCAAATTTAAAACTAAGCAACCCATAGCTAAATATTTTGATAGAGTTCGATACCGAAGATTGATAAATTACCATCCATTTTCCAATTATTGGTTTTTTTACTATAATTACCTTTACTGTTGATAATTGTACATATACTAAATAATCCTCATATTCAATTCCATTGGGATCCACTAAAGTGAATTCAATATCTTTTCCAGTGATACTAACACTGAAATTAGTCATTGTGTTGTCTATAGTGAACAATAGAGAGTAATTTCCTTTGTACTCTGAAGAGAAGTAATCCAAGAGAATTTGCTTTTTATCAAGCGTTGTTTGCACGAAGTCCAAAACTGTTGTTATCTGATTCGGGTTTAAATCATGTAACTTTCCTTTACTTTTTCTGGCAATTCTATTATAAACTGCATATTCTTCCATTTTGTTATTGCAGTAGTTTGTCACGAAGAAGATTATCTAGTAAAATTAACGTTTAATCATCTATGATCACCATAACTTAAATTCAAATAATAATTACGCACTGTGAAATTATTATCACTTATCATTTTCAGAACTTCATCCCGACGATTCGCATCACTAGCTGAAGCATCAGTAAACACAAATGCGATTGATTTGGGAAGAGCAGTATCTAAACCCCTTATTAAACTAGTTAGAACTGGTTCCTGACAATCTTTGTTTGTGTGTATTTTTATTTTGTTTATTGCCGATTTGATGCCTTTCTTATCACGTGTTTTAATTATGTTCGATTCATCTATGAAATAAAAATTCATGAGACACTATAGACTAGAAAATACTTTAAACACTCTTACATGAATCACTAAATGGCACCAAAATATAATTATATATCATATCATTAAAGTTTCCCTCTTCCAATTTTTCCAGAACTTCAAAGCAAGTATCTCGCAAATTATCAAAATCTGTTCTCGACACCGTAGTGTCAAACACTAAAACGATGCTCAATTGATTATCATAAGCTTTGCCGTCCTCGCGATCTGTCCTTGTAAATTTTAATCTAAGATCACTATTCCAATTTAATGCAGAAGTTATTAGAAGTTTAACTCCAAGTACTCCAATTATAAGTAATAACTTTTTCATTATGAATTTCAATTTTAAATCCACTAAACAATAAACTAAACTTCACTCAATCTAAACGAATACTTGAATAAAAATATGTATGCAAATTTAATCTTTTAATAATAATTATAAAAATTCCCATAAAATTACGTAAGGCAAAAGGTCAAAGTATAACTGATTATGACTATTTTTTCATTAACTTTAGAGGATTTTAAGTTATTTAACTACAGAGTTTACAATGTTTTGATTTATTCGGCAAAATGTTTTAACTCGTCCTAAAAGAGACTTATGATATTTAAGGATTAATCGGATTTTTAGGTAAATACAAAATAAATTTGATTTAAGTTCTAAACTAGAACAATATGTAGGCTTTATTAGTACAAAATACTAATTATGTTTCGTCGCTAGATTTGTCACTAGAAGAATACCATAAAAGTGTTCCTTAATGAAAAAATAAAAAACTAAAAAAACTAAAAAATCTAAAATAGATATTCCCTCTGAAAGTATGTAGATAATATTTAACAACCAATTCTCAAATGTCATGGCATATCACTAAAATCATTCCTAAGTAGAGAACGAATTGTAATTCCTCATCATATGAAAAAATGAAACTATTGCATGTACTACTTTACTACTGTACTACACAACAAAATGCGATGAATATACTCAATAAATAATTCGATCTTGTTCTAATTCTAGACCGGAAGATTGAGGCAAAAATTGTGTAGGTTACAGAGAATTAGTAACATTACCATGTAAAATAAATTAATATTATAGAAAATAAAAACAAACAACCTTTTTTTTAATATTTTATTCAATTATGATACATTTTAATTAAACAAGTGGTTATTACCTGCATATATCTATCCCAAAGACATCTTATATCTTGATCCCTGAAATAAATTTTATATTATTTAATTAAAATTTATAAAAATATTAGCCGCGTTAATCATAAGATAACTAAAAACCTAGAAACTTCCAAATCTAAAACACTTTGTGTTAATGCTGGTAAAAATAATTTAACTTGTTCAGGTACCCAATTATTTTGTCTCCATTGTTCAATTAATTTTTCAGATAATTCCAAAAATAGACAACGCAACTCACGTGTACGATGCAGATTGCATGCTATCATTATTATTGTACGCCAGTATGATCTGAAAAGAGATTTTTAATTTAAATTTGCTAAGATCATAGATATATAATTAGTTTGTTTATTTTTACTTAAAATTGGTATCTAGTTCCTGGTACGATCTCTCTAATAAGCTTGGTTTCAACCGTATGCAAACTAAACTAGTGTAGAGTATTTCAAATTAAATAAATAATTATTAATTTTTAATTAATAAATAAGTAAATTAAATTTTTTTTATAAAACTCAGTTAAAATAAAATTACTAACTGTTTGATTTCCTTTTCTTTATCTAAAAGGCAGCGCAATTCACGCAAATCTAATAAAAATTCTTTGTCCATTTCGGTATCATAATATTCAGGACCGGAATGTTGGTACGTGTATGTCCAAAATGTCATTACAGCCTTATTGGTAATAATTTAATCAGAAAATATTTTACTTTATTTTTATTTACCTACTTGAGCACATTCAAAGAAATCATTAAAATTTAAATATTGTAACTTTCGTTTAGATGTTTCAAATCTTAAACAAGCTAGAAACACAATAGCTGCATATTTTCTAGCTAAATCATCTGATAATAAGAAATGATGTTTTATATTGTTTGTGACATTCCCTGGTATTTCCTCTACAGCTTTAAATATTCGTTTGACATTATCAAATTGTCTTCTATTGTTGCAAAAAAAAAAAAAAAAAAAATTAATAAATATTTACATTTGTCATTACTTTATGCCTACCTGCAGGATCTTAATCGAACACCAGTACGTTCTGCTACCTCATCTAAATCTTTTCTGTAACGCGATGATAATTTTTTACCCAATAACTCTCTAGCAACAGAATCATCAATTGAATAGTATTTCTCAATTAATAAAAAACGTGTTTGTGGTTCTAATTGAAATGATGGTTGATCAGATAGTTTTGAAGGCAAGCATAATAGTTTCTCTAGCAATGAATATGTACGATAATGATCCAAAACATCAGATGCAATTAACTCTAGGGGGGCACAAGCTATAGGTTGACCCCCTTTTAATTTTAGTAAAGTAACAGCTTCACTAGCTTTGAAAAAAAATAATTATTAATATTTATTTTTAATAGAAAATATTATATAAATCAAATACATACAAGAATATCCTTCAGTATATAATTGATAAATTTCAGGATCAACTAACGTATAATTACTTATGAATACATCAATTTCAGCAAACATTTTAATTAATAAATAAAAAAAACTTTTTTCACAATAAACAAGAATATAAATGATATGTCAAAAACATTTTCTACAAGAATTTATAAATTATTCCTCAACCCAACTATAGTGACATCTGGCAGATAAAGAAAATAGTATTCATTGTTTTCATTATATATATGCTTTTTCATCATGAATTCAAAAACAAAAAATTAAAAATTGTTTTCTTCTAATATTTATTAAAGATAATAAAAATAATAAAACTCCAAAAATATAATTCAATTACACAACAAAATAATAAAAAAAAAATATTGTGGATAAAATGTTTATTACGCATCTTTGCGTCTCAAAGGAGTATATAACTTTAACAATTATTGAAGGGTTCCGTTTTCCTTCTGCTACATATAGATATAATTCTGTAAATCCACGATGCTTTATCGGCGGTAGTATTTTTTTGTTTATTTCCTCCTTATTTATTTTTTCTTTTATTTATTTATTGTAATATGGCAGAATAATCTACTTTATGTGTTAATTTATACGATTAAAGTCAATCACCAAAAGAAGTGGAAATTATGTGAAAACAATTACAGCAATCAAAGCTCAATTTATTTGAAGAGTAACTTATAAAAATAACGCTTAAATGATATCCTCTTGAAAGATGTGGTTTAATATAATGGACCTGAATACCAGATGGAAGTTCTTCTTACATACATTCGGCATTTATTAATTTATATCTTTTATTATCTTTTATCTATATAAAATAAGTAAGGCTTAGTAAATGCTTTATTTATAAAAAAAAAATTAAAATAATTTGTTGTACTTCCCTGCTCTGATTAAACTTTATGAAGATACCATCTGCGTAATTCTAGTCCTTAAAATGACTTATGTAATTAGATTATTTATTAGATCGAGTTAAATAATCCAATTTTTAAAATGTTTTGTAAATTGATCAAAAATTTTAGAAAATGCTATGATGATTAGATTAGATTAAATTAGAATTAAGATTATAACACACCAGCAATATTTTTCTTATAACTTTCAATCCTTAAATATCATTAATCATTCAATTTAAAATCATTCAATATTTTTACCACACACAGATTACACTATAAAGTATAATTTCTATTAGATCACCTTTATCGTTTGGTACAAAAATTAAGATTTTCCGATTTTAGGAGGTTGCTTTGAAATAAGTATCTCCCTGATTATTTTGAATTATAGAGCTTTCACTGTAATTTACACATACGTATTATATACACTTATAATAGAATAATATTTTAGATAGTGTGCAAATAATATGTCAATAGGTTATTTGATAATATATTATTTTTCATGATTTATTTAAAAAAAAAAAGAAAAAACTTTAGTTTTTACTCAGTTTTTGTACAATTAAGACATGAATTTTAATTAAATAATATTAATAAATAATTTTTATTTCTTAAACAATAATTATATAATTAATTGTAATTCAATATAATAATTAAATTTGAATTAGAATTTTGATTAACAATTATCAAAAGTTGTAAAGTGTTTTTGTGTTTTTTGAATTCTTTATTTAATAAATATCGTTATCAATATGACTTAAATTTAAATTATTTAATTCAATAAATTTGAATGAATGAATTTTGTTGTTACTGATTTCCTAATCCTTTCAGTGTCCTTTGTGTTTCAGTGTTTAAAATAAATAAATCAGACCAATTATAATAATAATGTTTAAATTAATTTTAATACAAATACTTTTATTAAAAAATATTAACATTTTACTATGTGATGATAGTATTGAATCTAGTGGTGATAATAATTTTATTTTATTAAATGATGATAATTTAATAAATTTATCATCTGAAAATGATAATGATGAATATATATTATTAAATGATGAAAATATAGTAAATTATAAATTAATTAATGAAAATAAATACGAAAAACAATATGATAATCGTATTAATAATAATAATAATAATAATAATAATAGTAATTTGCGAAGAATTTATAAAAATGGACCAAAATTGGGGCAAAGCAGTTTAGTTATTGTATTTGATGCAACCGGCTCAATGGTTGATGATTTGGAACAATTGCGACAAGGTGCTAAAATGATTATTGAAAAAATAACAAAACGTGAAGATAATCCTATTTATAATTATATATTTGTTCCATTCAGGGATCCACGTAAGTACTTTCCTTTTTTTTTTATGTAGAAAAAATAATTCATCTCACTTTAGTAATGATCTTTTATTTATAATTCTTTCATTCTGTAATGTAACAATACAAAGCCTTAATATTGTAATTATTTGGGTATTTCTCTGTCTAGTTTATCTGCTCAATGAATATACAATACAACAAATAATTGAAATACTGAGAAACCTTCAGGTTTCGTTGTTAACTTGTGCAGGCCATAACTTGTAAGATCATTTGATTTTTAAAAGACTGGACAATTTTATAGCATAATGGAAAACATTAGAGCGCAAATTTTAAAATGTTCTCTTTTAATATAAAATAATTTGTCAATAAATTAAATTCTAGAACCGTATCTTAGTGTAATACAATTTAAAAAAAAACAGCATATGGTAATCATTTAAATTTTTAATATTAATTAATAATAATTAAACAATATTTCAATTAATTTTAATCCTTAAAAACTGTTCATTAGCTTAGACATTACTAAAAACTAAAGAAAACAAAAAAAAATGTTTTCAAATTAAATTAACAAAACAAATTACAAAAATTTTCGTTACGCTACATGCGCAAATTTAATTTAAACGATTTGTATTAATTAAAATTCAAAACATAATATGAAAACCAAAATAAAATAAATATTTATTATCAATTTATGTAGGAAAAAAAGATTAAAACATAAACACATATGTCTCTTGAATTAATACGAAATCACTACATATGTTCATCGTTCATCATATATATTTTTATTTTTTTTTTGATAATAATTTACTCTATTGAGATTACACCGACGACCCTAGAACTATTTTTAAATATGATTTAATTTTGAATAAAACTACAAACCATTACCTTACTTAATTTTTTATTTGTTATCGTTTTTATTGTTTTTATTTTAAGACGTTGGACCAAAACTTGTGACAACCAATCAAACGAAATTATTAAATGAATTAAACGCATTAGAACTATGGGGTGGCGGTGATTGTCCTGAATCTGCATTAGAAGGTATCCGACAAGCGTTGATATCTGCCCTACCAAAATCATATGTGTATGTATTTACGGATGCAATTGCAAAAGATTATATGCTGGAAAGTACAATTGTTGAATTAATACAAAGGAAACAAATCACGGTCACATTCCTTCTAACCGGATATTGCAAGTCGAAAAATTCATTCGGTTATGAGGTGTATGAGAGATTGTCGTTAATTAGCAATGGACAAATTTATGATTTAAATAAAAATGATGTTCATAATGTGCTGGAAAATATAAAAAATTCATTGGATATACGACAAATACCATTACAGTACTACGGTTCGAAAATTGGTAAAATCAATAAAATAGACTTTAATGTGGATAACAGCTTAAAGGAGTTTAGTGTTAGTATTGCTGGTAGTGAACCTAACGTGACTGTATTTGATCCCAAAAATGATCTTTACAATAATAGTGACAGTGAAATTTTGAAATTGGATAATCTTAAGGTGAGTGAAAAATGAAAAGTTTCAAATAATATTAAACTAGGGGAAGAAACTAAATGAGCAAAACTATTTCTTAATATATAACCAGGTTGTTAACATAGCTGATCCACTACCCGGTAAATGGAATATTGAAGCAAGCTCATCATCAGCACATTCTGTTAAACTATTTGGAAAAAGTGATTTGAATTTTAAATATGGTTTTAGTACGATTATTCCAAAATCGATAAGTGAAACATCGTTTACACCACTTTTAGGTAATTTTTATAAATAATTAAAATGATTACGGTGTTATCCTACTTTTTTCTATTTACAAGGTGCTAATAATATTTTAACCATTTTTCCAACAAACTCATCGTTGGTGCATAATTTAACAAATATTTTAATCACTAAGTTTGACACCCTAAATGATAATGACAGTGATAGTAATATAAATGAATTAAAATTACCATTGAAAGTTAGTAAACAAGATTTATTAAATAATATTTATATTACTGACGAATTTATGCCACCAGCTGATTTATTTAAAATTTATGTAAGTTGTTTTTTTTCCTTTTTATTAATTCAAGTGTTATTAATCAACACTTTTTTATACTTTTTATTGTCCTTTTAAAAGTTACTCACTTTTCATATCGATGTTGTGGTTATTATTCAGATTTTTTTATTTTATTATTGTTTTTCATTTTTTTTTTTTTTTATAAATAATTAGAGAAGGTCGTTAAAGCTGATTAAAAATATTGTGTTATCAATACACACAATTATTACAAATTAACTTTTTGTTTTTTATTAAATGCATATTTAAACCATTAATGATAATGCATTTCTGCATTTAATAAATAAAATATTTTTTAAAAGTTTATAGCATATTTTCTGTACCAGATAAAGCATTAATACTATGACATTACAAATATGTTTACTTATTCTCATTGATTAACATTTCTCAATATATTTTAGTTGAACGGTTTCGATATAAATGGTAACCAGATACAACGTTTAATATCAACCGCTATTAAATCTAAAGAGGAATGTAAGATAATTAAATAATAAATATTATTATTGCTTAAAACAATTTATATTTTTATTAATCTATTAAAGCACCACCGGATGTAAGTGCTGATCCATCAACCGTTGATATTTATGAAAATGAGACAATTCATTTTATATGTCATGTAACATCACTAACACCGGTCACTATACAATGGAAAATTAAAACAAAAATTTTAATAGAAACACAAAATAAGTAAAAATACTTCTATAAATAAGAAAAATTTAAATAAAAATAATTAAATTTTTATTCTTATTTTAGTCAAAGTAGTGAATTAATATTAACGATACCAAATGCACACACATCAGATACCAATAAATATATTTGTAATGCTGAGAATAAGGCTGGTAGTAATTTGGCAGCTACATATGCAAGAGGTGAATATCAAAAAATCAAAATTATATAAAAATAATTAAATATTTTATTTTATCTCTCAGTTAAATTATTGCCCACCAAATTAAATGTAAAAATTAAAAATCTAAACGATGGTGAAAAAATTATTTATGAAGAGTTGAATAATGATTTAAATATTGATTGTCACGTTGATGCAAATCGTGAATTTGACATAAAATGGACACACAATAACAGTGATTTAATTGATTTAAACACGCACAAATTATGCAATAAATATTCAATCATTTAATTTATAATCAATAAGTAATATTTGAAGACAACTTATATAAATTTAAATAAATCACCAAAATATTCTTCACTTCACCAAGTCTATTTTAAATTAATTTTCATTAATATTTGGAGTTTTGCTCTAATTTTCTTGAAATTTGTTTTTACAACACTTTATGAAATTTTTTGTATCGAACAAAAAGGGCAATAAATACGCACGAGACGATAACCTACCGTTGAATGAAGTTTGTCTATTTTTCTTTTTAAATATTTT
Source organism: Ptychoptera albimana (assembly GCA_961205885.1). Taxonomy (NCBI): domain Eukaryota; kingdom Metazoa; phylum Arthropoda; class Insecta; order Diptera; family Ptychopteridae; genus Ptychoptera; species Ptychoptera albimana. Next base: position 23,047,716 of record OY540803.1, read on the forward strand.
TATTGTTTATTTGCCAGCTGTATGTGAAAAACCACCTACAACTGAATAGAAACGAAATACTAAAGAAGATATCTCAACTTTTACACATCCAACATGATTGTGTACAGTTTTACATGATTAAAAAAAAATAAATAAAAATATGTGTACCGGGAATAACACTAAAGAATTTAAAACATCATATTTATTTAAATAAAAACTCTTCTTGTTACAAAAGAAATAGTAATTAAAGAAGAAAAGTAAATCGTAGTTATATTTTAAAAAACATTAATTAATTATTAAACAAATTAATTATTCATATATAAACATGATTTGTCAGAAAAAATGTTCATACACATGCTCCCAAGTTGTAAGAAATTACTTGCAAGAGAGTAAAATAAAAAACCTCCCGAATAACAGGGGATAATGAAAATTATACGCTTGCGCTTTATTTTCCGAAGAAAAAAAAATTATTCTAGACAACGAGTATAAGTGGGTAAATTATATGAAAAGCCGATGAGTTAAAGAAAAAGCAATGGAATTATAAATCCAAGTACATAGATCTTGCACTCAAAATTAAAAGCATTCAAATAGACTTCCTGCAGTTAAACACTCATACGTTTGTTTTTTAATAAATTGTCGAGACAACTTGGAGACAACTGTTAATGCGTTATACGTTTGAACAGATATTGCACATTTGCTGAAATGAATTTAATCGATTAGAAAAACAAAGGGAAGAACAGAAAATAAATTAAAAAAAAAAATTTTAAGTATTTCTCCAGGATAAGTAAATATATAAAAAAATGTATTTCTAGATCATCCGATCCTAATGGAATCTTGTAATTTGAAAAAAAGAATTGAAAGCGAATAAATTTCGTTAATGAGAAAGATCTCGTACAAAATAATCCATTACGTGTAAAGGTATGGAAATAAAATGCATAGTTTGATTTTTAATTTAATTCCCTTTCATTTTTTCTATTTATTTAAATGATATAAAATTAATATTTTATGCAGCATGAACTATGATTGTATTTATGTAGAATGTGATGCCACCACCGATTTTTATTTTCAACGCCTTATCATCAGGTAGCTATGTCGCATCGTATTCAATTCAATATCGTATTCAGCACTAGCTTTCCATTCCAATTCAAAACTCATAACTTCACGTAGCACTTAGGTAGCATTGTATCTAGGATGTTTTTGAAAACATAAAACCATTTTTCCTTGTATTTTAAATTTTTATTCATAAAATTCTCGTAAAAAGTTGTGTTAATTATTTTTAGTTATTTTAGAATCCTTTATTAGTTTTAGTAAGATGTATTTTAGTACTTTTTCAATTGAATTAAATTTCACACATTAAAGCTTAGCAGGTCTACTGAAAATCTACTGCGACAAATCTGATGCACACCAAGAATTATCATTTTTTATTTCCCTTACTTTGTCTACTTCTGTGCTTATCAACATCCTTAAATTAACTAAATAACATTACTACTAACTCGTGAAATCTTAATAGAAATCATCTGATTTTTAAATTAAAACGATATCATGTTAGAGGAAGAAAATACTCATTACACCTCATCCAAGATCATAATGGATCGAAGACGTTCACTGTGATGTGATCCACAATTTGATCACACAAAACTATTTCATAATTTAAACATTATGATTAATCAGAGGATTATGTATTATTATTATGTAAATTTGACGTTTTATTTCATAATAAATAAAGAGCAAGAAGAATCAAAATGTTGTATTTTTAAAAATATGAAATAATTTAGAGAATCACTCATAGCCGCGATATTTGAAAGTTCGTTGTATTTATGATAAATGATAAATAAAGATAAAGACAAAAAAAGTAAATTGTTTAAATTACAAATCGACGATAATAGAATCTATATTTAAATTAATATATTATCAATAGATATATATAAAGGTTATAGTATATATCAAATAATAGCAAGTAAATAACCAAAAAAGAACAAACAAAAATCTGCCTACAATGAGGTCAAAGTAAAACAGATAAGACGACGCAGATTATATGTATTTAAATCTTATTAATTTATATTTTATATACAAAGTGAAATATAAGCTGTATCAGAACACGATTCACTATGCAACGATAATATAAATCATCGTTGCTTGTCTGGATCTAGGTGCCTAGAAATAATAAAATTAAGCATAGGATCAGAAGTTTTACCGACAAAACGTGTCCTAAAACAAATATATACATTTAATAAAAATTGTAAAAAAAATACACATGTTTGTGCTTAAAAATACAATTGATCCGGAATAAGTGAATTAAAATGAAATTTTTAACTGTTTTATTAATTTTTTTAAACTATTATTTGGCTTTTGTAAAAGCAACACCAAAGCCAGAACAAAAAAGTTTAGTTTTAGTGTTTGATACTACTGGCTCTATGCATGATGACTTAGTGCAAATGAGACAAACTGCCATTGAAATCACAGAAAAATTAGCGACTGCTGAGAACAATCCCATTTATAATTATATATTTTCACCATTCAACGATCCAGGTCGCTTCAAAATTTTATTTGTGTTGTGTCTTTTTATTTATATTTATGCAACTTTTGTTTGAACCTTAGCTGTGGGTCCTGTCGTCAATACGCAAGATAAAAATGTTTTAATGAATACATTAAATGCAATAACTGTAGATAATGGTGGTGATGACTGTCACGAGCTTTCTATGCAAGGAATAATAGATGGATTGCACGATGCATTACCAGAATCATATGTGTTTGTGTTTACCGATGCATCTTCAAAAGATAAGGCTAGAGTTGACGAAGTTGTTTCTTTAGTACAAAAGAAGCAAGCGACTGTAATTTTAATCACACTATTGTTCTATTGTTCTGATTATTTATTTATTTTATTTTTTTATTATAATTATTATCAAAAATTCAGGTTTCATTTTTGGTGACGGGTTTTTGCTTTAATAAAGAATTAGATAATAAGGTTTATAATAAAATAGCATCGAATAGCAACGGACAATTTTTTGATTTGGAGCGGAAATCAGTTAAAACGGTTCTTGATTATGTTAAATCAACATTAGACTCTAAAAACGAGCAGCTTTTTTATGAATCATCACCAGAGGCAGGAGGTAGCACAATTAAAGTCGATGTAGATGCAACTATGAAAGAAATTTCAATAGTTATTGCTGGTAAAAATCCTAAAGTTGATGTTATCAATCCGGAGGACAAAATATCAGATAAAGCAGTGATTGCTGTTAGCCTGGATGGAATGATGGTAAGTTTATTTGTGTATTTATTTTTTATTATATTATATTTAGTCTTAACTTTTTTTTAGGCAGCTGTTGTGAAAGATCCTGAAGTTGGCCCTTGGAAATTTAAATATAGTTCTTCGTCTGGTCACTCCGTTAAAATCAATTCCCTTAGTGACTTGAACTTCAAATACGGATTTAGTAAAACCATAGCAATAACAAAAGAAGAAACTTCATTTCTCCCACTTATTGGTAATTACGTGAATATGGATTTTTTACCACAAGAGTGCTCATACAGAGATAATTACTAATTATATTTTGCAGGTGAAAATATCTTGACAATTTTTCCATCGGATCCTGCATTAGTTAAGGATTTAACTGAAATAAAAATCAGTGCCATAGGCATCAAAATGAGTGATAGTGATACTGCTGGGGATACTGATAAATTCGAATTTTCAATACCCTTAACAAAATATGACAAATACGATAAAGTTTTCTACAAAACTAAGGCATTTAACGTCCCGAAATTTAAATTCAGAATTAACGTAATTGGAATAATTTATATATTTTTAATGATTACGAATTACTTTTTAATTTATTAAATTCTTATTTGTAGCTATTAGGTTACGATAGTGAAGGGAATCCTATAAACCGTATGCTTTCTAAATCTATTCAGCCACCTGGTGAATTGGTGACAGAAAAAAGTATGATTTTTACACATTATTGGGTAACAAAACAAATGTAACAATTTAAACACTTTTAAGCTCCTCCCGACGTAACAATCTTGCCAACCAATTTAACTATTACTGAGGGAGAGGAAATCCTAGTTACATGCAATGTAATATCAGTGACGAGCATAAAAACGGAATGGAGAAAAAATGGAATTACTCTGGCTGCTAGTAGTACAAGGTAAAGTTATCAAGAAGTAATTTTTCTGAACTGATGGTTCATTAAAACATTTGCATTGTAGGTTTAGTACAGAATTAATACTGAACATAACGGACACTTCTATGGCAAATGCTGGAACATACGAATGCATATCAAAAAGCAAAAATGGACAAATTTCATCCACTATCAACATACAAAGTAATAAATATTTTCAATTTCATTTGTATCATAATTAAAATTGTTGGCATTTTTCATTAGTTGAGAGACTTGAATTTACCGTAAACATAGCTGAAACAAGACATGAAGTATCAGTAGCAGATGAATTAAAAATTCCTTGCATTGTAGATACGACACTTGTCTTTGAAATACTGTGGAGCAAAAACAATGCCAGTTTGACGCCGTGGATTAAAGGAGTATTTAATCTTTTTTTCTTTTCTTTTGATTCATGGTAAACTCATGATAATAATTGTTTCATTTTAATAAATGTAGGATGAATCCTCAAAAGTTTATAAACATAGCAGCGTAGAAAAAGAGTCGAGTGGCATTTACGGCTGCCATGTTAGGGTTTTAAGTCAAATTAAAGTCAGTTTAACTAATGTGATTGTGAACTACCAGCCAGAAATATTGGAAAAACCAGTTGAAAGTATTAAAAGTGGCATTTTTAATTTTAAAGTTAACTTTCATGTCTTTTCGTACTCTAATTAGAAATAATCCTACATTTCGGTGATGATATTAATTTACCATGTCACGCGGATGCAGTTCCAACACCAAAAATTTTCTGGTACTATACTCCCATAAACACTACCGAATCGACAGATCCCATAGCTACAGGTAATGAATATGAAATCACCGCTCTATCCAGAGATTATGTAGGAGTCTACAGATGTGAAGTAGACAATGGAATAGGTACAAAACAAAAACGTACTATAACTGTAGAAGCTAATCCTCCAAAACCACCAAAAATCCAAAAGTCATCAAGCACAGATATACTCGTGCAAACGGGAAAGAAACTAGAGTTAGAATGCAAATGTGATGATTGCAGTCCTTTAATCGATTATCATTGGAAAACCAAAGATATAACCCTTAGGAAAAACCAAAATATATATGGAAATTTAGCTGCAAAACGATGGGATATTTTAAATAATTTCAAAAATGCCACAGCTAATTACAAATTAGTGATTGATAAAGTAGCCAAGGATGAACAATATGAATGTGAACTCTCAAACATGTTTGGTACAGATAAAATTACCTACAAAGTCGTAGTTGATTGTATGTTTCAAAATGACTTCCTGTAAATTATATTTAATTGATCATATAAATAATTTATTACATTACAATATTAGATCCACCAAGATACATATCCAGAAGAACTAAACAATATCATGAAACAAATGTGGGGAAAGACCTTAATTTAGACTGCACAATGATAAGTAAACCAAAAGCAATTTATTCATGGTACAAAGATGGGTAACGTAAAATCTTTCGAAATTTCATATTTTATTCTTGAGTTTATTAAAAGTTATTTTGCAGAAATTTATTAATAACAAAATCAAATAAATTAAACTTCAAAAATATTAAAAAAGAAGATGATGGATTTTACACATGTGAAGCAAGAAATTACTTAGGAACTGTTGAAGTAACACATTCTGTAGGAGTCCACTGTAAGTAGTAACTTTATATTTTATGACTTAATAATACGATCCCAAATTATATCTTTAAAAAATAGATAAACCAACCATTATAAAAATAACTAACAATTTGGAAGTGCTACGATATAATAATTTTTCATTAGAATGTGTTGCCGAAGGAAACCCGTTGCCAATTCTAACGTGGAAGAAAGGCAACAAAGTTGCGTTATCTACATCAAGATCGCAAAATAATATTACGCTAATGAAAATATTGAAACGTAATGAAGCAATTTACTTAGATAATAAAAATAATAGTTACCAATGGAGTTCTTTTGCGGCATTACCAAAAACCCCAACTGTTAATGGAATAATAAAGGTAAATGCAAAAAAAGATCAAATTTCTTTAGTTTTAAATGTCCCATCTATGAGTAAGGGTTGGTTGAATACCAACAAATGCAAAGTGTATAATAATGTTGGTGATGATGAAAAAATAGCAAAGGTATCTATGGTGGAATTTCCATTTTTTAGTGAACTAAAGAGTGAAAATAATCCTTTGATTATCGAAGCACAAAAAGGTTTAAAGTTAGATTTGTTTTGTAAGGCAAATGGTACACCATCTCCGGAATCTAGCTGGTACAAAGATGGCACAATAATTACTACAAATGAGCATAACATACTTAAGTTTTTTATTAAAAATCAAAGATTAATAATATTTGGTACACTGGAGTCAAATAGTGGGAACTATACTTGTGTAGTACAAAATAAACTTGGAAAAATATCTTATAGCTTTCTAGTTACCGTTATATATCCACCGTTACAAATAAATGACGATTATGGAAATCCATTAACTATAGAGAAAACTCAAAACAAAAATGATGATTTGGATCTAAATTGCTACACCGATAGTAAACCACCAGCGGAATATATTTGGTCAAAAGTTGATTCAATAACCAACGATATAATAACTCTAGATGAAAGATCATCCACGTTGAAGATCACTAACATTCAAAGTACATCAAAGTTCCTATGTCGAGCAAAAAATAAAGCGGGTGAAGCAAAAATTGAATTTAATATAAATGTCAATGAACCTCCTCAGATACTAGATAATATTGATCAAACAATTTCCATAGATTATGGAAGTGAAAGAGTTTTGTCTTGTCATATCACTAAAGTCATTCCGAAGCCCACTATTAAGTGGTTAAAAGTAAGTTTTGTAAAATGAATTTTATTTAAGTTCATTAATTTTGAATTTTTAAAATGATAGAATAATTCATCGATTAGCATTGAAAATGTGGAACAGCTTGACGATGATGAATCTCTATTATTGTATAATGTGGAAAGTTTACATAGTGGAAAATACGCATGTTTAGTTGAAAATAATTTAGGGCAAACGCAAAAAATATTTAACGTCATTGTGCAAGGTAAGCCTTCAAATTTGTCATTCTTTTCAAAACGTGACTAATCCTTGTTATGTAGAACCACATATAACGTGGTCCAATTGGACAACTTTCAGTAAATGCTCAACTACCTGTGGAATTGGTTTAAGAATTCGTGATAGGTATTGTACATTATCAGACCTAAATAAATGTGTAGGTGATTCCTCTGAATACATTAATTGCGATAGCGGTCCTTGTGTGGTAATGACTTCTGAACAATCATTAATTTTTTAAATGAACTAAAATGTTTTTCTTTTATTTTTAAACAAAATAGATTCATGGTGGTTGGGGAGTGTGGTCGGAATGGTCGTCGTGTTCTTCATCATGCATCTCTAGTACAAATGCCCCAATTAAAACACGAACTAGAGAATGTAATAATCCCCCACCATCCGGATATGAAAACGATTGCGGCTATGAAGACAGAGAATCTATTGCTTGTACTAATTTACCAAAATGTGTAATTAATGGTGGTTGGTCCGAATCTCACACAACTAAATGTAATAAAATATGTGGTGTCGGTACTCAAAAAATAATTCGCTATTGTACTAATCCAAGACCAGAAAATGGAGGCAAGAGTTGTGTAGGTAACAGAGAATTAGAAGTATTGCCTTGTAAATTAAGAGATTGTTAGGAACTTAAAAATAAACGAATATATTCTTTGATAATTTATTGAATTTCAATTTATTTATTAAAATCTTCATTTTAATTTTATGCCGTCATTATCATTTGTTATATTTTGCATAACATCTCTCTATCTAGTCTAGTTGCTCATATGATCTATTAGAGCTAAACTTAATTTCTTAAACAAAATGAGATAATAAAATTAAAACTGTTTCATCTATTTATCCATTCTTTATCTCAAAACAACACGATTAGTCTATATATTATCCACACATATGGAATTATTTAACGTCCATAAATCTGCTTTCTTCTTATTAATCTAATTTGACAAATACAAAATAATTCCAAATATAATTCTGATCCAATTAGCATATCAATTTTATTTTGTGTATTAAATTCTAGATCGGCAATTCAGGAATATTTCTGTAAATTATGTTATATTTAAAAAAATATATAAAACGTCACTAAATGTTGTATTTATTAAATGTTATTATATTATATGGAATATATTAAAGATTGTATTGTCGCCGATTTAATTAAAACATTTTCTTATTTTATTATTAAATTTATTTATTAAGTATAAAATATGATTTGGAATATTGTGGATTTGAGTGTCGCAGTTACGGTCTTCCTGGGTTCTGAATACCTACCCTGCGATTACTACATTGTTTATACTAATTCAATTGTAATACGGGTGGATTTTAAAATGCACATTATAATCCAAGTTTAAAATCTAGGACAAACGTCCTATTTTTAAATATTTATGTAGTAATTTGTATTAGTTTACTCCATTTCTCTACCTATTATTTAACAAGTAACCAGTAGCTCAAACAGTAGAGTTGCAATTAAGAATTCAAAGTGAAAGGTTGCAACTGAATTTCAATAGATAAAAATTGTTTATTGTAATAAATAGTTAAAACGAATTAAGTGTAATGAGTTACTGAATTATTGTATTATTTTTATTATTATTTGAGAATAAATTATATAACAAAAACATATTTCACACCTCCTTTGAGTATTCAATAAAATTAACTGTACGAACTTGCCGATCTGACCTAGACCGGGAACAGATTCCTACATTTATTTATTTTTATTTACCTTGCATTACATTACATTGTAATTTGTATAATATATTCTTGTGTGACCAAATTTGGATCACAACAGTATCGTACTAAATGTGTGTTATTTATAGAGATGGGTCGATATTTGAGGATCTTGTTTTTTAACTATGGTAATGAAATTAAACTAGTATTATAATTAACAGTGATTGAAAATTGCCAATTATTGATATATCAATAAAAATATTTTTTTTAATTATTTGCATTCGAAATTTTAAAAAATCATTTCGATTTATTTTTACAAACGTAAATTAGCTTTTTTAAGCCAAAAACAACAACAATTGACTTAATTCCACACATTTAAACATAATAATAATAATAAACTACTAAATTTATACCATATTTGGATGTGTTGTTTTTTAAAAAATTAAAAATAAAAGAAAATATTTTTATTTCGCTTTTCCTATCCGTAGGAAATACACGCCGAGAGAATCAAAGAGAGAGAGAAATTAAATCTTGACAAAAGTTGTATTTAGTAGTTGTATCTTCGTTCTGTTTACTGCTTTAGAATCTACTTCTAATTTGTAGTAGCGCTAGAGTTTCGCCAATACCAATACTTGCACAACATTTCGCATAATATATTTTTACTTATTTGACAATTTATAATATGGTCGCTTAAGCTTGAAGTTCTGGTTCTGTTAACTAGTGTATATTTGCGAAGAAACAATTGAATTTTGTACGTGTGTTTTGTAATTGTATCGTTCATTCTGGATACCCCTTTAAATCTAAAATAATAGTCAATAACTTGTTTAGTAACTCCTTTAAAAATAGTCTCTTTTGAATTCTTTATACTATATACTTTATTCTCAATAAAACTGTTATCGGCCTCTTTTTGTTATTCTGATCTTTCTTAGGATATTTATTTGATGTATATGTGCATTTTTTGTTCAATATGAGCGTATTATTATTATAGTATTATTTATTTAAAAAATGATAGTTTAAAAATAACAGTTTTGCTCATTTCTAGTTGTTTAACTTAAAACTAATAAATGTTTCTAATAGAATATGAAGAAGATATTACTTAAACTCAATGTCTTATGTCCAACACAATATCAATATTGATTCCACTTCTTACTATTTATGCAATTTATTTCATTTGCTAATATTTAAATAAAAGAAAATAATCAATAATTGTAAATAAATTTTTTGGGAATCTTAATACTTTTTTGATATTATAAAAAATCCCGGCTTATCATAGTACTGGAAAAAACATAACGGAAATTTAAATTTTGGGAAGTACCGCTTTGCACTTGTCGAACTGATTAATTTGGCTGGAATTTATTTATTTAATCATCATATATGACTAAACATTACTAAAACAAACATAAATAAACTCTCAAATGATAAGATTACTGCAAATTAACTCATTTTGTGAATAATAATAATAACAATAATAATATTTTTCAAAAATTACGTAATTACGATTAATTACATGAGGTCAAAATAAAACTGATAAGACGACGATATGTATTCAAATCTATTAACAGATTAGAATTTAGATTTTATATACAAAGTGAAATATAAGCCTTATCAGATCATGATACTGAATGCATTGATAATATATATCATCGTTGCTTGTCTGTCTCTAGGATCAGAAGTTTTACCGACAAGGTATGTCCAAGAACACACCAAGTTTTTTGTTATTGCGGTGACTTACAAAAGGCTTACAATCTTCAAATAATTAAACTAATAATAATTCTAAATAATTAAAAGCCCTGTTATATTGCTAATTTTCCTAATTTAATTTAGATTATTAATTAAAAACTAAAGTTTAAAGTATACAATTTATATTTTAAGCTTTTATTTAATAAATTTTTATTGTTTTATATAATAGTTATCACAAATTGCAAAAGAAAAACCCGACTTTATCAGTCAAATTGACCTCAAAAAAGAAACAAATATATACATTTAATAAAAAATTTTATAAAAAAATCTACATAAGATGCGTGCAAATTTATAAATCCATATCATTTTCTTTAGTAATAGCGTTAAGTTCTAAATATGTTTGCGCTTAAAAATATATTTAATCCGGAATTAGTGATTTAAAATGAAATTTTTAACTGTTTTATTAATTTTTTTAAACTATTATTTGGCTTTTGTAAAAGCAACGCCAAAGCCAGAACAAAAAAGTTTAGTTTTAGTGTTTGATACTACTGGCTCTATGCATGATGACTTAGTGCAATTGAGACAAAGTGCCATTGAAATCACAGAAAAAATAGCGACTGCTGAGGAAAATCCAATTTATAATTATATTTTTTCACCATTCAACGATCCAGGTCGCTTCAAAATTTTATTTGTGTTGTGTCTTTTTATTCATATTTATGCATCTTTTGTTTGAACTTCAGGTGTGGGTCCTGTAGTCAATACGCAAGATAAAAATGTTTTAATGAATACATTAAATGCAATAACTGTATATGGTGGTGGTGACTGTCCTGAACTTTCTATGCAAGGGATAATAGATGGATTGCACGATGCATTACCAGAATCATATGTGTTTGTGTTTACCGATGCATCTTCAAAAGATAAGGCTAGAGTTGACGAAGTTGTTTCTTTAGTACAAAAGAAGCAAGCGACTGTAATTTTAATCCCACTATTGTACTATTGTTCTGATTATTTTTTTATTAAATTTATTTTTTTTATTATAATTATTATCAAAAATTCAGGTTTCATTTTTGGTGACGGGTTTTTGCGATAATAAAGAATTAGATAATAAGGTTTATAATAAAATAGCATCAAATAGTAACGGACAATTATTTGATTTGCAACGAAACTCAGTTAAAACGGTTCTTGATTATGTTAAATCAACATTAGACTCTAAAAACGAGCAGCTTTTTTATGAATCATCACCAGAGGCAGGAGGTAGCACAATTAAAGTCGATGTAGATGCAACTATGAAAGAAATTTCAATAGTTATTGCTGGTAAAAATCCTAAAGTTGATGTTATCAATCCGGAGGACAAAATATCAGATAAAGCAGTGATTGCTGTTAGCCTGGATGGAATGATGGTAAGTTTATTTGTGTATTTATTTTTTATTATATTATATTTAGTCTTAACTTTTTTTTAGGCAGCTGTTGTGAAAGATCCTGAAGTTGGCCCTTGGAAATTTAAATATAGTTCTTCGTCTGGTCACTCCGTTAAAATCAATTCCCTTAGTGACTTGAACTTCAAATACGGATTTAGTAAAACCATAGCAATAACAAAAGAAGAAACTTCATTTCTCCCACTTATTGGTAATTACGTGAATATGGATTTTTTACCACAAGAGTGCTCATACAGAGATAATTACTAATTATATTTTGCAGGTGAAAATATCTTGACAATTTTTCCATCGGATCCTGCATTAGTTAAGGATTTAACTGAAATAAAAATCAGTGCCATAGACATCAAAATGAGTGATAGTGATACTGCTGGGGATACTGATAAATTCGAATTTTCAATACCCTTAACAAAATATGACAAATACGATAAAGTTTTCTACAAAACTAAGGCATTTAACGTCCCGAAATTTAAATTCAGAATTAACGTAATTGGAATAATTTATATATTTTTAATGATTACGAATTACTTTTTAATTTATTAAATTCTTATTTGTAGCTATTAGGTTACGATAGTGAAGGGAATCCTATAAACCGTATGCTTTCTAAATCTATTCAGCCACCTGGTGAATTGGTGACAGAAAAAAGTATGATTTTTACACATTATTGGGTAACAAAACAAATGTAACAATTTAAACACTTTTAAGCTCCTCCCGACGTAACAATCTTGCCAACCAATTTAACTATTACTGAGGGAGAGGAAATCCTAGTTACATGCAATGTAATATCAGTGACGAGCATAAAAACGGAATGGAGAAAAAATGGAATTACTCTGGCTGCTAGTAGTACAAGGTAAAGTTATCAAGAAGTAATTTTTCTGAACTGATGGTTCATTAAAACATTTGCATTGTAGGTTTAGTACAGAATTAATACTGAACATAACGGACACTTCTATGGCAAATGCTGGAACATACGAATGCATATCAAAAAGCAAAAATGGACAAATTTCATCCACTATCAACATACAAAGTAATAAATATTTTCAATTTCATTTGTATCATAATTAAAATTGTTGGCATTTTTCATTAGTTGAGAGACTTGAATTTACCGTAAACATAGCTGAAACAAGACATGAAGTATCAGTAGCAGATGAATTAAAAATTCCTTGCATTGTAGATACGACACTTGACTTTGAAATACTGTGGAGCAAAAACAATGCCAGTTTAACGCCGTGGATTAAAGGAGTATTTAATCTTTTTTTTCTTTTCTTTTGATTCATGGTAAACTCATGATAATAATTGTTTCATTTTAATAAATGTAGGATGAATCCTCAAAAGTTTATAAACATAGCAGCGTAGAAAAAGAGTCGAGTGGTATTTACGGCTGCCATGTTAGGGTTTTAAGTCAAATTAAAGTCAGTTTAACTAATGTGATTGTGAACTACCAGCCAGAAATATTGGAAAAACCAGTTGAAAGTATTAAAAGTGGCATTTTTAATTTTAAAGTTAACTTTCATGTCTTTTCGTACTCTAATTAGAAATAATCCTACATTTCGGTGATGATATTAATTTACCATGTCACGCGGATGCAGTTCCAACACCAAAAATTTTCTGGTACTATACTCCCATAAACACTACCGAATCGACAGATCCCATAGCTACAGGTAATGAATATGAAATCACCGCTCTATCCAGAGATTATGTAGGAGTCTACAGATGTGAAGTAGACAATGGAATAGGTACAAAACAAAAACGTACTATAACTGTAGAAGCTAATCCTCCAAAACCACCAAAAATCCAAAAGTCATCAAGCACAGATATACTCGTGCAAACGGGAAAGAAACTAGATTTAGAATGCAAATGTGATGATTGCAGTCCTTTAATCGATTATCATTGGAAAACCAAAGATATAACCCTTAGGAAAAACCAAAATATATATGGAAATTTAGCTGCAAAACGATGGGATATTTTAAATAATTTCAAAAATGCCACAGCTAATTACAAATTAGTGATTGATAAAGTAGCCAAGGATGAACAATATGAATGTGAACTCTCAAACATGTTTGGTACAGATAAAATTACCTACAAAGTCGTAGTTGATTGTATGTTTCAAAATGACTTCCTGTAAATTATATTTAATTGATCATATAAATAATTTATTACATTACAATATTAGATCCACCAAGATACATATCCAGAAGAACTAAACAATATCATGAAACAAATGTGGGGAAAGACCTTAATTTAGACTGCACAATGATAAGTAAACCAAAAGCAATTTATTCATGGTACAAAGATGGGTAACGTAAAATCTTTCGAAATTTCATATTTTATTCTTGAGTTTATTAAAAGTTATTTTGCAGAAATTTATTAATAACAAAATCAAATAAATTAAACTTCAAAAATATTAAAAAAGAAGATGATGGATTTTACACATGTGAAGCAAGAAATTACTTAGGAACTGTTGAAGTAACACATTCTGTAGGAGTACACTGTAAGTAGTAACTTTATATTTTATGACTTAATAATACGAACCCAAATTATATCTTTAAAAAATAGATAAACCAACCATTATAAAAATAACTAACAATTTGGAAGTGCTACGATATAATAATTTTTCATTAGAATGTGTTGCCGAAGGAAACCCGTTGCCAATTCTAATGTGGGAGAAAGGCAACGAAGTTGCGTTATCTACATCAAGATCGCATAGTAATAGTAAGCTAATGAAAATATTGAAACGTAATGAAGCAATTTACTTAGATAATAAAAATAATGGTTACCAATGGAGTTCTTTTGCGGCATTACCAAAAACCCCAACTGTTAATGGAATAATAAAGGTAAATGCAAAAAAAGATCAAATTTCTTTAGTTTTAAATGTCCCATCTATGAGTAAGGGTTGGTTGAATACCAACAAATGCAAAGTGTATAATAATGTTGGTGATGATGAAAAAATAGCAAAGATATCTATGGTGGAATTTCCATTTTTTAGTGAACTAAAGAGTGAAAATAATCCTTTGATTATCGAAGCACAAAAAGGTTTAAAGTTAGATTTGTTTTGTAAGGCAAAAGGTAAACCATCTCCGGAATCTAGCTGGTACAAAGATGGCACAATAATTACTACAAATGAGCATAACATACCTAAGTTTTCTAATAAAAATCAAAGATTAATAATATTTGGTACACTGGAGTCAGATAGTGGGAACTATACTTGTGTAGTACAAAATAAACTTGGAAAAATATCTTATAGCTTTCTAGTTACCGTTATATATCCACCGTTACAAATAAATGACGATTATGGAAATCCATTAACTATAGAGAAAACTCAAAACAAAAATGATGATTTGGATCTAAATTGCTACACCGATAGTAAACCACCAGCGGAATATATTTGGTCAAAAGTTGATTCAATAACCAACGATATAATAACTCTAGATGAAAGATCATCCACGTTGAAGATCACTAACATTCAAAGTACATCAAAGTTCCTATGTCGAGCAAAAAATAAAGCGGGTGAAGCAAAAATTGAATTTAATATAAATGTCAATGAACCTCCTCAGATACTAGATAATATTGATCAAACAATTTTCATAGATTATGGAAGTGAAAGAATTTTGTCTTGTCATATCACTAAAGTCATTCCGAAGCCCACTATTAAGTGGTTAAAAGTAAGTTTTGTAAAATGAATTTTATTTAAGTTCATTAATTTTGAATTTTTTAAATGATAGAATAATTCATCGATTAGCATTGAAAATGTGGAACAGCTTGACGATGATGAATCTCTATTCTTGTATAATGTGGAAAGTTTACATAGTGGAAAATACGCATGTTTAGTTGAAAATAATTTAGGGAAAACGCAAAAAATATTTAACGTCATTGTGCAAGGTAAGCCTTCAAATTTGTCATTCTTTTCAAAACGTGACTAATCTTGTTATGTAGAACCACATATAACGTGGTCCAATTGGACAACTTTCAGTAAATGCTCAACTACCTGTGGAATTGGTTTTAGATTTCGTGATAGGTATTGTACATTATCAGACCTAAATAAATGTGTAGGTGATTCCTTTGAATACATTAATTGCGACAGCGGTCCTTGTGTGGTAATGTCTTCTGAACAATCATTAATTTTTTAAATGAACTAAAATGTTTTTCTTTTATTTTTAAACAAAATAGATTCATGGTGGTTGGGGAGTGTGGTCGGAATGGTCGTCGTGTTCTTCATCATGCATCTCTAGTACAAATGCCCCAATTAAAACACGAACTAGAGAATGTAATAATCCCCCACCATCCGGATATGGAAACGATTGCGGCTATGAAGACAGAGAATCTATTGCTTGTACTAATTTACCAAAATGTGTAATTAATGGTGGTTGGTCCGAATCTCACACAACTAAATGTAATAAAATATGTGGTGACGGTACTCAAAAAATAATTCGCTATTGTACTAATCCAAGACCAGAAAATGGAGGCAAGAGTTGTGTAGGTAACAGAGAATTAGGAGTATTGCCTTGTAAATTAAGAGATTGTTAGGAACTTAAAAATAAAAAATAAACGAATATATTCTTTGATTATTTATTGAATTTCAATTTATTTATTAAAACCTTCATTTTAATTTTATGCCATCATTATCATTTGTTATATTTTGCATAGCATCTCTCTATCTAGTCTTAAACTTAATTTGTTAAACAAAATGAGATAAAAAAATAAAACTGTTTCATCTATTTATCCATTCTTTATCTCAAAACAACACAATTAGTCTATATATTATCCACACATATGGAATTATTTAAAGTCCATAAATCTGCTTTAATTATTTGTATTGTTAATATTGTTTTGCATAAAATAGTCGTAATAAATCAATTATTCACTGTTCTATATATAGTAGAGTATTACACCGACATTTTATGGAATTTTGTTGTATTTATTTGATTTCTTATTTATTAATGATACAGCGTCAAAATCTGAACTGCCTTGTACTTAAAATAGTCAGTCAAATAATAATTACTAACCATTTAACTAATTCTTTTTATTTAATGTAAATTACATATTACACATAATTTTTTGCTGGAGTTACACAGTTTTTCCCTAATTATATATTATGCAGTTATATGATCCAAGTAAATTGATACATAATTCATTATTTACGCATGGATGATCATTGCATTCGTTAATATCTTCGCACTGGTTTAATTCTATGTTGAAAGTGAAGCCAGCCCTACACTTAATTCTTTGAACGCATGATGCCAAATAACATTTCCTCTTATTTTCCCGTCCTCCAACGCAATTTTGAGATAAGCTATTGCAATGCCGCCTTCGTGTTTGAATTCCATAGCCGCACGTGGCAGAGCACTGAGACCATGGAGTCCAAGCACCCCAATCAGAATTTCTTCCATAGTGTGAACATGTAGGCACGTCGCATTCTACAGCATCTATGTCATTTTCTTTGTAACCACAAAATTGTTTCTCAATAATATTGCACTTTCTACTACGTTGCTTAATTGACTTTAGCTTTCTTTGCTCGTCAATGCATGTCCTAGAACAGGCTGACCACTCAGACCATTCAGTCCAGTCATCATCAATCTGCATTCAAGTATAAATGAAATAGATTTTTTTTATACAATTAAATTAGCATACTTACGAAACAAGACTGTATAAAACACTTTTTCAAGTCATGACTATTGCCATTTATTGAGCATTCGTTATTTTCTGCAACACTCCCATCAGGATACAAGCAAGATCTAGTACGTCTTATCATTCCTGGGCCACAAGATGAACTGCATGCTGACCATGGTGTCCATTTAGACCAGGTTACTTGTGCTACAAAATGTATCAAAAAATTTGTACACATTTATATATCGTATTACTTAACAAACCATTGACAAATAAATTGAATCTTTTTGAAACGTAATCTAAATCATTTCTTCCATAGCAAAGATATTCCCCCTCGTCAGATTTAGTGACATTGAATAAGACCAACTTTTCTTCGTTTTTTATTACCATTAAATTTGGCTTTTGGTATATATTTTTGTGATAAATATATTCATTATTCTGTAAATGATAAATGTTACAATCAATATATTATTATAAATAATTTAATAGCAATCCAGGACTTACTTTCAGCCAAAATACTTCAGTTGCTAGATTATTCTCCTCTAATTCACAGTCAAATATTACATTGTTACCATAAACAGCGTTTAGTGTCATGTCCCCACTATTTTTAAGTATTGGCGGCTTTTGAACAATAACTTTAAACATAACACTTTTCTTTCCATATTTATTGAAACCGACACATTTGTATCGGCCAGACTCTTGGATATTATGAATTCTCTTAAATAATAATAATTAAAATGAAAAATATTATGCATCTATGTAAATATTGTAATAACAATCAAATAGCTCACGAAAAGAGGGATTGTAGAATTCATTAGAGTCTCCACGTTTATTTCGGGATTCAATTTGTACCATTGAAAGAATGGCATTGGATTACTTAAAATTGGGCATTCTAATACTAAATCCTTACTGACGTTTAGTCTTATTTCTATAAAATCATGTGATTTTAAATTACTATATTTCTGCTTCATGAAATAATGAAATGTAACTGGCTTATATAGCACATCAACAATGAAGCTACGAGAAATCACACCATGTGCATTCGATGCAATACAAGTATAATTTCCACAAGCACTTATATCTATATTTTCAAGTTTAATAATTTGATTGCCCTCGTAATATTTATGAGTCATATTATTGAAATCTTTACCATCATAAAGCCATTTTACTGTTGGTGTAGGTATACCAAATGACTTACACGATAATATTGATGGTGTTCCTAAAACCATTTTAATACTCTCAGATACATTTAATTTTACAAATTGTGGAGGTTTTAATAATGAAAGTTTCGTTGTTTTAACATCTCTACCAACATCATTTTCCGCAAAACACGAATAATTTTTCGCCCATATAATTGACATATTTTGATTATTAAGCCTTAAGCTAATTTGATGATTTTTATTACTGATGTTTACTAGGCCACTAAGAGATGTTTGCTTCAATGATTTAAATTCAAGTGAACTTGTTTTGTAGCCATTATTTTTATTGTCCAAGTAAATTGATTCATTTGTAAATATCGAATTAATAATATTGCTATCAGCTGTAATTATTGATGTTGATAAAACAGCACGTTGATCTCTCATCCATGTTATAACGGGTAGTGGATTGCCTATTGCCACACATTCTAATGAAAATTCACTGAATTGCAATACTTCGGTACTATCACTAATTTTCACAATGCGTGGCTCATCTGTTGTAACAAAAACGAAATCAACAATTTTCCTGATTAAATTAAATCAACATTTACATACACAACACGGTCAAAATGAAATTAATGAAAACTTTTCCTAAATAATTTCGTCCCTCACATTGGTAGTTTCCATCATCGCTTAATTCAACAGCATTAAAAATTAATTTATTGGCATTTTTAGTATTCAGTTCTATTCCATTTTTGTACCATCTATATTTGGCTTCTGGTTTACTTCTTATTGTGCAATTAAGAAGTAATGTTTCGCCAATTTTAACATTAACATTATGTTCACTTTCCTCATTAATCAACGTTAATTCAGCTAAAATATAAGCAATTTTAATTATAATCTTTAGCAATTACATCAATATAATTACGTTTCATGTTGACACTTAAATTAAATTTAGTAGATAAGTCTCCCAATTTACACTCTAGAATATCATCATTAATTATATTTTCTATCCTTAATTTATAAGCAATTGTTGAATTTTCGAAATTATTTAGAATATCTAAACGATTAGCAATCATATTATCTTGCTTTTCAGGTGTGATATCAGTAAAATCAATATAAGATCCAGACCAGTAATACATATCTGTTTTATTACATTTATCACATACGCAAATCAGTTCAATATCATCACCAGTGTTTAGAACCACATTACTTGTTACATTATTTTTTTCACTTAAGTTTTGCTCTATAATTATCAGTTTCTTTTCTATATCTTTGTACGTTCTATTATTTATTTCATTGAGAATATCTGTAAAATGAATTTAACATTAGTTGATTGACACTGTCCAAAATGTAAGCGACATTACCGGTAATATTCACAGTAGAAAAATTATCTCCATTCATACTTCTAGAAAAACATTTCAATTCGCCTGCTTTTGAATCCATCGTAGAAATTTCAGCCACCTCTAAGCTCAACTCAGCACTATAACTGTTTCATAAAAAGCGACAGCAGTAGTTTAGCTTTCAAATGTAATTGTAAACTTACTCTGAATCTTTTTCTTTTATAAAGACATCATCTTTTAGCCATTGAATATTCACTGGCACTAAGGAAATGACACGGCATGTTACCTGAACATCCTCCAAACGGTCATGATGTTTTATTTCTATAGACACCTCTGGTAAAGCTGTGAATATCAAAAATGATTGCGTTAACTAATCAAGGAGGAATAAATAAATGTATTGCTTACAATCTTGATTAATACGGTCTTTTGGACTTATTTGGGAAGATAATAAACGGCGAATGGGATTTCTTGCATTATCATAGCCATTGATCTGTAGTAATGAAAAACGAATTCATAATAAACATTAAATATAAGGAAAACTCTTAAGCTTACGTAGATTTTAAAAGCAGTGTTTGGTGACGAAAATCTCTCCGTTCGATAAACGATTTCATTGGTTTCTGAGTTCATTTGCAACAAAGGGAATTTGAAAAAGATCACCTCATCTTCAATATCGAATGATTCGTCATTTAAAACCAATTCAATATCAGTTAAAGAATTCAACAGCGATACATTTGAAGGCAGTATGTATAAATAATTGTTACCTGGAATTATAAAATTCATAAATCAAATCTCTACCGTTCGTATGCAGTTTCAAAAGAACCTTTGTGAGGAGTAAATTTCGTATCCGTTATATTATTGATTAAATTTGGACTAAAACCAAATTTAAAACTAAGCAACCCATAGCTAAATATTTTGATAGAGTTCGATACCGAAGATTGATAAATTACCATCCATTTTCCAAACACAACAGGTTTATTTACTATAGCTTTAAATGTTGCTTGCACAGTTTGTTCTATGTAGTCTTCATACGCTATTCCATTGGGATCCACTAAAGTGAATTCAATATCTTTTCCAGTGATACTAACACTGAAATTAGTCATTGTGTTGTCTATAGTGAACATAAGAGAGTAATTTCCTCTGTACTCTGAAGAGAAGTAATCCAAGAGAATTTGCTTTTTATCAAGCGTTGTTTGCACGAAGTCCAAAACTGTTGTTATCTGATTCGGGTTTAAATCATGTAACTGGCCTTTACTTTTTCTGGCAATTCTATTATAAACTGCATATTCTTCCATTTTGTTATTGCAATAGTTTGTTACGAAGAAGATTATCTAGTAAAATCAACGTTTAATTATCTATGATCACCATAACTTAAATTCAAATAATAATTACGCACTGTGAAATTATTATCACTTATCATTTTCAGAACTTCATCCCGACGATTCGCATCACTAGCTGAAGCATCAGTAAACACAAAAGCGATTGATTTGGGAAGAGCAGTATCTAAACCCCTTATTAAACTAGTTAGAACTGGATCCTGACAATCTTTGTTTGTGTGTATTTTTATTTTGTTTATTGCCGATTTGATGCCTTTCTTATCACGTGTTTTAATTATGTTCGATTCATCTATGAAATAAAAATTCATGAGACACTATAGACTAGAAAATACTTTAAACACTCTTACATGAATCACTAAATGACACCAAAATATAATTATATCATATCATTAAAGTTTCCCTCTTCCAATTTTTCCAGAACTTCAAAGCAAGTATCTCGCAAATTATCAAAATCTGTTCTCGACACCGTAGTGTCAAACACTAAAACGATGCTCAATTGATTATCATAAGCTTTTCCGTCCTCGCGATCTGTCCTTGTGAATTTTAATCTAAGATCACTATTCCAATTTAATGCAGAAGTTATTAGAAGTTTAACTCCAAGTACTCCAATTATAAGTAATAACTTTTTCATTATTATAATAAAATTTAACTCTACTAATTATTTTCTAAGCGCAAGAGTGAACTTCACTTGAATAAAATCAGAATATCACTGATTCTATGTATGCTGGTTACTTTAACTTATAATAAAATAATAATAAATGCGATAAATAGCTCAAGAGATCAAAAAAATATTACAATATTGGTGTTGTTTCATTTTTTATTTTTTTTTTTTTGCAATGTTTTTGTTTCTTTCTTCGCTTTTTATCGGCTTATCATAATTATTTAAATGAAAATAAAGCAAAAAACCCAGAGACACATGTGTTAATAATAAGTTATTTAGGAATCATTATTATGCTTTTAATTGTGATATTTTTAGGTAAAAACCCCTCATTAAATCTTTTCGTTATTAAATTATTTCTTATAATAATCTTTTAAAATCCCCGTATTCCCTTATCATGTACCGTACTGACCCCGTTATACAAAATAAACAAGCAATTATTATGTATCACAACATTTTAGTGATTAGCCCACAAATGATTTGCAAAGCAATTTCAATAATAGAAATAATTATAAAATATATTTGAATATGTCAGCAAAAATAAAACGAAAAAGAAAGATAAATAAATTAATAATAAATAATTTAAAAAAAAATTCTAATTCATTAATGTTCCGACTTAAGCACAGTAAAGTTCATCGTCTCAATCATAAGTTTTGAATATTGTTAAAATATAAATAAATAAATATTGATCAAAAGAAGTTGAATCAGAGTATCTCCCATAACCAAAATTTAAATAATTAACATTACTTTTAATTATACTAAGGCATAATTAAACTAGAGAAGTTCCAGAACTAAGTAATTAAAGGAGGAATTTTTAATGATCACAATATGGTCTTCTAATTGTAAGGCAGTATCGAAATAAGTTATTATTTCGATAAAAGTATATTCATGGTGAACTTCGAATATACAATAGTAGCTTAGGGTATTCATAGTTAGATTTGCTTAATTAATATATAACTCATAAAATGTTGGTTTTATAATCAGAATCCCTATTTAGAGCTTGGATTGCATTTTATAGCCATGATCTTTATGTTTATATAGGATTGATATTCTGTAGAAATTCATTGTCGTTTATGTGTTTAACAGTATTGTGGATATTATATAATTGGATCGATTAGAAATATCAACATTATCAGTAAAAAAATATAAAATTTATTTAATTTTTCCCAAGGTATTGTAAAATATCAAAATATTAAGTTGATGTTAAGTTGAGATTAAAATTTTATTGAAAAAAAAAATTGAATATATGTATAATTAATAAATTTTATGACAGATATAGAATCCGAATTTGTTTATGCATGATTCATTATTTGCGCAGGGAGAATGCTGGCATTCATCAATATCTTCACATCGATTTAAATCTGTATTTAAACTGAAACCAATTTTGCATGTTTGTTGAAAATCGCATGAATTCATGATGCAAGGTACATATTTCGTATTTGGTCCTATACAATTGAGTCCGCCATTCTTCCTACTAGGATTATTACAATACCGATGTTCTGTATATTGTCCGTCGCCGCATGTTGTTGAGCATGGACCTCGATACCACCTAGACCAGCCACCATTTATCTTACACAATGGAACTTGGCATTCAACAACATTATCCTCATACATTTTATCACCACATAAATGTAATTCTTTAGTAATACAACGTCTAAATCGTTGTTTTAATGATTTTTGTTTCAATGTTTCATCATAGCATGTCTTAGAACACGCTGAAAAATTAGACCATTCACCCCAAATTAGAGCAGTCTATAATAATTAAAAATTTCAGCTACATTGTATAGAAATTTGCCATGGTACTTTATACTTACGTTACAATATCCATGGAAACACTTTCTAAATTCTTTATTATTTCCTAAACATGCATCATTTTCAGTTCCATTTGAAAAAACACAATTTCTGGTACGACTTTCTACTCCTAAATCACACGATCTACTACATGATGACCATTTTGACCATATTGTCCAAGCAGCTTGTGCTAAGCAAAATTCAAAATAAATAATTTTATGATCATAATTAAACTATAATAAAACTCACGGCGAACAATTAGGGTAAACCTCTTTTGAACATAATCAATATCATTGTGTACATAACAAATATAGTTTCCCTCGTCAGTTTGCCTCAAATTATAAACAACCAAATTTTCATCATTTTTAAAAGTTTTTACGTTCTTCCTTCGAGGCATATTATGATAGTAAATATTTTCATTATCCTACAAATACTTTACTCATATTAAATTGTATAAAAAAAAGATAAAAAGACCAACTTTTAACCAAAAAATCTTAGTTGGTGAAATGTTTGTCTCTAATTCACAGTCTAAAATAACATTGTGGCCCTGAAATGAAATCAATGTTTCGTCTGCGTTGTTCTTAAATGCTGGAGGCTTTTGAACAACCACATCAAATATAACATCTGTAATTCCATACTTATTTTTGGCTTGACATTTATAACTGCTAGATTCTTGGATACTGTTAACTATCTATAAAAGGCAAACAAGCAATAATAATAAAGAATACCGTAATAAAATATAGTCACCAAATGAGAATCTGTAGAATTTATTATCATTTCGTCGCCGCTTTCAGGATTAACTTTAGTCCATTGAAACTCTGACTTTGGATTGCTTAAAATTAGGCATTCAATAACGAAATCACTTCTTAATTGTTTTTTTATTATAAATCTACTTTCTCCTATAACTTTTGGGGGATATAATACAACCACAATGAAACTTCTTTGAACCACACCAAAAATATCCTTCACAACGCAAGTATAGTTTCCTTCATCATCTATTTTGATATGCTCAAAATGAATAATTTTATTAGAGTAAAATAAACTTTTATTCATTATATCCAGATCGTTATTATTATAAAGCCAATTTATCAATGATGCTGGAATTTCAGAGGAGTCACAAGATAAGTTCAATGACGATCCAACAAGAACTTCAATAATTTCAGAATATATTGCATGCTTTAGGTATTCTTGTGTTTGTCTATTTTTTGGTGTAATAATATAATCCTTGTCATATGGCTCACCAATTATGGAATTATCTGTAGGAAGATTAATGGTGTTCACACATCATCATAATTACTATGTTATTTATACCTGAATTATGAACAGTCTGACTTATATAATCATCAGATTCATCAGTCATATTTTTCTGAATTTTTATCAATTTTTTATCTATTTCTTTTTGAATTCTATTATTTATTTCACTTAATATATCTTGAAAGTTAGTTCTTATTAGTTCGTTCAAATTGTGAAAAACATGTAAAATGAATTGTTACCGGTAATATTCACAGTAGAAAAAATATCTCCATTCATACTTCTGGAAAAACATTTCAATTCGCCTGCTTTTGAATCCATCGTAGAAATTTCAGCCACCTCTAAGCTCAACTCAGCACTATAACTGTTTCATAAAAAGCGACAGCAGTAGTTTAGCTTTCAAATGTAATTGTAAACTTACTCTGAATCTTTTTCTTTTATAAAGACATCATCTTTTAGCCATTGAATATTCACTGGCACTAAGGAAATGACACGGCATGTTACCTGAACATCCTCCAAACGGTCATGATGTTTTATTTCTATAGACACCTCTGGTAAAGCTGTGAATATCAAAAATGATTGCGTTAACTAATCAAGGAGGAATAAATAAATGTATTGCTTACAATCTTGATTAATACGGTCTTTTGGACTTATTTGGGAAGATAATAATCGGCGAATGGGATTTCTTGCATTATCATAGCCATTGATCTGTAGTTATGAAAAACGAATTCATAAGAAACATTAAATATAAGGAAAACTATTAAGCTTACGTAGATTTTAAAAGCAGTGTTTGGTGACGAAAATCTCTCCGTTCGATAAACGATTTCATTGGTTTCTGCGTTCATTTGCAACAAAGGGAATTTGAAAAAGATCACCTCATCTTCAATATCGAATGATTCGTCATTGAAAACCAATTCAATATCAGTTAAAGAATTCAACAGCGATACATTTGAAGGCAGTATGTATAAATAATTGTTACCTGGAATTATAAAATTCATAAATCAAATCTCTACCGTTCGTATGCAGTTTCAAAAGAACCTTTGTGAGGAGTAAATTTCGTATCCGTTATATTATTGATTAAATTTGGACTAAAACCAAATTTAAAACTAAGCAACCCATAGCTAAATATTTTGATAGAGTTCGATACCGAAGATTGATAAATTACCATCCATTTTCCAATTATTGGTTTTTTTACTATAATTACCTTTACTGTTGATAATTGTACATATACTAAATAATCCTCATATTCAATTCCATTGGGATCCACTAAAGTGAATTCAATATCTTTTCCAGTGATACTAACACTGAAATTAGTCATTGTGTTGTCTATAGTGAACATAAGAGAGTAATTTCCTCTGTACTCTGAAGAGAAGTAATCCAAGAGAATTTGCTTTTTATCAAGCGTTGTTTGCACGAAGTCCAAAACTGTTGTTATCTGATTCGGGTTTAAATCATGTAACTTTCCTTTACTTTTTCTGGCAATTCTATTATAAACTGCATATTCTTCCATTTTGTTATTGCAGTAGTTTGTCACGAAGAAGATTATCTAGTAAAATTAACGTTTAATCATCTATGATCACCATAACTTAAATTCAAATAATAATTACGCACTGTGAAATTATTATCACTTATCATTTTCAGAACTTCATCCCGACGATTCGCATCACTAGCTGAAGCATCAGTAAACACAAATGCGATTGATTTGGGAAGAGCAGTATCTAAACCCCTTATTAAACTAGTTAGAACTGGATCCTGACAATCTTTGTTTGTGTGTATTTTTATTTTGTTTATTGCCGATTTGATGCCTTTCTTATCACGTGTTTTAATTATGTTCGATTCATCTATGAAATAAAAATTCATGAGACACTATAGACTAGAAAATACTTTAAACTCTCTTACATGAATCACTAAATGGCACCAAAATATAATTATATATCATATCATTAAAGTTTCCCTCTTCCAATTTTTCCAGAACTTCAAAGCAAGTATCTCGCAAATTATCAAAATCTGTTCTCGACACGGTAGTGTCAAACACTAAAACGATGCTCAATTGATTATCATAAGCTTTGCCGTCCTCGCGATCTGTCCTTGTGAATTTTAATCTAAGATCACTATTCCAATTTAATGCAGAAGTTATTAGAAGTTTAACTCCAAGTACTCCAATTATAAATAATAACTTTTTCATTATGAATTTCAATTTTAAATCCACTAAACAATAAACTAAACTTCACTCAATCTAAATGAATACTTGAATAAAAATATGTATGCAAATTTAATCTTTTAATAATAATTATAAAAATTCCCATAAAATTACGTAAGGCAAAAGGTCAAAGTATAACTGATTATGACTATTTTTTCATTAGCTTTAGAGGATTTTAAGTTATTTAACTACAGAGTTTACAATGTTTTGATTTATTCGGCAAAATGTTTTAACTCGTCCTAAAAGAGACGATAGAGATAGAGATGATATTTAAGGATTAATCGGATTTTTAGGTAAATACAAAATAAATTTGATTTAAGTTCTAAACTAGAACAATATGTAGGCTTTATTAGTACAAAATACTAATTATGTTTCGTCGCTAGATTTGTCACTAGAAGAATACCATAAAAGTGTTCCTTAATGAAAAAATAAAAAACTAAAAAATCTAAAATAGATATTCCCTCTGAAAGTATGTAGATAATATTTAACAACCAATTCTCATATGTCATGGCATATCACTAAAATCATTCCTAAGTAGAGAACGAATTGTAATTCCTCATCATATGAAAAAATGAAACTATTGCATGTACTAGTTTACTACTGTACTACACAACAAAATGCGATGAATGTACTCAATAAATAATTCGATCTTGTTCTAATTCAAGACCGGAAAATTAAGGCAAAAATTGTGTAGATTACAGAGAATTAGTAACATTACCATGTAAAATAAATTAATATTATAGAAAATAAAAACAAACAACCTTTTTTTTAATATTTTATTCAATTATGATACATTTTAATTAAACAAGTGGTTATTACCTGCATATATCTATCCCAAAGACATCTTATATCTTGATCCCTGAAATAAATTTTATATTATTTAATTAAAATTTATAAAAATATTAGCCGCGTTAATCATAAGATAACTAAAAACCTAGAAACTTCCAAATCTAAAACACTTTGTGTTAATGCTGGTAAAAATAATTTAACTTGTTCAGGTACCCAATTATTTTGTCTCCATTGTTCAATTAATTTTTCAGATAATTCCAAAAATAGACAACGCAACTCACGTGTACGATGCAGATTGCATGCTACCATTATTATTGTACGCCAGTATGATCTGAAAAGAGATTTTTAATTTAAATTTGCTAAGATCATAGATATACAATCAGTTTGTTTATTTTTACTTAAAATTGGTATCTAGTTCCTGGTACGATCTCTCTAATAAGCTTGGTTTCAACCGTATGCAAACTAAACTAGTGTAGAGTATTTCAAATTAAATAAATAATTATTAATTTTTAATTAATAAATAAGTAAATTAAATTTTTTTTATAAAACTCAGTTAAAATAAAATTACTAACTGTTTGATTTCCTTTTCTTTATCTAAAAGGCAGCGCAATTCACGCAAATCTAATAAAAATTCTTTGTCCATTTCGGTATCATAATATTCAGGACCGGAATGTTGGTACGTGTATGTCCAAAATGTCATTACAGCCTTATTGGTAATAATTTAATCAGAAAATATTTTACTTTATTTTTATTTACCTACTTGAGCACATTCAAAGAAATCATTAAAATTTAAATATTGTAACTTTCGTTTAGATGTTTCAAATCTTAAACAAGCTAGAAACACAATAGCTGCATATTTTCTAGCTAAATCATCTGATAATAAGAAATGATGTTTTATATTGTTTGTGACATTCCCTGGTATTTCCTCTACAGCTTTAAATATTCGTTTGACATTATCAAATTGTCTTCTATTGTTGCAAAAAAAAAAAAAAAAAAATTAATAAATATTTACATTTGTCATTACTTTATGCCTACCTGCAGGATCTTAATCGAACACCAGTACGTTCTGCTACCTCATCTAAATCTTTTCTGTAACGCGATGATAATTTTTTACCCAATAACTCTCTAGCAACAGAATCATCAATTGAATAGTATTTCTCAATTAATAAAAAACGTGTTTGTGGTTCTAATTGAAATGATGGTTGATCAGATAGTTTTGAAGGCAAGCATAATAGTTTCTCTAGCAATGAATATGTACGATAATGATCCAAAACATCAGATGCAATTAACTCTAGGGGGGCACAAGCTATAGGTTGACCCCCTTTTAATTTTAGTAAAGTAACAGCTTCACTAGCTTTGAAAAAAAATAATTATTAATATTTATTTTTAATAGAAAATATTATATAAATCAAATACATACAAGAATATCCTTCAGTATATAATTGATAAATTTCAGGATCAACTAACGTATAATTACTTATGAATACATCAATTTCAGCAAACATTTTAATTAATAAATAAAAAAAACTTTTTTCACAATAAACAAGAATATAAATGATATGTCAAAAACATTTTCTACAAGAATTTATAAATTATTCCTCAACCCAACTATAGTGACATCTGGCAGATAAAGAAAATAGTATTCATTGTTTTCATTATATATATGCTTTTTCATCATGAATTCAAAAACAAAAAATTAAAAATTGTTTTCTTCTAATATTTATTAAAGATAATAAAAATAATAAAACTCCAAAAATATAATTCAATTACACAACAAAATAATAAAAAAAAAATATTGTGGATAAAATGTTTATTACGCATCTTTGCGTCTCAAAGGAGTATATAACTTTAACAATTATTGAAGGGTTCCGTTTTCCTTCTGCTACATATAGATATAATTCTGTAAATCCACGATGCTTTATCGGCGGTAGTATTTTTTTGTTTATTTCCTCCTTATTTATTTTTTCTTTTATTTATTTATTGTAATATGGCAGAATAATCTACTTTATGTGTTAATTTATACGATTAAAGTCAATCACCAAAAGAAGTGGAAATTATGTGAAAACAATTACAGCAATCAAAGCTCAATTTATTTGAAGAGTAACTTATAAAAATAACGCTTAAATGATATCCTCTTGAAAGATGTGGTTTAATATAATGGACCTGAATACCAGATGGAAGTTCTTCTTACATACATTCGGCATTTATTAATTTATATCTTTTATTATCTTTTATCTATATAAAATAAGTAAGGCTTAGTAAATGCTTTATTTATAAAAAAAAAATTAAAATAATTTGTTGTACTTCCCTGCTCTGATTAAACTTTATGAAGATACCATCTGCGTAATTCTAGTCCTTAAAATGACTTATGTAATTAGATTATTTATTAGATCGAGTTAAATAATCCAATTTTTAAAATGTTTTGTAAATTGATCAAAAATTTTAGAAAATGCTATGATGATTAGATTAGATTAAATTAGAATTAAGATTATAACACACCAGCAATATTTTTCTTATAACTTTCAATCCTTAAATATCATTAATCATTCAATTTAAAATCATTCAATATTTTTACCACACACAGATTACACTATAAAGTATAATTTCTATTAGATCACCTTTATCGTTTGGTACAAAAATTAAGATTTTCCGATTTTAGGAGGTTGCTTTGAAATAAGTATCTCCCTGATTATTTTGAATTATAGAGCTTTCACTGTAATTTACACATACGTATTATATACACTTATAATAGAATAATATTTTAGATAGTGTGCAAATAATATGTCAATAGGTTATTTGATAATATATTATTTTTCATGATTTATTTAAAAAAAAAAAGAAAAAACTTTAGTTTTTACTCAGTTTTTGTACAATTAAGACATGAATTTTAATTAAATAATATTAATAAATAATTTTTATTTCTTAAACAATAATTATATAATTAATTGTAATTCAATATAATAATTAAATTTGAATTAGAATTTTGATTAACAATTATCAAAAGTTGTAAAGTGTTTTTGTGTTTTTTGAATTCTTTATTTAATAAATATCGTTATCAATATGACTTAAATTTAAATTATTTAATTCAATAAATTTGAATGAATGAATTTTGTTGTTACTGATTTCCTAATCCTTTCAGTGTCCTTTGTGTTTCAGTGTTTAAAATAAATAAATCAGACCAATTATAATAATAATGTTTAAATTAATTTTAATACAAATACTTTTATTAAAAAATATTAACATTTTACTATGTGATGATAGTATTGAATCTAGTGGTGATAATAATTTTATTTTATTAAATGATGATAATTTAATAAATTTATCATCTGAAAATGATAATGATGAATATATATTATTAAATGATGAAAATATAGTAAATTATAAATTAATTAATGAAAATAAATACGAAAAACAATATGATAATCGTATTAATAATAATAATAATAATAATAATAATAGTAATTTGCGAAGAATTTATAAAAATGGACCAAAATTGGGGCAAAGCAGTTTAGTTATTGTATTTGATGCAACCGGCTCAATGGTTGATGATTTGGAACAATTGCGACAAGGTGCTAAAATGATTATTGAAAAAATAACAAAACGTGAAGATAATCCTATTTATAATTATATATTTGTTCCATTCAGGGATCCACGTAAGTACTTTCCTTTTTTTTTTATGTAGAAAAAATAATTCATCTCACTTTAGTAATGATCTTTTATTTATAATTCTTTCATTCTGTAATGTAACAATACAAAGCCTTAATATTGTAATTATTTGGGTATTTCTCTGTCTAGTTTATCTGCTCAATGAATATACAATACAACAAATAATTGAAATACTGAGAAACCTTCAGGTTTCGTTGTTAACTTGTGCAGGCCATAACTTGTAAGATCATTTGATTTTTAAAAGACTGGACAATTTTATAGCATAATGGAAAACATTAGAGCGCAAATTTTAAAATGTTCTCTTTTAATATAAAATAATTTGTCAATAAATTAAATTCTAGAACCGTATCTTAGTGTAATACAATTTAAAAAAAAACAGCATATGGTAATCATTTAAATTTTTAATATTAATTAATAATAATTAAACAATATTTCAATTAATTTTAATCCTTAAAAACTGTTCATTAGCTTAGACATTACTAAAAACTAAAGAAAACAAAAAAAAATGTTTTCAAATTAAATTAACAAAACAAATTACAAAAATTTTCGTTACGCTACATGCGCAAATTTAATTTAAACGATTTGTATTAATTAAAATTCAAAACATAATATGAAAACCAAAATAAAATAAATATTTATTATCAATTTATGTAGGAAAAAAAGATTAAAACATAAACACATATGTCTCTTGAATTAATACGAAATCACTACATATGTTCATCGTTCATCATATATATTTTTATTTTTTTTTTGATAATAATTTACTCTATTGAGATTACACCGACGACCCTAGAACTATTTTTAAATATGATTTAATTTTGAATAAAACTACAAACCATTACCTTACTTAATTTTTTATTTGTTATCGTTTTTATTGTTTTTATTTTAAGACGTTGGACCAAAACTTGTGACAACCAATCAAACGAAATTATTAAATGAATTAAACGCATTAGAACTATGGGGTGGCGGTGATTGTCCTGAATCTGCATTAGAAGGTATCCGACAAGCGTTGATATCTGCCCTACCAAAATCATATGTGTATGTATTTACGGATGCAATTGCAAAAGATTATATGCTGGAAAGTACAATTGTTGAATTAATACAAAGGAAACAAATCACGGTCACATTCCTTCTAACCGGATATTGCAAGTCGAAAAATTCATTCGGTTATGAGGTGTATGAGAGATTGTCGTTAATTAGCAATGGACAAATTTATGATTTAAATAAAAATGATGTTCATAATGTGCTGGAAAATATAAAAAATTCATTGGATATACGACAAATACCATTACAGTACTACGGTTCGAAAATTGGTAAAATCAATAAAATAGACTTTAATGTGGATAACAGCTTAAAGGAGTTTAGTGTTAGTATTGCTGGTAGTGAACCTAACGTGACTGTATTTGATCCCAAAAATGATCTTTACAATAATAGTGACAGTGAAATTTTGAAATTGGATAATCTTAAGGTGAGTGAAAAATGAAAAGTTTCAAATAATATTAAACTAGGGGAAGAAACTAAATGAGCAAAACTATTTCTTAATATATAACCAGGTTGTTAACATAGCTGATCCACTACCCGGTAAATGGAATATTGAAGCAAGCTCATCATCAGCACATTCTGTTAAACTATTTGGAAAAAGTGATTTGAATTTTAAATATGGTTTTAGTACGATTATTCCAAAATCGATAAGTGAAACATCGTTTACACCACTTTTAGGTAATTTTTATAAATAATTAAAATGATTACGGTGTTATCCTACTTTTTTCTATTTACAAGGTGCTAATAATATTTTAACCATTTTTCCAACAAACTCATCGTTGGTGCATAATTTAACAAATATTTTAATCACTAAGTTTGACACCCTAAATGATAATGACAGTGATAGTAATATAAATGAATTAAAATTACCATTGAAAGTTAGTAAACAAGATTTATTAAATAATATTTATATTACTGACGAATTTATGCCACCAGCTGATTTATTTAAAATTTATGTAAGTTGTTTTTTTTCCTTTTTATTAATTCAAGTGTTATTAATCAACACTTTTTTATACTTTTTATTGTCCTTTTAAAAGTTACTCACTTTTCATATCGATGTTGTGGTTATTATTCAGATTTTTTTATTTTATTATTGTTTTTCATTTTTTTTTTTTTTTATAAATAATTAGAGAAGGTCGTTAAAGCTGATTAAAAATATTGTGTTATCAATACACACAATTATTACAAATTAACTTTTTGTTTTTTATTAAATGCATATTTAAACCATTAATGATAATGCATTTCTGCATTTAATAAATAAAATATTTTTTAAAAGTTTATAGCATATTTTCTGTACCAGATAAAGCATTAATACTATGACATTACAAATATGTTTACTTATTCTCATTGATTAACATTTCTCAATATATTTTAGTTGAACGGTTTCGATATAAATGGTAACCAGATACAACGTTTAATATCAACCGCTATTAAATCTAAAGAGGAATGTAAGATAATTAAATAATAAATATTATTATTGCTTAAAACAATTTATATTTTTATTAATCTATTAAAGCACCACCGGATGTAAGTGCTGATCCATCAACCGTTGATATTTATGAAAATGAGACAATTCATTTTATATGTCATGTAACATCACTAACACCGGTCACTATACAATGGAAAATTAAAACAAAAATTTTAATAGAAACACAAAATAAGTAAAAATACTTCTATAAATAAGAAAAATTTAAATAAAAATAATTAAATTTTTATTCTTATTTTAGTCAAAGTAGTGAATTAATATTAACGATACCAAATGCACACACATCAGATACCAATAAATATATTTGTAATGCTGAGAATAAGGCTGGTAGTAATTTGGCAGCTACATATGCAAGAGGTGAATATCAAAAAATCAAAATTATATAAAAATAATTAAATATTTTATTTTATCTCTCAGTTAAATTATTGCCCACCAAATTAAATGTAAAAATTAAAAATCTAAACGATGGTGAAAAAATTATTTATGAAGAGTTGAATAATGATTTAAATATTGATTGTCACGTTGATGCAAATCGTGAATTTGACATAAAATGGACACACAATAACAGTGATTTAATTGATTGGAAAAAAGGGGTAGGTTTTCGATATTTTACAGTTTTTACCTTAATTAAAAAGTATAATTGAATCTAGAATAAAGAAACAACGGTTCTACAACTAAAAAGTATTAATAAAACCTCAAGTGGCGAGTATACGTGTCACGTTAAAATTTTTAATGAAATCAAAAATGCAACAACCTCAATTGTGGTACAATATCAACCAGAGATACTTGAAATTAGCAATGATAGTAATTACATAAATTATTTATTTCCTGCATTTGTTAATTGTTAATTAAATTTTTATGTTTTTCTTGTAGCTAAACTAATTCATTATGGTGATAAACTTAATTTAACGTGTAACGCGGATGCAGTTCCTTCAGCACAAATAAATTGGTATTTTACAGAATTAAATAAACCAAGAATATTTTTAACATCTGATAAGAATATAATAATTGATGAGATTCAACGTGAAAATATAGGAGAATATTTATGCGAGGCTGATAATGGAATCGGTAAGAAACAGAGTAGACTAGTATCGGTAAATGCGATTCCTGTTAGTGCTCCGAATATTGAAAAGCCAACAAATAATGAAATTATTGCCAATACGGGTGATGATATTGAAATAATATGCAAGTGCCATTTCTGCAGTCCGTTAACAAATTATACATGGAGTAATAGTAACGTTAAACTTGGTAATCAATTAACTGAAACTAAGGATAATTTGATAACATCACGTTGGGATATTTTAAATAATTATGCAAATGGCACTGCTGTATACAAATTAAGCATAGGAAACGTTTCGAATGATGATCAGTATGAATGTTTATTAGAAAACTCATTGGGAAAAGATTTAGTTAAATTTAAATTGGTTATTTTAGGTAATTATAATAAATTGGTAAGGATAAAAAAATGAATTTATTGAATGAATCAAATTTTAGTTCCACCAAAAATAGAAAAAATTAGTTCAACAAATGAATTAGATTATGATGGTGACAACATTAATGTAATTGAAGGAAGCTCAACATATATCAAATGTGAAGTAAAAGGCACACCAATACCGATCATACAATGGTCTAAAGATGGTCTACCTATTATTTACAGTAAAAGAATGTAAAATTTAATGAATTTCTAATTCATATGTTCGTTGATTAATTGTTTGAATTATTTTTTAGTTACTCAAAAGATAATAAAAGTTTAACATTATCGGAGGCATCGCCAGCTGATGCTGGTATATACGAGTGTCAAGCAATTAATCCACTGGGAATAATAACGAGAAATTTCACATTACTTGTCATAAGTACGCAAATAAAATTCCAATGTTAATGATATTTTTTAAAATCAAAATATAACTTTTAGTTCCTCCAAAATTAATCAATGAAGAGGAACAATTACAAACAGCAATTGAAGGACAACACATAATATTACCATGTTCAGTTCATGCTTTACCACCGCCAACAATAACGTGGTTAATGAATGGACACATTTTGAATATAAGTGATAGCAAGTACACTAATGAGAATGATACAAATTTAAGCTTTGTTGGAAGTGCAAGTGATACGGGAATATATGAGTGTCGTGCAGCGAATCAAGGTGGCAATGTTTCCCAAGAACTTGTTTTACTTATTTATGGTATTTATTTTGATTTTCAATTGTTAATCTGAACATAACGTAATTTAATTATTTATTGTTTATATATAAAGCTGCGCCAATTATTGAGCCAGGAAATGACGAAATTATAAAAGTCACTCCAAAGGGTGATGTCGTGATTAAATGCGATGCTATAGGTTTTCCTTTGGTAATACAAAATTTATAAATAAATTTTAAAATTCTAATTTTTCTTTTTTTAATATTCAGCCGGAAATATCATGGAATCATGACGGAAATGCATTATACAATACAAGTAATATAGAAATAAGCGATGATGGTCTTTTGGAAATAAAAAATTTTCAACAAGAAGACGAAGGTGCTTATGTTTGTGATGCATTTAATGGTGTTGGTATCACACAAAAAATCTTTTATATAGCAATTAGTGGTGAGTTTTTTAAATTTATAAAACACATTTATATTTTCTATTAAATAATATTTATTTTCTTTATTATTAGATCCACCTACAATTATGTCTGATTTTAATGACAAGTTGACAATTTTACCGGGTGAGGAAATAACATTATCATGTAATGCAATTGGTAATCCACATCCAGCATATTATTGGATGAAAAATGGTGAACCGATAGATGAAGAGTTAATTAGTACGAATACATCGGAAAAATT
The DNA here is from genome assembly GCA_961205885.1 of Ptychoptera albimana. NCBI lineage: Eukaryota > Metazoa > Arthropoda > Insecta > Diptera > Ptychopteridae > Ptychoptera > Ptychoptera albimana. The sequence continues at coordinate 23,084,780 of OY540803.1, forward strand.
ATTAATAATTAATTCTCAAAGTAAATTCACATCTGGTAATTACAGTTGTTATGCTGAAAATATTGACGGATTTGATAGCAGAAATATTGAAATAATTTTTATTGGTAATTTGATGAATGTGATAATTAAAAGGAATATATAAAATTTTTTTTTTTTTTTTGCTCTTAATTTTCAGAACGTCCAAAATTAAATACAGATAATTTAAAACTAAAAGAAAATTTAGTATTAGATGATAAATTAGAATTAGTTTGTCCATTTGATAATTACAATAAAATTGAATGGTATAAGGTAATGATTATTAGTTATTATTTGTTAACTTTTAGAATTTATCTAATGTAATAAAAATATAATTAATAATGTATAACATTTTTTGTAGGATAATTTAAAGATCGAAGCATCAAATAAATTTAACATAAATGATCGTAAAATTGTAATAAATCGAATACAAAATAATGATGATGGTAATTACACATGTTACGTAGAAAATCAAGCTGGAAGTGATTCAATAACATACGAACGAACACTCTATGTACCGCCAATTATACATTATGACAATGAAAAGGAAATAATTGTTATTAATGGTGAGAATTTTTTTATAAATTGCATTGCTGATGGTAATCCTAAGCCAACGATCTTGTGGAAAAATAATGATAATGTAACTGTCTCAATGAAACAAGTTTTCGAAATAAATAATATAAATATATATGACAGTGGTATTTACACATGTATTGCTACTAATATTATGGGCACAACAGAGAAATCATATAAAATTAATGTTATTGGTTGGTATTATTAATCATTTTAATCTCCTTTATTGTAAAAATATATATATTCATTTTAGCACCACCAATCTATAATACAGATGAACTGGAAAAAGTCTTACAAAAAACCGTCCATGATAATTTAATACTAAATTGTTTAATGGTTGGCAATCCAAAACCGACATATGTTTGGTATAAAGATGAGTTAGTATTTATAATGTATGTTATTAGTTAATCAAATAAATTTATTAATATTATTTATTTATTTACATAGAATTTACCTTGATGAATATAATGATAAACTAATTATTAATAATATTCAAGTCAGAAATAATGGTACATATAAATGTATTGGTAAAAATCCTTTTGGATATCAAGAAGTCACATATCATTTATTTGTTTTCCGTTAGTAAATTTTATATGATTAAAATAATTTCCGCAAAATGCCCAGATACTAATTGAAAATTTTATTTTATTTTAGATCCACCAAATATAACACATATAACTGAAGATATAATAACAATTAATAAAAATACATTAAAGTTAAAATGTAAAGCAAACGGTTATCCAATACCAATATTATCATGGATCAAAAATGGTGAAACAATTCTAACAACATCAAACATACAATATGATAAATATATTTATAATCATTTAATTAGTAATAACAATAAGATTTATATAGATAATAATAGTAATGGGTATACAATAAATTCATTAATTAAATTTGATGACAATCATTATAAATATTACGGTAAAGTTCGTGTTAATACAACAATAAATGATATTAGTTTATCATTAACATATAATAAAATTGATTACAAATTAAATGATAATTTTATATGTGTTGCTATAAATGCGATTGGACGTGATGAGAAGTACACAAATGTCCAAATACTAATCCCACCAACAATTGATAATAATTATTTTAATAATAATAATATTGAAATTTTAGAAACATTACCACTTGTTTTATCATGTAATGTTTATGGTGTACCAACACCTGAGATTTTTTGGATAAAAGTAAATTTTGATTTTTATAATATTAATAAAAATGCAAAGCTCTGACATTTTCATTACATTATAAAAATTTAATTATTATTTTTTTTTTTTGATTTTAGGATAACGAAGAAATCACAGAGTTAACATCAAAATTAATTAAATTAACAAATAATAAAAAGCATTTAAATGTAATAAGAACATCATTGAATGATAGCGGATTATATTATTGCTATGCGAAAAATATAATTGGTGATGTAAAATTTGAGTACAATGTTAATGTATTAATACCACCAAAACGTGTATTATTTGATAAACCATATAATCATAATATTGTTAGAAATAACAATATTAATTATGACAATTTTAATAATAAATTCTTATTAATTAAAAGCGGTGATGATTTGTATTTAGAATGTCTGGTTAATGGTAATCCACAACCAATAGTTTATTGGTCAAAAATGGATTTAAGTCAAAATAATGAATATGTTTTAACAACAAATAATCCAATATTGGTTAGTTTACTTAATTGATTTATAATATAAATATTATTTGAAATTGTATTAATATTATTTTTAAGTATATATCGAATGCAATTGAAACCGCAACATATAAATGTTATGCAAACAACACTGTCGGATTATATGAAGAATTATACCATGTGATTGTACAACATGAACCGAAATTCATTAATCATGATGATAATAATGAAAATGATGACAATAATAATAATTATAGTGTTAATAACGATGTTGATAATACTAATAATAGCAATGTGACGTTAATTAATGTGAAATTAAACCATGGTGTTAATTTAAATTGTCACGTTTCTGGAGTGCCAGAGCCAAATATTACTTGGTTTAAGGTAATTTTTATCTTAAAACATCCGGCCTTATATCTGTATTTGTTGCATTAATAAAAAAAAAATATTTTTATTTTCAGGATAACGTAGTAATCAATCCTTTAATAGATAAAAACATATTTTTCTCATATGACAAACATATATTAAGGATATCAACTACAACGAAAAATAATACAGGAACTTATAAATGTTTTGCATTTAATGACATTGGTTCAATTGAAAAATTATTTAATGTTAATGTTTATGGTTTGCCTAGCATGATCATCAGATAATTTGTATTTATGTAATACATTAATTTTAACTATTTTAGTACCCGCTGCATGGTCCCCGTGGAATGAGTGGACTTCTTGTAGTTCAACTTGTGGCCCAGGAATGCGTGGCAGAAATCGTTTCTGTTTACTACCGAATGGAATGAAAGCGGATGGTGATTATTTTACATGCCTAGGTCCAGAGCAAGAAGCCGAAAAGTGTCAGATATCATTTTGTCCCGTAAGTAATTTACATATTTTAAATAAATAAATAATAATAAAAACTCTATTTCTCTATATTCAAGTTGAATGGTAATTGGAGTGAATGGGGAAATTGGTCACAATGTTCCACAACGTGTAATAAAGACACAAATAATTTTGATAAATCAATAAAAACCCGAAATCGTTTATGTAATAATCCAGAACCATCAATGGGTGGAAAACCGTGTGAGGGATTCTCTGAAGAAGCAGAGTTTTGTGTTGTGCCATATTGTCCAATACATGGTAACTGGTCCAACTGGAGCCAATGGAGTCAATGCTCGGTTACATGTGGCAATGGCATTAAAACAAAGCAAAGAAAATGCAATAATCCAGCACCAAAATATGGTGGACATATCTGCATTGGTGAAACTTACGAAATTGCAGTGTGTACAGCTGAGAAAGCATGTCCAAGTGAGAATAAATTTTTGATAGTTTTGTATTTTCTTATTAAAAATATTTAATTGTTTTAAGTCGATGGGAATTGGTCAAATTGGAGTCCATGGAGCAAATGCAGTGTAACATGTGGCACAGGTACAATGCTAAGAAAACGTCTGTGTAATAATCCTAAGCCGCAATTCAATGGGAAAAATTGCATGGGCGATAATATAGAACAAGAATCTTGCAAAACACGCCCCTGCAGTAATTACGATTTGATTAAATCTATATCTGATGTATGTCAAAACGAGAAAAGCATCTATTGAAACGTTTCTAATTTAACTTTTATTATAATTTCTAGAAAAAACTTACTCCATTGTATACATTTGACGTAATCCCGATTGATGATAAGAAGAAAATACGCTTTGAAAAAAATCAAAATAAAAAAATTATGTACTCCGAGAGTGCACCGGTTGAAATAAGTTATCCAAAAATACCTAAAGTAACAATACAATTGAAAAATTTAATCCCAATATCGGATAATACTAAAGATGTAAGTTTGATATTATTTCCGTTTAATCATTATAATAATTTTATTTAAATATCATAATTATTTAACAGATGCATATTAATTTCCATGCAGATAATACAGAAATTACGTAAGTTATTAATTATGAAGTAATTAAAAAAAAAAATTAATTAATTATAACAGTTTCAGTCATACGAATCCAAAGTGTAGCCAAGGTTATGAATATAATCGAAAATTGAATATATGTGAAGGTATTTAAATAGAAATCTTTTAACAAAATAATTAAGTGACTCCGTGGCGCAACGGTAGCGCGTCTGACTCCAGATCAGAAGGTTGCGTGTTCAAATCACGTCGGGGTCAATTTTTTTAATTTTTTTTTTTATTTATTTATTAATTATTTTAATTAGATATCAATGAGTGTGCTGAGCATAATAAATGTCACTCTACACAAATATGTGTAAATACTATGGGCGACTACTTATGTAGATGTCCATCCGGTTATACATCGCTGGGAGTTGGACAGAAATGTTTAGGTAGAGTGTTTAATAGAATTAAATTTCAATTAAATCAAAATTAATTCAAAATGTATTAATCACAAAACAAAATAGATATAAATGAATGTACCCAAAAGATACATAATTGCTCTCATTATTGTGAAAATGTGCCTGGCAGTTATAAATGTTTATGCCCACTGGGAACTGAATTAGTAAACAATAATAAATGTATCACAATTAAAAATATGAAAGCAATACGTCAACCTCGTGATAAGCCATATAAGGTTGAAAAATCAACACAAAAATACTCGGAAATGATTTGCCCCGATGGTTATTATGTAAATAATGAAAAATGTCATGGTTAGTATTTTTATGTTGTTGATTTGACTCAATTTATTATTTTTTTATTATTATATTAATAGATATTGATGAATGTTCTACAATGCTAGATGAATGTAGCTTTGATCAATCATGTTTAAATACAAAAGGATCTTATTTTTGTGTACCAACACCATGTCCATCTGATTATGATCGTGATGAGCCTAGTGGGTTAGTGTTTTTGTCTATGATTGTTGCAAATAAATTAAAATTAATTAAAATCAACAAAAAAAAAAAAATGTTTTCTTTCAGACAATGCGTACAGATATGTAATACATTGTTGAATAAAAAATGTACCGATGGTGCAGCAATTGCACAAACAATTAGCCATACGATATTAACATTAAATGACTTAAATACAACACTGCCAATATTAAAATTAATAAACTATGATATAAATAATAAACCGATAAATAATACATTATTCAATATAATTGAAAAACGTTATTCTGATATATTTACAACGAAGAAAATTCATTATCATTATGATTTATTGTATTTGTATGTGAATGATAATGTTAAAAGGGAAATTGTGTACAAATTGAAAATTATTGGTAAATCTTATGATGATAAATTAACTAAATTAATGTATGTAACGAAATTTATTATTTATATATATATAATGTGAATAAATATTATAATTATTACAAAAAATAATACAATAAACGATTTATATTTATATTTTATGATGAACTTTTTTTTTTTTTTTCTTCTTTTTAATGTAATTACCTGTTGTTTAACAGATTGAAATTACCATCATTAATTACCTAATTATAATTACTTAATGTTATGAGAAAGTTCTTTTGGTATTTATACAAATTTATTTTGGTAAAGCATCGCAAAAATAACTATTGAGTAAACTTTACTACAATTCAATACTGAGACTAAGACAGATACCAAATATAACATCCAGGTGTTACGAAAATGAAGTTATCCGCAAAAAATGAGGTAAACCAAAAGAGAAATCAGGTGGCGATCAAAATCATAAACAAATCAGCCTAACTTAAGGAAGGGAAAATGATCAACAAGAAAATGGAAATAATGTTTTTAGAATAATTTTGTGCGGCAAATTGTTTATAGTTTTTCTGAATCACTAGATGGAAGAATAAGAAAGAAATATATACAAATTTTAATATACCCACGGATAAGGATTCGAGTCTCATAGTGATAAAAGTTTTGTAGGTGTAAGCTTTAAACTGTGCGATCTCGTTGTACCTGTATCTAATACGATTCCAATATTATTTTCAATTACCAATGGAATACATAATAAAGAATATTGGCATCATACAGCATCGATAAAAATCGATCATATTCCATTATAATGAAACTTATTTGTTATAAAATGACTAGAGAAAAGAAGGCCAGTCTATTAAAAAAAAATAATTTATTAAAATTATTTAAATATTTAAAATTATATTTTTTGACTCTATTCTAAAACAATGAATCATAACAAATTTTTAATTAAACTCTTTTGTAAAAGCGCAATGAAATTAATAGATTCTCCAATTCAATCCTGCAAAATTTATAATAAAAAAAAATTATTTTTTTTCTTTTCAATTTTATTTTTAGTAAAAAAATTAGGAATTTTTACATTTTTTATTATTATAATTACTTTTGATTTATACAAATTTCAATGTTTTTTTCATTTTTTTTTTTCTCAACAATCAACAATAAATTTTATATTTATTTCAATTTGTAATTGGTTTTTGTTTCTCTATTTTTTTGTACAATGTAAAAATAATTTTTTTTTTTTTATCTTTATTTATTTATTTATTATTATTATTATTATTATTATTATTATTATATGTACAAAATATTCTAATATTAATGCTTTTATTTTAATTTAACTTTATTGACAACTTTTTTGTTATTAACTTATAATGACAATTATATTGAAACCTTTACAATGTAAGCGATTCAGACGGTATGGTTTTTTCAGTTTTTAATTGAATTTAATTTTATTTTATATTCACAAGCAATGCAATTATAATATAAAAAAAACAAAAGGAAAAGAAAAGGTTATTACAGAAATATTTATTGTATGTCGTTATAAGTAATAGTCATATTATCATGATGCTTTGTTAAAGAGTAATTGCGACAGGTTTTTTACTTTGTGGCAATGCTTCATAATTGTACTCAATGTTTTTCAATCACAACATAGGTGTAAAAAAGGAATAAAAACAACCGGTACAATTGCACTTATCTAAGTCACTACTATGTACATATTAATAAAAAAAAAATTAATTAATTCATTAATTTATTTCAATAAAGTAAACAGAATTATTAAATTTTTTTTTTTTTTTTTTTTTTTGTTAAATATTTTTCGTTGTGTAAAAAATGAGTAAAAAACTCATTTTAAAACGTTAATAAGAATCTTGTTTACGAATAAAAAAAAAAAAGGAGGAAAAACAATGTTTATGTCATTAAACATTGGTAAAATGAAACCTAAATTTCTAATTAAACAGAATATAAAAAAAAAAAAAAAATAGAAAACTATTGCTAATTATAATTATATAAAGAAAAAAAAAAATAATAAAATAAAACAATTAAAAAATTAAATAACAAAAGATAAAAATCGCAAATAACATTTTATAACAATTTATATACATTTGCAAAAAAAAAAAATAGATTATTTCTTTTTGTTTTTTAATTATATTTTGCCCTTTTCAATTAACAGATAAATAATTTGCACTGAAACTAAGTTGTAAATTAAATTACATTTTGTAATTATTATATATTATTGTCATTAATTATCACAAAAAATAAAAAATGTTGAATTAACAACATTTACTGCAAATAAATGGGATCAAACAAAAAAGTTTTTTTAATTTTTGTATTTTTTCAAAATTATATATATAAAAAGGGCAACAAAAAAAAATAAAATATAATAAACAAAATTAATTAATTATTTACAAAACAAAAAAAAAATATTACAAGTAATTTAATTAATACAAAGAATAAAGAAGAAATTTTTTTTTTATAAATTAAATGCTGGAGGATTTGTATGTTTTTGTTAATTAAGGCAAAAAAAAATTTATTTTTTTTTTTTATTTCTCAATGTTTTTTTCAATTATTTGATTAACATTTCTCATACTCCTGTATAAGAAAATTCATGATTTCATGATTTGATTGATGGATACAAAAATTATTCAATTATTTAGTTCTAAATATGAAACTAAAAAATAGAAATTTTATGAAAATGCTTAATGAATTTATTTTGTTTTTTACGTTAATTTCATTTTTGATTATTTGTTTGTTATTGTTATGTTAATTTTCACTAAAATTTATAGATTTTTGCTAAAAAAAAAAATAATGATAATAATAAAACTATTTTAAATCAGGTTCACATAATGATGATCGTCTTGATGATGTTTGTACTATTTGTGTTGGAATTTTTATTGCGCAACGTTTGACTAGTTCCTCATATGGTTTATTATGTAGAAAGCATATTAATACAACTGTCATATTATCACCACCTAATCCACCCATTTGACAATCGGGTGCTAAACATCGCGTCATTAATTCTTCACATATTGTTTCTGGATATAAGCCATTGCCTATTCTTTGTCTAACAAAATCACACACATCCTGAAAAATTTATTTAAAAAAATTATTTTTTAAATGATAAAAAAAAAAAAAAAATTTTATTGAAAAATACCTCATTACGTAAAACATCCCAAATACCATCACATGCTAATATAACAAATTCAAAATTTTCATCAATGTCACGTTCTTCTACATCTGGATAAGCTACAAAATTGATTTTTTTAAATTATTATTATTAAAAAAATGATAAACATTTTATGATTAAAGCCAACCTGTTACAATTTGTTCTTCTGGATTTTTGGTTGTATTTCTTTTAAATATAAAATCACCAAGTGCCCTTGACAACGCTAAATTACCATTAACACGCTGAAATTCAACCCAACCACCCGCATTATAAATCCTTTTATATTCCTTTTCATTACTTGGTTTGTGATCTATTGATAATACTTCCACCTAAAACAAACATTTTTTTTAAATTAATCAAATAATTTATCAATACATACAAAATAATACGCCGATAATTATGCAATTAAAATACTAAATAAATAAAGTTTTAAATTAAATTGTCATGCGCATATAAACGTATAAGTAGCATAATACATTTTAATTACCTTTCCATTAATACAAGCTATAGCACGTGAATCACCGGCATTTGCACAATATAGTTTATTATCTTTAATTAGCACAGCGATTGCTGTAGAGCCAGCCATTTGCTCTTTAATTGATTCATCATTAAGCATAGCATCGTCAATATCTAAAAATGCCTTTTAACGACATAAAATTTATTAAAAAAAAAAAAAAAAAAAAATTATTTCAATATATAAATAAATTATATAAAAAAAAAAAAAAAAAAACACTTTATTTCATCATAAGTCAATTTAAGATAAACAATCAAAAAAAAGATAAGAAAGTCGTAATCTTTTTTAATAAAATATTATCTCTCGTTTTGCATTTTGTACAGCAAATATTGTAGCATATTTAAAAACAAAATTGAAATACAATAATATATGTAAAAACATTTTCATCAATCATTTAAATTAAAATTATTATCAGTCAATCATAATGATTATTAATTAATCAACACACAAAATAAATCACATGTTTGTATGAATAATCCCTTTTTTTTTTTTTCTTTTCAGAAAAAAAAAGAGAAAAAATCATAAACTAATTGTTATTCATAAAATAAATAAATAAAATAAAACGAGTTTCTGTTTTTTTTTTATCACATTTGTTATCGTCAGATTACATAAAAGAGAAGCAAAAAAAAAATATATATATATTTTATTTGACATTATTTACCTGTTTTAATGCTTGATCAACATTTGTGTGATATTCGGGACGTTTGACAATAAATTTATGTAAATGTTTGCCAGCATATTGTGCAACATTTGCACCACCGTGACCATCATATACTGCAAAAAACGACGTACCAGGATCATCTGGTAAGGATAATATATGCGTATGAGAATCTTCCATATGAATACGCCAACCTTGCATACAACTCGATCCAACCTTGAATTTAAATTTATAAAAAATATATGAAAAAAAAAAAAAAATTTAATTATTTATATATACACAAAAATAAAATAAGAAAAAATGATTTACCTGATAGAAATTATTTTGACAAATTGCTGAATCTTTAGCTGTTACCGGTTCTGATAATGTTTGTCCCATTTTCAATTAATATCTTGACGACTAATTGATAAATAATTAAAAATTCCCTCTTAAAGAAATCGAAAATAAATTTAATTAATTAATTTTATATAAAAAAAAAACGGAGAAAAAAAAAAAAAAACAAAAACAGAAACAGAAAAAATAAAATAAAACAACGAAAATGTCAGTCTCAAAACCAAATTTTGTTTTTATTCGCTTACCAATTTATTTATTTATTATTTTTTTTTTGTGATAGATTTTCTTCGTAGTAGTTTTATATTATTTGTTCTCAATAAATTTAAACAACTACAAAAAAAAAACACCTCCAATGTTATATTTGATTAGTTTTTAATTAATTGTTTTTATTATTTTATTATTATTCCTTTCGTTTTATTCTGAAAATAAGTTTTTTTTTTTTTTTTTTTTATTTATTTTAAACAACGAATTTTATTGAAAAATGTTTCAAATATTTTTTCATTATTATTTAAAGGTATCGTTTCCTTCTTTTTTATTGTTCCTTTAACAAATTTATTGATTTAAAAAACAATAAGATTAAATTTTAAAAATATAAAAATTGTTATTTTTTAATTTTTGGTTTCCCTTTTTATAACTTTGACAGTTGAAGACCGAAAAAAAAATTATTCTTTTTTTATATTGTGCAAAATTGATAATAAGAAAAAAAAAACATGAATTTTTGTAACATAAACGAAGTTGGCTATGAAAACTTTCACTTTTTAAAAAAATTGATTATTTAGAGACATCTAATTGCATTTTTTTGAAACTACAATATGATATTTAAAAAACCAAAGATAACTTCATGGTCAAATATAGCATCTAATGACAACTGAAATCGAAGAAAAATAAAATATCAGCCATTGTTGATAATAGCGGCTTTGCAAATAATTTCATAATATTTTTAAATTTATTAACAATGTAGTGTTGTTTAATATTTTAAAAGTATCAAAGTGAAAAGAAATATTTCTATAAAGTGTTCAATTAAAAATTTATCATTAAAAAGTCACATAAAATGGCTGGTGGTAACGCAACCACACGTGTAGTGCAAGTAACCAATATAGCACCACAAGCCACCAAAGATCAAATGCAATGCCTTTTTGGCAATATTGGTAAAATAGAAGAAATAAGATTGTATCCCACAATCCGTGATGTTTCTTGCCCAGTCTTATCACGGATTTGCTACGTTAAATTCAGTGAAAGTAGTTTTGTTGCTGTTGCGCAGCATTTGACTAATACAGTTTTTATCGACCGGGCTTTAATAGTTATACCTGTGGTGAGTGGTATCATCCCCGACGAATACAAAGCTTTAGAAATGTCAAATAATGGAACCATAGTACCTGGTTTACACACTCCAGATTCTAAATTACCACCAGAAGTAATTAATCGTATTGACGGAATGGTACCGAATCAGGTAATTTAGTTATAATTTAGTATTGGCAGAATTAAGATTTAAAATATTTTTTAATTATTTTAGGTAGTGAAAACCAGTGATCCAAAGTTAGAACAAAACAGTTTACCAGAATATCCTGCTTTACCAGTTAATTTTGATGCACGTAAAATAGAGGAAACAAGACGAACAATATTAATAAGTGACATCAGATCTGATTGGAAATTGGAAGATATCATGGATCATTTTGTCCAAGCTGGTGAAATTAAATATGCAAGATTTTGTGATAAAGATTGTATTCGTTACGCAATGTTAGAGTTCACTCAGCAGAAGAGTATTATTGAGGCATTAAAAATGCAGGGTAGCGAGTATCGTGGTTATTTATTAAATTTGCAACATTCGACACAACCAATACAAAAGCCAGAAGCAAAAAGCAACGAAGCCGCACAGCTAGAAATCGAGGAAGCAATGTCAATTGTAAAAGAAGCTCAAAATATGATTTCCGCTGCTATCGATCCTGTTATTGGTATGCTTACTAAAGAAAAAAGCTCTTCAAGTCGTCGTAGAACTCGTTCAAGATCTAGAGAACGTCATCACTCTAGATCCAGGTCACGTAGACGCTCAAGATCTCGTAAACGTTCACGATCCCGTTCAAAAGGTAGAGGCAGAAGGTCTCGAAGCCGATCAAAACGTAGGTCACGATCTCATTCAAAGAGTTCTACTTCAAGAAGTAAGCGGTCGCGGTCTGGTTCTCGACGTTCACCGTCTCGAAGTAAAAAAGAGAGATCCAGATCTCGATCAAAGCATTCACGTTCACGCGATCGTCGTAAACGTTCTCGTTCAAGACGTCGCAGTAGATCACGATCAAGAACTTCACGTTCGCACAAGTCTCGTTCTAAGTCACGTCGTCGTTCCAAATCAAGGGAGCGTAAAAGTTCACGATCTCATCGTAAAGAAGAAAAACATCGACGCTCGCGCACTCGTTCGAAAAGCAAACGGCGTTCTAGATCACGGACTCGTTCAAGCCGTTCGAAAGATGCAAAAGCAAAACGTCGCAGTCGTACACCGAAAAAGATAAAACGCATTCACGAAGAAGTACAACGGGACTACGACGCTGAGGAACGCATTGGCATGGAAGAGATTCGCATAAAGAAATCAGGACGCAGCCACCACAAGCAACGAGAGGAAAAGTCGACAAGTCCCGAAAAATCGGACAATATGGATATTTCTAATTCACCTTAAATTGTAGTTTTTAATTTCATTTTAATTAGAAGAAAACAATAGAAATATGAATTATTTTTTTTTGTCTTTTAAATAAAATTACTCTAATTGAAGCAAAAATTAATTTTATTTTCCCTAAAGTTCTCAAAACGCAATAAAATATCTACTACGTCACATTTTTTTTATAACCCAAAACAAAGAAATATTTTGATTTTTTTATCTATCTCATTCATGCATTTATGCTTCTGGTTAAAAACATATGATGTCTGACTAGATAAACTAAATTCTTATGTACATATTCCCCTATTTTTTTTATTTTTGATGTAAACAAAGAGTGGGGATTATATACAACAAAAAATATTTTTACCACTCTTAATTAATATAACGTTCTCGTTTTTTTTCATAAATATTTTCTACAAATAAAAATACTATATACAAAAATTATATAACAAAGTAGGACTATTCTTTTTTGCGTTTTTATTATATATATTTTTTTTTTCTATTTTTGTTTAGTTATTTTCATTGCATTTGACATTTCGTAAATAATCTAACAAAAGTGAGCATCTCTCTGACAAAAGAATAAATTGTATTAAAAACCATAAAATAATATAATTAATTATAAATAATTAAACTTTTCAGTGTGTGTTTATAAATATTTAAATTGAAAATACAAAATTAACGTGATTTAATTTGGTTTTATTTTCTTTCCTTTTATTTTCTCTCATTTATTTTCCCATTTGAAATCGACTTCCTTTGTTAGTTTTTTATTTTAATTTTCTCTTGTGTGCACTTTTTTTTTTTTTTTTTTTTGTTGGAAAATATTAACAAATTAATTTATTTTATTGACTTTATCGATTGTTCATTAATAATAATAATAATAGTAGTAAAAATGGCTGACGCCCGTGTCGAAACAAATAATTTATCGATTGTTGTACAATCGTCGTCACCATCAACATCTTCACAATCGTTACCATCATCCTCCTCGTCAACATCGGCATCAAATAATAATAACAATAATAATAATATAATTACAAATCCAATTGCTACTGGTGAAATACAAAATGATCAACAAAATTTACCAAAACCAAATTTAATGCAAATACAATCACAAATACAGCAATTGGATGATCCATTTGATGATGAGCCACAAATAAAACGTAAAAAATTAAATCAAACGGCAAATAAATTGATAAGTGAAAAATTAGAATATCGTCTTGGTGGCATATTATGCTGTGCTGTATGTTTGGATTTACCAAAACTAGCAATGTATCAGGTAAATTAATAAAAAATATTTAAATAAAATTAAAATTAAAAAAAAAACAAAATACAGTATCTATATATATTTAAAATTAAATAAATTATGAAGCAGCAGCGCAGACAAACTAACATAACAAGAATCACTTAATTAAGAGAGTAGCCATTTTTTTTCTTTGCTATTTGTATGTCAAAATTTAATAAATAAAACAAAAAAAAAAAATTATTTTTCATTATTTATTTTTGTATAATTTTGTGATCTCATCATTAAAATTAAAATAAAGAGAATTAATTTTGTAACAGTTAAAACTGAGGCAGCATAAAAGAATTCCTTGACAGCTTTGTCCTTGAATTATAAATTTTTATTTACTGCGTAATTAATTTTAATTTTTTTATTTTTTTTTTTTGTTGCATCATTTTAATCTTTATCTTCTTGTTTTGTTTTTTCTATTACTATTGCTGGTTTAATTAAATGCAATTTTGATGACAGGAAATCATCTGTTAATTTTTTATAAATTTTTTTTTATAGGTAAAATAAAGTAAAATAAAAAAAGCCATTAGATGACGTCATCGCTATTGCATTTTATTAAATTTTTTTTTTCTCTTCCATTTCAAAACATTTGTCGTTGTTATTTTATTTTTAATTTCTTTGTACTTCGTTTCAATTAATTAATTTTAATTTTAATTAGGTTTTAAAACATGCTAAAGATAATTATATAACCAAATAAAATGATTTAAAAAAATATATTTATATATATTTAAAAAACTGAATTTAGTTTTTTTTTTTTTTTCTTTGTTCACAATTTTTCTTTTTTCAGGAATTTTTTTTTTCTTTTTCATTTATATTATGGGGTTGAAATTGGGTTGGGTGTTGTTTATTGCTTTGTTTATTCTTTTACATTATGTCGTAATTGTACCGAAAATTGAGGGGAAATTAAATTTATATAAGGAGAGTAAATAATTTTACTGCGCATTTGAAAAATACATATGTTTATGCTTCGTGGGCTTCAGCTGGTAGCTGGTTACAGTTAAACAAAACAAAAACAAACCAACATAACTTACAGTAATTTTAGTTAGCCTAGACAAATTTTTTTTTTCTTGTTTTGTTTTTTAATTTATTTATTTATTTATATATGATTTCCTGTTATCATCTTCTAGGCTACGCTGGTTGTTGGTTGTTTATATTGTATTTATTTTTTGTTTTTGTTCATCAACATTCTTCCACCATTTTGTATTCATTTAATAACAATAAACAAAACCTTCAAATTCTTTTCAAAATTGACAAAACATAACATCAGCCAAATATAAAAAATTATAATTAAATTAAATTATTAAAGTTTTCTCTCTTCGCAGCATACATACTTTTTGTATTTATGATTAAGAATTAATATTAATAAAATAATTGATATTGGCCAGCTGTTTTTGACAGCAAAATATAAGTTTTGTCTCAACATTCTCACAAGCGGAGGTTGAGTGACCGTAATTTTTCGTCTATACACTTTTTCATAAGAGAAAAACTTTACATCTGTATGGATGAGCCTTTTTTTTGTATATACTAATTAAATTTTAAATTAAAATGAGTATTAAATTTTGGGTGTGGATTTTATTCTCTATGCTAATTCACTTCCTCTACTATCAACAAATTACAACATGAGCAACAATTTAATTTTTATTTTTAATGTTTTTTGTTATTAAAAATAAAAAAAAAAAAGAAAAAAAAAATTATTTTAAGCCAAAAACATCATTGAAGCAACATAAAAAGAAAAAGAAAAATTTGTAATTTTTATTTAAAAAAAAAAAAAAAATTGTAGAATAATAATAATATATATAAATAAAAGAAAAAAAAAATTGTGTCATCATAAGACATTTGTTAATGTTAAAAAAAATAAAAAAAAAAAATAAGAAAATATGTTAAGCCTAGTTTTTAAAATGAAGTAAAAGTATTTTTTATTATTTTTTTTTTAATTATCACAATGCTGTGTGATAAGACATTGAATAAATAAATAAATATGCAAAAAAAAAGAAAAGAAGAAGCATTAAAATTAAGATCTTTTTAGGTTAAATATTTGTTTGAAATTTATGTTGTTTGATATAATAAAAAAATGAAAAATTTTATCTTATTTTCTATTGCGTTTAACACTTTACAATACACGCTGGTTTAATTTAATTTTTAAACGCTTAAAAATGATTATGATAAAGAAGAAATAAATGTTTTATTATTATTAATATTATTATTATCATTATTGTTGTTGTTTATATATAAATAAATAAAAAATTTGAGTAAAATAAATATTAGAAAAATAGATTTTAAAAATAAAAAATTATTTGTAAAATTAAAAAAAAAAAAAATAAATTAAATAATAAGAATAAATCAACTACAAACACTGACCTGCTTTACATAATTTAGTTTGTTAAGCTTGTTATTAGCACCTTTTTTGTGTTAGTGTTATTATAATAAAGAAAATAAAATTAAATATTTGTTAAGTAAAAAAGCACACACACACACACCACAATAAAATCTAGTCTTAAGTTAAGATGAATATATAATAAAGAAAAGACTAAAATGAAAAAAAAAAAAAAATAATAATAATAAATAAACTAACTTGAGTGATTTTTTTGAGTAGTTTTTTTTTTAAGTTAATTTATTCCAAAATTAATCAATGATGTTGTGCGTTTTGGAGCTATTTACTTAAATAATTTTAATAGTAAGATTTATTACATAAAATGAAAACATTAGTGAATTACATACAATTAGAATATTAAATTAATAAAGAAAATGGATAATGGTTAGGAAAAGAAATATACTTTGTATAATTAAGAATAATAAAAAAAAATTGTAATAATTTTGTCTTAAATTAAATTAAATTAAATTAAATAAAATTTGTTATTTAAAAATAATTTAAAAAAATATATATATATATATTTAAATATAGATAAAGAAAAAAAAATGTACATCAATTTTAAAGAAATATATAAATTCTTTTATGGACAAATAAAAGGATAAAAAAGAAAATAAATAAAAACTTTAATTAATATAATTAATAATTAAGAAATAATAAAAACTTTACTCAAAGTTTAAATTTTATTTGAAATTAAAATTGTTTTTTATTTTTATATGAATTTTATTGTTTTTAAATTTATTAATTTGATTTGATTTGATTTTTTTTTTCACTTGCTCATCGTTTACTATCCTTTTAGCTGTGAAATATGTTTGAGGAATTTTTTTATTTTTTTTTATCGTACAAAAATTTTCCTTTCATTAATTCCAATTATGACTTTTATTTTGGTGTTGATTTGATTTCACAATCACATTATAAAGTCGTTTTTAAAATTAATTTTGTTGATTGGAACATTTTAGTGAAATCTCTCAGCGGCATCCTTAACACACAGCATAGCTAAAAGGTGTAAACGATATGTAAATTCTCCTTTTTTTTTTAATTAATCAAAAATAATTATCCTTTAGTTCATTTTTTTTTATTTTAAATTCAATTAAATAAATACATTATGTTATTGATAAATGAATTAATTAATTAAATTTTTTGTGTTTTACAGGTTTTTTCGCAACGTTGTTGTTTATTTTTTAAAATTTATTTATGAATTTATTAATTTTTTTATTTTTTTTTTTTTACACCTTTCTTTATTTTATTTTATTCAGAAATCATCACATATAATTATTTTGTTTACTAATTAATTAAATACAATCTATATAAATTAAAAAAAAAAAAAAAATGTTAATATTGATTAAAATAAATTAAAATTTTCCTTCTTTTTTTTTTTTTTTTTTACCTTTTCAGGTGGTGAGTAAAAAATATATGTTTAAAATTAAAAAAATAAATAATATTAATAAATATGTATGTTTGTTGTTTTTTTTTTTTTTTTTTTTTTAATATAATAATAATAATTATAATAATGTATAATGACGAAATAATTGTATGTTTATTTCAATCAACTTTCTTTCTACGTTTTTTATTTTATTCTTTATTTTATTTTTTTTTTTTTTTAATTTGTTTTTAGATTAAATAATAATTTTTTTTTTTTTTTTTTTTTTTTTTTTTTTTCTCTTATTTATTTTTTTTTCTTTTAACAAATTACAGTGTCAAATGGGACACCTGATGTGTGCTGCATGTTTCACCCATTTGTTGGCTGATGGAAGGTGTGTTTCCTTTTTTTTTATATTCCTTTCTGTTATCAATTTATTTTATTTTTTTCAAAGATTAAGAGATCAAGTAGCTACTTGTCCAAATTGTCGTGTTGAAATATCAAAGAGTACAGCATCCAGAAATTTGGCTGTTGAAAAGGCAGTTTCTGAGCTACCAAGTGAATGCCAGGTAGTACAGTATTTACCGTTTGAGGATAATATGTTGAGGAAAATAAATTTTTTTCTTTTAATTTTTATGTTTAGTACTGTGGTAAAGAATATCCAAGCAAATCACTTGAACGACATGAACAATCAGAATGTGAAGTACGTCCAACTGATTGTAAATTTGCTAGAATTGGTTGCTTATGGAAAGGACCAATCCATGAAGGTTTTTATTATAATCAATTTATGCATAATTAAATGTTATTATTTTAATTTCATTAATTGTAGCACCAGAGCATGAGAATCAATGTTTACATCCAAAAAAGTCTGGTGCCGAAGTTATGCTTGCGTTATATGAAAAAGATGCCGAGTGTGTTGAAGAGAAAAAATTGTTCACCACTTTAATAGAATTATTAAATTATGAGCGAATAATTTTCAATGGTATATATGAATTAAAAATCTTTTTTTAAATATAATTAATTTATTATTTAACTATATTATTATATGAATAGAATTTATAATATCACGAAAATGTAAAAATATAAAGAAAGATATAAAGTATGGACATATATTGTTGAAAGAAAAGTTACATAAAAAAAAAAATTTGATTAAAATTTTTGGTAAAAATATTAAAAAATAAAAAAAATATATATATAAATTACTCTCTAAAAATAATTTTTAATTAATTATTTATCTCTCAAATAGTAAACATTACTAATAAATTTTTCACTTTTAATGATTGAGTATGGAATTGGATGATTTTAATATTTTTTTCGTTTCTTTTTTTTTTGTTTTTTTTTTTTTTTGTATTTATTTTTTAAAGATCTTCAAATGAAACCATACCGTACCGATGAATATTTACATAAATTATTTTATGAAACATCGAGATTTTCAGCATTTAACCATCAATGGGTGGTTAAAGCAAGAGTTAATAATAGTCAGAGAGATCCACATTATTCAAATCAGAGGGAAATTTCCTATCAGGTATTGAATTTATAATAATAATAAAATTAATTAATTAATTTATTATAAAATAATTGTCTTCGTTTTTTTTTTAGCTATTGTTAAAATCAAAGACGACAACTCCATTGGAATTGCATTTTATTGCGTTAAAAGGTCCCTTCTCTGACATTAAAATTAATATGCAGATTTATAAACATGATTTTACTGATCAGGTAATACAATTTTATTGTTTGAGTTATCTGCTGTAATCTGTAATTTATTTAATAATTTTTATTTAAAGGAAAATGAAAGTAAATTCTGTCTATTACCATTACCTGATAATTCTGAATGTAATCGTTTATTGGCATCCAAATCTATTAATTTTAGGTAAATAAATTTAATTATTCTCAAAAAAATAAATAATTTCAAATGAAATCTTTTTATTCTATTTTCAGATTAATAATGTTTTTGCTTACAAAATAAGATTGATTCTTATTAAAATATTACCACAGAATAATATGAAAATTAAGCAAAGAAACTAATTGTTTGATTGTTTAAAAAAAAAAAAAAAAAAAAAAAACAAAAATAAATAAATAAATAATAATAATAAGGGAAGAAAACTTTCAAATTAAAATTTTTACCAATTTTTCTTATCTATTTATACACCGTTAATCTCATACAGGCAACAAGGAAAATAACTATTATTATGAAACAAAAGAAGAATTTTCTTCTTTTTTTTTTTCTATATTTCTATTTTTTTTTTTTTATTCATTTACTGATTTTTTTTTTTTTAATAATTTATTTTCTTATTATTTATTTTATTTACTCTATATGTACATTATTATTTTTTTTTTGTCTTATTACTATTTTTTATTAATTTTAATAATAATATAAATATTTAATGAATTATAAAAAAAAAATTATGAAATTATTGAATTTATTTACAAAAACAAAAAAGAAAAAAAAAAAAAATTAATGATTAAGAAAGAAAATTTCTTTATATACTATATTATATATATATTTTTACTCAATTTACTTTTCTTTTTGGTTTATTAAAATTATTATTTGTTTCTTTATTAATTATAAGAAAAAAAAAATTGAATTATTATCTCTTAATAATTATAAAATTAATAATAAGTAATTTAAAAATTAAGTTTTTATTATTAACACACCATCACTATATGAAGAAGAAGATGAAAAAAAGAAAAGAAGGAAAAATAATTCTAGAAATTTATATATTTTTTAAAATTATTTAATAATTATAAGGGTAAAAAAGCAAAAAATGATATTTTTCTTTTCTTTTTCTGTTTCTTTTTTTTTTTTTTAGAAAATTTATTGTGTAAACAATTCTTTTTAATTAAGAAAAACGAAAATTTGGAATAATAAAATGTTTTAATTATATTTATACATAAATTATATATCTCATGACAAGTGGCATAACATTTTATTTAATTTAATATTTGAAATAAGGATAATTTTTATTTTATTAGTTTTTTTTTTTTTCCTTTTTTTTATGTTGTTTATCTATTATTAATTAATGCTTTGTGTTTTAAGGATGATCTCATCATGAAATTTATAATTATATTAAACATATAAATAATAATTATATTATTAATAAATAAAAAAAAAATATTGAATTAATTTTATGTAATAGTATTCATGATAAATAAAGAAACAAAATTAATAAAAAAAAATAAGTTTTATGTTAATACTTTGTTTTCTTGATAAAAAAACATGATTTTTGGTAATGTTGTTAACAAAAAAAAGGAAAAAAAAAATTAATTTAAAATAACCGCTTTTTTTAATTTCCCTTATATATGGCACCACCGATACACTGTTAAATAATAAAATAATGATTAGAATATAGTATGGAAATGAAAATGTTGTTGCTTTTTAAACGTCAAAAAATCGTATGATAAGCGCACAAAGTATAAAAAACGCAACAGCGCATATTGATTAGAAGACAAAAAAAAAACAACTGTATTTATTTAGAGTGCAATGTTATAGTTTAAATTCATTATTTTTATATAAACAGCACTATAGGCTGGACATTCAGACAGTTTTCCTCGAAA
This sequence comes from Ptychoptera albimana, assembly GCA_961205885.1. Classification (NCBI taxonomy): domain Eukaryota; kingdom Metazoa; phylum Arthropoda; class Insecta; order Diptera; family Ptychopteridae; genus Ptychoptera; species Ptychoptera albimana. The sequence goes on from OY540803.1 coordinate 23,106,077, forward strand.
ATATTATTTTATTTTGCTCTAAATGGAGTGGGTATATACAGATAAATAAAATATCTTGTGTATAATTTCCATTATTCTATTATATTCCATTAATTTGTGTTATATCTACATATATACTAAATAAGAAAAGTGAATAAGTAATATCAGATTTATCTAATAAGTGATCCGCAACGGTGTACACAAATCGTACCGAAAAATCTCTAACAGAAATTAAATTAAAATGCTGATGTGATTTTAAAAATAAAATATAATTAAATTGAAAAGTTAGAATCAATTTGTGTGTCGAACGGAGAAGAGTTAAAGAAAATAATTATCGTGGCCAAATTCAGTGTAGTGCCAGTGATAACGTCGCATATAATACGAAAAAAGTTGTATTATAGCCAATAAATTGATAACATATTTAATAAAAAAAAAAAAAAAAGGTAAAATAAAATAATTATTTAGAGGTTATTTCTATTTATAATTAAAACTAATTATAAAATCAATTTACATTACGTTTTAATTAAGTGAAAATAAAACATTTCCGATTTGTCAAAATTTAATTAGTTAAAATGACGTCATTTTATCAAATGTAATTAAATAAAAATAATTACAAATAAAAAATTGACATAAATTAAATCAATAAAGAAATATTTTATATACGGGTTTTTATCATTTTTTTTGTGTTTTTTTAAAGTTCATTTTAAAAAGTTCAATTCGCGCTATTGCGTCATCATAAAACTATTTTCGAAATGAGAGAAAAATTTCAATAAAAAAGATTCCTAGTATTTTCTTTTGTTTTTTTTTTTTATATTTTTCTTTACTGTTTTCTGCACAAATTTATTGCATAAATAGCTAAAATTATTATTACTTTTTTTTTTCAATTAATTTCATGCTTCTTATCACATGTGTCATTGTCATATGCTAGCGGCTTGTTTGTTTTTCGTAGAAATAAATAGTATGCGGCTTTTTTTTTTTATTACATAAACAGCATATACGTAAGAAATAAGTTAATTATTGAGATGATCAGTAATAAATGTGGGGATTTACATTCTACTTACTTGGGAAAACTTACTTTCTTTGTTTTGAATTATTATTATTATTAGAAATACCCTATTGTAAATGAAACTGTAGGTCTTAGTAAAGGGTTCATTGCCTTTTAGTTTTTATTAAATTAAAATAGAAAATATTAAATTAAACAAATGCCAACAAATATCTAATTTAATTAGCAATGAATAAATGATATTTTTTGTAAATAACATAAAAAAAGAAAATAATTAAATGATTTTTAATTAATAATTCGATAATTATTTGAACATTTTTTTTTTTTTTTAGTAGTCTTATGACTAAAGTCATACAGTATTATTTGTTGGATTTGTGTACTTTTGCTATCTTTAATCACTACTCATTCATTACTAATATGACTCAGGAAACTCTATACAAAATGTTTAAGTGGTAGATTATTAATTAGCACAACAAAAAAGTGTTTATATTAGTAATTAAAATAATTGTGATGATCACATAAAAAATGTGTGTTAAAGTGTTAAAAATTACCAAATTGTGAGGTTTATGATAATTTAATAAAAAGTATTTACCCATGTTTCTATTTTTAACTAATTAATTAATATTTACAATAGATTTTAGTTCATTATTTATCTTAAAGCGTGAGATAGTCATTATTATAGATGTAGTCAAGTAAGTGTTGTTTGTGATACACAGGGGTGGCCTTAACAAAACGGGCAAACTACCTAGAAAATTTTAAATGACTACCGGTGATACTATCGTCTTTCATATAATAATTTTGTTATTATGTTATGAACCAGGTTTATAAATGACGTTCGGGTATAATTATGATACTTGAAATGTCTATAAAATGAGAAATTATGTGGCTATCAGACAGAAGAACTTTCAGTACGGAAACTATGCTTTGGAGACTTTTTGATCTTGAGGGTTACATTTATTAATGTTTATGCAGTATAAAAGTATCTTTTAATTATATATAGAATATTACATGTGACTGTGAAACAAACTTCTATTTACTGCTTTTCATATGGATTTCATGGTCTTATTGATCAGGACAACTATTGAGTACATATTGCATAAGTACTATAAGTATAATTTTATTATATAGAGCACTCCAAGTCTTTCCATAACATTTTTCTGACAAGAAAAACCTTTCGATTGCAGTATATGATGTTTTCATCATGATATAGTATAGAATGCATTATTTTATCAATAAATAATTTTATAGAATTGAATGTGACTTATTAATAAAAACAAATCGCATATCCATTTACCATATCTGATTTATACAAAGAGTTATATAAAGATTTTCTTTAATGCTAATTAATCTTCGATCAGATTATGAAATCATTCATGAATGTTTTAGATTTTAGTTGACGTCATTGTGGGCGTTTTTGTTATTTTTAAACTATTTTATGTAATTAGTTATTAAGCTATTATTAAACAAATAATAATTAAAAATTGCTTTTCTTTACTAATAGATTTTTAATTTCTTATTCAATGATATATTTATATGGACAATTTTTATGCTAAATGATTTATAAACAATACACTGCTACCACTTTGAAACAACTGAGCAAATAAATATTTAATGTGATTGCGTGAGGTTTTAATAACTATCTTTTAAGTCACTTATGATTATTAATAATTATTTATTTTTTTTTTGTCAATAAAAATTATCGTACGATCACGGATAACTTGTTGGTAATTTAATATTTATAATCTTTATGATAAGGTAGTTATTGGTTTAGTATCAGTATATGTATGTAGGTAAGCAAGCTAATAAACTAAAATTGTTCCTGATATAATGATACACATTAATTTGCGATTAAATTTTTTTTTTCAGTTTATTATATTCTTATACAATTACTTAAATATGAATAAAAAATATAAAAATCTTGTAAATATTCAACACGCCTATAATAATAATAATTTTATCTTAATTTTATATTTTAAATCTGATAAAAACATATTAAGAGCATTTTAAAGATACTTTCAAGGTTCTGCAAGTTAAATGTAAGAAACCTTGGCCTATTTACTAAAATATAAATAAAGTTTCAAAACTTAAACTAAGTCCCTTTCCTTTTTTTTTATAGTTTTTATCTTAAAAAAAAAAAAATATCACTTGTATAGCACAGCCGTTTAATTTTTTTTTTAATATTTATTATTATTTTTTTTTTATTTGATCTGTATTTATTAAGTCCGCAAAATTTCCAGACTTGTAATTTTTATTTTCTTATTATAATAAATTATTTTTCCCCGCTGCTGTGTTTTGAGTCATTAAGCGAAATACCAACAAAAAAAAAAATTATATAAAGTCAATGACGGCAATGATCGCGCCACATACAATTCAAACCGGTGATTGGCTGCTACATAAATTCTTTCTTTTTTTTTTAATTTATTTATTCAATAGAAAAATGTGTGTTAGAAAATTTTATGGAGGATGTGCAGGGTGTACATAATGCATTTGCTAATAAATATAAGTTAATGAAAAATATACAAACAAATAATAAATTAATTAATTAGTTTTACTATGTTTACCTTGATACTGCTTATCAATAAATTAAAGTTGTATTTCAATAGGCGAGAATTTGATTTGATTTACTACTAAAAAAAATTTTATCACAGAATTTATAAAAAATAAATAAATGTTAAACATGTGCGCATGCTCTTCGCGATTTATTTAAACATTTTTCAATCATTTATAGTCAGCTGACTTATTTTTTTTTTTTTAATTTTCTTAACTTTTGTGAAACGTCATCATTATATTACTTTAAGAAATAGAAACACGTAAATATACTAATAAAGTTGAATAAAAAATATTTTATTTTTGCTTACGCCATTGTAGCGGCTTTATTTTCTTTGTATATGTGGTTGTAGATTTTTTTTTTTTTCGAATTAACGCAAATTTATATTTTTTTTTTTGTTATTTTGTATCTGAGACTGATAGACTAAAGGCGAACTTTTGTTTACTTAGATCGTGATTTGTTTATTGTTTTAAATATCTAAAGCATAATTAAGTTTCATTTTTATAATTACCCTCTAAATTGGTTTTAAATGTATAAATTAAAAAGAAAAGCAAAACAAAAATAATTAATGTTTTGTTTAGTGTCTATTAAGTTTATGGTTTGTGCAAAATTATTTATTAAAGGTAGTGAAAATATTAATTAGGGTTTTTGTGGTTTTATAAATAAATTAATAATTTCTTTCACCTGTAAATTAATTTTTTTTTTATTTTTTGGGTTTTTTCTTCTTTTAATTTAAATTAACAAAATTTCTAATTTTATTTATTGTTGTGTTTTTAATATATTAAATCGGAAGAAAAAGTAAATAATTATTAATTAATATTATTATGCTCTAATTATTAAAGAAAAATTTAAAGTTTTATGTGATACACACAGCAAGTATTGAGAAATTTTTATGTTTTTATAAATTTTTCATTTTTTCTTTTTGTTTTTGTTTTTTTTTGCTTACCCAAGGTTTCTATTTTTATTTGTATGAAAAATAATATTTAATTATTGCAATTTTTATTTTGTTGTTGTTATTGTTTTATATATTTGTCATCATATTACAGTAATATAAACTACTTATTCAGTTTTATTATTAAAATATGAATATAGAATGTTTTAAGCAAAATGAATGTATTTGCAATGTTTGTCGTTAAATTTGATGACAGTTAATTAACGTAAATTAATGCTTTTGAACAAGCAAATCAGTCATAACAATACGTTTAATGTACATAAGTGAATGATTACTAGTTGTGGTGTAAAGTTATTCAGTGATACCCAAGTAAAATATAAATTTATTAATTAAATTATATTTGCCTTAAAATTATTATACAAATTCATTATTATATTCGATATGTTGTCATATATTATACGGAGATTTTTAATATTAAATAATGTTTGTAGTCATGCTTATTTCTAGTTTTGCTTGTTCTTTTGCCATTTACCTGTTTTTGTTAATATTTTTTTTATGCGCGAAACAACGCATAGAACACCTGTTTTACTTTTTGTTTAAATTTATTTTTTTTTATGATTAATTTTTAATTTACTTTTATTTTTATATATTTTTGGTAAATTGTTTTTTTTTTTTATTATGAAAAATAATAAAAAAAGTAGCCTAGCCTGCTGTTAAGTTGCTAATTAATTATTTTCATTCCATGTTTACGTGGCAATTTTTTTTTTGTTTTTTTATTTCCATTATTTTATTAATTTTTTTTTTTTTTAATTACTTATTTTTACTTCTATATAGAAACTGTAATTTTTATGTTTTATAATTAATATTGCATAAAGTTTTAATTACTTATGCTAGTTGATATATTTTTTTTTTTTTTTTTCAAATTGTTTACAAAATATTCCCATTTCTAGAAACTAATTATAGTTTTATAAGTTAACAGGAAATCCTTTGTTTTTAAGTAGTTTTTTCAAAATCCTTTTATTTACCAGAAGAAGTGAATTTAAAATTAACATTTAATATTTGATGATTGAAATGCGAGACATTTATAGTTGTAGTTGTATGAAATCTTATTTGTTTTGCTAATGATGTAAATTTTGAGAATTAACATGTTGAGTTTTTTTTTTCTTTTTTCTTTAATTAAATTTTGTTTTTGTTTTGTACGTTGTAAAAGTTGTAACCCAAGAATTATATAATAAGCAACTATAAAACTATGTACAAAAATTGTATAAATTGCATTTTAGTTAATTATAGAATAATTATTATAATAGAATTACGTATTGTTGAAATATGAGTTATGCAAAAATATGTTACAGTTGTTGTTATATACAGAAATAAATCTCGGAAATTCTATCCAATTATAAATAATGGTAATTTGTGTCTATCAAAAAAAATTAAGTAATTTACCACTTATTAAACAAATTTTGTAATAAATAAAGAGAAGAAAAATTAATAAAAAAAAAAGAAGACATGAAAACATGAATAAAGTCACTCAACCATTTAATTTTAAATAAATCACCCGCTAATTTATATTTTATTAAAATTTATTACATATATTTTTTTTTTTTTTGCTTCTATTGTTTAATAACATTTAAATTTTATTAAATTATTTTGTCCTTTTATATTTATTTACAGGTCAAATTTATGGATTTTGTGTTTTATAAATAAATAGAAATAAAGAATTTATTTTTCTTTAATTAAGCCGAAAAATATAAATAAAACTGTTTAAGACAAAATAGTGTTTTAGCAATAGCATAAATAATTCGTAGAAGACGAATAAATAAATAAATTAAAGAAAAAATATAAATTACTATGGCATCAACAGCACAATTAACGTCTTCTGGTCAAACAAATTTAGCAACATTAACATCACGTAAACGTCCACGTGAACAGAATATAACATCTGATGTAACATTAGGTATGTCAACAGTTTTACCATCGTCAACAGTAGCAACAACAGCAACAGCAGCAGCAACTGCATCAACTATAGTAACAACATCAACAGCAACAGCATCAACAAATGGATATAAGGATTTAAAACAACAATTATCACCACAGGCTGGTACACCAGCTATAAATATACAACAACCATCATATTTAACGTCATCGGCTAGTGGCAGTACTGATATTGGAATGTTATCACATCGTTCAACATTGTTACATCCAAAATCAAGTTTAACAGATTTACATAATGGTACTGTGAATGGTTTAGATACGGATGCTGCTGCTCCATATGTTAATTTTCAGGTAAATTTTCATTTTTGTTAAAAATAATTACAAATTACGTTGGTTTTCTCAATGCGTATTTAGTTATAAGATAAAGATTACTGTTGTGTCCTTGACCGTTAATATTTTTTTTTCTTTTACGTTTCAATTGTAATTATATTTAAAAAATTAATTAAAAAAAAAAAAAAAAAAGTATATTAAAACAATGCCAAATTTCGTTCAAATTTTTTATTATTTTCTTTATCAAATTTTGATAAAGACGAATTTTTTTTTGTTTTTATTTTTTTTTACTATTATCGCAATTGTGGGTGAGTAGGTTACTCTTTTATATTATATTTTTAACTAATTGGATTAGATAAGCAACCAGTGTTTTTATAAGGTGAATATTGTTATATAAAAAGGAATTAATTAATTAATTATATTGATGGCGCACCACACAGAAATTTTGTGAAATAAATTACAACTGAACTAAAAAAAAAAAAATCGTATGATAATTTTAATTTATAATTTATTTTTTATCAATTAGATTAACTTACATATTACTCAATCAATATTTATTTATTATCACAATTATTAATTATTTGTTAATATTATTATTATCACATTAATATAAACAACTTTATTTGGAACAAGCATAATTGCTTATTGCAATACTTTTCTTTCAGTGGTTGATTTACGCATTTCTATTATATAATTTAAAATTATTTGCGGTTAAATTTATTTTTGTGATTTTCAACATAATTGACATGTTATGTTGTTATTTTTATCATTTTTGATTGATTTCTTATACTTTTTGCAAACTTGTTATACAATTAATTTTTCGATATTGCAATAAAAATCCGACAAATAATATTTTTAACGTTAATTAAATAATTTTTGTATTTACTTATTTTATGCGTATAAAAAACTTCTAAATGCGTAATTAACATTAAAATTTGTTGTTAATGTTTGAAACAAAACGTTTTTTTTTTTTTTATCTTATTTACTTCTTAAAACCTTGTAATCTTTTATTATTATTTTTTTCAATTTTGTTTATATATTTTATTTTTTTTTTTCATTTAATTTAAGCAAATTTTATATATAATCTGGTTGCTTCAATGCAAAAATTAAGTAAACACAAAACATGATTCATTCATTGTTAAATTAATTAAAATAGGAAAATCAAAAAAAAAAAGAAAAACAAACATGTGTCTGCCAATTTTATAATCAATTAATAACGATTAATTGTTATTTTCACTGAAATACTTATATATTTTTTTATTGTAAAAGGAAATAACTAATTTTGTAATTTTTTTTTTTGTTTGTTAATATATTTGATTGTACTTTGCACACAATCCTCTATACTTCAACATTCGTGAAAAATTAGCACAAATTTATTTTCTTTTGCTTATTTAACATTTTTTATTATTATTATTATTTGTGTATTATTTATTTTTTTTTTTTTTTAATATGAAATTGTGCTACGTAAGTGTGAAAAAATAATGCCACTGTATAGGTTTTTTTATATAAATTTAATTAAACGAGGTTCTCATCTTTGTATTATTTATTTCAGTTTAAATAAATGAAATGATTTTTCAGTATCCAATTGTATTCAGTTAAATTTTTGTCGGTACATATGCACTGAAATTTCTTTTTCTCTTTTTTTTTATTTTTTTTTTTTTATTAACATGTGACACGCAATTTTAAAATTTATTTTATTTAACAAATTTACATACATATACAGTGTTGGCCATAACTAAGGGAACTGAAAAAGCGAGTGCACAATTGTTTGTGTAAATAATAGAAATGCTTAGAAAATACAATTTTTTTTATTCATATTATTAGGTACATTCTTAAGCTACAATAATAATAAAAAAATAATAATTTCTTACGAAAGTTAAAAAAATTATTGCAATTTTACCGTCACCACATCCATTATCGACTGGACAAAACTAAGGGAACTGAATTGCAATGTTCAGTTTTATTATCAATATCAATATTTGGTTGAATATCATATATTTTTTTAAACTGCCACACATCTCCGAGGTATTGATGCCACTAGATTTTGAATTATAGTATTTGGAATACTTTTCCAAGCCACTTTAACTTGATTAAAAAGGTCGTCCTGAGTATTACAGTTTTCCCTTATTATTTTCCGATCCCATAAATTTTCTATGGGATTGAAATACGGGGACTGAGCTGACCACTTAATAACGTCAATACAGTTTGTTTCCAACCACGTCTTCACTACATTTGACGTGTGTTCCGAATCATTGTCCTGTTGGAAAACCCACCTCAGAGACATTTCCTCTTCAGCATGTGGCAGCATATGGGATTCCAAAATATCCTTTTACACAAATCGATCCATGATATCCTCTACTCAATAAATGGTACCAATACCTTGCTCAGAAGAACTCCCCCAAACAATTGTATTTCGTTTTCCGCATTTCATAGTTCCTTTTGTATACAAAAAATGGAGCCCTTGATTCAAAGTTGTCCTGACGCGGTGGAATTCATCCGATCCTTTGATATTAAATTTGGAATCGTCGGAAAATAGTACTGATTTCCACTTTTCAATACTCCAATCAATGTAATTCATCGCAAATTTAATTCTGGCTTTCCTATTCTCCACTGATATAAATGGTTTTTTTACAATTTGAAATGAAGACAGCCCACCATCGACACCTCTTCGACGAATTGACCTGCATCTTCAAATTGTTTTTCAACTCACTTGAGGATATGAACAGATTTATTTTTATTGTCCGAATTATCATAATGCCATGATGGCTACTTGTGTTTCGTGGTCTGCCACCTCGATGCACAGTCTGAATCGAAATATTGGCTTTATAAAAGTTAATTATGTGGCATATCACCGATTTTGCCATTGAATATTTAATGCACAATAATTTTTGACTAATTCTACTTTTATAATCAATTAGTATTTTTCCTTTAAGTTCGTTCGAATATTTGTTTCTAGCCATTTTACAAGAAAATGGTATTAAAATAAACAGAACTCATCTGCAGATAATTAACGCACAGCATCCTTGAGTTTTGTCGATTAATTTGTTAAAAGACATGGTTACTGTGCTTAGTAACGATATATTCTGAAATTTGGTCAAAAATCTGATAATAAAACTGAACATTGCAATTCAGTTCCCTTAGTTTTGTCCAGTCGATAATGGATGTGGTGACGGTAAAATTGCAATAATTTTTTTAACTTTCGTAAGAAATTATTATTTTTTTATTATTATTGTAGCTTAAGAATGTACCTAATAATATGAATAAAAAAAATTGTATTTTCTAAGCATTTCTATTATTTACACAAACAATTGTGCACTCGCTTTTTCAGTTCCCTTAGTTTTGGCCAACACTGTATATATATATCTCTGTGTAATTTTGGAGTAGGATTATATCAATAATTATTATAAAAATTATGTTGCTTGCGTGGGTATAAAATTACTCATAACATTTAATTTGCATAAATACATATAGACAGGTTTTTTTTTTTTTTTTTTTTTTTTTTTTAAAGCGCTACGCATAGTTTATTTAGCTGCTGCTTTTACCTACAATATATATACTTCCGCACTGAATATTTGCAAACTAGACAAATGTTAACAGTGAGACACGTTACCCTTTACACGTTTTTATTTTTTTTATTATTGATTTATTATTAATATTGAAAGGTGTACTTGTGTCGCTTACATTTTCTACTGTCACCAAAATGTAATCGTAGACGTAATATACTTTCATAAGACAAATGTCATGTTTGCTAATAAAGCATAAAAACTGTTTAAAGTGTGTACAACTGTGGACACGTTTTATAGAGGAGAATTAACCTTGTGATTTTTTTATATAAATAAATATAAATTTTATTTCTTTTAATTATTGTCGTTTCTATATAACAATGTCTTTATAGTTTATTCTTTTTCTTTTTGTCAGCCGGTTTTTCAATGAGTTTTTATTGTAATTTGTTAATTAAAGAAATTTCGTAAGTAATATAAAAAAAAAAAAAAAAAGAATTTAAAGAGCTAAAAGGCAAAAGAATTTTTTAGTGAAAACTTAAAAAAAAAAAATCAAAAAATGATTTAAAATGAAATAATAAAAAATTATTTATTTAAATATATTGTAATTGCAGTTTGTTAAACTCTTTTAACCTCATTGGTAAACTCATAAAAATATGTTAAATTGAATAATAACAATGCATGTGAGGTAGTAGTGTGTACGGTGGTGACACGTTATCACCGTTTAAATGTTTCCTATGCAAAAAAATATTTCTGTTTTTTTTTTTTTTTTTTGGTTTTCGCTTGCATTTTACCGTCAACCCTTATTTGCGACTAGACTAGACTAGAGTATTGTATTGTAAAAAAAAAAACTGAATCACTTTGATGTAGCAAATTATTTCCATGTTTTCCTGTTAGTCATGGTTTGGTTTCGTTTTGTACATGTCAGGTATTTGTGAATGCATTCAAAATGCAGACAAATTTATTTATTATTTCCTTTTTAGTTTCAAAAATTTGTGTTTTTGTTTTAATACTTGAAAATACGAATAATGCATATCCGGTTTTTGTGAAAAGTTTTTATTATTTATTTAATTTATTCTTATCATTGTAATAAATAGTTTTTACTATAATTATTGCTTTTTTTTTGTTTACAACATTTGTTGTAGCTTGGAATTTACTCTTTATAAAATATTTAATTTATTTTTTGCAAAGAAACCGGATGTGTAAGGACGTTGACCAAAAATAAGCGACAGAAGTGTTAGTAAAAAAAAAAACTTATAAACCGCATAGAAATAGCGAGATGATAATTACATTTAAGAAGTTAATAATTATTTGTAGTTTGATGTATTGATGACACAGAATGAATAATATTGACTTTGTTAATGCATATGATGGGTATTTTTTTTTTTTATGATTTCTTTTTTTTTTTCATTCCATTTGTTTAATTCCGAATTTGATTATAAAAGAAATTTTAATTTGATATTGCTTTGTTTTTGTGTTTATACATAAAAATTACTGACCTTTGCTTGATGAACTCATATATGATATAGTTTAGTTCTAAACGAATGACAAAAAACCCCATGGTTCAATGATTTATATAAAATAAACAAAATGTTACAATCGCGTTATGTGGAACCATTTTTGCAAAAATAAAAAATATAAAAAACACGGATATTAAAATGACAAATGGAAAAATTTATTTATTTTGATAATATTTAACCTCTGTTAGATTATTTTTATGCTTGAATATTTATTTTGTTTTTTGTTTATAAAAAATTTTAATTTAATGTTCCTGGCTCGTTTTTAATCTTTTTCTTTTCTTTTTTTGCTTCCCTAAATTTAATAATGTAAAAATAGTTGCACAAAAAATTTGATTAATTTTGTTTTATTTTTGTCTGGGATTCTGTCGTCATTTATATTTTTAATTTGAATAAAAATAATAAAGAAATTTTATTTTTATTTTTATTTTAATCAAAAAATTAATTCGATTAGCAAGAAAAAGTTATTTACTTTAGATTAGATATAATCACCTGACTGAATATTTAATTAGTGCATGTTTACTTATTATGTGCGTAGTCATTGAAACTTTTACTTTTTATTAATATTATTGTAGTTATATTTGCTTTTTTATTTGTTTTATTTACCTAATACATATGATATGGTAGGTTCTTATATAACTCTTAGAATTGTAAGTTTGTTCGATTATCTAGTTCTTCAGATATTGATCAATTTAAGCGATCCTGGTATTTCCCCTCAAATGCTATCATAGTCTGTTTACGGGAACTGTTTTTGATATAATGCCATCGAGGTACCAGAATTCTTCTACGAATTCGATGGGATTATTCTCTAGATTGTTTGTTGTTATGCGTAGCTGTAGTTAAATGAATTGTATTTACTAATGGTATGCAGAAATAAACTAATTAAAAAATGCTACTAAAACTATTTTAAAAATAAATATAGAGTTAAAGAACCTTTACTCTAGTGTATCTAAAGTTTAATTTTAAATTCAAAAGTAAATAATGTATGTCATACAAACGTATATTAAATGCTCATTGTTTTAATAATATACAAAATAAACTAAATTAATTAATTATTAAAAAAAAAAAAAAAAATTTATGTTTTTGGGACATGGACATTTATTTGTTCTTCTTCCTATCATATAATTAATTAATAATTAAAAATGAGTGAATGTCATATTTGTTTAACATTAACATTTAAATATTTTTTTCTATTTGTGTAAAATAATTAAATTAAAATGACGTCATTGAAAAAACATACGATATTATTGTTTCTTTTTTTTTTTTTTTCATTCTTGTCCAGTAGTATTGTTTGCAATTTTTGTTGCTATAAATTTAAAATGATTTTTATCTAATCAATAAAATTAAAAGAAATTTATTGAAAAAAAAAAATTAATTTACAGGTTTTATAATAATAATCATAATACAGGTATTCACCCCCTTTGTTTACTTTTATTGTAAACGAGATTGGGTTTGCTACGTGCAATTTTATTTGTTATTAAATTTTTGATTTATCTACAGGCTAAACTTACATTTAACCTAATTGGTTTTCAAAATACGTAGCGTTTTATGGTAGAATTTTGGAAAGATTTACTATTATATGAATGAAAATCTGTATTCAGAAATAGAAGCGTTTTATAAGTTTCATAAAAAGTTCATAAAGTCAAAACGCATTTTCCAGACTTTCTTCTAATTGTTGTATTGGATAATTAAATTAAAATAAATAGCTGTAACTTAGAAAACTGTCTACCGTTTATTTTGTAAGACTTAAACAAATAAATTTCTTCACTTAAGTTTTGTATAAAATTAAAATTAAAGATGCTAAAAATAATTAAGATGTATTATGCACTTGAGTTGCGCGTACATTCACATATGACTTTTATAATTATTTTCTTGTATTATACGATATATGTGGTTTGGCTTTTATAATATAAAGTGTGTAAACAATAAATTAAATAATTAAATTTATATTTTATTACATTTATTATTGCTGAATTTATATATTTTTTGTTAATTTTAATTTTATTAAATTGCAACAATGTTGTCTTTCTTTTAAATATTATTATTATTATTATTATTATTGTTTTTAATAAATTATAGATTTTTTTGTTGTTGTTGATTAAAAATTATCTCTATACAAAATATAATATAAGGATTAATAAGATTGTTAATTTTATTTTTATTAGTGCACTTGGTATCTTTTTTTTAAATATTTATTTATATAACAAACGCCAGAATTTATGTGAAATTAGTTTATAAAATTCTTTTCATATTTTTGCCTTAATGTATACCGAATATAATATTGACATGAAGAAAATAATTTAATTTTACGGAAAATTATAAACACACATCTGTGTGTGTCAGACGTGAGCTAAGTTAACACAAAACATAAACTGATCATATTATTCAAACATTAATCCGTTCAATGGTATAAAAAAGAATTGACGTGAATCGATAAAACTATGTTGAACAAGAAGATTTTCTGTGCAGGTAACTCGTCAAGCACTATTGCAGATTTTATTTAATTTGTATAATTTATTTACTTTATTCGTTTCACTTTTTTTCTTTTGAATTAACATGTGACACAAGCATACATAAATAGAATTAAATATTTGTATATAGTAAAAAGTAGTGACTGGTGAGTGTCGAATAAAAGCCACTTTGAAATTTAACATTAAATAACATGCATAACGAATAATATGTTCTTTTTACTAAAGCTTACATCAAAGAAATGAATTGTTGATAACACGAGGAGGACGACCCTGTTATATATATTATATGAACTAGAAATGTTATTGAATCAAATTTCATTTATAGACAAAAAAAATAAAAAAAAAAAAAATTCCTCTAATCATATATAGAAAGATAAAACTAATTGAATTTTATTAAACCTGATTTTACATTCTCGATTTATAATATCTATCTCTATAAAATTATAGTATTATTTTATTTATTATTCATTTCTTATATAAAATCTACTTTATGTTCACCTATTTTTTTTTTTTTAATTATTTATTTATTTAATTGGATTTCGTTTGTAAATTTTTAGTGTCGTCGAGCCACTTGTGTTGTTTTATTTTACTTTTATTTAAACATAAGTTTTTCCACTATCATCACCATATGCATTATTATTATTATTATTATTATTATTACTGTCTAGTAAGACATAGATTATTTAAAATTATATATGAACGGTTCGTTATATACTACATAAGCGCGCACATACACAGACTATATACATATATGTACATAATTTATAAACGTTTTTTTTTTAATTTTAATTTTTACTTTATTTATTTTTACTTTATTTATTTTATATTTTGTTGTAAAAAGCGAAAAAAATTACTTTTGATGTTTTTTTTTTTTAAATTTATTTTTGTTAAAGAAGGAACAACAACATGTCATGTCAGAGCTGGCAACGTGGCTACATAATTTTCTTTTTTTTAAATAATTTATTTAAATAAATTTTATTTTAAATAAGATATTCAGTTGTTATTTAGAATTTTATTCGTTCATTACAAGAAACGAAATAATTATTTGCCTTTCTTAACTTTGTTACAATAAAAAATTAATTAATTTATTTTAATTTGAGTGTCATTTTCTAAAGTAGGCTCTTGCGTTGAAATTTTCTTTTTTTTTTTTCTCTTATTGATTTTTCTTTTATTTAATTATTTAATGTCATTAAAAATTTATTATTAGAAAAATTGAAAAAAAAAAAAAATTATTATTATTATTACATAAGGGGAAAAAAAAATTAATATAAAAAAAAAAAAATCAAAACCAATAAAAGGAATTTGTCGTTTTAATTTATATTTTGTGATTGATTTTTGTTCGATTTTTTTTATTTTTTTTTTTATGAGTGAATTCTTTTCTAATTTAATTTTTTTTTTTTTGTTCATTTATTATTGTTAACCTTTATTTTATAAATTGTTAATTGATTTACACTTGATTTTCCTATTTTCAATTAAGTAAAATAAAAATCTCGTAAAAAAATAAGAAAGAAGAAGAAAAAATGCCATCCGATGAGAATGTTGATGGTGGTTGTAGTAGTGGCTTAAGGGTACAAAATGAAATGTATTTAATTAATGCAATACCATGTGAAGTTTTACAAACCATGGATATTAATGTGAGTAATAATGTAACAACGGCAATTGATGATAAACTGGATAAACATAGAAATAATGGAAATGTTCAATTAATTATTAAGGATAATTATGATATGATTGATTTGGATGAAAGTGTTGAAATGATGTTGGATGAGGAGGAAGATGAGTTTTTTGAAATAAATGAAAATTTAATGTTACTAAATAATATGGTTTGTGATTGGTTTATTTATTTATCTATCAAATTTAGTGATTTTTTTTGTTAAGTAAAAGGTTAAGTACTCGGTCGTTTGTTTTATTACAAGCATTTCATACAATATAATTGCTAAAAATATTAATTGTTTTGTTGTTTAAAATATTAATCGATGAAACGTCCAGAATTTTTTTTTTTCTATATATTATTAATTTAATTTTCTGATACCTGATAACTTAATAAACATTTTTCATTCATTTCACATTACTTATGTTATTCTTACGTTCATTGTGGTCAGGCCATAACTTTGGTTCTTTATCTAATTAATTAATTTATTTACTTTTTCTTTTTTAATTTATGAATAAATGAAAAATGTTTTACTTTTTGTTGAAAATTTTTCAATTAAATTAAATTAAATTTATTTAAAATTTGAATAGAAATTTTCTAAAACATTTTACAAAAAAATAATTTAATAAATGAAAAATGTAAAAATGAAAATAATATTTTGTTAATTATTAAAATATTTTTGTAACCTTTAAAAGCGTAATTTTATTATGACTCTTTTTCATTTATTATTTTGTAAATTGTGTTGTGGTGTAATGAATCAACACAAAAAATATTAAGAAATTATTATTTAATAATAATCAGAATGAATTAAAAAAACAAAATTATGGAATTTCGTAATGTTTTTATATTTCTTGCTTAATTCTTGTTTCATGTTGGCATTCATTCTTTTTGCTATGATGGTGGACAAATAATTTAGTCATATGTCTATTACTACGTTCCATTATTTAATTTCTTGATTGTTTATTAATAGCGCATTAATTAGGATTGTTTATTAACCTCTTTTGGTGTGCAATTTTCACTTCTTTTCATTAGCAGTAGTAGTGGCAGTTTATCAGCTATTTGGCCTATTAAATGAGATAAATTAATTCAATTTTTTCTATTCATATTTTGATTCTCAATAAATCGCAAACAGTTGTAGTAGTAGCTGCTGTCTCGTCTAGAATGTATATTTATACATTCAATACAATAATTTATATTTTTATTTAACATTTAAGCAAAAAAAAAAAAAGTCGTCTTATAAGGATGTTCGTGATGTATGTTATCAATAGTATAAAATGTGTGATTATTTGTTTGTGTAATGTACTAACTAAGCACACAATTTTAATATAATATATGAAAAGAGGAATTTTTTTTTTTATCATTAAATAAGTTTAAAGGTTTTGAGTTTTAACGCTTTTTTAAGGTCAACCGTTTTTTTTTTTATTATTTTTATTATTTTTATGTATTTTAAAAAAATAATAATTTTAAATATTTTGATACAAAAACCTAAACTTTGTATTTATAAATAATATATATTTTTAATTTATTTATTTATTTATTTTTATATAGACAATTTGCAAATCAGCACCTTATTCAAATGAAAAAGATGCAATTGCTGAACGAGATCGTTGTGATTATAAAATAAAAATATCTTATAAACAGGCACGTAGTGGTGTCGTACCACGTCGCATACGTGTCTATGCTGATGGTATTTATGATTTATTTCATCAAGGACATGCTAGACAATTAATGCAGGTAATTTAAAATAATTAATTAAATAAAATTTATATACATAAATAATATTTCTTTATTATTATTTTAAAGGCAAAAAATGTATTTCAAAATGTTTATTTAATTGTTGGTGTGTGCAGTGATGAATTGACACACAGTAGAAAAGGTAGAACTGTTATGTCTGATGATGAGCGTTATGAGGCAGTTAGACATTGTCGTTATGTTGATGAGGTTTGTATTTATTAAAGATCATCATTTAGAAATTTGTTTAATCAATAATGATTATGATTTTTGTTTACTTTAAAATAAGGTTGTTGTTGATGCTCCATGGGAAATTACTGATGAATTTTTAGAGAAGAATAAGATTGATTTCGTTGCACATGATGAAATTCCGTATGGTACCGATGATAGTAATGATATATATGCGCCACTAAAAGCCAGAGGCATGTTTGTTGCTACAGAACGTACCGAAGGTTTGTGAATTTGATTTTTTATTTTGTGGATTGTTAATAAGGAAATTGTTTATTGACTAATGGTTTTTGTTTTAGGTGTTTCAACATCAGACATTGTTGCTCGTATTGTTAAGGATTACGATATATATGTAAGACGTAATTTGGCTCGTGGCTATTCAGCAAAAGAACTAAATGTATCATTTTTGTCGGAGAAAAAATTCCGTTTACAAAATAAAATGGATGAACTACGGGATCGTAGTAAACGTGTTATAGGTGAAGTAAAAGGTGATATAATAACAAAATGGGAGGAGAAATCACGTGATTTCATTGAAGCATTTTTGATGTTGTTTGGTCGTGAATCATCATTACGCCAATTATGGAATGAATCAAAAGGTAGATTAATGCAAGCAGTTAGCCAACCAGGCAGTCCAAACGGTTCAGAAAATGGTGACGAACAAAATGATAATAATGATACTGAAGCACATGACCCGGTTTTAAATTCGCCACCAACAAAACGCTCATTCAAATTACACCAATTGTCATCACAACTGAACGAATATAATTATTCAAAAACTCAACAGCCACAAAAGTCAAGTGAATCGGATGATGATGATGATGATGACGATGATGATAATTATAATAATGTTCATACAGATTACAAAAAGTCAACTCAAACATCGTCTTCGTCAACAAATAAAAATCATAATGGGTCTGCTGCTGCTCATAGTAATAATAAACCAAATGGAAGCCGCCACACAGCAAACGATGATGACGACGACGATGATGATGACGATTACGATGAAAGTCACTAAAATATATTAATTAATTAAATATTAACAATTATTAAAAAAAAAAAAGGAAAGAAATTTATTAGTTTATTTAATTTTTAAATTAAAATTAAATTTAGAAAAAAGAAAATCTTTTTTTTATTAATTTTTTTTTCTTGCATAAAAATGAAATGAAGAAACAAATTCCTTTATTATTATTTGTCTTTTAAGTGATTAAATGAAATTACTTTCTTTTTGATAATGAAATAAGTTAATTAGTAGTAAATGAAAAATAAAAACGCGTATGAGTGTGTGTATTATATTATAATTATATATGAGAAGAGGAAAAAAAAAGAAGAAGAATTTTTTTATTTTTTATTATTATTATTATTTGTAAGAAAAATAAACTTTTTTTCTTTTTGTTTCAATTTTATTATCTCTCGAGGGTTTATTCTTATTTATTTTTTTATTGGCTACCCTTTTCATAGTTAATTTTCTCTCCTTAAATTATTCTTAATTGCTTATTGTCGTCTATTGCTGACTATAGCTGCGATTGTGAACTTATTGATTTATTTAGCGCAAAAAGACATTTTAAGAAATCTCTTCTTTGCTCTAATTTTATTTATTTATCTAATTTTTTTTTTATTGTTAATTAATTGTATTAACTAATTTTGTCTTTAAAAGAACAAGAAAATTATTAAATATAAGTATAGTAAATACCAAATATTTTATAAACAGAATTGAAAAGAAAAAGATTTAATTAAAATTACATATTCAAAATTATTATGTTATGTAAAAAATTAAAATAAAAAATAACTGAAAACATAAAAGAAAAAGATGAAGCAAAGAACTTTGAATAAAATTTAATGATAAATAATAATTTTTATTTTTTTGTATTTTATTATTTCATGTTCAATGGTAATATTAATTAAAAGAAACGCAATTAATTAATTAAATTATTTCAAATTAACTTTAGAACAAGTAAAAACCCCTCATTTAAGAACTCCGATATGTATGCAATTTATTTATTTTATATTTCCTAGAGGTGTATGGGATTTTTGTTTATTATATGGAATTTTTAATCAATCTACGTTTTATTAATTGCATACAATTTATCATGTAAAAATAAATAAAAAAAGCTTTTTTTCAAAAAATAAAAAAATAAGCTTAGCATGGACACAAACACAGTATTAAAAAAAACCATTGAGTATAATTTTGAGTTAAAACATTTGGTATGATTTTTTCTTTTTAAATTCATAAAATAATTAATAAAAAATTTGATAAAATTAAGGAAAAAGGAAACAACCTGAATAACACTTGATAATAAGTGCCTTTTTATTATTTATATTGAGAAGAAAAAAAAAACTCAATCTTTGGTTTTAAAATCAATTTTGTTTTTGTATTATAAATGACAATTGTAAGGTTTTGTTAATGAATTTGGATTTTTAGTGGAGACAAAATCGACTGAGTAATTTTTTTTCGGATAAATGAGTGCTTTTGATCGTTTATTTATTTTTTTTATTTATTTATAATTAAGTTAACAAAGCTGAATTAAATAATCAACAAATTTTTAATAAATAAAATTTAATTATTTACTCTAGAGTTTTTAGTATGCTTAATAATGAATTAAATTAAATGCAAATATAATGCGACATTAACAATTCGTAGTGTCAATTTTTTTTCTGTTTTTTTTTTTAATATATTTTTTTGTAGTAAAATATTTTTAATTAATATAATTATTATTAAAACAATAATAAAATAAATAAATAATATTGATTTTTGCTTATTTAAAATATGTGAAAAAACAGCAATCAGATATTTCATTTTTCTATATAATAAATAAAATTAATTGAATTGAAATGAAATTTTTTTTCTTCTGTTTTATTTTTATATTTTTTTTTTAATTTTATTATTTGATTTTTATTTAATTAAAACAAATATTTATTTAGAATATATTATTAATTAAAAAAAATATTTTTTATTATAATTTATATTGGATAATTACTAATCAGGATTAAAGCAGAATAATGGTTGCCTTTAATATGTTTTTATACAACAACAGGACAAAAAAAAAATATATCCGAAGCCACTTTCAACCATATAAGCATAGGAACACAACAATTGCAAAGAAACGAATTACAGTAGAGAAAAAAGTATACATTTTGGCGTAAATAAATTTTTATGAGATTTTTTTTTTTTGGTCAACATTTGTTTTTTTTTTTTTTACTTTTCTTTCCTTTACTTAACTTTCGTTTAAAGAAAATTTTATTACGATTTTATTTTATTAGAAAGCACAACATCGTTGATTATCAATAAAAAATAAATATTTTTTTTCTCCATTTTTTATTTATTTGTTTGATTAAATTTATTTTACGCACGATTCAATTTTATTTTCAATTTTCCAAAAGAAAAATTTAATGTAAAATCGCGTAACTAGTTACTAACATGTTCACAAAATTTAGAAAAATTTATTATTTTCTTTATAAATAACTTTATTTAAATATTTACCTATTTGAAGGAATAAAAATAAACGTAGATAAAATGAGAGAAAAATTATCAATTTGCAATTATCCTTGAACTTGTTTTGGGTGTTTATTACGTTTTTTTTTTCTGTCCCTCGCACATAATTTAATCGTTTTAATAGACTTTTCGATGCTCTTCTTATCTGTCCTTTCACCTGTCATCAGAAATATAGAAAAAATGTACAAAAACATAAAAAAAACGAAGAAAATTACATTAAAAATAAATGAGTAAGTGGTAGAAAAAAATAACAGCGGAAGGTAAAAAGCGTGAAAAGTAAAAAAGGCCACAGATGCAAACTAATTTTTCTATTGCGCCTAAAATGTGTTTTTTGTTTTATTGACACTTAAAATACTCCATTATTCGTTAATTAGGATTAGTTAACGCTTCAATCACTTTAATTATAATCATCTAGTGCCAGACTACACAGTTCTTATATCTCTCTGTCTAGACTACTCAACTTCAATCCGAAGCAGAGTAAATTGAGTAGAATTTTCAAAACAAGAAATAGTTTGAAAAGATCTTCACAATAATAAGTAAAAACGGAATAATCTTTAAAAATAATTAATTGATTAAATAAAAGTTTTTGCAGAAGCGTAAAATGATTTATAATAGGATTTTCCTACTTGTTCTAGTCAAACAAATATTTCACAGTTCAAAGCGGCACCGTAATAAGGTAGGAATTACTAATATTAAATATTTTATACAGGAAATATGTTTGTACTTATGATAAAATCATGTAAATCCAAATTGATACTGAATTTTTGCTGTAATTGCTCAAATAGATCATCATCTGCTGCGCTAGAAAATAACAATTTTGATCCATACGTGAATTTTAATTTTCAAAACATCTTAGCACACATAATGATTTTACCAATGTTATTTAATTTCCATAGATAACGCAGCTAAAATACCAAAACCCCACATATCAAATAATAATAAAATAAATACAATTTTATCTTGCGGTTTTAAATAATATTTTCTTATAAGAATTTTTTATTTTATTTTAATTCATGGAAATAATAAGTAAAGCTAATCAAACTGTATTGCTAATTGTAGTAGTTGGGAACAAGTATAAGAATAAAAAAAATGAAAACTTGTATAAATTGTGTCGTATAGACAGAATTCTAGAGTATAGGCAGTGTATTTTGTGTTCCCAGTAAATACTTGAAGTACATAATTGAAATTTTATTTGATTGGTTTTAGATAGTATTAAGAGGATCATCAATGATCACAATTTTAATTTATTTTAAGTGGAAAAGATTGAATAATCTAATAGCTATTAATGTGATCGATACATACATATAACAGCACCACTTCAGACAATCATTTACGAGAGTTTTAAACAAAAGTGATTGTGGTTTCATTGATCTATTGCTCGTAATTACGCTGCATCAAAAAAAAAAAAAAAATGAACAGAAAAGAAATAGAAAAGGGATCTCAACCCTGAAAACCTAAGTTAAACAACCTCAATATTATATCATTCTATTATTATGATTATTATTATTTATTTTATAATAAAATTTCAGCGCTTTATATTTCTCTTCTTCTTGTTTTCCTTTTTTTTTTTTTTTAACGCAAAACCTGCAATTCATTGAAATCGTTAATAATGTTAAAAATAAAAACGAAATAAAACGTTTTTGCCCAATCAATTTAATCAGCTAAAACAGTTTAATCATTTTATAACATATGTATATACATATTCAGATACTGTTTTGTCGCTATACAATCAAATGTGTTGCAATATTGTGTTTCCTGAATAAACAAATTTTTATTTGAAAGCATTGAAATCATTAAACACAAATATAAAGTTTGCATAATCAAATACTTGAAGAGATTCAAACCATTCATGGCGTATAATTAATTTTCTGTTTTGTTGGCAACATTGTATAAAAGCATAGAGCACAATACAAAAAAAAAAAATAAAAAAAACAAAAAACGTTAAAGTTTCTTCCTTCCGCAATAATACTAGCAGCAGTAGCAGTAGCAGTAGCAGCAGCCGCAGTAGTAACATTAGCGGCGGAATATTTAGCTTAAAAACACCGCAGTTTTACGTTTATTCGTACTAATTTCACTTAAATTTTTATTATACTGCGGTGGTAAAAATGACAATCGCTAATAAAATAAATAAACCAACAACAACAATAAATTAATCAAAAAACAACTAAGAAGAAGTAGTAAAGAAACGTCTTCACATGCGCATCATGCTAGGCGCATATTCATGCTTTTATTGAGTTTAGATTTATTCTCATTTTAATTTTTTTTTGTTTTTTTGTGTTACCGAAATATATTTTATTTTCGTGTTTTGTATTCCTTTAATCGCGGTTCAGTTTCCTTTGAACTTTGCACAAGTAAAGTTTATGATTATTTTTCGTGTTCAAGAGAGAAATAATAAAAATGCTAGCTCACCAGTTATGCATAACTAAGTGCTGTGTGTGGTTTGTGAATTAAAGAAAGATCTTTAAACAAAGTAAATGTAGAAAAAAAAATAAAAAAAAGTTTATTTTCTAACGGAAATAAAAAAATTAAACTAATGTGTGTGTGTGTGTGTGTAATGTGTGTTAATTATTTATTTTAATTAAATAGAAAAAAAAAAAAAACAAAAAAAAATTAAAATAAACAAAATAAAATTAAGTTAAACAAAGTAACGGTAAATTCTGTTTGTAATAACAACAGCAATAACGGTTATAACAACACCATCACCAGCTAATTTTAAACGTAATTAATTACTTTATTATCACCCAAACCACCCACCTAGAAGTTATTGTTGTTTTTTTTTTTTTTTTTTAATGTTTTTATTTTTCTATTGTTTACTTAGAACATTTTTCTTCGCTTTCTTTAATTTATTTGTTTTTTTCTTATTTTTGTGCTGTTTTTTCGGTTCACATTTCCACTGCAGTCTGGTGAAATTTTATAAAAAAATACATAGTTGCAATGCAGTAACTAATATAGAACTAATTGTGAGATTTGTCGTGAGACCTCAAGGATATTAAGAGAATGTTTGATTGCAGACAAAAAAAAAGAATTTTTTTTTTTTAATTTATTTATTTATCTGTGTCTGTAGTGAACTATAAAAAAAAAAAAAAAAAAAATAGTGAGCTTTAAATGCATTGGTTTTTCTTTAAAGTTCGTGTTTTTGTGGGGTTTTATTTTTATTGTTACCATGTAACGGGAAATAACAAGAAAAGCAGGAAAGAAAGAAAATCAAAGAAAATGCTAATTTAATTGATGGAATTACATCGTTCCAACAACAATAATAATTACTTTCACAAAACGGCAAACCGTTATCACCTGAATTTTGTACGAATTCAGTGATTTAAAAAAAAAAAAAAAAGTTTTCGTTTGTCTTGATGAATCAAATTTAACTTTTGATTTAATTAATACCGCAATTTTGAATTTAAAATTTCTTTCTTTTTTCACCTTTTTCGCCTTTTAATTAAATTCAACAAGTTTGTATAATTATATAGCCGGAATATAACAGTTTGTGTTTGGTTGTTGTTGTTGTTGTTGTATATAATGTTTATGCTAATAGACGGTGAGAAAATCTACCTTTTGATATTAAAGATTTCCAAATTAATCGACAGTTTTGATGTTTATTTTCTGTAATAAAACTTTCCTTTAATATCATTTTATTAAATTTTATGTCCCGAGGTGGAATTTTCAAATATATACATATATATATAGCTGTTGTTGGGCTTTTAACATTACTTATCTATTGATTTAAATTTTGGTTATTAAACGACGTAGATATTTATTAATTAGAAATTATGCTTATACACCGAAGTTGGTTGGATTTGTTTGGTTTGGTTTTCTTTTCTTTTTTTTTGGCTAGGAGTGTATTTTAAATGGGGATAGGAATGTTATTTAATATGACAAAAATTAGTAAATATTTGTTAACAACTTTTATAGAAGTTAAGTTTAATGTAATAAAATATTTGTGATGTGGTCAGTGGTTGCTAAATAATTATTAATATTTCGTCCCTTCGATCGAAGTATTTTATATAAAATATTTCTTATGAATTTTCATGGTTGAATTTTATGTGAGGCATCGTCTTTTCTAAAGGGGTAATTTATGTGGAAGAAAAACCATAGAAAATTCTATAATTTCGGGAGATGGAACATAACTAGTTTATTTCATTAGTTGAACTGGAAGTACTTAGTATTTAAGGCTTTAGTTTTATTTTATTCCTTTGCGTGGCTGTGTTTTTACGCGTGAATAACGCATTTTTTCTTTGACAACACAACGACTTGCATCTCTATAGATGTTTGTAGAGTAAATTGCAGCTTTTCGTTGTTCCAACATCGTTATAACAACTTTCTTAAACCTTAATGATTTATTTATTATTATCACCGTCTCTAGATCCGTCTTTATCAACAATCACTAAGCAAGTTAAGTATTTTGTTTTGTAATCGGTTGTACTACCTTCAAGGTTGCTATGGCTCAAGTATTTCAAAGTGAAATATAGAAATTTATGATTCTGTTGGGCAATATTTAAAATCAATTAAACAGACAGTAGAACCAATTAGAAAAAAAAAAAAAAAACTTAAGTTCATATAGTTTAAGTAACGTTGGACTTAAGTCAATAATTTTTATAAATAAATAGTTTTTTTTTTTTCTCGTAATAATTAAAATAAATATTTACTCCAACTTGCAATTAAAATTATTATTAATAATAATTACAAAAAAAATTATTTAATATTATTTTGGGTACCTTTGATGACGTGATCGTTATTTTTTATTTATTTGTTTATTAATTTTCGTTTTTTTTTTTTGCTGCTTATAAATTCTTTTTCAAGAATTTTTATTTAATCTTTGTTTAATTATAATTTTTTTTTGTTTTAAATATTTACATTTGTTTAACTAAAATAACATAGGAAAAAAAAAAAAAGAAGAGGATGAAGAAATACCCACACTCCCGTGTAAATGCTATAGGAATAAAAAAATAATTTTTTTTTTTTTGTATGTTTTATCTGGTTGTTTTTTTTTTTTTGGCTATTAATTTTCTATTAATTAGTTTTCTGTTGTCATCATTTTATAATTTTAATTTCTTTATAATTATCAGTATTGAGTCATTTGAAATTTATTTTCTTTTGATTTGTTTTGTATAGACAAGACAAACGTTGTTATGTGAAAAAAAAATAAAAAACCTTATATAAATCGAACTGACAAATTTTTTAATTGAACTGTCAAACAATTAATGCGTTTCCTTTATCGATATGAAACAAACAAGGAAACAGAATTGTGTTGTAATAATCTTATTATACATCATCAGCTGTCGATAAATATTCTGTTTATTGTCAATTTTTGAATGAATTTTTGATTTACATTTTTATTAAAATTAAATTTTGAACGAAAATGCAATTTGATTTTTTCTAGAATTTATTAAGAATTGTTTATGCGAAACATTGTCGTTTCTGTTATACGAATAATATTATAATGATATCCAGTTACAGCATTTTATTTCTTTGAAAAATTTGTATAAACGATAAATTAGCGAATGCTGGTATTTTGCATACACGGAAAGAATTATTTTCTAAATCCGCCGAAATTATGAATTGAATCAACAAAAATTTTTCATGATTCTAGTAACAAGAGAAATATATCTTATTTTCTTAAAAATTTACTTAAACTAAGAAATTAAAACTAAATACCAACAAAATAAATTTAAATCGAGAAACTTATTTCTGTTTTTTTTTTTACTCAAGAAACCTAAATGTACATTTCGATTAGAGTTATCATTGTTTTATGACAAAATTTAATCAAAACCATTTAAAAATAATAATAAATAATTAATTCTTAAACTTAAATGCAGAAATAAGAGTTAATAAAATTACAGCATCTAGCGACAAGCTATAACTTATACCAGTCGACCTTGACTTACGACAGTGTTTACGTATCTAGTGGTCATATACGTATGACCTCAAAAACTTTGGTTTCTTCCAAGTATAATAGCACAAAAACATTATAGATTTATCATTATTTTCTGATGTATGCATTAAATTTGGCTATCCACCAAAGAATAAAAAATAATTACCGTCACAAGTCAAGGATTGAATAGAATTATATTTACAAATTGTGCCCAAATATTCTAGATCTTCTTCGAAAAAAAAAAATAAATAAATAAAAACAAACAGAATAAATAACATCGGTCGGTCAATTCACCATCTAAACACCTCAAATTTAATTTATTATTTTATTTTTTTATCATATTTTTTGTCGTAATATTAATAAAATTAATCAATCATAAAACAATGTTGATGTGGTTGATAAAAATATGTGGTTGACCAAATATCTGTCGACGACGAAGTTAGAAACACGAATAGTTTAATTAAATTGACTAAATAACTTATTAATTAAATTTCAATACATAAATGACGATCTGTTATTAAACGTTGAACGAATTCGTTTCGAAGAAGCAATAAATATATCGCTTATCGTAAAGTATCAGTGGCGTTGCGTAACTTTTTCTAATATTTTTACAAAAATGTCTTTTATTCAAAAGTGCGATACATGAAACTAGTCAGGCAGGACAACCTTAAAATGGAACAGGAATTTAAAAATAAATTGCTGACTAGTCCTGAATTTTATTTAAACTAAAGGAGAATGGTTTACCAATTTTAAATTAGGCATAGCATATAAACATGATGGTAGTACTCTACTATCTCTTTAATCTAATAATAAATTATTTTCCCCTTTAATCATATTTCATATGAATAATATTTACTCTTGTTCACGCTTTTAATGATACGATTAAAAATTATCTTGCTCTTATCAAGTTCAGTTATTATGTTTGCCTATTTATATCTTACTGAATTAATCAATTATTAATTAATTTTAAGCAATTGAATGTTCCATCCAATAAACATTGTCGTATTAATGTTTTACCTTTGATTACATTCGATCGTCTATCGTAGAGTTTTGCTACTTAATTCATATTAAAATGCCTACCGTATATTTGCAAAATATGATTACTTGGGAAAATATTTGGGTTAATAGCAGAGATTCTTGTTATTAGTCAAGTTAATATTTTGCTACCGAAATTTGATATTCAATTTTCCTTTAATTCCTATAAACCTTACCTAAATTAATATGGTAGCTAAAATGCTAATTACAAGCTCACTTTCTGGCATATTCGTAATTCCTAAACATGTCAATCAAAAAATAATTTTCCCTAGATCAATAAAATTGTTGAAAATCCTTAAATTGTTCCCGGTTTCAACACTTTAGGAATCATTTTGATTTTTTCCTTTTGTTTTTATTTTATTTATTCAAACATTTCTCCGTTAATAGAATAAATTAGCATAATAAATTTTAATTAAAGCAAAACGTTAAACAAGATATACTCCACTTAGGCGGTTAAATAAACGATTAGTTGAAATGTATTCAACTCACAATAAATTGCTAATTAGTTTAACAACTAAGCGTGATTGTATTTAAATTTCGCAAAAAAAAAAAAAAAAAAAAAAATCACATTAATCACGATTCCGACCAATAACAAGTGTTTATATTGCTGCCGTTATTCATGATCTATATTTTAACTTAATTTATACAAGTTTATACCCAGTTGAACAATGAAATTAATCTAATAAATACCGATCTAGTCTGTAACTATCTGCGCCAACTGGGATAAATCTATCAAAGTTTTAAGTCACTTCCAAGTAAAGTAATTTTGGTTGGTTCTTCTGCAAACTATAAATAACAATAAAGCAATTAAAAAAGAAAATAACGAATTTTTAATGCGAAATCAATTTTTTTTTTTTTATAAACATTTGTTTACTACAAATTTGTTTTTTTTTTTGTACAGACATTTTTCTAATGTAAATATTTTCCCATTTTCATTAAATAATATTAATTTTTCTTTCATTATTATCCTAGTTTATAGTATTAATTAAAAATAAAAAAAAAAAAAAAGAAATTATTAATAAATTTCTGAGTTTAAAATTAAAAATCAATGAAAATTTTATTGTTTATTAAACAAAAGAGGAAGATGTGTGGCAAAGAAATTAATTGAAAAACGAAATAATAAAAATTATTAAATTTACGCCTGTCAATTATAACCGGATGGTATTTGCAATACAAAACTAAGATTTAGTCCGTGTAGTAATCTGTAAAGTGAAATTTAAATTCAAATTCCAAGCTAACACCCAACAAGTGTTTTTTTTTTTTGAATTTTGATTCGCAACTCTGGTTTTACCATTTAACATCATTGCACTAAAATCTCTCTTTACTGTCTTCATATAACATTTTTAACAACCTTTTTTTTGATGTTTTGTTAAATGAATTCTCTAAAGTACTTTGTACGTTGACGTCACATACAAGAAAGTACGAGTATAAAAAAAAAAAAAATAAATAAATAAAAGGAAAAAAAAAGACGAAAAACGCGTAAAAAAAAAATATTTTATTTTTATTTTTGATTGATGATCATATAAAATTAATAAAATAAAAATTTGTTATATAAATTATGTTAATGTAAGATTATGTTATTGGCAAATTGAATTAAATTTCATATAAATTGTGGCTGGTTTGAATGTTTATGCCTTTTTGCTTTTATTAGGTTCAAGTGTTTTGTTGTTTATTTAGTTATTTGAAAAATGTTTAACAGATTTTAAAAGTGTTTCTGTTTGATTTTAATTTTCTATACATATTGAAATACGTTAAGTACTTTGATATTCACATGTTAAGAATAAAATATTAAGCACTTAACTCAGCTGGAATTTAAAAAAGAAATTCAGTTCTTCTACTTTTCCATCAATTTGCGCTGATCATCGTACATGTGTGTCAACTGTGCAGATTCTAGATGTTTACATCTACGGTTATTTTAAAATTTTAAATCTATAATCCTTGCTTTAAGCATGGGTGCCGAAATGTGAAGATCTTCCGATTAAGAAACGGTTCAGTAAGGTTCTGAAACTCCCATACTCAATCCACCAAGAAGGTTTGGCGTGATTTACTATGGCGAGGTTTGCTAGTATATTTGATTAATTTAGTCTATGAACTTTGCTCCTGTAAAGGAAAAAGGTCTACTCCAATGAACCAGATAATAGAAGTACTCAAACTGTATAATACAATACAGTTGCTATTAGTGGAATAAAGCCATAAAATTGTATAAATGCTTTATGCAAAATTACCTCAAGATAATGATCATTTCATGAAAGAAAACCGACGCTTATTTAGTATATGGTCATTCACTATTCATCGCCAAGTATTTGTCCAATTTACATATTGAAAATCTGTTGCGTATGGCGTTTACCAACTGAACGTAAGAGATTTTTGGAATTTATTTAACTTCTGACCTTACTTAAATGCTTGAATTACAATTGAACTAACATTAAATACGAATAAACACATAAAATTAGCATTTATAAAAAAAGGAAATGTGTTTAAGTATGACCTTGGATTAACACTTAAATCAATCATATTAAATTTTCATTTGCGTTTTTGCTTTCTAATGTACATAAAATAATTTTTTTTTTTTTTTTTTTTTTGTTAATAGAAAATCTCAAACCTTGACAACAAAAATAAATGAAATTTTAAGTTTGAATATTTTTAATGATTGTAGGATAAAATAGAAAACCGCGATCAGCAATTAATACCCACTAAAAGAATTTTTTTTTATTTCTTTACTCGACTAGTATTCTCTTAATGCGACTAATAACGTTTTCGAGTCTTATTTCGATTTACTAACAGAAAGCTTTTAAATTTCTATTTAGGTGTTTCGAGAATTGTTTCGAGACGGCATTCCCAAATGGAAAACACTATTAGAACATGTAAACAATATGGACATAATTCACCATGTGTTGTTAAATGAACAAAAACAATAAAAGTAAAAATAAAAAATAAATTAAATTTGTTAACAGAAATGTTAAATAGACGCGCAACGACAATGAGTTAAAAAAAAAAAAAATTTTTTATCTATCATGAAAATACTAAATTCTGAAAACATGTGCTTGAAATTAAATAATAATTATAATAAAACAGCAACAGCAATAAGGAATAACAAAATAAAATAATTAAAAAAAAAAAAAAAAGAAAAAATTTTTATATAAAATTGAATAAACAAAGTTTAAAAAAATTATCGTATTTTGTGCTTTTAATACCGTTTAATAATAATATATAAGAAACGAAAAAGAAAAAACTGTTTAGTAAAACGTTAGTCTAGGAAAAGCAATCGCAGTAAACAAATTATGAAAGAAATAATTAAATCAATTGATGATGACGAAGAGGATGATGATGAGGACGACGACGATGGTGAGAATGAGAATGAGACAACCGCTTTAAGGTGACTAAAATTTATTAATTAATTTATTTAAATTAAATTTTTTTTCTCTCGCTTTTTCATTTATATACAAAAAAAAAAGAAGAAAAAAAAAACGAGGAAAAAAACCAACAAATTTGCATATTCGAGATGTTATTGAAAATTTTCTTTAATTTTTCCTAATAGAAAAATAAAATATTTCTCTGGTTACCAGACTTTTACATTTGGTTTTACGTTAAAAATATCACAAACAAATAATGTGTGTGCCCTCATTTCTATTAACTTTTATTTATTTATTTATTACGTGCTATACGTGCTTAACGTTTAAAGGTCATTTACGCATGGGAGCTTTTATTTATTTTTTTCAACCGCGAAACCTGAAACGTTGGTCTCACGTTGGTTACCTTGATGAATGGAATAATGAGTTTTAAATAAGGTGACCAGTCGATATTTTTTTGTTCAGTCCTTTTAAAAATGTTTGTACTTTGAACACTTCCGAGTAATGAACCGAGTAATCGTCGTAAGTACTTTTTTTTTTTTTTTTTTGCTTTAAGACATAGACATTAATATTGGTGTTTTAAGAGTAGCTTTTCGGGTAGATGTGAAATCATTTTTATTTATTTACTAAACTCGTATTTTACAAATCTGTTTATCTGCATATTACCATAGTTAGGATGCTAAAATAAGAAGAAAAAAAGAAACTTAACCAACGTATTTGTTTTAGTGAAAAACTTAAATCAAAATTCAACAAAAACTGATTCAGATAAATAAGAAATAAGTATTCAACTCGTTATTGCTCAATAACACGTGTATTTTTATGTTTTATTATGCTTTCGAACATTAAAAAGCAAAAACAACAAAAAAAAAACCGTACAAAAGGCAATAGAAAAAAAATTATGAATACAAAATGAATACCAATAAAAGCTAAAGATTTATATTCGATAATAATATTAATGCATTTTAATGCAAACGAAAACATCGGAAAATATGAAATAGCGAAAAAGAAGAAGAAGAAGAAGAAGAAGAAGAAGAAGGAAAAGCCGAAGGGAAGTAAATAAAGTAGATTATTTTTTATTTTTTATTAGCCCCCCCTCCCCCTCGTTCATCACGATTGTTCTACGTACGTGCTTAATGTAATAAAATGGGCAACTGTGCGGTTTTTATTTGGCTGACTTTAGGCGTTTTGGTTACATTTTTGTTGGTGTGGCTAACTCTGTCCAGTCGGATTTACAACACTTTTTCTTTTATTTGGTTGGTTCTACAGAGACGTAGAATTCCCTAAATTTGCCGTAATGGTAAAAAATTGTTGCCGATAGAATTTTGCTTACTTATTGCCCTAAAATCAAACTTTGAGTTAGTTAATCTTTAATTAAGTGTTTTCGAAAGTAAAGTTTCATTTTTTTTTATTCATTGTAGTATTATAGAATTAAGATTTTGGCTTATAGTTAATTTTCTGTATAAAGCTGAGTTATTAAATCATGAGCGTCAGAAATTCGTTTTCCCAAACTTAATAAACAAAATTATTCCTAGTCACTGTTTTGTTGCTGCGGTCAAGACACGAAGTTAGTCAGACGGTATTACACCTTACCGCAGTATATGCAAATTCAATAATAATATTAGCAAACCATTGCTTCTAAGTTTTCAACTTTTTATGAATTCAAATTTGTATTTCTTTTAACAACAATCCAAAAAAAAAAAAAAGAAATAAACCGATGGAAACACAAACGATAGGCTTTATTCCAGTCTTGCGAATACTTTGTGCACGCCATTGTAAACACACATAATAAAGAGAGAGAGAGAAAAAAAAAACTCACAACACATTTTTAGACAGTTTTCAACGTATTTCTTCATTTTTTTTTTTTTTTTCATTCTGTCATGCTTGTTACGACAGACATGCAGACACGTGGGAGGACAGGATCTAAACTTAATAAATTTATAACAGTTGTACAGTAGAGGTTTATTATAATAAACTGGACAACGAAACATTTTTTTTTTTTAATTTTACTCTTGGCTTAGTAGAAATTTATTTGGTATTAATTTGAGACCGGATTAATGCAATAAATAAAAGATAAATAGATAAAAACAAAAATTGTTATCAATTTAAATACGTTTTTGTTTTGTTTAGTTTTTCGTTTTTCCTATCATTTTTCTATTTTTCTTTTTTTCTTTGGTTATGTGCTGTATTGGCTGCATTACATTCATTTTTATTTAATTTCCATTTAGTTTAATTGCTAATTTACACGCACAGGTATAAAATTTCATTACGTGAATTAATTTAAATGAAGAATAAATTTATTTACGTAGAGCAGTGAAAAATAAGGAGAAATGAAAATTGTGTAATCAGTTGCTGAATTTTTTAAATTATAAAATGTGCACAATTGTGATAATTAGAGGATTACATTAATTGTTCATTATGGCTAAGTAATAATGGCTTAATAATTATGATTGAGAAGTGTAGAATGATTTTATTCCAATGGACATTTTTGTCTATCTTTGATGTCTAATAATCTGCAATAGCATTTGTATATGCTGATGATTCAATGCACGATAGTGCGTCACTTATAAAAAAATGAAACATAAAAATGGGTAATGAATTCGCGTTAACATAAAAACTTTTTGTTTATTGATTTATTGGAAGTAATTAAATATTTGCAATCACCAGAAATAAAGCAGTAGTACTGTATTCTTGTTTAAAAACGTATCTATGGGCAATAGCCTATCGTAGGGGTTTCAATTTACAAACGTTCCTAACAACATGTAGCAAATCAATAAAGTTCAATTTTGATTACGAATTTTACATATTTTTCAAGGGTGTTAAATTCACATCTGTAGTTCAGTACACAGGAGGGTTAGGTGGGTGTCTAACCTGACAGCTGCCATAGGCCTCATGTACTTCTTACTTAATAATTAATTAAATCAATTTTAATGCATTTAACTATTTTAAAGAATTTTTAATTTCATTCATTGAAGAGTGATTTGTACTCCAGACACTTTTCGTAACTTTTTCAGCTACGTGCCTTTCGTCATATTGATTCGCTATTAATCTGTTTAAAACTAGTATGCTTTTTAAACAATATAATTTTTAACCCTTTAAGTCGCTTTTTAAGTCGTTTAGAACTTAATGTAAGAAATAATGAAATTAAAAAAACAAAGTTCTAGGCGTTGATCATTTTTTCTTTATAATTTAATTTATATTTACATGGACAATCGTTTAAACATCTAGACTAGAGCACACCTTCTTTAAGTACCTTAAATATTGTTAAGTCAGGTGAATCTACTTTCTTTTCTTTAAAGTAATCTGTCTGTCCAATTTTAGACAGCAAAATAATATATGTTTTGAAATCCTATAAATCTAGTTCATAGTGGTAAAACTTACCGTTAAGACATACGGTGTTAATGCGTTTAAAATTCATTTAGTTGGTATATATGTTAGGAACATGTCTACAATAACAAATTTAAATTCTATCAAATACTTTGATATGAGTAAAAAAAAACATTACTGATTGTTCAAGGTGTTTGTAAAAGTTTTTCGCCTTTAAATTCATGTTAAAATATGTATTTCTAGTTTTTCAGGAGTTTCAAATTGTTAACCTAACCCAATAATAACCGAAACATCAATCCCATAAAACAAAATTAATAATAAATTATAATTGGCAGCATAATTGAAAAATAAAATAAAAAACCAAAACATTTATGGCTCGTTGATTGTGACTTTTTATCAGTCACGTACCTGTGTAAAATCAAGATCTAAAATACTTATAACAACCAATTTAAACTTGTAATTATTTAAAAAAAATTTTTTTTTTAGTTACATTCATTTATAAATTATAATAAAAGCTTTTTGTTAAGCTTTTAAATGAAGCCGAAAGAGGTAAATATTTTTATTTAAACAAAAATTAAAGGGAAAAGAAAAACAATAATCTGGGCAACGAAGTAAACTTAAATGTAAACAATGTCAAATGTATAATCGGATTTTAATTTCTATTTATTTATTTATAAACGAAAAAAAAAAGAAGAAGAAAATACTTTAATGCTTTCATTTTGCAAGAAATAATTAAAAGTTTTGTTTGTTTGCTACGCTTTGCTGTGTTATTTATACAAAAAAAAAAAAAAAAAAAACAAATGTGAGTAATAATTGAAAAGTAGCTTTTATGGTTAGAAGAAAAATAATAATAATAATAACAAGCCCAGAAATAAATGGAAAAAAATAATTAATTTAATTAAATGATGTGCATCATACTTAATATTTTTATTTTTCACAATTTTATTTACCTTCTCTGTTGACGTGTAATTACTTATGATAATACAAAGAAATACAAAAAAAAATATGGAAAATACGTAAATAAGAACAAAAAATACCAAAATTAATAGATGGAAATGTTTTTGCCACATTGAAAACAAAACCAAAACCCAAAAACAAAAAAATTATTAATTATTACAGATGTTTGGCTAGATTACATCTTATCACATAAAGGTTTTTCTTTTCGTTTCCTATTTGATTTTTACTCAATTATAAATATAATTAATTTATTTAAAAAAAAAAAAAAAACTGTCTTTCTGTTGAAATTTATGTACATATTTCTCTACAGTACTTATATAATAAAGGTAAATGATATTACACAGATTTTATCATCGTTGAATACTAAAGCTTTTACGCATTTGTGCTTGACTTTTAGTACGAAACATGACTGGCTTTAGTCTGACACCAATTCTATAGAAAAAAATAAAATAATAATAATAATAATAAATTAGTCATTTATAATAACCCATTTCCCCGTCGTTTAATTTGTATTAAATATTCAAGTGGGGCGGACTGATATTATATTTATGCGTTATTATTTTTAATCATTAATTATCTTAAAT
The DNA here is from genome assembly GCA_961205885.1 of Ptychoptera albimana. Taxonomy (NCBI): domain Eukaryota; kingdom Metazoa; phylum Arthropoda; class Insecta; order Diptera; family Ptychopteridae; genus Ptychoptera; species Ptychoptera albimana. Next base: position 23,142,468 of record OY540803.1, read on the forward strand.
TAACTTTTGCTTTTAATTTTCAATACTAAATAATAACAACCGTAGCCACTCAATAAATGTTTTGTGATATTTATAAAATTTATTTGTATAAAGAATTTTCAAAAAAAAAAAAATGTATTAAATTTCAGCGATGAAAAGCCCAAAGCACTTAATCCTTTTCATTAATGTAATTAAAGATTAGATAATATAAAAGCAAATAGCAGTTTTATTTTTTATACAAAAATCATGAATTTTTAAAGCTTTTAATTAGTTAACTTTGCCATTTTAATGAATTTTATTGATTTTTGACTTCCGTTTGAGGCGTAGGCTTTTCCTTTGTTGCCTTATTAGATATTTTTCTCAGTATTCTTGTCGCATAGAACCAAATATTATAAAAGAAATTTGTCTATTCTTAACCAAGTTGGAAAAAAAACCGATTTATTCAATTTCACACAAATCAATCATTCTCAACAGATAAAATGTTGCATTTTTGCTATTTAACTTATGTTTGATTATTATGGCGGATTTTCCATAATTGACTGTCAGATTATTTATTTTATATTCTTAAACATAGATTTATTTTACGTTTTTGTATTTTAACCGTCATGTCATGTAAAAGAGCAAAACTAAAATAATTTTTTTTATTTTCGCAAAATTTATTACACACCATTAGAAATAATTTCTTGACCTAAATATTTCAAGTATTATATTACAATGTTTGATTAAAGACTAAATAATAATTATAATGACGACGTTCAGGATAAAAATAAGATCTTTATGCCCAAGTGGTAATTTTCTAACTATTCTATTACAATCAGCATTCACCACTCGATTCAAAGAAAACAGAATCAGCAAAATGAATACATTTTATTTTCTTCGTTTACAATGTTGAGCAATATAAATGGTAACAAAGTATACAATATTAATTAAAATAAATAATAGTACATACTATAAATGTTTTAACGCCTTTTATTATTCCTTTTGTATTATCATATTATGTATTCTTGCTACAACAGCTAAATGTCAGTTTGGATTATAGTTTTATAAAAACTTGACCAATTCGTAAAATAACTATAATCATGAACACCTTCTATAGAAATTATTTCCATTGAATATGTGTTACTTTAAGAAAACGAAAACCTAGAAGCTTTTCATATACAGGAAATCCAAGAAAAGATTGGATGGGGGTTTCTTTTACTTTGTAAACTGAGTACATATGTAGTTTACATGTGTCAAAGTCAAAATTTATAATTATTACTTCAAATAAAGGTTATTAATAAGTAATATGATAATAGTGTGATATTTTATTAGTAGCTTCACACATCACTATTATTATTTATTTGTTTAAGCAAAAGCTTTTGATTGTAGTGACTTACTTCTAAACAAAATCAATTATATTATAAAATAATATTTGTAGAATAATAGTTAATAAAGCCAAAAACTAGAGACAAGTTATCACTCTGTTATTATTATTATTATTATTATTATTATTATTATTATTATCATTATTAAAATAAATTGAATAAAATAATATAAAATGAATAATAATGATCGAATCGAATAGGAAATAATAAGAATAACAACAATAAAACAAATATCAATTATAATAACGATGCTTGAATATAGAATTTATATTAAGTGATTGTGTTATATCCACTTAAAATATGATGCTAATAGCATTATTAAATGTAAGATTTTTTTTTTTTTCTGTGTATTAAAAATTTCACAATTGTTACTTGTTGTTCTCTCATTTCCCCTCATCACAGTTTGATTAAATGTTAAAGCACGAATACAGTACACTTGAAAACTAAACAAAAATTACATAATTGTATTCAAAAAAAAAAAAAAACAATAATAAAGCTTAATATTTATTCTTTATCACTCTTTTAAATTAATTGAATTTACTTTAATTAAATTTATACTACACAAAATACACAAAAAATAAAAAGAATCGTGCTTTTCTAACTCTAAAATAAACAATTAAAATTTCCTACAATGAAAATGTCATTTGCATTTAAATAATTTGACGAATGCTAAAAAAAATAAAAAGCTTTTACAGATAAAACCATAATTCAAACATTACGCTTCTATACTAGAATTAATTAAAACATTTGCATACCCAAAAAAAAAAAATAGTTTCTCATCTTTAAGTAAAAACAAAAAAAAAAAAACTATAAGTGGAGGCGCCTGGTAAAAAGTTTATTTGGTTGATAGAACGTTGATAATTTTTTTTTTTGTAATTAGAGAAGGATTGAATAGACTTTAAATATATTTAACGATGTGTAATAGAAATTTTAATAGAGTTTTAAGGGTCAAACTACTTTTTTGTGGTTGTTGTTGTTGTGTAAGCTTTAATGAATTTTCTTTTTGTTACAAGCTTTAATTAACTTTGATTCATGTAAGCTTTTATTTGTCTTGTAAAAATCTTCTTAAAAAATAATATACATAAAGGCTTTAAGGTAAATGTATGTTTACGCTTTTTTAATACTTTACTTCTCCTAAGCTTTTTTATATTAAAATAATAATTTTTTCGATTTATTTTCATCATTTTTTTTCGATTATTTCCATTTTTTCTTTATTAATGTTTTTTCTTTTTTTTTTGTTGAAATAAGAGATGAATGCTATCAATATGTCATTTACACAAATATATATTCTATTCGTCAAGTTTCTCCCTGTTTATTATTATTATTATTATTCTTTTTTTTCTGTTCGGAAATCTACTTTTTAAGGCGCATTTTATATATATTCATACAAGAAATATAAAAAAAAAAAAGAGAAGATAAAATAAAATAAAAAATAGGAATACATAGGGTGGATGAAAATTCACATATTGAAAACAAATATAGAAAATACACACTAACCTTGTGTTATTATTTTATTTATTTGGTGTTAGTAATACGGATTAGGTACTGTTTTTCTATAATCGGATTTATAGTGTTGTATTTAAGGATTTGAAATAACACAACAATGTTGTTTTAAGCAACAACTGTAACTCTTTTCCTAACCATATTCAAACTCATTATTAAAGTTAAATCAATTTGTTAATGATTTCCCTACAAACTATTTCCTAATAGATTAGTTTACAAAATGTTTCAATGCTTTAATTGATTAAAATAATACATAATAATTGTTAGTTCACTTTTTGTTTAATTAAAAAAAGGTGGTTTGGTGTTGCGACGTACGGTGACAAAGTGTCATGCAACAATACAAAGGGAAAATTAGCTTTTCTCATTTATTAATTTTGCCAAAAAGTTTTTTTTTTGCTTAAATTTGTAGTCAAAGGATTTTTCTAAAAAAGTTTTTTTCTGTATTTGAAAATAACATTTCAAAGCCAACTTTATATTATTATTGAATAACTAAGCTACAAACAGTAGCGGGTTTTTCAAAAAAAAAAAAAAACGAAAAATAAAAAACGCTTAACACTCTCTTTAAGTAAATAAAAACGACATCGTTGTGTTCAATTTCCAACTTGTTAAATGAGCATTACTTGAAATTACAAGAAAAACCAAACAAAAGGGATTTGCCGGAGTTTATACAAAAATAATAGAAAAACCGATTTTATTTGTTCCACTTATTTGAAGATTTAGGACATGTGTGTCGTCTCAATTGTTAAGCAATAAAAATAAAAAAAAAAAAAACAGAAATCTTGTGTTAGTGTTGTTGTCATTTATATAACGTAATCAAAAACATTTTTGTGCTTTTCCTAGTCTTTTCTATTACTAAAGCTTTTCTATGTTTAATACCATTGTTGTTGTTCGCACTGCATGTCTACTCGCTTGAAGGCCTGCTGATGAAAAGTGTTGATTTTCTTTTATAGATAAGAAATTCATTTTCTATTTTTGGGTTAAACGAAAATTGCCAATTTTTGTTACTTTATTAAATTAAGCCCAAATAAAAAATGAACAAATATAAAAATAAGAAAAGCCACCCGCATGTTATCTATATTTAAGTTTATGAATTTTATTCATGATAAAAGTTATATTTTGTTGGTTTTTAAATTTTTGATTTTCATTTTTCATCACTGATTAACATAAAAGAAATTACTATGCTATAGGGATGATTTTTTATTTAAACAACAATAAACATTTGCAGGGGGTTTTCTTTTTCAATAAGATATGAAAAAAAAAAAAAAGAAAAGATTGACGAAGCACGTTTTGATTGGAAACGTTTCGGGCCAAATCAATTTCAAGAATTTTGTAGAAAGAATTCCATGTTCGATTGATGGTATTTTTCTGTATTTTGGTAGAAGTGATGGACTGACTAAATTAAATTGTATTATTTTTTTTTTTGTGTGGCTTATTTGGTAACCGAAGTTTTTTTTGTTTATTAATAAATTTGGTGATAATTGGTATGCTGTCAACATAGGACTTTGTATGCGACTGTCGTTATTAATTTTTTAGTTTTGTCAATAAATTTTCATAAAAACAGTTACATTTCGAGATATATTTCCGGATAATTTTATTCATTTTTACCCAAAAAATGAAATTCTCTCTTTAAGCTTATTTCCATAATCCTTGTTATTATCTAATTATCTTATAATTAATTACCATTTATTGTGTGTTAGTTAGATAGTAAACACTTTTTTTTTTGTTTTTTTTTTTTTTTGTAAATAATGTGTCATGCCCTACCCTGTAAAATTTATTTATTTTAATTATAAAACAGGGAAACAAACGGAACAAGGTAATCCTTTAACCGCATGTCATGACAGTAAAAGTGGCAATGATCTGGTGAAAATTAACCCACAATTAAATATAATTGAATATAGTTGTTGTAATTATAATATTATTAACTGATTATAATCAAACAAAGTCATGAAACTAAGTCTCTAATGATTCTTATATTCAGTTTAATTGAATTTCTTTTTCTTTTTTCTTTTTTTATTTTCTATTATTTTTATTATTATTATTATTATTTCAACTTTTATCTCTTACCATGAAAATGGATAATAAAAAGTTAATTAATAATTTTTCCTTTTTGTTTTTTTTTTTTAGTTTTTCGTAAAAAATAGGAAACAAAGTAGATGGAAACATGGAGAAAATAAATTAATTTAATTACCATCAATTGAAATGATGTGTTTTGTTGGTTATTTGCGTTTATGCTTTTGAATTTATAGCAGCACGTCGTTGATTATGTATGACAAATAACTGTATAACAGTGGTTAGCTGGAACTAAAAAATTAAGTCTATTTTGTAATTTGTAGTCAAAATAGATCCTGTTATACCACGCATTCAGATATGCCGCTGGCCTTTATTATTAGGCCGTTAAAAAATTTTCATTTGGTTTTTTTGACAATAACTTTGGTCATATATTTTAATGCGATAAAGCTACAAATTTTGGTGTTCTGTATTACTATAATAGGGTATAGGCTTAAGAAAGTTTTGTCACTGTCTTTGATACTTGAAATTTAGACCAAACTATATAACAATTCAATTGTAGTTAACGCTAGTGATTATTTGTGGGATTTGTTGATTCTTGAAACATGATTCATCCAGCGAACATGATTCATTCCCTAGATTCACGGTGTTGTATTCTGCGTGAGTTTAAAAGTGAGTTAAATCAGGTGGAATTAGTTTGAATCGTCTTGTTTTATTATCATTGTAGTAAATTTTTATTTATTTTCCACCAGTCCGAATAACTATTATCATGTTGAATCTTTTGAAATTTACAACAATTTTAATATTTATAATAAAACAATGCCACCCGCACTAACCTAACATTTCACAATCTTCTTACTTACTGACTTAGATAGTGCCTACCTACCTCACCATATGTTCACCCATTCACAGCTTGCACAAATGAGTTAAATATAAAAATAACATGTGGATGAATAGACTGAAGACGAGTTTAAATCATTCGCACATCAGTTTTGTCGTGCCTTTATAGCGAATCTGACTATAACACTCTTAAATCATTTACAACATTGTCTCTAACCATAAAACGCTTTAAAACCTTAAAAATGTACAAGAAAAATCGCTTCTTTGTTATTTAATAGTCTCATTACCTGGTTATAATATTTTAAAAAGATTCAAAAAAGCATTTATGAGCAATTATTGTATATTGCTGTGACAAACAAAATATGATTGCATTACCCTGAAGAGTATTCAATTTTCATTTTCATTTTTTTTTTTCATGCGGATTATTTATTTTTTTGTTTGTCATTATTTACTTGATAAGTTGTAATTATAGTCTAATTCCCATGCTATTCGGATGTAAAGAAAAAAAAATAAAAATAAATAACGTTCAAATGGGGTCAGTTTTATTTATTTTGGCTATCGACAACATTTTTATTATTATTATTATTATTTCCTTTTATATGTAATCAATAAATATTATACAGTTATTCGATACAATCGACAGTTTTATTGACTTATTTGATTTTCATGTGTTTACTTCATATAATTTTACAAACTTATGCTTAGTTTATGCTTTAGTTTAATTATGAAAACATGAAAATAGAAAAATATGCAAAAGAAAAAAAAATAAAACTTTCGAAACAAAACAATTAAAAGTTAATAAGAACTGGAAAAAAAAGCAGAAGAAAAACTTTCTTTTTGAACTTAATTAACGTTGAAATTGTCAGAAAAAGAAATGAGTTTTGTAGAATCGGAATTATTAAGCGAAACAATAAGTAATAACAAGAAAAATAATTAATTTTATATTTTTACCTTATGTGAAAGCAGGTAAGTGTCGCTTTCCACTAATTGAACTGTCAAAAACTGTCGATAAAAGTGTCACCATTTTATAAGCATAAACCGTTTGATAAACCATTTTTTGTTTTAATAATTTAAATAAAAATATTTTCAACCCTCAATTCTTTGTTAAGAAATTTTTTGTTTTTCGTTCTAAAGTAAACAGAAGGAAAAAATGTAAACAAAGGTCCATGGTGTGACATTTTTTTTTTTTTTTTTTTGATTGCACAAAAGAAATTTCTTAGACCTTAAATGGTGTGGCGTTTGGTGTGTAATTCATTGTTGTAAATTTAATAAACAAGATAGAAAAATCAGATGTTATTAATTTTTTATACAGTTGTTACCCTTAAAGTTAACTTCCTGGTTGTGAACTTTATGATTTTTACTCTTCTGCTTCTTTTATTATTCTTTTTTTTTTTTACTGTTCAAAGCTTGAGCAATACAAAAGCGATAACTTTGTGTTTGTTGCTTTATTTTATTTTATTTTATTTTTTTTTTCGTTAGTTTTATCTTTTATTCAACAAGTTGATAAATGTTGTCATAGATTTTTAGATAATTTTTATCCATGTTTTGTTGTTTGCCGTTGTGCTTTTTTTTTTTCTACTTCTACTTCTTCTACATTTCAATTTTTATTTTATTTTCCCAAGTCTAATCTGCAGGGTGATAATTTTATGTGTGTTTGAAGCTTTTCGCAAAGATAATATAAAATATTTGAATTGTATTTTATTTACAGGCAACTTTTGCTAAATTAAATTTCTGCTTTTTAAAGTAATTTAAATAAAAGCAAAAGCTCGCATTAAAATTCAAGAAAATTTCTTCACTATTTTAATGCGATTTTCATTTCTACCTTCGTATAAAACGAATAAAACACAATCTTATCCTTATTATTAGATTTGCATAAATAAATCAAACTACGGTAAAATATGCAGTGGTAACAAGAAAAACAACAGAATAATCTATTTTTGTTTTTAAAAGCTGATTAGCATTATTATGCGATAGAAAAAAAAAAGTATTTTCTCTAGCACCCAGTAATGATAAATTTTATTTTGAAAAAAAAAAAGCTCAACTAACACAAACAACATCAATAATTAGAGAAAAATTAAGTGAAAAATAAAAGCAGATAGATAAAAATGTTTTAATCGTATCGACGCAGTTTTCTTTATCATTAGAATTTTTATCGTCCAACTAATAACAACAATTTGTGTGTGTTTAAAAAAAAAAATTAATTTGTGAGCTTTCATTCATATTAATTGTTCAATTGCACTAATTAATTTAAAAAAATAAAAAAAAAAAGTGGCGAATAAAAGTTTGATTAATAAGTTTCTGGTGGATGGTTTTTGTTGCATCTTTCTAGACCAAAATCAAATTTATGGCTTAAAGCAATGGACCGTTTAGTTATTGAGACAAGTCAGGAACGGATTCTTAGTGATGATGAATTAACTGCGACAAACGATTATGCACAAGAACAGAATGACCAGATTGTGGAACCAGAAAATGGTGTTGTGAATCAAGGGAGAATAATTGATGACGATGTAGGTGATTTTTCTGATAGTGGTTTTGATCGTACTGACGATGTAAGTTTTATTTAATCAATAAATTTATATTTTAAAATCTAATAAAAAAAAAAAAAATGAATCGAACCGAATCGAAAACAGACAGACATAACACGAATACCCAGAGTACCTGGGGATGGTGCTGATGATGTACAAAGTGAGCCAGCACAACTGCAAACAGTTTACACAGCAACAAATGATAAAATTGAATTTAAAACAAGTGCAGACATCAGATTATGTCAGGACTATAAAGAAGGTAACAAACAAATTATCGATTTTTTTCACTGTGTGTGTTTTTTATTTATTTCCTTGTTATCATATATTTTCATTTAATTCGACTAATTGGTGTGATAAAACATAAAATAACAACAACGAAAAATTAAATAAATAGAAAAATTGTGATATAGATTTATTGTTAGTTAGATAAAATAATAAAACACAAAATTTTTTCACCATGTTGCTATTCTCTCCACCATGCTACATTTTTGCTCACCATTTTTTTTCTTTTTATTTTTATTATTGGTGATAAAAAGTTAATTAATTCTATCAATGATTTTAGCTGGTTTTTTTTTGTTTTCTCTGTTTGTGTTTTTAACATTAACTAATAGCCACGTAATGAAAATAAATACTTTCTTTGGTTTTTTTTCTTTTTCTTTTGATTAATGGTGAGCTTTTGCACTATTTATTAAAACTTTTTATCTTTTTTGATTAACACGTTTTTTTAAGTTGATTAGCAAATGTTTTTTTTTTTTTTTTTTTTTTTTATTAATTAAATAAAGTAAAGTAAATTAAATGTTTGAAAAAATGTGTTTGAATGGTCAGAAATGTTTATTATTATTATTATAATACGATACGTTTAGATTAAATTATTTATTCATAGTGGCAAAGTAAGTCTGTGAAGTGTAAAGTTCATTTTTGTTTATTTATTGTTAGCGCGGTTAGTAATAATTTTTATGTTAAAATTTGATTCATGTTTGAAATTTATGAAAATTTATTAATTAAAAATATTATTGCTGTTATTGTTGATGTTGCATGTGGATTGCATGTTAAATTACAGCAGCTATCGTTACATTTTTTTTGTTTTTTTATTTTTTTTTATAAATATAAATTGGTTTTTATATCGAAACTTTCATAAAATTATTATATTTTTTGTGGATTTTGTGTATTTTTATTATATAATTTACCGATAGTAAACAATAAACAAGCTTTAGAATTATAGTTAACAGAAATGTTTAATACATTGGATGCTCTATTGTAACAAAAAAATAAAAAACTTTTTTTTTTTAATTATGCTAAATTTAAATACTAACTAAAATTCAAAATAATTAGTCTAAAGCTTTACAAATGCTTGCATTTAATACGCTAACAAGTTTGCATCATGTTACAAAGTTATATTTTTAAAGCATTTGATTAATAAAAGTTTTCTAGAAAAAAATACATAATTTCATATTTGTTATTGTGCGAATTATTCATATGAGCTTAAGTCAATTCGTTATTGTTGTGAAATATCATCAATGCAATTCTGAAACTTTTGTTGCAATTATAAACTAAATAAAAATTTATTTATTATTATTTAGTATTTATTTTTTTTTTTTGTAATATCATCGCATAAACAAAACATAATTTTCGATAAAAGTTTTTGTGAAATGCAAAGTTGATATGCGGTGGAGGTGCCCGATTTTAATTAGAAAAATTATAAATTTTTAATTAATAAATGAAGGCATTGATTAAATTTTTGTTTTTTTTATTTTATTTAGTTAGTCCACCATTATCTTTACAAAATATTGCGGTGACGACAGCAGGAACAACGGTGACAACAACAACAACAACAACAGCAGCCACAGCAATGACAACAAATCAAACGAGACAATTAGTCCAACAACCGCCACCATTTAATAGTCAAGCATATTCAGCATTTAAACGTGGTAACGTTGTAAAAGGAATTTTATGTCCGTCATTGACAAATTCATTTAAAGCACGTTCCTTAGAACGGTCATATTTAACGTATTCACATCGTCAACGACAAAAATCATTAATTATTGTCAACATTGTTGATTTACTATTAAAAATTGTATTAGCATTAGTATGGATATGGCGGCGGCCACCCGCTGTTGTAAGTTTATTATTATGTTTTTAACAGTATTAAGTAATATTAATTAAAAAAAAAAAAAATTTAAAATGTTTTTGAACTCTTTAGATGGTATCGGCCGAAGCTATAACTTGGTCAGTTTGTTGCATGCTGGCTAACTTAGGTATATGTCTCTTGGGTTGTTGGCGTTGTTTCGCGAATAACTACTTACATTGGGCGGCTACATGCACTTGGTTATTACTTAATTTACAAGGTGAAACTACTACTACTTCTATCTTCCTCGTGTTTATTCTAATGCAATCTTACGTGTTCATTACAGGATTTGTTGGTGAAGGTTTAGGTTTCGCTGAACGTGAATACTTAGTTTGGTATATTTTGTTTATTATTTTTGTTCCTTATGCAATGCTACCATTGCCACTGAAATGGTGTATGATTGCTGGTTCTGTGTCCGCATCATGCCATTTAATTGTTATCAGCATTGTAAAATTTCAAAATACAAAGGTAAATTTCTTGTTATTTAATTAAAAATCAAAGGAAATTATAATTATTCGTTTCTTCTACAGGATACAACATGTATTGCACGTCAATTAATAGCAAATTCATTATTATATTTAGCTATAAATTTCGCTGGTATGTATACGAAATATCTAACAGATCGTGGACAACGTTTAGCATTTATTGAGACGCACAAGGCGATGGAACATAAAAAAGAATCAGAAAAGGAATATCAAAGGACACAGAAATTATTAGATTCAAGTTAGTTTATTATTATCATTATTAACTTTATATTGTTATCTATGTATATAACAGTTGTCGTTGTCATTGCTTTATTTATTTATTTATGAGGCAAAAAAAAAAAAGAATAAAAATATTTATGCAGATGAACAGCACAAACGACAATCTAGTCATCTATTTATAGCTAATTTCAGGGTGGTTTTAGGTTGTTTTATCTAGTCGGTAGAATCTTACTTACAATAAAATATTATATATATATTTTCACCACCACCCCATCTCCCATCCTCTATCTAAATTTACTTTTTTTATTATACATTTTTTCTACTTCTATAATATTATTTTCAATTCACTTCGTCGTGTTTTATTCAAACAATAAAGCAATTTACATAAATTTTGATTTAATGAAAAAAATAAAGAGGAAAAAAGGTAAAAAGAAAAAGAAATAAAATAAAATGAAAAATATTAATAATAGATACTGTGTAAATTTAAATGAAAGTTAATTGTTTTTAGGTTTTCCGAGCAATTAAAATATTTAGCAGGGTCAAAATTGATAGTAGAAAATTATTTATTTATTTTTCAATCAATAATTTTAAGAATTTTAAGAAATTTTTCAATCTATGTGAAGAGTTAATACACAACTCTTAAAATATTAAATATTTAGTAACGATACACCTTAGTATGTGGTATGATGTTTACATAGAGGAGTTCTAGTTCTAGTAGTATTACCATACTTAACGAAAGAGATTGATTGTAGTGACCACCACATTTTACCTTGGTTTTAATCTGTGCCCGTTAGTGGACAGTACAAATTTCATGTTATTGAGTAGTAAATGCACTTGCATGTTTAAGATTATAACCTCATATAAACTACATATGCTATCCAATGTTTACTTATTCCATATGAATAATTCAATAAAACTTTATACCGGTGCATATAGATTTTAATATTTTGAACTGTAGTTCAAGGTAATATTTTATCAGATTATGGACACCTGCACTCTGTAAAAAAGAATTTTTTTTTCTTTTTTATTATTTTATCTCGTTTAACATAAAATAAACTTTTTTGTTTGTTATATTTTTGAATAAATTCAGTAAATTAGTGGTAATTCTAGAATGAGTCGAATCAAAATTTGCAAATCAAACGTTTATTATAAATTTATTTAAAGGTGATCTGTGGTGAATTGTTATCAACTTTAAATGCAATTCAACAGTAATTGTTTGCAAATATTTTCCTTTCCATAGTCTTAAATATTAATCAGAAATCTAAATGACATTTGAATCATTCAAGTTCTATTTGAAAATCAATTTAAATTTATTATTTTAGTCAAGTTTGAATTATAGACAAAATGTGGGCTAGAGAGATTAAATATTACAGGAATACGTTACACAAATTATTCTATCTATGTAATACCTGTGAAGCTCAATTAACCGATTGCAAATAAAGTTCAAATTTGGTTTAATTTCCGTTTTCATTTCATAAATACCAGAAAAAGAACTGCAATAACGAGAAATAATGGTTTTTGAAGAGCATTTTATTTATCATTTTGTAAGATGAAAGAAACTTTTTTGAAAATACTTAAAGCTTTGAAGTTGAATCACTCAAGCCATTGCATTACTTTTTAAGTAATTTACATTTTTTATTTTATCTCCTTACTTTCAAACTTTATCAATTGCTATTTTTACGAACAGTCGCACATAATTTAAAAAAACAGTTTTTTCCATAATTCTTTAGAAAGTACATCGATTTAATGTACTGTTTACCCCCTCCCTTTATCACTCTGTGTGTGTATGCTCTTTCAAACGGAAATCTGTAAAATACTCACCCTTATAAAATGAATGAATTTTTTATTAAAAAACATTATTAAAACCAATAAGTGAATATTAATGAATTGCGAAGTTGGAATTGGCTTACTCCCTTATTTAAAAAAAAAAAAAAATAAATTTTAATTTTCTTGAAGATAAACTTTTTTCAGAATTTCAGAAGAATTTTTTTTTTTTTCCGAAAATCGAATGAAAAAATAAAAACAAAATTCAATCGCAATAATAATTTAATTAAGTTTTCAATTTTTTTTTTTTTTTTTTTTATTTAATTTAAAGTAGAAAAATAAATTAAATCAAAACAACTTTATCATATTTTTCACATTCTATTTGATCTATTTCTTGTTGGTTGTGAAGTCTAGTGTGAAATATATATGTATATATATATTTATATAAAAAAAATTGCTAAAACGAGGAAAAAATAAATAAAATAAGAGAAAATTGTGAAATAACTTTACTTTAGAAATCATTCGAGTGGTAACTTTTTTTTTTTATTTTATTTTATTTTATTATTTTATTTTTTGATCATATTTAAAATTTAACACATAAGGGAGTTTTGAAAAAAAAAAAAAAATCATAAAAAATGGCAACAAACTTTTCTTTTATAGTGGCGCAACAAAAACTGGAGAAAAAAAAATCAACAAAATCGTAAATAGAATAAAATAAAAAACATTTTTTTTTTATTAATTTTTCTGATTTCCTTTTTATCCTTTAGGATTTTTTGTTTTCGGCTGATTTTTTTATTTTACTTTAACTCATCATGGGAATTTTTATTTTGCTACACTTCGAAACGAACTGACAACAACATTTAATAGAATTTAAAGTGTTTCGCTCTTTCTATTCATCGGCTCTCCCCTTGTGATGGTTTTTTTTTTTTTTTTTTATCTTCTTCCACCGATAAAGCCAAACAACGGTGTTTCATAAATGGTTTTTTTTTTTCATTTTTTTTAATTCTTTGTCTATTCACGTCCAATAAATGAAGCTTAAAGCGATTAATTCATTCATTTGATAAATGTTCACTTTTTTCCGATTTTTATTTCTATTTTTTAATACTTGTCAGTTAATTAATTAATTTATTTTTGATTATAATAGAATTATAATATGAAGACCCAAGAAAAAAAACCTTAGTTTTGTAATAAATATTTCAGGTAAATTGGTATTTTGAAGAGAAAAATCTATAAACCTGACAGTTTCTTTCATTAGCTAGTCTGGTGGGCCCTTAAGTTCTTATCTAGACTGGTGTCTTTACAAAATATTTACAATCCACGTAAAATTCGTTGAATTACTCGGCTTAAATTTTATCTTAAGCAGGAAATATTGAAATACTGAAATACCGGTAATTTCGTATATTTTTGGAACCGAAATCCCGGGATTGTGATTGTCGGTGCCAACAATTTATTCATTAATTGGTTTAATCTCTTTTTTTGTTTGTTTTCTAGTTTAATCTGTATTTTTTCTAGCAAGATTCTAGATTCTAGATTCTGTTAATAGCTGACATTAAATCATTGTGTATCAGTCTTTATTCCACATAAAAATGTTTTAGCTACAATGCAAAAAAAAAAAAAAAATTGTTTTTTATTGAGTTCATAACCTCCTACCCATATTCATTTATTGTAATCACATTGGTATTGTGTCGCAAAAAATAATCTCCTATGATAAAAACCAAGCCTCTTATTTGTATAAATTGTGAATCAACCGGATGAAACACATAGACAATAGCATTGATTGTTTACCTACTGTACACAACTTTTTCATTTCCTCTGATCAATATGCATTCATTCGCTGTATGCATTATTTGCAAGTACCGCGTTATCATTGATTACTGAGTACAAATTTAAAAATATCTCTGACAATTATTTACAGGATTTTCCTCTTTAATAACATAAAAAATGGTTTATTGCATTTAAATCAAATATTAATTGGTTTTCTAAAGTTATTTATAGGATTTGTTGAACAGCCAATAATGATATAAATTTTTTTATTATTTTTTTGTAAAAATAAACCGATGCTCTTTCCCCGTAGACTTTTAAGAAATGTCATCCGTTATCAATCGTTAATTCAAACGTTAACTAATTATTTTCGATAAAAATAATCTTTCTGTATTCTCCTATTAAGCTTAGATAAGGGGGTGACATCCAGTTTAGAAAAACTATAAATAGAAAGGAAAAATCGAATCCTACAAGTAAACACGCGAAGCTTTTTTTTTTATTCGTCAATTTTAAATTCACATTTTATTTATAAAAGCAAATCCAGGTACTCTTGTATTTAATTTCAAAACCAGGCTCTATCCCATTATTTATTAGCACATCCAATAAATCAAATAATTTTTGTTTTGATAAAAATACGCCATTAATGCACCACGTATACAAAAAAAACTTCTTTTTTTTTTATTTAATTAAATTAATTGTCGAAGGCTTTTTGTATGTGAATAAATATATATATAAAGCTTTTTGATTATTTTTGTTATTCTATTATCTTTAAATACATAAACGGATAAAGCCAGTCTCACTTTTTTCAACACATAATTTCGGCCTCCTTTATCGGTATTTCATACAAAAGCTAATACTTTAATAACCGAATTTAATTTCCATAAAGTTAAGGAAAATGAAAATAATTCTCGTCAAGGATGATTCATAATACAATCAAAAGCATTTTCAAGGCCAGATTTCTTTAAGAATTAAGTCTGTAATCTCTCCTTTCCAGTATTACCCATGTTTGTGAACAATGACATACGAAAGGAAATGTACAAGGGTGCTGATGCAAATGTTGATGCACAATTCAAAAAATTATATATTTATCATATGGAAAACGTAAGCATATTATTTGCGGATATTAAAGGGTTCACGGAATTAGCTAGTAAAACCTCTGCCCAACAATTGGTGAAAATATTAAATGATTTATTTGCCAGATTTGATCGGATCGCTGAGGTTTGTCTAATTTTTATTAATAAAGTTACGCGTTGATTTTAACTCTTTAATGCCTTTCAAGGATAATCATTGTTTACGGATCAAGTTACTTGGTGATTGCTACTATTGTATATCAATGTTTGATAGTTATAGCTGGAAGTCACGACCGGATCATGCTGTTTGTAGTGTCGAAACTGGATTACATATGATAAAGGCGATTAAAGACGTTAGACATAATACGCATGTAAGAAACTTCACAACATTTACCCCTAAAATAAAAAACAAAAATTAAAAAAAAAATTATTTATTTAGGTTGATTTAAACATGAGAATTGGTATCCATAGTGGTTCTGTAATGTGCGGTGTTTTAGGTGATAAAAAATGGCATTTTGACGTCTGGTCCAATGATGTTGTTATTGCTAATCACATGGAGTCTGGAGGTGTTCCTGGGTACGTATACTTAAGATAATAATAAACAAAAAAAAAATTTAATTATTGATTAAAGCCGCGTTCATATATCGGAAGCAACATTAAAATGTTTAAACGAAGCATATGAAGTGGAACCTGGTGATGGGGGCAGCCGTGATAATCATTTAAAAATGATGAATATAAAAACATTTTTAATTAAAAGAACTGAACCGCTGAGGCCACGTCGTCGTTTTATCACTCGTTTAAATAATGAACCGGTGAAAAAACTGTTTCGACAGCAACCGATATCTGGACAGCACCAGCATCGTGATCAGCAGCATCAGCTGTCCCAAGATAATTTTAATGCAACATCATCCACAGCATCATCAACCACAATCACGACGACAACGACGACAACAACAAATTCCACAATAATTAGCATGACTGGTACGAATGAGGAAAAACAAAAGGAAAAATCAAAAAATTCGGATTCCTTATCGGTAAAACAGGAGAATAATTTGAAGAAAAATAATTCGCATAGTTTAATACATGAGGATGAGCCGACAACTGATTGGACACCTGAAATTCCATTTAAAAATGTAGGAGAAATATAATTTCCCTAAATCTCCTTTAATTGTTTATTTTAAAAGTTCTTCTCTTTTTTTGTGTTTATTTTCAAAGTTAAATGAACCAGAAGATGAACTCAATCGTACCGATTCATTTAAAGGTGATGCCCAAACCGATACAATTGTCTCATTATCAGCAACCGAAGAGGCAAGCTTTTACCTTTTATTTTTGTTTTTTCACTTAATTATTTCCACATGTAATAAAATTAATTTGCTTTCAGGTCGATGAATTTATTGATCAAAATATACAAATAAATTCGAATAAGCAAATGCGAGAAGAGTACTTATATGGGTGGACGTTGAAATTTAAGGACGTAACGCAGGAGACCAAGTTCTGTCAGTTACGCGAGGATATGTTCCGTTCAAATATGTTGTGCGTGTTTGTCGTTTGGATATTTATTTTATTATGTCAAGCGATTATAATACCACGGTGTACAGTCCTAGTTATATGTTTGGCCGTGTCCACACTGTTGCTAACAGCTGGCTGTATTTTAGTGATGGCCGAAGAGTTTCCAGGTAATTATGCAAATTAATTTTGCCAAAGTAATAATTCAATCAGATTTTATCTATAGGTTTGCCAACGGTGTTACAAAAAAGCTCTGCAACATTAGTGCACCATCGTAACAGACGGACAATTTTTATATGCGCTGTAATTATATTAATGTCAGCAGCTAGTTCTATTGGATTAGTCATATGTCCGATAGATGACAATACTTTATTGGATTTAAATATAACGACTGAGCAGCCGAATAACAATGAAAATAGCCCAAGTAGCAGTAGCTATAATACAAACACTAACAATACAGAGATACGTTTAAATGTGTTTGTAACAGCGACAATCCATCACAATATAACGATAAACAATTTAAATTCATTTAACATAACTGATAATAAAACATTAAACATAAATAACATGAATATAATAAGGAACGAATTGATGAAGAATAAACATTTGAGTAACAATTATGATAATAATATTATTGAAGCAAACAATAGTGGCTCCTCACTTTTATACCTGTTTCCACATTATGATCCGAATATAACCAGAAATATGTCGGATATAATTGATGACTTCAATACAGATGAATCATGTTTACATCCGGAATATGTTGTATTCACCTGGGTATTATGTTTAATTGCATTAGCGACCGCATTGAAATTATATTATTTGGTGAAATGTTTTATGGCGACCGCAATGGTTGGCTGTTATTCATTTTTAATATTAGTCATCTTTCCGGAAGTGTTCTGGTATTCGGATTACAAATATGAACAGTCACGACTGGGGATGCCATTATCTGCACAAATGTTAATACTGCTAGTGATTTTTTTAACAATGGTCGCCTATCATGCAAGACTTGTGGAGGTGACATCGCGATTAGATTTCATATGGAAGGAACAAGCAGAAAAAGAATTATCAAACATGAAATCTAATCGGATCCTAAACGATCTACTGATCAAAGTAAATTATTTCTGGTTTTGTTTGTATTGATTAATCTTTTTTAATTTCTTATTTCTTGTGACAAAAAAAACAGAATATTCTGCCTGATCATGTCGCGAGTTACTACTTATCGGAAGAACGTGCAGATGAGCTGTATGCAAAAATGCATAACTGTTGTGGTGTTATGTTTGCCTCAATACCGAATTTTAAGGATTTCTATTCTGAGGACATTGAGAACGGTAAAGCGTGCATACGAATATTGAATGAAATTATTTGTAAGTTCCGAGTGATGGATTCAAGAAATTCTTTGGAAGACACTAATTTTTGTTTTTGGGAAATATTCTTAGGTGATTTTGATTCATTGTTAGAAGAACCAAGATTTGCATCAATTGAGAAAATAAAAACGGTGGGCGCCACCTATATGGCTGCTTCCGGTTTAAATCCAAAGCATCAAATCGAAATTGGTGGCACCGATGAGGATAATGTTTGTGATTTAGTTGAATTCGCAATTGCAATGCGACAGAAATTACAGGAAGTCAATAAGGATGCATTCAATACGTTTCAATTGAGAGTTGGTAAGTTTTCATTGATTAATTCATCATTTCAGTGATAATAATCTACTCTCTGAATCACAGGGATAAGTAGTGGTCCGTTAGTTAGTGGCGTTATTGGTGCTAGGAAACCTGTTTATGATATATGGGGTAATACAGTGAACGTTGCATCACGTATGGATTCAATGGGTGAAATTTGGAAGATACAGGTCCCTGATTACACATCACAGTTATTACAAACCAAGGGCTACACTTGTGTTGTAAGAATTTATTTCTCTTTGTGCATAAATCAGGAAATGTTTTGTTAATAATATAGTAAATTGTGTGTTTTGGAAAGATGCGAGGCGAAGTCAATGTGAAAGGAAAGGGAATAATGTTGACGTATTGGGTGTTGGGCAAAAATATTTCAGCAAGTCAATTAATGTCACCGCAACCATTGCCAGCGGGCATTCCACAAGCACAAACACCATCCCTACAGCGACAAACATCGCATCATAGCTCCTTAGCGGCTGTTGTTTATGGCATGATGCAGGCGTCCAAACGTAACAACATGACAAGTACTCGTGAGTAATTGACGCCAATTAAAATTAATTTAATTATTTATATGTTTTGTGTTGCTTTTATCATCAATTTGTGCTTTTGTACAGGAACTTTTCGTTTTTGTTGTTTTATTTCTTTACATTTTACATACATATGACATACACTCAGGTTTTGTTAACTTTTTTTCTTATGTTAAATCAAAAATGCTCGGCAGGGTCTGGGTCTGGTTGGGGACGTGCTAAGAAATTAACTTTATCAACTATCGCGTACGTACTGTTACTTAAAACTCAAGGATTTTACAGAATTCTACAATCGTAAACTTGTTCCACCGTCCACCACCTCCCCTGTACATTGTTTTGTCTTTTTAATTTATTTAATTTTTCTTTCTTTATTTCTTTACTCTTTATCAGCATGAGAACATTTGTTTTCTTTTTTTGTTGTTGTTGTTGTTGTTGTTTTTTTACCTTACTCAAGCACATAAACGATTATTGCTTCTTGTATTATACACTCGGAACTTTGATTTAATTTATATTTTGTTGGAATTAATGTAATTGTTTGGTTTTAATTTGATAAAAAAAAAAAAAAAATTTAGCAACCGCAACACCGTCTCCGAAAATAAGATTCGGTCGACGAGGCAGCACATTCAGCTCGGTGAGATTATCGCAGAGAGCACCGTCTAATCCAATAAGAAGAAATACTACGCGTGTCCGTGGTAGAAGTTATCACCAAAAAAAGGTTCAAAAAATGACTAAAGTTAGATTAATTTTTGTAACATGCTTATTTTATTTACCGACAGAGTGCAGCAGCATTAACAAATAATTCATTAGAGAATTCAATCAGTGATCAGCCTGCAATACCGACATTCAAACAACTAGGACTAAATTTAAACGGAAACGGCCAAACAAATAGTTTAACTTAATTTTAATCACATATAAGTATACATCAATTTAAAATTAAATAATTTAATGAAAAAAAAAATAAAAATAATAATAAATAAAAAAATGTGTTAATCTTAAAAACCAAATATAAATTAATTAAAAAAAAAAAAAAAAAACCCAAAAAACTTTGATTAAATATTGAATTCAGTGTGATTATTCTCTAAAATAAAAAAAAATATTACCAATATCAACTTCCTCTTTAAATACTTAAGTGTAAATTAAAAAATGAAATGTTTTTTTAATTAAATGTATTAGTTGTGATTTATTTATTTCATTTTTTTTTTTTTTGTTCTGATTACCTATCAATACAATAAATGTGTACCACCAATGTAAATGTTAAAAGAAAACCAAAAAAAGAAAGAAAAAAAAAAAAACAAAAATACATGAAATAACCAAAAAAAAAAGGTGAGAAAAAAAAATGAAATAAATGTAATTATAATAATAAATAATATCTATATAATTAGATAAAACAATTAAAAATTATAATTTAATTAAATTCGAAAAACTATTCATCCAGTTGATTTCCTGTAATATTTTGAAAGCAAAGTTAAAAACCATAAAAGTTATTTCTCTGAAATATGTCCATGATAAAGTAATTTTTTTCTTTACTTTTCTTATTACATCAAATAAACCGTAATAAAATGATAATTATTTAATGGAAAAATGATAAAAACGGAAAAAAAATTTATTAATGACGTTGTTTTATTAATTTACCATACAAATTTAAGTGTTTTATTAATTAATAAATTAGTCATTTTAATTCCCAATATTCTAAAAGTTTAATTTAGTAAAGACACAAATTACAATAAATTTGTGACAAATACAAACTAATACTAATACTATTAAAATACCTTTGAAATTCCCCCAAATAAAATTCGCTTTTTATAATGAATGAATTTTTTTTATTATTTACACTGACGTGTTTTAATTAATTAAAAAGAATAAAAAAATAATATATATATATAAATAAAAATGTATATGAATGAATTTGAATAAACTGCGTGATGTGAAAAAATTACAAAGGAACAAAATATGGAATAGAAGAGATACCGTGACGATGTTTTATTATAATTTTATTATAATTATTTTGTTTATGGGTTGTGGGTTGCAATTGTTCATTACAAAATTAAAAATACAAAATACAAAAAAACATTATATTGTAAGAAAGACAATAATAATAATAATAATAATAATAATTAAAAAAAAATAAGAAGGGTAAATGAATGACACAATTTTTATTATTCGTTTTCTTACTTTTATTCATCATTTACGTTTTTTTCTTTTTCTTTTTCCATTTATTTATTTATTTTTTTTTTTTGCATACAACCGTAACGTAGAAAATTCGGTGAATATATACAAGAATGAATGGTTTTTACAAACAGTGTATTCTGTTTAATTCATAAAACACAATTTCCAATCGTATATAAAGGCTTAATTCTGTGCACAGTAACAAAATTCAATTTTATTTTAATTATCGTGTTTTCAGTGCAGATTATGTAACTACAAATAAATCGCAAATAAAGAAAAATATATAAATATAAATATAAATAACAATGATAAAATATATTTAATCACCAAAAAAAAAAAAGAAGAAAATCATTTAAAATTTGATAAAAAACAACGAATTGTCTGATGATAAAAATTATGAATGAAAACAAAGAAAACAGTCCTCCTAATGAATGAATTTTTTTTTATTTCGGAAAAGTGTGTAGCGCAAAATTATTTTATCTGATGTATTGTAAAAAAAAAAAAAAAATTGTGTGTATTGGTGTTAGTTACCTGCTTGGTTTCAGTCGCTAAAACAAAAAACTGAAAATAATTATTTTTGGATTATAATTGAAATGAATGTTTAAAGATTAAAAATAATTAATGAAAACAAAAATTTCCCATATTACCTAACGAAACAGAAAAATAAAATTATTTATTTATTTATTTAAAATAGTAAAATAAACAGTAAAAAAAAAAAAAATAGAAAAAATAGAAAAAACCTAACCACACAAAAACTAAGAGAGAAGATGAACGAATCTTAACTATAAACGAATGTTATAGAAGAGAAACCAAAAAACTGAAAAAAAAAAGTAATTATATTATTATTATTATTATTACATTTCCACACACATAAAAATTAAATCATTCAACACTTAATAAATATTTTTTATTTATTTTATTTTTTTTTCTTTTTCTTATTATTATTATTTCTTAAAAAGATTTTATTTGGTTAAAATTTATGATACAAGAAAAAAAAAAAATAAATAATAATAATAATATAAACAAATTAATTTTATCAAGAAATAATAATAAATTTTGTGTTCTTTTTTGTATTTTTATTTATTTATTTTTCATTCATAAAATTCGATTCGATTACAGAATGAATTTGTTTTTAGATGTTTTTAGATGTTTTTTTTTTTTCGAAAAGTAAGAGAGAAAAAAATAAGTACTAAGTAACAACAACAACAACAATTTGTTTTTGCTAACATTTTTACTTTTTCATTAAAGAAATAGTACGACGTCGTCATCGACAAACACATATGTAATGTTGTTTTTTTTTTTTTTATTTATATTTGTTATTTTATTCGCATGCGCATTTTAATAGTCAACGTTTTATGCTGTTAGACATTTTCAATTCATATTTTCTAACCATTGATAAGTAAAATACACGGAGTATTATAATGATTGTAGAGAATACACACGAATTTAGATCGGTTTAAAGGGAAATACATTATTTATTTGTTTTTTATATTTATTTCATTCAAAAAACCGTTTTTTTTTTTTTTATGTATTTCCTTTAATTTTTTTATTAAAACCGAAAAAAAAAATGTAAATATGTGTGTTTGTACAAGGAAAGGTGATTAAAAAACAATCAATTACATTGTTTAGGCTTTATTTGGTTTAAAAAAAAAAGAAATAATAAAAATATAATCAATTGATTTATATAAATCAATTTGATAATTTAATTTTTTTTTTTTGTTAAACCCCCCCTAGTAAAATTTTTTTATTACATTATCTCGCTGTGTATTTTTTTTTTCACTTCTTCTTTTTATTATACAATTTTCATTCAATAATTTTCCTAACAACAACAACAGCAACAGCACAACAAAAATTATTAAAGACTAGACAAAAAACGCACATACGGGAAATGTGTCAAATAAACAAACAAACAACAACGAAAAAGAAAAAAAAAAAAAAAAGCGGATAATCATTGAAGAGAAAAATATATGAAACAAGAAAATTAATAAAAAAGAGATGGAAGTATGTTTTATGATTTTTTTTTTATATATGCACATTTCTTGGCGTTTTAAATGAACAGTGTCGCCAGTCTTATTCATAAAGATTCTGTGTGGTGAGTTACTTATTTTTCGATTTGAAAATACAAAAATTCACCTCTAATTTTGTTTTGTTTTATTTTAAAAAATCAGGGCAAAAAAAAAACCCCAAATTAAATAAAAATTAAAATAAATATTTTTAGATTATATTCGTTAAAAAAAAAAAAAATTAAATAATAAAAGAGAAGGTGTTTTATTCGGTTTTATTATTTAAATATAAATTATAAAAATAGATTAAGTAGAATTTAATGAAGACAGTAAAGTATTGTGGCAAACATAAAAGAGATTATTAAACTCATACAAATGTCAGTCAACACTGGTGCGCTAATGCTGTCTGTTCTGTTCGACAACAGCGATGCGAGTTTTTTTTTTTTTTTTATTAATTTCGTATATGTAGTAAAAAAGTGTGGCTGTTACGTTTCTTAATAAATTAAAGCCAGCAAAAATATTACAATAAAAAAAAAAAGAGTATTATTTTTTTTAATAAGTCATTCTATTCATTCATACAAAAATTTGTTCATTTCATTACTAGCTTTACTCGTGGTCTGTTGCTTTCTTAATTAAACTTAAAGAAATTATTTTTTGTATTTCTACTATCCGGCCGACCGACCAGACCAGACACCAAGTGGTAAATTCAGTAATAAAAAAAAAAAAAAAAAAAAAAAAAAAAATTCTTATTTGTGTTTTTCATTATTATTTGCAAACGTGAAAAAATTAATTTAAAAAATTTTTTTTTTTTTTTGTATTTTCTTCCTTCTTTTACACACTGTGATTAATGTTTTAAGTTTTTTTTCTCTTAATTTTATTATTTTAAATATAAATTTTGTTTTTTTTTTTTTTTCTTTTTTATTTCGTTTATTAACATGCATTAATAATCCTACACAAAGTGCGGGGGTGTTAAATATTTGTGTATATAAAAATAAAATAAAATAAAAAAGTAAGAAAAAAAAAAAAAAAACATTTTTTCTCTATGTGTTTTTAAATGATTAAAGAAGAAAAAAAATTACATACTTTGCATTAATAATAAATAAAAAGTAAAAGAAATAAAAAAAAAAAAAAAATTTAATTTAATAAAAACCAGCTTGTGAGCAGTTTATGTTTGTTGTAAAAGAGAAAAAAAAGAGCAAAAACGAAATTACTTTTATGCTGTTCCTTTTGATTGAATAAAAAAAAAAAAAAAATAATATACAGAAAGTTGAAAAATAAAAAAATATATACAAGTGTGGTGTATATAAAATATTACATTCAGCATTACATCCTGTGTAATTTTTTTTTTCTGTTTGATTTTGGTTTTGTGACTTATAAAAAAAAAAAAAAAAAAAAACTTAACTAGTGTAAACGAGTGAGATAATAATTTTATGAATTGATTGAAACAGGATGACTATATAAAGAAAATTAAAAAAAAAAAAAAAAAAAAAACTGTGTGGTGTTTATTTTTTGTGCTTAACCTGGTTGTAATATATAGAAGAAAATAAAAAAAAAAAAATCAAAATCTTTTATAAAAATATAAAATGAAATAAATATATTTTATCAATAAATAAAAGGTGCTATATGTTAAAAGGAGATGAGAATAGTATTTATAAAACATAATTTAAACTAGTTATGGATTCAATATGGCTGACGGTACACGCAAAGTCCGTGTTGAAGAACAATTAAAAATAAAAATTGGTATGTAAATGTTATTAATTTAAATAAAAGAAATTGGAAAAAAATTTAATTAATAACTAGTTAATTAATAGCGAAAAAAGTTTTATTAAAATATAGTTTAATTATGGTATTGTTTTTCATTGAAAAAAAATAATGTTCCGTGTGTGAAATCAAATGTCAACAAGATTATTTCTTTCTTTTTTCTTTTAATTTTTTTGTTATATTAATTTAACAGGTGGTGAATATAAAGTGTTGAATTTTTTAATAAATAATTAAATAGAAATAAATAATCCTCATGTACAGATTATTAAGTTAATGGTTTAAAAGAAGAAATTTATTAATATTTTCCCAGATAATGTGAAGTTTTTATTAGTTACATTTTTTTTTTTTTGTATATTAATAATTATAAATATATCCATAACCTCAAAAAAATGTTGAAATTTTTGTTATGAATGAAGTCATTTTTAGTCTATATGTGTGTTGAATTATATGGTGTATTTGATTGAATTTTTATGAATGATTCATATTTTTTTACGTTACTTACATTCAAATATATGAATAAATAAAAACAATAAGAAAACTAATTGTCATATAAATATTTGAAAAATGTTTAATTTATATTTTGTGGTGTAAATAATTATGAAAATGTTTCTTCTTGATCTTTATTTGTTTGTTTTGTTTAAATGCATAGATAACAAAATTTATCATATTTGTTAAATGTCAAATTGTTCTCATTTCATTATTATTTGTTTATTTATAGGTGAAGCTAAAAATTTAGTAGGAAGAACTAATAGTGCTGGCGTTGCAGGAGGTAATCGTGATGTTTATTGTACAATTGCATTAGACCAGGAAGAGATATGTCGAACACCAACAATAGAACGTACCTTAAGTCCATTTTTCGGTGAGGAGTATCAATTCAAAATACCGAGATTCTTTCGGTATTTATCTGTTTATGTCTGGGATCGGGACAGACATTTAAAACAGGATAAACCAATTGGTAAAATAGCAATAAGACGAGAGGAGCTTCATGGATATAATCATAAAGATCATTGGTTCCCATTGCGGCCGGTCGACGCTGATTCAGAAGTACAGGGAATGGCTCATGTACAAATCAGCATTGATGAAGGCACAGGGAATCTTAAACGCAAATCAGATTTTGATGATACACCCGCATTTAATTTTCCATTCAGTAATCAAAATAGCGATACGAAGGAAAATTCTGATGAACAAAATGCACACAATAAAAATGATCAATTAAAACAACAGAGTGGCGGTGGCAGTTCTGGCGGTACATTAAGTAAAACTCGTAGTATATTTGGGCACGCAGATCTAAGTCTATGGAATACACAATCGAAAAAGACAAGTGTGAATATGTTGGACACATTAAGCCCATTTCGGAATGAAGTGAAAAGTCGTGTAGCTATTAAAGTGGTTGAGTGTGTTAATTTAACAAAGAAAAATGGTAATTGTGATCCGTATATATTGTTTACAGCGTCTTATTCGAATAAAAGGAAAATAACAAAGCGAACCAAAGTTAGGAAGAAAACGGTAAATCCAAATTTTGATGAGATATTATATTTTGATCTGACAGTTGATTGTGACAGTAAAAATGATAGCAATAACGCGTATACGGTGGTACCATTAGGTGGTGCTGACCTATGTGAAATTAGTGTTTGTGCATTTCATGATTCCCCAGGCATGGGTGGCGATGTGTTTCTGGGTGAGATAAAAATACCGTTACGTGGAAAACAGCAGCAGAATGCGCTGCAAACGAATGCATGGTATTATCTGCAACCACGAACGAGTCAATCAAGACCCGCCAGATCGTGTGCAACACCTCCTGGTACACGATTAAGTTGTGACAATTCTCGCGGTTCATTGCGCCTGAAACTCGTATATACAGCTGATCATGTATTTCCATTAGCCACCTACGATTGTCTTATGAATTTATTATTACAAAGTGTTGATCAACGTCCGATTACAACCAGTGCGGTTTATATATTAGGTGAAATAATATCAAGTAAAACGGAAGTAGCACAACCACTAGTACGCTTATTTACATATAAAAATTTAATAGCGCCCATTATAAAAGCATTAGCTGATCATGAAATATCAAAATTAACGGATCCAACAACTATATTTCGTGGTAACACACTTGTGTCAAAGATGATGGACGAGGCAATGCGTTTATCGGGATTACATTATTTGCATAGTACATTACGTCCAGTTGTTGAGGCAATATTACATGAGAAGAAACCATGTGAAATTGATCCGACACGTGTTAAAGATAAAAGTGTTATAGACACAAACTTAATTAATTTACAAGAATATTGTGAGCGTGTATTTGAAGCAATAACAAAAAGTGCTGTCCGTTGTCCCGCCGTCTTATGCCAAATTTTTCATGATCTCAGAGAATGTGCTGCAAAACATTTTCCACATAATAAAGAAGTTAGATATTCAGTTGTATCTGGATTTATATTTTTACGATTTTTTGCACCAGCTATATTAGGACCAAAATTATTTGATTTAACCACCGAACCATTGGTAAGTTGTTATTTAATTAAATTTTATTTTAATGGTTTTGTTACATGTTGTTGTATATTTCTTAATATCTTAATTAAATTATTCATTAATGAAGTTTTATTATTCGATGAAAACGTAAAGTAAAGTAAAGTAAAAAAAAAAAAATACACGCAGAAAATTTAGGTTAAAATTAATTTTTTATTTTCATCAAAATTATGCAACAATCATAAAAACGCATCAATCAAACATAGATTGTGTGAAAAGATCTAATTTAGAAATAAAAAAAAAAATGTTAATTATAACACAGTAGCTCTTTGTTAATGTGACTTTTGCGCCTTTTTGTAAAATTTCGCAAGAGAGATATTTTTACATTCAATCATATAACTACTGATTATTAAAATGCTTATCTCTATATTATTTAAATAAACTATTTTTGTCATTATTTTATATAAATTTTGATAATTTCGATTAAAAATTAAAAAAAATCATGTTATTTGTGTTCTAATTGTTTTTTGAGCTTGAACGCAACTTTCAAGCCGCCAATTCACAATTTAAAAACCTAAACCCAACTCAATGTTGTTATAACTGAGCACAAAAAAGAGCTTTTAATAAAAAAAAAAAAATTAAATTTAATAAGAAAAGTAGATTAAAGTCAGCTGATAGGTTAATTATAAAGAAAAATATTTTGAAAACGGATGAAACACATTAATGACAATTGTCTGTACGTACACTTATATTCGCTGTTGTATTGTGTAAAAATTTTCTTTTTTTTCGTTTTATTCATTTTATAAATCTGAAACAAGTTTTTGTTGTTTTTTATTTTTATTTTATTTTCTTACACCTTCGTTAAATAATTTTAAGATTTCGTTCTTCTTATTCTTTGCTTCTTTTATTCATTTTTAATCATTTAAAAAAAATTTATTTTTATTATTATTTCTTTTTGTCATTTAAATGAAAGAAAGTTTACAAACTATTCATTTTATTTTTTTTTTTATGAAATTATAATAAAAAAAATTTCCCATTGATAACTTTTTATTTATTTAAAATAATTATATAAAAAATTTTTTTTTTTTTTTTTACCTTAAAAGTTGTTTGCATTATCTTGGCCTTTTTTTTTGTTTGTGACTTTGTTTTAAGTTTTGATTGAGTTTTAATAAATTTTCTTTATAGAAAAATAAAGAAAAAAAAAAAAAAACTGTTTTTAAATCCCACAAATTCTTTTTTTTTATTGTTGGTGGTAAATGGTATATATGCAACATACATTGGTTCTTCGTTTCTTTACGTTTCTTTTCTTTTCTTTATGGTCAATATGATAATTTTATTATTATTATTACTATTATTATTAGATATTGAACTCTTTTATTTATTATTATTTAAAAAAAAAAAAACAAATTATTTTTTTTACTTGAGTTGGACGATGTGTGCGGCGAACTAGTTTTAAGAATTTTAATATAGACTTATGGCCATTTAAAGCTAATGCTGGTTGTGAATGTATGTGCACATGCCGTAAATATTATTTTATATTAATATTAACACTACACCTTAAAGATTTTATCGAATGTTTAGGTGCTATGTGCATTTTATATTACTTTTACGTGCGATTAAAAACAAAACTAACGTTACGACGATTATAGTTTTTTTTTTTTTATGTTATAACAGATGGTTGCAATGGTAATATTGGTTTTACACTTTTACAGTAGTAGCTAGTTAAATGTCTGATAGATATTCTTGTATGATAGTACAGAAAACCTTCGGTAACCGGTCTGTATTCAGGTATTCATTGGGTTTAATAAGCGAGGTTACTTATTTATCCATTTCTCTACTATTGTTCGGTCTATATTGTGTTTTGATTTGATTAAGAACATTTCATGATCATCTTGATTTACAAAACTTTTAAATCTCAATTTACTTAATAACATTAACTTACTTCCACCTGGAGTTTTATAAAAAAAATTCGGGATGATTGATAAATGAATGACTTACTTGATATGTGAAAAACAATGATGAAAAGTTACATTAATCCTCCAAGGCCCTATAATTGAAATTAGTACGCAAAATATTCTTAATAGCAACAAAAATGTTTGCCTAATGCACTAAATTAAAAAGGTTTTTCTTAAGCTAAATCTGTCAGTATTGAATATACTAAGAAAGTTCTCGCGAGATAGAATAGAACTTAAATTAATGTAATGCGAATTAAAGCTGTGACTATAAGCCATAAGTGCATTAAAACGGAACAAAAATGTTAATTAAATAATAATAATAATAATAAGAATTTACGATGCAAAGCACAAAGATTTATAGACTTTTATATAAATAGCCATATTTCTCTTTATAATAATAATAAAAAATTTATTTGAAATATAAAATTATTTTGTAAATAAATTATTTTATTATTAAATTGAAATAATTTTTTTATTTTTTGCTTAATTTATTCTTTGTTTTATTTATATTTATATTTATATTTGAAATAATTTTTCATTCAAGAAATAAACTGAGCGCGAAAAAAATCAATGAAATTTATATTTTTTATTTTTTTTTGCTATTTTTATTTTATTATTATTATTAATAATAATGTTTGAAAAAAAAAAAAAAATTAAATAAATTATTTATTTTGTTTGTATTCCGAGAATAAATGTTTTTTATTTTATTTATTTTATTTATATGTATGTGTATTGGAAAAGTAAATGAAAAAAAAAAAAAAAAATAATAATAATAATATAAAACTAAAAATATTTATTCAACTTGTTTCTCTTATTTCTTCTTCCTACTTTATAAAATCAATATTTTTATTTAAAAAATGATTATAAAAATAAAAAAAAAAATACATACAAAATATCTTATTTATCTAATAGAAGAGATAACATTTGCCTATTCTATAAATAATATATAAATATATTTTATCTTTTAAACTTCTAAACCCTTGTTAAAAAGGTCATTTACTTGACATTTACCTATTTATCGTTTCATCATCACCCTATATAATCTTTTATATAAATTATTTTTGACAAAAAAATATTTTATTTCATTTTATTATAAAATTGTTTTTAATGAATTCTCTTCTGTTTATTTTATTATTACAGGATTCACAAACAAATCGTACATTAACATTAATATCAAAAACAATACAATCATTGGGTAATTTAGTTAGTTTTCGTTCAGCACAACAACCATGCAAAGAGGAATACACGGGACAATTATATAAAAAATTTTGTACAGAGAAACATGTTGATATTGTAAAACATTTTTTAGAAGTTATATCAACAGTTGGTGCTAATCCAAATGAAGATACCGTACTAGAGCCAGTACTTCTTAAAGAAGGGTGAGTTATTGTTTTCTGAATTTTTGTTTTTTTTTTTTTTTTAATTAAATTAATTAATTCAATTAAAATTTCTTTTTAATTTTGTATACATTGGATTTTAAGGGATTGGTAAGTGAAAAATTTTTATTAAATGAAGGAATAGAAAAGTTTTTATTTATTTGTATTAAAATTATTATTTTGTTTTGATTGTTTTAATTGTTTTAATTGCTTTAATTGCTTTAATTAATTGATTAATAAACAAACAATTTTTTTTTTTGTTTATTTGTTTTAGGATGATGACAAAACGGGCACAAGGTCGTAAACGTTTTGGTAGACGCAATTTTAAGCAACGTTATTTTCGTTTAACCACACAATCATTAAGTTATAGTAAATCAAAAGGTAAACGTCCTATCTGTGATATACCATTATCAGAAATATTAGCTGTTGAACGTTTAGCTGAAAGGAGTTTTAAAATGCAAAATATATTTCAGGTAAATTAAAAACAAAAAAAAAATATATATATATTTTCCCTTTACCCTGTATTATAGGATTTAAGTTTATTTTCTATTCAAGTTATTGCAATGATAAATACTCTAATGCGTTTTATCAGGTTTTCTTCTTTTTTGTTTTTTTTTTTATTTTATTTTATTGAAATAGATAAGACAAATATTTTCTATTGTGTACTGTGAACTTTTTAATTTTCTAATTATTTATGCAAAATTATATATACATATATATCTATTTTGTAATCTATAAAAATATAAGAAATTGTTTTCCATTTAAAAAATTTCTTTATTGTGATTTTATCTGTTTTTCTACGTTTGCCTACATTTTTCTACAATTTTAAATTAGATGCAAAGATTTTTTTTATAATTTTTATTTTGTATAAATAATTTTATTTCCTAAGTACTTAACGTTAAAAGAATGATTAAAAATGTATTACCTTAATGATAATGATGTAAATATTTAGGTTATAAAACTTTAGCAACAATAAATATTATATAAAATCGCACAATTAAATAATGAAGATTACTAAATATATTTATGTATAATATTTCACTCAAACAAAAAGAAAAAACATTTTTAATCAGGTTGAGTAAAAATAATCTGAAATAAAAATACAAAATACAAAAAAAAAAAAAAATCACACACTTTACAACATTATTAATAATAAATATTGTTTTCTGTTGTTATTTTACGAAATGGAATAAGCATAATTATTATTTACTAAAATAGTGTACGCTATTATTATAAAGCACATCAAGTAGTAAAATAATAGCAGAAAAATGGTTCACATTATTGTTGTGTTTTTGATTCTTGACTTTATAATTAAAAAAAAAAAATAAATAAATAAATAATAAGAAATAAGAAAAGAAAAGAAAATACGAATAGAAATTTATTATTATTTTTTTTTTTAATTTAGATTATATAGAAATGTAATATATAGTTTAATTCTCATAATTAATTAATTTATTTTTTTTTTCATTTCTTAAAACTATGGAAATTTATGTATTTTGTATGAATATTTTTAATTTTTTTTTTTTATGATTAAAATTATTAATGTATTTAGACGTAAAGTAAAGTAATAGTGTTTAATATGATTCATAATTATTAACTCGTTTTTAATTAATTTATTAATTTTGTTTTTCTTTTTTTTACTTGAATTGACGAGGGAGTTTATTTATCGCTGCCATATGATTTTGTTTTGTTATTTTGTCGTTAAATTATTTTATTTATTTTTTTTTTTTTTGCTTTTTTATCAATATTGAAATTATAAAAGGAAAAAAGAAATTTTATTTATTAGTTAATTATTAATTTTAGTTTTTATTGTTATTTTACAACATGATTAATATTTAGAGAGAATTTTTTTTTTTTTTTTTGTAGTAATTATTAGAAATTAAGTTTTTACATACATACATATATGTATGTATAGAAGATGATAAATTTTTCTATTATTTTTTTTTTTGTTTAGATAATATTAATTTTTATTAAGAATTGATGATGAATTTCGTTACTTAGTTATTACATACATATGTTTGAAATGACGTTGAGAGTATTTTATTATCATTTACTTGAGTAATTACAATTTAATTTGTCAAATGACACCCAGTATAATATATATAGTCATGTAAGGGCGGGCAGTGCGTATATTTTACAAAGATAGGATCTATTTTAATATGTATATATAATTATTAAAAACAAATTTAAACACAATAGATGCAGAGTCGTAGTCGTAATGCTTTTAGTGCAAATTCCTGTTAGAAATTGCTAATCATTCACTTGTGACTGATAAATAATATATTTTTAACACTGCTACCGCACTGAATAGATGCTCCAAAGAGTATTTAATTGCATTAAATATCCATTCTAACGAGGAATATTAAATGAATTAAAAATGTATTTAAAAAGCTGCTTAATCACCTGTGCTTTAGGTTTAAAAATAAATTTTGTTTTTATCCAAATCAATATTTAATAATACATAAAATGTATTTTTGTTTTGTTGTTTAAAAACCTTTTAGAGTTAAGCTGATTTTGTGCATTTTATTTTATTTGCTTTATTTTATTTTTTGTTGTTACTTTTGTTGCTGATAAAGAAATTTTTATTTTTATTTTTTTAATAATTTTAAGCAGCAACCGTTAAAGGCTTTTTCAATTAATATTTTTTGTTTTTTTTTTTATAAAAATAAAATAATGTAATAATTAAGTTATTTAAACATTTCTTCATGTTTTTATTTTTATATTTTTCTGTTAATGTAATAACGCGAATACGGTGATTATTACATAAAAAGGCGTGAAGACGTAAAACGGTACATATTTTATCATGCTGTTGTTACCGACGTCGTCGGTTTTCAGTTTCCACTATTGTTTTTTATTTAATTTAATTTTCTTTCATTCTTGCTTGTACGAAATGTTACGAAATGAATTTGATGTTTTTTTTTTATAATATAAATTTAATTGGTAACAAACTGAGGTAAAATAACAGCGAAGAAAATTTCACTTTGTTTTATTAATTTTCACACACACGCAAAATAAATTAAAAAATTTAAACCAAATATAACAATAGATGATTATTATTATAAGAAATATTAATTTTTAAAATTTATGACAAAAAAAATAAAATCAGTAACAATGAAATTTGATTTTTACAAGAAGCTTTAACGTTATTTAATGTAATTTTTCTGTTTTCTTTGACGGATGTTAATTATTATCATTATTATTTTTTTTTATATATTAATTGTAGGTAAATTTGTCTTTAAATAATTCTTTTATTTATTCTTGCGAGTCTATTGTTTGTTTTACTTTTTTTTTTTTTGTTGCTAAAGGCAGCAAAGCGTTATTTTAGAAAATTCAATGCGTCAACCATATTTTCCGGGTGTCATTTAAAATTAATTTACGAAGCATATATTTTAAAGGTCATCAAATTACAATTTTTTTTCATTATTTTGCTAAAAATTTTTTTGTTTTAGTCAGTTGTGACGTTGATGTGGTGTAATGTTTTATTTTAATTATTTGTTAATTAATTTACTTAATTTTGTATACTTTTAGATAATAAGAAAAGAACGTCCGTTATATGTCCAAACAGCAAATTGTGTTGAAGAAAAAGAATGGGTCGATTTACTTAGTAAAATATGTCAAAGTAATGCATCACGATTAGAATTCTATCATCCTTGTGCGTATATAAGTGGTGCATGGACTTGGTAAGAAAACCTAATGAAATAAACTGACTGAATAATTTTTTAATTTAATTTTATTTTAGTTGTAAAGAATCTGATCAATATGCTCATGGTTGTACATCTGTATCACCAAAATCGTTTCAAATGGAATTAGGTGCACCTTTAGATCCAGCACGCGATTTACAGCGATTACATACATTAATTATACAAAATTTACAACAATTAGATATATTAACAAATACAAATAAATTAGCGACAACATTAAATGATGAACAAATACAAATAAGGCGTACAATTAGAACATTACATGATACATCAATAAATTTAGATCAAATACATAGAAAATATAAAAGTATATTAGCAAAAGAAATGAAATATGGTAGTAAACAGTCACCAATTGGTGATGATAATTATTTACATATGATACGTGGTGGTTTAAATTCGGGTATAAATTTGGTGCAACAGCAGCAACAGCATCAGCAACAATTACAATTGCATACGCAAACATCAACATCATCCTCTACATCATCAACATATTTATCAAATACAACAATGACAACCACGACGTCATCATCAGTTTTGGATAATCATTTATCACCCATTTTATTAACGCGTAATGATATCTTAAGACCATCAGAAAGTGAAACTTTATTACAATATTAAAGAAAAAAAAAATATATCTATAATTTTACTTAAGTAAAGATTTAAACCAGTTATGACAATTATTCTATGTTCACCATAAAAGTGTGGTGAATTTAAACATTTTTTATTTTAAAAGAAAATTAATTTTTAATTTATTAATATAAAATTAGATTAATTTTTTTTATTATTATTATCAATTATATCGATAATTAAGTTTAAAAATTTTACTACTTTAATTAAATTAATAACATTTGCCTACCGACATTAATATTTAATTTTTTTTTTTTCTATTTTTTTAATTAATTAATTAATTATAAAGTGTAAATAATTTTTTTTTTGTTTTAAATTAATTAATTTTAACAAATCTACACATTCCCTTGTTTTTATTTGATTAATTTTTTTTATATAAATATATATATTTAGTTAGATTTATTAATTAAGCGTAGGACGGGCATTTATATTTGACGGATGTACATTATGTTGTTTTAACATTAATTTTATACATTAAATAAAAAAAAAAAAAGAAAAAGGAAGAAAAAGAAAAAAATACTAAACAATTTATATTATATATTTTGTTAATTAATTAATAATAATAAAAAAAAAACGATAAAACGAAATAAATTTTTTTTTTTATATAATTAAAAAATAAACACAAAAATGCCACTTAGGAAATAAAATTTAATTTAATTTAAGTTAAGAATTCTTTTTTTTTTTTTTTTTTTTTTTTTAATATATGTAGGTGATTCTCTCAAATTATAATTATTTTTCTTTTCTTTTCTTTTTTTTTTATATCTAGAATTAAAATAAATTAATTACAAAATAGCAAAACAAATAAATTATTTAAAAGAAAAATCTCATTAATTATTAAGTGTATTTGACGTTTAATAATCTTCTTTTCTTTTTTTTATATATATACATTGGTTTAATTAAATTTTCTTAATTAATTTAAAATTATTGTTTGTTTTTTTTTTTCATTTATATTATTTAATTTAATTACAGTTTATGTTTGGCTACTTTTTTTATACCATTGTTGTGAAATTTGTTAAATTTTTTTTTGTGTGTAATAATCTTGTGTGGGAGGTTAGTTTGGCTGAGGAAAGCTTTAACTAATTAAATATCGCATCCTGGTTAATTATAATCTAAAGAAAACTTCATTTTATGTTTGTATCTAAATATAAATTTTTTTTTTTGTATGTACATAGATTATAAAAGGCTATGCGTCAGCAAACGAACTGAATTTTTATTCATTTTTTTAGGAGTTTATCTGAAATTTCCTTTAACCAATAATAAATTCTTGAAGGTCTGACTGTTTTGTTTTTTGTACATTAATTATGAAATTGTAAAAAGGGAAATTAAGAAAAATATTTTTATACAAAATATATTGACACGATAGTTCACAAATGATTGGACAAAGTGATAAAACATTTTTTTTTTTTTTTCATTACTCATTGGCTGGGTGTAATTTTCATAATTATGACTTATCTCCTGTAACAAATGTAACAAAATATTATTTAATTTACTTTATTTAAAAAAAAAAAAAAGAAAAAAAAATTATTAAATAAAGAAGCAAAGTAGTAACAATCAATTGGGATCGTTAATTTCATATTAAAAATCAAAAATTCAATTGATTTGTCGCTGCTATTTTCTTTTATATAAATTATGAGGCTAAAAAAAAAAAAAAAAAAAATTGAAATTTTCTTATGAAACAAAACAAAGCAGAAAAAATATTTTTTTTTTTTGTATTAAATTATTAAAAAAAAAAATGACTGAAAATTTTCTGTTATTATTTATTCTTCTTGTTTTTTTTTATTAATATCGAAATATTTGTGTGGGGTAAACTAGCTAAACCGAGCCAGATAAATGTTTTTTTTTTTTTATTTAATTTTTGATTATTTAAATTAAAATTAAATCAAATAAATGATGTAAAATACAAAAAAGATTTTTTTAAAATTATTTAATGAATATAAGAAAATAAAATTAATGAAGAAAAAAAAGGAAAAATGTTGTGTCTTAGCTTTTAGATTATTTGGGAAAACAGAAAACAAGAAAAAAAGAATTTTAATTTTAAATATATATTTCTATAATGAAAGCATTTAAATGATTAACATTCTCATATTACTATTTGTTATATAAATAATAATTATTTAATTAATGAATTAATTAATTAATTAATTCATTTTTATTTTTTTTTTAATGTTTAAATGTAAATAATTAGTGAAAAATTAAAATTAATAATATAAGTGAATATAATTTAGATAAATGTACAATTAATTAATTTTAAATAAAAAATAATTAATTGATTTAATGTTTTAGCAATAAATATGTAATTAAAATGAACTAAAAATGAAAAGTAATTTATAAAAATTCGTTAATTATTATTATTATTTTTTTTTTTTATACCTTTTATTATTATTTTTAATTAATTAATTTAATTTAATAATTATTTTCCGTTTACGTTATTTTTGTTTCTAAATTTTTATTTAATTTTATTTTGTTTTTTATAATTAAAATTTTTTTTTTTGTGAACTTAAAAAAAGAAAATAAATAAATAAAACATAAATATGTGTTGAGTTATTGAATTATGTTGTTTAGAGATTAATGTTGCTAATCCTGTTGGCTTCATTCTGATATTTGATTTAATAGAAAATGTTCATTAATTTTAAAAGTGTACAGACTGTTTAAAACGTTGTTATAAGGCAGATATCCTGTGGAGCACACAACAATTATTTTATTTGAACAGGATGATACATAATTATCATATCCATAATTATTTTTTGAGTAAATGTGCATTTCTATTAAGTTTTGAGGTCTTTTTGTTTTAATTTTTCCCAACTGAGGTTCTTAAATTAATTTCGGTTAAACGTACCTGTTATAAATGTTTCTAATCGAAACGGTCTCGACTATAAATGCTTACGAATGACTTCAAATTGCCTAGCTTTGTTCAAATAAAAAAAATTAACTAAATTAATTAATTAAAATATAAAAAACGAAGATTACTATAGAAACACTTTTAAGGATAATGATTATACTGATGGTTTCTGTATGCTGTGCTGTACTTGTGTGTATATATTTCTATAATCATAATTAGGCTAAATTAATTTAATATTCTTGTTTTTATAAAGGTTCGTGTCTTCGGTTGTTGTGACAAACTGTTTGTCACAATAGCGTATACACTCTAATAGGAATCCCATATACGAATACGTTAATAATACAACCAAAATTCATTTTATTCTCATTTTTTGTATATTTTATTTATAATTTTTATATTATTATTATTTTTTTTTTGTACAACATACATAAATATTTATATACATAATTATTTGTCTTTTAAATTCACACAATTCATTTCTTTTCTCTAAATATTCTTCAAAACAATTTTTTTTTCATAAAATTGTTTTTTTTTTTTTTTTCTATTACAACTTTCTAAATTACTGGAAGACTTTTGTTACTAAGTAGATTATTAAATTAAAAAAAAAAAAAAAAAGGTTTAAACTTAAATACAAAAATAAACGATGTTAAAATAAATACTTAATCGTTTTAAAATAAGTAAATTTGTGCCTTAACTTTACCAAAGAAGTAAAAAAAAATTACTAAAGGAACAATAAGAATGTTGAACCACTTCTTTATAAGGCTTCTTGTTTTCTTATATGATTTTCAGTCATATCAATCTAGAAAATAATTTTTAAATATTTATTAAAACAGTTTAAGGAACAAAATTAACAAAATTTCGCTTACATTTCCATTATTCTCAATAAATTTAGCTAAACGACGTTTCAAGTGTTTCGCTACCGGTGGTGAGAATAAATCGGTGTTAATGCAATTCTGTTCTTTATCTAAATAAATTTTCTTTTCGCCACCAGCATTGAAATAGTCTAGGATAAAGCTGGCTGTATAACCAATACAAAATGTAATAATAAATCCTAAAACACTATACCATAGATAGGATATTCTGTATAACCAAAAATAATCAGAATCATCCATTTGAATAGGGGCTGGTATCGCTTTACTTTGTGGTGCCATAGAAAATAGCCAATTTGTATAATTTTTAGAATCTACATCAAATTCTGAACAATCTTCCGTGGAAAATAATAATGTTTTTGGTTTTGGTTTAGGCTGTCCAAATCCAAGCCACATTGAAAATGAAAAACCGATTGTTAGCCCAATTAAAACGCCCTAATTGTTAATTAAAAAGTTATTGTTAGCAAACAGAAAATCAAAAATTTAATATTATTGAATAATTACTCTCTGGTGTGCCCTTGTAGTGAACATGCCTAGTGTAAACAATGCTAGAAGTGGACCTCCAATAATACCAAAAATAGTTAATGACGCTTGTAAGACTCCGCCAAATAACTGAGCTGAAATTTCATTTTAATTAACCAAAAACTAAGTAACGAATAATTAATAAATTTTAATTACCTATAAAAGCTACACCAATGCATAAGACACCATAAACGAATGCGGTTATCTTTGATGGAAGGGCTGATTTGGTTTCCGGTAGTGGCTTTTTCTTAATCTTTTGATACAAGGGCTGCATATAAAAAAGAAATTTTTTGTAAACAAAAGAAAAATTATTTTTTCCACACTGACTCATTTTACTTTTATATAATCTTCTAATGTGACAGCCGCTAATGAATTAACAGCAGCAGATACCGTTGATAAACTTGCGGAAAATATTCCCGATACAAATAAACCAGGTAAACCGGGTAAATGTCCCATTTCATCAACAACAAATAATGGCATTAGTTGTTCCCTGGATGATATCCTATTATGCAATAATGGATCACAATTTTTATATATGTAATAAATGGCAAGTCCTGAAAATGATGTGCTTAAACTAAGCAATGAAAGAATTGGCCAATGCAGCCATATGGTTTGTTGTGACGCTTTCAAATCTTTAACAGTTAATAATCGTTGTACTTGCGTCTGGTTAACAGCATATAATGATAAATGCGTAAATACACCGCCAATTATTAATGTCCACCATGTATGCCTTTCAACAGGATCAATGCTGAAGCTAGAATTGAAAATAATTCATTAAAATAAATTCTAAACAAATCAATTAATTAATTTACTTATTGAAATTAATTCGGCCACCCTCTTCAGCAACTCTCCATATTTCACCAAAGCTTCCAGCTTTAATAACTGCACAAATTATGACACTAAAAACGGCAGCAAACATCAGTAACGATTGAAATACATCTGTTAGTAGAACGGCTTTCATTCCGCCAATTGTTGAATAAAATGTACAAACGAAACCTATAGCTAAAATTGCGTATGTTTTTGGCATTCCAGTTACAGCTTCCAAAGCTAATGCTGGTGCATACAATACAATTCCCATGTATAAAATCATTTGCGTTGTATATGCTAATGATGCCATTAAACGTGTTTCTTGGCCAAATCTTTTCTCTAAATACTAAAATATAAATGATTTTATAAAAAACTTTTAATTTTTTGTTATTTGATTGTAAAAGCACCTCATAAGCACTGGCTGCTTGTAGTTTGAAAAAAACCGGCAAATATAAATATGCAGCAATTGGTGTCGCCAGTCCATATGCCAGGTTAATAACAATGAAAATCATACCAAACTGGTAAACTTCCATTGAGACACCTAATATTGTGATTGCTGACATAAAACTAGCCATCAAACTGAACGATACAGGCCAAACGGACATGTTCCGATCAGCTAATAAATATTCCTAATATCCAAGATACACTTTTTTATTATTTATATGAAATTTAAAACAATGAAAAGATAAAACGTTTTCGCTAAAAAATGCTTACAGTTGTGGTTTTCTGTTTGCCACCAGTCATCCGACAATATAATCCAATTGCTGCTGATATTAATAACATTAATATAAAGACAACATAGTCCCATGCAGTAAATGCTGACATTTTTATTTCTTTTATTACTTTTCTGAGTTTTAATTTACTTTTACTTTTCAATTTAACGCTTTTGTAAAAGAAAAAGAATTCATAAAAAAAAGAAAAAAAGAAAGGAAAAAAATAAAATTAAAATTAAAATTTAAAAAACATGTTTCGAGTTCAAGTTCATGAAGTCTTCAATTTTTATATATTGTATTATTATTATTTATGTATATTAGAGCTTGGTATTTTGAGGAATATATGTAATTTAATTAAATAACTTGAGGTGGCAATACATGCATACATCTTGCCTATATTTGTATCAGTATAATCAGTTATATTATTCGTAAACGAATGTATATATGTAATATTGTTTCGCATCTAATCGGCTACCAGGTACAACTACATTATTACGTTGTGTTTGAGACAGATTTATGATCGACAATATAAAGGCTTTAATAATCGTAAGTAAGTATTAACAAAATAATATAAATAATATAAACATTATGAAACGGGCCTTTATGCTAAAGTCCCTTCTTTTACGATGACAAAAACTAAGAACTATGACTCTTAACTTATCATTTCTGATCAAATTTTAGGAATCTATCAAGCTATATTCAACATAATTGATGTAAGTTGGAGCCGGTAATCAACCATATGGTTTTTTAGAGCATCAAACTTACTAATAAGTGTACTCCAGAACTTTATTATTAGTAATAATATTATAGGTATCTAACATGGAGTTTATTTCTATATAATATCTAATAAAAATTCTGCTGATATATGAAATAGTAAAAGAGAAAAAATGCTTTTATGACTCTGTATTTTTTTTTATATTGATCAGTTACAGAAGGTATTAGAAGGAGAATTAATTCGTGTAGGAATGATAACGGGAAGTGATTAAATATGAGTTAAAATTTGTATATATGCAAAAGAACATTTAACAGCACACGAAACAGTGTAATACAACCTGGTAAACCCGATAAATATTTAACCTTATTCTAATAAATATCAAATATTTTAAGTTATTATCTGAAAAATAAAATTCAATAAAATTTCTGAATGTGTCAACATTAGCATGCATCCTACGGTCTCGCCATATCTAGTGTTTAAATTAAAATATAACAACTGTACTTTTCTATAATTTTTTTTACATAATTAAGTCACCTCAAAAAGCTGTTGTTAAGGAATTAATTGTATTTTACCAAAATAGAATAAAAATAATTAAATAATAAAATTGGAAATATTCTTAAGGATCATAAGAAAAAATAAAACAAAGTTAAACACATTTTTTTATTATCAGGTAGATTTTATAATAATTTTGCTGAAAATCGGCACAGTTAAAAATAGAACAATAATGGAATTACAAATATTGGTTGGCAGTTCAAGTGGTATTTAAACAAGACTATTGTCTTAATTTGCAAAGCCAAATAATATTTTTATTATTTTGTGATAATAATAACAATTTTTTTTTATGATTCTCCAAAAGCTTTACAACAACAACAATAATAATAAAAGAAAACAGAAAAAAATTTGTAGCTGATGAAGGTATTTAAATATTTACTGAATTTTAAATAACCGTAATAAAGTCATAAAGAGTAATTAAGCTATTATTATGTAGAGAACAAAAAAAAAACTACTTTATTTACTGTAAACAATAATAATCAACTTAAAACTTTTTTTTTTATTTTGTAAAGCCAAGTAGTCAGCAGGTAAATGAAATGTAAGTAAAACGACACTTTGTTTAACACTTGATAAAACCAGAGAATGTTAATAGAAAAACAATTTTTTTGTTGTGTGTCTATAAATACTAGTTAATCGCAACTATTGGAATTTTTAAAGGGTTTTTTCGTAAAAAAAAAAAAATCGTCAAATAATTAGATTTAGATTAGGATTGAACAGAAAAAAAAAATTTATTTTTTATCAAGTAAAAAAAATTAAATAGATTTCATTGTTGACATTGAAATTATATTATCTTTGCTTATGCAATTATTTTACAGCTTTGGAAGTAAGAATATAAGATATAAAAAAATGAAAATCATTTTCATCAACAGATGAAGAGACGAAAGGAAAAGAAGTCAGCATACAAAAATACCAAGAATTTAAATCCGGTTTCACTAAAAATAATAAAAAAAAAAAATTTGCAAACGACTCTTTGCGTTTACTAAAAGTGAAATTAATTTAAATAAAATTTCTAAAGAAAATATTGAATAAAGAATCCATAAACCAATCAAATCAAGTTAATGACATTAACGTACCAGATAACGATGATTCGATCGCTTTATTCATTAATTGATTATAATTATTA
Source organism: Ptychoptera albimana (assembly GCA_961205885.1). Lineage (NCBI taxonomy): Eukaryota > Metazoa > Arthropoda > Insecta > Diptera > Ptychopteridae > Ptychoptera > Ptychoptera albimana. Next base: position 23,186,014 of record OY540803.1, read on the forward strand.
ATCAAACAATTTATTGCTACTTTACTTAATAATTTTTTTCATTCATTTTTAATCGCGATTAATTATTTATTTAGGTTTTTTATTATTTTTTATTTTTTTTTCTTTTTTCGTTCGTCTTGTGTAATTTTAATTGAATTTCTTTAAATTAGTGATCACAAACAAAACAATTGAGTTTTTTTAATTTAAATTATATTTTATCAATTAAAAATTATTATTTTCAATTAATTGTTAAATTACAAGTGTACAGTAGATTTTGTTCATATTAATCATAAAAAATGCATACAGTAGATGCACAATAATGTAAATATTTTATACAACAACGAAATTTGTATCGCTTTTAATATTAATTCGTTAAGTAGTAAGTTATATTTTATTAATATTCTGTAATAAATAAAATATCGCATAATAATTTATTAACATTATAAATAAAACATAACCCACAGCGATCCCATAAACGTTAATGCGCATGCAATTTTTTCTAACTGAAAACTCACTATTCCAGAGTTTATAAAACGAGCGTTGTTTGTCCGTTAAATTTTAATTCAATTCAAACACTAAGTCACGTTATCTAGCAGTTATTATTTTTGAATTCAATTAAATATTTCTAATAAAAATAATTTAAACCGACAAGTGACAAACATTTTTGTCGCCCCAGTAAAAAATAATCCAATCGAATGTATTTAATAGATAAGAAAAAATAAAGATAGTATTAACGAGATTCTATAATAACAATTGCTGTCGATTTCAAGACTTTTTTTTTCTCTTTCGCTTCTCCTTTAATAGCGATTAAAACAAATAACATTGTATCAAAATTAATTTAAAAAAATGTCACAATTTACGTCTTTTTATTATTTATGTATTTATAATTTATTTTTAATTATCCCTATCTTATTTAACTACAACAAAATGAAAAGAAAAAACAAAAAATTATTAATTATATTTGTTTTAATTTATTAATAAAACCGAGATATTGTCGAATAATAATTAAGATGAAGTTTTTAATTGTTTTATTTATTAGGCAATAAATATTTATTACAGCTTGTCTAATTTTTATTTTCATTCTTTATCAACACAAATTTAATTGTAGAAATAAAATAAAACAAACAAAAAAAAAAAAAATTGAATTATGTTTAACTTAAAAAATAAATTAGTTTACTTTTAAGGAATTGATGATTACACTATGTTAAATTAACTCATAACGGCTACCGGTGATAACATTATTTAATTAAAATAAATAAGATTTTTTTTTGCACAAATCTTTTTCTAAGAAATTATTTATTTATTGGATTTTTTTTAGTTATCGCAACCGACAAATGTAAACAGAAAAGAAACATATGGTAAATACTATTAAAATTACATGAATAATAAAATGTGATAAAACATATTTTTTTTTTTTTTGAATTACAGAATGTTAATCACAGGTTTGACTTACGGCTATAGATTACACTAATGTTATATTTTTTTTTCTTTTTAACTCGATATGATTTAACAGAGATATATACCAATCACATAAAACTCTGAATTTCACAAATTAATAATTTCCGTTATCATATAAAACCATTTTTATATGAAAATTGATTAAAAAAAACTATTTATGTCTTTTATAAAACGAAATAAAAATTTAAAGACTATTTACCCACTATTAACAAGCTTCCACTGTTGACAAATGTGTAAGAATAATGAAGGTTTAATTTTTTTTTAATTTTTTATATTGACATGAAATAGTAAAATATATATAAATTAATTAAAATATAATTGGCGTTATTTATTATAATTAAATATAAATCGTTGCTCGTTAATATTTTACATGTTGTACAATAAAGTGGAAATTATTTTTATTTATGTAAATCTTCAAAAAAAAAAAAATAAATAAATAAATAAAATTTACCAAAAAAAATTATATAATGAAATTCTTTATAAGAAATAGAAAGAAAAAAAAATTCAGAAAACAATGCAGAATAGAAAATAATTTATTATGTCAGACAACAACAGGCGGTTTTTTCAGTACAAATTTCTTGAATTATTTCCATCGTATGATACGTTTTTTTTTTGTACAAGTAAAAAACACTTCACTTGAACACCACCAATCGAATATTTTTAACCAAATTTAATTTTTCATATTAATTTTTAATTAAACAACAGAAAACATGTAGAACTTACCGTACTTTTATGTAAAAAAAACCCGTAAAGAATAATCACAAATAAACAAAAATCAAAAATATTAATCAAAATGAGGTTAAGTTTAATATATTATTTCACAAATATTCATTTGTTTGCATTTTTATTTGCTAACATTTGCTGTTTGATGCAAATAGAAAAATATTTAATCACACACTAAAAATAATAATAATTATTATTGATTTTATTTACAATCAATGAATAATAGAAACTTTATTCAATTTTTATTATTTATTCCTTAGCACAACATGTTTACTGAAAAGTCAAAACTGTACTCTTGCGCGATTTAAATATTATTTTTAAATTATACAAATATAAAGTAAATGAGTAAAGTTGTAAATGAGGTTTTAACTTTCATGCATACACTTATGTGTTTGTGTGAACTTTTATCATGTGTTTTACTGTCAAAACGCAGATGGCATTCGTATATTGTGCAACTTTTTCAATTATTATTACGATTCGATAAATATACACACATCTATACATACATTTGATTAAATGTCCTCTAATAAAATGAATAAGAAATGAAATCTATCTCTCTCGCAACCATATTATTTATATATCACACGTGGTTTCTTATCAAAGAAAAAAGTTGCTTTTCAACGTACGATAAAAAAGGAAAGTATATATATATATATACTGAAAATGCGATTTGCTCTATTTTATTTATTTATAAATACTGGGAAATTTTTTCACTACATAGCGAAAATCTTTGCTTATCATGTTAACCTTGTGTCTTTACTATATTGTTTGTATTGTGCACAAAATATCACCCAACGACCTTCTACATTTTAGGATTAATGAAAACTTTTTTTTTTCAACTTTAAAATTTGTAAGAATTATAACCGTTAAAAAGGAACAATTCTATGTTGTTAGATTTCAGTATAAATATTGATGCCACAAAAATTAAATTAACAAAATAAGTCTAAAAAGCCTATTAATGTTGGGAAAACACATGTTTAATTAACCCTTTACTCGGTACAGGTAAAAATTAATTGAAATGCATTATCGAAAAATTTGTAACGGGTAAATGCTATTTTGGGAATTTCCCAAAATTTTAGAACTTTTTATTGCATTTAATTAGGAAAAATTAATGACAATTAAGCTTCATGCTGTACCGCCCCTAATTTTGTAGGTGCTTGAAACTTAATTAGGTTAAATTTTGGGAAAATCTACGAAGTTTTTATTAAGCGGTATGATCCGCCTACAACCCTTTTGAAAAACTACCTGTAATTTAATGTATAAAACCTGAAGGATTTTCTTGCCAATCCATCAGTCCAGATTTATTCTTAAACATGACAACAGTTTATCGAATTTATTAATAATATTATTTATAATAATTATTTTAAATTACATTAAAAGAATTTTTCAATTCTAAAACTTAAAGTACAAAAAATATTAACAAAACAAAAAGTGATAATTATGTCTGACCAAACAACAATCCCAGTTGGCGATCGTCACAACATAATTCGTGATTTAATTCGTGGTGCATCATTTTATTTGGTAAACAAATATTATGGCTACCCAATAACAGTGATCCGGAAGATTTGGCGCCAATATCAGAAAACCAACATAATTGCGAATCGTACCAGGAGAAGTTGTAACAACAATAACAACAACAATAACAACGATAATGGAAACAACGCTGGAATCACCATAATAGTCTGAGCTGTGGATAAAATTCAATTAACAAAAAAGGAAAAGCAGTGTGAAAAATATAAATTTTAAATAAAAAAGTTCCATTGTGAATAAATGGAACAGTACTGCGATTAATTATCCAGCCAGTGACTAAGATACTTAAATTTAAATTAATAAAGTTCTTAATAATACTTAAATTTTCTTAATAATTATTGTTATTTATCAAAAAAGAAAAGAAAATAAATTGTAATTTTATAATACTCAATAACAATACTAATATGATAAATAAATAAAGAAAAATCATAATTAAATCTTTTTTAACGATAAATCAAAAAATCTTTTTAATTTTTCATATAAAAGTTTCAGCTTTGTTCAAATTCCGCTTATTGTTCTGTGTATTGGCTAATTGGTTACTGAATTATCAGCACTTAATTGTTTATGATAATCAACGAAATTTTAACTGATTGCCAATGTGTGATTATAGTTATTATAAGTGATAAGAGGATTTTATTTTTTCAAATAGCTTTATTTATATTTGTTAAATATTGGTAAAGAAAAAAGAAATTTTTTTTTTTTGTCTTTCTAAAAAGAAAATCTTCTCAGTAGTGTTTGTTCGAATGCTGCGATGGCGCTAGTTTGGGCTTTTCATTGATTTTTTTTTTAATTTTAGATAGATTAGTGTTTTCTGTTTAAATTCCATTGAGGAAGCCTTTACGATCAAAATAATCAAGTAAATATGTCATATAATTTTTATATTTTGGTGCGCCGAACAATGTTTCACGGAAATTTTTTGCCACTTCATCATTATTTAGTAAACATGTTAGGTCAGCATTTGTAACGTCCTCCAATAAACGGACTGGTATTAAGAATAATGAAAACATCACGCCTAAAATAAAAACATTATTATCAAAAATCCTCTATGTTTCATTACAATTTCCATACCATTCATTCCCTTTTTTAATAATTCAATTTGAATATCGGTTAGGGTCGGTATCGTCTTTTTATATTCAAGCTTTTCTAATGTGCTCTTCAATTCAACATGGTAATGTTGTAATAAATAATCCCACTCTTCTTCTCTAATACCTAGTCTGCATGAGGTATACAAAAGGTAACTTAGATCAATACCTGGTGATCCAAAGTATCCAGCTTGAAAATCAATCTAAACCAAAGTAAATTAAATTAATAAGAAATTAAAAGATTATTTTTTTTCTGTTTTTGCTTTACCATTAATACATCCTTTGGTTTATTTTCTTTATTATATTTAAACATAATGTTATTTATCCATAAATCGCCATGATTAAGTACATTGAAACCATTTTCATCACGGGTGTAAATATCACAACCCTTCGCAATAATACTGCTTTCTAATTTATATAATTTTTTCGCATAATTTTCATAGCCGGGCCAGGTTTTCGCAACATTAGCACAAGAGACGACACTATTTTTAAATAATGGATAAAAATGTTCCACTTCTTTCGTTATGTTGCCATTTATGTGATGTTTCATAATCAATTTTTCCTATAATTCAATAAATTTTTATTTTTAATATTTTATTGATTGTGTTTTCACTAATTATTCAATACATTTTCGTAAAGAACTGCAGATGCTGCATGCCATTTTGCTAATTTTGTGAGCACCATCTGTAAATGCTGGTAATCCAAACCAACCCTTCTATCCACATTAACATATCCATCTTTACTTAAATCTTCAAATATTAGGTACTTATTCGGTTTCATTGATTGCCCATAACATCTAAAAAAACGACGTAAAATTTTATCAAGATGTTTCACATTTTTTTTATTTAATAACTTACATTGGGGCAAATTTAGTGTCATCGCTCTCTGCATACAAAAGATCCTCAATCTTTGGTAGAATATCACCAAAAACAATAACTTCACGATAAAAAATATCATATTTCTCTAAAATATCTTCCATATCTGGATTCGATAAGCCAGTTTTAATAATATAATTCTGATTACCCTCCTCATCCTCAAATCCAACAGAATAATTGACACGGACACGTAGCAAATCACTTGAATAATTTTCACCTTTTCCAACTGCTTGCTCTAAACTAAACTCTTTTATCTCGGTTATTATATCATGTTGATACTCTTCTTTGATAACATTTTTTAATAAATCCTTCGTTATCCATGGATAACGGCTCTTTAATTCTTCACTTTTCTCTAAACATTTTATTTTATCTGAATTTTCTGCGGCTTTATTGTCAACGACTAAATCACACATTTTTATTCAGTTTTTTCTTCTTCAATTTTTATATTTTTTTTTCTTTTGACGAACACGAATGATAACAAGACGATGTGCAACAAACAATTAACAAAAACTAACTAATAAGTTTTCTTGAATGTTTTTTTTTATTTTTTTTATTATTTAAAAAAAAAAATTTTTATCTATATTATGCTAAATAAAAATTTTTGTCTGTATATCTTCTATGCTATCAGTGCGCCACCATCAACATGTGACACACAAATGATGAAATAGAAAATTATAAACACAACACGCGCGTTATTGCTGTGCACTGACATTACAATCATATCGCGATATATGTTTTTATTATTATTTCTTTTTATTGTATATTTTCCACACATATAAAATTTGTTAATTATATATCTATAATAATATATGATAAATGATTTTCATTCATGGTATTTTAATTAAATTTTATGGTGAATTTATGTTATTTTAAATTATATTATTTATGTAAATTTGCTTGTTCAAAGTTAAAAAACAAAAAAAAAAAAAAAATTGATAAAAAACAGAAAAAACAATTCAAATCCCAGGGTTAGATAAGACATTTGTTTGATTATTTGTTTATATGGATTTGTTTACTATTATCATTATGTTTAATTTAAAAGAGAATATATATATATTTTTTTTTAAATTTGTTAATTAATTTATTCTCTTGATCCAAATGCAAATAATAAAAAAAAAAAAAAACAAGAATAATATAATGAAGCTCACATAGATGGCACTGATATTAACAGCATGATAGTAGCCGTTACAAAAACCAAAGAAGATCTCTAATAAATTTCCTTCTATTTTTTTTATGAAGATGTGATTAAACTAACTTTTATGATAAAAAAAAATTTCTTTAGTTCATTAATACCAATTATTTTTTTTGTTTATCGTTATCGTTATCAATTTCGTATTTAAATCTATTTTTAACAAATTTTTTTTTTTTTGTTTCGGAAAGTAAATAAATAATTATAAAAATTGATAAAAAAAAAACTTATGTTTTTATTGATAATATTAATGACGTGAGTGTTACTATGACTAAACAAATTAATTAAACGTGAATACATTTTACCTACAAAGTCAAATAAGAAATAAAAAAATATTTTTATATTTTATTTTATTATTCGTTTTTATTAACTTAAAAGAAGTAAAAACAAAGATAAAATGGAATGTTAATTACAATTTTAATTTAATTATTTTATTTTTTTTAAATAAAAGAATAAATCTAAAGCCATCCATTTTCAATAAATTCTGGTAAAACTTTTCTTAATATGTTTGCAAATTTTGGATTACTATAGACTTTATCACGGATTGGTATAAATTCATCACTTTCGGCAATAAAGTACATTGCGTCGGCGTACTCAGTATTTTCCATTATTAACACTGGCACTAAGCAAAATGTATTTATCATTCCTATAAAGAAATTAAAAAATAAAAATAAATTTTATTTGTTTTTTGAATTAATATTAATTAAGATATAGGGTGTTTCAGAGGAAGAAACTTATTTTTTTTTATTAAAGTGTAATCACTTGTTAAAAAAAATAAGAAATTAGATAAGAATATATACTTATTATGATAAGTTCCCTTACCGTGATTAATTTTACATAGAAATTCTTTATAAATATCATCATACGTTGGTATGTTATTATTATACTTCAATTTTATTAATGTATCTGATAATACTTTATGATAAAATGTAATTAACTTTTTAATATTATCATTATCTGTATTGCATGATGTATATATAAAATATGTTAAATCAATTCCAGGTGATCCATAAAATCCTTCCTGATAGTCAACCTAATAATTAAATTGTTTTACAAAAATAATGTAATTATTAATTAATTTAATATTATATAATAACTGGGGATGCATGTAATAATTAATTTTATAATTATAATTTCTATAATCATGATGACTTACCAATAAAACGTCATCTACATTATCATTCTCCACATCTAGTTTAAACATAATATTATTTATCCATAAATCACCATGATTTAAACAATTAAAACCATCTGGATTAGATGTGAATACATTAATTTCTTTATCGACAATATTTTCTATAAATTTCTCTAAACGATCACCATAAATAGCCAAGTCTGGTTGTGATCGTACAAACTTTAAACATGACTTTGATGTATTTTCAAATAATACATGGAATGGTGTATGTTTTTTTGTTATATTTCCAATTTTATGATGCTTAAATAAGTTTGGTTTCTACAAACAAATAATACAAATTATTAATTATTTATTTAAAAAAAAAAAACGATAAAAATTATTACCTTGTCATGAACTACTGCGGTTGCAGCATGAAAAGTTGCGACTTTTTTTAATATCATTTCACATTGTTGCATAGTAAGCTCGTTTTTACGGTTCATCGTTTGATAGCCATAATTATTTAAGTCTTCCTGTACAATTGCCATATCATCAATGTAAATTAATCTACAAAAAAAAAAAAAAAGAATATAAAATTATTAATAAATGTTAAGCAAAAACTAGAGGAAATTAAAAATAATGAAATTACTTTGGGCCAAATACTGTATTATCACCAATAGTATTTAAAACTTCATAACACTCAGTCATTATTTCTTTATACACAGTTGATTCACGTTGGAATATATTGAATTCAGCCATAATTTCCTCCATCAATGGATCACTGACTCTCGCTTTTAAAATCACCGAATCCTTGTGGCATTCCTCATCCGTGATCTTGTTATTAATAAATTTATAGGTAAAACAAACACGTAACAATGTACTTGCATAATTGTCACCTTTCGCTGTTGCTTTATTCACATTATAACTATTTACAATAAAATCATTTTTGATATTTTTTTTTAATAAATATTTTTTTATGATCTCCTTTATTAAATCATAATTTATAAACTCTGGATATTTATATTCTTCAACTTCTTGTTCTACTTTATCTGTCATTTTTTATTATTAAATAAAATTAATTTAGAAGCAAAACAAAACAAACAAAAAAAAAAATTGCTTAAATAAGCTCACTTTCTATATGAACGATTTGGTAAAGACTAAAAAAAAAAAAATGTTTTTATACTAAACTTATAAAAGAATTTATATTTTTCATTTTATAAATGTGTGAGTTGTATATTTATGTGTTCCCGGCACTGGTGGGACGCTTAAACCTAATTGATCGCACGCAAGTTATTTAAAATAAACAGACGATTTTTGTATTCATTTTTACACAAAAACACAAAAAAAAAAAAACTTGAATTTTGTAGTCAAATAAGTATAAATGAAACCAATCCAATACTTACTTATTTACACGGTTTGTACATTTATATTTTTGTTAATACATTTAAATAAAATGTAAACGTGCAACCATAATATTATATAACATATGTAAATGAGAGTAAATAAAAAAAAAAAAACATCTCTTATAATTATGCAATTGCCTAATAATTAATATTACTGTACGTAGCGGTTTAGCTACGTTATGCTGTATTTAACAAGTTAAATAAAAAAATAATTTTTTTTAATTATTTGTGATGTTTCACATTTCGCTTTATGATTTATTTTCTAGATTTGAAGAACTTTATTTTCGCTAAACCAACATTTTATATTAAATGTTTAATTTATGTTCAGTTGTGATAACGATAAAGGTACAAAACATACCGGTGGTTTTTTATGTTTATCATATAGAACACTTGTTAAATGTTTAAGCTTATAGTATTTATGGATTAGTTTAACTACTAGTAAGTTTTTTACAAATATTTTATTAGGAATAAACTGAACTTTAATTTTCAATTTTTTAAATGAGATAAGAATATTTCCATTAAAATCATCTATACTCACTATACTCACAACATATCAATAATAACGTATTTTGATCTAAAGGATCCAAAAGTGATTATTCAGTTTTATTTATATTTTTCCACTGAGCTACTTTTTATGAAACTTGCTTTCTGAACCTTTGACGGGTAATGACACTAATTTATTTTCAATAAAAAATTACTAAACAGTAATTGTTTGTGGAGTTGGTGACTACAACAGTTAGAAAGATGCTAATTGCCCGAATCACAAGTATGAATAAATAAAATATTATCTGCTAAAGCAACATATACATTTTCAATTAATTATAAAATAGCTGAATTATCATTGTACTATGAACTATATCATAACGTCATACCATAAACTATTGAAAAAACATTTCATATCAAAATAACAGAGGCATCTCATTCTAATTACTAAAGTAAAACAATTAATTTATTTTGTGGTAAAAAAAACTAGTAATAACCAGCAATTAGTGTAAATATCAATAATCCTTTCGCATTTGTGTATGTGATTGCTAATTAAAATTATTTTAAACGTTTTTTTAAAGTATTTAATTTAAATACAAAGCTTTTGATTTGACTTAAACAATCAAATTGTGTGGGAACCGCCAAAATTACACCACAGTTCTACCATTTCTGCTTCTAGTTTCCAGCCCTGTAGTTATTATATCATATTATTATTCTAACTACAATTAATGTCCTTGACCAAATATGATATAAACTATGGAAAAAAAAAGAAGATAAATATATTTAAAATGGCAATAAAATAAAAACAATTGATTTTAATTTAAACTTTGACATCACATTTATTAATAATATTATTTTTCAATAACCATAATTAAAAAAAATTAAAAAAAATGTAATAATAATAATTGTTTTATGCTTTATTTTGTATTTATCAATTAATGCTAACACGTTTATTAGATTTCTTTCTTTCTTTTATTCACACAATCAATTAACAATCTAATAAACCGCGTTCATCTAATTTGGGTAATAAATTTTTAAGAATTTTTTGTAACTTCTCATTTGTATAAATAAAGAGACGATAGTCACAATTTTTTTTTGAATTTATATCAAAAAGTGTACTGCGATCAACACGTATACGATCTTCTATCATAACTGGTAGCAATAAAAAGCCAATCACAAATTCTAAATGAAATAAGGAGATGAAAACAGAGTTTATTAGATTTTTTTTATTTAGACACATGAATTATGTGGATATTCGTTACCATAGAATTGTTTTTCTAAGTATTGTTGTTCGAGCTCAGGTAGTGTTGGTATTTTACCAGTGTACTGTAATTTATGTAAAGTATCAACTAAGTTCTCGTGATAAAACTTGATTAATTCACTCTTATCGGTATCCCTTAGTTCATCTTCCAAAGAGGTTGTGAAAAAATATATTAAGTCAAATACAGGTGAATTCCAGCAACTTAATTGAAAGTCCACAATCAAAACATCAACAGGTTTTCCATTTTCATAGCGAAACATTGCATTATTCACCCACAAATCACCATGATTTAAAACATTAAAATTATTTATATTCAAGTCAAATATTTGTGTAGCTTTTTCAATAAATACATTTTGAAGTTTTTTCAATTTTCCAACATATTTATGAAATTGAATTCCCCATTGAGATATCTCATTAAGAGCTGATTCAAAATTTGCTTCGAAAAAACTATTAAATGCCGTTGATTTTCTATTAAACATTCCCTTATCGAAATTTTTGAAATTTGCTTTATCATTTTCATACAGGACAGCAGAAGCCGCATGGTATTTTGCAATTTTTGAAAACAATAATTTTGTGTGTTCAAAATTCACACCTTTCACACGATCAGGATTGGAATAACCTAAAATCGATAAATCTTCAAAAATCAGGGATTTGTTTTCGATATTTGTATTAATTGCGTTTGCTGATAATTTCGTTGTATCTCCAGAATTATACAATAATTTATGAATAGCTGGTAAAATGCGACCATATTGAATTATTTCCAGATTGAAAACATCATATTCATCTAATTCATTTCTAGCTGATTCATCGTCAAATGTTGTTTTTACAATTAACGAAATTGATTTCAACTCATCACCATCAGAACTTATTTTGTTCGTTAGAATATAATCGATTTTTGTTCTCACCATGACACTTGCATAATGTTCACCTTTTGCCGTAGTTGGCTGAATTGTCAAGTTTGTTATCCGTAATTCATTAGTTTTGTAATGTAATCGTAATAGATTCTCTAAATAATCCTTTGTTAACCAACTGGGCGTTTCATATGTTCCATTATCACTATTTTCTACTTGCATTCTGTAGTACAAATGTTTTCCCTAAAACACTTAAAATCTTATATAATCACCACAACATGACACAAATATAACTAAATTTATTTATTTTATTTAGACTATCATTACTTTTAATATTGTTATCATATTGAATGGCCATGAAAAGAATTAAACACAATTAAAAAATGTAAAATATATACAGTAACGTCACAAAAAAGTAAATAAAATAAGATCTTAAAAAAATAAACATAGATATTAGATTGGATCCACAATATAAAAATTCATATTTAAAGTGATACCATTGTTAATAGAAAGTATAGCATCTTCAAATTCCAGACAATTTATTTATTGTAAACGAATGCTAAAAATATTTAAACAACCAAAATCAAAAATCTTTTACGAAAAGATTCTAGCGAAACGAAAGATTCTCTACTTCTCGTCATATAATCATTTTGCGATAATGTTTATAAATATAACTATGAACGTATAAGAAATTATGTCTCCTTTGGAGGAAATCTATGTCTTTAAAATCTTTAGATTCTTTAAAACGCGTACCGTTCGGAATGGTCATAATCAGAAATAATAGAAAGGAAGTTGTTCGTAGAGTGTTATAAACTTAATAGAAATAAATTAAAAATTAATAGAGATAACAACAACTTCTAAACAAATCCCTGAAATATACTGTGTCATACCTAAACTATGACCTTTAAAAGTATTTTTACGAAAATTTTACCAATAAAGGAAACTAGAAATTTTTGAAAAATTTTCGGAAATTTATGATTTGCTCAGCCTGGCTAATTTACCCTAATTTATGATAAAAACTTGAAAAATAATCGAGTTTATTAGATAAACAAAACTATTATTTACAATCTTTCAAGGAGTCTGCATATTAAAAAGGTGCACAAATAGCTGGTACTTATATTAGGTGATCGTTTTATCGTGCTCATACTGTTATCTTTCATATGTTATATTTAAGCACATATTTATTTGAACAACTTAATACAATAATTTGTAAATAAAGAGATAAGTACATTCTATATTTCTCTTTATTATTACTTTAAGTAATTGATATAAATTAATTAAGCAAATGATTAACTTAATTGATAATGCTCAAATCATTTAACAATTTGTAAGTGTAGTAATTATACAAAAAAAAAAAAAAAAAACATAAATTTATTTAACAAACACAAATATCATTATTGATATTAATTTGTAATTACATTTATTAATTAAAATAATTAATTTATTAACACTTTGACTTTTAATTATAGTAAGTGGCTTGTTATAATATTGCGTTTAATTTTTGCTGTTTTTAATGATATGAAACAATAATACAAAAAAATTAAACACATTTTTATAGAGAGTATATAAAACCTTGAGAAACATTATTTACAATTATTTGCTATTTAAATTAAAATTTTTAATGATCGTTTGAACGGAAAAAGAATATTATATTGTTATTTAAATTATTTTAATTAACATAAACACATAATTTTATAAAATATATATTATTAACAACTGTCAAGTAAACCTTTTTGATCTAATATTGGCAGTAAATTTTTCATTATATTGACTAATCTTTCATTAGAATATATGAAACGACGAAACTTAATACTTTCTTCAGTGTCCACATTCATAAGTACCGTGACGTCAACACGTATACGATCCTCCAAAATTATTGGTAATATAGTGAATGTAACAATTAATGCTGTAATTAAATAAAATTAAATTAAATTTATATGAAAACCTTTAATTTTAAGAAATAATTTTAAATTACAATAGAACTGCTTTTGAAGAAATTGAATTTGTAGTTCGTGCAGTGTTGGTATTTTTCCAGTGTATTGCAATCTACTTAATGATTCCACCAAATTTTCATGATAAAACTGGATTAATTCGTCATGCCCGGTCTCACGGAGATCATCTTGTAAAGATGTATAGAAAAAATACATTATATCAAACACAGGTAAGTTCCACCAGGATATTTGAAAGTCAACCATTAATACGTCAATGGGTTTTTCATCTTCATACTTAAACATCATATTATTCAACCACAAGTCACCATGATTTAACACAAGGAAATTGCTCTCATCCTTTTCAAAAATCTCTAAAGTACGGTCAATCATATTGCTTGCTATTTTCTTCATTTTGTGAACATACTTTTCATATGGTTCTCCCCATTGTGAGATTTGTTCAATTGCCGCATCCATATTTGATTCAAAGAATTTATTAACACCAGGAACATCTTTTTTAAACATTCCTCGTTGAAAATCTGCGTATACATTGTTTTGCTTTTCATATAAAACTGCCGATGCTGCGTGTAATTTTGCCATTTTCCTAATTAAAATTTTAGCATGTACCATGTCCATGCCTTTCGCGCGATTTGCATTTTTATAACCAGATACAATTAAATCTTCTAAAATCATTGATTTTGTTTTTTTATCTATATGGAATATTGATGGTGATAACTTTGTGTTGTCACCGTTCTCGTTTAACATTTTATGGAATATTGGCAATAAATAATCATATTGAATTATTTCACGGTTGAACACATCAAACTCTTCTAAATCTTTAGCAATTGTCTCATCTTCATACGTTGTTTTAACAATTAACGAAACACTGTTTACTTTCTCATCATTTTTATTTGAGTCGTAAACATATTCAATATTCGTTCTCACCATCACACTTCCATAATGTTCACCTTTTGGCGTTGCTGGATTAATTTTCAAATTTGTAATCCGTAGTTCACTTACTTTGTGATGTAATCGTAATAGATTCTCTAAATACTCCTTTGTTAACCATTTCGGAATCTCAAATTCTTCACAATTTTCTTCAGTTTTTTCACACTGCATTTTATATATATTTTTTTTTTATATATTTTTCTTTTGTAACTTTTAAATATGAACTATTTTATGCCAAATGAAACAAATAATAGGAAACTTTTCACTTTATAATACATTTTTTTTTTTAATTATTTAAAAATATTGTTTTGTTTATATTTGTATGATATAATTCTTGTTGATCATTTATCATGACTTTGTAGTATTTACATCAGTGGCGATGTGAAGTGTTGTGTGAGAATATAAGTATGAGGATGTTCAATTTAGTTTAATATATAAATAGAACCGAATTAAAACTATGAATTTGCTATGAACATGGGCTCGAATCATGTTCATATGTCATACAATAATTATTTTTATTGTTTGGATTGTCAGTGGTGTTGTATTGGTATTGTGGCACTGTGACAACGCCACTGTTTTATTCCACATGACTTAATTATTATTATCAGTGTTTATTATTTTTATTATATAAAATAATTTTTTTTTATCATTTCAGAGACAATAAGTAGAGAAAAAAACGTGTTTGATACGCCTTTTTTTATTATTCTAACTATTTTTTACTTAACAATTTATTCGTTTAGTTTACTTAAAAATTGTTTTCTGTTAAATCATTCCGGTTTTCTTCAATCTTAATTGAATTTAAGTGTATATAGTTTATTACTTTAAGTGTTCGTAACATTACTTTATTTAGTTTTATACAATTTGTAGGGTCTAGTTGAATACGAGGTGTTTCAACTCAGTGGTTGTCGATGTTAATAATATAAATAGGAAACCTCTACAATCCATTATTATATTTTCAAATAGACGAAATTTGACAATGTAACACGAGAACGGACGGTACTGCATTGGCATTAGCGTATAGTTTTAAAAATAAAACTATGTGTTGTTATAAAAACAAATTTATCTTTAAGAAAATAAACAAACTTAACTATGTTAGTAATTAATAAGTAAATTTAATAAGTTTATTCTAAACGTAGATTATCGTTTAATGAATTATGAAAACATTTAATTAGATACAATAAATCACAGAAGTTTCAATCAAGCATAACCTATTGTACAAAACATTATTATTATTATTATTTCTACAAGTATTTTATCATAATTTTTTAATAATTTTATTATAATCAAATCATATAAATATGATTCCCTTATTAATTATGTACCCGAGAACAAACAATTCTCCTGTATTCCTGTATTCTTCTATATTAAACTTTAAACAAATTTATTTTTTCAAAGTTATATACCGACATAAAAGTATGAAAATTAAGCATGAATTAGCAATTGTATCTTATCGTGGTTTCGTTTTATAATGTGAAGTATTTACATACATATTGAATTCATATTTAAGTAGATAATGTATTTATTTATTTTTGTCTATTATCATAAAAACAAATCAAATTTAATCATTTCAGTTTACTTTATTTATTGATAATAAATACATATTTAGTTTTGAATAGAATTTATAAATATTACAAGTTTTATTAAAATTCAATCAAATAAACCTTTCTTATCTAATCTTGGTAAGATTGTTTTTAAAGTTTTTATTATAGTTTCATTTGAATATAGAAAATTACGATATTCAATACCTTCTTTTGAGCCTGGATTTAGCATCACAGGTAAGTCTATATGGCGTCTATCCTCAATCATAATTGGTCGTATTAGAAATGCAGTAATAAACTCTGAAAGTAAATTTTTTGTTAAGTTTATAAATCAGTCAAAAATTGAATTAAGTCATTTGTTAAGTAATACCCATTAGTAACTTCTCTAAAATTTTCTGTTGAAGTTCATGAAGTGTTATTATTTTTCCGGTGTATTCGAGCTTGTTTAATGTCTCAACTAAAGTCTCGTGATAATGTTGTATTAATTCATCTTTATCTGTATCTCGTACGTTCTCTTCTAGCGAAGTGTTGAAGAAATAGATTAGATCGAAGACTGGCGAATTCCAGGATGAAAGTTGAAAATCAAGCATCAAAACATCAATCGGACGATCATTCTTGTATAAAAACATCATATTATTTAACCACAAATCACCATGAATTAACACATGGAAATCACCTTCTTGCAAATCATACAATGCTGTTGCTTTCTCAATAAATAATTTCTGTAGTTTTAATAGTTTTGTAACATACTTTTGATAATCAGGTCCCCATTGTGATATTTGATTAATCAACGATGCTAAATTTGCTTCAAAAAATGAATTAAAAGAAGTCGCTTTATGATTAAACATGCCTTTATCAAAGTTCTTAAACACTGTCTTATCTTGGCTTTGAAGAGTAACCGAAGCTGCATGGAACTTTGCAATTTTTGAAATCAACATTTTTGCATGCACTAAGTCCATACCTAATACTCGATTTGCATTTCGGTACCCAAGAACGCATAAATCATTTAATATTAATGACTTTGTTTTTGGATCTATATGAAATGATTCTGCGGAGAGTTTTGTATTGTCACCGGCAGCGTATAATAATTTATGAAAAGTTGGCAAAAATTTTTTATATTGCATAATTTCACAATCAAACATATTATATTCTTCCAAGGATTTACTAGTAGCCTCGTCTTCGTATGTTGTTTTTACAATAATCGAGAGCGTCTTTGTTTCACCATTTTTTTTCGATGAAATATAATCAATTTTCGTTCTAACCATAACACTGGCATAATGTTCACCTTTACCTGTAGCTGGCTTAATAGTTAAATTTTTTATCTGTATACTATTATCCTTGTATTGTAATTTTAATAAATTTTCTAAATATTCCCTTGTCAACCAACTAGGTATTTCATCATGATTATTTTCGGACTGCATTTTTAAATAATAGGATTAAATTTGTTAAACAATCACAATCAAATAAAATAAAAGCCACTGCACTGCACAACGTAGTAAAACCAAATAAGATCTAATCGCAAATTTCTGTATTTTTTATTTATAAAATCTAAACAATCAAAACAAAACCAACAACATTGAAAAATAAAACAAAATTATCATTCAAAGATGATAATTTAATTTTTATTAAATGATAAGCATATTTATTTTCATATTCCAGAACAGTAATTTTATATTTTATAACCTATAAATCTTCTTATCATGCTAAGTTATATTCATTAAATTTTATTTTATTTTATTCAAATTAATTATATATTTGTGCCTATAAAATGTTATTACAATATAATTTTATGCTTTAAATAATTATTTTTAATTAAAAAAAATAATAAGAAAATTAGAAAAAACAACAAAGATGAGCTTGCAATTAGAACAGTTAATAATCTAATAAACCTTTTTGATCTAAAATCGGCAATAAACGTTTTAATATTTCTTGAAATTTTTCATTTTTAAATAATTCCCGTTTGAATTGTAAAGCATTCTCGTCGCTACCAATTAATGAATGGAAATCACCTTTAACCGTTTTATTCATCATAACTGGTAAAATTAGGACTGCAGTGACAAAACCTAAAAAAAAAAAAAGAAACATAATTTAAAAGCTACAGAGTCGTGAAATTAAAATTAAATTTCTTACTGTAATAACTCTTTGCCAACACTTGAATGTGAAATTCGTGCAATGAAGGAATATTTCCTTTGAAATTTAATTTTTTTAATTCATCAACCAAATGTATGTAATAATGTTGAATTAATTCGTCTTGATTGTTTGCACGTAAACTATCCTTTAACGAAGTATTTAAAAAATAAATCAGATCGATTGTAGGCGATGCCCAGCAACAAAATTGAAAATCAACCTGAAAACAACAGCAAAAATTATTCACAGATTTAACAAGAAATAAAGCGTTTTTACAATCATAACATCCTCTGGCTGGTTATCCTTGTTGTATTTGTACATAACATTATTTACCCATAGATCTCCATGTAGTAAAGCAACTAAATCACCTTCATTTGAGTCAAATATCTTTATAGCATTTTCAATTAAAGTCCCTTTCATATTTCTTAGTTTATCCGCATAATATTGGTAGACACCACCCCACTCAGCAATTTGGCTAGCGCACGCCTCCAAATTATTTAAATGAAACGGACTAAAACCTGATGTTTTCCGATTAAACATCCCTGTATTGAAATCTTTAAAAATATTTGGTTGTTTCTCATTAACACTTATTGATGTCGCATGAAATATTGCTAACTTTACGAGAACCATTTTTGCATGCGTCAAGTCCAAACCATCTGACCGATCCGCCATAACATATCCTAATTCCGCTAAATCTTCTATTATAATCACATTATTAGTATAGTCAATAAATATTGTATCCGGTGATATTCGTAAAAATTTATTATTATGTTTTGTAATAATTTTTTTAAATTCCGGTAAAATATCACGGTACATTTGCATTTCCCGGTTATAAATTTCATACTCATTTAATATGTCACTAAGAGATTTATCACTGAGTTCCGCTTTTATAATTAATGAAATAGTCTTTTGTTTATTATTCTGTTAAAATAAAAATTTATTTTTTGTATATAAGTTACATAATAAAAAAGTTTTTTTGTGTTTTTAATTAATTACCGTTTCATTTCCAATATAAGCAACATTGGCACGATACATGATGCTTGCATAATTTTCACCTTTACTAGATGCTGGTCGTACGTGCAACTCTTTCACTTTAATATTTTTATCCTGTTTATAATTTTGTAAAATATCCTCAATATATCCAACCGATAACCATGATGGTGTTTCATTATCACAATTATTTTGTGGCATATTTATAGCTAAATAATATAAATTTTCTTTAATTGTAACCAAACACTGTACTTGCACTTAAGTTAATGAGAGGATAATTCTCTTTCTTGTGTAATAGCTAAATGGACTATTATAGAACTGAATTAAAAAGAATCATTTGCTTTTATATGATAATTAAAAGAAAAATTAATTATGATTTATTGTATTAAAAAAGTGCATCCATTTATAACACAATAGACGTATGCCATAATAGATAATAATTTAAATCCTATTCTTGCCATTGTTTACTGTCGTAATTCAATCAATTAATACGGTTTGTGTCATCATGACACTCAACGTGACGGATAAAACGTTATGAAACGACCGATAATACCAGAAGATAAATCAAATTATAAAATATGATGAAAATGTTTCATGAGAATATTATTTTGCCCTTGTAAATTTTTTTTTTTTTTTTTAAATCTTAAGTGAAAGAAATCGTATTACAGTGCTGTATTCAGAAACGCTTTTCGTTAATTAAAATTTGTTACAAAACATCTTTAGGCAAAATGCAATTTGGTTCAATTATACAATATTTGCCCTTTCAGTAATATAGCGGAGTAGTTCAAATAACAATTTTAATAACAATGCATCAGTTTTAATTATGTTCATAGTTTTATGTCCTTTTTTATTATCAAATACAGCATTTACAATGTATGAGTCAGTAAATGAAACAAATTATCAGACTTGATCCACATATTCGGAGAAATTACATTGATGACGTTTCTTAAAATTATTATTTTTGAACGAATAACTTAAAGTTAGAACTCTGTGTTTAGATTGTTTGGAGAATCGCATGATTGAAGGCACGCCATAAAACAAAGACTCGAGGCCGGTTTAATAATAGAAAGGTAATTCAAGGATATGATTTGCTAACCAGGATAAACATCGATACATACAACACAATCATTATTACAGATTATAGTTATGATATGTTTATTATAAAAATATATAAGATGGCACAAGTTCAGATAAAATTCTTTATAATCTTTAATTTACATTATTTAAATAAATTATTATTTAACTGTTTTATTTGGCATATTTGTATAATTTTTAGATAATTGTCTGGCTAAGCGTGTGGTACTGTCAGTTTTATAATTTTTATCTATTTACGAGAGATTTTAGACTTATTTATAATGTGTACGAAATTATTAACTTTTATTTACATATTTATGACAAAAATAAAACATTAAATCAACACAATAATATAAAATGGTTTTACATTAGTAATTATCTGTATAAAAAATAATAATATTACTATTCCTGCTAATAAATTCACTTTAAATAAACTTGTTAATCAAAATAACCCATAAGATCGAATTGAAACAGCAACTTTTCAATAAATGTTCGATATTTTGGATTTGCAAAAACATTATTACGGAACGCTTGTCCAACGGGACTGTCTTGTAAGAATATTTCCATGTCTGCGCCATTCGATTCTACCATCATTGCCAAAGGGACCAAACAAATCGCAGCATTCACACCTGTAAATACACATAGAAGAAAAATTTACATAACATAAAATTAAAACAATTATAATAAAATAAACAATTGCGATAAGCATTCGCGTGTGCTCCATAAATAATATTTTAATCAGCATGAATTTTAATTTTCTTCTTCTTATGTCAATACATACCATGTATTCCAGTTTTTATTAATTCAATGTGAATGTCTTGAATTTTTGGAAATTTTCCTTTAAAATTTAACTGATTTAATGTTGCTACTAGGGTGCGATGATATTCCTGAAAACAAAATTATTCGTTTTTTTTAATATTTATTTATTTTAACGAGTTTAAAATATTACTTTGATCATAAAATTAAAATATTTTTCGCGTACATCAGCCTGAACAGATCCGTAAAGAAAATAGTTGAGATCTAAACCAGGGGATCCCCAGCACGAGAGCTGATAATCAAACTAAAAAATAAACATTCATTTATATATATCAAGAAAAGGAATAAACGCTGGAAACTATTTTGTAACATACCAATAAAACGTCCTCCACTATTCCATTATCAGTTTCTTTAAACATTAAATTATTTGTCCATAGATCCGAATGGACAAACACATTGAAAACGTTGTCATCTCTCGTAAATACTTCGATTCCTTTCTCTATTATTTTGCATTCCAAAGTTTTTAGTTTCTTTGTCAATTCTGTATAGTCTGGACCCCATTGACATACCATTTCGTACAGTGTTCTAGCATTAAATTTATAAAAGATAAGAAAATCTTGTCTGTTCGGATTGCTACTGATGCACCCCTCTAAAAAATTATCCATTATCTTTGGATTTTCCGCATAGGCTACAGCACTGCATGCATGCAGTTTTGCTGTTTTTTCTAATACTAAAAGTGCTTGATCTAAGTTGAGTCCAATTTTTCTATCGATTAACTTGAATCCTTGTTCCTTTAAATCCTCAAACACAAGCAAATGCTTTGGAAATTCAGATGTGTGCAAGCATCTAAAGAAATCACGAAATTAATTGAACACATCGGGATTATTTTCATTATTACCTAGGTGATATTTGAGTCGAATCATTAATAGACTGCAGCATATCCTGCACTTTTGTCAAAACTTCGCTATAGGCTTTTATCTCACGTGGATAAATGCTATTTTTGACCATAATTTGTGTACGAAGCTCACCCGGTGGTATCACTTTTATAATTAGTTTTTTTTCGTACAATTTCTTCTCGGGTTTAAAGAAATATTTTACGATCGCACGATACATGACACTCGCATAGTTGTCACCTTTTTGCGTCGCAACACTTAATTGAAAATTTATCACAGTAAGATTTGGTAAGAAATTATGCTCTTTGTTTAAAATCTCCTCAAAAAACTCATTTGTCATCCATTCAGGATTATCCATATTATTTATTTCACCCATTTTTGCACCACAAAAATTTATTATTTTTAAAAGTACGATTTGTTTACTCAAAACTTTAATTTGCTATGATCTCATGACAACTTCATTATTTTTTTCTAGCAATCACTGCGATATTTATCATTTATGTTTTTCGCTTAAATTGTTTTATTGTCAAAAATAAATAATATACTAAAACTGTTCAAGGTTTATTATATTTAATTAATTTACTTATGTATAAATTGCTAATAAATTGCCTCTAGGTATTAAAAAATAAATTGTGTATATAATGGGTTATTGATAAGATTATGAAAATATGTGATGGGTGCTTCAAAAATTTTAATTTTAAGGCAGACATCTGATAATGATAAACAGTGAAAAGATTTTTTTTTAATTTTATACTTTGTTCAACATTAAAGAATTTGTGATATCTGTAAAAAGATCCACACAAGGGTACAGAGTCCCGGTGAGTTATAATTACCAATATACAACCTTGTTTGAACATTAATTAAAGTTCATGTAATCGCGAATGTACTGTATTTTAATAAAATAACAAATCAGGAATTTTTACTCATTTATCATAATAAAAATTATGACAAAATCACAATAATTACCTATTTCCACCTTGTAATTATTTTTTATAATTTATATGCCTCGTTTTTCTTCTTTTTTTTAAAGTAGTCAATAACTTAACTGAAACTTCACTTTATTCTCTTAATTATCGTTCTTTATAAAAAAATAAAAATAACAAATAAATTAAATAAAGCAATCAAACTACAATTCATCTATTTTTCATATTTGTTTCTTATATTAAGTAATAATATGATAATAAGGCAATTAGTTTATGTCTAAATATCCATGCTTTTCAAAAAAGGGCAATAAATGTTTCAATAAATTCAAGTATCTCTGGTTTTCAAACATGATTTGTTTGAATTTGATTCCGTCACTTTCTGAATTAAATAAATTGTCATCAGAGAATTCTTTACCATCGAGCATTATAGTTGGTAGCGCTTCAATCATTAACATGGCACCATAAAATCCTCTTTCTTTTAAATCATCATGAATACTTTCTAGTGTTGGAATTTGCTTCTTGTTATAATTCAATGCCTCCAGTGCTGCCACCAGATATTCGTGATAAAATTCTACAAAATGATTAAATTTTTCAATCAAAATTTCTGGTGGACAGCAAATTATTAACATATAAAGAATATCAATAGCGGGTGGTGCCCACACACCCATTTGAAAATCAATCTAAAATGTATATATAATATTGTACTAAATAAAAATATAAATTCATAAATATTTACAAACAAAACATCGTTCGTTTTGTATGAATCATACAATTTTATTATAAAAAACTGGACTAAATGCTGTTGATTGCAATGTCTTCAATAAGTTCTCATACATTTGATCGTAATATGTTCCAAAAGACTCCCGTAATGCATCTTTGAATATCCCTTCTGAAAATATATCATCATATGGTCCATTTTCTTCATAATAGATTGCAGACACTGCGTGTAATCTCGCTAGCTTTATCAAAATTTGCTCAATTTGGTATACAGTGAATCCCTCCAAGCGGTTCATCATTTTGTACCCAGTGTCGTTTAAATCTTCGAAAACTAAACAATGCATGGGGTAATCAGTGACTAGGTAACATCTAAAAAAAAAATTAAAATTACACTTTCATTTCAGAAGCATTTTTTTTTTTAATTTTTTATCTCACTTTGGACCAAAAACAATTTGAATGCCATTAAAACTTAAAATACGTTCAAATTCTGGAATTATTTTTAAATACATCTCATTCTCTTTAGGAAATGCGTTAAACTTGTCAACTTCCTCATTTGACATATAAGGGCTGGATTTAATTTTTATTATAATAGACACAGCACTAGTTTCCTCATTATTTTTCATATGCATCACTTCAATCGACACTCGATAAATTGATGATAAAAAATTCTCACCTTTTGTGGAGCCTAAACTTATTTTGAATGATTTTATTTCAAAATCATTACGACTTTTTGTTAATAACTTTTCCACAATCGGCAGATAAAATGCTTTACTATCCAAAAATGCAGGATAATTGATATTTTCAACTGTAGTCATTTTATTATTTAATTTTACTTTGCACACACACTGTGTACCGTGCTGATAGAAAGAAATAAACTGAAAGCTTTTTTTTTTATTTTGCATACACATTTTTAACTATTGTTAGATATTCAATCTTGTTTACATTAATGTTTCAACAAAAATTAATTTACTGGTATTGTTTGGTGTTTTTTCAATTAAATTTATTTCGCATACAAACTAAATTACATATTAATTAAACATGCTTTTACAGTAGTAATAATCAAGGTTAATTTTATTTATTCATATTATATGATAAAAGTACAGTAATGACATTTAATTTTTTAATCAAAATAACCCATAAGATCGAATTGATACAGCAACTTTTCAATAAATGTTCGATATTTTGGATTTCCATAGATTTTATTACGGAACGCTTGTCCTACGGGACTGTCTTGTAAGAATATTTCCATGTCTGCGCCATCCGATTCTACCATCATTGCTAGAGGCACCAAGCAAATCGCAGCATTTACACCTGTAAATACACATACACATGCACACATATTAAATAAATTAATATAAATAATATTTGTGATAATAATCGTTTGTGCACAGTTAGTAATACATTTAAGCAGCATGACTCATTTTTATTTATTTTTTTTCTGTAATTATTTGCACAAATATGCGTACCATTTATTCCAGTTTTATTCAATGCAATGTGAATGTCTTGAATTGTTGGTGATTTTCCTTTAAAATTTAACTGATTTAACGTTGCTACTAGGGTGCGATGATATTCCTGAAAATCAATTTTTTGTTTTTATATTTAAGTTTTGTCATGATGTAGATGTAGTAAAGCTTACTTTGATCATAAAATTAAAATATTTTTCGCGAACATCAGCCTGAACAGATCCGTAAAGAAAATAGTTGAGATCTAGACCAGGAGAACCCCAGCACGATAGCTGATAATCAAGCTAAAAAATAAACATTAATTTATATATATATAAAAAAAAGGAATAAACGCTGGAAACTATTTTGTAACATACCAATAAAACGTCCTCCACTATTCCATTATCAGTTTCTTTAAACATTAAATTATTTGTCCAT
Source organism: Ptychoptera albimana (assembly GCA_961205885.1). NCBI lineage: Eukaryota > Metazoa > Arthropoda > Insecta > Diptera > Ptychopteridae > Ptychoptera > Ptychoptera albimana. Next base: position 23,211,733 of record OY540803.1, read on the forward strand.
AGATCCGAATGGACAAACACATTAAAAACGTTGTCATCTCTTGTAAATGCTTCGATTCCCTTGTCTATTATGGTATGTTCAAGGCCTTTCAATTTGTTTGCTAATTCTGTATAGTCTGGACCCCATTGACATACCATTTCGTACAGTGTTCGTGTATTCAATTTAATAAAAACGAGAAAATCTTGTCTGTTCGGATTGCTACTGATGCACCCCTCTAAAAAATTATCCATTATCTTTGGATTTTCCGCATAGGCTATAGCACTGCATGCATGCAGTTTTGCTGTTTTTTCTAATACTAAAAGTGCTTGATCTAAGTTGAGTCCAATTTTTCTATCGATTAACTTGAATCCTTGTTCCTTTAAATCCTCAAACACAAGCAAATGCTTTGGAAATTCAGATGTGTGCAAGCATCTAAAGAAATCACGAAATTAATTGAACACATCGGGATTATTTTCATTATTACCTAGGTGATATTTGAGTCGAATCATTAATAGACTGCAGCATATCCTGCACTTTTGTCAAAACTTCGCTATAGGCTTTTATCTCACGTGGATAAATGCTATTTTTAACCATAATTTGTGTACGAAGCTCACCCGGTGGTATCACTTTTATAATTAGTTTTTTTTCGTACAATTTCTTCTCGGGTTTAAAGAAATATTTTACGACCGCACGATACATGACACTCGCATAGTTGTCACCTTTTTGCGTCGCAACACTTAATTGAAAATTTATCACAGTAAGATTTGGTAAGAAATTATGCTCTTTGTTTAAAATCTCCTCAAAAAACTCATTTGTCATCCATTCAGGATTATCCATATTATTTATATCACCCATTTTAGCACCACAAAAATAAATTATTTCAACACAACACAGAAAACACGTCTTGATTCGTATAAAATTATTTATAAGAAATTATTATATTCATATTTAAATAACATATAAAAGCTGTTCAAGGTTTATTATATTTTATTTATTTGCTTTGCAAAATATAAATTATAAGTAAATTGCCTCTAGGCATTATCAAAATATTAAACTGTTTTTTTTTTAGTTAAGATTATAAATTTACTTCAAACAATGATAACGTGCATTTTTATCTTTAATTTAGTTTTAGTTCAACGCACTGTTTCGTTTAATACGGAAGAGTCATGTCAAATTCCCATGTCAATTGGATATATTTTCTGTTATTCATATTATAAAAGGAGTGATGTTATATTCATTTCATTATCAATGATAATTTCTTATCTAATAATTATCAGTAATTAAAGTAAAATTGTAAAAAAAAAATTTTTAATATATAAAACAATTAAATTATAATTTATCTAAATTGAGTTTATTAATATTAATGCGCTTTTTTGTAGTTAGTATATGATAATAAGGCAATTAGTTTATATCTAAATATCCATGCTTTTCAAAAAAGGGCAATAAATGCTTCAATACATTCAAGTATCTCGGGTTTTCAAACATATATCGTTTGAATTTGACACCGTCTTCACCATCTGAGTTAAATAAATTGTCATCAGAGAATTCTTTACCATCGAGCATTATAGTTGGTAGCGCTTCAATCATTAACATGGCACCATAAAATCCTCTTTCTTTTAAATCATCATGAATACTTTCTAGTGTTGGAATTTGCTTCTTGTTATAATTCAATGCCTCCAGTGCTGCCACCAGATATTCGTGATAAAATTCTACAAAATGATTAAATTTTTCAATCAAAATTTCTGGTGGACAGCAAATTATTAACATATAAAGAATATCAATAGCGGGTGGTGCCCACACACCCATTTGAAAATCAATCTAAAATGTATATATAATATTGTACTAAATAAAAATATAAATTCATAAATATTTACAAACAAAACATCGTTCGTTGAGCACATAATATTATTAATCCATAAATCACCATGGTTTAATACATTAAATCCTCTGGGATTAGATCTTGCCATTTTTTTCGTATTGTCAAAAATTTTCGATTTCCATTTTATCTATTGTTTTTAATTTAAAGAAGAAACATTAACTGTTAATGATACTAAATTGAAAATATAACAATTTTTGTATGAATCATACAATTTTATTATAAAAAACTGGACTAAATGCTGTTGATTGCAATGTCTTCAATAAGTTCTCATACATTTGATCGTAATATGTTCCAAAAGACTCCCGTAATGCATCTTTGAATATCCCTTCTGAAAATATATCATCATATGGTCCATTTTCTTCATAATAGATTGCAGACACTGCGTGTAATCTCGCTAGCTTTATCAAAATTTGCTCAATTTGGTATACAGTGAATCCCTCCAAGCGGTTCATCATTTTGTACCCAGTGTCGTTTAAATCTTCGAAAACTAAACAATGCATGGGGTAATCAGTGACTAGGTAACATCTAAAAAAAAAATTAAAATTACACTTTCATTTCAGAAGCATTTTTTTTTTTAATTTTTTATCTCACTTTGGACCAAAAACAATTTGAATGCCATTAAAACTTAAAATACGTTCAAATTCTGGAATTATTTTTAAATACATCTCATTCTCTTTAGGAAATGCGTTAAACTTGTCAACTTCCTCATTTGACATATAAGGGCTGGATTTAATTTTTATTATAATAGACACAGCACTAGTTTCCTCATTATTTTTCATATGCATCACTTCAATCGACACTCGATAAATTGATGATAAATAATTATCACCTTTTGTTGATCCTAAATTTATTTTGAATGATTTTATTTCAAAATCATTACGACTTTCTGTTAATACTTTTTCCACAATCGGCAGATAAAAATCTTTACTATCCAGAAATTCTGGATATTTTAATTCTTCATTCACTGTAGTCATATTTTCTTTTTAATATCTATTTATATTATATTATATTTCTAAACTTCACTTTAGTAATATATTTATTTATAAAGTTTGTGTTTTCTATTCAATAAATAAAAATATTATAAATGCGATAAAAGTTATCTGCACAATCAAATGTATAAACATTAGATTAAATATATAAAAAAAACTCTATTTTCCTAAATATATAAAAAATAAATAAATTTAAATTGGTAATTGTTCAAATAATAATAAATTAAAGTTTGTTGATTAAATAAATAGGGTACAATTTTACTATAAGCATTATAATACTAAATTGATGTACATTATTATTTATTTATTATTTAATGCAAGAACATTTTAAATAAATTATATTTCAACGTTTTCAAGCTTAAAATGTTTTCTATAAAATTATATACCGCATTTGCACAGCTTTATAAATATTATAGTGCTGTTATATGGCTTTATTAAATTTTTGACGTTTGTATTTTATAGGAAATAATTCCCTTTAAAATAAATACAAAACGAAAAACAATAATATATGTAGTGGGGATTGATCGCAACAAAAGTCATGTTGTGATTATAAACGTAAAAAAAAAAGAAAAATTATCGTAGATAAATAATAATTAAAATTAATAAAAAAAATCTTTTTAATAATTTATTTACTTTTTACTGTCATTATTCTTATTTTTAATAAGTTGTGTCTTTTGATTTTTATTTATACATTATAAATATTAAAAATGTATGTGTTAAATTTTATAACGTGTCAATTATTTTGATAATTTTAATAAAAAAATGAAAAAAAAATAGAAATTTTTTTCTTGAATGAATTAAAAATGATTTAGACGAATAATAAACATAACCATAAATATAAATTGTGTAATTATAATTATTCTTATTTTAATTTTCAGATAATTTAATTTAAGAAAGGTGTTAAACTATAAAAATAATTATTGATACAATAATGACGACACGTAAAAGAAGTGGTTCCGGATCAAAGCGACCAAAAGAAAAAGTTGTTTACATTTATGAATTGTTATTACGTGGTGAGGATCCCACAAATAATAATCCTGAATTTTGGAATGAATTCTTTTTACTACAACCAAATGTTGATAATTTAGAGACTGAATTAATGAAACTTAGTGGAGAACAATTAGTTTTATTGAAAGGCAACATCAATTTATTATTTACAAAATGTATAGAAATGCTTGATTCAGGTAAATTATATAAAATTATCCATTGGTTATATATTCCATTGATTTAGTCTTTCTTTTAAAGAACATCCGAAACGTGTATGCAATTGTTTACAAACATTGTGCGCTTTAATATACGCAATATTTAAAAAATCGTCAGCGATTGAATCAGGCTTTGATATAATCAGCACAACATTGGGCTTTAATGAAGTAGAAGATAAGATGAAATCATTAATATCACATTGCAATCAACTATTAATCAGTAAATATCAGTTAATGTCATAAATTTAATTATCGTATTTAAAAAAAAAACATTTTTTTATTATATTTGCAGGTGATGCACCAGAAAGTCCCCGTGATATGTGTTTAAAATTATTATTAATTTTAGTTACCGGAACAGATAATGTTAGTCAAAATATACTACTAGAATATATTATGATTAATAGTTTATTTAATTCTTTTGTAAGACTATTAAGTGATCCGATTCTAAGAAATCAACATGGTATATATATATATAATTAATTTCTTTATCCTTGCATTAAATTTATTAATTTTTCGTTTTTTAATAATTGAATCAAAAGGTCATGATGTAGTTATTTTATTAACATTACTAGTAAACTATAGAAAATATGAGGCATATAATCCTTATATTGTACAACTATCGATTTTAGCTGATGAATTAGCACTTTATGGGTAATTTTGTTGTTTTTATTTATTCATTACTTATAGATAGCAATTTTTATTGATTTCCTAATTTATTTATTTTATAAACCTGTAAAGCTACGGCCAAGTTATATCATCATCATTAATAGAATTTTGCCGACAATATACACATAGTGTAACCGAAGTTCAAACATCATCATGGTTTTCATCCCTCTCAAGTATTGTTGGTAATATGTTTGTGTCGGATGAAGGTTGTGACAAAGTACAACAGATACGTGCTAATAATGCATTGTTATTAGCCTTATATGAAGCCGTACATTTAAATCGTAATTTTATTACAACATTAGCGCATACACAAGCGGAATCAAGTGCACCACCATCGCCAAGTAATACATTAAATGCGACTAATACTGTACCGGATTTATCAACAGCACCGGTTATTGATGTTACACAATTTTCAACAAATCTACTTGTAGCTGTTTTTCAATATTGGTTAATTATTTACTAAATCATTTAATTGATATAATTTTATATAATTAATTTTTCTCATTTCCTATTATTAGTTCGATTGTAATGCAAGATCATAAGAATGAGTCAAGTGCAATCAATTTAAAATTATGTTTTTTAATATTAACATGTATATCAGAGGACCAATATGCAAATTCAATGATGCATGATGCCAATTTAACATTTAAAGTATTATTACATCGTGCACAGATGAGACATCGAAAATTACCAACAGAGAGAATATCAAAGTCACAACCACTAGCTGCTACCTTATTAGATTTACTTGTTGAATTCATTGTATCACATTTAATGAAAAAATTTCCAATGGAATTGTATTTATTATGTATTGGAATAATACATCGTTTATTATGTTATCAAAAACGTTGTCGCGTACGTTTAATATATCCGTGGAAAGAACTATGGTCGGCACTGATTGGCTTATTAAAGTTTCTTGTTTATCAGGAACAAAATTTAATTAAAAAATGTAATATATTTTTTTTAGCATTACAGGTAAATACTATTGACTACTGATGTTATTTAATTATTGATTTGTTAACTAAATGTATTTCTTTATTTTAGATAATAAATATATTTAATTTATTTATAACATACGGTGATACATTTTTAGCAACAACAAATAGTTATGATGAATTATATTATGAATTGAATCGCGAAGAGAAAGTGTTTAGTGAAATTCATGGCATGGGTAATAGTAATAATTAATTTTATTTTAATATAACCAATTTCCGTAATTTATTTTAATTTTTTTAGTTTTACGTTATTCTGCAATGCCCGAATTTGAGTATAAAGATGATGTTATAAAATTAATGAATTCATTGGTGAATATATTAGCAATAATAAAGCATTTTCAAATAAAAATCAAAGAATGGTTAGCTAATCAAAGTGTATCAACACCTAGTGAAGAGCAAATATTAAATGTTGTTAGAAAAAATTATGATTTAACATTAAAATTACAAGATTCATTGGATCACTATGAACGTTATTCTGAGGAACCAAAGCATACACAATTTTTCACATCAATGGTGCGAGATGTGGTAATGGATACAAGAAAAAATATTTATTATACCATTAAAGATATAATACAAGTATTACCACAACAACAACAACAGCAGCAGCAGCAACAACAACAACAGTTACAACAGCAACAGATCCAAAATATTGAAAATGGTAAAAACGAAAATTAGACAAACAACTTTTAATGTTTTCTGTACAGTTCTATATCTCCTACTTGTCCTTTATTATGTAACTTTTTTTTTTTTTTTTTTTACTTTCACTTAAATTTTTAATTCCTTTAATATATATTTCAATCAAAAAGAAAAAGGAAAAACATTTTAATCGATAGATTATATTTTACAAATACAAAATAAAGAAGAAAAAATTGAAATTACATTATATACAATAAATTAAAAAATGGCTTATATTTGTATAACATAATAAATAAATATAATATATTTACCCAAACATTTTTTATTTATTAATACATTAACAACATGCTATCATCGCGTTGCTATATTGGTTAAATTAACACATCCGTCCAGTGTACTCTCTTTAACAAGCCTAATTCAGATATCCTAAAAAATAGCTTAAACACATTATGCCGCTTCAAACATTTTCATTTTACATGATGTCTTAAATGCTTTTTGAGACTGCTGTGTGATGTGTACGATTTTGTACATTCTTTACAATTGTATGGACGTTCTCCGGTATGTGTGCGCATATGGCATGTTACATCTGAAGACCTTTTGAACCTTTTATCACATACCGTACATAAGTAATTTTTCTCAGTTTTATGTATACGACGATGACGAGATAAATCACCAGATTTAATAAAACGCCGGCAACAAAATTCACATATATATGGTTTTTCGTTAGTGTGTCGTCTCATATGAATAACTAAATGACTTTTGCGTGTAAATCTATTACCACAAAGATTACACGAAAATTTTTTTACGACACAATGCAATAAATTGTGTTGAAGTAATAATGGTTTTTGTTCAAATTCTTCACTACAAAAATCACAACGAAATAACTTCTCCGAAGTGTTTATTAAGGTACTATTTTGAACAACACTTTCATCAAGACTATTTTCTTTTGGAGTGGTTAGTTTTACCGCTTGACAATTTATTTCAATTTGTGATAAAATTATTTCATTTTCTTTCACCGAAATAATCTCTTTCTTTTTTTTCTTAGATGATTTTTTATTTATATCATTTGCCACTTGAAAATTACTTTTATTTTGTTGATGTTGAGTATCATTTATTGGAATAAAGGTCTCATGTTCATCGTGATGATTTTGATTAAGTGTATTTTCATTATTATTAGTTATTTCATTATTATCTTTAGATAATAAAATATCAGTAGGATTATTACAAAATAAAGCAGTTAATGTACAATTTGATGTTTCACATTTTTGCTTAAATTTATAGAAAAGAATTAATTTAGAAGCACATTCCATACATATACAATCGGGGAAATTTGAATCCTCTTTAGTCTAAAATAATATAAAATAAATTAAGTAGCAGCAATATCAATAATAAACTTAATATTTACATCAATATTAACTAGAAATAATGTGATATCAATATATTTAAGACCATCTTTATGCTCAGCAAATATTGAGATATCTTGTTCGCTGCAAAGGCATAAACGACAAGACTTTTGTAATTTTTCTATTTCATTATCGGTGTCCATTGTATAGGTGCAAAGTTCCAATATTAATTATAATTTATTATGTATATTGTTAGAATATTAATTGTTTATATTGAATCACAAAATTACTAAAGTATAAGGTAAACAAGATAAACTGACATTTAACAAACATACAATCACTACTGCCAACGTTAAACCGAAAAATACACTAGTAGAAATAATTTTTAAATTATCAACACGTGATAACCGTTATCAATAGTTTTATTAGTCTTTATTAAAAAAAAAACACAGGCAAATACATATTAATTCAAAATATTTTCCTTCATTTGATCAATTTCTTTTTTATATGGAAATGCTACGGGTACATTATTGAATACTTCAAAGAATACTTCATTCGATTGCTTACCCAATATTTCCGCAGATTCTAGAAGCATTTTTAAAATGAAATATGGTATGGTAAGATAAAATATTAAAGTAAAGTACAACTAGCTTACCAATTAAAATGGATCGCAATTTGATTTCTGAATCATCCATATGCAGAAGAATTGTTGAAAACACTTGCTTTAAACAAACATTATTCCACGATTCTTTTAAGTCAGGATTATCTTCGTTTAATTTTAAATTACCGAGGCATTTTGCCGCTATCTCTCTGACTTCATTTGATGGATCATCGAGCCGTGCAAGAATAGCAAATGTTAATGGCTTTAATTGTTCAAATGACATTGGTCCACATTTTATAAGAGTACGCAATGTATATGATCTGGTCGCAATATTGTTGTCATCAATTAAATTAATTAAATGAGGAACTAGTTCTGGTAAAAGGATGTTAGTTTCTTTAGTCGCCCCTTGTGTAGCTGAGCATAGAGATGAAACAGCCATGGCCCGTATCGATTCCGCAGATCTTCCTGCTTTCCATGTGAATGCAGGTACAATTATATTATTAATGAAATTTTTCAATAGTTTTAAATTTTCTTCGTATTCTTCTCTCATAGTTAGGTTCCAATTAAGCATCGCCTAGCATAAGACAAACATTTACCTATGATTACTTTTTAATTAAAATATATTTGGCAAATACTTACAATGGAAATTGCACTAAACACCTTAATCTGAGCATCAGGTAAAGCATTTTCCAACACAATGGCTATTACGGTTTCTAATTCTTTTAAATAAATTTTTTGAAATCCACACAACTTTATAAATCCGTTTAATAATAAAACAGTTTCTGAAACAGCAGAATTTTTAGCATCTAAATCTTCAATGGAATTTAATAGCTTTATTCCATAATCCCTATGCAAATCAGAGACGGAAAGATCCTCAGTGACCAGCATATTCAAAATTTCTTATGAGAAGCAAAATATAGAAAATTAGAACAAATGATTAAAATATTGTCTAACCAAATTTAACTTATTCCTTTGTCTCTTGTCATATCATCTGCATCGGCTAAGGAGATAACTTTCACCAAAACAGTATACAAATATTCTTGTGCTAATGAAATTCTTATATTATGATCACCAATTTCTTGTTTCTTCCTTATAGTGTCTGATAGAATCAAACTAATTAAATGCTCCGATAATAGTAATAATTCATTTTGAAATTCCTTTTCCATTTTATGCGAAATTGATGGATTTGATATTATTTCTGATATACGAGTTGTATCAATATATTTATCATTGTCAGAAGCGCCGACGTATAATAAGCGAAAGCATCGCAACACTCCTAGTTTAGAATACTTCTCTAATCCACTTAGTGCGTGATCAATCCATGAACTGTACTCTAGCAATTGCCCTATTAATTTGGATACTTGCATTGCCTAAAATAAAAATATTTTATTAACTATATTCGATATTTTTGTGCGATTAATATATACTTCGTTTACCACACGTTCGTCAGTATCCATACAACTTATTGATAAAACTGGATAAATATCAATAAACATCGCCGTTAGCGCTTTTTCACTGTGCAACACAGCTTGACCTAATAATTTTAATGAATGGATGCGAACATCTTCTTTCCAGTCGCCCATTTCACGAAGCACTAATTTAATCATACGTAAACTACGTTGCATTATTGCCCTACATCCAAGAGTTGGTCGTTTTACTAAATATATTTTGTTTTATTAGCAATATCAATAAATTTAAATTAATAATTATAAAAATTTACCATTTTCCGGATAATTACTAGGCAAATGATCAACTAGTTCTAATTTACCCAGCTCATTTTCATTTTCAAGAAAATATTGTTTCCCACATTCTTCCCATTTAACGATAATTTCGTTTCGAGTTTCTGTAAACTCATCCGTTAAACTATAAAAATTTGATTTATTAGAACTTTTGATGTTTTATCAAATTTAATCAAAGTATATTTACCAGCATAAGACGAGTGGCAAAATTCTTTCGAAAAAAGAATATCTGTCTTTTAACTCGATCAGCATGAGACATCCAATACGACCACATTCACGACGTACTTGGGGCATAGAATCCATCAAAAGTGGCGATATTTCAGTTATTATTTTAACCAAGCATTCGCCATTTGATAAAATGTGTAAACTAGTGATTCCTAAACCTTCGATAGCCGCAATTCGATTGGAGTAATGTCTATGGCGCAGCATTGCAATTAAAGGAGTTACAAGTGCTTCCGCTCTGTAATGAAAGCTAGGAGTAGCTACTGCTAAACTCTTGAGAACATTACAACTTTCTCTTTGGATAATAGGGTACGGGTCAGTTAGTGTTTTGATAAGAATATCGATAACATCATTGTAGTATTTAATAAACCGATCACCAGTTTGTTCATTCGATTTAAATTTTTCAATTACCATAAATAACTGATTAACGAACATCAATCTCATTTCTTCACTATCCTCTATAATTTCTTTTTGTCCAATACGTTTCGTAATCACCGGTATAATATATCCAAGGTAATAATCGTTATCAGGAAGTTTTGATATCATTTCTGAAATGAGTTCACACGCAAGACGTCGACATGTCTCATATTTATCCGAGTAGCATTTAAAAATATGCAGATAGCTGATATCAAATATTTCGGTAATTGCTAAAGCCTCAAAATCGTTTCTTTCGACTAAATGCTTCAGATCTTTTAATGCATTTTGCCGATTTAAACGTTCGGAGCTTTGCATATTTTTTATAAAATATTCCAATTTAATTTTTTCTTCGTTTCCACTCATTTTAGTCTTTTTCTAAAATTATTTTATTATAAAACACAGGACTTGTTTGAAATAAAGAATTTTATTGATAAAACAAAAGCAGTTGAAATAAACAAAACATGTTTCTATGACACTCAAATACTGTCTGCTACAAAAAAATATGAACTGACAAGTAAAAATTGTTACTTAATTTAAAGGTTATGTAAATCCTGGGTATTTTAAATTCTAATAGGAAAAAAAAAATTCATATCGATTACAGTTTTGAAATTTCTAAATTTTAATAAACATTTTTATTTAATTTTTTATTCTAGAGTACAATTACATAGTAATAAGATGATTATGCTGTGTTATTGAAACAACGTTCTTCATTTAAATATTTTTTTACTTCGAATTATAATGTACCCATGTATGCTGTTTAATTAAAAATAATCCAGTTTAATGATATTTGTAATTTCTGTGGTGCTCTAAAAGTTGATTAAAAAAAACAAAGATTTATATAATTAACTAAATAATATTCGATTATTATAATTACTGATTTTGCCGTAATTGATAATATAGAAAAATAGCATGCTTCCAGCAAGGATTTGGAAAACTGGGGCAATTCCAGCCCGTTTTGGCTGGACATACTTATGTTGCCATCTCCACCAAGCACGGGAAAAAGCACCAGCTACAGCTCTTGGGCTCTTCTCACGTCTCGAAAACCATGAACCAATTTCGCTGATTTTCAATTGTGCGAAAGGAGTATCAACTGAAATGAAAAAAAAATTATTACATCAAAATTTTTTTTTATTATATAATCAAACGAAAAATTGACATTTTCACTACATATATGTAAATTTAATTAAAACACCAAATTTTATTTTAAAATTAATTTACCTTTTCCATAGAAACGAGCCGGATCGTATGGTCCATGAACGGAAGCGTTATACGCCTTCGGATAATCACCAAAACCCATTTTTTCCTCTATTAAAACACTCTGGTTTCAGAAAATGTTAAAATGGAGTGTTCTGCTATTAAAAAAAATTGACAGTCTAGCAAATATGCTATAATAGTGTCGATAACGTAGAATATCTACGTTACCATTATGAAAATTAATAAAAAAATCATAAAGGTTTAAACATGAACTATGAAAATGCTATAAAATAAATTTGAATAAAAATTTAGTAATCAGTCTCATCAAGGTAAAGTAAATATAACTCATTTGATTAATAAATTTTTTTTATTGTTATTTAAATAGATAATTTTATTAATTATTGCAATATTTAATATTTAATTAATTTTTTACATCGCTTAAATAGTAAATATAAATTTCCAAAAGTATGATAATAATGTGTAATGCTTGTTGTTTTTTTTTTTTAAATGAATGCACAAAAAAAATTATAAAATAAAAATTAGTATATTATAATTAAATAAAACAATAATTCATAGTAATAATAATAATAAAAATTAAATTAAATTTTTCAATACATTAAACAAATGCTTAGCATTTTTTCATTCTTATTATTTAAAAACAAATATTTATTTTATTTCTTTTTTTTTCCTTCATTCAATTTTCGCTTCTGTTTTTTTTTTTTTTTTCATTTTTATAATAAAAAATTCAATGTTATCAATTAAAAAACTCTTTATATTGATATTATTGATTAATTATAAAATATAACGTTTAACAACTTTTTTTTATATTATTATTATTATTATTATTACTACTTATTAATTAAAAAAAAAAAATAATTTGCTGTAACACGTAAATGATGACTAAAAATAAAATAAAATTAATTCACAACATCAAATGCAAAATTATATTATAATAATTATAATATGTATCAAATAAGTCTGAATTATCCTTTAATTGATAAATTTTTTAAATTAAAAGCTCTTGTTATAAGTTTGTCGAATCACCTGGGGCACCACCACCAATTGCAGTACAAACGATAATACCAGTACCAGAGCCGTCTGATTTAGGTCGTGATGGTGGTGGTGGCGCTGGTATTTGGGGTCGTTTCACTTTAGGATCAAAGCCTCTTGGAGATGGTGGAACTTGAGTTAATGATGTTGTCATTAATGAAATGTCACCTACTGCTGTCGTTGAATTCATGTTCATATTTGGCGTTATTGAATTGTGTAGATCTAAAGATAATGGTATAGTAAACGTTAAGCCATCTGTCTTATTGCTATTAGTAATAGCACTAGAAGTTGCATTTTCAATACCAGGCCCATAACCGGATAAAGTACATTCCATGTCTGCCGTTGGCACAATCCCAATTTTTTTATTATTTATTTCATTATGTGGTGTTTCGTCATTCGAATGATTTGGCATTTGACCAACTGCGGTATTTGCTTGAGAATTGGTAACATTAGTTTGTAACGACGGAGCAGGTGGTGGTTTCCCATTGCTCCCATTATTATTATTACCCGAACCATTGTCACCAACATCAATTATTGCTACTTGTTGTTTGTCAACATTATATATATGCGTACGCTCCAATACTGTTAGACTAGAATTTAATAAATTATCTGTTGATTTCTGACTGGGACTTGACCGAAAACTTTGTGTTTTTTTTATGCCTTGCGTTGTTGTTGAAGTACTATTATCCGATTTATTGGTGGTGTTATTATTAATACTACTGGATGACGCAAATTGTATAGGTGCCATATCTTGTAAGGAACCTTTATAACTTGGCGGTCTCATCAATGAAGCTGGCCTTTCAGGAACAACAGGCTTACCGCCGTCTGAAACATTTCCTCTTTCATCACAATTTCTATCTTTTTGACGTAGAGTCATCGATGATTCATCACTGTCCTGCTCATTATTGTCTTCTGGACTTTTGCCGAGACTACTTCTTGGAAGTGCAATTGGTCTACTTGATTGAGTGCCCCATCGACCTGCATGTCGATTTAATGTTTGAGTTTCAAACATTGGAAGTATTGGCCTTGGTGGCTTAAGTGGTTTATTTAAATTTTCATTACTTCCAAATGATTTTAACGTTTGACAAGCAGTTTCAACTTTAGTCGGTGAAAGTGCTTTTGTTGAAAGCGGCACAACTTCAATTCCTGGCTTATGATTTGCATTTAAAGAATCACTGTTACTTTTTTCTACTTGATTTTTTGACTTTAATGATGATATATTATTTGCAGATGAATACATTTTATTTGACGGCCTAGATGCTTCTTTTGCATCAGAGGGCGGTGTTGGTGCGGCCTGTTTATTATGCTTCCGTCGTACAGGAAGTTTTGGACTGCCCTGCGGCGGACTTGAATGATCCGACAATGAACTACTTGATTGACTTCGCTTAATATGGTCCCCTAATAATATAAGACTAGTATCATGACTACTACTTCTTGAATGTGAGTGATAATGCTGATTTGTTGAACCGCTTCCACTCGTACTGCTATTCATCGTTGTGGTTCCACCAATCATAGCATTCATGGATTTAACCATATTACTATCGTTATGCATTAGTGTAAAATGATTATCACGCTCCCGATCATAAGGGAAACCAGCATTATCTGGAAATAAGTCATCACGAGAAATAGACACATAAAAATCAACAGTACCATCGAAAAAGAATTCCCAATCTGACACTAATAATTCAACTATTGTATTGACCGAAGCTGTACTATTAACTTTTTCTGCATAATCTGTATTATTTTGATTTGGTGCCCATAATAAATTCGGTGACATAACAATAGCAATATTCTGCGATGACATTTTATTTTGTTGATGTTTTTGTGATAAGTACGAAAGAAATTTAGTTAAATAACGAAGATTAAAATAATTACCACGGGGTAATTGATTGACCGCATTTAAAATTGCACTTTTACGTTGTTGTTCCGAGGGTCGTTGTGCGGCTGATATAAATTCATTGTATAATTTATATGTTAACAAAGGATCGGGTAAATCACGTAAATATAATTTTAAGACACCAGCTATAACATGAGGATCTTGATATTCCATGGGCAATGGTGGTCCAATATAATTTGCATCTATTGCGGCCTTTAAACGTTTCAGTTTTGTACTACCTACAATTTATATTGGTAAATTAGTATATTAATACAATACAAAAATTATATATTTATAATTACCACATCCCACGCGTAATAATCCTTCCTCATAGAGTCCCTTTTCTAATAAACAACAAATGCATAATTCAATAACTGAAGAAATTTCACGGCCAGTTGCAGTTAAATGATCTTCTAATGGTACACGAAAAACTCGTTTATTATTATCTCCTAATAAAAATATAAAAAGAAATAATATGAATAATATACATAATAACATAAATAAATAAAAAAAAAAAAAAAAATAGTTATTAGTCATATTTAATTTATTACCAAGAACAAAAAACGAAATAAAATAAAACAAACTTACTCATTAGATCATTAAATCGCTCCATTACACGCTCAATCTCCTTTAATGCCGATTTATAATATAATTGTTGAAATTTTATATAATTTATAATATAATTTGATATATTTTCTTCTTCAGCAATTAATTCAAACATATCAGCTGCCCATATATCACGTTCCTTTTCTAATTTACCTTCAACTTCTTCCTGCTCCTCCTTCAATTGTGTTATTTTAACAGGATTCTCATTTAAACGTATGGCAGCCTATTTAGAATATTTATGAATTAATTTTTATCAATTAATTTATTTACAAATCAATATTTATACCTGATGTTTATGCTTGGCAGATTCATTATCTTGTATTAATTTTGTTACAATGCGTTTTTGTTTTTGAATTGTGGTTATATTTGTTTCTAAAATTGTGCTTAAACGTTTCGAAACATCATTTTCTATATTAATTTCATTGTTTACTATTTCACTAGCGATCGTCTTCTCAAGTTTGGCTAAAATAGATAATACACAAACAGCATATAATAAATGAAATAATCTAATCGATAATTATATATATATATATATATATATATATATATATCTATATATATATAAAATTGAAGTGCATACCACAATCCTCTAATACATCTTTAAGTAAACCATCTGGTAAATCTTTTAATGATTCTTCCATTGCTTGCGCTAATTTAAATTCGTGTACTTTCTTACATCGTTTATCTTTAGCTGCTTGATCCTGATCTTGACCAAATGTTGAATTAATTGAAAATTTTTTACTAATCTTATCCAAAACATCTTTATACTTTTCAACTTGTTTATCAGCTTTTAATAAATCGTCACTAGTTTTATCTGATTTACTTGATCTAGAATAGAAAGAAACAACACATAGAGTTTTTTTTTTTTTTTTAATAATTTTCTTACTTCACCATATACAAAAAAAATAAAAAAATAAAATAAATTTCTAATCTTAATTTTTAAACATGTTAACCATTATTTAACTAAGTTTAATCCACTACTGTGTGTTTGTTTTCGGCTAGGTTGAAATTAATTTTTCACACCATAATTAAAAGAAAAAAAAAATAATAAAATAAAAAAAAACGTAAGAAAAACAGACATGAAAAAAAAAAAAAAAAAAAAAACTTTTTCGTCACACCCACTGATATAATTTTTATTTATTATTTTTTTTTTTTTCATATTCTCCTTTGCAAATTACTTTTCACATACACAACGTTTTTCTTTTCTTTTATTAATATATTTATATATATATATATATATGTTTTAACCATTAACATTATTATTTACTGAATAAATGCACAAAACTTACCTAGAAAAATTCTCTGCAGCTATTTTAAACTTGTGAAATTGTTTTTTCATTTTTAATTATTTATTTTGATTGTTTAGAAACTTAAAAAAAAAATAAAAAATAGAAAAATAATAATAACAAATAAATAAATAAAAAAAATTGATCGAAAATTTTTAACAAAATAACCAAATATTGATAAAATTGTTAAAAATTCTCTGCTTTTCTTTCTTTTTGTTTTTCGATGTAAATACTGCATGCATTAATATGATAAATATTTTTGTTGGTTTTTATAAGTAAACGAAATCATTGATAAGGTTTTTTTTTTTTTAATTTTTTTATTTAAAATAATTTATTTATATTATTATTTTTTGTTTCATCACTTTGGATACTTTACTTTATTTGTTGATAATAAATTGATAAATTTTTATTAAACAAGGCATAAAAATAAATAAAAAAAAAAAAAAAAAAATTGACACACACAAGCCACAGACACAGGATATGAGAAATATTTAATTTGATTGCAAAAATTATTTAATAATTTTCTAATATTAAAACGACAAGAAAATTTATTAGAATTTTATTTGATTGCAAAATAATATAAAAGAAATATATTAGTGGTTTTATGTGAAATATTTGTTTGTAATATTAAGGGGATATATTGTGTTGATGATTTTATGAATATCAATGAGATCATCAATGCCCAATATAAACCAAATAACCATTGTCGCACACTGTTATTGTGGAGTGGATGATGGTGCTTGTGACTGACTATATGGTAGCGTAACAGACTTGACAGACAAACACAAAATTTCTATACATAAAAAGTTAAATTCACTTTTTCTTTATTTTATAAATTATAATTATTACTTTTATTCAAACAAATGCAAAATGAAAATAATTTTCAAGTACTTAATCGAAACAAAAATAAATAAAAAAAAAAAAAAAAAGTTTTAAATTAAAATAATAAGTAAATTAATTCACTTTCTACTCCATTGACAAAACACTTTTGCATACGAAATTTTTTGTTTATTATATTGTAAAAATCAGGGAGTCTTAATTGTTTTTTTTTTTTTTATTTTATTATTATTAAAATAAATTTTATTAATTTAATGCGACAACTTTTGAGACACCATCATTGTAATTTATATTTTTTTTTACAAAAAAAAAAAAGAATTAAATAATTGTTCTCTCTTTTTACTGTATTGTAATTTTTGTGGTGAAAATGTCGATGTGACGACTTTTTTGACAAATGTCATCATTTAATAACACTGAACTAAAATATTTCTACACATTTTTATGTGTATCGTTTTTTATCGTTTATATCGATATAAGTTGTGATTTTCTATGAATACGATTTAAAATAAAAATTTTTTATTCTATCATTTAAGAAAATCGTTTTTATTATTATGATGAGGGAAATTGCAACTTATTACTAATTATAATTTTTCTTAATAGAAACTTTTACATGCAAACGCAAGAAAAGAATTACAAAAAACAAAGAAATACGTTGATGTTTGAAAAACAAGTGGCATGTTAAACAGGGAGAAAAAATAAAAAATTTAAATCGTAAATAAATATTTTTTATACATGTTTTTTATTATTGTTATATAAAAATAACAATAAATGAAGGAAAAAATGTGTAACCGACGGACGATAATTTTCTTTGACAAAAAGCAACAAGCAAACGGCAGGTGGTCTATCTTGCAGAAAATATAAAAGGAAACTCAAATAATAAATGTTGCTCAGTTACATTCAGATTTCCATAAGTGCATATTAATTAAAAGGATTATCTGAGGTTAATAAAAGAGTTATTTTTGTTTTATTGATAAATGCGACAGGTAGAACGTGATTTATTACTTTGCTAAGCACAAGTAATTAGTTTTTATATAAATATCGCAAATAATTGAAAAATGGGTACAGAAATATGAAATGAATTTGGTGTGCGTGCATCTAAACGTGCTTTGCATTTCATTTGATTTCACATTAATCTATAAATATAAATAATATATGGTTTTTAATAGTTATCTTTGTTTTTGAGTAACTGAAACCAAACAAAACAAAATTAATTTAATCAATTACCTAACTAATTTGGTAGCTAAATTACTTTTTATTATTATAATTTTGCATTAAATTGAAGAAAAGAAGAGTCAAGAACCTCAGTGGAAAAGGATTGGTTTATATGATTTGTTACATTTTTTTTTATTGTCACAGCTTTGCATCCTGCGGTTATGTTAAGTAAAATTTTCTGTTTTCTATAAAGACGTATCCAGCCATTATTAATATAATAAAAGAAAAACAAATCTTCTTAAAAGAATCTATAAAAGTATGAATAAAAGCATTATAGAAATGTTACTTTAGCTTTAAGTAAATGGCTTAAATTTAATTTATCCATCCACAATTTTCTACATTCCAAACAATTATTATAAAAGTCTTTTTGTCATTTTATACTAACTCCTGATTCATTTTAAACATTTTAAAAATACAAATAATAACCATTGTGCTTGCATACAATTATTATTATTTAAATTTCTACTCAGAAACGGAAGCTACTTTCTAGAAACATTTAAATAAATAATCAACGTTTTTGTAAGTAAGTGATGAGTGGCAATTATTTATACGTTTCATATATTTGTATTTACTTATTTTTCTAGGTATAAGAAAGGTGCATATATAACGGAAAACCGGAAAATTAAATTTAATTGTTCGCTTTAATTCAGGAGGAAATAAAAGTTATTACGCTAGAAGAATATTTACAATAATAAAAAAATATATTTGTGTATTAAGAAATTAATAAAAAAAAATTTACATAATGTAAACTTATTCTGTTTTGTTTATTCTATTTTATTAACCTACTTAATTTCCAGTTATTATTAAAGTTATTTTATATAAAAAGCATCTACAAAATGCATTTTATTTTATTTGTTTTATCAGGAAAAATATTTTCAAAATGCTATGGGGTTAAAAATTTTAAAAAATATTGTCTAACATATATATGCAGAAGTTTTTACCAAATAATAGGGAAAATTGAATGTTAATTTCATATCTCGACAGTCAATGAAGACTCAATTAAAAGATTATTAAAATTACTGATACTTAAGAAACGGTAGTATCAAATATAATTATGTGTTTTTTGGCTAACGATTGTGATTTATCTATTGCTTGTCTTATTCACTTAAGCAACCTCTATTACTTCTATTAACAGATGCTCTAACTTCGAAGTGGTACTAAGAGTACTGCATTAAAAAAAAAAAAAAAAAATGGGCAGGAAAATTATGTTTTCATACATTAGCATATTTTCATTTTTCTTTATAACGGACTCACACATTTGACATATGGAGTAAAAACAAATTAATTTAATATTATACAGCCTTTATCTAATAATATATCAATATCTAATAACTTATGATGGCGAACCATTTCAAACATAGGTCACAAAACTGTCCGGCCTGGTACCGTTCTTGCAACCGTATTATGGCCTCTATCATGTTAGACTAAAAAATAGACAATGATCATTTTTTTTGTGTTTCGTATTATCAAAGACGCAAACGATAAAAAAATGATGTTTGTCGAATCGTAGTGTATTATGCAAGGCGCAATTTAGGTTGTTTGCCTAAAAAATCTATGTTTTTCATCACGTCAAATATTTGCGTGATGGGTAATAAAAAATCATAATTAATTAATTTTACGGCTATATTTTAATGAGAAATGATTTAAATATTGAAAATAATTGAAGTTATGATATAAAAACATACATTAATTGAATAAATTAATTAATTTTGATTAAAATAAAAAAAAAAAAATTTCAAATTTTTAATCAAAAAAAATTTTTTTTTTTTTTTTTTTTAAATTAATTTAATTATTGTTTTTGTCATTTGTAGTATTATTAATCATTATTTCTTATATCTGAAAATATTAAAAATGTTAAGAAAATTTTATAAAAAAAAAAAAATTCATTCAAAAAATTATTTTTTATAAATAAATTGCATGAATTTGACATTAGTTATGCAACATCCCCATCTATTAACAAATATAAAAGTAAAACGCATCACAAGTCTATAATAATAGCAACCATCATTTTTCGTGAACGACAGAAGCGCAAATCTATATTTTTTTTAGTCTAACATGATAGAGGCCAATATTTCACAATAAACAATTAAACAAACATTTTTAACAAATGGAATTTTATTCCGCCAATAATTGTTATTTTATTCGGACGTTTTACTGATCATTCTTCACAAAACACATTTGTTTAATTTTGCTCATGAATAAGTATAGTGAATACTTGCATGGATTATGTATGTTCGATTTATAATCATTTTCTATTTTTTATCAATATTTTTGTATTGCACGTTGCTATAATCACTAAATATAAGGATATTTAAATGGAATTATTTTATCTGATTTATTGAGTTTTGAAATAGAATTTAGCTACCATTTTTAATTTTTCATATAATAGACTTATTTATTATTATTATTATTAAAAAAATTAAAAAACAATATAATATAAGTTCGTTTTTATAGTTTACATCTTTTGTAACTGTCAGAAAATTGCAATAACTGTGGTGAAAATGTTTTAATGCTTTTGCCAAATGCAAATAGTTTCCACTGAACTATATATTCTCTACACAATGGCCTCTATCATGTTAGACTAAAAAATAGACAATGATCATTTTTTTTGTGTTTCGTATTATCAAAGACGCAAACGATAAAAAAATGATGTTTGTCGAATCGTAGTGTATTATGCAAGGCGCAATTTAGGTTGTTTGTCTAAAAAATCTAAGTTTTTCATCACGTCAAATATTTGTGTGATGGGTAATAAAAAATCATAATTAATTAATTTTACGGCTATATTTTAATGAGAAATGATTTAAATATTGAAAATAATTGAAGTTATGATATAAAAACATACATTAATTGAATAAATTAATTAATTTTGATTAAAATAAAAAAAAAAAAATTTTTAATTTTTAATTAAAATTTTTTTTTTTTTTTTTTTTTTTTAAATTAATTTAATTATTGTTTTTGTCATTTGTAGTATTTTTAATCATTATTTCTTATATCTGAAAATATTAAAAATGTTAAGAAAATTTTATAAAAAAAAAAAAATTCATCCAAAAAATAATTTTTTATAAATAAATTGCATGAATTTGACATTAGTTATGCAACATCCCCATCTATTAACAAATATAAAAGTAAAACGCATCACAAGTCTATAATAATAGCAACCATCATTTTTCGTGAACGACAGAAGCGCAAATCTATATTTTTTTTAGTCTAACATGATAGAGGCCAATGTCTATTAAGGATATGCTTAAAAATATTTCAACTACCTAGATTATTTGAATTTTATAATGCCACGATTTTTCTTTTTAGTGTTCTTTAAAAACAATTATTTTATGTTAAAATGAATATTAATGTTTTCAATTAATTTTCTTTTTCTTTCTAGAATTTCTAACCACAAGAAAACAAGTACTAAAAACCATAAAGAAAAACTTTTTAAATTAAAAAAAAACAAAAAAAAAAAACAATACGTAACAGAAAAAAGGGAAAAAGGAGAAATTTTAAGAAGCAAAAGTGTGTCATAATGAGAAAAAATATTATTAAAATTATACATTATCGTGTATTGTAAATAAATAAATGTTCGTATGTATATAATTTATACATTGTCAAATAATAAAAATAAGAATAATAATAAAAAATATAATATAATGAAAATGAAAAAAAGAAGGAAAAAATGTGTAACAGACGCGCGATATTTTTTCTTAGCAAAAAGCAACAAGCAAACGACAGGTGGTCTATATTGTAATAAATATAAAAGGAAATTCAAATAATAAATGTTGCTCAGTTACATTCAGATTTTCATTAAGTGTATATTAATTAAAAGATTTATCAGAGATTTTCAAAGAGTTATTTTTTTGTTTCATCGATAAATTCGTCAGGTAGAACGAGATCTGATACTTTGCAAAGCACAAGTAATTAGTTTTTATATAAATATCGCAAATAATTGAAAAAAAGGTACAGAAATTAGAAAAGAATTTGGAGTGCGTGCAATAACGTGTTTTTCCATAAATTAAGATAATTTATTGTTTTTTTTTGTCTTAAGTTTTAAATTCAATTAGTTATACCAATTATATAATTTGGTGGCTACAACAGTTTTTTTTTTTTACATTAAATTGAAAAATAGAAAAGTCAAGAACCTCAGTCGAAAAGGGTTGGCTCTATTTGATTTGTTACATTTTTTTTTTGATGCCACAGCTTTGTATCCTGCGGTTATGTTAAGTGAATTTTACTGTTGTCGATAAAGACGTATCCAGCCGTTGCTAATATAATAAAAAGAAAGCAAATCTCCTCAAAGGAATCCATAAAACCATTTCAGAAATATTAGTGTAGCTTTAAGTCAATGGGTGGTTAAATGATTAGATGATTGGCATCATTAGCATTGTATTTGTATTTAAATGTCACCCACCCACATATTATATATATATATATATATATTTTTTAAAAATTAAGTCTTTTGTAAAGTAAACTCTTATTAATTAAATTTTCTATTTTATATTGTTATCATTTGTAGGTGTTCTTCCGAGTAGAAAAATCCCAAAAACCGAATTTTGGTTCAAGTAAAAGAACATAATAATAATAATAATTTTTAAAACATTAAAAATGCATTCCTCAAAATTCGTGGTGTCCTTTGTGATTATTTTTTCAATTATAATGCACATAGCTGATAGCAGATATATATCCGGAGAGGTAAGAACATATAGTTTTATTTTATATTACATTTAAATTCAATTATTCAAATCGAAAAGTTCTTGCGGAAATTACTTTTATGTTGTATGCACATTTAAGCGAAAATAATATGAGAAAAATTTATTGCATCCTCTTATAACTTTTGTTTATACTAATAGGAAAAATAAAAATAATTAATAAAAATCAATTTATTTTGCTTATGACAGATTTTCATTGTGTTTATTTAATTTTTAATTTTTTTTTTTGTAATCAAGGATTTAATTAACTTTTGTTTAATTTTTTTTTTATTAATATTTGCGGTTTAGGATTATAAAAGTGAAAAACAACATCAACAACAACATTCGTTTAAAAATGAACCCAAGAAACGTCCCTTCTGTAACGCATTTACTGGTTTGTTAATAATTTATTAAAATTTATTTCTCGTCTTTTTTACTTTAAATTAATTAATTTGTTTGTAGGTTGTGGACGTAAAAGGTCAGACAGTACACAACAAGAACATACCGTACGGAATTATTATGAAAAAGCTGTACCATTGGCACAACTTGAACAACAACAAGATGTTGATGAAAACATTGGTTCCATGTTAGACTTAAACGCTGAGCCAGCTATTGAAGAGGTTATGCGTCAAATAATGTCCGAATCAAAATTATGGGAGGCCATACAAGAAGCAAATCGAGATTTATCAGAAAGTAAAAATTTTAATAAAGGCTACAATGGAAATAATATTAACTATCCAATTGCATTTAGTACACAATAATTCAATAATTCTATAAATAATATTTTATTTACTCTATTTTAAATTAATTATTTTTAAAGAAATGATAAGGAAAATAACAAAAGAAAAAAAAAATTGTTCATACTTATTATATGTAAAATTCATTGAAAAATTAAATTAAAAAAAAAAAAAGGGAAAGTTAATAAAAAATCAATCAAAATCAAATTATTTTGTATTTTCTGTATTAATTATTATTTTCTTTATTTTATTCTCTTTATATATGTAATTTAATTTCTTTCTCTTTTTTTGTATTTTTTTTTTTTGTGTTTATAATAAAATAATTATTTTTATTATAATTCTTTTCTCTACATATTCATTGTTTTTTAATTTTTATTTTTACATAAATTAGTTATAATACAAATTAATTAATTCATTAGTAAAGAATAATAAAATAAAATAAAATTAAGCATCGTAAATTAATTGAAGACGTCCACCTTCTGGTTCAATAAGTTTTCCCTGGCTTTCGGCTGCTTGTTGTTTTTCATTCTCATTTATTAATGCGTTTCTGGCCGCTTGTTCAATTTGACGTGATTGTGCCAACCACAGCTCTAACTTTAAACCGGGTGGCGTAGGTCCAGCTGTTATTGAGGATCTCTTCCGTAAATAATTGAAGCAACATGTACTGTCGTGTGCATTAATGTTTTTAATTATTATAATGATTAAATATATTTTTTTAAAGAAAAATCTCACCGAAAATGTCGTGTACCACAGGCTGCGGTACATTCACGGCCACATGAATCACAAGATAATGCAACTGGGAACGTACAAGCTACCCACACAACACAACCTGTATAAATAAAATTAAGAACTATTAATTTAAATCAAAAACTTCTTAAAATTAAGTATGATTAAAACGTTGGTTAGAAATTTCAAGTAGCATACGGAAATTAAAAATGAAACCAATTTGCACAAAAACTTTTTCACTTTTTTTTTTTAATAGCCAGATAAAGAAAATGAGTTAATGGTTTTAAAGAAAGTTTAATGATAGGCAGAAGACGAATTCACGATAATTAAAAATTTTTTTTCTAGTTCTTTTTTTTTTAAATTAATTACACACATTGGATTATTTTTTAAAATACTTACAAACCAAAATAAGTGTTATGCATACTGTTGAATTCATAGTTTTCTTCATTTTAATGATTATATTTTAACCAAATTAAACAAAATCACAATTTATTAAATCTTTTAAAATTTTCCTTGAAAAAATTCCGATAGAAATATTATAACTGTTACTTGGTACCTGGTTCGTTATGAAATGAAGATGATTATGATTATCGTTAGTGATTATATATTCTTGGACGGTGTGGTGGTAACATAGCACTCACATACGATCGTTACGATTTTGTATCTCTTTAACAGAATAATAAAGTAAAGATAATCAACGTTAGGTCAGCCGGAATGTATAGAGACAAACAAACCACCCAATGGAAAACTTTTTTAAAAGACAAGAACAACAACGGATTGAAAATAGAATAATATAGAAAGAACAAAATAAAAGCAAAATGATTCATAGAGCAATTTGTTTTTAATTATTTTATCATAGACTATTGACGAAGGGATGAGAATGCTACCACTTCCAAAGTGTTTCTTCTTTTCTTCTTCACTCTATATACATATGTATGTATATTTGTATCATTTCTACACAAAACTTCTATCCCTGTTGATTTTATTAAATTTATTATAATTCTAAGAAAAAACCAAAGCAAGTAAAATCTCTGAGTTTGAATATGAAACACGAACGGCATATATGTGGCTGTTTGTCTCATGTTCAGCTTAATCAAAAAAAAAAAAAATATATATATATATATATAAAAAAGAAGAAGAAAATTCTTCCGACGAACTTTGAATATTAAAAATTAGAAGAAATATAATAAAAATGTAAATTTTTGATTTTAATTTTTTATCTTTGATCAAAAGATTTGCGTCTTTTTATCTATAATTATTGATGAAAAGTGAGCTTTTTTTTAGATACTTTATAGGAATAATATTGGTAATAAATGTACATACTTATTACCTGTAATATAAATAAAATGACTTTGTGGCCTTTAAAGTATTTTCCTTCCTTGTTCTTTTTCATGATGTGCTATAAAACTTTTCGATAATTTTATGGAAATTAAAAGTTACGCAGAATAAAATAAAAGTTACTAATATTAATGTACATAATTATATAACAATCAATATAATAATTTTGACAGACATTTAATTAATGGATTATTTAATAATAATAATAATAATAATAATAATTATTATTATTATTATATTAATAGAACATTCATTATCTGTGAAGATGTTATATTAAATAATAATAATAATAATTAATTATAAATTTATTTCAATAGTATGATAAAAAAGAAGAATAAAATTGTATATGGTTTGGACAGTAGCATATGGTCTCTGGATTTCTATTCTTTTTTTTTATAATAAAAATTATAATTTAATTATCTAAATATTTCTATATTGAATTAAAATGTATTGTACATGCTTTATAGATATACATATATATTTGTTTTAATGAAATTACATTACAATATTATCTTGTGTGGTTTGAAAGCTTTTCTACAGTACATAAATAATGTTAAAAACACAGTATATCTGAACCCATTAAATCTCTCTTCATTAAATCTGATTGATTCTCAAATACAAAAGCCGACTATAAAATGTCTAAATCGTTTGTCACATTAAAAATACATAATTAATTCATTAATATTAATTATTTAATAAAACAAATATTTAAATTAAACATTATTAATATTTTATTAGTGAAATTATATTGAAATACATTTATGTTTGTATATAAAATAAAAAAAAAAGATGAAAATACGGAAGGATGGTGAATATAATCGCTTTTTTTTTTGTTAAATTAAAATTTATTTGTTAATAAAATTTAAGTATTTATAACTTAAAATATAATTAAATAAAATGTGGAAAAATTTAATGATGCTGTTAATTCATATTGCTGAGCTCTTTAATCTGTGACTTGTTATTCTATGTCGTCACCATAAAATAATAAAATTTTCAAAATAATGTCCTTTAATTTCAATAAAATAGTAAAAGTAAAGCTCAGAAATAATATTATTATTATTATTATTGTGCTAAATTGGCTATTTTAAATGATGCACAGTCAATACAGGCAGCTTATGCTTTATCGATGTGTCAAATGCACGAACGTTGTCGGTAAGCGGATTAAACTGGTTAGTTGATAAAATTGTTCTCAAACTGATTAGATTCCCTTATGCAAGAAAAATATTATAAATGTGCGCTTATTTTTAAATCTTTAAATTTTTGCAGAAGCATCTGTTATATGAAATGATTAATCTGTTTGTAACATCTTCGCAACATCATTTCAACAGTTTTGTCACAATTTTTAATGGTTGTATTTGCGGATTGTCACAGCATAGATAATAAAATAAGACCGAAGGGTGACTTTTGCAAATAAATCGATAGTCATCCAATTTTTCACCATAATTATAAATAGATTTTCAAATTTGAAACATTAAATTTTATTTAAACATTGCAAATGGTATTTGTTACATTTTTGTGGGTGTTAACATGACCCTTTGTGCTTGACAACTTTATCAAATAATTATGTTTTTATAAGTTATCTGTAAAGTATGTAAATCTCTTGTGCTTTCAACTAATGTAAATAAAGAGAATTGTTTGAATCAGAAAGATTTTTATTTATTTTTGGTATCAATGCATAGAATCAGTGTACGAAGACGTGATGAAAATTCAGCATTTCAACATAAACATTGATAAATGACTTTTTAATATTATGGTATTTTGTGTATTTTGTGTTAACTAGTACCGGTTTTGTTTTTAAAACTAACGATAAATTCATCTTGTTTAAATAATTAATTTATCAATAGTTATTTTGATCATAATTAATAGACTCAAATGTCATAAACTATTTGTATTATCTGTATAAAACTGTATCACAACCGTAGACTTTGTATAAAAAGCCTTTGACTTGCAACTTGTTGTTCAAGATTTTTGTATGCTCCGCGACAAGTTTTTGATTTTTATTCTAAGAGAAATTAAAGTATAAAAAAAAAAAAAACTTTAATTCTATCCAAATTTACCAAAATTTCTATTTAATATGATTCTTAGACGTTATGAACTTTTAAAGTTAGTTTGTTGAGTTTTTCATGTTTTTTATATAACAGTTTTGAGTATAGAACTGTCCGGTACTGAAAGGAATGAACTGAATAGAATAAAAAAAAAAATATTATTAGTGAAAGCACTGTGGTTCCTTACTGCCATATGAACTGAAATGTTGAAAGCAAACAGCTCGACAGCGCTGTATTAATTTGCAAATAAAAAGAGAACTCCAGTACATACTTGTTAATTGATTTCTACTAAAACTGCGACTTAATGCCTTTATCAAAATAATGAATACTTTTTTGTGCTTTAATATGGTTAAATATGGTTTAGCATTTGTAAAAATTATGATATTCATTCGTTCAATATATATTTAAAAGCACACTTAAAGCTAGATTAATAATAATTTAAACCAACCGAAAAATTCCTGAGAAATAGTATAAGAAAAATAAATTCATTTATAGAGGTAAATGGGCAGTAATTAGTAAGAGTATACAATAAAATTGTTTTTTAAAGCAACAATTACAACAATTCAGGTTTGCAACTATCACGTACTGCATTTACCATGTATGCACACATGTATGCATTGATAAGTTTTTATAAAGTTTCTAATTAGTATAAAAGGAGCATTGTGAACATGCGGAGCATATATATATATATTTTTTTAAAATCCCTATTAATATTTTGTATTTCTATAGTTGACATTGATGCTGAAGAACAATAATAAAACTAATAAAAAACCGTGATAAAACACCTTATTTTGCTGACATTTGTTTTCAACACACAAGTAACTTATATGTAACATATGAATCTGTTTTCAAGCTAAATTATAAATGTTTAAACATAAACCTTGATCTGGAAAACGATCTATAACAAATAAAATCATGCATAATATGAAAACGAATTATTCTTTAAAGAATTTTTGTTTGTTTCTCATTCTTATTTATTACAATCAAAGATCTTTTAATTTATTAAATAATAGGAAATTGAAATTACATATATTAAAAATGAATTAAAATGCTTTATTAACATTAATGAATAATGAATTATTTTACATTGAATTTGAAATTAAAGTGGAATAAAACATTAAAAGAATTCACATCTCTGTTTACAAATGGAATTAATATTAATTGAATGTTTGCTACATGTTTTGCTTCTTTTAAATGAACATTTAATAGTTATTGTAGATTTATCATGTATTTTATTATTAAACATTACCTTTAGGTAATATTTTGAATTATTTATGTTGTGTTATGAATCTTATGTAGTTACTGAATATTCTTAATTGATGCTTACAACATTTAAAAATCATTTTTATTTATTTTGAATTAGCAGTGCTGTATCAATTGTAGTAGTTAATAGTATTAGTAAACTAGATAGTGGAATTTAAACAGGCTTCTAACTCAATTCGTGACAACATATCGGGAATTTTTTATGGCATCTGCATTACAAAATGTTGGCTGATAATTCTTTATGATATGCCACTTGCATGTATTTGAAATTTGAAATTATTACGAAATAAGCACTTTAATAGAAATACAATTATTTTAAATATTTTGTCAGAATAGTCCAGAAAATGTCTATTGAATTCAAAATTTCTCTTAAAATCATGAAACATTAAATATAATAAACATTTAACAATAATATTTAAAGTAACAGCGCATATTAATTTATACAGTCATATACTGTCAGACATTAAACCAAAAATGCCTTTAATAATCATTAAAAAAACGTTAATAAAGCATTATATAACAAGACAAAACAAAAAAAAAATAATGAAAATTTAGGAAAACGAATTAAATAAACTGATTAAATAGAGCAAATGAAGTCTAACCAAAAGAAGCCAGAGAAACGAATGTTTTATAATACCAAAAGAATAATCATATTATGATATAAGAATTAAAAAAAAACAAAAAAACGGTTGCGCACTCACAGAGCAATTTATTACGTGAATTAAATAATTTTACGATATTGAATGGTTTCATCATAAAGAGTAATAAGTACGCAAAAAGTATGTAATATAATTAATAAAAAATATTTCTTTTGTTATTGTAATAAAAATCAACCAAAAAAAAAAAAAAAATAAATAAAAAAAATTAATTAATTTTATCAAAACACTTTTAAAGTGAAATACGAAAAAGATATTTCTTAAATGAACAAAGTGCCACGTAATTAAAATTTTGATATCATAGAGTTTTTTTTTGATTTACGGACGATTGGTCACAACAGAATTTAGATTTTTGTTGCAGCGCCGTATAATTTGTAGATAGAATTTAATATAATTTTAATAATAAATAAATAAATAATAATATTTAGTTTAGTTTTATTTATTTATTTATTATTAAATTAATAAATTATCAGAATTATTAACTTTTTATATATTCTAACTAAAAATTTTACGGCGCTGCAACAAAAATCTAAATTCGGTTGTGACCAATCGTCCTATGATCAATCGTCCGGAGAGCAATCGTCCGGCTACGGTTTTTTGCACATACAAACTGATCTTGTACCTAAAAAATAAATGAGGATTCTAATTTTCTTTTACTCTGACGAAGTTTTGCCTTCCTGATGGATAAATAATATCATAAAAATGAGGACTTGTCTGTAAAGGACTTTCGAGTAGATTCCTCTTTTCCTTGTATTTAAATAACGATTCAAGCGAGATATACCCTGTAAAATTAGCAATTTTTTGTTTGTTAACGCACTCACCTGAAGAAGAATTGAACAAATCGCCGGCTCTAGAGTTCAAGAGATCTAGTGCGAAAAATATCAATAAGACGTCTTTGCTTCTTTGATTATTCGAATAAAAATGTAAAATTTCTGAATGTTTAACTGAATTTCACTTAAATAATTAAATTAAGGGAAGGATTTCGCACAATTATACGAATCACACATAATCATTATACAAGGCCATATCTGGTTTAAATAATTTGTTTTTTGTCCTCGTTAGGACTTTATTGATTTATGATCTTATTACCAAATGAGTGATTAACAAGTTGCTTCTGAGTTATTAACGCACTTATCTATGCCTTAATATTCCATCCGTTTGCATGTTTACCGTGAAATCCTCCTGACAAACTAATTACTTAATCGAAAAAAGGAAATAAATTGAAAGTGAAAACATTTTTAATCATTTTTAGTTTTTTTTTTGTTGAAAAATATTTTGCATTCACATTTTATTTTCATATAATTCTTACATTTTAATTTAAATTTTTTTTTATTATTATTATTATTTTTTATTTTTTCTGGTTTTCATTTTCTGTTTTCTTTTTATTTTTATTACATAAAATTATATAAATTTATTTTCTTTCTTTCATCTTTTTTTTTTTTTAAATAGACGTTAGTAATTTAAAGTTTTTATTTTTCTTTTTTTAAATTTTTTTCTTGTAAATTAAACAATTAATTAGGAATTATTAATAATATTTATATATATATATATTTTTTTTATATATTTTTTTATATACTTTATATAATTAATTTTTATTTTAATTTTTTTTTTTTGTTAACATTTATTGATTTACAGAAATTATTTATATTTATTATAATTTTTTATAGGTATGTTGGAGTTAAGATTTATGTGTGGATTATTATAATTATATTTTCTTATGTTATGATAGGAGTTAAGTGAGTTAATTTACAGTTTATGAATTTTTCAATAATTTTTGTGTAATTGATTTTATTATTGGCTTATCTAATATATTTTATAAATAAATACATAAGTCACGATCATACGATCATAAAACGATAGTGAAATATTTTTATATTCTTTAATGATAATGGACAAGAGATTATACATATTTGCTTGTATGTTATAAAGACTGTTGTAATGGATTATTACGTTGTGAATTGGATTTGTGTGCAAATAATAATCGAACAAAAAATTTATTATTACATAACGTTATTAATGGAATATCAAGAAAAAATAATTTACTGTCACTTTGTTATGTTACAGTAACGAAATAACGTAGCGTAAGCTTGGCATAAATCAGAATATGCTTAGAGAATTATTGATGCTTCATTTGGACAGTTGCACAGTTTATTTTAAAAACTTTTGAAAGGTGTTCAGAACGTCACGATTCTATTTTTAAATAAAAAACATCTTGGTAAATATTGCGTTGGATTAGGTCTAATGCTGATTTTTGAGTTATTTCTTTAATCTATTATACTTTCATGACATTATTAAATCATAGTATTAGTTGGCTTAATTAAAAAAAAAAATTAATTTAGTTAAAAACCATGAATCGTTATCTAATTAATCTGGTTTAATCTAACCTTATCAGCTACTGAAACAAGGTGAATTGTAAAATAACGTTGAATAACGAAATGAATTTTGTTTCTTCGTTATGCCAACATTAAACCACAATTTAGCAACACAAATGATAAAATAATTTTTGATGTACTGTGATAATTTATTATATTTTCTATTCACTATAAACATAAATGTTTTAATCATCAAAATCATGTTATAGTAAAATAATTACATAATAGCCCAGGTAATAATAATAATAATAATAATAATAATAATTTTTTTTTACTTGTTAAGTATACAAATGTTAATGAACTATAATAAACTTTTATTAGAACTTTTAATTAGAACGTGAAAAATGACATGGAATAATACATATTTATTGAAATATCTAAATGAATGACACAACAAAGCGATAAGAAGTTAATTAATTGTTACAATCCAATCCAATCCAATCCTGTAATTTAATTAATAAAAAAAAAAAAACTTTTCTATTTAATTTTCTTTTGTTGTCTGATTTTTCTTCTTCTTTTTTTTAATAAATATTTTAATTTACATCAAAGCTATAAGTTTAACAATAAAAATATTTTTTTTTTTTGTTTTTTTTTTGTTTTCTTCTGTTTTCTCTGTTTTATTTTATTTTTTTTTTTTAAATTTATTTACCTAGAAATAATGTTACTATTATTATTATTATTATTATTATTATTATTATATTTAATTACATTTGACAATTGTGGGTGGGTGGGTGTGTTTTGTATTTATTATTTTCTTTTTTTTCTTTTTTAATTTAGTCCATTTATAACATTTATATAAATTATTATTTTTTTTTTTTTGTTTTGTTTTTGTTTTTATAATTTTACATTTTTATTTTATTTTACACAATATTTTAATTAAATGTTAGTCAATGTTTTGAATATGAAATTGAATAGGCAAGTATACTATTGGAATTAGCTTTTAAATAGCGTAAAAGCTTTTAATTTTTTTTTTGTATCAGCGAAATATTGAATATAACCAGAGCCGGAATTTAGGCAAGTGAATCCAATGAAATGTGTATGGTTTAGAAAACTTTTTAATTTTTCATTATTACTTTGTTAACTTATAACGAAATAAATAAATTAAATTTATTGTTAAACACTATTCAAGCGATAACAATTATCTTTATTATTATTTGCACTTTTTATTGGAAATTGTTAATTTGTTGATAGAAAATGATTATTTTGTTTGTTAGATATGTAGGTAGTTGAGTAGTTTAGGTACTTCAGGAAGTTTTTTTTCTTTTTCTTAGTACTTAATAAACAAAGAAATTGAACTTTCTAGGTGGTTTAAATGTTCAGTATTTTGTATTGTGATAATTATCAATGATAATTAATTATTTTTGATAATGAGAAGAGAAAAACAAAACGGTTTCAAAGTAAAGGCAAATTGTGTGCTGATAATTCAATGGCTCTTGGTTCTGGTCACTACTAAATGTATCTTGACTTAGTGAATAAATTTATTTTTTTTATTGATAGTGAATTAATAGCGGGCGGCTGTATACTTAATTTTAATTAATAATAAACTATTTATTCAACGAAATACATTTTCACTTTTGTTTAAAAGTTAAATTAGTTTTTTTTTTTTTTTTTTTTTTTTTTATCAAATAATTCTTATCTATCTAGAATAATCAGTAAATTGGTTTTTTATGATAATTTTCTTCTTTATTTTCACTTTAATTACAATTACTTAATTTTTTGTTTTTTTTTTATTTATTTATTTAGTTAATTAATTAATTAATTTTAATTTATTTAAAGATTATCAGTTATTAGGGTGTTTTTTTTAATTTTTTATTTTTTTTTTCCTTTTTTTTCATTTTTTTTTATTTTTATTAACGATATGATTAGTTAAAGCTATTTTTTCTTTTTATTTATTTAATTTATATATTTGTTAATTATTAATAGTACAATTTATAGCTAATAAAATTAAAAGTAAATTAATTAATTAGGTAGATAATAAATAAAAAAAAAAAAACAAACTTGGTTGGTAGGGTGGTTTTTTTTTTCTTTCCTTTATTAAAACCTCAAATAAGAATAATTAACTGATAACTGTTACAGTAAACATTTTTTTTTTTTTGGTTTTTTAGAGCTTTAAGGTGTTTATTTATTGAAAGAATAAATTCATTTATTTACAAAACTTTAAACATTTTAACACATTTTTAACGAAACTTTTTATTAAGAAAGAAAAATCATGAGTTCTCCGAATTTATTCAATAATTGTTATAACTTCCCTAAAGTAACTTAAATGAGATTAATAATTAAAATTTTAACCACCTTTGTCTTAGAAGATTTTGGATAATTAAAGACAATTTTCTACTCATAATAATGAAAAATAATGAACGGAAAATTGCTAGAGTAATCCAATGGAAAAGGTGTTACAAAACATTTAAAGAAAATAAAAAAAAAAAAAATAACCAAATGGATTTCACATTTATTAACAAACTTAAATCAATCTTTTTTTTCTTTTTTTTTTTTTAATTAAATAATTAATTAATTAATTAATACATTTTTTTTTTTTTTTTTGTTTTAATTTCAAATTTAACATAAAGAATTTATTTATTTAATTTATATTTATAGTATTTTGATTAATTAATTTTATTATAATAGATAGGCAATATTAAAACTTAATTTACAATTTGTTTTTGTAATTTTGTTCTCAATTTACTGATATATAATACAATTTTTTTTTTTTTATTTAATTTGATTTACAATAATTATTGTATTGTCAATGATATTGGTATTTTAGAAAATTTTGTATATTTTTTTTTTTTTTTTAAATTAATATTTAATAATTAATAATAAATTTATTTTTTTGTTTTTATTATGCATATGTGTGTATTATTAAAATAAGTAATAATTAAATTAAAACCTTTAACACAATTAAAACGGTTCAAAACACTTTTTTTTTTTTTTTAAATTAAATAAACTAACCGAATGTAATTAATAAAAATTAAGCACAGAGTTGTTTATATAAAAATCAATCAATTATTGTAAAAAAATATTTGTTTTTTGTTTTTTTGTTTTTAATTAAATCAATTAAATTTTAATTCAGCAGACAAGAAAGAAAAAAAAAAAAAAAAAACTGAAAATTGGACGTTTAATGAATATATTACAAAAATAATAATAATAAAAGAAAAAAGAGTCGATTACATAACAATCTATTGAAATTTAATTTAACCAAATAAATAATTAATAAACTATATTAAATATAAATTTTATATTTTCAATGTTGAGTGACATCCTATAAAAAAACACAAACAAATATTGAATAGTCCACCATCGCACTTACTACGAAATATAAAATAAAAAATTAAATTTCATTAAATGTTTAATAATGAAAAAAAAAAAAAAAAAAAAAAAAAAAACACAAAAAACAAATTTAAATTCGCTTTTATAACAACAACAAAAAAAAAAGAAAATCATAAATAATTGAATAGCATTTAATAAGTATGAAAAAAACAAAAAAAAAATCTCTTGTGTAGGTGGTATAATACAATAACCACCAACACCACCACCACTACCACCAACGCCACCCAACAATTACGTAAATTTTGTGTTTTTTTTAATTTTAATTTTTGTTGTTTTAAAAAGGTCATCCGCATAAAAACAAATTGGATTTTTGTTTTTTTTTTTGATTTAAAATAAAAATAGACAAAAAAAAAAAAACAAAAACATAACATAAAAATCAATATTGTCATCCACCCCCGTGATATCGGTTCGGTCAATTTTTTTTTTTTTTTAATAAAGGATGTTTACGTTTTTCATAATTTTTTTTTTCTCTGTTTTTTGAATGGATTTTATTTCACACAAGACCGTACTGATAAATTTATTGGAGTATGTTTAGAATTCTTGGTAAATTTCTGTTAAGTTATAGGCTCGCCTTTGGATACAGTTTTTGTTTCTTCTTCTGCTTCTTCGAACAGAGCCTTTTTTTTTTTTGTATACAGTTCTGATAAATAATTGATTGGGATTTAAACTCGGAAAACGTGTCCGGTTGTCAATCAGACTATTTTACACAACTCTGATAAGTGTTAAAGATTATTGTTCAGACTCTGGAGAACGTGTGTGGTTTACAATCAGTGTTCTGGTTATAATATGTCATAAAATACAAACAGAAGGCGTTTTAATAAAAATTATCAATTAAGGAATATTCTATGCCTGCTTAAGATTTAATTCATTTAATTTTTTTTTTTTTTATTAATTTTGTTAAATTTTCCATAAAATTTAATTGTAGATTAATTAATTAAAAATTGTTTTTTTTTTTTTACAATAATTTCTTCATTTATGATGTGTTTTGTTTTGTTTAGTTTTGTTTTTTCTTTTCTTTTTTCACTTTCTGGTCAATTTTTGTTAAAAGTTTTTTTTTTGTTGCTTAAATTTAATTAATTAATAATAACTTTCAAGACATGTGCTCTTAAATAATTAAATATATAAATTTAATATGTTTTCATTAATCGTATGTTTTTTTATTTTATTTTATTTTTTTTTTATAATTATTTATAAATTTAATTTTAAATTTTAATTAAGTCATCAATTCCTTTTTAAATTTTTAATTATTTTTTTTTTTATATAATTTTATTTCTTGTTACAATGTTAAAAATAAATAAATTAATTTTTTGTATATTAATTTCGCTACTATAGAAATGTGAACATAAATTTCTTAACACAAATCATTTATTTGTTTATGTTTTATTGACACCAATGTTATGTTTTATAGCATGGTATTATAATGTATAACCTGGCTGGCTAGTAAACAGTTTAATAACAATTATTATACAAACATATACTGTACATCTGTATTGTACAATATTGGGTGAAATAATATTAATAATTTATAGGTTAAAAAAAAGTAATAATTAATTCAGTTAATTAACGTAATGTAAGTCTTTAGTGCAAAAATAATTAAAAATAAAATAAATAATGCAAACGTAGATTTTGGTTTATTAAATATTAAAATTAATTACATAAAGGATAGACAATTTAATAAAAATAATATTATTAATAATTATAATTAGAAAATGTTCAACGGATTCATTAATATTGATTACAGTCACCAGCACCGATTAATTTTAATTTGATTGCGAATTTTGTTTTGCTTTTAGCATCATTTTTTCGGTAAAAACTAAGAAAAAAACCTTTTTGCTAAAATTTTACTTTTGCTGGGAACAGGTTATAATTTGTATCAATTAAGGTCTTTGATGTGTGAAATTTCAATATATAAAACAAACTTTTAACAATTTCACTTATTTTCAAATAAAACTTTTTTCTAAAATAAAAAAAAAAAAAAAAAAATTCACCAAACTAACCCATTTTTATCGATAACTTCTATCGATTGCATTGCAAATGAAAAAGTCACATCAACGTTTTGCTGTTATATTTTGTTAATTAAAAACAAAAAGAGTTATAAACAGCAAATATAATTAAAACAGCTCAAAGGGTTGTATATTTATTTATTTACTTATTAAGCTATTTCAAAAGGGCTTTTTAAGTTAAAATTCGTTAAATCGACAGCACAAACTTCTTTGTATAGTTATAAAACGTTTTTTTTTTTTATAATTACAATAAATGCAATAAAAACCAAGGGTAAAATAAAATTTGCAACAAAAAAATGTTTGTACGGCGATTTATTAATCAAATTGGAACACACAGAGAAAAAAAAATGTAACTTTGTACCAGAAAATCATCCATTAAAGTTTTAATTTTTTAAAAGCCCATATTAATGTTTGGGACATTTTTATGTGTGCTCTAGAAAAATTCAATTACTAGTGATTTTGATAAGTGAAAGGGTGAAACAGGGAAAGGGATACAGCAAAAGAAAAAGCATTGTTTTTAGTTTTACCTGTTTGAACAGGTAAATTAATTAGGAATTAAAAAAAAATAATAATGCAAAAATATGGTAACACATTTCACTGTGCGTTATGCACAGCGTTACAATATAAATTTTTTAACCTTTTTTTTTTTTGCTTTCTTTTTATTAATAATACTACAATTTTTGAATATTGAATAATAAAGTAAACTGTCTACTGCACAGGTAATTTCCAGTTAATTTCTCTTTTATACATAACGGAACAAAAAAAAAAAAAAAAAAAAACATAACAAAAATATATATTTTTCTTTATAAACATAAAAATAACGAAGAAATATGTTATTAATATATATTTATATATATATATATATTTTTTAAATTAATTATTTTAATTCACAATTGACAAAATAGTCTTTGTTTGATTAATTTTTATTTGTTTATTAATAATTTATTATTTAAAGTAAGTAAGTATTGCACTTTTATTTATTTATAAATATTAAATCATTCTATCCGAAAATTTAATTAATTTTAATTAATTTAATTAATTAGGTATTGGGTATTTTTTTTTTATATGTGGTTACGTTATGCTGGTTTAACAGTTTTAACAATAAAATATAAAAAAATTTCCTTTTCTCTTTCATTTTAAATTTGTTTCTAAAATTTTAATTTTTCTTTTGCTAAATAATTTTTGGAAAAAAAGAAAAGAAAAGAAAAGAAAAGATTAACACAGAGAGTAAAACTTAATAGATTTGGTTGTTTGGTTAATTAATTAATTAATTTAATTAATATTAATTAAATTCATTTAATATTCAGGCCTTCCATGCTTTTAGTTTTTTGATCGACATCTTTTTTAAACGATAAACGGCTGAGAGCAAATCACTTTCACGAATCTCCTCATCGCTGAGTGTTTCACCCTCAGAATGTACTTCGCGTTGTTTTTGTCGAGGACTGCATGTTGGGGTTTCTTTTTCTGAATTGCCCTTTGCCCGAAAGATGCCACGCCCGAGTGCTGAGTGACCTGGTTCTTCGGTTTTTGATTTAAAACGTCCAGTTGTTGGATCACTGAGCGCCACTTGAATAGGTGATTTTGATGCAGATGAACTAGCACTGTTAAGGACTGCTGCCCGACTTATACTAAAGCCACGACTTATTTTATCCATGGCAAGGCGATGACGGCGCATTGATGGTGTTATTTGACTGCGTTCCTGTAAAATAAAACGGCCAATGGTTTTCCAATTGGCTTGTGTTGAGTAAATATTTTCGTTATCTTGAAGTGGACGTTGTTGTGTGCTACTAGCAGCATTTCCACTGCCACCTCCGTACTCTAATTCCTCGACTAGAACAAAATTATTTGGATTTTCCATGCGACGCGCTTTGATTAAAGCCTGAGCAAGAACATCTTGGGCGGTCGCACCAATTGGCACTCGTAATATTGCATAAGGAATATCGGGAGAAACATTATATATGCAAACTAGAAAATTTTCGGCATCATCCCATGATGATGGTCCTTCGCCGTCACCATCAGCACCAGCACAGATAGACCTACGCTCGGAAACACTACGTATAGAGGTAAGCCATGCTCTGCTACTTGGATCATCACCTATTCGTTTTAGGATAAATCGACCATCACCTCGCCACATCGCCTGAGCTTGCAATGGTTTTTCAAGCATATCAAGAACACGTTGCGTTGCAGGCAAGTCACGTTCTTTTTTCTCCCAGCCACGTCGCACCTCCTCAACAAGAATATAATCATTGACATGCTGTGATGGTTTATTTGATTTCTGAAGTGCTTGTGATATTACTTCCTGTGTCGTACTCTCTTGGGTAATTTTTAAAATTGTGTACGGCTCATCGGTTACCACACCGTATACCATAAGAAAGAACATTCTACGTTTAAGTGGTATATTTGTGCCACCCAATAGTATTGTAGGATCCAATGGTGCTCCAGAATCACACCCGTAACTCATGTGAGCACTATCTTCTGGTATGCTATTATAGTCCTCTGCATCATCTGATACTCGCTCCAAACTCT
Organism: Ptychoptera albimana; assembly: GCA_961205885.1. NCBI lineage: Eukaryota > Metazoa > Arthropoda > Insecta > Diptera > Ptychopteridae > Ptychoptera > Ptychoptera albimana. The sequence goes on from OY540803.1 coordinate 23,252,128, forward strand.
CCTCCTCAACACGAGAATACACAAACAGAGAAGCCATGTTCAATGATTGATTTGTTGGTGATCTTAGTCTAACGTGTCGATATCCCGGTCGTAAACATTTTAATGGTATCGCACGTTGTGAGACTAAATGATTTGAATCTGAATCATAAACACTAAAGCGTAAGAATGCCAAATCGTGGAACATTACTTTAAAAAAGAACGTATCATTCCATATCGGATTAAGGGCATTCTTTTTTATCGTCTTTGTTTTCTTTTTATTACAGTCGACCGGTATTCCAATCATTTCTATTTCAACATATGTGCTACAAAATAAATTTGCTTGACTAACATATTGTCCAGAGACAATATTGATGACAATTTGTGACGAATGTAAGCCGTCAAATTCTTTTTCGAGCGGATTAAAACGGCGATACATTAAATGCGTCTGGTCCCATAATACATCCGGCTTGATAACATATCCACAGCTACCATTTTCTTCAAACATTGCTGTATTTATATGCATCGGCGGATCGTCTGTTTGATAATTTAATGCAATCATTTGAATGCCGAATGCCCAGAAAAATACTGGATTAAAATTTGATGAGTCTATTCGAAGGCCAGCAGGATACGAGCGCATTAATTGTGTTTGAGTATGTGCAATCAACGTAAGCGGATGCTTTCGGCATAATTTTTTGGCGGATGCCTCATTAATAGAAGAACACTGATAGCAAGGATGGTTGACATTAGGATGATGATGTTTACGGAATACGCTATGCTGTGACTCAGTCTCAGAACCAGCTGATGCGGAGTCTATTGAGCTAGAGAGTGCTGCGGATGTAGCTCCTCCTGTATTACTGACACCACCACCACCACCCTTTAAAATACTACCAACAGTTACTATAGAACCACTCGAACTAGTTGTACTTGGTGGCTGCTGTAAACGAACCGAATTATGCGGACTAATTGGATTAAGTCCACGAAATTTAATCGCTTGGACATATATCACAATGTCAGAGAGTTCTCTGGATATTTGGCTACTTCGTTTTTTGGGTTTGTCATCATCAATACGACGTGTTGGCGTAACATTAGTATACGATGATAAACTATGTCGTGATGTTTTATCATCGGTTGACCCAAAAATACTGTGCAAAGTTTTTTCTACAAAAATAGAAAAAAATAAAATATCATAAATATGAAAAATAAATAATAAAAAATATTAAAGAATAAAGAAAGGCAAAGAAATACATAAAAGAAATTTTTTCCACTTTTTTTATTTTTTTTTTGGGAAATATGAAATTGAATTAAATTAAATTAAATAAAATGAAATTATATTTCATCGAATATTATTACTACATGCGGCTTACCATCAATATTATCAAATTCGTCTTCATCTTCATACTCATCATCACTAAATTCCTCAGTATTGGATCCACCACTAACATTAGATATTATTGAACTGGTACGTCCCCCTTGGCTACTCTGATGTCGCAACGTTGGATTATATCTAAAATATTTCGTAGAAAAAAAAAAACAAGAAAATAAATAAAGAAGAAATTGTAAGCCGAGAACAGAAAATACGTTAAATGTTAAGAAGAAAAAAAGTCGAAAATTGAATAAACGATAAGAAATAAAGTACTAATACAATAACAATAAAATTTGATGTCTTTATGGTCCCTTTTTTATATATATGTGTGTGTGTATAAAATTTTATTTTTTATTTATTTTTGTTGTGCGAAAATGTTTTTTTTTTTTTTATTATTTTTATTATTTTACATTTTATTTGAAAAGGGACACAAAATTGGTGATAACAAGCTCATGCTTACCTAACACCACCAACAGCCGTTGACAATGACGGTGGTATATCCATGACAAGCTTTTTATTTTTTATTAAAATTTTATGCTTTAATTGTGCTGGGGATGGTAATTGTGGCTCATCACTATAATCAACATCGAATACAAATTTTGTAACTAATTTCTCTCCAAAGATTGTCTACAAGAAATGTGAGAAAAGAAAACGAAAAAGATAAAACGAAATGTAATTAAGCAAGTGAAGTTTTCTTATAATAGAAATTATGTTTTTACTTGGAAAATATGTGCCATTCGGGCTTGCTGTTGTAATGAACAATGATTTTCAATTGATAAAATAACCGGATATGGTGAGGCAACAAATGCTGATTTATTAATTGCTTCAACAACAGCTTTAAAAGGTATTTTTGTTGTAAATGTATGTCCATGATATATCACCGGTGTACCATCGTCACCATCCCAACAATCTAATTCAACACAACGACATCCGGTTAGTAGAACCTGTAACAGGAATTTTAAAATTATAATAGGTAAGTAGTACTTGATTAGTACGGAACAATGTTAAAAACAGTAAATAATTTTATTTTTTTTTATTTATTATGTTCTCTTTGCTATGTACTTTTGTTAATTTGATTAAAATTCAGGAGCTTTTAATGACATTTCTCTCGTTTTTCATTTTATTTAACATAATGAAAGAATGTCAAAATAAATAAAATGTGGCCATTTGCCACCCCGTTCGTATACAAAACAAATACATTGTCTACTTTTTTAAACAATATAAATTGTAAATTATACCTTAATTTAGTTTAATTTACATTAATAATAATACTAACTTGACTATATAGTTCAACAGAACTCTCCCCTTTCAGTTGATGTCCAGTTAGATAAGTATTATGGGATGATGCTATATAATAGTGAGATAATGGTCTATCCATGTTTGCTGATAATGGTATGACACGCTCATTGACAAAGGCATAGTTATCTTTATCCATCATGTAACGGGCAAAACCTTCAAAGCTTAAACAATTTTCATTACGTAATGCGGGGTCTGGTTCGTGACGCTATTTCATTTATGTTTATCGTTTTATGGTTTTTCATTGTTGTCATTTTTGCCGTGTTATTTTGTTGTTTTGATATTATTTCCGTTTATTTTTTATATGTATATAATAATTATATAAATTAAGTTATTTATTCAATTATTTAAAACATAAATCACATAGAAATATGTGGGTGGTAGATTATTATTATTATTATTATTATTGTTGTCATCAATTATTTAAATAAATTTTAATATTTATTAATTGTTCACCGAAAATGATAATGGATAAAATAAATAATTAATTAGATAATGAACTAGATATTTGATTTAAATAAATAAATGTCTATACCCGTATAATAGCTTTGACTTCATCTTCGGTTTTAATCTCCATTTGACGGGCTTCTAGAAATTTCTTTAATGTTGACACGGTCACCACTTGTGTATTTGATGTATCAATACCAGCACAGTTGGTTAATATGCTTGATGCAGCAATTGCATCAAAGATTTTCTTTTGTGCACATTTTGCCTCACTAAATTCTAAATCTAATGAACTATTTCTCGTTAATAAACCAATTTTACGCTGTTGCTGTTCTATACATAATTCGGGTGCACTTTTACTTTTTTCAGACATTAATGTTGATTTGGTTTTACGTGCAACCGATAATTGATCAAATAAATCGCGTAAATCTTTTCTTGCTAATAAACTATAAACAAAATAGGGAAAATAGATATCGATTAAACATAATTAAAATACAAAAACTAAATAATTTATTTTTTTTCCTATTTTACCTAAAAGATCTAAAAAGTGCTATAAAATCTAAAAAGTCCAATTGTGTTTCATAGGTTATGGATCCAGCTCGTAAATGTTTAACATTTTGCCATAGTTGATCACTTGAACCATTTCGATCCTTTTTTCTATAAATAAAAAATTTAATAACACGTAAAAAATAATTGATATGCCCCCTCAATATACGTTTAAAAATAGAATTTTAATTAAAGAATTAATAAATAAATAATTGCAGTGAATTTTTCATTAAGCTTATAAATAATTTTACAATATTGTGTGAAAATTTCGGTAATAAAAATTGATGTTGGTACTAATTTCTCTCTCTCACACTCATAAATATTTAAATCAAGTATTTGAACGTTTTATTAAAAAATACTTGATGCTGATAAATATTTTATTTTATTTAAAATCTTTTCAATGTTGCAGATAAAACACATTGGAAAAGAAAAAAAAAAAAAAGATAAAAAGGAAAAAGGAAGACATTTAATAGATATTGAATTTTCATGATAGATTACAAGATACTTAATGTAAATCGTATTTAGAATAATATGTTTTTTTTTTGAAATTTTATTTTCTGTTGCTGATAAAACCCATTATAATGATTTTGAACATATATTCTGAATGATAACAGATCCTTAAGAGAAACAAAAAGCTAAAATATATTGACGACGAGTTATATAAAAGTGATGGAAAAAGAAATGAAAATGTAAGTATATAGCTTAAGTGTGTTTTGTATTTTTATAAATGAAACATACTTGAAACGCATTTAGACTAATCCACAATTAAGATACGAAAAGAGAATGAATGGCAAAGGATAAATGGGAATTGTTTTGCTGTAACCACTCGTTATTTTCCACTCAATTTATGTGAGGCTACACAGTGTAAATGCTTCCTTTAACTTTGCGATAAATCTTATTCTTTTTTTCTGTTTTCTGTTTTCTTTTTTTCATCTTTTATAACTGTCATGAATATGATCTGATCCGCCTTTTATGTCTTAATATTTCATAAAATATAAGATCGCTGGCGAAAGGATGGAAAAACAAAAATAATAGTAATAAAACTGTATACCTTTCAAGTTGTTTAATTTTAGCATCCTTTAGACTTTCTATATCTAGACTGGATGAACTAAAGCTGGTACTTGCTGTCGCCTGACTAAGAAGATTAACCACGCTACGTTTCTTTTTAAATTTAATTGATGCTTCCCTTCGTAACGTATCAACAGAATCACCGCCTGATGTTAATGATGATTGCATACCAATACCACTTGTTAATAAACCACCCATGCTCCAATCTCGACCACCAAAAACCTGCCCACAATGAATAAAAACAAAAGTAAATCAATAAAATGTTAAACACATAAAATTTCTTTTTATGTTTAAAACGTTTATTTATTTTCTTGTAATTAACTGACCCGTATAGCATCAGCGGCCAAAGGCTCACAACAACAGCCATCCTCAAAATATAACTGAGTAAATTGTTCTTTAAGCCATAACATAGATCTATCAGCTAATCGTTGTTGTCTTTTTATACCACGTACAATCCAACTAAGGCCAACATACCATAAACTGTAAAATGGAATTTCATTAACTTTAATGTCACAAGTATAAAAGGTTGTATAAATAATTAACAAAAAAAAAAATAATAAATAATAAAAATTGTTTTTCAAAAATGAAACAATAAAAGAAAAATAAAATCTTATTTACCGGCATAACATTGGAGGGCATAATAAACAAAGTAACCTATTATCACTTAAGGAATTACCATATAATATTGAGACACAACTATCGACATGTGTTAAACCAAAACGTTTACCAGCTGCTAATAAATCTAAATCATATTCATGATTTCTTGAACCCATAGTTATTTCTTTAACTAATGTTAAATCTAGATAACCTTCATCTAAGGTATTATTAAGTCCTTCAATATCATTTAAATACTGTTGTAGTTTTGTTGTTGTTAAACGTACAGATACCAATTCTTCAGGATTTTGCGATATATTTATGTCTGTTTTTTATGAGAAATTAAAAATCATGTTAAAGGCACCAACAATTCAAAAATTAATTTATAAAAGCATTAAAATTATGTAGGGAAAATAAAATAAGATAAAATAGGAAGAAAAATAAAAACCTTGAAACGTTTTAACGCGGCGCCATGACGGTTTCTGCCAAGTAACACTCGAACATGAACGTTCTAAGCGAAAAAATACATAACATGATCTATCTGGCGGTACTTCTGGTTCCCATAAAACAGCTGTTGTACCATGATGTAATATCTGGCGTTTTTTTTATTTTTTATGTATATAAATTAGTAAATCATTGTGTTAATAAAATAAAAATTTGTATTCATTAAAAAAAAAAATAAAGCGTAAATTACTTGTAAAATATGATGATCCATTTTATGGTTACGTGATGACACTGGTATAAAGCATACACCATGGTCATGAAATAATGGTTGAACCGGATTATAATTACCTATTTCAACTTCATAATCTTCTTCTAATTCTTCAACTTCTGGTTGATATGTTGTTGTTGCAGCCATTTGCCGTGGACTACACGCAGCTGATCTAAATATTTAATAACGCGCCCAGATTGTGTATTTTAATAATAAATCGTTTAGAATTAATGAATAAATGATAATAAAACACATACCTTAAATAATCTAATAAAATAATTGGTGACTCTTTACATAAGGCATGATGATGCTGATGACATAAATCGATGTGATCCATTACAGCCTGGGTACGATATATTTGATCAAGACTTATCAAGCCGGTTGAACCGAATTTTGTAAAATTGTGATTACCATCATCATTATAATCAGATATGTACTGTAAATATTATTAAAAAAAAAAAAAATAAAAAATTTATCATTCTCGTAATTATCGTTAAACGTAATAATATGTGAAAACGCACAACTTGTCTATGTGGTTGCTGCTGTTGTTGGTGTTGCTGTTGTAGGCGTTGATGATGGTCGCCACCACTGCTTGTTCCGCTAGCACCACTAACGTTGTTACCACTATTACCACGATTACGTTCAACAATACGTAGATTTGTTTGTATACCACGATTCATATAATCAACCATGTTTATATGTAAATTATGACGATATGAATTAATTGATTGGGATGGTGGTTCTATATTAACCACAGAACTAATGTAAGCTGCAGCTGTTGCTGTAGCAGCAGCCGTTTGATTTTGTTGTATAAATGCGGTTGTTGATGTTGAGATAATTTCTTTTAATTCACTAAGGAATATTTTGAAGCATGGCACAACACGACATTCGGGCATTGACTGTAAAATTGTAGACGATTTTCATAATAAATCATTAATACTTAATAGAAATTCGGTTATAATTAAACTATACTAACCAGTCCACGTGTCAATGCACGCTCATATTCAGCAGATTCTAAAGCAGCGGATAGAAACTCGAGTGCTGGCAATTTACCTTTATCGGTTATTGATGACCAAAATGGTTTATTTTTTATTGATCTATAAAGAAGAAAAAAAAAGATTTTTTTTTTTAAACTCAAGCAAAGAAGGGCACAGAAAAAAATAAAATAAATAAAACACAAAAGATTTAAAAGATTCAATTGAAAGTAGGAAATTAAATTCATTATAACGAATTTTCGTATAATAAAGTGAAAAAAAAAAATTAAGTTTTGTTAATATTATTTAAGAAATACAGCCGAGTAAATAGCTAACATCCTAATTAGATTAGAAAAGCAATTTATCAAAGTGTACACATTCTCTTACCGATCTCTTATATAATATTTGATTACTATGCTATTACTTTTTATCGGGATATTTACACTTTTTTTTATTTGTTTTTACATTTGTATTTTACTTCTTCTGTTTGACAAATTTCTTTCAATAAAATACGATGAGATAATTAAATAATGTATTCTTTCATATTCCATTAGTGGAAATCTTTTCAATATACGCAATAAATGATGCTTAGAAGACGCAAGTAAAATAAGAAGACATCACTCTGTTTCAAACTCGTCGACTCATTTACCATTGTTACTCCTTGAGTTAATTTCTTTTTTTTTGTTTCTATTGAATCATCGTACTACAATTACTTGTTTGATACTAAGTTTTAGTGACATTTTTATTTCTTAAAGCATTTGCTTTTGTTTTAATAGGGCTTGCATTTACAACCCAGCTATAGATTAACTTACAATTATTATTATAACTTTTGGTCATATCATCTTATTAATATAAATAGAATACTTCCACACATATTTTCTTTTTTGATAGACGTAATAAAAGAAGATAAGAAAAAAAGAAAATGAAATAGAGAAACACCCTACGACCCCTCAATTAAAGAATCTTATTTAAGTCTATCGTTTTTATTAATATTCTTTATCAACTTTTCTTCTTTCAATTTATTATTTTTATTCTTTTTTTTTTTTTTTGAATTCTTGTAATGATAGGAAAGACACACTGTCTGTGGCATCTTTTAAGATCAAATTTACTATAATTTGTTATTTACTTTGTTCTATTTTTATTTATTTACTTCTTTTTTTTTTTTTTTTTGCTGTGCGTATTTTTATTACATTTAGCGCGTGTTCAATGTAGTACCTTGTTAAATTCATTGGTTTTTATTTATTTTATTATTTCTATCAACTTGACACACAATTTGATTTTTGTTGAACGACATCGACGACCTTTTATAACATTACGTTATGCCATGCACAAACAGGATGTGAGGCGTACACAATGTTTATAAATTTTTTTTTTCAAGCGTAGAATTTGGTTTGTTGCTTCTTGTTGATGTTCGTGCTCTCAATCGTTGGCTTGTTGTAATTTTAGATGATCGGGAGCAAGTAGTTTCCGCCGGCCTACAACCCCAGTTAACTGCTGGAGGCCGAAAGAAACCCCTACCCCAAAAACATCACACTTTTATTTTACTTTTTCCTATATTTCTTTTTTTTTTTTTGGCGAATCACTTGACTTCCATTACTTTGTTTCATTTTTATTTTTTAATTTTAATTTGACATCGCCATGTATATATATAAGAAGAATTTTTTTTTCTTATCTTTTCCGCTATTTACAATTTCAATTATAAAAAAGGAAAAAAAAAAAAATTTACATATTGTGTGCTTTTAAGAAATTTTACTAGGAACTAGATAAAAAAAAACCAATTTATTATTCATAATCAAAATTCTAGGAGAAGCTTTTTGTGTCAACATTTATAAAAAAAAGAAAATATAAAAAAAAACCTTGGACATTTTCCCATATCCGCTTGAATCATAGAAAATTAATTATATTATTTTTATATATAAATAAACGCAAACCAAACAAATCAGTTTTAATTAATGAATCAATTTTATGGTAAATACTCAAGTTTATTTTTTTCAAATCACAGTACGTAAACATAATGAAATCATAATAAAATTGCAGAAAAAAAAAAAATTATCATAATCGTAATCAATTATAAAAAAAGGTAAAAAAAATAGAGAGAATAAAAAAAAACAACAAATAAAGAATATTTTATAAAATGACTAACAAGAAACCACAAGAAGTCATTAAAAAAAAAAAAAGGAATAAAAATCATAAAGATAATAATGGAAGTATAAATCATCAAATTTCAATTGAAATTTAATTCCATTGTTAAGTTATTTAATGTTATAAAGGTGATATAAATTCTCAAATCTCGCAAAAAGTAAAAGAAAAAAATTGTTTTCTTTTTTTTTTTTTCTTATTTTATTTTTAAAGAATTTTAATAAAACATTTAAAGCAAGATGAGAAAAAATAAATAAACAAACAAAAAAAAAAAAAAACATAGAAAAAGAATTTGTTTCCTGGCAGAAAATAAATATAAATACAGCAGCAAGTAGAATAGGAAATACAAAAAATAAAAATTGCTTTAAATTGCTTGATGAATTAAATCGAGTAACTTTAAGCATTAAAGAGGGATTAATTCATAAAGTACGAAACGTATGTCCATTTCACACGATTGTATCTTCAGTATTAAAAATAAAAAAAATAATTCTTTTTCATTTCTTCTTTAGTTTTATTAATCTTTAGAAAACAAAGAAAATTAAATTAAATTTCATGCAATTTATTGTTTGCAGAGATGTAGTTTGTGTTTGCTATACGTTTTTATAGGTATAGCTTGTAGATTATTTGGTTTAAATATATATATTAAATAGGTGAAATTAAAAAACTAAGAGTAAGAGTTTTGAAAAAAGGATAACAGTTGAAGCCACACAAAGAATACAAAGGCGATGAGAATATTGCTTAATATAAAAATAAAACATTTTTTGAAGCGTCCGCTCGAGGGTTTTTAATACTTATTTCGGTTAAAATAAAAATAAAAATAAAAATAAAAAATAAACCGAAATTCTTTTCTCTTTAAGATTTGTTTATTTCGTTTGCGGGGTTTTTTCATATATTTTTTTCACTTTTTTCTTTGGTCTATTTTACATTGTCGAAAAGAAACAATTAGAAATATAAGAAAATTGAAATAAAATAACAGAACAGCAACCGAAAAAAAAAAAAAATAAATAAAGAAAAAAATCGAAGTCGTACAAATAAATTGTTAGAAAAAAGGTGAGCGCTTATATGATAGGGTGATGATGCAAAAGAAAGGAAAAAAAAATAATAAAAAGAAAATACTTACGGCACAAAAAATAAAATAAAATAAAAAACCTTAACCACCGAAATAATATAAAAGAAATTCTTCTTTGTTTTTATAAGTTAAAAAAGAAAAAATAGGAATAGGAATTGAATGAATGAACGTAGATGATGTAGAAAAATGTGAAAATAAAGTAGAATCCCTAAGGAAAAATAATATAAGATCCTCTAGCTTCATAAAGCTCGATCGACACCCACAAACCAGCCAATAGCCAACACCCTTAAGCTAAAAATGCTACGTTAAATTCATTTATTTAACTGAAGGTTGACTTCGAGATGAAAACAAAGAAAAAAAGAAAAAAAAAGGAAAGGAAAGAAAGAAAAAAAAAATTAATAATAAAATAAAAAATTGAAGCGTCTGTGAGAGAGAAATAATAAAAAACACTAATCGAGGTGTGAGAAGATGAAATCTTATATTGGTAAAACTGGTATGATGATATTTAGTTTCGTTTGTAAGAAGGTAAAAGGGATGTTCTGCAAAAATAACTATGCATCCGAATACACTTATACAATGATTCTCTCTGGAGCTTCTGCTTTTGACTGCGTTTGCTTCTGTTTCAATTCTTCGGTTCAATTTGGATTTTCTATTATGAAAGTCGAGAAGATCGATATTAAGGGTGACGCCCACAATCGTGGTGTATCATGTGTTACTGAACGTTATTTTGTTTTTTCTATTTTATTATTTTGGTTTTTTCTTTTCATTTAAGTTCATGTCACCATCTACATACTTTGCTACTAGTACTAGTTTAGTTTCTTCTTTTTTTTCGTGCTTGCACAGTTTAAAGCACACATAACAGTATCACGAGCATCTACTTTAACTACATGATTCACATACACAATCTATTCAATGCCATGCATGCAGTAAAATGAACCTTCGTCAGACAACAGCCACTGTATTTTAAAAACATCAGCAGCATCATCGTTGCACGTTGTATGATCAAAACATGTGTGTATGTGACAATACAATAGAAAAATGATTCAACATCTACAACTTTTTCATACTAAATAGATATCATCGATATACTATTAGAGCACAATGTTCATTTTCACCCAGAAGAAAAAAGAAATCACATATTGTTGATACACCAGAGAAATATACAGAATACAAAATCGTAATCCAAAATACAACATGTCTCTTATTGTGTCATTACTAGGTTAGCCCTTTGTCAACCACCACGCTTAAACTCATACACACCCTTAATAAAAACTTTTAGTTTAGATGTGCTTTAAAAAAGCTTAGTCATGTGACTATATCATTTAACATTATTTGACAATACACGCCGATCAGATTTATAATGTTTATGCTATGAATGCCTTAGCATTTTGTTCCTTTTTTTCCATCCAATACAATGCAAAAAATTAAAAAAAATTAAATTTACGTAACAAAAACATTTAAATAATATTATTTTGCTGTTAAGCGTCACAGGTACCATCAAAAGAGATTTTTTTTTTTTATTTATGAATGCTTAACAACAAAATGGAAAAAAAAAATCTTTTGTACATAAATCGCTTCATAATTATCATAATAATCATAATAATGATTGGTGTAATCAACTGAACGACCACAGTGGTTAAAAATAAAATTAAAAACAAAAATCAAGACGTTGAAATTACTCCCCAAACATGTAAATTAAAAAAAAAAAAAAAAAAAAAAACGAAAAAATTTCAACAATAACAACATCGAGGGAAAAAAAATCTAAATAAATAAAGTTAATGCAGAACAAAAAATAAAAAATCCTTAGTACCGGAGCGTTGAAAGGTGAAAATAATGTAAAATAATTGGACAATGTACAGGAACGATCAAAAAAGAAAATGAACTTGTAAACATGCTGTTTTAAATATTTAAAATGATTTCCATTTATATTTTTTTTATGTTTTCATTGTTTGTTTAATTATTCACATCGTGTCACAAAATAAATTGCAAAGGATCAGCTCATCAAAAATACCACACAACAAATTTACAATCAAAATATTAATTTTTTTTTTCTTTTTTGTACGCCGTTGCTTTTATATATTTCTATGCATGCAATCACTATGGCTATTTGGTATTAAGTTAAAATTAAAAAAAGCAGAGATTTGATGAAAATAATTAGAAAGTTATTGATACAAATTGATTTGTATAATAAAACGCAATGACTTTGTGATTTAAGAAGAATATACAGAGAATAACAATATTAAATAGTATGAATAAAAGAAAAAGAAGAAGAAGAAGAAGAAGAAGAAGAAGAAGAAGAAGAAGAAGAAGAAGAAGAAGAAGAAGAAGAAGAAGAAGAAGAAGAAGAAGAAGAAGAAGAAGAAGAAGAAGAAGAAGAAGAAGAAGAAGAAGAAGAAGAAGAAGAAGAAGAAGAAGAAGAAGAAAAAGATGTAAGTAAAAAATGGATAAATAATAATAATAATAATAATAATAATAATAATAATAATAATAATAATAATAATAATAATAATAATAATAATAATAATAATAATAATAATAATAATAATAATAATAATAATAATAATAATAATAATAATAATAATAATAATAATAATAATAATAATAATAATAATAATAATAATAATAATAATAATAATACCTTAGTCCTGTTGTAATCTCCATGGCACCATTAAAGTTGCCAATATTCCAACACGTGAGTGCTGCACGTAACAAACAAGAAAACACTGCCTTTCTTTCATCTTGTGTTGTTTGTGATATAATTAAATGTACAACCCATGAACAGACCTTTAGAAATTATTTACCCAATTCATTTTTATTCATTTACATTCACAGGAATAAAAAAAATATATATTTATTGTTATATTTATAAAGGAGGTGTAGGCACAGTTGATGTAGAATTTTAATTTTGGAACATAAAAAAAAGAAGTTTTTTCGTGAATGTTTTTCAATGTAGTTAATACGAAGTCATTCAAAGCCAAAGATGTACGAGGATTAATGTTATTGTCGATGTAATCAAGTTTTCAAATTTTTATTTTATTATATTTCCAGTCCATTCCAGCATTATATAATAAAAATATGATCCCGAACGAGCGGAAATACATACATAAAAAAGAAAGAAAGAAAGAAAAAAAAAAAAAAAGAAACAAACAAATTAGTTAAATAATATTATGTAATTTGTGTATAATTATTAAAAGAACAAGCTTTACAAGAGCTTAACAGCTCAGCACATAAAACATGACAATTTGTTGACAATAAAAAAAAAAAAAAATAATAATTTTCGTTGAAAATGTCGTGGCTTTAATTCGATAAATTTTTCAACATAATTGTTTAAATGTTTTTTGACTATCGCTTATATTTTTTGAATGTAACTAAACTTTTTTGTAAATAAATAATGTAAATAACGAGTAATTTCGTTTGAAATAAACAAATAAAATGTTACCAGGCGTCTCCACTGCACAATGTATTTTATAAATACTTTGATCTGCAATTTTTTTTAATTACTTTATATTTTTTGTTGATTTTAACATAATGTTTCAATTACAACAATTTTTGATTGATAGTTAAAACATTGACCATTTTAATTTTTTTTTTATTTATCAAAAAATAAACAATGAAATCTGATAAAAAAAATTTTTGTTTCCATTTATTAAATTTTTTTTAAATTCATTATACTGGATCAATAACAAACAAAAACATTTTGATACTGTTTTGATTGTTTGCTATATTCATAACCCTTGATTGGGATTTGAGGTGAATCCGGAGAATATGAAAAATTTTGTTTTAAAATTTTAAAAGAATTTACCTTAAATACTTATTCATTGTATAGGTAGAAAAGCTTTACGATTGAAGGATTAATGAAAATAAAATAATCTTTTTCGTAGATTAACTTAAATTGACCAGACTTTCGATTAATCCTATTTAAATACTTAAAATTAGGATATAAATGATAAATGTTTTAATAATATACCGGTACAATATTTAAGATAGGGAGAGATAGAGAAGCTTAGAAACACGTTTTAGGATGTAATAGAAAATTAATTACAAAAAAACGCTTAATTTTTTTCTTTTTTTTATAAAGGTAAGCTAAGCTACTCTTTGGTATCAAAAGGGTTAAATTACGTAATTACTGTTTCAGATTGATAATTCGAAAATACTGTTAACGACGAAATTTATATAGAAAAAAAAATCCAAATATGTTTATTTGTATGGCATTAGTATTGTGTGCTTTTTTTATTATTATTATAGCAAAAATTAAAAAAAAAATTGTATAAAGCACAATACAACGTGCAAGTTGTTAAAAACGGTTTAATAAAATATAATAATATAACAATACAGTTATAAATAAGTTCGTGTTAGATTGGATAAAAAGTCTAAAAGGTTATTTTGTTTGTTATACGGTGAACACAACAATAACTCTTTTATAATAAACATAACATTGTTCTCTTTTTATTTTTATTATTAACTTTGTACACGTGTACATTATAAAAAAAAAAAAAGAAAAAAGTTTGAAACGAGACAGATTTTTATATTAACATTATTATCCTAATCAGTAGTAGAATAATATTATTATTAATAAATAAGAACATTAACGAAATATTACAGTTAACGATTATACATATTATGTTAAAATATAAATTAGTAGACATTGTATTATGTTGAAAAGAAAACAAGTAACAAGGATTTTTACTCGTTATTAATATATTTTTTTTTTTTTTTGGATTCACAGTAAACAACATTTTTAATAAAAAAAAAAAAGCTCAATCCTTTCAACCCTGTTAAAGCATTATTCTGTTTTGTAATTTTTTTAAAATTAATTTTGAATCCTATAAAGCTTTATGCTGTTTTTATTTATCTTATTTGTGTCGCTTTAAAATCAGAAATTGAAAAAAAAAAAAAAAAAAAACAAAACTTTATTTGTGAATATGATGAATAAAATCAACACATTCAATAAGGTCTTTAAAGTATATTCTGATGTTTAGTCTGGGTTATTTTAATTGTTTTTTTTTCTCTCTCTTTGATTATCGTTTTATAACTTTAGTCTACTGCATATTAGTAAATTGATTTATTTATGTTAAAAAAAAATAAAAAGAAAAATTGATTTAAATCGAATATTTTCATGCGTACCATAGCCACATATAATTGATTAATAATCGTAATCAATAATTTATCATTAAATATAGAAATGCAATGACATGCTTTAGTATAAGCTTAAGGATCGAAATAAATCGTGGAAAATAACAAAAAAAAATATATATATGTATTTCTATTTATACTAACCTCATCAAATCGCTTGAGAAGTCCCTTGACCGAAGGCCGTGGCAACGATGTTGACGCTGTTGATGACGTGGCGCTTGAATTATTTGTAGTTTTGGTTGTGGTGTTGGCGTTAGCAGTGGTGGCCGTGGGCGCTGTTGATAGTAATATTGATTGGTTGGGTATATTTTGTGATGTTTGCTGTTGTAATATATTAATTCCGCCAACGCCACCACCACCCACGCCACCCATTCCATCATTGCTGCCTTTATTTTGTAATTCGAATATCACATGTTTGAAATAATCAATCGGAGGCACCTGTACACGAATAAAATTGTTTTATTATTATTATTTTATTTTACTTTTTTAAAATAATTAATCAAATTAATTTTTCCTATTAATTCAATTTATTTTACTTCAATTAATTTAATTATAAATATATATAATATATGATTAATAATAGAGTGATTAAAAAACCTGATAAAATAATTGGTATTCCGCATCAGTTATACGTAGTGCAACCTCTTCTGGAAAATGAAGGACACTTTGTAGTTCCTCCAGATCTCCTGGGTGCGTTTTAGTCTGTGGTTGATGTTGGTGTTGATGATGATATTGATGTGAATGTAAATGATATTGTTGTTGTTGCTGTTGTTGATTTTGTTGTTGCTGTTGTTTGTGTTGATATGGCTGATGTTGTTGCTGTATACAAAGTGGTGATGTTGTTTGCGACAATGTTGACGTCGCTGTAACACTTTGTTGTTGCTGTTTTTTTTGTTGACCTAAAATAAATATAAAATGAATAAAAAAAAAAAAATTTAATTTCAATATCAATTTCATAGTAATATTAAGTTTATTTTCGAAATATATGACGTATACAAAGGAAGCCTATCACTTGGGTCGTGTGTTAAATTTATACAGAATATCTTAAAGTTCTCTCTTTGTTATTATTGCGATCGTAAATGCAGAGTAAACCGAGGACTGACTGTAGCTTTTCATAACGACTTATCAAAACCATATTGTTCGATTTCATTATAATAAATTACCCTTGACACATACTTCCAGTGATTATGTTTACACATTTGAATCAAAAAATAATAAAAGGAAAACAAAAAACCCAAAAATCAATTTATTTAATATTCTCTGTCAATTTTAAAATTTTACCATATTTTTGCCGAGAAATTCTATAGTTTTTCAACATTTCACATGTGTGTCACTCCTTTTTTTTTTTTTTTTTTAGTGTTTGCATCACCTAAATTACCTTTTTTTTATTTTATTATATTTATTTTTATTGTTTACTGTAATAAAGGTAACAAGACTAGTGGTTTAAAGATTCTATTTTTTTTTTTTTTGTTATTTAAATTTGAAATAAAGAAAATGCAAAACAAAAATAAAGGCGACATGGAAAAGGGATATTTTCCACATTTTATGGTTGCATAAAATATATATTCTTATTTGTAAAAAGAAGAGTTAGAAATACTTTCATCTTAGTTTTGCTGTTACTTATGTAAGTATTAAGGGTATATAAGTGATAAGAAGAATAAAGGATGCTACTCTTTTATTCTGTATCGTGTTATTAAGAATAAGGAATGCGTGGTAAACAAGAAATAAAAATAAAAGAAGAAACACTGTAAAAGGGGAAATATTACTATAAAACCGAAACAAAAACAAAAAAAAAACGAACGAAAAATTGGAAAAAGGATATAGGATCTTGTAAAATGTGTACCGAACCAAACTAAATTTAATTCAACCAAATAAAGGAACAATTTTGCAGACAAACAGTCGGCATCCCTTATTTATTTATTTTTATTTTTATTAATATTTATATTTAGCTGTGAATTTTCTACATTCTTTACTCTTGAACATTTTCTTTAGGCTACTTTTTAAATTTATATAAATTTATTTTTAGCAACATTGCGAAAATAAATGGTTAAATTTAACACACAGATAATACGAAGGAACCAAGCTTTAACCCATATCAAGATAGTTGAATAAATAAAATGAAATCTGTCTGTTCTGTTTAGGCTGCTTGTAGTGTCGCTTTTAAAAGGAAACTTATTATGAACTGTCTAAAAAGTCTTCATACAACATCTGTTAATTTTGCTTTTTCGTTAAATTATTCTTTCATAAAACCAACGCAGAAATGAATGAATGAATGAAACTTATAGGAAGTGAAAGACAAAGTTTCCTACACACATTTAAACTATTTAAAGTTCTCTTACATAATGTAAATAATGTGTTGAGAATACACATCATCATTATTATATATCATGCTCGTGCTCATAATCGAGAAGTTAATATTCCTTTTAATATTATAAAAACATATAGGAGGTATAAAAAGTAAATAAATTTCATCAAGTAAATCATAAAGTTCACCCACATCATACAGACAAAATATTCTCATAAGCATTCCTAATCATATATAAACAATTGTTACAGAGCTTAAAATAAAAAAAAAAAAAAAAAACATAAACATGACAAAATCCTAAGAAAACATTCTTTCGGGTAGCAAAAAAAAAATCAACAACAACAACAAAAAAAAAAAAAAAACAGAAGCAAATCTTTATATAATGATGCCTAGGCTAATGTTCTCTTCATTGTCATAATTTTTAAATTTTTCATGTAAATATTATTTTCAGAGAAAAACATTAGTTTATCTTCCCCATTTTTCATACATATATTTTACTCATTTTAACCTTAATTCTCACCTTTTAAAAAAAAATAATTTCATTAAGTAACACAAATAAAAAATAAAGGAAGAAGGAGAAGAAGAATGTACTTTGCAAGAGAAAATTACCATGTTTACAGCCCATGGGTGTAAAATAAAGGAAAAATGAAAAAAAAAAAAAAAAAAAGTAGCTTTACAGAGATTTTATTATTTTCATTTTCTTTTTACATTTTCCACCATTCTTTCATTGTTTTTAATATAATTTTGCTTATTTTTTTCCCTCTTACATTACTGTTTAAATTTTATTCTGTTGTCTTCTTATGGTTAAGGTTTCACATTTTTTTATTTTTATTTTTTATTATGTAATCGCTGTTAGCTCTTTGTTTCACGTTATTATGTTTTGGCTTTTTCTTCTATACATTCTCTTTGTTATTTTCTGTTAAATATTCCCACACTTAAAATCACTTCGTTTTTTTTTTTTTACTTTTTTACTTTTTTTTTTATCTATTGTTTAATCTGTGCTTTATTTGAAATAATATACAAAAAAAAAAAAAAGAAAAGATAATATTAAAATCCTATAGTAAATTGGCAGCAACATGAAAACTAATTAATTGTGAAAAATGTAACTTTTTTTTTTTTTTAAATAAAAGCTTTCGATAACATTATTTCAAGTTTTTTTTTTTTTTCATATTTTCTCACAACTTCAATCATTTATAAATAATTTGTGTTAATTAATAAAAAATTTAATTAAATTTATAAAAAAAAAAAAAAAAAAAAAAAAAAAAAAAACTCTATGTAAATACAGAAAGCGAAAAGAATTCTTTTATTTTCTGTAGTTATTATACCTGAATATATTATTTTGTAAAGTTTTCTTCTCTTTTTTTTTATTACTGTGTTTTTGTGTTAATTTAAATAAAAAAAAAAAAAAATACTTTTGTTCGGTTATAAACATTCATTTTTGGGTTAGTCAAAGTAAAATATACATGCGATAGGTAACAAAGCTTTTCTAGTTGTTTTGTACCTGAATATTACTTAATTTAAACGATGCATTGTTATTTTGTAACGGAGCCTGAGCCGGATAATAGATGCCTTTAAACCAATAATTATAATGAATTATAAGACTTGTTAGGAGCGGGACGTAATAAATGAATAAACATCGAATGATTGAAGAAATCAATTAGTAATGAAATCAAATATAAAATTAATTTTATGAATGATAATATGGAAAAAGGGTTTTTAATTGGAAAACTAGATCAAAACACAAAACAATTGAATTGAAATTGATCCTAGGATATTGAAAATATAAAATGAATAACCTCTAGGCAGATGGCATTAAATGAATACCACTACAAGTATGGTAATTAAATGTAACATAAATCATTTTCAATTGATATAATTTTATGCTCCCACCCACACGTCATCGAAGTTTCCTTGAAACAACAAATGTAATTAATATAAAACCATCAACTCGGTCATATAAAGATTGTTTTTTTTTTTTTTATTCTTCCTTTTCCCCTTTCTCTTCTTTTTGATTTAGATTTTTTTTTTTTTTGTTTTTGATTAAAAATAAAATATAAATTTTATTTAAGTCAACACATTAATCTTTTTGATAACACATTTGTCTTATTTATATTAATATTATTATTATTATTATTCATTAAGTTTATTTGTTGTACGCTTCTTCATTTAATATTTTCTTTTACTCTCGTTCGTTACATTTATTTATTTCTTTCTTTTATCAAACATAAACCATGCATATATGATAAATAGAAATTTATATAATTTTGTATACAAATTTCATATAAATAACATGAAACAATCAGCAAAAATGAAGAAAGGAAAAAAAAAATGTTAAGTAAACAAGAACAACAACAGCAACGATTCATAACAATAAACTAGTTCGAAGTTATTCCACCCTTAAAAATAAAATAAAAAATGTATGGGTAAAAATGGAATAAAATAAAAAAAACAAGACAAAAAAAAGGAGAAAAGAAAATAAATAAAAAAATCTTCTCTGTAAAGCAACAAAGCATCATCACCAAAGCACCCCCCAGTAAACATTACACCATAACGTTCTGTTATTACTACTCACAAACCACCCCAACCACCCATTAAAAACCTTAAACAGTAAAAAAAAAAAGAAGAAACAACAAGCAAGCAATACATAAAACAAAATATGAATTTTTATTTCTTTAAATTTACATAAATTTTAACATGGTGACATATTTTCATGCTGATTTTACTTCGTGTCTTAGCTTTTTCTTTCTTTTTTTTTTTGCTGCTTTTCATTTCATTATTTTTATTTATATTTTTCGTTATTTCGTTTCTTTTCTTTTTGCGTTTTTCTTACTTTTATTATTATTAATTTTTTGTGTTTTTTTTTTTTTATATATATTTTTTTAAGTATGCTGAAACAAATTTAAGGACGATTCATTGTGAATCCTTTATTATTATTATTAAGTCATTTTACTCGAATTAAGTATAAACAATAAAACTTAACTTTTTGTATTAAAACTTAAAATTTAAAAAGCTTTTCATCACAAAACTTATGTTAAAAATGAATGAAATAAATCTGCTGATGAAATGGGTAAAATGAATGAGAGAAAAAACTATTAAGAAGCTTTAAAAAGGAACGACAACAACAACAACAAAAAGTAAAAATATTTTGCTTAAATAAAAAATGAAATAAAAAAAAAGAAAGACAAAAAGGAGAGAGATTAGATTAGGATTTTTTGCACTTATTTTCCCATGTTTACGATTCTAACGATACTAAATAAGAAAAGACATTCCACATACATTTCCTGTATGTGTTTTCCTTATTTATTTATTTTTCTTCCTTTTTTTTTTGCAGAATATTTGCTTTTTGTATTTTTTTTTTATTATTTTTTTTTTTTTTTTGCTATTTCTATACCGAACCATAAAAATAAAGGAAGAAAAAAAAAAGAAACATCAAGCTCGTAAAATGCTCATTGTAAATATTTTAAATCAAGTAGAAACGGAATAACGAAAAATAACTTTAAAAAAAAATTAAAAATTGTTTTCTTTTGTTTATAATTTTAGTGTTCCACGAAATGTGTTTTTCTTTTTGTGTTTTTTTTGTTGCTTAAAATCAATAAGTAAATTTTTCTGTTTCCTGTTCAAATACATTTTTTTTTATATTATAATTTCTACTAAATCTATTTCGGAATAACTTTTATTTTCTAAAAGCATTTTTAAGCAAAAACAAAAAAAAAAAGAGGTTTTTAAGCGGATTAATCGACAGCCATTTAGCTAGAGGGAAAACAGTTGCATTATCTGTTAGTATCGTCCGACCAAAAATTTATTATTTAAAATTATTTATATGTACATATACAGAAAATTATTTAATCAGAAGACATAACACTCAGTTGATGATGACAGGTAGATGAGCAAACATACCAGAAAATATCAAATTTATAATATATGAAGAAAACTATTCAAAATATTAAGCAAAAAGTAACAAAAGCAGCAGCAGAAGCATTGCTTATTTCTATTTAAATGGCCAAAATACAAGCATATGCAAGGTATTCAGTTAAATTTCTACTGAAAACAACCCACTTAACGATAACAAAGGAAATTAAATTAATTTTTTTTTTAAATATTAATAAAATTTCTAAAATAAGAGGAATTTAATTAACTTTTATAAAGTATTCAAATATGATATCATATGCACCGGAAATAGTGGAATAAAAAATTAAATTTTATAACATTGTGCCATAGTTGTACATTGACGAAGTGCTCTCACATTCAAGTAAAAAATATTTCAAACAAATTTAGAATTTGCTTTACACAGAAATCAATCTATACAAAGTGTACAAAGGGGTGTCGATTTTTAATGGGAATTTTTCTATTTAAATTTCATTAGAATTAATCACATGAGAGTACTGATAAATATGTTTTATATAAAAAACGGGCAAACTTTCATACTTTCTAGCGAAAAAAACAGAAAGATTTATTCTTTTTAAAGACAAATCTTTAGTAAAACAAAAATGGAAAAATAAAAAAAAAATACAAGAGAAGTGAAGGAAAAGCTTTTAAAGCTTTTCCATATTTTTTATAACCTGTAACATGATTTTTCTCGTGTTTATTATATATTTAATAATATATGTTTTATAAAATCATAATAATAATAATAATAAAAAGGAACTATTAAACTCTAGTTTATGATTTCTTAAACAAAAATAAAACTATAATAATGCCGAACTTTATTTTACATTTTTTTTTATTGTTTTGCATTAAAATAAATAAACCACAAGCTGACACTTTAACGTTTTAATTTTTTTTCAAAAAAATTTTTTTTTCATTTTGTTGGCTTTTTGGTTGTACATACATATATTGTTTAAACTTCTCGTCGACCACATTGTCGTCATCCATATGTGTTTGACCACATGTTGTTTTTCATGTCAAATATTAACAAACATTAAAACATAACACATGCTATAACCCAACTAAATATTAAATGTAATTTGAAGACAAGTATTGTTTTATGAGGAAAATATACTTAATAAATTTATAGAAAAAAAATTTCAACAACAAATAATAATAATAAGAAGATAGCAACACATATTGTACGCATGCAAACAGATCATCCTATCTACATTCTAGTTATTTCTAATTAATTTCAAAAACAAATTGAATTTTCATTGTTATCCTTCTTATTATTGTAAAAGCTTTACATTAACTTTTCTGTTCTAAATTTTCAATTCAATTCTATTGATTTTTCAATATAAATCAAAACATTGGCAATGGTTTAGTTATTTAACCAAAACATTGTAATAAACATGTGAAAATTTTGTAACCACAACAATTGGTTTTTTGATTATTTTTTCAATCAATGTAATTAACATAAAAAAAAAGAATTAAAATAAATAAATAAATCAATTATAAAACCACAATAAACTGCTTTTTGATTTCACTTTATCATTCCATACGAATAATTTATTTACTTTTAAAATTATGAAAACAAATTAATGATTAATTATTATTATTTATGACAGTTTTTATGGCAATCTCACTTAAGTGGATTTTTTTTTATATAAATTTCTTCTTCTTATTCTTCTTCTTCTTAATGAGTCATTTATTTGAAGTTTATGATAGGAAATATCAATAAATAAATTTAAAAATAAATCTAAAATTAAAATACAAAACAGAAAATGAAAAAAAAAAAAAAAAACGTATTAAACGAAATATTGGTTCATTAGTCGTGTAACTATCATTAGAAAAGATTTATAAATAGAAGGAAAAACACAAGGAAACATTTTCTGGTTGTTGTATCAATTCATTTGATGTAAATTAATCAGAAGAATTTTCAAAGCGCGTCTGACAATATTTATTCGACGTTTTATTGTTTCGAATTTCTATAAAAGAAATTTACACAAGTAAAAAAAAAAAAATTTTTGTTTTTGAATGTGAAATTTATGCTTTTTTATTTCTTTAACAATTTTTTTTATTGTTTTATTTTATTTGCATTTTCTAATATTATTTATTATTCTAACGATTTGTGCTTTTATGATGGGGATTTTTTTTTATTATTATTTTAAATTCTTACAATTTTCCAGTGTAACGAACCACCCAAAGGATCGTTTTTTTAAATATTTATGGTAAATTTGTTGGTAATTCAACTTAGTATTTATTTGGATTAGTGCAAGCAAATGTTCTCACTAAAATAATGATATTTAAGACTTTTCTTGTTTATTTATTACTTTAAAAGGAGGAGAATTTTTAATTTTCGTGTTAATGTATCCTTGAAGATGATTATACAAAATTCTGTTTATTCTGGTGATAATAACGATATTAGTTAAATTAAAATTACTGTCGCTTTTGTGATTTTTACAAGGAAAGAGCTTCACAAGAGCAAAGAACTTAGGGTTATATATATCTACTTATCTCTTATCATTCTTTTTTTTATATAAAACTGCTCAATTATTGAAACACTTGCTAATGAAAAACTAGAGCGAAAAAATTGAAATATTATCGATTATCGAGAAAAGCTTAGTCATTACTTGTATCACATTGATCTTCTAGGCTATTTTAATTGATGTAAGAAATCCATTTAGTTATTAAATGTAAATCAAATCGCCAAACCGGTTCAAGCGATGGGTTCGATTCACTGATTCCTTTTTTGTTTCAAAATTTCTTATTTCTTTTGATTATTTCAGTATTTCTTATTATATATTATATCTTTGATTAAATATATATTTTTCCATTCAAATTTATAATTTAATATTCATACAAAGACATTTCTCGATTTTAAGGAGCGAAAAGATTCATTGAAATCGATTCATATTATCTATAAATAACAAAAAAAAAGGCGAAACTATTCATTTTCTATTTATAAAACTATTTTAAAAGAACTTTTATTTTACTCTATATAAACTTACAAAGCTTGCGTTTCATTTTAAAAGATTTTTTTAGCAAAGCAAAGTATAAATTAAAAAGTAACGAAATAGTAGACATAATTGAAAGACCTTACATGACATAAGGTAGCAAACAGGATATATAATTATTTTCAACCGGATAACTTTAATTAGTTAACTGTGTAAATGAAAATCTATAGAATATTGAACAAGGATAATATAATGTCAAATTAAAATCTAAATAAATAATGAAGTCAAAGGCAATTAAGAACAAAAGATTGATTATAAATTTAAATTAAAAGTAATTCTACAGAATATCAAATCATAATAGATAAGAATATTATATTTTTTTTTATTCTTCTTATTTTCTATGTCATATAGTCTGAATAGCCACAGCTATTGATGTGACCAATGTGAAATTTATAGCAAGATTAACAATATTGTTGATGAATAGAACGAAGTTTAGCATCGATCGTAGTTCGAACAATAATGTCTCAATGATTACAATTCAACGAAATATTATATGTACGGAAAAGTTAATCTGGACAGTATTAGTTATCAATTTATCACAGGTGATTGAACTCAGGAATACAATTTATGATACGACTTACATACATACAAAAGCAGCAGGTTGCAATGTTATATAAAAGGATTTATAATAAACTTTCAATGCAATCATAATTATAAAATTATGTTTTATTTTAAATACAAGGAATATTCTTTACAAACGGAAAAATATCAATCGAATAGAACAATCGAACAATGATCCAATTTTCCATTACATTTTTTTTTTTTTTTATAGATTAAAAATTAATTAAAAAAAAATACAAAATTCAATTAAACTAACAATAAAATTGATAACTTTTCAATGATATTTGCTTCTGGAATGGATTAAAAGATCTAAACAAATAAATTGTTAGTAACTAGAGTAAAGAAACCATAAAATATATTTCAGAGAAAAATAAAACGACATACATATGTGTTATCAAATTAAATAATCATCGGATCACTTTAATAATGTTTCGGAAGTAATCATCGCATATTATTATTATTATTATCTATTTTAATAACGCATATGTTGCTGATGTTAATATAACTAGATTTAGTGTTGAATATAATTATAAAGCTAAAGCTAAAAGTAAATATCGTATAATATTATTGAAATATATTTATATAAATATATATAAAATCTAATCCAACAAACAGATTTATTCGTTAATTTTATTCTTAGTATGATTTTACTTCGTATATCCAATTATTCCTACGCAGCCAATTTACTGTAATAAAACGTACATAATATAAAAAAAAAAAAAAACTTTACATTTGATTACAAATACTTTATGTTGATTGATGTTAATTTCGATTAAAAATATAAATAAAATAGAAACAAAGCTAAACTAACGTAAAAACAATAAATAAGAAAAGGAAGAAAATAAAATTAAATAAAATAAGGAGAAGAAAAGAAGAAGAAGAAGAAGTTAAACTGTGTTTCTTTTTTTTTTTTTTTTTTTCGTTTAATTCGTTTTTATACACAAAATATTTCTCTTCATTATTTAAGTATAAAACGTGTTAATGTTGTTATTATTCGTTTACTTTACACAAACAACCGTTTAATTTTAATTAAAATTTGTAAAAAATTGTTATTAAATTATATGAAAATTACTAATCATTAAAGAAAATTAATACAAGAGAATTCTATAGCAAATATAAACACATTAAATTCATTTATTAATTAGAAAATATGTAAGAAAAAAGAAAAATATTAAAAAATTTAATTGAAAAAGAAAATAACATTTTTTACACCAAAATATTTTCTTATAAAATAAACCGTCTGTAACAGCTGAAATGATAGGATTTTATGCGTTACATATATGCGAGGTATATAAATGAAGAAGAATTCAACTCATAAAGCCTTAAATCTACGAAATTGGTAATTTTTTGTCACACATTTAAAAACAACAATTCAGCGTAAATAGATAATCTAGAAAATTGTATGCGTATGCAGTGCTGGATCGTAACTTTAGTCTTTTTATCATTTGTGTTAGACTATGTTTAAATGGTAGGCAAATAATTCAATGAATCAAGTGTTTATCCTTTAAGCACTTTCAATGTTTATGTAGAAATAGATCCAATATAAATATGATTACTTAATGCAATGCATCTCTAGCAGCTGACTGATTAACTGGCTGCTATTTTGCATAATTCATCCAAGTTATAAACATTAAAAATGCATCGATAACTAACTCTATTAAAGCACGGATTTTTACTGATGAATTTAATTAGAATGAAAATTTGTACTATGCAACTTTTTAGTTCGCATATATGGTAGAGCCAGCCACTCCTGCGTATCATACATTGTTTTAGCGCATAAAAATGAAGCAAAAACAGCTAACATGCTAATTGTGTACGAAAAACTTGATAAAAAAAATACAAAAAAAAAAAAAAAAGGAAGAAAAATAATTTAATATTTCTTTCGTTATTCAGGCTTGATGAAAAATGATAAACAAATTTTATTTTAAAAACAATAAATAAAAACAATTTTTGAGTGAAATTTATGTATGAAAAAAAAAAGAAAATAAAATATTCAATTTGCCAATTAAATTTCGATATATTTACTGTAAATAATCACATAAATAATGTTTTTTTTTATTCTTCTTCTCTTTTTTGACCTAATTATAATTTTTTTTTTTTGTTTATAATATTCGTTGGTATTTTCATTACTCGCTATTCATGCTTATTATGTTTGATTATTTTATAAACAAAATTATAAATGAATATAAATTTTCTGGTTTGTTGTGCTGTTTTGTGAAGAACAGAATTGTATAACAACAATGTATTGTGTTGAGAAATCGATGAATAACAACGAGATTTTGCATAATTTTTTTAATTTCATTTCATCGTACATTAGTATTTTAGCTAGCAGAACTGATTTAAAATAATCAGGAATATAAATAATTTTTAAAATAAGAAACGGAAGAAACGAAAAAAAAAAAAAATTAATTAACGAGTTACTGCTGTTATTTGTTGTTGTGGCAAATTAACGAAACATTTAAGATGTGAATCAATAAATGCAGAATAAAAACTAGAAGAAAACAAATAATATTTTAATTGATTAAATAAAAAAAAAAAATATATATATGAAAATATATTTCCTTGATAATTAAAATGTTTTTTTTTTTGTTTTGTTCAAATTAAATTTAATTAAAATTTAATTAATTAAATTAAAACTGATTAAACAAACAAAAATCAATCAAATGTATTTTACGCAAATAATTAATTAAAAAAAAAAAAATGATTTTTATATTTTTTATAAAATCCGTGATTGTTTTTATTTTTATTAATTATTTTTAATTTATTAATTTATTTACTAAAAGTTTGATTATTGTATATAATGTATTTTAACGGTATTTATTTAATAAATACGTAAATAATGAATTTCCTTTCTTTATTATTTTTATTTGTCTAATAATTCTTAGAAATTTGTAATAATTTCTAAAATTAATTGGTTATCGAGTTTCATTGCAACGTAGGAATAAGAATATAAATAAAAATAATTAAGTTTAATTTTTTTTTTATTTTTATTTTTCGTTGAGATAAATCAATAATAAATGTTTTAATTGGACGAGTAATTTATAGTAATAATAAAGCAGGGCATTATAAGACTTTTATATAATATAAACCCACCTTTAGCAATTTTTTTTTTCTTCGTAACTAATACAGAAAATGCAATCAATTTTTAAACCCAACACAGCTTAAAATTTGCATTTATCTTCCACATGTTTGCCTTTTTTTTTTTTTTTTTTGTTAATTCAAAAAGGAAAAAAAACTGTTAATTCATTTTTTGCCAAAGTGTTTACTTGAGTGATAAAAAAGTAATTCAAATTGAATAAACATCGATTTGCATATAATTTACATAAAACACCAAACACATATCGATTAATAAATCAAAAACAAAGAATAATTAGAATATCTTTGAAAAATCTAAACTATTGAACACTTGAAAATGAAATCAATTATAGTAAATAAATGTAGAGAAATATTATTCCAACACAAAGAACATGATTGAACTACGACGCCTTTTTTTTTTTTTTTTTTTGTTAATTTTTGTTGGAGGACGATGATATGTTTTGCTTTAAACTATGACGTACATAAATTTTCCACGAAAAGATATTTAAAGATAGATAGTCTCTAGCTTTCAACAATAAGTAGACAATTTTAAACTTAGATTAGAGATTGACCAATGTAATTCTCTTGAATTTTTCTCTGAATATTTATAAATATATGGCTCCAAAATCTATATTTTAATCAGTTTAATGGCAGTCAAACGAAAAAGAATAAAATCTAGGTTTCATCGAGCTTAACAATTTTTTTTTTTTTCAGAATAATCAAAATAATAAATCCTGATATAGTAAGATTTGTATCAAAATAAAATTTTCTCGTAGATAAAAAAAAAATGTCGTTACGTTGCTTTTAAGGGATTTTTTCTATGGAAAAGTAATAATAATTTATTTTAAATAATTTTCTACATATATACCAAATAGCTTATTATAAAAGTAAAAAAAAGTACTCGATAGTTTTGAATAATTTTATTGTACT
Source organism: Ptychoptera albimana (assembly GCA_961205885.1). Classification (NCBI taxonomy): domain Eukaryota; kingdom Metazoa; phylum Arthropoda; class Insecta; order Diptera; family Ptychopteridae; genus Ptychoptera; species Ptychoptera albimana. The sequence continues at coordinate 23,281,200 of OY540803.1, forward strand.
GATTTTTTGTTGCTATTTAAGTGATACGAGATACAATAGTTAATAATAGTCCCATTCAAAAACTTCAACAGCAATGAAACTCGAGCATCCTGGTTCTTTGCTACTATTGATCACTGTAGTAATTTAGCGAATAAGGAAATTAATTATTATTATAAGAGTAAGGATTACCAGCAGCTAGGTAATCTTCGGTTATGAACGAATGAACCTGATTCGGCCTAAAAAGGCTCATACACAACGTTTTGTATATTTATTTTAAAAATTTGATAGATTGACGGTATAGAATAATAGAATTAATTTACAATAAATATATATCTAGCCCTTAAAACTAAATTATTTATTCGATAAAAAGATTAAATTCGTAAAAGGATTTAAGAAACCTCACGTTTATTACATTAAAATAAAATAGAAATTTCCATTTAATTATTTATTGTTTTTATTTTAAATAAATTAAATATTATTGCAAGTGAGGGTTTTATATAGAATTATTATCAACGAACGAAAAAATGCTTTAACATAAAAAAAGAAAAGAAAAAAAAAAACAAAATTAAATAAACAAAGCACTTTAAAAATAATTTTCCTCCCTCTAAGAAAATGATTAAATTTATTAAAAGATTTGAATAAATTTTCATATTTGAAAAACTCAAACATTTTCATGCATATTTGTACGCTGTGTATAAAGTATTAGGCGATATGAACAAAAAAAAATTCTTTTTTGCATTAAAACATTACTCGTTATTGTTTTATTTACCTAAGCAATGAATATTTACATAAATATCTGCTCAAAAGTTAATTGTTACGGATTTAAAAATCATTGAATAATGAAAATAATAATTCAAAAAAAAAAAAAAAAAAAAAAAAAACTCAATACAAAATAATATCGCCCTTAATAAATTTAATTTAATTAACACCATTTCAGTGTAATTTTTTTCTTCAAATTTATTAGTTGATTATTTTTTTTTTTTTTTTATAAATCTGAATAATTTATTTCGTGAATACAAAGAAAGTCAATACAAGATAGCGAAAGGGATAAACTATTTAAAAATAAAAATGATAAGGGTCGCGATTATATAAAAATATTGAAGATAAGCGAATAAAGGATTCGTCTTTGTGATGTCTCTTAAGAATAAAAAATTAAATTCCTGTCATTATTATCTGCACCCTTACCATTACCACCATTTATATAAAAAAAAATCTATTGTATCGTAAATTTTTTGTATAATCTTTATTGCTTTTGAAAATATTTACTTGGATTATAATTTATTTTCATAATAGAATTTGTAAAAATGACTGAAAAATAGTAAAAGGACATGAAATTATCAAACAAATAACCTTTAGCGGTGTCCTACTTACTGGATGGCTAATAATAATAAGTAACCATGGCAGCAGCAACCGTGTATAAATAGAAATAATAAATTAATATAATTAAATTCAGCGTCCCAAAAATAAAAGTTACTTAGGGCAGAAGATAAATCAATGTACCTTTAGATTGTACGGAAGTATATTTAATCTTTTTGGTAGTTGGGAATCTTAATGGCTAAATTATTTATCATATTTAGAGCAAGTGAGCTTATTTCGTATACTTTTTGTGCTTTTTCGTTAAAATTACGCCACATAAAGGGATAAATTATATGTAGGTAGAAGAGATAGAAATAAAATGTGTCTTACCTTCGTTGTTGTCAGCAACAGCAAAAGCAGCAGCAGCAGTGGCAGTAGTGGCAGCAGCAATGATTTCACGTTCGATGACCGACGCTACGTCCTCCTTAGAGGAATTACTGGAGCTTCTACTATTTGATGTGGTACTGATGGCTGGATATGTATTTGTTCCAGTTGTTGTGTGTGTATTTGTTTGAATATTCGTAGTGTTGCTGTCTGGTAAACTACTTTGACGCACTGCAGAAATATTATCACCTCGGTCTACCGCTCTATCGCTGAAAGATGATAATGGTTCTTTGTTATCCAATCCTGGGGAGCCAGACGGGAGGCTAGGAAAAGCCTCACGCATGGCCCCCTTATCTTTACCACCTTTCGATGCAGTACTGTTACTTCGGACGACCTTACAAAATTCAAATTGAACGGAGGACGACGAAGGTTGTAAATTGGCCGGTGTTGCTTTTTTTGTGTTTGTTGCTGCTCCTGTTCTTGGGGGTGGTAATGGGGGTGGAGGTTTATTTTGAGATAGCTGTGACTGTTTACTTGTTGATGTGCTAACAGTTGATGGTGCACCCCGTCTACTATTCCTAAATACTCCTGGTGATCCAATACCACCCCCACTAACCGCCCCGGTTTTTCTTTTCTGTGATGAAAAACGATTTGCTGCCTGCGGTTCTTGTTGTTGCTCCTGCTGCTTAACTTTTTGTTGTAATAAAGCAGATACTGTTTGTTTGGTTTTTGGAGTTTCTGTAGTTGTTGTTGTTGTTGCTGTTCTTGTTTCTTCTTCTTGCTGATCTGCTGTTCCGCTTTTTGATAATTTAATATTTGCTTGGTCGTGGCTATGGTGTGCCGCGGCTCCAATGCCGCAATACTCATCAGCGCATATACCCTTTTTTTATTAATTTATTAAAAGAAAAAAATAATAGAAAATACAATTAATCAATTAAATTGATAAAAATAATAAAAAAAATTAATAACAAAACCATTATTCCATATTAATTTTCAATCAATCTTATTTCTAAAATATATATGTATATATTCTCGGACAGAGACATTCATATAATTCATGTTTTTATAACATATTATAAATTATTTGTAGCCTAATTGTTTCATTCAATCAAATTTAATCAATAAAATTATTAACAAAAACCTCATAAATTTTATCAGATTAATTTATGTCAATCACATATGGAAAATCAATAGAGAATTATATAAATTAAACGTAAAGTAGTTATAGTTTAACAACAAAATATAGATGATGAAGGAAAAAGAAATCAAAATAACATAAATTTATAAACGCATGAGGAAATTGTTTTAAATTACACGGACATTTCTGGTACAAGTTTTAAGATAAGCGAATACAATAAAATAATTTACATTAGATTTCTATGTTTTGTGCTTAAACATTATGGGAAATTTAACAAATGATATATTTAGAAAATAATAATAAGGAGAACAATGATGATAATAGCAGAGCCGACAATAAATAATGTCCCCAATTAAAGTACTTAAAATATTTTCGTATTTTCTTTTTTCAAACTAAACAACGCCTAGAAAAATAATCATTTAATTAAAGTGCGATGATACTTTAGCATATATTTCAAATTCTGTTTTATTAAAGTAAATTTAAATAAAAACATTAATATGCACTGAAATAAAGGTTAACTAAATTATTATTTTATTTAGTTACTTATTTATTTATTACTAATTGATTTCCCTTAAATGGGTTCAAAGGTATTTCCTTACCTTTTTTACACATAGAACCGTATGGAAAATTAATTTTTATTTATCCTTTGTATTATTTATGTAAGAAAATAATTTTTTGTTTTGTTATTATTGTTGTTGTTGTTTTAAAAAGTTACATTAAATTTGGAAAGTTCTTGTGAAAGCTTTATTTATTCATAATACACCTGAAAAATGAATTAAAGCTGGTGAAAATATTAAACAAATATTTTTTATTGTTTAGGTAGGCTTACGAAATTACAATGATTGTCCTTCAAAAACAAGTAAAAAAAAAAAAAACAATTGTTTATCTGTCGATTTATAAGCTTAACTGCTGACCACAATACAAACACTGTTCAAAGGACTTAAAATTGTAATCGCCATTGATACTGTTCAAGTAAGCACTACAGCAGCCTAGAGTTTTTTTTTTATTTTTAATTAATTTATTTTTGGTGAAGAATGTAGAGGATTTCTTTTTACATGTTTGCAGTCAGTGTAGGATTTTAACTTGAAAATGGTTCAGCTATTAGAATATAAAACATTATAGAGATTACTTAAAAAAAATTAAACAACTGTTAATGATACAATTTTAGAATGAACCGCTTTGTGTGTATATCATGTACAAATTCGTCACTGTCATTAGACTATTTACTCACAAAACAACGATATATCTGTCCTTTAAAAGGGTGATACCAATTGTACAGTTTTAATTCTGCGTACTGTATAATGTATAGAGACTAACAAACGATGGAGACATTTTTGTTTTCAAACAGTTAAAGCTCTCAAAATCAAAGAGTAATATAGAAAACTTATTAATTAATTACAAGTGACAATTTGCAGGTGGTAATTTTATCATACTATTTCTTAAATTAAAACAAACAAAATGATCAAAACGGTGTCTTTTATAAAATATTCTGATTATTAATTAAAGTTTAATCAGAAAATCGTCACTTTATATTGAAATTATTTGGTTAAGAATGGATCACCCTATATTATATTATTAAGTATAATAACAATTCTTCGATACAAATTAATTATTGGTGCTATTAGTAATTCGTTACTTTGTTGTTATAAGATTGACATAATTGGAACCTTTCTGATATTACAAATGTATTTGTCATTTAATAATAATAATAATAAAAATCAATCCCTAGCTACTTATACATAGAGCGTACTATTTTCAACAAACAGAAAAAAAAAATTTTTTTGTATAAACAGCTTTTTTGTTTTAGATAAATAAACGAAAAATATATTGTGGGGAGTTTTATTTATGCCATTGTACCGTTAATTTGAAAATTAATAAAATAAATTTCGTTAATAATTTTATTAAAAAAAAAAAAAAATTAAATAAATAAACAACAGACATATAAATTATTATTATGATGCACATGTACATATAAGTCATCATTCGCATTTGTTTGTATATTTTTCTTTCTAAATATGTTTTTCTTGAAAATTGTCTTGGCACTTGTTACATTATGAAATTATGTGAAATTGTCTTACGCTAAAGTACTTTATTCTATCATAATATATGTATGTATATAATAAAAAAAGAAAAAAAAATTACAAAAATATATAAATTGTAGATGTGTTTGCTTTTGAAATGTTAAATTAATAAAAAGAAAACGAAATAGAGAGAAAGAAACAAAAGAAAAAACTACTTGTTGAACTGAAAAACAACGAAACTAAAATTCTTGGCATTGTTCCAATATAGATTTTTACTATTTTCTAATATATATTGTTTTTAACAGCGAATTTTAACAATTTTCTTCTTATTACATCATTTTATTGTTTTTTCTTTCTATAAAATTGTTGTTTTGAATGAATTTCTTTTTTAATTTTTCTATTTTTTGTAAAAATAACTTTTAAAATCAAACCGAGCCAAACCAAACGCATCGATATCGTACATCGCTGCATGAGACAAAAATAACAAAAAAAAAAAAAGGAAATAAAATCAATATTATGGATTTATATTAATTTGCAGTTTCAATGTCGTTGCAATTTCAATCGATAAATGATTTTGTCATCAGCAATGTTTTTCCCGTTGTTATTTTTTTTCTATTATTATCTCTTTGAGTTTTAAATTCAATTTATTTCTTCGTTTTTTATTTTATTTTAGCACATTACGTGACTTTACAATATCGTATTGATGACAATTTTATATTAGATGGTCAAGTGCAATAATGAATGACAACGAAATTAATTTTTTTTTATTTATTTTATAGATTCAATATGATTAGCGTTTTTTGTTGCTTAAAACTAAATGAAAAAGTTTAAAATGCGAATTTCTAATGCTAATAAATGTTTTTCTTTTAATATTTTAATTTTTGCTATTTAAATAAATTTTATGAGCCGCTAAATGTTTATGTCGTTTTTATTATTTTTTATTTCGTCTTATTTATTATTATTTATTATAATTATTATTTAACATAGCTTTTTCCTTACTTATTTAATTATTTGTTGATATTCAATATAATTTATTAATGTAAATAAAGTATATGTATGTATATATAAAAAAAAAAAAGTCTGTTTAATTTCAACTATTTTTCGCGTGTTTAATTAATTAAATACAAAACATACAAAAAAAAACAACAATCAACAAGTAATTAAGTAATATGAGATATTTTTTGCTTATAATTTTAATTAAAAAATTTACTTTCATCACAAAAATTGAAAAATGATCTTGCTATTATAATTAAAAATTAAAACAAAAAAAAAAAAAAAAATTATAATAATATTTTATTTTAAAAGACAAAGAGAAAATAATTTTTTTTCAAAATATATTTAATTACAGTGTAGGCGCCTGGTCAAACAAAAAACTTCATTTAACTCAACCGCAAACAAAGTTAAATGGATAATGGATACAAAAATAAAAAAAAAATAATAAACAAATTTTACAGCGTTTATCATAAAATATTTAATGTATAAAATATAATATTTTTATTTAAAAAAAAAGCACCAAACGAGCTTTTAATCAGATTTTGTTATAGCACTCACTTTTTATTTTGTCTCTAAAATTATACGTTTTTTTTTTTTGGTACGAAGTTATAGTTATGAATAAACAAACTTTTTTTTTGAAAAGCTTTTAAGATATGAAAAACATAAACAAGTGGAAAAATACATTGTTGTGAAATTAATATTTTCGTACTTTAAGCAATGTTATTTTCTAATTATTAATCTGTAACATTATGATTTTCAAACAATTAAATTTTGATAACTCATTACTAATTAAATAACGAAGATTTAAATCTTTGAAACATAATAAGGATGAAAATAATATTTTGTATCATACAAAGTTGCTAAAAATAATCGCTGAATTAGACTTACAGCAATTTAAGAGCAGCATTTAGTAGTTCGTTGTTCGCCTCATCTTAGTCAACAGATAATCGATACAAATTTATAGCATATTATCAATCAAAGACCAAAATATAATAAATTTAATGTTGGTCCGCAATCGGCTGTCAAAATTATTTATAATAAAAGCAATAAACAAATTGCAAGAGCTGAGAAACAGCTGGCAGCATTAAAACAAAATGAAATATTCCACGGCCTTAATATTCGCCATCGTTGAAGTTGTGGTTAATACACTGATTTATTCATTTCGCGGACGCTGTGCTGACAGTGAGTTTAAATCAAGCTCCGGTTTATTAGTATTAATAAGTTTTAAATGTATTGTTTCGATTTTTCTATATTATCAGTTAGTTTGCATATGCTAATACACAATAATATCAAAAAATTACGTTATCAGTTATATCTTAACTGCTGAAGAGTTATATATCTGAATTTATCTGAACAATTAAATATCTGTTTGGAAAAAATTAACTAATCACAGCGACAATTAAAGATAATTATAAAATTTAATTACTTCAAAGAAGACAAAGAAAAAAAAAATCAATAAAAAACATTAAAAAGAAAAAATTAAATCCGATGTTAAATATTTAAAGCGAATAAAGTGACTGAAATTTAAATTTACATTTAATAAAATTTGTTATTAATTTTTATCGCTTTTTTTTTTTACTGAATTTTCGATTGCTAACGATATTAAATTTTCCATCAACTTAAATCGCAAAATATTAAAAAAAAAAAAAATAATAAATATATATGTATGTATACATAATTCCGTGCACAGTTTTGCACCTCATACAATTTTTTTTTTTAAATAAAAAATATAATCTCAGCGCAGCGTTATTAAAGATTAAATTTATCAGAAAGAAAAAAAAAAAAAAAATTTTTTTAAAATACAAATAATTTTATTACAAAAATAAAATGAACATTGAAAAAAAATTATTTAAAGATAATAAAATTATAAATATGACTATTTCATCGCGCATTTAAACGATAAAAAAATCAATTAAAGTTGATAACGAGGAAAAAAAAAATATTAATGAGGCGGCGTCGTTAAACAATTTTTATTAATATTTTGCAAACATTAAAAAAGTAAAAAAAATTAAAAAAAAAACAAGAAACGATTTCATTTTTGTTGTAGTTTCCGGTGTCGGAATCTTTAATTTCGTTAGAAAATAAATTTTTTGTTTCTTCTGTGAATTTAATAAATAAATCATACAAAACAAAATCAAGAATTTCTGTGTGTTTTTAAGAGATATTCGAAAAATATAAAAATAATAATAATAAAAACACCGAAGTCAAAGCGCTACAAGAAAAATAAAAATTAAATACGTGGTGGATTGATGCAAAAAAAAAAAAAAAAAACCAACGAAACAAGCAAAAGCATGAGTTGGTGGTATATTAGCCAAACAATAATCTTTTGAACAAAATAACTCAAAACAGTTAAAAAGAGAAGAAATTAAAATTGTTTTACTTTGTTTTTTTTTTTTTTTTATTTTTGCTTTTCAATTTTCCAATTTTTCTTTTCCTTTTTGGTTTTTTTTTTTTTAATTATTTTTTCGGTTCAAACATTACAAAAAAGAAAACGAAAACTTTTTTTTCTCATTTTTTTTTTTTTGTTATTTTTAGATTTATATTTTAAATATTTATATAAAATTTTAATTTGTCTGTCGTTATTATTTTGTTGCTTCATCCTTATTTAATGAGTGTGTGCGCCAGAATTCACACATATATATATATGCATATAAATATATATTTGTTAAACGATGGTGAATCATATAAATTTTGTTTCGTTTCTTCATAATTTTTTATATAACAGTGGAGGCGCCTGATAATTACTTCGCTTGCTTTTTTGCTTTTTTTTTGTATGTACAGTAAAGCTTTATAATTCAGTATGATCGGGTAATAAGTATTAGAAATTAACAAATAAAAAAAAGCAAACAAACATTTCTCGAGTTAAAATCATTCGTACTTAGAAAAACAATACAAGCTTTTTTCAATGTTCAATATTAAAATAAAAAAAAAAAAAAATCTTATCATTTGAATGAGTGCATTTGGCTTTACGACAAAAGTGTTTTTCATCGTAGTTTGAGAAATGACTGTGCACATTCACTACTTATCTCATATAATCATTGCTTTACTATATAAATGAAAAACGAAGCTTTCACAATAAAAAAGATTTCTCAATTATAGAATATTCACTGTACTTTAAATACATAATATAAGCTTTCTCAAAGAAGGTTCGACTTTATTACCATAATGGTTTAATCAAAATGAAATGAATGCTAAAAAAAAATTAAAGATTAAATGATAAAAAAAAAAAAAATTCTTAAACGCCTACACTGTTTAATTTAGATAGAAAAGCACTATGGAATTTCCCACAAGCTTTGCATTTTATGTAATATGTATGAATATGTTTATTGTATTGCTGGAACAAACATAATAAAATACTAAATAAGTGACTTAAACATAAAATACATTATGTGCATAGGAAAAATATGGAATTTCTTATAACATTTCACTCTTTTGAATAGCAACTGTCAGAGAAATGAAATTTTTCTGTGTGGTAAATTTAAATAAATTTTGGTAAAGGTATTATACCCATAGTAGACCCATCTTACAAAAAAACTTTTTTAATAACACGCATTCGGAGTTTTCGTATAATATGTCAACAAATGAAAATAAGATCTACTAAGCACAATTTGTACCTTTATCAAAATTTTTGTTTGAATATCTGGTTCATCTTTAGCTTAGTAGTGTACTTTTGAACGTGAATGTGCTGGTTTTAATTTTTAAGCATTCATTTTAGCATATTTTATTCAAAAATTCGTTAGAGGAGAATTCTTATTCAATATTTTCTTAAAGAGTCTAAATCACAGGACTTCATTTTGTACAATGAAATATAATTTCTATACACAATTAACTGCACAATAGGATCGCGTAGCAAGATTCATAGTATATGGATTGCGAAACAAAAACAATGAAATACTGTATCAGCAGTTTAGAAAACAAGAAGCACAGCCTACAGTATGTGTATGGACCTGATTGAATGTAATCTTTGATTTGTGTGTTTCTTTTCTACTCTTATTTTGTCTTTTCACTTATTTATTCACTTTTATACTTTTATTTTGTTTTATCTAAAAATATAAATCTAATAATAATAATAAAAAAACAAAACAAGTTGGAAGAAAAGGAATACTAATAATAAAAATAAAATAAACGCCCTTAGAACGAAATCTGTTTACAACACAATAAATGTGCGTGCTTTTGTTTCTTAAGAAGCCAAAAACAAACTAAAACATAACAAAACGATCAACAAAAAAACAAGAAAGAAAGAATTCTTTCACCAAATTCATGTGTATAGTGTGGTATTTATTTCATGCCATCACCTGCCCAGAGGCTGCACAACATTTATGCCGCCAGCAATGGTCTGTGACAAGTTAGTTATGGGTTCATTTTTTACTCTCAATTTATTTATTTTATTTTTGATAAACAGGGCATTTGTTATTTGTTGTTTTTTTATTTTATTTTATTTTATTTTTTTTTTTTTTGTATGCTCTTCATCGGTTTCTTTTTTTTATATACTTAAGGGTGATGGTGGTCTCTTGTGTTATTTGTTAGTAAATAAATCTTATTTTTTCTCCGTGTCGTTTTGCTTTATTCTTACCAAAAACAAAAAACAAAAAAACAGAAAACAGAAATTTTTCTAGTGCAGGTGATTTAAATTCTTCTAGTCAACTCTGCTAGTTCTAAGATGATGATAAAAAAAAAAAAAAAAAAAAAAAAAAAAACAATTTATATCGTCTGAATTGGTGATAAAGAATTTTTTATTACAACATTTTTATTTTATTATTTTAAAAAAGAAATAAAATATTATTTTATAAAGCGTGATCCCCAAATGTTTATTTATTTTTTTTTTTTCATTTTTTGATAAAAGTAATATCGAAGAATTGTTAAGAAAATATCGATTTAACAAGCTCTTATCTATTAAAATTAAATTTAGTTACAAACCACATATGACGAAAACGCCTTTATAACTAACTTTAACCTACCCACTATTATATATTAAATGTTATGTCTGGATCTGGTATAATAGCTACCAAGTCTATTAAACGAAGTTTAATTTCAAAACCAAAACCTTCTAATAACAAAAAAATTTTTTTTCTAATTAAACTTGCTCACGTATTGTTCTATAATACTTAATGGCACAATGATTTCGATATAGTAATAAATGGTGACCACAGTACACAGTTTGGGAAATACTGTGAACGAAAACATTTACAGAAGATATTTATTACCTCAATGCTATGATAAAAGTGAGGTAACAATACATGTGGATTTGTTTATTGTTCATTTGCTGTTTTTTTCTGTTTTCGATTAAATTATTGTTATTTATATTGATTATAACATAATTTTCCACGATTTTTATATCACATTAAAAATTGATCAGAAAGAGAGAGTAGCAACATTAAAACGATGGAAGAAAAATCAATAAAAATTTAAATACAATCAAATTAAGGACAATATTTGTTTTTTATTTTTACAGTAAAAAAAGTCTATTGGGAGCTTTTTTAATATTCTTATAATTTCAGGGCAGTATTATCTTCTGTGTTTGCATTTTTGTAATTTTTTTTAGCATTATATGGTGTTTGTTAATTACAAAATGTTAACAACAGACTTAACGAGATATATATTTATATATTTTTTTTTATATTAGAATTAATAAAATGTCTTTATAAATAACATATCTCTAAAGAATTAAATTTTATCAACATGAATAAAAAAAAAATATATATAAAATTAAATAAATTCTTTGTTTAGATTATCTTTAATTTTTTTTTATTGCATTTGGTTAGGAATCCCCTACTGATATCTAGTAATAAGAAAATGAAAATCACCAACAACAACAATAACAGTGAAAGGTTAAAAAAAAAATTTCTTTTTTTGATTTGATATTACAAGCGACGTCCTAAATATGATCTTCAGTAAACAGTAGGATAACCAGAGATTTAACAATAATAATAAAAAAAAAGAAGAAAAAAAATTACCCCAGTTTATTATTTTCTTTTTAAACAGTATGCTGTATAGATTTTGTACAATTTGCTGAAAAAACACAATTTTCAAGATGTCATTATAATACACGACTGGTGAATTGTTTTATTTTTCTTATCATGGCGTTTAGATGGTACATTTATTGTGCGTTGAGTGTTTTCCTTTTTTTCCCTTTTTATATTCGTATTATCATATTGTCTATACACATTTTATATTACTTTATATTTAACTAAATTATAATTATAATAATAATATAGAAACGAACGTGTTAGCGTTAATAAATTTAACAACAAATTTTAGGTGATTATACTGTTTAAAAAAATGAATTATTGTTCTTTAATATTAAAAACTTACGTGTAATTAAGAAAGAAAGAATTGTAATAGAACAATGTAAGAAAGTTAATTAGTGCTCTGTTTTTCAGCTGGTGTGTCACGATGTGTAAGCGGCTTAAAATTAAATTAATAAAAGGCCTGATTGAACCATATAAATTAGAAAAGTTAAACTACAACATTGTGGTGATAAATATCATGTTTAACTTGGCATTAGTTTTTTTTTTTTTTTCTTTCGTTTTGTTATTAATCTTAGAAAACAGTAAATTAAACATAAATTGTTTATTCGGTTTTGTTATTTATATGGTAGAATATAAACATTTCGCATTTATGCGATGAGTTCAAACTCCCTACAATAAGTCGTAAATTTTGATATTATCAATAAGATAAAATCAAACCAAGCTAGTCAATATCAATATATATCACTTATAGAAAATTTAATGAATTCAATGAACCTTATATAAAAAAGAAAAAATAAATAATAAATTGTGGTTTGGTTTTTTAGCACTTTATTTTTTATTTTGGTGTCAATGAACGACACAGCAATACCTTTATATATGTTTTTTTTTTTTGGGATATAAATTTGAAAATGACAATAGGGATGCTTTCAAATAATTCATCTTTGTGAATCGAATAGTTTATCAAAATACTTTTATTATTGAAAATATATTCATATACAAAAATACTATTATCTGATGTAAAGTCAAAAATATTCTCTAGGTGGTAAAACTGTGATTTGTTTTCTCCATTTCTCATTTTTTTTATAAATTTGTCTACATAATGTAAATAAAAACATTTCGTGTAAAAGCACACAAATAGTATAAGTTTGTGTTTGTATAATGTCTAATATATATATATGCCTAATGTTTTTATAGTCTTATGTTGATAATAATTATAATAATATGTAACTTTAGCTTAGAATAGCAAACAACTATACAAATTGAGAGTGAAAATAAACTAAACTAAAAAAAAAAAAAAAAACGTTAAAAAGGTGAAACCATCATTTAAATAAAGCCAAGTAACTATAGGGTTATAATGTACATAGCAAACATGTATTTTTAATATATATTATCATATGTACCACCGTCTTGTCATAGTTCTAAATTCTTCTTGTAACTAAAGTACCATTATTATTGTATAGTGTTAGCATGTCTCATTAGTGCTTACCATTTCTCATTATTATAAGTACACTTGCTGTTTTGCTACTTGCTACTTTTAATATTCAACTCATACCAACTGGCGTTGCTGAAATAATTTGCCTTTTGCTTAGGTTTTTTTTTTTTCTTTTTTTATTTATCTTTTAAGAGACATTACCATTGCCACGTTGTTACGCTAGATTGTCAAAAGTTCTTCATATTTCTCTGATAATAATAATAAAAAGTTTTTTTTTTATACAACTACTTCTTCTACTAGCATGTAGAAAACTGTGGAATACAAAATATACAACTTTTGGCGCCCAGATGTATAAATTAATATAAATAAATAGGTAAATAGCAAAAACGAAAAAAACCTATTAAGAAAAATTATTGTCCACGTTTTTGGTGAAGAAATTATTACGATAGAACTAATAAAGTCAAGCAAAGTAAAATGATTGTAGATAATTTACTCGTATTAATACCAACAAAAGCATATGTGGAAGTAAAGTAACTTTCCCGTTGACGAAAACGAAATAATAAAAAACCAAAGCACAATAAAAAAAAAAGAAAAAGGAAAAGGTAATCATTTTGGGTTTTGGTTTTGGTTATATCTCATTCAAACTGTATATACCTTTTAGTTTTATTTTTGAAAAGCTTTTCCTTTTTCTTTTTTTTTTTTGTCTTTTATGCATTTGTTAAATAAAATAAAAGTAAATAAAGAAAAAAATAAATTAAATAAAAAAAATCTCATATAAACAAAAATAGCTGTAGCAGCAGAAGCATCAATAAATTGAAGGATGAACTGGGTATTATTTCTATGAAGTCATTTTAACCTTATTTCATATAAATTACCGTATGCTGTTTTTTCTTTACATATTATTTTTACACGACCCACTTAAACAGACTCGCAATAACGAAGACCAAAACTTGGGTAATAAAAAAAAAGAAACAACAACAACAACAAATGTAGTAAATTGTTGCTACATAAAGGGAAATAAATAAGAGCAAGGTGAAAATAATAACAAACGTTACCCTTAGTATCATACCATCAGTTATTATTTACAGTAGTAGCGGTAGCCAGGACAGAAACAAAAATAAGACCGAAACAGTAGTATAATGTCTCCTATCACTCAAAATCATATGTGGAAGATACTAGTGACGCACCACTTGTTATAATATCTGTTAAGTCAACGTCAGGCATGTAGTGAAGTGTAGCGTAGCTTACTTATATTTACTGTTACATATGGCTTGTTAGAATGAAAAAAAAAAAAAAATGTTGAAACTAACTAATAATAAAAGCTCATCTTTTATGCAATGCTTTTTTAACCACAATATAAATTACGTAATATAACTAAACAAGCTATTCGTTCTTCTTTCTTTTCCCTTTATTTTTTCCTCATCATTTATTATTATTTTTAATAAACTTTTTCCTTTTTTTTTCTTTTTCGTTGTTTCACGAAGCATTTATTTTATTTGAAATGTTACCGAAAAATAAATCAAGAAATAGAAAATTTAAACTAATTTACATTTGTTTAGAAACTAAAATGCGGTTATTTAAATAAAAGTAAAGTCTATCCCCTCCATTTAGGTGTGTGTGTGCCTTTTGCGGTTTTATCGATATGACTTTTTGTTTATTCATTTTTCATTTTTTCTAATTCGATGTAAACCAGGAAGAATGTTTAATTATAGTGATGGGTCTAGCATTTCCCTAGACTCAACCCGCTTGTTTCTTTTTGTTATTGTTAAAAACGAAATTATTTAAATACTTTTTGTTGTTAAAAATTAAGACAAAAAATACAAACGCAAACAATGCTATGATAATTGAATTGGAAATTTCTTGGAATGCTTCACTATGACATTATAATAAATAATTTAATAAACAAGACATTTCAAAATGAGTTATCTCCCTGTCTAATCTTGATATAGGCAAAACACATTTTTAACCCAGAAACATTAATTATGATTTTCCATTATATTTCGACTAGTTTTGATAATTTCTTTTTTCTCATTAATTTTAGTTTAGCAAACAGAGTTATTAAATATTATCGAAATGATTACAATTACATTAAAAAAAACGTTATAATACCCTTTAGAAAGAAAACAAAAATTATATGGACAGGACGAATTAATTATTAACAATATTTTCATGAATTAATTATTTACGTTATTAAATTGCCTTGAAATTATATTTTTAGTACACAACTCGGTTAAAGCTTGACATTTAATCACAAACAAAAAATATTCTTAGAATAATAAATAACAAAAACACGAAAAAGCTTATTTTCTCATAATTAAATATTATAAGAGATGAGTTAAAGATTTTAACCCATAAATAGACAATTATTTTCTTTGCAATGAAGGAAAGATAACAAGACAAAGTAAAGCAGTAAAAAAAAAAAAAAAAAAGAAGAAATTAAATTTATTTAATGTCAACATAGAAGAAACGTACAAACGATAAAAACATTATTTCATGTATAATTTACAGAGCATAACTAAGAAAAAACGAAAAATATTCCATGTATACAGCAGTACAAGATAAAGAAACAGGAGATTACAATAGAAGGACATTTAAACAATTTTTTTTTATTTTCTCTTTTTTATGTTATTCATGTATTTATAAAAAAATAAAAAAACTTTTATACATACTTCCTGTTGTTGATAACAACTAGATTGTGTGGCCAAGATGGTAGACTTTGTGTTATTTATATTGTTGAAAGCCCAATGCTTTTGATTATGTTGTTTGTATTCGTAATTATCTGTTGCTTGGAGAGGTGTTGTTGTGGTGGTTGCTGTTGTCTGTAATACAAAAAAAAAAAAAAAATTAAAATCAAAATTAATAATAATAATAATATAATTATGCTTGAAAATATAAAATTTAAAAATAATTTATTTTCATGTTTACTCATTTTAATTATGTTAAACATTTTCAAATATTTTTTTATTTAATCAGATTACAACAATTTAATTAATTTTATTTTTTTATTTTTTTAAAAATTGTTAATCATGTTATTTGAATGATAAATATTGAAAATGTAATAAACAAATTAAATGTTTGTGACTTTAAAAGTAGTACAGTGGTGCTGAAACAGTTTTATTGTGAACAAAAAAAAAAAAAAAACAACAAAGTTATCACCATCAAATAGTTTTTTATTTTTTATTATTTCTATTTAACTACAAAAGTCATGGTCGTATGTTTTAAAGTTTTTAACGATAACAAAAAAAAAAAATAAATAAATAAAAAATCCATCAAAATGTCGCTGACTACAGTCTTTACCACCCATTATCATCGTATAATAATTTTTTTTTCTACTACTACTCATTTCAAATTGAAAATAATAATCAAAATTGAAATGTTATAAAACTATTACAAAACTTTTTTTTTTTCTTTATTTTTAGTTATTATATACAAAACGAACAAAGTTTTTTATTTAAGAAACGAATTAAATAAATAACTAAAAACAACAATTTGTCATGCATTTTTCACTTGAATACATTTTTATTGTCATAGAAAAATAGAAAGGAAGGGAATAAAAGAAAATTCATACATTGCATATAGAAAAGAAATAGAAAAAGCTCCGAGTTCTTTCATTAAAAACATACAAAAGTTTTGAATCAAAATAGAAAAATCACTTTTACTAAGTTATATTATTATAAAATAGAATATATATATTTCTCAAAAGAAAACATTATTTTTTTTTAACAATAAAAACTAACTCGCAAACTAACACCAAACAATTTGTAGTAATTTTCTATCATTTCATTTTTATTTTATGCTTTTAAAAAATAATTGTCGTTTGCTTTATGTTTATTCTCAATTTAATGTTCTGTTAACAAATTTAACTAAATGCGGCAATGAAAGCAAAAAAAAAAAAAAAACATTAAAAAAGATTAAATTGTGTGAAAATAATTAATAACAACAAAATAATAATAAAAACGTATCGCTAAATGCTCTCTAATTTCACTTTAAAATAAAAATTAATCTTTTTTTTTGTTAATGAATTGAATTGTAACTCTTTTTTATTATCAATAAAAAAAGAAAAATATATATATATATAAATATCGTAATAAGTATTTGTAAATAAATTTTATCTTCGGCTGAAACTTATCTTAAGCTAACTGGAATAATATTAATGATAATAATAATATTAATTTATTTTTATCAAGCAATATACAATCAATAATATACGAAAATAAAAAAAAAAATTAAATAAAATAAAATTGATGAGACTCTTTTATCAATTTTTATTGTTTACTTATATTTTCAATAAAATACTAACTAAGATGTTGTTTAAGTATCGTATTAGCTAAAGTATCATATTTATTCCGTTTTATACACATTTGTAATAATAATAGAAAATTATCATTAATGTTTTTTTTTATTGCATTGCTGTATTGTTAAAAAAATAAAATAAAATGTTACTCAGACAATTTATCATTGTAAGAATCAGGACTGTGTTGTCGGAATCATAGAGTTTTATATTTTCAGGTAGATCGAAAGAAGTGGTTTGACGTTTTTAGGTAAAATTTATACTGAATACACGATACAATACTTTACGTATTCACTAAACTAAATGCTTATAAAAACAGTAGTACAGGCACAGCGTTAAAAAAAAATCAATAATCAGTTGATGATTTTTTTTAAAATACGAATCAATAATTTTATTCTTCAAATTCCGTCTTGTTTTATTACTCAATCATGTTGTTTTTTATGACTCATATTAAATGTCAAGTTGTCATTAATATACTAATTCAAGCCTCAGGTCTTTGTATAAATAACATATCAGCGAAATTAAGGGATTTATCGAGGTATTACTTAAAAATTAACAAATAAAACTTTTTAGTAGTTACAGTCAGTTCTCATCTTACAATAAATCGTTAACAAATGACATAAATAAAATTCTATATCACTTAAAAAAAAACTTTTAAAATATTTAAAACCATTCCGCAATTTAAATATAAATGTGGTTGAATAATGTGCAGAGTCGAAATCTCGAAGCGGACCTTTTTTTGATGTTATTAAAATCTGTGGAATACTACGAATCTTTTAGGTTCTTAATAAATTCACGCGGATTTAGATTTTACCCTTTAATGATATAAGTTTGCTACATTTATATAACATTCTGGTAATACCCTGGTAATATTCTACATTTGTCTACTTAATGCAAGACATTTTATATTTAAATGCAATTTATAAGCGAATTTCTATTGTATTTTATTAAAAACGGTAAATGTTATTACTTTTACAGTCAATTTCAGTTTAAATTTAATTTGCTTTCAAAAAAAAAGAAAAGAAAAAAAGATTAAATAAACATAAAACAAATCATATAAAGAAACCCTTCAGCAAAATTACAGCCATATCAAAATATTAAAATTAAAATTACAAAACACAATCGAAAGTATAAAAATAATTTACTCAACTAAACATTAAATTGTGGTTTTATAATATAATATATTTAATTTAAATTTAATAGACTAATTGATTAATATAAACTTTAAAACCATTTATAACGATTATATAATGTAGTAATTTGTATAACGAATTAAATTAATTAAAATAAATTGGCGATTTGATTGAATAAATACAATAAAATAAAAATTAAATTTTGGTTTACAGAATATTTCGAATAATAAATAGAAAGAAAAAAAAATGAATCAATATAAATGAAAAAATTAAATAAAAAAAAGAAAAAAAAAGCGTAGGTGAAAATATGATTTTTCAATCATAAATACTTAGTAGAATATATATTTTGCATTTGTTTGGCTGTAGCTAGAAGACAACAAGGGTTTTAACACTCCCATGCGAGATTACATGATGTATTTTAGATTTGGGACTGACATTTTCTCTTCTTTTTTTTTATATATCCATTTGTGTTTTTTCATTTTTGAAAAAGAGATTTTCCAGATCCGTATCATGAATACTCAATGTTTGGTACACACAAAATAAGTGTCTATGTTTCTATTTGTTAAGTGTTAGTTACTCTAGCTTTAAGCATAGGCCTAGTTGCGTTACTGTTTTTTATTTTTATGATTTTTGTTAAAGGGATAATACTTCGATAGTGATAAACTGATAAGCAAATAAGAAATTATTCATACTTTGTATAATGCATAAATGAATAAATTGTTGATCACCCTGCATAAATAATAGAATATTTAAGTTAATAACAAAGTCATCAAATTTAATTTAATGGGGAAATGAAAGTAAGGGTTGTGATTTTGTGAACAAGAGAAATAATAATTACGCAAACACAAAAAAAAATAATATAAAAATAAAAATATATAAATGAAACAGGGGAAAAAAAAGCTTCTCTAAGCATTCATTTATTATTTTTAATTTAGCTTGTTCTCTTTACGAATTTCTTTTTTCCTTTATCTTTTACGTTTTGTTTTTTATTTATTTATTATTTTCATTGTTGCGTATGTTTATTTACTAGTTAACTGATATTTTTGTTTACTTAACAATTCTGTGGTTAAAGGCAAAATTGATGATGAGGGTTAAAAACAGAAACGGAAAAAGTTTGTTACGTAAAAACAACAATAAATACTATAAGCTAGTTAAAAAGTAGATGACTAGCAACAAAAAAAAAAATATAAAAATAATAATAATAACGAGAAGACAAATAAAAATCGCGTAACTAAAAAGCCAAAAGTATGTCATCTAGCATTAAAGTGATAAATACAAAACAACAAAAAAATCTGCAAAGCAATTTCAAAATTCGTTATGGTTTGACGTTTTTTTTATTTTTGTTATTGTTGCTTGTTGTTATTTTCTATTTGTTTTAAGTTAAGTGTCAAAGTTGAACCGTAGGAAAAAGGTACGAGCTTGTTTTATTTAACTGATTTATTTTTTATTTTTTATATTCTTTTTCCAACGAACAGTTAATGTTTATAAAGTGCTTAATATTTATTTCACTTACTCATTCTCGTTTGTACCAAATAAAAATTTACAGAAGAACACAAAATAAAACACACAAAAAAAAAAAAAAATAAATAAAACACCGTTTAACTAATAAAGAATAATAATAATAAAAAAAAAAAAAAATGTAAAAATAGCAATTCCATTACCACCCCATTTTATAGTTAGCAAACATATTTATTTTATTTTTTTTCCCTTCATATATTGAATCAATCAAGTTATCGCATGTTGATTTTACTTCTTTTTTTTCTCTCTCACGTACTACCCATCACCATCAACAACAAAAGCAACATGAATCTGTAGCAAATAGAAAGCTAGATAGCTTGAAATATTATCAACAGTAGCAAGGCATCGTATTTTTCGATTCCATTAAATTACAACAAGAAGAACAAAAATTTTAAAAGCACTAAAAAAATTTGACTTTAAAAATTTTTACAACGATGAAATTGTATTTTTTTTTTTTTTTTTAAACTAACGAAATACTTTTTTTTTTTCCACATTTTTTATATTTATTTAAATAAATATTTGAACAACACTTTAATGGTGAACGAGAATGACGACGAAAAATATGAAGGGAAAAAAAATAGCACAATTGAATTTTATTAGATGTGAAGTTAAGTGAAGTGGGTGGCTTTATGGGTTTTTATTATTATTATTATGATTATTATAATTTTTTGTTTTTTTTTTTTTAATATATATATTTTGCACAAAAAAGCACATTGCAACAGGGCGAACGAATATTAATATAGTTGACAGCATAGATATAGACATTTTCGATTACATAAAACAATTTATTTATTTTATTTTTTATTACATTCTCGTGAAACCAGAACCATTAAAATAATTAATTAACATTAACAACGATTACAATAGGTTTGCATATAAATATGGAAAAAAAAAAAAAATAATAACGATGGAAAATATTTTACTAGGAATAGCAGAAACACAAATAAAAACACAAAAAATATAGATGAAGAAGAAAAAAATTTCTGATAAAAATGTCCCATAAAAATATTACGATGTGTGTATTTTTAATGTAATATTGCTTATTCGTTGATGTTGTTGTATTTTTTGTATATGTTTGTGTAATCATCATCGTTGCTAAATTATACAGTAAAACAAAACTTGAATAAAAAAAAGGGTGTGGATTTATTTACGCGACTAAAAATGGATTGCAAATAAGCCAAGTTCCCAGTCATTGCTATATTATAAAGTTTACCCTATTCTATCTACATTAAAATAGGAAAAACCCTAATAAAGGCCGTGGCGGTAGAGTAAAAAAAGCTAAAACAATATATACAATAAAAGTTCTTTTTGTGTGATCATTAATACCACAACCACTCCTTTTAATCTCAATAAAATCAACTTTAACATTTTTCTTCTTTTTTTTTGGATCAATTTAAATGGAATTATAATGACAATTGTAAGGAAACAAGGGATTTATTAATTTATATATTTTGTTTAAATGAAATATTATTATTAAAACTAAAAATGTCTCGAAAGCTCGTAATAGAAATGTTAGCTACAAATAATCATAAAATTCTTCACTGTTTTTTAATTACTCTGGAGTAAAAGTATATTGTAGTAATAATAATTATAATTATTATTATTATTATTATTATTTCGTATTAAAATAACAATTATAGTATTTCATTCTTTTTAATTGAATAATTAAACAAAAACAAAGTTTATTGTGTCATTTACCTTAGTTTTAGTATTTTTATTATTAATTGTTAGAAATACTAAATACAAAGTACAGTGACTCTTCACTAATGCGCTCAGTTTATAGTAAACAAGGGTTGAAGAAAATAAGAAAATAAGAAAATGTAATTGGTCGATTTAAAATGTGGAAAATTAGTAAGTATGATAACAGTTTGTAGATTTCTATTCCAATTAAAAGAATGTTGAGTCCAGTTCAGTTGGACTTATAAGAGCAAACAGTATAAACATTTCACAGAAAACCACTTGACAAAGTATCTATAGCTCACTATCCACAATTTATTAATAAATGTTTTTTTTTTTTTTTTTTTTATTTATTGTTATAAAAGACTAACGACATAGCGAATGTTCTTATATAAAAATGTCGAAAAGCCAATGTTAATGTAGATAATTTATTTTTAACGAATTTTGTAATAAACAACTAATTCAAGGTTGGTTAAAGTTATATAAATTACGATTAGTATTATCAGTACGTTCTATAAGTTTTTGAAACGTTAATCATGCTTGTCACAATTAAACCCAGACGCATTAACTGTGCGTAATTAAAGTATTAAGTGTTTTTCGGTGGATTGGTGCTTATACTTAATATAAAAACAATGCAAAAATAACAAATTTCGCATTGCCACTAAATTTTAAATCACAATAACTATAAATTTATTTATTTTTGTCATTTCTACGCAACAGAGGCGAGAAATCACCAACACAAAACATTAATAAATTAAATAAGATAATTTAGATATATAATTAGGGTCAGTTACACAATCAATTACATCTTAAAACTCATTAGTAAAACGAAAAAAAAAAAAAAAAGAGCAAACAAAATTAATTACAGAAAAAAGTTAAAAAATCTTAAAATCGTTTTTATGGTTACTTTTTAAGTATTTTTCACTATACGCTTAATTAATTGTAATTTAATATTAACTAGCTTTTATTTTGTAGATTTTTTTACCAAAGTAGATTTACACAAAAAAAAAAAAAACAAAAAGAGTGAATAAATATTTGAAACCAGTGCGCCAGCCTTGTTTTTATTTTAATACGAAAACCAACAGCGAGAATAAAATTAATCTTCATTTGTGTATGCTATTTCCATACATTGATCTTATTATTAAAAAAAAAAAAAAATAATAATAATAATAAATTATATAAATAAAACATAAAATATAATTAAAATAAATATACAATGTAAGTTTATGTGTATCATTATCAATAATAATTATTCAAATGATAAATTACCATGGCGTTTATTTACTTTATTTATTCATATTTATATTAAATCTATAAGAAAATATTGTGAAGCTTTTTAATTATTATAATTCAAATATAAATCAAAATCACGTATTTGATATAAAAATGGATAAACAGACAGACAGAATGTTTGTTTAGTGTTATGCTAGTAATCTTTTTTAATCCATTTCGGAGAGACAAAAAAAAAGTTTAAATTTTCACTACTAATTTTCAAACTAATTTTGTTATTGCTTTAGTTAAATCTAGAAATGTATATACAGTATACAAAAAATTATTAAATAAATTTAATTTTATAAGACGAATAGGATAGCTTTTCTAGTTACAGGTAAATGATATTATAATCCTTAAATGTCACTGTGGCAGTAATCACAGCTCAGTAAATAAACAAATATTTGTCTCTCGGCTATAATTCTAATTACAATGTTACTGTGTCACTCTTATTGTTTGTAAGGCAAAAATTTAAGTTCAATATTCCCATAAAAGCTAGATAAATAATGTTGTAATTAAAGCAGAATAAAATCATATTAAAGGCAAGCCGAAAATATGCATTTCGGTTACAAAATAGTTGCAAGCAAATTAAACTGGAACTACTAGAAAGTCAGTACTTTTTAACTAATTTCTTTTTCTTACGTGAAGCAACATAGCAGAGGACTATGCATAATGATTACAAAAAGCTATATAACATTATTTAGATTAAAGATATTCTTTTTTATTTGTTTAAGCAATTTCATCAAATACTCATCTATTTATACTTAATATTCATCCTATATGAAGTAACTTTTCCTGCATACAACAACAACAACAACAACAACAACAACAACAACAAAAGTCAATTTTATAACTTTTAAAGTCAAAAGCAATAATAATATTTCAAATATCATTGGAGTACCAATTTGAATTTTGGTATATACCGAAAAAAAAAATCAAAAATAATACTTTCATGAGTACTTGTCAATGTAATGAATGCTATATAGCTTTCCTAACAGATAACATTTCAATGATTTTTAAATTGCTTATTGAAATTCAGAGAAAACAAGAAATAAAGTCAAATAATCTCGGAGCTTTAACGAAGTAAAGTAATCAACAGATAATTTTAAAACATAACTTGATCATCCATGTGTTTGATTTGTTTTCAAATAAAATTTTCTTAAAGTTCGACTTGTATACATTGCAATTTAGATTTTTGATTTTAATCTTATCTTTGCAACCACCTACATATATTTATTAAAATAAAAAAAAAAACCCCCCCAAAAAGCACTGTTAACATTAATAAAGAAATTAAAACATAATAATTTTAATATATTAAGTTATATTCTGAAGTTTTTTTTTTTATTATAATTCTTTTAGTAAATTAATTTTCTACAATTTCACAACTTTTCATCTAATTTGTAAACTTTCAAGAACACTTTACATGGCTTTTAAACATAACTGTTTCATCTATTAAATACTAATAATAATTATAAATAATATAACATTAAATCGTTATTATAATGTTGCACAGAATGGTGTAGCAAAAGTTATATTTTAATATGTATATAGTATTGAAGATGCAACAATCAAAATTGATTAAGAAGTGCTGAGAAAGTTATGGCCAATACGATAGAAAAGCCCTTTTTGCCCTTTCTAACATTTTAATTTACTAAACATTTGAAATTTGAAATTCGTATATAAAACCAATTTTATTATGTTATAACAAGATGAAAATAAATGTTTTTTTAAAATATTATACGATAAACTGCTTGCAAATATTCCTTTTCCCACACTAGCCAATGCGTTAAAACTTCCAAAACGTTTATCATACAAATTCAGTAACAATATCACTGATTATTTTTGTGTGTTTCAACAAGAGGGATATTTAATCAATTTTCCACTAGACACTAACCGAATGTCGAGAAAATAAATAAATGTTTCATTCAATTTTAAATTACTGCAAATAAAGTTTTACAAAGTTTTTGAAAATCATATAAATTATGTTCAATTAAGTGAGAACACGTACTCAATGTACATAACACAAGAATTTAGATTTCTTTTATGAATAAATAATAATAAAAATTTAAACAAAAAAATTTCATCAATTTAATTTATGCATAATAAAAATCAAACAAAGCTTATCAGCTATCAAACAAACAAATAAACAAACAAAAAAACACAAATTACAGCACTGTCTAAATAATAAAATAAAATATAAATTAAATTTCCATGAAAATTTTTGTAGCAAATATATAAATTCAAAATAAATAAAGAGAATTTTTTATTTTTACTCATTATTATCTTGTTTAGATTTTTTCCCATTTATTTGGTTAAAAAAATATATAAATTTAAAAGTAAAATTTACGGTAACTCGTGTCTAGTAATGTAATGCATGTATCCACATGTGAAACAGGTTGAACAAGTAGAATTTTATATAAAAAGTAAAAGAAGAAATATGTGGTTAATGGAAAAATTTTCTCTAACTTAACAAGAATGCACAACAGAATAAACATTGACTTTAAAAAGTGTTACCAAAGACAAAAGACAAAAAACAAAAAGAAAACAAAGCTTTATGGTTGGAAAAATATTTTCCAGTTTCTTTCTCTTATGAAAGTAAACTCTTATTGTATATAGAAATATATCCTCCACAATATCATAGCTATAGAGTTTGAAAATTTACAGCTGCTAGCTCGTCTGTTTAAGTATTTTATATATATATATATATATATATAAAGAGAAGAAAAAAAAATCTTCAATTTTTATTAACAATATTTATTTTTCATTCTTATTATTAATTTAACATAAAGTTTCTTGCATTTTGCTGCCATGCAACTAAATTCCCATAAGAACACATTCTTATACTTACTGATTACATTTTTCGTATTCTTTATTATTATTATATTGATGTTAATAAGAATTTTTATTTTTTAAATTCATAACTAGTTAATAAGTCTTATCAATATTATATATATGTTTAATCAATTTTTATAACTTTCATATTTTCAAAGTGAATGAAAACATACCATTTGTATGCATTAAATTTTTATTTAAAC
This sequence comes from Ptychoptera albimana, assembly GCA_961205885.1. NCBI lineage: Eukaryota > Metazoa > Arthropoda > Insecta > Diptera > Ptychopteridae > Ptychoptera > Ptychoptera albimana. Next base: position 23,307,335 of record OY540803.1, read on the forward strand.
TTTAAATTATGTTTATATGTATTTGTAAGGCAGAAGCATTGAAATATAAATATATTACTAATAAAAAAATTGTTATTAACGTTCAAATTGATACCATATATTTCAATTTTGTTTATTTTTATTAGAAAATTTTTCATTTCTTAGGAGAGAATTATGTTTTAATAAAAAAAAAAGAAGATAAATAAAAAATTATTAATTTTATTCACTGTACGATATGGAATATAACTTTCAATATGTTTACAAGAAATGTTTTTAGTAGTAGGAAGAAAGCTTTTCAATTCTACTTCTTCTTCTTCTTCTTTTTATTTTACATTTTTACAACACTTTATGAATTTGAGTGATAAAACGTGGTAAAAAAGAGTCTTAACTCGCACCATCCGTACACCATTATTTTTACTATAAGCGTATCATTACTGAATTATTGTTTTTCTTGTCTGATAATTAATTTTTATTTTTTATTCACATTTGTGTTATTCGTATAAAAATTTAATAAAAAAAAAAAAAAAAAGGAGTAAAAAATTTATGGGTGTCAAGTAAAAATAATTAAAATAAATGAATTCAAATAAAAATAATAACTAAACTCCACGTCAGTAATTTTATTATTATTTTGTGTTTTGTTCATAATTTAATTTTTTTTTTTTTTAATGATTTTTCCCATAAATGTCGAGCTTTCAATCATGTAGAAGAAGAAACTACGTTCCCAACAAATATTAAATTATAATTAAAACAGTTTAAAATTATTTATTTTTAATTTTTATTCACTTTTTGTTTTTTTTTTTTTAATATTTCAACAGAGTGATTTAATTTAATTTTCATTTACTAATTATATTTCACTAATGTAAATTAATACAAGTAATAATAAATAAATAATTAAATTTTTTATTAAATTTTAAATTTATAATTTATTTATAAGTAATGTCTAATGTAAATTTTTTTGTTAAAGTAATTAATTTATTTAATTAAAAATTAAGTATATGAGAACACAATTATATAAATAAATAAATAAAATAAAATAAAATGAAAAAAATTCAAAATACATAAATAATGTTATATGACCGAAGCATCGATTATACCATCTATTATACCATCTATTAAGTGTACATAATATTTTTTATGTTTTACATTTAGACATTTTTTATTAAATAATAATAATAAATATATATGTATATATATACATTGATACAATGAACCCAAAAATGCCAAACAACACCCTATGCATATATAACTCTGCATAGCATAGCATAGAGAAACAGAAGAAGTAAAAGTGAAAAAAGTAAACAAGAAAACAGAAAAAAAAAATGATTACATTAATATCGATCTGGAGCGTATGTATGTATGTCTGATATGAATATAAACTTGTGAGTAGCCCAACCATATAGGACCATACAAATAACAAATTCTTATTAATAATTGTTATTAACTAATTTCATACAAAATCGATACGAATAATTAATTAATTTTATTCATCCATTATGTTTATGTTTTTTTTTTTTTTTTTGGCACTCTCCTAGCAAATTAATAAAATTTAATTAATTATTTTACATTAAAGATAAAAAAAAATTGTAAAAACAATAGAAAATCCAAGTTAAAAAAAAAATAAAAATTTCTAAAAACATGTTAATGGCAACGAAACGTTTAATTAAAATTCAATTAATTTATTATTTAGAAAATAAATATATATATATATATATATTTATGTATATAGAAACATGAAAATATGATTAAATATTACTTAAGAAAAACCATTATAAAATCATCGGTTTAAATTTTTTTATTTTTCTTTTTTTTTTTTTGAAAATATAAAAACCATTAGTAATGATAGCTTACAGAAAGAAAGAAAAAAAACTTTCGAACTAATGGTTTCCCAATTAATAAAATAAAATAAATAAATAAATCGAGAAATTTTTTAAAGCTTTAATCAGCATTTGTATATCACATATCACTGCAATATGTTTTATTCATTTTTCTTTTTTTTATTTTATTTTTTTTTTTTTGTTTCAAATTATTATATAAAATTATTTGTGTATGCAGTTAAAGTAATATTAAATGCATATGTTGGCTGGTTTATTTTTATTTTCGAAAAGGAAAACTAAAATTATCATTATGGTTAATTGCTGGCTGGGTTCTCACCATTCTCACCACTATAGTTGCCAATTATTGACTTTTACTAAAACATAAATTTTTATGTACGTGCGGAAAATTAAAAACTAAAGAACTTTTTGACATTTTTATCCAATTATAATATTCATCCGCTTTTTATCCCATTATTTAATCTCTTTGATACTGGAGGAATTTTACAAACTCATAGAACAAACACCGCTTGTTTTAGTTTGTATTAAAATTCATTTTGTTATTTTAATTAAAAAAAATAAAAATATTATAAAAGCCAAAAACCACTATGCATATATTTTTCATGGAATTTATTAAGAGTGGTAGAGAAATACCTTTAAATATTTGTTTTAATTCTACTCTTCGTATGGTTCGTTCTGGACGAGGTTTTCTCAAGCCAAATTATACAACGGACAGGTGCGAACATTATGAATTATATTTTATAAGAACAATAGCAGACAAATGGAAAAGTAAAACTTATAAAGATAAAGCAGTTTTATTCAGTAAAGAAGTTAATTACTAAAGCAATTATTTCTATGCAACGTTATCAGCAAATCAATCACAACTGAAAAATTGTCCGTATCCTTAAAATTGGTTAAAAGCATTCAAAAGTTTATATTTCTTTAATACAAATCAATAACGTGACATCATTTATAGTTATGATTTTACAATTACATTAGTAACCTCTTTACAATTATTATGTAAATAAATTTTCAATACCCCAGCGTTTATATTTCTTAACCCTTTCAAGTCTGCTAATTTAAAAAAAAAAAAAATAAAAACACTTGTTCGTTAGAGAATAATTAAAAAAAAAAAGAAAAACAAAACATTGCAGCCAAGGGTATTAAAAAAAATGAACAAAGCTTCATATAATTGAAAAGCTTAAAAGAACTACAATAGCTTTGAAGAACAAAAAAAAAGAAAAAAAATCTTCATTGCTATACAAAAGCATTCAGAAATATTAAAAATTAATAAATTAAATGTATGAAATACCTCTTGGTGGAAAAAAGAAAATTTAAATATAAAACAAAAATTATGTTTACAAAAAAAAAAAAAGGAAAAATAAAGAGGAAAAAACTAAAAGAAATATAAAAAAAAAAAAAAATAATAATAATAAACAACCGCCATAAAGGTAAACATAGAATAATAAAATATTTAACATATAATCCTAGTAATTTACGTTATTAATTTTATTACAATTTTTTTTTCTTTTTTTTGTTAGTTTATCATAATTATTTGTTGTTTTATATTCCATATCGAAAGATATTAAAATACTGAAATACATTATTACTGTATTTTACTATCTTTTATTATTATTATCTATTTTTTTTTTTATGTTGTCTATTTCTGCTTTTCTTCTTTCTTTTTTTTTTAATATTCCATAAATAATTAATCATAGAACATATAATAAATATATAAGATTATAAATATGTAGAACTATCAGCGTCATCACTAGGCAAGTGTAACTAAAAATGTCTCAACTAAATTTTCCTTAGAATAAACGATATTTGGATATATTCTAGCAGATGTTAGTTAATACGCATAATTAAACATTCAATTAATAAGCATTTTCATAACTATTTTTTATTACAGTTGGTTTCGAAGAACTTCAATAAAAACTACAATAAACAAGAAAATCCGATTTCAAATTTTTAAAACAAAAATTGAAAATATCCTACAATTGATGAGGAATAAAGGTTGAAAAGACGACCTAGCATAAAAAACGGCATTATGAATAAGATAATTCGATAATTATTAATTTTATGTTTCAGGAAAAATTACATTGTAGATAGAAAAATTGAAAAACCCGTATTAAAGTATTAAATCTCACCAACGTTCATCTCTTAATCTCTTTGTGTATAGTGAATGTCAAAGGGTAAGAGTTTTACTATTAATTATTGCAAAAAAAAGCTAAAATTAAAAACAAAATCGCTAATTACAACACTAATATTTTAATTACATATTAGATGAACGTAAACCAGTAATTTTCTACTTTGTCCTATATTTTCCGTTAACTTAACAAAAAATAAAAGAGAGAAAAAAAAAATTCCAAGTGTAAAACCTTTTATTCAATCAAACATTTCATAATTTAATAGGAAACAGAAAAGAAGAGAAAAGAACAGAAAAAAAAGCTTTTCGTTACTTAACTTCCCTTTTATTGACGTACAAAAAATAAAAACATAAAAGTCTTGCTATTTTGAATAATAACCTATTTATCTAATATTTTTTTTCATATAGAATTTTCAATCAATATATAAAAACAAAAAAAATAAAATAAAAGAAACAAAGCTTTCAAAGTTTACTTTGTTTTGTTGCTGTAATAAATGCATACGAAGTTTTTTTATTTTATTTTATTATAAAATACTTGTATAAGCTTTTTCTTATTTTCTGTTTATTTATTTAAAGGTGAATTGAATTACTAAGCACACTTTATTTCTGTACAATTTAATATTGAGGAACAATGACAGCAATTGACGTTTTATCTTTTTGTATCATCAATAATAAGAATAATAATATTGAATAGAAACATAATTTATGTATAATATATAAATAACTTTTCTTAACGTTACTTTACTTAACTTAACTTTGCTTTGCTTTAGTATATTTAATATATTAAAAGAAATATGAAAAAAAAAAACATATTATTGTTATGCTTTTTTTTGTTTTGCTTTAATAAGATGTATGTATATTGTGTATTAATTATTGACAGGATATATAAGAATAGAAATAACATAAATAAATCGCATTGAGTAATTTATAGGCCAATTTCTTTGTTTTTTATTTTTATTAAATGTACTTGAGTTGAGAAGTTTTACTGTGAAACATAATTAATTTTTATTACGTAATTACTGTTAACATCTTACGCCTGTTTTAGTAAACGCATTATAATGATTTATGATCTAAAAAAAAAAAAAACTCATTTAAGTTTTATTTAGATCCTTAATCACGACATAATATGTATCAGCACACAAGACTTAAACGTGAAATTGGTAAAATTCGGTTAAAACAAACATTTTACTATAAGCTGCATATTGTGGCAAAATTATAATCGATTGATTACAAAATTATCATTAGCTGATGAAATATACAAAAAACAAGAGAAAAGTTATTTCAAAATTTTCAAATTCGGTGGCAAAACATAATTTCAATATAATCAGCTATAATCACTTAAATATTCATTTAGCTATATCATATAATAAATTGAAATTATGTTTGTACATTCTAATTATAATCAACGGCATTAATTTGTTGATTAAAATTTGCTGGTTAAAATATTTACTTAATTATGATTTTCAATAAAATTGTTACAAACTAACAAAAAAAAAATTGGTAAACATTTGATGAAATTATATTGTTAACCCTAAATTCACATAATATGCAAAAATTATTATGATTCACTGCAGCGATGGCCAACCGTTGGCCTATGGACTGGAACATGTTACAAAAAAACTCAATTTTTTGTTGTACGGAGATTAAACTACATCACTAGATTAAACTGCGTCACTACATCACGCAGAAGTAATAAAATAATCTCTATTTTGGAAAGAAATATAAGATCCGTCCCGAAGTTACAGCAATTCAAATAACAAAATAGAAAAACCAGCCGGTTCACCAAAATATAGAGACGGAATACTTGCTAAGCTTATGATGTAACAAAGCAAGTAGAAACTGGATAGTAATGAATTGTTGAAAAACCAAACAAAAATAAAAATTATGAATATTTGAGATTCAAATGATAATCCAGTAATTCAAATAAGTAATAGGTAGAATAGTATTAGGAACTAGCTCTAAAAATCTGTAATTGTGTAAATCATGCGAATGAATTTTTCCTGCAAACATCAAATCAGTTTATCTAGCCCATACTATAAATCGCGATTTATTGGTTTAGCTTGCGTGTATGATACGTTGAAAAACACTGTATACATTGCATAATGGATATAACATACAAATGACTTCATGTGCTTCCATAAAATGTCCAGCGATATTAAAATATTCAATTATTATATGGCGGTGTAAACAAAAACACAAAATAATAACAAACAAAATTCAATATAACTAATAATAAAAAGTAACTTTTTTAATTATTCTAATGAATTATATTTTTTTTTTTTTTTTTTATTCTGTTATGTTTTGAAACGTACAACCCTGTTGTAACGACAATAATTAAACATTAATCATTAAACACATTCAGAATAATGTGTCTAACATAAACGTACATATAAATATTCAATTAAATGTAGATTAAAAGAAATGAGAAGTTAACAAAGTTTTATAGGCTGTAGCTAGTGTTAAGTTACCAGCTAATGGTGGTTATATTGTATAAGTGGATTGAGTAACAACTAGCTATTAGATAATCATTATTGCTTTACTTTTCCATTTTCTTTTATTCTTTGCTGTTATGCTATTGAACAGCATGATGTTTTGTTAACTTTTTGTTACAGTAAAATTAGATTAAAAAAAAAAAAAGAAAAAAAAACATTATTCTTATAATTATTAGGTGAAAGTAATAATATTTTACCTTTAATATAATTTTAATTTTTAAAAGTAAGAAAATAGTTTTGTAAAGGCAAATTTTTCTTTATAGGAAATATAAAAAAGAAAAGAAAAATCAAACAGAAGGCACGCAATTGAGTTTTCTTTTCCTATTTCGTTTTCGCTTGTTTCTCACATGAAGCATAAAAATAAAGTTGGATACGTAGTTGGAGGGTTAGTAATAAATAAAATAAAAATAAACTTTCGAAAGAATTTTCATTGACTTTATTCTTTTTATTTCCGTCTAATAATTCCTTAGTCTATATTTTTGTTTGCGTCTTTTATTGATAAAGAAATAAAATACCAAGTAAAGAAAATAACAAAATAACAACATTGGGAGAAAAAAAAAACATTTTCAAGTATATATACCAATTTATTTTTAATTTAAACGACAATCAGATTGATTCGTGGCTGGTTTTCTATTTTATTTTTTTTTTAACCAATTTTGGTTTTGGTTGTATGGCAAAATAGTTACTTTACGAACAAAAATATGAAAATAAATATAAAAAAAAAATAAAGTAGAAATTTAAACGTACGTATTTTGTATGCTGTATGTGTAACACATCGAATAAACAACAACTGAGCTTTCAAAGCACAATCCAAATTGAATTTTGTCGTATATAGAGAGATATATAAAATATTTATTATGTAACTGTTTGGTTTTATTTTAGTGATTTCTGTGTTCCTTTTTTACTTTTATTTATTTATATATTATTTTCATATCCATCAAATTTTTATAAATAATAAAAATGTAGAGAAAAATAAAAAAAATATAAACGAAAAATTCAATTTACTACTTACATGAAAAATAAAAAAAATAGAAAAAAATTGTTCAATTTTTATTGATTTATTGATTTATTGATTTGATTTTGATTGACCTTTTATATACGATTAATAACATGTTATGAGAAATTTTTATTTCAATAATTCTTTAACACGTAAGAATATATTTTGATCAACATTTTAGTATTTTCCCGTGCAAATAATATTTAATAATTATCGAATGATTTATTTTTATGATTTAAATCAAATATTTGTTTTCTCCTCTAACTTTATAGTTTGATTGAAAAATTGGCAAAGAACATACAATTTTTTGGATAATCTTTTTTCTCCTTCTTTTATTCAGATTTTATTTTATAATGCATAGAGTTTGTAGCTAATTTTGCAGTTAACAGTATAACCGCTATGCCTGATTTTGGTTTTTATAAAAATTTTTAATTATTTTACAGGCACTTCCCTACTAATATTGACTATATTTATGCCAACATTTATTTATAATTGATCGAAAACTAGACTAATTAGAATAACATCATTTCGAAATGTGTCATTTTTAATTATTTTAATTATTTACGACCATTTTTGTATAGATAGAGTGAATTTACTATTTAGTTTTCTTTTGTAATATGAATGCAAGTAAGTGAGTGAATTTTAATCGATTTTTTTTTTTTGAAAATATAGCTCAATCAAGAAAACTCTTGTGCAGGAAAACATTTTTACTTCCAGGAAGCCACATAACAAAAGTAACAACTTCCGTTATGTGGGAGAATATTTTTTTTTAAATAAATATTTAAAAAATGGTATCTTTAAGTTTATGTTTATAATATTTTAAATTTGAAAAAAAGGCGGATTTGGGTCAAATCTTTGTATAAAAATTATCCAGGACAAATGTCACATTGGACAGCAATGCAATAGAAATTTAATAACATACAATTCCTATCCAAATTGATTTAAATGTATGGAAAAAAAATAATATTCAGTAATGACTACCGATATCAATAAATATCAAAATAATATTTTTCTTTATCACTCGATAAAATTATAAATCTAGGCAGCTTTTTATGGATAATTATGTGACCAGACCACACGCTTATTATTATTATTATTATTATTATTTATTATTAATAAAAGCAACAACCTATTTAGATATATGATTGATGGAATAAAAGGTAAAAATGAATAAAAAAAATCAACAAATAGTTTTTGTTCCGCGTCATTCGCTTAATCATGTTCATTATACTGTTGATATTACTGTTATAGCTGTTTATGTTGATGCTTTTATAGTAATATGTATAACAAATATATATGCATAAAGTAATTATTTATATATAATAACAATGAAATCAAAGGTATATATCATATAATGCTTTATATACATGCTCTACGTTACCTAAAATACCTCTTTCCATTACATTACTTTTCTGTTTGTGGGTGGTTTATTGTCATGTTATATAATTTTCAGGTATTCTAATACTAATTATAATTTAGTTAAGTTAATAAAACTGATTGTGTATTCATCACATTAATGAATTGAAATGGTGATAGCATAAAATATAAGAAAATAAATTGAAAATAGAAAAAAATCATTACATAATTTATTCAATTATTTAGATAATGCCACCCTTTAAATATGTTGAAATTAACCTGATAACATAAATAAATATTATTTGTTTTTTAGATTATAAAAAATTACGCATTTCCAACGCATGAATAAACATTATTATATGGTGGAATAGAAAGAAGAGAAGTATTATGTTTTGTATATAGCGACCAAATATGTACTTTATATATATATATATATATATATGACATTTATCATTTTTAATACACTTATGCTGTATATAATATAAAAAATACAAACATATAGATGGTCTTGTCTTGTCAGTTTAATTAACATTTAATATTTATTAATAAAAACAGTGAATTCTCGTTATTAAATTTTACTTTATGTCCACCACATGTTAACGATGGAATTACAGAACTAATTTAACTATTCATTCCCTTTTAAATAATAATTGTCAATCTCAATAATTATTGATTAGAATTGATGAAGTTGATGTTTGCATAGCAATTTAAACTCCCACCTTATTTTAAATACGTTTGAAATTGGTCTAAAAATCATAATCACAAGTAGAAGTTTTGTTACAAAGTGAAAATAAGTTCTACGATTACGAGATATTGAAAAGTTTTTAATTTTAAATTAAAATTTTAAGAATTTATGACCTTAAGTAGCGTATGGCGGCCATAATAAATATATTGGGGGAAGAAATGTGACAAAAATAGGTAATAGGATTTTATTACGTAGCAAAATAAAAAAATATTAATAAAAAATTCATTTGGCCATAAATTATAGCAAATCATGACGAGCCTTTATTTAATTTCAATCTCTTTGTACAAAGTTAGACAATTATTCGTACTAATAACGAGATTCAATAAATTGAAAAAATTTCTCTTTTATGCGGACATGGCTGTATTGTGTTATGCTTTTACCGATTGAATACAACAAGTATACTGAGGTGACATGTTATCATAATTTAAATTTATGCTGACAACAATAGCTCTGTATCAGCTATTTCAGACAGAAAACGTTTAACGAGACTTCATTATTTTCATTTTTGTATTCCATTTTTTTTTTTTTTTCTATTTTCTATTTTCCTTCATCCGATCATTTTGAATAATAAAATCATGAACAATATTGTTAAATGTTATTATTGTATTTGACAGACATATATTACTATTTATTTTATTACAAATAAATAGAAAGAAAGGAAGAATAAAAAATACAAAAAAAAAAAAATAAATAAAAAAACAGAAAACTAAAATTGATTTATTTCATTTTATTTATCCATTATTACTGATGACAGTTAAGTGATATAAGGTTAATTTCCATTGAAAAAAAAACTGTGTACACGTCTAAAATTAGTTATTTTAATAAAATAAAAGATAAATAAATCAAAAAGGTTAAAAAAAAAATTATTCATGTATTTAGAAAAATGAATTTGTTGACAAAAACAAAGTTTTTTCCATTTTTTTTTTTTTATTCAATTATTGAGTAAACTTTGAATGATTAAATGAAAAAAAAAAAAAAAAATTCAAGAGTTTTGATAATATCGAAAGCAAGAAAGAAAGAAATAATTTTAAAAGATAACATTTATGTAAGAGCAGAATACAGAATTAAATTTAAATTATGCGTTGGTGTAACTCAACTTTGAATGTAGCCAGAAACGAATAAAAAAGTTTATCTTATATAAAAGAAAAAAAAATGAAATAATTAGAAAATTATTATTATTATTATATACATATATACATATTTCTTCATCAATATATTCTTATTAATGTTTGTCATTTACTTTAAATAATTCAGTAAAATTTCGTAAAGTAATAATAAGAATAAAAATTATCATATAAATAAAATTATGAGCAGACACAGAACAAAAAACATAAAGAGATACTAAAAATATTTTTTCTATATTGCATAGAAACAGTGTGTGTATATGTACTTATGTATAACTATAATGTTAATATTTTTCCGATAAATATCTTTTCTTAATAATTTTTTATATTTTTTTATTATTTTTTTTTTATATTACTTGGTTTCACGCATAAGTTTTTATCACGTATTACCAGCATATCATTTCGCGTTTGTCTCTAACCAAACTTGTTTTTTTTTTCATTTCGGTTTGGGTATGGTATTTTTATAGTAAGATGATTTTGAACATGGTAGGTTTATGGTTATGGTTCTGGTTTTACGTTTTAATATATATAACGACGGTATAAATTTTCTTTAAGTTTTATACAAAATACAAACGAATAACTGACAAGGTGTAGAAAAATTAGTATTCAAATTCTTGGCACGCACATTACATCATAATTTGTCGACATAAGAAAATAGCTGAATGTTTCTAGCTTTTCATGATAATCCAATCTTACATTTCTATACAATATTCCGTATAGTTAAAATGTTAAAATTGGTATGACATAAAACGACATCATTGTCTACTTCGGGAAAAATGTTTTTGATATTGGTTACATCCCGTACCATTCTTCTCGTTTCTGTACATATTTATATTCTACTTATATAAACTTGTTGAAGCTATACACATTCAAATTGAATGAACTAAATATGGCAGAATATGGCTGTGTCAGATGATGAACAGATTGGTAAATGGATGTTAAGCTAACAACAGCAAGAACAAAACAAAAATGAAAATATGATTTTCGCTATTTCTTTTAGTAAGAATTGTATCACAAAACAAGGTAAGACAGCGTAAATTAACTGCACACGAATCTTAAGACATGAGTTTATCATTTTAGTTACATAAATGTAGTTGACAATATTATTTTCGTTTTTCAAGGGACAAAAGTTACGTTAAAGTTCCCTGGTGAGAGCTTTTATATACATTTATTTTTTTTTCCATTTCCTGATATCTTCAATTTTAAAACATATTTTTATTATATAACTGCTGTTACCTTGTTGGTTTATTTTATTAATAAAAACAAACTTCCTGTCTAATACAACATTTTATATTTTATTTTTTCTCAACTATGTAACCTGGAACCCCCTTTTGTTAGACTTATTTTATGCTTTTTCTCTTTTCTTTTTTTTTTTTTTTAATTTTTCGTGTTCATTCATTTCAAGTCATTGTCGTATTGTAACACCCCGTGGCCCACTATTACCCATATTATTATATTTACTAAGAAAAACTGTTTCGTTTATACAAAAAAATAAAAAAAAAAGAACCCAAGCAAATAGAAAAATAGAAAAAAAAAACGATGAAGAATGGTTTGGCTATAGATTATGAACACGCGTCAATAATAGTTTGTCAAGCTATAATATATGGGGTCAGGATGTTAAAATCGACAGCAAACTTTTCATCTTTATTTTGTTAACAAATAATATAAATAATACATAAAGCTTTCCCAATCGGAAAATTAGGACTTAAAGTTATTACATTTTTTGATTTTCTTTCTCGCTGTTTACTTTTTCGCATTTTACACCATTTTTGCGAGTGGCGAACATAAAAAATAACAACAAACAAACAAACAAACATTGCCAAAAAGTTTTCAAGTTCTCATACCATTTTCTTTCAGTTTTCTATTTGTCTTCGTACAAATTTTCTTTTTTTCTTTTTTTCTTTCCAACACCTATAAATTTTCACCATCATTTCCCTTCTGAATCATTTTTATTGTGTTTGACCAAAATTATATCAATTTTCTAGAAGCCATTTAAAAAATTTTCAATTTTCATGATTATAACAAAGAAAAGGGATAAAAATGTAGTTAGAAAAAAAGGAAATATTTGAGGTTGAACCCATATTAGCATAAATAAAATCAATTTTCATTATTTAATAATTTTTTGTTGTTGATTTAATTATTTTTTCTTCTTCAAGTGTTTTGTGTATTTATTTTTCGACTTTTTTAGCAAAATCAGTCATTCTGTTAATTGAATTGAAATAATTTCATTTCATTAAAATTATATGATTAAAAAGTTAGTTGAATTATTAGTAAATGTAGATTCGGGTAGTCAAAAATTGGTTTCTACGAATCAGGGGTTAAGTATTTTATACAAAAAAAATCTTAGGAGAAAAAATATGTGAGGTAAAAGAAAACAGAATAAGAGAATTAAGAAAAATAAGATAAAACTTTATTTGATGTTCTTTGGATGAGACTCACACAATATATTTATTAATAGATATATAGAGATAAAGGTTTGATAGAACACAACAGCAATTTATCTGATTATTTTTTTTTTGGAAATTGAAATACAAACAACAGAAACACACACACAACAGCTATAGAAAATATTTTTAATTAAATTAATTAATTAAGAAATATTTGACGGATGATAAAAAAATAAAAACAACTTTTTTGCTGCTGTAAATCTTCAAATTTTAGTAAATAACTCGATTAATATAAAAGCGGTTTGTGTTAAGGCGTTTGTCTTATGAGCAAAAAAAAGGACGAATGTCAGCTAAATGTTTGTTCGCGATTTTTATCATTTAATCTTACCGACCTAATTCTAATAGGATTACGTGTTTAAAGCTTAACCCCTAAGTTCTTGTAAAAAATTAAGACAACGTAATAAGAATATAAACCAACGGGAAGAAATGTATAATAATAATAATAATAAAGGTGAATAAATACTCGGAAAAAGCTTTAGCATTCATCTAACATTCAAATATTTGTGATAAGACTAAAACAAATATTTACAACGCAAATAACAAATCAATTATTTTTCTTTAATTTAATTGCCATAAAATTTCCATTGTATTTAATTTCACTCAGGATATAATAAAAAACAAAAACAATTAAAATAAACCCCTGATAAATCCAGTGGAACTAAATTAATTAATTTTATTTGATTGATTTGGATTTTAAACCAAAAAAGGCTTATAGAGAGAACAAAAAAAAAAAAAACAAATCTGAATAATCGAAATTCAACTAAAACACGTTAAAAGTAGAATTTATAATAATATAAAGCAGACAGGTTTGTTTTGATTAAACCTTTTAATAAAACAAAACAATATTTTCCGTATTTCTACTGCTCGGTTCTATCCACAATTTCCATTTGCATGCATAATTTATTTGTGAGTTTTTTATTTTTTATAATGATAAGAAAATAAATTGTGATTATTCGGTAAAACAGAATTTAGATCAGGCTTTTTAAAATTCGTTTTATGAATGCAACGAAAAGATTTAAAAGACAAACACACGGTTCCAAGAATGAATTACACCGCAAGGTATTTGTATTAACCTATTGTTAAATAGGTAAATCAATAAATAATGTCCTGTTTAGATGTAATTGTTACGCAAAACAAAAATTAAAGATAAAACGTTTAAACCACCACAAATTATAAACATTTGCACAGTAATGTTTTATTTAAATCTATTTTACCATTGAAAGCGATGAAAAATATTATTTTGGCCTATATATTCGATTTATTATGCAACCCTTATACAAAAACAATGCTATTTTACAGGATCACATATTACATTTGTTTATTTTTAATGCATTTTTTAGATGAATAAAAAGGTTAATTTCATTATTTATATAAAACGGATAAAAAATCTATATAATTTCTGCTAAAAAATATACATTTTAATATTTTTATTGTTATCAAGGCATAATTAAATAAACCGATAAAAGTTTATCGTAGAATATACATATATCGAAAATTACGTTACAATAAAAATATAAATTTAAATTCGTTTTGAAAAAAAAATAAAAAAATATACAAAATGCAGATAGAATAATAAATAATTAAGATAATAAAGGCCCCCGTGCGTATTTTTATATTATTTTTTTCTCTCTCTATGTATTATATTTTAATTTTTTGCAGTCTATCTTCTATCATTATTTAGTAGGTGGTTTAATATAATGGAGAGAAAAAAAAAATGTAAATTTACATTTTAAATTAAAAAATTCACAAAAAAAAAAAAATTATAAGTTTGTATTGACATAATTTTCTATTCTTCTAAAACATCACAATCGGAAGTTTTTTCCTCCTCTGCGTTTAAAAATAAAAAAATGTTTCTTATTGTCATTTTTTTTTTTTTGTACGTACGTACGTAAGCCTGAATTGAAAATGAATGAATACGGATAATGTAAATTTATTCGTTATTTTTTAACAAAAACAATTTTTTTTTCCTCTTTTTGTCGAGTGTGTGCATTGTCACAAAATTGTGCTACCGTCTAAATTTAATTTTTTTTTTTTTATTTTTATCATTTTTAAATCTTAAATGTTCTTCAAATGTTTGATTTTGTTCTTTTTTTTTATTATTATTATTAATAACAATAATAATAATAAGAAAAATATTAATTGAAGGAATGTAATCCTCTTTTACCGATTCCAATAATAATGTACAGACATCCGCCTACACAATATTATCAGGCGAATAGCAACGAGAAGTATAAAAATAATGATAATACAAAGCCGAACAGAGAGAAAAAGAAGAATTTTTATTTTTTATTTCCATTTGTCTTATATACATTAAAAAAAACGAAAAAAAATAAAATAAAATGTTACAATTGCAAAGCACACCGAAAGTAATAAGCAGATGTAAAAATGTTTTGAATTTTCTTTACTTATATATCCTTAGCAACAATTTGGTTTTTCTTTTTCTTCTTTGTTTTTCATCTTAATTTTGTCGTTTAATTTTCTTTTCTTTTCTCATTCATTTTGCCTTTATTTATTGTTGCTGTGTTTCACTACGCTAATATACTATTAAGCGGATAGGAAAAAAAAAACATTTTTAAGTAAATTTTATTATTAAAAAAGAGACAATTTTGATGTCTTATTATTTTTGTTTTAATTTTTATCTTTTTCGTTTTGCTTTAAGGTTCATTTTAACTGTTAAGGCGTTGTCCTTAAAACAACGAGTTTGTTGTAACAAAAATAGATGTGAAAAACAATTGTTATTAAGTAATTTCCTTATAAATTGCTTCTGCTTTTTTATTTTATTAGCCAATTAAACAAAAATGAAAAAAAACAAAAACGAAAATTATAAAAAATGTCATTAAATCCACAAACAATCAGTTCACCTTTTATCAGTTCCGTCTAACGAAAATAAAAAAAACAAAAAAAAACACAACAATCAACATTTACAAATTCATCATGATAAATTAGGGACAAAATCTTCTATCAAACATTTATAATTCATAAACGAATTTTCGTAATTTATATCGATTAAAACGTAGAAAAACAACAAAAATAAAATAAAAATAAACAAATCAATTCATAAATATAAGTAAAAAAGTAGAATAAATATATTTTTATAATTTATAAGACTATTAAAATTAAATATAATTTATGATTGGTGATTAAATATGAAATTTTTTATTTAATTTATTTTTATTTTTTTTTACTGCTAAATCTTATTATATAAATATGCAAGGGGTGAACTTTGACGGAAATATAACATAATATTGAAATATTGAGTTTTAATTAGGAATGATGATAGAATTGAACGATGCTGTCGTGGAGAATGTCTATGGTATTTATTATCATTAATTATAAACCAAAAAATTAAATTTCTAATTACGTTAATTTTATAAATAATAAACTTAAAAATAAAAATAAATTATTATTGAAGCTTATTGTACTGATAGAACAATAAATTACACGGCGTTTCGTAGAAAAGCTTCTGCACTTCTACATTGCAAAACCTGTCAGTAAAAGAAAATTTTAATTACTTCAAATATGCAATAGTAGGATAGTAATCGTAATAATTTTTACTGATTTCTATAAATCGTTAAGAACTTATACAAATAACTGATAATAATTGATTAATAAAGATTGATTATATTTTAATAATAAAACCATGATATTGTTCTTATCAAAACCGAAATTAGGTTAAATCCTGTATTTGAAGGGCTTTATAAACCAAATATTGTATTAGATAAAATAAATGATTGTTTTTTAGGTTTCATTATAAAATAAACTATAAATTGTTGAAGTAATGAATGGATGAAAGGCGCAGCCCACATCCTTATCAAATTAGCATAATTTACCATTCTATAATAAAAAAAATTGACAAAAAAATTATTCTGTGACATATAAAATCAATATCAAGGATCTTTTTAAAACATGCTACAAATTTAATTAATTGATGGATCAGTAAACCATCTTAATTCTCATGTGACCTTTGGTGAATGATGTGGTGACTAGCCGAGCCGATTACCATATGACTGCTGATGAGACATTTATAAATTAATATAATATTCATGTAAGTATACGCTAATAAAAAGTATTTAATTTTTAAAGCTCATAAGCAAAGAAAGCTATTACTAGTAAGTAACTATTCTTGTTCTTTTTTTTATTTTAATATATATATATATATATATTTTATAATTTATTAATATTTTATATTAAACCATAGAGTTTAGTGATTTAAAATCCCGTAAGACGTTAAGCAAATATAACATTAGTACTGTCCTCTGTTCGTATTTTCCATTAATAAAAAAAAAAAAAAAAGAAAGAAAAAATCAACAACAAATAATCTGAAAAATATTTAAAAGCTCTTTTGGGGACATACGCATCACAATGGTTTAATGCGTTTTGTCAAAGCAACAAAGCAAAAAAAACGAACGAACGAATAAAAAACCTCTAAAAAAGGATAACATAAGCTTATATCATAGAAGTATATAAGTAAAAAAGAAGAGATTTTTTTTTTATGTACATTACATATATTCCTCATAGAGGAAAAAAGATCTTCAGCATTTTTAAAGAAAGAAAAACCATTGAAAGATAAACAAAATAGATTTGTTATTGATCTGGCACTCACAATAGCTAATATTGTTCGTACTAATAGGTAAGAAGAGGGATAAGATCAGCAATGGAAAATATTCCATCAGTTGTACCCTTTTCGGGTAATATGCAGAAGAAGGAAAAACGGAACAAGAGAAAAGGCAAAATTTCAAAAAAAAAAAAAAAATAATAAAAGATGAAAAAATCTATGAATTCACATTAAAAACAAGTCAGGTTTTTTCGTTTACATATTATACAACGCACACACAAATAAAAATAAAAAATTAAACCAAAAAAAAATGTATAAACTTGACAAAATACAAGAAGAAAGAACGAAAGAAAAATAAATCAAACTCATATAATGAAAAATCCTGAATAAAATAAATAAATGGAGAAAAAAAATTATAATAATAACATTACTAAAGGGTGACTCCGTTCACACTATGTACGCACATATTTTCATCTCAAAGGACAACCTCAAAAAAAAAAAACATGTCAAAAATTCTATTCAAATTGTATAATCGAATTTTTTTATTTACCATAAATCATTGGACATACCAACACCGCAATTACTTTAAGACAATTTTTCGAATTTAAACGTTTCCCTCATTCCTTGTTCTGCTCAAATTGTAAATGCATGGGATAATATTTTCTGAGACCAAATAAAGAAAAATATTTTTCTATTTTATTAGATTTGCGAAAGCTGTTTATTAGCCTTTTTTATTACAATTAATTAAACACTGCTAAAGGTGTGTGCATTCGTATCAATCTAAGCTAATTCTGCAAATGCTTTAGGGTATGATATTCGAGAAAATAAAAAAAAAACTCCCTTCAAACAGTTTTTAATGCTTTAGGCAATCAGTAGCATGTACAGAGTAATAAAATTCAATAATAATTTCAATTAATTAAACGATAGTCTAATAAAATTGACGCTCATAAACTTTGACATAATTACAAAAATAAAAAAAGAAGAAGAAATGTTGCTGACAGCTAAAAAACTATAAAAAAAAAAACCATTTATGTTTATAGACACTGATTAAATGTTTATTTCTATGCAAAAACAAGGAAAGTTCTACAATACAGGTAGTTACAAGGATATTAACCCATCGGCATATTTTGTGTACTAATAACTTTATTTTTTTATTTTATTTTTTTGTAATTGTTTTTATTTTCAACGACAACAAATTTAATATACAAAAAAATTAAATTAAATATAAATTCAGGTTTTTACATGAATGATTTTTAAATATTTTACAAATTGCTCTAATTGAATTACTATTAAAAAATAAATGTTTATCGCACATAGAAAATTCTATTAAACATAATTTTATTTTATTTTTAAATATCGATGAGTTTTTATATTTACGAAAAAAATTCCATAAATAAAAAACGATAATACAGTTCTCAATCTATTTTAATTTAATAAAAGAAATTTTTATTATAACTTTGCAATTAAAAAAGTCATCAACCTGCTCGCACCGTACACATTTAAATTAAAATAATTTGCCTTAATTAATTTTTTTTTTTTTTTTATTCATGCTCGTATGCATACGGATAAAAAATGAAACACTCGCGGTTATATTATTGTAACGACTAAAAACACAGTGTTTTTTTTTTTTTTTCAACAATTAAAATAATTATTTCTCCGTATTTCTTGTTATTATTTCTCATCTTTTTTTATATGTGTGCTCGCTCCCTTTTGGTTTTATCTTGTGGTAATTGTTTTTCGGTTTTTTTTTTTTTAAAGAAGCATTAATTATACAAACGAAAAGCATTCGCACACTACACAAACAGAAATATATAATGGTAAACATAAAGGCAATGGTGAACATGTATGTATTGTATTTTTAAAGAAAACCTCATGAAAACAAATAAATAGAAGCAAAAAAAAAACGTAAACAGTGTTTACAATGGATAAGTGTTTCTCATCTGTAAAAAGTGGCTTTCAAATGAAATACAAACAAAGCGTTAGGATAGATGAAGTTGGAGGCAAAACAAGACTCTAGTTTCTATTTTAACGCACAAAAATAACAAGATAATAAAAATATTGATGGGAAAATATGTTCAATATCAAGAATCAAGTCAATTTCACCAATTGATTTATTTCATTTACTTTATAAAACTATTTTTGTATATGAATTGTTGCTTATAAGAATGAACAAATTTTTATAAATTGAGTACCAATTTCATGTAGTTATTTTACAAAAAAAAAAAAATATAAAATGACAATACTCCAACTACTTATATTATATTCATTATGTATTGATTTTCTGTACTTGGTTTTAGTTCTTATTTTTATTTTTGGAATATATAACCGAGAATAATAACAAAAAAAAATGAAAAGCCTTGTTCACTGTTTCGCATGTGCAAGCAACAAACTTTTCAACTCCAACTATTTTTATCAATAATTTATTATTTTGTTTAAAAAGTTTTTCTTTTTTTTTTTTTGTATCTACAGAAGGTTATATTATGTTAGGTTAAACAAGAATTGTTTTATTTCTTTGTTCTCCGTCTTCTTCTATATTTACTTTGCATTGAAAATATAAACAAACAGTGTAGTAGCTAGGTATATTGTGTAATTTTAACACCATGTAATTATAATTTTGTTATACATGAAAAACAGAACAGAACAGAACAGAAAAGTAAATACAAAATGCTTTAGTTTAAATGTTGGAAAATTTAATTAATATTTTATTACTGCGCCTATTCTTTACATACATTACATATTGCACTGTGCATTTACCACACCTGTCTAATATCAACATTAGCAACAAGTTTCTTTACATTTTTCTTCATTATTTCTAAGAAACGACATTTTACTTTTACATAAGTAAATCCTCCTGCCCACATAAATTATTTCGGGTGCAAAAGGTATTGTTTTTATATATATATTTTTTTGTAAAGTAAACAAACGTTTATTAAATAAAAAAAAAAAAAAAACAGAAAAATATTTTTATTTTTTTTTTACTTTTCGTTTGCAAAAATGATTTTAACGTAATAAATTTTTATTTAATTTAATTTCTTTCATTTTCTTTTTATTTTTTTCACAACGAAAAGTTTATGATCAATTTTGTTACTTTAGAGACTTTAATTCATCTGTCGTTTTTTTTTTTTTTTGTTTTCTTTATAAGGGATTTAAGTAAAAGTTTATGTACCAAAAATATAACAAATAACAAACAATAATAATGAAGAAGAAGAAGAAAACGGAGAAAAATAAAAATAAAGAGAAGCATTAAAAAAAGTAAAATTTCTTTAAAAATGATTTAAAAACTTAATAAAACGAATACAGTAAAATCTAGTGAAATGGATTATTTATTTTTATTTTTATCTTTGGTTATAATTTTTTTTTTTTTGTTGTAAAATATTCCAATTTTTCTATAAAAGAAGAAACTTTTTACGGTATAGTTTCACGTTGACGTTAATCAATTTAACATTTTATAATAAATGCACAGAAATACCTTTGCATAATGTTTAATTATTTATTTAATTTTTCAATTAAAATGGTAAAGTTATTACGTGGAAAAGGTATTCTTTGTTTAGAACAGAATTATGTTTTTATTTAATATAAATGAAAACCTTCGGTTAAATTCCTTTATGCTGTAGCCGGTTTACAAAAAAAAAAACAAATAAAAATGATTAAAGATTACAAATAGAAAAAAAAAATACCCAATCAAATAAAGCTGGTTTAGTTTAGTAAACCAATAGGAATTTAACTTAAAATTTAAAAAGCAAAGAAAGAAAGAAAAAATTAAATAAGAACACGCAACTACCTACGATAAGCCAAATAAAGTAAAGAAATTATAGAACAAAAATAAAGAATGGAAAATGGCTTAGAAAATAGCAATGAAAAAAGGTTTCTGTTTGATTTTAAAATGATTTTAATCATGCTTTTTGATTTGTTAACAACATTTGTTCACTTAAAAATAAGTAATTATCGTTTGTTGACTTTGTAAATCTAACTTTGCCATTAAAAAAAAAAAACAAGAAAATAAACTGGAGAAATATAAATAAAATATGGAAAGCATATTAAGGAAAAATTAATAAAAGAAACGAGAAAAAAAAATTAAATTAACTAGCAAAAGGAAAACAAAAATATAAGATTAGAAGAAACTATATATGTTTGTTTGAAGTAATAATAATAAAAGAAAATTCGTTTTCCATTATATTTGATGCCTTATAACCCTCTTTTCAATTTTTTTTTTCTTTCTTTCTTTCTGTTTTTTTGTTATTTTTTTTTTACGGTCTACGTAATAAGTTTTTTTAAACTTTATTGTTTTTTAATGTTTTGGTAGCTTTTGTTACCAAAAAAAAAAAAGAAATAATAATAATAAGAACCTATCCCCCGATTCATGTGACTTGAAGTAACTGCTTTAAGATTTCATAATTTTATTTTGTTCTCAAAAGTATGGAATATTCAGTGGTTCTTTTTCAACACAAAACAACAGTCTCGAGTATGAACGCAAATTGTGGCTAGACGTTTTACGGAAAGAACAATAAACTGTAAGTCTCGTCACTCGTGAGACAAGAATTTATAAAACGAAAAAAAAAAAATGTATTTTAAGTCGTTCATAAGTAATTCAATAAAAACAGTATATTACTAACAAAAGAAAATTATTTTTTATTCTATTTTCTCATATTCAATGACACTCCTTCGATTAAACATTACGCCAGTATTACTAGTGAATATCCGTCTATGGTTACAAGTTTTGAACTTTTTTTTTTCTTTTTAATTAGGATTTACATTTTTAGGAGTTACAACCTGAAAGTTAAATATAACTTTATGGTTATTTAGAAAAGGACGCTTAATTTTGAAACGAAAATGACCGATGGTACTACGCCTTTCCATTTTATCGCGGTTCGAAGTTATTTTTGTATTTCGTAGTGCGTAGTGCAATTATTACAACTCTTGCAGTACGTACCCGAGTATCGCGAAGACACATAATTTACATAACCTCCATTTAGGAGTGTATGAAGCTATATTGTTAAAACCACAACTGAGATTTAACCATCTAAGAGTATTCTAACAACACAGAATCCTACTTCGACTCTGCTAAATTTATTTTTCTAATAGAAATGTTACAAAAAAAACTAATTTTAAACTTAGTTTTAGATGACATCTAATTAACAAGAATACAAAAGTCCCATTATAGTATTTCTGTCACTGAAATCGAGTTATAGATAATATAATTAAAAAATACAAAAAACAAAATCGATAAAACGCTTCTAATTTAGGTTAAAAAACATAAAGAAAACTAAATACATGAATATTTTATTAAATATAGTTTATAATCTAATTTTAGAATATTTGGAATAAAAACCAAACAACAAGTAAAAGTCACTTAAATATGTATATATATATATTATATATATTTAGTTACTGAAAAAGTTGTACCAAAAAAAAAAAAAAATAAATAAATAAATAAAGCAAAATATATATTAAATAAAAAAAAAAAGAAATATATGAGAAAAATGTCTATATCTTACTAACTCACTAGTTATGCTATTTTTACATTTCTTATTCCAAAGAGATCTATAGAAAATAATAAACGAAACTTATATGTTGCCTTGGCATTAGTTCAGCTCAGTTCAGTTAAGTTAAGTTAAGTTTTATTTTATTATTCCTTGTTTGTTTTTATATTTTTTCTTTTATTTTTGTTTAACATCAACAAAAAATAAATAAAATAAAGCATTAAACATGAAATATTTAAATTCACCGAAACGAAGAATCATTAAAAGAAAAAAACTTTTTATATTCGTCCGATGAGAATTTAGCGACATTTACTTATCGAATTTAATCTTTCTTTTCACAATTTTATTTTTGTTTTGTTCTGTGTTTTTTGTGTGTGTGTTTTTTTTTTTTTTTTTTTCATAAACGAAGGTAAACTGTTTGTTTTTTATGTTTTAGATAAAATTTTGAAATAAATTCATTTCTCACTTTGTTTATTAATTGATGACTAAGAGAACATTTTTTTTTTCTTATGTTTTATTTTTATTATAACAATAACTAATCGTAGATTAATTAAAAGTTTAAACTCGTTAAAAAAAAAAGGTGATAATTGTTGGGTGGGGGTTTTTTATATTAAATTTGTTAAATAGAAAAATATGGAAATTAAAAAAGAAGAAATTTACTGATAATTGATGACACAATTTATAAAAACATTAAAATGATAATATTGATGATTAATAATAAATAACAAGTTAAATCACAAGAAATTTCGTATAATTAATTGTTTCATACAGTAATCAATCAATTCACATTTATTTAAAAAAAAAAATAAGAAAAAAGTTTATTTTTAAAATGTTTCGTAATTTACATGATGCTACAAGAAATATTATGAAAAATCATTACTAAAGTCAATTTAGGCCTTATTCTAGTGCCAAATGTCTCTTCTATTATATTTATACGTCAAATAAAATCCTCTTGTAAAATTAAATTATTTGACAAGTAAGCAAAAATGGGATTATTCACAAGAAAAATAATACAAAATTTTGCTAATAAAAAATTTGAATACACTCAATTCTACTGTTAAATCCAAGGTATTTACTATCCGTTCTGTTTTCACCTGATTGTATGTCTTAAGATTGTTACAATGTGTTTCAGATAGGTTTTCGATTAAAGAAAAATAAAACTCCAATGGTTTCGAATGAGCTTATTACGGTGTAACAAATATTTTAGCTGATTGATACAAAAGTTTTGTAAGCTAGAACAGATGTAAACCCAAAGGAATAATTTACAAATTTTTATCTACAAATTTGAGATTCACAAAACGTTTCTTAAGTAACAATAAAAAGAAAATACATTAATAATGTAATTTTGAATGGTAAGTCAATAATTAATCATAATTAGTCATTAATATAAAGATTTATACAAAAATAAAAATAAAATGAATTAATTACAGTAATACAAAATTTTGCTATTATTCTACCATACAATTAACATTTAAAGGATTTAACTGATAATAAATATTGATTTCCTTAATAGAAAATAAAATTATTATTTCATCAATACGAATTATTTTATTGTTTTTGCTGTTATCTCTAATTAGTTATTAATATTTGTAATTTCCTATATATATTTATATCATATGTTTATTATTATTATTTTTTATAGAATAATTGATAACAAAGGTAATTTAATAGCATTTGTGTGTATCAGCAATATTAATATTAGAGTATATCAAAATTAATAATAAAACAAAGAAAACTTATAAGCATTTTTATATTGTCATTAATATTATCATTATTCTGTCAATTGATTGGTTTTCTGTTTCCTCACACTCTATAGTAAAACCATTAAGTAAATTATTTTTAATGCAAAAAGAAATAGACCAAAATAAAAAAAAAACGAGGCGACAACAACAAAAACAACATAAGCCCGAAAAGTAAAATAAATAACTAAAAGAAAAATAACCAGGATTGATGATGATTCTGTGTTATAATTTTCACTTTTTCTTTATTATTATTATTTTTTTTTTTTATTTATTTATTTTTTAGACGTATAAATATGTATAAAAGTTTTTCTCTTTTTTTTTCCACATTTTTTATATTTTATCGAAAAACTGACGCTTCTGTTGTTAGCAGCTTTTTTATTGTACTTATCACTTTTTTTTTTTTTTTTGTTATCAATTTTATCGACATTTTTCTTTCTCCACGATTATTATTATTATTTTTTTTTTTTTATTATTTCGTTGCTCTTTTATTATTATTATTATTATTATTATTATTATGATTATTGAAAATAAAAACAACAACAACTACTATAAAGCAATATGTTATGTTATACGAAAAATAGTAATAAAAGTGTTTGCTTGTTTGTTTTATATATTTTTCTTGTAGAAAACTAATAAATATGAAAAAAGATTGATTAATGAAAATAAATAACGAAAAAGTTGATAAAAACCACAAATCTTTTATCCGTTTCAGCCACAAATTTATTCAAATTCCGAAGTGGTGGAATTTATAATATCTAAATAAAAACCGGGCAATACGTTATGATACGACCATTACTTGTAGATCTCACGTAAAACCAATAATAAATAAAAAAAAAATCTTTTCTGTTTTAAAAAAATCTACAGAGTGTTCAAAAGAATATTTGATTAGAGAGGATTTAATAATCAAAAAACTTTACATTGTCAAAAGCTATGAAGCAAAAAGAAAAAAATAAAACAACAAAAAAAATTTCCATTACTGTATCTGAAACTGTTTTCAATATAAGTTCACACATGAATTGCGTTTCTTTTCTATCAAATAACAAAATCATGCTTTTATTCTTAATTAACAGATAAAAAACATGAAATAAATAGACTAGAATATAAATATACTTGTTAAAGAAGAATTTAATGATTTTGCAAAAAACATTCAATCTACACTTCAGTATGTATTTCCGGTTTGGTGTTTCAATTGATTTTCTCTCATTGCCAAACAAAATACACGAGTAAGTGTAGCACAAATATGGAACATAAAAAAAAAAAAAAACAATTATGATGTTCAACAGTAGCAAAAAAAAAAAAAGATGAAAAGCTTTTACTCAACATACATAAATAAGAAGGAACTTATATTTTAAAACTATACTTAAATTTTATCTGAAAATTGTCCCTTTTAAAGCTAACATAACCACAAACAAAACTCATAAGCTGAATATTTTAAAAGCAGAAATACAAAAACAACAACAAAAAGACTCCCATTATCCCATCAATTAAATAATTTAATTGAATAAAGTTTCATGAAAAATTTAGTTATATCAATTAATTGTTAGCAGCCTTTGATAATAATATAAATCTAAACATTTTCAAACTTTGACCCAAAAAAAAATAGATTTAAGATAAGATTTAAATCTTTAAAGTTCTCAACGACAATGATTTGTAATTAGTTTATAAATTATTAAGGGATTAAAACTGTTTAATAAATAAATAAATTAATAATATTATATTCGATATTTCAAAGCTATAACTGATACAAAAAGAAAAATGTTTCATTTAAATTATACAAAAGAAGGAAGTAACATAAAAAGCGTTGAAAATCCCCTTTTAAACATTTCTCTTATGAATAATAGGCAAATAAGCTTTTGCATTACGTAAAAAAAAAAATAAAAAGCATAAAGAACGAGTAGAAATAATCCAACAACTAGATATATGGTTTTATTACGCTGCATATACATGTGTAAAATTTCTGTTTTTATGTTTTTTTATTTTCTCTGCAAGTAATGTTAACAAAACATATAGCGAATAAAATATAAAATAAAATGTAAATAAAACCAGATGAATAAAGATGACTTAAAAGCACTAAAACATTATATAAGGAAAATACATGAAAGCACAGCATAACACAAATCGAATTAAATTTATTTTTTTTCTTCATCTACATTTTATTTACAATCAATCTCGCGTTTTATTCGTTTTTTTTTTATTTATTTTCTTCGTTATTTCTCTTTCGCACAAGCAGCGAATAATGCTTAATCTGTAATGATTATGCATAAATGTATAACTAAAAGAAAATAGAAGGAATAATAAATGGTGTCGTGGATAATTTGATTCTTAACTATTTAGTTCTATAAAGCAATAACATAACGTCACAGAATTAACAACATCATTCTTGTGATTCTTGTTTTCTATTTATCAAAATACTGCTCGCTGTATGGCAACTACTAGACATAGGATTTTTATGCATTTATAATAATATATTATGATTATTTGATAAACAAAACTGTATAGAATTATTCGTTATGTTTTTAACATTTTTATTGCAAAACATATTCTTTCAGCTGTTAAAATTATTCTTTAGAGACATTTACATACTTTTATATATAATTTTACTACGCAAGAAAACTAGGGATACAAAAAAAAAACAATAAAAAGCTTCACATAAATCAAAACCAGATATAAAATAAAATATAAATGTGAAAAAGGCATTAATAAAATGTAAAACAAAACTATGGAAATTGCAAAAAAAAAAAAAAAAAAAAACTCCCGCAAAATACATGCGATTCAAAGCATTTTATTGAAATAAATTTTGATTTATTATTTATATAACAATTATTGAATTTCAATTGTGACTAATTGCTTTTAAATTATTTATTTTAAAAACAAATTAATTGAAAAAAAAAATATTTTGTAATTTTACAACAGCTGAATCATAGTTTCGCATTTCTTGTTACGGCAGGCGTAAAACGTCCCACCGCACCAACATGATATTTTTTTTTTTTTCAAGAAATTTTCTTTAATTTTTACATGAGATTTTCATGTTGTAATATTTGTTTGGGAATTTTTTGTTTCCTTTCAACACCGTCACAAACATAACTTAAATGGTGATTAATGGTGGAATTTTATTTTTTTGCGAAGGATGATAGAAATAAAAACATTTTTTGAAATATTTCAATTTTCAAGCCAGGTTTAGAAACTAATTTTCCTTTAAAAAAAAAAAAAAAATGTAATTTTTTATCTTTTACTCAATTTAACAATGTTTCGTACGGAAATATGTTATATCTTCTGTATAAACATTACGTGTGATTTGCGTGATGATAATTTTTAAAGATAGATAAATTTGATTTTTTTTTTGCATATGCAATTAATAATAAAAAAATAATCATTTCAACTTGTGCAAATTAGTTTTAATGCAATAATATTTACATAGTTTTTTATTTGTTTAATTTTTGCTCTACATTAGTTCTGGGTTTTTTGTAGTTACATAAATTATTCAAAGTAATTAAAACTATGTTTAAAGCTACACCACCTACGCTATACTCTATTGCACAGTGAAATTATAAAACAACGAAATAAAGTTCATCAATTAAACAAATTTCATAAGTTTTTGTTTTTTTTTTTGGTTTTTCTATTTTATTAATAATAAAATGGCTGCGCTTGTTAACTTTGTTAATAATTTAAAAAACTATTACTGATGGTAAATAATAAACGTTGAAACGAAGAAAGTAGAAAAAAAAATTTTTTTGTTATAATTTTGTTGAAATTTATTTTATTTATTAACAAATTACCGACGAGTGTAGAGTCAAAAT
Organism: Ptychoptera albimana; assembly: GCA_961205885.1. Lineage (NCBI taxonomy): Eukaryota > Metazoa > Arthropoda > Insecta > Diptera > Ptychopteridae > Ptychoptera > Ptychoptera albimana. The sequence continues at coordinate 23,336,009 of OY540803.1, forward strand.
AAAAAAAAAAATTGCATTAAGCGTTGAAAATTGTTTTGGGAAAAATGTAAAATAAAACCAAACACATGAATAAGTTTTCCAAATTGATTATAAAACTTTAATTTCAACGAATAGTAAGTAGAAAAACTTAATTACACCCACTTGACTTAAAATAGCAACCAGCTAAATGTAATTAAGCAACATTTTCAGCTGCATAATGAATAATTAACGATTTGTGTTTTATACATTTTCTTATTAGGTTCATAATAAACAAACAACAAATAAAAACAAAAAGAGAAAAATCATTTGATTCTGTTTTAATTGATTTCAAGAAATGAAAACATAAAACCCATGCACACACAAGCCACTAAAATGAAAACAAAGCAAAACAAAACAAAAATGTGGAAGAAAAATGTTGATTCAAGTTAATAAAGAAAAGAAAATTAAATTAAAAATAATAACACAGGCGAAAGTAGATGAAAACGTAAAATAGAAAAAATTAAATTTTTCGTTTTGTATTAAATATAGAACAAAGGATAGCTGAAAATAAAACCAATTTTCTTAATGTTAAAATTGTCCTTATCTGTAACTTTGAAAGCACGAAAGCTAAGAAAACAAAAAAAAAATCAAGAAAAACCCCAAAACAACTTAATTTCAATAATAAAGAAAAGAAAAATATTAAAGGGTGATAGCAAAACAACATAACAAACAAACTCTAAGAGTATTAAAGAAAAATGATTTTCGTGTTTTTCATATACACAATTTTTGGTTTTCTTAGCTTTTACACGGTTTTTTCTTTATTATTTATTAGATTTTTTATTTTTTTTTGTTGCTCGTTTCGGTATTTATTTATTATTTATTTTTTTTTTTTTGTTTATTACTTATTATATTTTCCTTCTTTCTTCTGTTTTTATTTTTTACTTATTTTTATTTTCATTTTGTTGTATAGTTTTTTGGCAATATTTACCTTTTTTTACTTATGTTTTCTTGTTATATTAAAGAAAATATTCCGCTGTTTTTTTTTTTTTATTCTGTCACACACAATTTTTTTATATTTGTCACACAGCATTACACACCTTTTTCGTTATTATTATTATTTGTTTTTATTATTTGTAATAATATGTTTTCAATAATATTAATTTTCTTTTATTGGTTATAATTTTCTTTTTTTCTGCGTAATAAACTTTCTATTATAAAGTAAGAAAGAATGGGGGGAAAAAAAAGAAGAGTTTTTGTTCACCTCTCTTATTACATTTAATTAAAAATTATATAATGACTTAATATAATTATTTTTATAATTAAAACAAAAATAATAAAGATAACAAAAAATGTAGTAGAAAAAGGGTTGACACTTTGTTTTGTTTAACGTTGCACTTTAAGAACCATTTAAAAATCACTTAAAATGTTTTTTACTTTCGTTTTGTTAACTTTTAAATAAAATAAAAAAAAACAGAAATTATTAAACAATTTGAATTAATTAAAATAATTTTATTTATATAATTTTATATTAAAAAAAAAAAAAATCAAGAAAAGAAAATTCAAATACATGTAAAGTAAAAAAAAAAAGAAAACCCGTCGTCACAAGTACTTTTCGTTTTCTATTCTAAATTATTTTAATTAATTTTATGTGTTACTTGTTCGCTTGCTTCCAAACAAAGCACTACTAATAGCTACCCTAATTTATAATAACAAATACCAACAATAAATGGAAAGAAAAATATCTACTTGTTACCAACCCTCCACGTATTAATGTCCTTTATTTAAATTGTTTTTTTCTTTTACTTTTTTTTTTTTTGAATCAAAGTAAAATTTACGCACAAATCAAACGTAACAATATGAAAAAAGAACTAAGTTGGATTCGTTTTTTGCCCTTTTTTTAGAAATTAAATTAACATCACACTACACAGATTTTATTTTAACGTAAAAAAAAAAAAAAATAATAATAATAATAAATAATTTACACTAGAAAACCCCCAACACACATTATATACTTAGATTTTATAAACTTTCTTCTTTTTTTTATACTTTAACGAAAGTTTACCCTAATTTTGAGTTCAAAACTGGGAATCTGTGTCAATAATAATAATAAAAAAAAAGAAGCAAAACAACGAACCAAAAACTGAATAAATCCCAAAAAATAAAATAGTTTTCTTTTTTTTTTTTAAATATAGCACAAATTTTCGCACAGGTAAAACCATAAATTTTGTAGAATAACAAAAAGCACAATCACCGTCATAAAATCGCGATTAGAATTTTTCTTTTTGTTAATTAAAATTTTTAGTTATTACTAAAAAAAAAGAAAAATATAAATAAACAAAAAAAAAATAATAATTTTCTTTTTCTATTAGTTTTTAAGTCGGATGTTGTGACGGACGTCGTAGCCGCGTCTCTTCTGTACTTGTTCTAATTTCAACTGAATGACTGACTGACTGTTAGACTATGGCTGAAGCTGAGCTTTTTACGTTTTACTGCTTGCATGTTTTTTTTCTTTTTTTTTTTTTCATAAGTCTGAAAATTGTATTCTATTTGTTGATAAAAATTGTTTTCTTTTTAACTTTTCACAACGTATTCAATACCGTTTCAATATTTTTTCGCTTTTCACTGTAGCTTACAAACGGCTGAAATGAATTTTCCAACGTAAAACGTAAATTTCTCAATTTTCCGTTACTTTGTTAATTCTCTGAGTGTGTGCTAAGAAAATTGAGTTTTTCAATTTTGTTTTATTTATTTTTTAATTAATTTTTTTTTTTTTGTCTTTTTCATCTGCTTTTCATGTTTTCTATTGAAATTGAGGAGATATAGAGATTTGCTTAATCAACAATAAGGCGAAATTGTGGGAGTTATGTTATAAGCCCGTATTATTATTATTATTTTTTATTTTACGTATTTTTCTAAGGCAGTTATTTAATTCAGAAATTTATTATTAACGAAAGGTGAGCAAAAGTATTTAAATGTTATTCTTAAAAAGAAAAAAAATAATGGGAATACCACTGAAAAATTAATAACAAAGCTATATAAATATATATTAATAAATAAACGATACAATTAACAAGCAATTTAAGACAAAGAAATATATATATATATATAGGGATAAAAAAAAATAATAATAATAATTCGAATAATCAACCCACCTACGCATACACCCAACTATTAAATTGTCTATTGGAAAATTTTCTCATTTCATCGTTTTGCTTTCCTTTAACTTTCTTTCTCTTAGGAATAAATAAAAATAAAAATAAAAATATAAAAAGTAACCTGACTATGTGCGTGATTTATCTTTTGTTCTCATCGAACGTGACGTGTTTTTAATATCTGTTTTTTTTTTTTTTTTTATATATTTTTATTTTTCATCTTTGTTTACGTTTACATTTTTCAACAATTATTCACAAGAATGAAACAAAAAGACTAGCAAACGGTTACAGAAGAAATTCTTGTGAAAGAATGTTCAATGCAGTCATTACTTTCTGGTGCAGATTCCTTTTTAATTTTTAATTTTATAAATGCAATTCCCAAAAAAAAGTTACTTAAACTGTAGTAAAATTTTAATTAAAAAATGAATCACACAATAAATTACATGAGGAGTTTTATCAAAAACAATTGGGTGAAAAATTACAAGGAGAGGAAAATAAATTTTCCATTATTTATACAAACTAAAAGTTCAGTTATAACAATAAAAGAAAAGCACTTACTCAATGTTTATTTATTTCTTTTTTTTTTTGTGTTCTATCTTTTTGACAGTCCTGTTAACCGTTTCTTTCGATTAGTTTTCCTTCTTTAAATGTCAAAATATTACCAAAAAATATTGAAACAAAATAAAAAAAATATTTAACACACCTTTTCATATAATATTTGACAACAAACACATTTCAAATGTCAATTTATATAATGATAAGATAAGGTAAAGCATCTGTATCTTCTTCAGTTATTATTTTAATTTTTTTTTTAGTTTTCTGTTTCTGGTTTTTTTTTTGTTTTTATTTTTAATTAAATAAATAGAAAAAAAAAAAAGCGAAAGCAATTTAAACTTATAAAAATCACATTAATTAGAAAATTAATTAATAAATAAATTAAAACTCAATTGATGTTTTTATATTGTTCGATGTTTAAAGTAATTTTTCATCATCATCTTGTTAACAGAGATGAGAGCACGTGTAAACTGACGTTGGAAACAACAGTGTTCGGTATTTTTGATCAATTTCCCCACCAGTTTTTATTTGTAATATTGAGACGGCTCCCACAATAATAACAAACATGTAGAATGTATGGATACACAGTGGCGGTGCCACAAGTTGAATTATTATTATTATTATTATTTTTTTTTTTGAATGAGAAAAAGCATCTTTACAGTTTTCCTTGTGTAACCGTGTTGAAATTAAAAAAAGAAAAAACAATAAATATGCTTGGATTGTTGAAGAGAAGAGAATTTCCAATGTTTTCCTTATGTTGAAAATGTTGAAATTAAACAAGTATTTTTCGCTATATACATATGCATTCAAATTGTTAGTAGTATGCGTTTTTTTTTTTTACCTAAACATAATAATTTTTCATAAGCATCATGTGTTTTCATATTGCGCATGCATAACGTTAATAGACGAAAATATTTTCATCATATTTTTGTTTTTTTTTTTTTTTCTATTCGTGTGATGTGAATTTTTCCACCCAAATGAGTTAGAATAATTTGTGTGTATTTAAGTTTTATTTATTTATTTTTATTAGTTTATAAATTTTCTTCTTTTTTACTTGTTTCTTGTTTTCTTTTCTATTATAATTCTATAAATACGTAAATATATATATATATATAATTAGGTTAGGTTCGACAGGTAAAGTACTATCAAAAGTTATTACTTAAAAAAAAAAAAAATTATATAATTAAAGTGTAATAAAAGATTATAAATTAAATAATTTAATTAACATTGACTTATAACTACCAAATTTATGTGTTTTAATTGTATAGAAATTTGAATTTAAAAGGAGCAACAATAACAAAAGACAGAGAAGGGTAAATATGATAATTGTGATCATCATCAAAGCAATTTTTTTTTATTTATTTATTAAATTATTTATAAGGGAAAAAATAAAATGAATTCAATAAAAACGTTTGAACTCCATTTCAATCGACACAACACACAGAAAAAAGAAAAAAAGATATAAATTATGGTTGGGTACTTTGATGACAGAATTCAACGACCCAAGCACCAGAAAATAATAATATTAAAAAAAAAAAAAATCAATGATGATAATAAATAAAATAATACTATAAAGCATAATTGTTATCAGAAAGTTGTAGTAGGTAGATGCAAACGATAGGAAAAAAAAAGAAAAATACGCAATTTTCCTTCCGTTTAGATTTCTCTTCGTATAGTTGGCCGCCTTTAAAAAGGCAAAAAAAAAAAAAAAAAGAAAAAACCTTTTACTCATTTGACCAACAATAATTTAACATTAGAAGGAAAATTATGTGCCTGATTCTCATTACGGTTCGATGGTTAAGGCTTGACCGTTTCTTCTTCTGTTTGTTCTACTGCCTCTTGTCGGTTCTTTTCTACATAAATATTATTGGGGATATTGGTATTTTATAAACAAACTTATAAAAAAGAAAAATGTCCTTAAACAACACTAGTACCAGAATAATAGAATAAAAAAATTAGTCATCAATGAAACGAAACGAAACGAAACGGACTGCACGATTTAGGCAGGCCAAAAGGCTTTCAATGATGATGAGTTTTTACTATTTTTATGTTTTTTTTTTTTTCATTTTGTGTTTACATATAATATATTTTGATTGAACTCTTCGACACATTTATTAGTAAGTAAGTAAACTGAATATGTATACAAATAACATTAAAGTAGATGAATAAAAGTATGAGTGTTTTGGGACAAATAGCCCATAGAAAATATATATCCATAATATAGATAGATAAATATTTTTTTTTTTTTTTTTAATATCAGCTACACACACACTACGTGTGAATATTTACGCATGATAAATATTTATCACACATGAAAAATATTATATCAAAACAGTTTTATATTATATGGTGTAGTCACATTTTAAGGGAACGTACGACAACATGAAGATGAATAAGAAAGAATAAAAAAAAAGTTCGTTTTTTTTTTACTTTTCTCTCTTGATTGCAATGATGAAAAGAAGTTTAAATAAACTCCTTTAACACATACTATGCTAGCCATGGAGACGGATGGTTAGATGATTGTCGTTAAATATTGGTAAAAAAAAGAAGAAAAAAAAAATAGGAAAATTTTATTTATATAATGCGAAAACGACTTACAAACCTATTTTCCCCCCCGTAATAGTACAGATTCTCTTAGAAATAAAAAAAAAAATAGAAGAAAGTAAAAGGAAAAAAAAAACGTAGCACGTACAATATGGTAATGAAAAAAAAAGAAAGATGATAAAGATAGAGATAAGACTCCAAACATATTATGATCGAGTATCTAAATACGAAATTTAATATTATTGCGGTGGGTCTGTGTATACATTTCGTCAACACCATAAGCGTTAATAATATTAAATAATATTGTTTTTTTTTAAGGAAATAAAAACCATTTAGTGTTAAGTATGCAAACACTGTATCTACATTGTTTTATTTTTTGTTTTTGTTTTTGTTTGAAAAGAAATAACTATAGAACTATGTTGCTTCCATAATACACATGCTTTTTATGAATATATTATCAGTTTAAATTATTATTATTATTTTTTTTTTTTTAACAAAATATTGCATAAATTATTTTCTTTTAATTATAATGAATATTTTTCTTGCCCTTTTATTAAAGAAATAAAATAAAAAGATGAAAATTTTTCTAGATGTTCATGTTGTTTGCTGAGTGTTTTCTTGTTATTCGTTTGTATCTAGAAACATGAATGTATAAAAAAAAAAATATGATTATTATGATTATTTTAAAACTTAACATGCATGTTTAAACTCATATATAACATATATACCATTAGTTATGTAATAAAGAATACATAAAGAAAGCTTATAAAAGATAAAAATTTAGGTAAGAAAAAATAAAAAAAAATAAAATTTCCTTGAATGTGTCTATCTTTAAGCACATGTACGTACATTTTTTATTTAAAAAAAAAAGAAAAAAGGAAAAAAAAAGAAAGAAAGTGAAAAAAAAAGTAAAATAATAAAGGAAAAACGAAAAGAAAAGGAAAATTATTTATTCATAGGAAAGCAATCGCCATACTCTTACACATATGTGACCTCACCGCCAGGTCTAGTCTTATCCTTTTAAAAGTATATAAAATGAAAAGAATAAAAAAAATTAGTGGAGAAGAACCAGTAAAAGCCCCAAAAAATTATATAATAATAATAATAATAATGGATGTACGACCCAGTCATAAGTATACACGGGCATAGGATATAAATGCTGCTGACGAAATGAAGCATTTTCCACCAAAAATAAGAAAATAACCAAAACGAAAGTTTTCGCAACAAATGTAGTCAGTGTAAAAGACAAATAAGGAAAAAAAACAAAACAAAAAGCACAAAAAAGCAAAAACTCCACAAATTTTAATGTTTTGTATTTTTAATGTAAAAACAAAATTTTCTTGTGGTTAAAGTTTAAACTTTACCTTACTTTAGCCCAAGTTTACTTACATAATAATATTCATTTTTAAAGTACACATTTAACTTTTTTATTTAATTTATATATATTTATTTTTTTTTATTCTGTTACTATATACATTTTACTTAAATTTACCTTACAGGTATAAAACAAACAAATATAGCTATGTGTATGAATATATTCATTAAGACACCGTATATGTATAAATACTTTACAGTTTAAGATAGATAATCTGTCGCCGTCATTTTGTTGTTCTTCCTACTTTATTTTATCATCATGTATGACCTACACCTAACCTGATCAACAGACCTTACATATAAAGCCATGGGGCGTCAGTGTGTTTGCACAGTTCAACAGTTCAGAATGCCCATTTACTTTTCTTTAAGTTTTTCTCTCTAAATACTCGAGCATTATATATATACATATATGTATAAAACCGCCAACCCAACAATTTCACTTTAGAAATAATAAAAACAAAAAAATAATAAAAAAAAAAAAAAAAACGCACCCTTATTCATTACTTTTATACTATGTTCTATTTTACTGCTATAATACAGATTTATATATTCGTATATAACATATATCACCACACACTCAACCACTCAATTAACCCTTCTTTACATTTATCGTATACATTTACTCACCCTGTAGCATACGCATATTAATACAACTACCACGCACACAATTATATTATGGTAAAACATTATTCTGGCCAATTTTTGTGTTTTTTTTTTTTTTTTTTTTTACTTCTATTCTTTGCTACCTCTATAGAAATTACCCAAATGATGTTGTCACACGGTAAATTATTTATAATCTTCATAATAACAATGAAAAGCATCTTTATTAACAGCAATTCCAGTAAGACCAAAAGCTTTATATGAATATCCCGCATATTGGTTATTTTTATACAAAATCATTTAACTATCCTTTGATTCGTTTTTTTTTTTTGTTTTTTGTTTTAAAATTATCAAAACGCTCATTCGACTAAATAGATAATAAAATATATATAATTTTACACAAATTAATAACACCTAATTGAACACACATACTACTTAATATTTAATGAATTAGAACAAACTTAATTTTCTTTCATCTTTCCTTTAACGTTTTTTTCATTTTTTTTTTTCATTTTTTTTTTTTTTTGTTAGCATCAGCATTTTATTTTATTTTTTTTTTTTATTTATTCATGTTCTAATTTCTTTATTTTTCTTGCAGCTACAAAAAAAAATTAAAATAATAAAATAATTTCTAGTCTATTAGATAAAACGATATGTGAGGTATATGATTATGTGATATTTTTATGTTTTTGTCAAAGTGACGTTAACCAGGCGCCTCCACTGCACAATATTTATTTACTTTTCATGCTGTTTATGGTCAGTACATATATAGTAATTAAAATTATTAATAATAATTTTTATAACAAAGTAAATTTATATTTTTATAAAGATTTTAATTTGTTTATGTTCAACAGAATGAGTTTTTACCGCCACAAAAGAATTGTGAAAACCACAACTTAATTGACCAAACCTATGTTGTTTCTTCCCTACTTTTTTCTCAATTTGTTAAATAGAGTCATTTATATATTTGACCCAATTATGTTCTACAATCTCCTTCTCTATATTACTTTCTTCATCAATTTTCAAATCTTATGGAGCGTACATGTTTAGTCACGACTATCGTATGTGTGTTTATCTCTCTTATAATAAAATCAAACGAAATAAAAAAAATATATATATATATATAAATAAATAAAATTATCCCTTATAGCTTTAACAAACCAATTGAGCATAAAATAAATACAATTTTAGGCAAAAATAAAAGCAAACGACAACAGAAAAAAAAAAACTAAAAAATTAAGTAAATAAAGCAAAAAAAAAAAAGAAACTTTACTTGTGAATAAAATTTTTTTTTATAAATTATTATTATTATTATTTAACATAAAATTAGGTTTAAATTTACTTGTTCATTTAGTCACGTAGTTAAAGTAGGGGAGAAATAAAAAAAAAAAAAAAAACCAAAGCAATGTTCCTTATCCTTATCCATTACGCGTAGTGGAAAAAAAAAACACTGTGACACGCAAAAAATTAAAATTAAACAAAAAATAATTACAATAAAAAATACATTAAGAAAGAATTATAAATCAAAGGTGTTATATGAATTTTATAAGTTGTTTTCACCAATCAACCAAGTTTTTGGGTTTTTTTTAATAATAATAAATGAAATGTGAATGAGAATGAGAATGAGATGTTGAAGAAAATCGTTTATTGTAAATAATTTATAAACCTATTGGTTGTTCATCGAAACAACTTGTAAAATTTATTTAAAATAAAGCATAAATAATAATAAAGGAAGGCACCATTAAGAAAAAACTTCCTGCGCAATATAAAATCAAAAATATAAATTTATAATAATAATAATTATTATTATTATTATGACAATAAAAAGGAAAAAACTGAATTTTGAAAATAAAATATTGTAGAGTAAAAATCACAAAATATATATATAAAAAAAAGGATCAATTCGTAGTTGAATCAATAATTAACTAATTTATAAACAAAATTAAAGCAAGTCACGCTTTATTTATTTTTTCTTTTTCTTTAAAGGAAACAATAATAATAATAATAACAATAAAAATAAAAACAAAACCTTATAACCGATAAAAAGTTCTAGAAACTCATATAAATGAGAAAAGTTAAAATAATAATATTTATAATTATATAACTGCGTAAATATCTAACTAGAAACATATAACAAAATGTACTATAATTAAATAATTTACAATGTTTTTTTGAAATGAAAAACTATTGTATAAATTGTGATGGTAACATAATTATAAATTTAAAAACAATATCCCATTTAATAATTGCCCATTTAAAAGTAGAAATTTATTCAATATCCATTGTTAAATAATAATCAATTGACAGAGTTACTTTTTTGCAGAATACTTATGTAATGGATATTCACGAATAAAAATTAAATAGTCAATAATTGATAATGGTTGAGAAAATACTACGTTAACGAACATTAACCAATAGAAAATAGAAAATAATATTTTTATCATCAGAGTCAACTGTAATTATATTTACTTATTTCCATCCTATTAACAGATTTTTAAGTAAAAAGTCAAAAACGTCAACAATTCTTTAATTTTCGTGTTTTTTTTTTTTTGTAATTTAACCTTTTTTAAATCGGCATTTCTATCCAATAATGTCTACTTTAGAGAGAAAAATGTTTACGAATTATTTTTCTAACGAAGACAATGCACTTGTTAGCCAAAGTCCTTTAACAATTGAAAAATTAGAAGCTTTAAAATAAAATTTACATGAGTGGAAAATGCTTGTTATAAGATGTTACAGAAAACCACTAAAGTGGTGTGATAATGATATTAGACGTCAATGATGTTAAATAATGATGAAATGTTTTTCTGTTGAAATAAATAACTTATTACGAACTGATAAGTAAGTACAGTCTTACCATCACTCAATGAATTTATTGATTTTATATTTTTAAAGCGTAACTATGTGCTTCCTGTTTCTACACGTAAAATATCATCTTAATGATACGAAAATACAAGAAATAATTATAATTCTTACTAATCTTTATTTTAACTTAATAAACAAATTTTAATTAAGTAAATAATATTTCTTTAAATATACCTATACACAGGTTTACCTGGAAAATTAATTATAAAATTTCAATGTAAAAATAAAAATTATCTAGAATTAAACAATTTTTTTTTTTTCATATTTTTAATATTTATTTTCATTTTCAAGTTCGGTTATTTCAATTAAAATAAAATACAAAAAAAAAAACACACACACACACAAATAATAAAAGCTTCAAAAAATTTGTTTCTATGTTTCTGTTGTTTAAAACATTCAGAAAAATACATAAAATGTTCGGTTTAAATGTTTTGTTGAAAATTGCATACAAAGACGAAGCAAATAAAGCACGGGATGCAGGTAGTAAAATTGTGTTTTTCGTGCACAAATAAATATAGCTTAATATTAATCAACAAAGGTTAATGAAATATTTTCATCAAATTACATTATTAAAACAGATTTACTGTAATTTTCAAAGGTATTCTAAGAATACAAAATATCACAAAAATCAATATTTAATTAATTATTTACAGAAGAATATCGTTTTTAATAATTTATAAGCGTATGATAAGTAAAAAAAAAAATCAAATCAAATTAATTTGTGATTACTGTTGGTGATAACTACATTAAACTTTATGTAAATAAATGCAAAATTCTTGTAATCTATGCTACAAGTTTACAACAACTGAATTGCTACCAATCATACCATTAACAAATAATAATATTTTTGCAATTTATCTGAATTTAATATTCGTTTTCTAAAAATGTATTAATTTTTTAATTATTAACCACGGAAAAAAACATTACATTGTTATTGCTGTTATTATTATGGTTTTTGTGGCCATAGTTTCTCATGGGAGTAACAACAATAATGCGAACAACAGTATATAATCCTATGTAATAAATACAACAGCAAAAACAACAAAAAAAAAAAAACTGTTTTTACAATCAAACGCCGTGGTGGGTAAATATGGTGGTTCGATTATATACTTGCACGCAATAAAGAGGAACAAAAACTACCATTGACATATCGTTAAATAAAAAATAATAAATTCTACGCAAGCATAATATATATATATTTTTTTTTTTAATAAAAATAATGTTCGGAATAAAATAGTTTTTTTTTTAATTAAAATTCATTTATCTGAAACACCTATGTGTTGTTTTAATGATTATTAAATTAAAATGATAATTATTATTTTTAATTTTATATAAAAAAAAAAATTATTTAAAAAACAGGTAAACAGGACATCAAACGAATATTTTATTTATCATTGTGTCCCCAAACGTGTTGTAATTATAAAATAATTATTTTATTTTTTTTTTTTGTATTTTTTTTATTTAAAATTCATTAAACTGAATAAACTCTTCTGTTTTGTTTTTACTTCTAATGCTTGTCCATCAATAAATTTATGAGTTAATCAATAGGAATATTTTTTTTAATGTACTTTTGCACCTAAATTAATAATAAAGCAAAACCACTACCATATTAATAACAGTTTAATACATTTTATAATAATCAGCATGTGTATACATATGTTATTATACGTTGTCAATACCTAATGCAATATTTTATTTAAAATAAATAATTAAAAAAGAAAAAAAATAAACAAGCAACCTACACACAACAAAATAGACAGAGAAAATCATCCTTGCTTGAATATTTAATCATGTGAACATTGTACACTTGAATACGTTTCATTGCTTTGTACGAAAATTACAAAAATAATTTTCCATTTTTATTTTTGTTTTTGTTAATAAAGAAAAAAGCTCTATATTAGTAATTTATGAGTAATAAAAGTGTTGAACAGAAAATGTAGCTAATGTGGCCACATTTATGTGTAAATTACTTAGCCGTTATATATTATTTACGCACTATGCGTTATTAAAAATATGCTTAATTAAACACGATAATATGCGTTAAAGGTTTTTTTTTTTTTTTTTTTAATACTAGAATACTTAAAGTACTTAGTTTTCTTTAAAAAAAAAATGTAAGTGAATGCCGCAGAATATGATTTTAATTTTTAAATTATTACACTTAAAAAGTAGTTTAAATTGGAAAATACTGTAAACAGAAAGAAAGAAAACCTATATAGCAGTTTAAAACTAATAAAAGTCACTTGAAACTGTTTATTATCGAATTAAGTGTTATAACTAGTAATTCAAGTATATATCAGATTAAAGAAGGTATTTAATAGAGGCCTACGGCACTAAACTAGGGCTGTCGCTTTTTTTATATTTTTTAATTACTTTTTATATAATTAAACTACTAAACATCATTTAAATAAATCTTTTGTTATTAATTTACAAAGATAAATAAATAAAGCTTCTGCAATAGGATAAAGCTTTGTATTTTTTAATTTAAGCAACTTTAAATAAGAAATTACTATTTGAAAGTACTTAAATGCAAACGATACAATTATTATCTAAAATACAATTAAACCACAGTGATCTTTGTATCGTAGTATTAACTCTGTATTATGCTCAAAATTTATGAGTTTCAATAATGCATTTAACTTATTTATTATGAAGACCAAAACCAGTAAGTCTGCCACTTTTAATGCACCAATTAAAAGCTATATAATTATGAGAAGGTATTATAGTTAGCATTTTATGCAATTACGTCTTCACCATCAAACATCTCCTAGCATACAATGTAATATTATTTATAAATTTATGATTAATTGCGTTCTTTCAGAAACAGAATTAGCTTAAGAATAGAAGATAATTGCATAATCAAACGTTATTGGTTATTTAAACGTTTTATAACTTTTCATTATTATAATATGGTAATTTGGTATTTTAATAGTTATTATACTATTATCTGGTATCGTTACGTCACGTTAGGTTTCTCCAAACACTTATTATTTAATTTTTTTTTAAATTAGATTATTAAAACGTTGATTAAAACTAAATGCAGCATAATATATAGTGACATATGCTTATGTGTCTGTTTTACTTAATCGATTTTCTTATCAGACATAACGATTAACGTTTTAAAAAAATTAATTTTATTTTTATCACTTCTCAACAGTTATCAATTAAAAATTAAAAACACTTAATAACATCACCTAGTTAATTAGCAAACATTATGACACTAACACGACAACATAACAAAATTTTAAATAATTATAATTTTATTACCTTATATCCATATTACGTTAAATTATATTATTTATGTATAATTTTAAGTATTGTTTATAGATCAAATGATATTAAATTAAAAAGTAAATCAATTACATGCTTCTAAAAGCTTATGAAGACAAAAAAATAAAAATAAAATTAAAATTAAAATTAAATTTATCAAATAACAAATTTTGTAAATAAAATAAATTTCCAAATATAAAAACGTTTCTTCTTCATCTTCTACTCTCTTTTTTCTTTTCTTTTTTTTTTTTTTTTTTAAATAAACATTTAAGAAATAAAATAAAATTATATTCTTATTAAATTTGTGCGTAAAAAAGGAAAAATAAATAAAAACCATCATAAACTCTTATTCATTTACATTAAATGAATAAATAAATAAATAAAAAAAAAATTGAGATGTCAAACAACAGAAAACAATTTTCCAAGATAAATTATTATGAATAGAAGGAGCAACAGTAGAAAATGCGAATTTGTCTCTTAACAAACAAACAAACAAACATCTTTATATATCAATACGGTAATAAAAGAAAATAGATAAATAAAAGAAAAAGAATAGAAAATCTTATTTACTAATAAAAATCGAATAACACTAAATAATGTTTAGAAAGTAAATTTGATTACATTTATTCATAACAAGTAGAAAATAAACAGGTAAATAACCAAGTATCAGAATAATTTATTTACAGGGAAAATAATAATAAAAGAATTTACATCTTAACACTTATTCTAGTTGAAAATAATAAAGTTTATTATGAGTGTTTAATGATTCATCTTATATGTTGATTTACGAGACGCATTATTTTTTACAGTAATTACATCTATATTTACACATTTACAGAAATTTATATTAATACATTGATATATCGAATAGCATACGCCTCTGAGTATAAAATACTTTGTAGCTAATTTCGAATTAAGCTTTTAAGGCTTTAAGCATTATATTGAAGTATGACCTCATTTACAGCTGGAAGTTCAGTCGGGAATTCAAATTTTTTTTTTCCATACCAACGTATAGAATCTTTTGTAAAATTTCGAACTATACGAATATTATGTTTAATAAAACCTAGATAATTATATTGAATTTTAGCAGATAGTAATGTTTTATTTTGAATTTTAGCTGATTAATGGTAGCAACACACTTCAAGAGTTACCATATTGGATTTGTTTGAAATAAACCTTTGAAATTAGTAAAAATCTTTAATAATTGTTTTAATTTTTATATGTGAATTCAAAGACATTCAGTAAGATTACTTAAAAGTTTTGCATAATTAATATGATACGAAAAATATGATCAAGAAAGAATTTCTAAACTTCCCTTAAACAATTTTTTGTAATGGTTTCTTTAGTTGCAATAAAAACTATTAAAAAATCACAAAATTAAGGTATAGTTGTCTTTACCGGATTTTTATTTCACTAATAATTTTCAAATTTAATATTACAGATTTAATCTCTTTCTTCGCTAGGAATGTTCCCCAAAGTTTAGGCTTTAGGCGATGTCCGAAGATTTTGAACTTCGGAAATTGACTTTTGAAACCCGGGATTGAGCGGTTGTTACACCTAGCGTACTGTTTGGGTTTTAACTGTAAATCTCCTGATACATAGCCAACAGTTAGTACAGCATTAATTATTCAATTATTTATTAATAATTTACGGAATTCTTCAAGCTTTCTAATTATTACAATTCCGGATTAATTAGGAATCCATTTCAGTTTCGTTTTCTCTTAGAAGGTTTATTTTTATTAAATAAATAAGCTTAAATATCAGTTAAAGTGTTTGTTATCAAACATAATTAATAATGCTAATAATTACTTTAGACTAAATTGAAGCTAATCAAAAAAAGAAAAAATTATTTTGTTTACATAAGATAAAAAAAAAAAAGAAAACGTGTTGGCAAAAGGTACACAAAATACACTTTAAAATCAATAAGTTAATGAATAATTATTAAATTTGTATTTTATTATGCGATATCATTGCATTTTAATGATCAGATTTAAGCATACTATTAACTAAGCTTATCTAAACTGTAAATCATGGAATATTCATGGCCTTTAAAATATAAAATAATTTTAATTTTATAATCAGTGAAAATTAATGTAAAAATTCATCAACAACACCATTTATATGCTTAAATATTTAAAACCTTTTAATTAATTAATATTTAATTGAAAATTTTATAGTTTTATAATTATAAATAAGGACACAAGGTTTTAATAGAAAAATAAACGATGCTAGACCAACATTATTTACAGAAATTAAATTTTGAAAAAAAAAAATAGTTTAAAGTAATTATGTTAGTTTGCATCACACTCCATTATAAACAAATTACATTTATTGACCTACTTTAGGTGTATATAAAATATTTAAAGACCAACAGCACCATGAAATGCAAACAAAATCATAATAACAACAATAACAATAATAAGAACAACAAAAAGATGGAAAAATTTAATTAATATTTGAAATATTAAATAGAAAAAATATTTTATTCACAATTTTAATTAAATAATAATTAAATAAATTAACATGATCGTTAAATTTGTTTTAATGTTTATACGAATTTTACAAATAATTTAATTAATAGGTAAAATGTGCGAACATTTGTTACACGCTTAAAAATTATTTAATAATTCTTATATATATTCTTAAAGATGCTACGTGGTGCTACTATTGATGATACTAAATTATTATTATTTTTTTTATTATTATTAAAAAAAAAACTACTCAAGCTAAATGCTGCTATATTCTATTAAATTTTTCTTTATTTATTTTATCTTATTACTTGCATTCAATATGTGAATAAAGTTATATAAAACGTAAACAATATAATTTAGAAGAATAATAATTATGAACTTTGGTATTTTTTACTCTCGAATATATTTATTACATCTAATCTAATGAAATTATTAAGCAGGATTCAAGTCTTACAATGATAGATGGTTTTTCATGGGAAATTTTCAAATTATTGATATCGCACTGAACAGTTGGCACAGCAGGTTTATTGAAAATAATTATAAATATGAAGAAAACTACAAAATGTTAATTAATTTTAAAAATTCTCGATATTCATAATTCAAATGTAGATTTATTTAGTTCCCCTATTATCAATCCATTGCAAATTATTAATTTTAATAAAACACTTCAAAAAGTTTTATTTAACTGTTTTTACTCCCTCTATATTCAAATTTAATCTTATTAAACCATTAATAACCCTTAAATTATATTTGTAAAGCCGCCAATGATTACATTTTAAATTTCTCAAATCATTTCACTTAAAACACGAATAAAAATCATAACACTTAATTAATTAGCTTAACTACTGATTTAAATCAAAGAAAACAGTTTCTATAACAACTTTCATATCAAATCCATATTCATTCCGGTACGCATCGTATAAAAACCAATAGCAACAGCATCAAAACTACTTATAAATTACGGAAGCAAAAAAAAAATAGCACAGAAAATCGTCAAAATTATATTTAGATATCATTATTCTACAATATTGATATCATTATCATCAAGTAAACATTGAAAGAGGATGAAAAAAAAAAATTGATGATGATGTTGATGATAATAATAATAATAAGAATAACACAACGATGACGATGCATTTACAATCCTTACCTAATCGACAAAGAAGATGAAGAAAAATAAATAAAATAAAAACAAAGAGCAAAAACTAAATAAACGAAAATAAAATAATAATAAAAATAAACACAACTAGTCCTTTTTGATCCTTATTATTTTATTTTTGTTTTTTTTTCTATGTTGCTGCTGTTTTGTTTGTCTGTTTGTTAGTTTTTTTTTTTCTTTTTTGTCGTCCTTTAGTTTTATGTTACTAAGGAATGCCTTAGTTGTATCATAGCGAATAAAAAAGAAACAATAAGTGGCAAGTATAAATTTCCACCGACGTCTTTTATTCGCAGCATAGCCATTTGTGTCTTCCGCAGATGATGTCCTGAATAATAATTTCTTATAAACAAATGTAATATATTTATATATATAAAAAGGCCTGATTGTGTCCTTTTTGTAGTTTATTTTAATGTTACAATATAAAGCCACAGTCAAACAAATCACAATGACTTTTTCGATTTTTACTAGCGTCCCATTTTTAACACCCACCAATGATTTTATCAAATTAACTGGACGGAAAACTATTATTTCGATTAAGTGAAGAATATAATAAAAAAAAAATATCTGAAATTTGTTTTTAATATTTTGAATAAATAAGATTTTCTTAGATGCGTATTAAAATGAAATTCTAGGAAAAAAAACGCTTGAGTTATGATTAAAGATTGTGATTTCCAGCTCACAGAACTCGTATCGTATTGTTAGTAAGTCAGCCTTCAAATACCAAATCAAAAACAATTTAATTTTAAGCATATTTTCAACAACAAAACTGATTATTATAAAATAAGCAAATCAATGATTGTACCTTGTGCCAGGAGCCTCGGATTTTAAATAAGCAATTTAAGTTTTCAGTTTTTTTTTTTTGTATAAAGTATTAATTTGTTCTCACTGTGGAACATTTTCCCCATTTTATCCAATCACGCCTTATTATTATTACTATCGCTTTTTGGCAGCAAAACATATTTTTACAAAGTGAAACTACAAAAATAGTTCTTCTTAAATTTCAAAGTGAACCAGGGAAGCCAAATGGTTAAACATCCGAACAACTAATCGAAGCGATAAGATATTTTTTTTTATCTCTTTCCAATTATCTCTAATGATCCAATTACACTTTTAATATTTTATTCGATAATTTTAATCGTAGTTTGTATAAATTATTATTATGTGGTCAAATTTTATGATTTAATAATAAAATAAAAAATGTAAATTCGGAAAAATTCAGAATGACGAATATATTTATATAAAGACGCAAGATAAGGATTGAATAATTTAAAATATTATTTTTATATTCATTTCTACGGAAGATAATAATTTTTATTTTCGTTTCTTAATAAAATAAATTTTGATTTTTTATTAACATGAAAAATAATTTTCATCTTTTTGATGCCCTTATTTATATAGAAAAATTAAATTTCTTTTTCATTTCATTTTTCATTTTTCCAACCTAAATTTGCTATTGATATTCACCCATTTCGGTCGGCACGTAAAAATTATTATTAGTCATAAAGTCATTTATTACATACTTCTCTTATACAGCAAACTCCTAAAACCTTAACCAGTGTAATGTGTCATGTACGCTAGAATACGTGTATTTTTTTTTTTTTTGTTTGTCTGTTTGTTTTGTGTCTTATCCCATAGTTATGTGATTTTTATTAGAAGTTTTTCTATTTTATAAACAATTTTCAGCATTTCTTTGCGTTTAATAAATGTTTTTTTTTTCTTTTACTTCCTTGTTATTTAATAAAACTTCATATGACTAAACCGTATAACAAACACTTTGTTATCGCTTTGTGGTGACAGTAAATGAAATTCTTTTCTACAATTACAACTCAGGAAAGTGCAGCAATTATAGTAAAACCTTAAACCTTACAAGCACAAGTAGATTTGTATTTTTATTAACTCAACTATTACAAAATTCCTTATTTTTCAAAACTTACAAATATCAAATATCCAATCATTAAACGAAATACGAATCGTATCTATATTTTAAACCATTATTTGCAGATAGTAAAATTTCCTGTGCATCATTAAGTAACATACTGTCTGATGTGTTCGACATAGTCTCATTAAAGTTATCTTCCATGATTCTAAATGTAATTATAAGTCTAGGTAGTCAATCTAACTGAATTTTTATTTATTCTATTTATTTTTTTTTGTCAATAAATGTCGAGATATTCGCAATAAAGTAAAAAGTCACAGCTAATTACGTATTTAACAACGTGAAAAAAAAATCGGTCTCTCTCAACGAAACATTACTCAACGAAATACAAACTTTTAGTACGGTAGACAATTTTTAATTTGAAACTTTTAAGAGCTTTCTATATAATAGCTTTAAAATTCAAAGGTGTTAATTACAAAAATATTTTTTTTATTAATACTTCTTGATGGTATTAAACAATAAAAAAAAAAAAAATCAAAATTACTTTGTAATAAATATTTCACTTTTATTTATAAGGGGTAAATACTTTTAATGATGGGGACTATTTCATTGGAATTTTATTATGTCAAAATTTTGAAAAGGTTGAACAAAAAATACTAAAACATTTTAAGCCATATATGAAAATTCTCATAAGCATCCTCAATTCTTCACACTCATTAACATCGAAAATAAATATAAAAATGTAAAACAATTGATTAATCAAAAAATGATCGGAATGTTTTATACATTTTATTCGGAAAATACTAGAATTTTCAATTTTATATACACAGAATAACTTAATTATTTGCAATTTCCATACACAGATACTGGTATGGGAATTCACTAGAATACTCATAGCCTCATAAGAAAGCTAAAAAATTAGACTGGGACATCTACCATATACTCCACAAAAAACCACAAACACGACAATCAATTTTTTTTTTTAATAAAATCTCAAAACACTATTTATCATGCAACACCTACATTTGGTAAGACATCCACATTGCGACTCATAATGTATTTTTAAAAAATCGTTAAATAAAAATGTTATTGATCAGAGCTCATCTGAATGCGATAAATAACGCATCGCATATAAACGTTCGAAACCAGACTTGAAGAAAAAACTATTTGGAAGTTATGTAAGTAGTTAAAGAAAAATTCAACGATTTTCCAAAAAAAAAAAAAGTCCAGGCCCGTAATAAACCCTTTAATAAATGTGTGGAAACGCAAGGTAAAATAAAAATCGTTTGGTGTCGTAAACTGTAGAAAAAGATTTATTTCCAGCAGTATCATAAGTTAAAATGGTCGTAAGAGTTTCATAGAAAACTCTAATGAAAAAAATCCAGGATTTAGCGGTCGTAAATGCGTTGAATCGTAGTTAATGTTGTTTATTACAAGAGAACTGTAATTAAATATTTTTGATTTTTACTGTACTGTAAAAAGGTGCATAAAGATTGAAAAATAACCATAAAAGTTTGCATTAGACGTGGAAATTGTTAGTTGAACCTAGTAGATTTTCGGGTGGAACATTAACCAATAAATCTAGCATTAATTTCATAAAGATGTGATTATTATGGTAAATTAATATTAAAGTAAAACGAGAAACAGAATTCATAATTTGTATTCAACAGCAAAAAGTGACACAACATCATATCGAAGTACTGTACACAATTATATCTATATATAAATTTAACACTTTTTTGTTGTTGTTGCTGTTGCTGTTGATGGTGCTACCATTGCTTATTTTCTTACATTTATCTTTACACCGTATTATTATTTATTTTTCCTCACTTTATTATACAAAGAAGTAAACAATTTTCACAATAAAAGAAAGAAAACGAAAAATTTCAATTTTGACTTTTTATCGGTTTTTTTTCTATTTATTTTATTTTTTTTTCATATATGTTGCGATGTATATAATACAATGCATAAGCACAAATATAATATTAAATTGAACATAAAGAATTTATTTATGTATATTAATATATAAAAAAAAAATTATATTTTTTATTTACTTACAAATTTATCTAGCCAATTTTGTAAGAAGATCAATGCTGATGTTGGTTTTGTTGATGCGTTAACTGTTGATGGTAACTGTGCTTGTAATGATGATGATGGTATATTTAATATTTTTCTTTTAATTATACTATCTATATCACCTGTATTCACTAAATTCATTTTTTTATTACTATTATATATGTAACATATATGATTAGTATGATTGATTAATGATTTTTCAAAATTTTTATTTATTTTAATACAATTATGATTATTATTCATTGAGGTGGTGATTGTGGTGGTTTTAATAAATAATTTTAATAAATTATATGATTTTAAATTAATACTATGACGATATTCAATCCATATATATATTAAACCATCATTATTATTATTATTTTTATTATAATTATTCTCATTTTTATTATTAATTTTTAATAATTTTATTATTTTATATTTTGTTTTATATTCTGGATTTAATTTATAATATTTAACACGTTCAATATTTTGTATCATTTTGTTATTATTATTATTATTATTATAAATTAATTATTTAACATTATCACACACTAACACACACACACACATGCATCACAATCCTATAATTAAATCAAAAAACAATAAGAAAAAACAAAAAAACAAAACAAAAATACATTCACTTAATTTTATAAATTAAATAAAAAAAAAATAAAAATAAATAATTTTTAATTAATTAATTTGCTTCACTTTTATTTTCTTTTCATTTGTTTACACTTAAAAAAAAAAAAAAACTAAAAAAAAATGTTGCCGAAAAACAAAACAAAATAAAACAAAACAACAAAACATCAAAGATTATTTATTTTATAAATGCGCATGCTTTGATGACTTTAATTTTCACGTTTTTTCTGTGTTTTTTGTTTTTTTATGTTTTTTTTTATAACATTAAACGAAACTGCAATTTTAAATAATTTATTGCACACTGTAATACGCTGCACTGCACTACGAAATGCATTATAGTAACGCAAGTTAATCAAATTTTCACTTTTTTTTTTTCTTTCTTTTTCTTTTTCCTTAATTATCATTTAATTACTACTACGGTGGAAATGTCGTTTTTATTTGGAATTGCAAATGTTTTTTTTAATTTTTCTTTTCTTTTTTATTTTTTTTTTTTTTATTCACGATTAATTAAATAATTTTCAATTAATAAAAAAAAAAAATGAAGTAAAATAGGAATAATTTTTTTTTTCTTTGTTTTTTTTTTTTTTTTTTTTTTTGTATAAATAATTTATTACCTTTCTTTTCTAGTAAGAAAATATATTTAAGCTTAAAATTATATTATTCATAATATTAAATATTATTAATAAATAATAATACATTTACGATTATAAAACGCATGTTGCAAAATATCTACATACAATTTTTCAATACAGACAATTTATAAAAACAAAAAAAAAAAAAATCGTTTATTACTTGCAGTTAAAGCAGCGGAAGACACGTCCCAAATATGTAATTATTTAATTAATTTGGTTTAAAAGAAAATAAAATAAAACATGTTTTTTCTTTTTCTTTTTTTTTAATCAAACATGAATAACAGAAATGCATAAATATTTTGTATGCGGGTGGTAATAAATCAGAAAATAAAAAAAAAAAAAAAAAAGATTTATTGTTTCAGACAAATATAATTACTCAGTTTTTTGATTTGTTAAATCTAATTAAAACTTTGTTTGGTTGTGTTTATTTAGCGGATATTTTGGCATTTTTATTTTATTACTAAAATCGTTAAACTAAGCATGAATCTGTTTTAAGCCTTAATCTAGATTCTCTTGAGTTGTAAAACTAAAGCAATTCGTGCATTTATCTAATCGAGACACAGCCACAGTGTTTTGTTGCTGATGACAATATTTAGTCATGAATATAAGTCGCAGCTTTATTGCTAATGAAACGCACTTAATAAAGCCACATCGCTTTTAAAGCTACAATATTTATTTCAATGCTAAATCAACTACCTAGATCTGAATTACTATAATAATCCAACTCCCGTTTTTAGAAAGGGTCTAAACTAGAGGATATTCCACCGGTCAATAAATTTAATTGAATTACAGATTGAATGACGATTTATTACCAAAAATTTACTTTAAAAAATGTAAAATTTAATAGAATTTAAAGAAGAATTTCAAAATTTGCCATTGCCATCTGCAAAACCAGCATTATTTTCAATAAATTTACGATAATAAATTGATGGGAATTTAGCTCACAGCCATTTTTGTTAAAAAAAAAATTATTTTTTTTAAACAGAATTTTGGTTTATTACATTCGCATTCACAAAATTATACAAAAAAAAAAAAAAAAAATAGGAAATAACAAAAATTACACGAAAAAGGTAAATAAACTGCAGGGAAAAATAAAAATTTATGTATTGAAAATCCCATGAGGGTTTTTCTCATTATTTCCAGCATCAAACAAAATTTAATAAACACAAATTTTTTGCTTTAGTCTAATTAATTAAGCATATCGGTCCGAAGCTTAATTAATAATTAAATATAAAATGTATGTTATGAAAATGCAGAAAAAAAAAAAAGTTTTTAAAGTTTTTTTTTTCTTTTTAAAACCAAATCAAAGTAAGTAAATAAGCTGCAACCGTATATATTACGCTACGTATAGAATAATAAATGAATTTATATTCAATGCGTATTAAGTATGATGTGTGATTTATGCATTTTTAAATGCAACAAAACATTTAAATTTTACACTTCAACATTTGACAGTTTTTTTTTTTTTCTTTTACTTTTTATGTATCGCAGGAAAAAAAAGTTTTTTTTTTTTTTTTTTTTTTCCAAAACGAAAGTACTTTTATTTAATTTTTGTTTAACGTCGCGTTTCTATTTTTATTACAACGTGCAACAGCACACTTGAACACAACTATTGTTGATAAATGCATGTCAATTCCATTTACAGTCATGTTAATAATATAAATAAATTTATCATTTATTATTTTTCTCATTGAATTATTTAATAAAATTATTATATTTTTTTTTTTCGCTTATTAGATTAAAGAAAAATAAAAATAAAATATTACAAATTTTACGTGTGAATATTTTTATATTTAAGTAACTATAATTATGTACAATAGATGGCATTAAATGAAAAAAAAAATATTATAAATTTATTCAAGTTCATTTTAGAACTATACTACTTTTCATGTTAATTCAATTCTATAATTTAAACAATTAAATTAACGGATAATAAATAAATAATTAGCAAATATTTTTTACTTTTTTTTTTTGATTAAAATAAAATTTAATCATTTAAATGAAATAAATTAAGTAATTCTATTCAAGAATCTTATATTATAAAACAATTTTTTTAGTACATATATCAAAAACAAAAGAATAAAACAAAAAAATTGTGTGTTGTTGTTTATAAACATGGATGGATGAATTATTTTTCACCAAAAATAAAATAAAAACAGCTGAGTTCATTCGTTTGATCAGTCATTTTGTTTTTTTTGTTTTGCTCAACATATCGATTCGTCGCACTCGCACTTGTTAATTGTCTATAAATGAGTGACTAGTGTGACACATAGTTTAATCGGCTTTAAAAAATAAAAATAAATTTGTTATTGAGCTTCAAATTAGAATAACAGAATTAATATAGAAAAATATATATTGTGGTCACAAAAATTGATTACATTTGATTTATAATTTTACATAAGGCAGCATCATCATAATTTATTTAATTTAAACGCAAAATATAAAAAAAAAACAAATAATAATTAAAATTTGCCAAAGGGCGAATAGAAAATGTATAAATTTGTAATTTTTCTGTGTCTATTGTTTGCTATTGCAGCCAAATGTGATTTATTAAGGTAAGAAAAAAATTTCGATTTTATTTTAATCATTTAATCCAATTAATAAAATTCAATATTTTTTTCTTTCTTTGTTTAGAGTTAAATTACATAAAATTGAGACAGCCCGTAATCATTTTCATAGTGTTGGAACCGAATTAAATCAATTACGTTACAAATATGGTGCCGGCGGACCAACACCTGAACCTTTGTCTAATTACTTAGATGTAAATTTTATATTAATTATATAACAATTATAATTAATTAATTAATCTTGTTATATATTTTAGGCACAATATTATGGTGCAATATCAATTGGATCACCACCACAAAATTTTAAAGTTGTTTTTGATACAGGATCATCCAATTTATGGGTACCCTCAAAAAATTGTCACTACACTAATATCGCATGTTGTAAGTATTTTTAGTTTTTTTATTCAATTTAAAATTATTTTATTTAATTAAATGATTTTGAATTAATTTTTTTAGTAATGCACAACAAATATGATAGTAAAAAATCAACGACATACCTTAAAAATGGCACCGAATTTGCAATACACTATGGTTCAGGTAGTTTATCTGGTTATCTTTCAACCGATACAGTTAATGTATGTGTCATTATCTCAAAATCATAAAAAATAAATTGATTAAAAAATTAACGTAAAGTATAGGAAGAAAAAAAAAAAACATTAATTAAATTAAATTATAGATCGGTGGACTTGATATTAAACAACAAACATTTGCTGAGGCATTAAGTGAACCAGGCTTAGTATTTGTTGCTGCTAAATTTGACGGTATACTTGGTTTAGGCTATAAATCAATATCGGTTGATGGTGTTGAGCCCATTTTTTATAATATGTATAATCAGAAATTGATTTCATCACCAATATTCTCATTTTACTTAAATCGGTATAAATTTACTTCTTGTTCCTACCCATTGTATTACTTTTTTATTTAATTAAATTCATGATGGTCCCTAGTGATCCAAGTGCACCAGAGGGTGGTGAAATAATATTTGGTGGCTCTGATCCAAATCATTATAAAGGCGATTTTACATATTTACCAGTTGATCATAAAACTTATTGGCAGTTTAAAATGGATGGCATTACAATAAATGGTGAAGGATATTGTAAGAATGGTTGCGAGGCAATTGCTGATACTGGCACTAGGTATTTCTATTTAATCTTAATTCAGTACGTTTTTCTATAATTAAACAAATATACTTATTTGTAGTTTGATTGCTGGACCAACCGAAGAAGTAACAGCAATTAATAAAGCGATTGGTGGAACACCAATCTTGAATGGACAGTACATGATTGACTGTTCTATGATACCAAATTTACCGAAAATAAGTTTTACATTAGGTGGCAAAGTTTTTGAATTGGATGGTGCTGATTACGTTCTACGTGTAAGTTAATCAAAAACTATTGTCACTTTGAAATCATTTTAATTAATTTTCTTTTAAAGATTGCTCAAATGGGAAAAACAATATGTCTATCTGGTTTCATGGGTATCGATATACCACCACCAAATGGACCATTGTGGATATTGGGTGATGTTTTCATTGGAAAATATTACACCGAATTCGATATGGGCAACGATCGTGTTGGTTTTGCCATAGCTGCTTAAGGTTTTTTTTTTGTTTTATATCTGCTTATTTAGCTTTCTATGTATGCTTTCAGAAAATACGAAGCCATACAAAAATGTAATTAGTGTTCTGTTTATTATAAACAAAATAAAGTAATAATAAATAAATAAAAGACTTATCTCCTAGAAATTAAATAAAAAAAAAAAGATTTTTGTTTTTATTTTGATTGTGATAATCTTATGACTTTAATTTGTTTTTTAATTGGTATTCTGTTGAGCCTCGTAACGAATATTTGCTATTTTAAAATGACACTGATTTCTTTTTCTTGCAGTCGTCTAATGGTAATACATGCCGACATTTTTTAGTGCCCTCACTTTGGCTACATAAAACAGAGCATTTATCCTTCTGATCACATAAGCAATTTCGATTACCATTTGTTGAGGTTATTGATGGCGAAAACCGTTGGATATTCACCATTTTTTCTGAAGTTAATAAACTAGTTTCGGAATTCTCTTTTATTGATGTTGACTTATCCATGGTATTTACATTGTTGCATTTATTTTTATATTTTGAAATTTCATTGAGATCGTTAGTAGTATTAGTATTGGTGATATTTTGTTTATTTGGATTATGTAATATCGATCTTACGCCAGGATCGGGTCTCTCTATACTTGACTTATTCTCCATTGGATTATACTTTTCACTTTTAATCTCATATTCATTTATGTAATCCTCATTTAGAAGACTTTTCTTTTGTTTTTTCGGTTTATCTTTTCTAGCCGCTCTTCCATCATCTACAATATTATTTTTTTTATGTTTATTTACTTTGTTTACATTTGAGTTTTGACCGCCTTTAAACTCATGGTTCTCAAATTCATTGTCTAAATTTTTGCTCCTTCTATGTTTTTTGTGTTTATTATCTATGATTGGACCATATGCTAAATTTTGATTTTGATTTTCATTGTTGGTTAATCCTTCATTATCTAAATCATTATTAATTTGATGTTGTATTTCATTTTTATAGATTTTCTTCTGGTTTAATGGTTTTTCAGGACTCAAAGCTGCTTTCCGTAGCTCATTTTCTTTTTGATTTAAGTCTGTAATATCTGAATCACTATTGATCTGAAGTTGTATTTCATTTTTATAGATTTTCTTCTGGTTTAATGGCTTTTCAGGACTCAAATCTGCTTTTCGTACCTCATTTTCATTTCGATTTAGATCTGTAATATCTGAATCACTATTGATCTGAAGTTGTATTTCATTTTTATAGATTTTCTTCTGGTTTAATGGTTTTTCAGGACTCAAATCTGCTTTTCGTACCTCATTTTCATCTCGATTTAAGTCTGTAGTATCTGAATCACTATTGATCTGAAGTTGTATTTCATTTTTATAGATTTTCTTCTGGTTTAATGGTTTTTCAGGACTCAAATCTGCTTTTCGTACCTCATTTTCATCTCGATTTAAGTCTGTAGTATCTGAATCACTGTTGATCTGAAGTTGTATTTCATTTTTATAGATTTTCTTCTGGTTTAATGTTTCTTCAGGACTCAAATCTGCTTTCCGTAGCTCATTTTCATTCCGATTTAAGTCTGTAGTATCTGAATCACTATTGATCTGAAGTTGTATTTCATTTTTATAGATTTTATTTGGATTTGTTTTTTCACCAGGCCTTATATCATTTTTTTGAATACTCATTACGGAAGATTCGCTGCTCCCATAATCAAAGTCACTTTCATTTTTATTCAACTCTTCATTATCTAAATTCTTATTGTTTTTATATTGTTCTTCAGTTTTATATATATTTTTTTTAATGAATGTATTATCTACGTTATCATTGTTGGCACTGTTTACAATTTCAGGTTGAATCAATTTTTTATTTTTTATTAATTTGTCATTATCTAAATTACATTTCTCTTTACATTTTGTTTCTCTGTTCTGAATTGAATCTTGATATATTTTATAGTTAGTTCTTTTATCCTTATTTTGTTGGCATATTTCAGAGGTTTCGCAATACTTAAATTCATTATCAAATACGTTGTTCCTTCTGGTCACGCGTTGTTTCTCTAAACTATTCATCATTTTACAATCAGTTTCTTTGCATTGCATAATTGTATGAGGACAGCCAGATTCAATTCTATTTCTGGAAACGCAGTTATCTGAATTATTTTTTCTTTTATGTTTTCCTTTTTTGTTATTAATTGAATTTTGGTTATCAATGTCTTTCTGGTTTTGATCAATTGGCTTATTATTACAATAAATTTGTTGGTTTCTTTGCGTCGTCTCATTTTCAAAATCATTAAGAAATTCATTTCTATGCTGATTTCTTTGCATCATTTCACACATATTTTCATTTCTAGGATTCATATCTTCTTCGATTCTTCTATTATCAGACCTATTTGGTTGATAGTAATAACATTTATCATTTTTTATAACGATATCCTTGTTTGCATCGTTATCTAATGTGGTGTCGATACACTTAGAATTATTGTTATTATTGAATTTAAAACCCATTTCGATCAGGTTAGAGATATTTTCACAATTATTAGTTCTGTTATTCAAATTATTTCCACTGATAATAAATAGTTCATCTTTTGTATCACAAGTATAACATTTTTCCATATTTTTGCTTCTTCTATTGTCCCAACAAGGATTATTGTTGCATCTATTAGTTTGTTTACAGCTATTCTGATTATTGTAGTAGCTTTTACAATTGAGAGGATTAGAATAACATGGTCTGTTAAAAGTATTTTCTTGGCAACATTTTGAATATTGTCGTTTGTCATTTATATTACTGCAATTGCATTCGTGACGTCGAAAATCATTAATTTTATTTGGACACCTATTATCACATCGTGGATTAGGCTTTGTGCAAGATAATACACATTTGTTATTAGCATTCACCCGAGGAGGAGGCGGTTTTTTAATAGGAGGCTGTTTTTTCGGTTTTGGTGGTTTATAATTTACTATAACACTACTGCAATTATATTTGTCCGTTTTTCTTAAAATTGATGTATTCCTTAATAATCCTAAATTATCTATAGTACTTATATTTATTGGTGCTTTAGAATCAGCTAATGGACATGTTAAAATTTCTTTCTCTATTACAGAATCCTGGTCAGATACATAGTTAATAGTATTTTCTGTTTCATTTGTTTGACTTTTATTCTGCTTCTTGTTTTTATCTTTTCTTGTTGTAGAATACCCATTATCTTTTATTTTAATCGGGTTGTTGCTTATCTCTGATATATTGGAAGGTGAAATTGTTAAAACATTTTTATCATTATATTCCATTATTGGAGGCATACGATACGGATCTGGAATGCCTTGTAGGGGTGCAATTCTATTGGTTTTATATAAAGTTTTTACTATATTAATCGATTCTTTTTGATGGCTTAAATATTTGTCTAAAAATGGTTTCATTTTAATGTCGTCTTTGAAGCTTCGATAAGTTATATAATCCATGAAAGAGTCCGGAATACCTTTTAGGTACAACATTTAAATTAAATTAGAACTTAAGTGAAAATTAATTGAATTTACCTCGTTTCGGAACAAAACAACAAGAGTTCGTATCTATTAGAAATTGCCTTTGACCATATTGATTTGAATTACATAGGGAACCACGATCACATTGCTTTTGATTCAAATTTACGACTGTTTTAACTAAAAGTGGATTAACAAATGGCCCCGGTATGATTGTTTTAATTTTTTGCTTTTCCATATTTCCTGTACAAAATTCAGTATTATAATTGGCAATTATTTTTTTATAACAAATATTATTATTCTTCATTTTTATTTATCAGAAAATTTTGTGTTGCACCGAAAATTTTGAATTTTTAAATAGTAAGATTTTTTTTTTTGTTTATAGATGGGGCATGTGTTTCAAGCTGTCATATAATACAATAAAAAAAATACAAAAACTTGCGGTATTGTGACATAAAAGTGTAATATAAAAGCCATTAATGCAATTAAAAATTATAAATAATTAGTTATTTTGTATATACTTTAAAGATTATAAAAAATAAAAAAATTATCACGAAAGACTTTTTTACCTGTATAAAAATCATTTGAGTTGAATTTTTTATTTGAATACTTTGACATTTCAATGTTGTATTTTAAAAAAAAAAGTATAAAAATAATTTTATAAATAAATAAACCAAAATAATGGATAGAAATATAACAAAATTATTAAAATGTTTTATTTGTGAATTAGAAACAACATTTTTTTTGAAAAATATTCAGACCTTAGTATCTAAACATACCGATACACCGATTATAAAATTTATTGAAAAATTCATTGGACATAACCTAGAAGATGCAACGAATACACAAATAATATGTCAAGAATGTTTAATTAAAATTGATGAATATGATTTAGCATTTTCAACGGCGTTACGTGTAGAAAAAGAATTAACAGAACTTTTAAATAAAAAACGTGTTCATTCTATTGATTTTGATTGTGCTGAAAATGTAACAGAACTCGAAAATAACGAGGATAATCATTTAAAAGTGAACAAAATAAAACAGGAAGTGGAGGACAAGTGTAAAGTATTAAAAAATAAAGATCCAATAATTATGAAATGCAATGTTTGCTTGGAAACATTTAAAAGGTATAATCATTAATCAGATAAATAATTCAATTATATATTTCATAATTTCCTTCTTTTTTATTTTTTTTAATTATAGTTTATCAGAAATGAAATCACATTCGCATTCATCAATGAAAAGACGAGGTCGCCCTCGTAAAACTATTATAGAAAATAATGTGATAGTTTTAGATGAAACAAATGATAAATTAGATGCAAATGAAATAGTCACAGTATTTACAATTAATAATATAAATGAAACACAAATATCAGACGATGATGAAATGACTAAAACTTTTTTAAATAACAATATTGAAAATGATGATAAAACTGATAATGATTATGAAGAAGAATATTTATGTTCTAATGAAATGAATTCCGTGATAACAAATAATAAACAAAAAAATAGTTTAACAAAAAATTTTGGAAAGCAACACATTAAAGCTAATTCACCACATAAATGCACAAAATGCAATAAAGTGTTTCGTGCTAAAACTGAATTTCGGGTATTTAAATAAATAAAAGTTAAAAGTTTAAAAATTATATAAATAAATGTTAAATTAATTATAGATCCATGTTAAAAGTCATGAGGATGCTGAAAAATTAGTTTGTCATGTTTGTGGTATGATATATAAATCAAAATCGGCATTAGATATTCATGTTGGGCTACATCAAGGATTAAGTCCACACGAATGTGCAATTTGTTGTAAAAAATTTACACAAAAGGGTGCTCTCGTTCGTCACATGCCGATACACACTGGTGAACGACCATATCAAGTATAATTTTACTTGTTTTCGTTAATAATAAATAAATTTTGATTATACATATATAACTAATTTGGTTTATTTGATTTCTATTTATTTATTTTTAGTGCGATAAATGTGGCAAGCAGTTTTTGCATTATTCCTCATTTCATATGCATCAATTGGTCCATGATAATATACGTGAGAAGAAATGTTCGATTTGCGGTTTAGAATTACGTTCAAATTCACATTTAACTAGACATTTGATGGTACATAGTGGCGAAAAACCATACGCATGTCCAACCTGTGGGCAAAAATTTGCCCAAAGGTATGTTATTAATAGATCCTTTTTTATTTAATAAATATTTTATACAAAATTTCTTTTAGATATAATATGACAACACATTATCGTACTCATCAAGGGATACATCGTGTTTATTCAAAACATTTTACATGTCCTATATGTAACAACACATTTCAACGTAAATTAAAATTAGATGAACATTTGGCAAATGTTCACAAAACAATAACAAATGTTGAACAAACAACATTTGAAATAAATGTTAAACAAGAATCAAATTAGTAATTTAGAGTTTTGTTCTTTATATTATTGTTTAAATTAATTAAGTTTCATTATTTTTACTTTAATGTAACAAAGTGACAATCAATTATTTATAGTTTCTTTATTTTCTAAGATTAATTTTGATTAAAAATTTACCTGATATTTTATAATGCAAAAAAGAAGAAAAATATTAAGCACTTTGTCTAAAGTTTTATTACGGCTAAAAAGAAGAAATGTGAATTTGCTTAATTCATAAACATTTACTAAACTTCGTGAACTGTATCCACTTTGATATTGTATACAGTTTGCTGTAAATCCAATATATAATCTAATGCACGATTATAACCTCGAAATTATTAGAAAATAAAAAATTGCATGATGTCTATTGCTTTAAAAAACTGATTGAGAATCTGCAGATGGTCTCAACTTGGAAATGTCGATGTTTATGGACTTTGCCGTCATTATTTTTATTTAATTAATAGGATTTAAAATAATTTTACCTTTATTTTAAACTGTAAAACAGAAAAAAGAAAAATAATAAATTTTTATTAATAAATTTTGCTTGATTTATTTGTTATTTATTTAGGATAATAATTTGTTCATTCCTTCATCGTTTAAACGATAATAAAACCAGCCTTCTGATTCTGTTATATTTTTGGCACCTAATTTTTCATAAAATTTACGTGCCGGATTCCAATCAAGCACATGAAATTCAAAACGGCAACACCCACTATCTTTAGCAAATTGGACAGCTTCTTTATACAATAATTTACCGATACCATGTTGACGATACTCATTTTTAACATAAATATCCTCTAAGAAAACGGCCTTACCCTCCCATGAGGAATATGTATAAAATAGCAAAGTATACCCAACAATTACACGACGTGTATTACTGTTGGTGGTAGTGTCTCTACAAATAGATAAAGTATAAAAATATTAATTCGTATTGTAGTTCATATAATAATGTAGATAAAATAACATTATTTATTTAATAATTTATCCTAAACAAATTAGCAAAGGAATCTATTTATTGCCCTTGTTTAAATAAATATTTAATAATAATAAATTTTCTTATGTTTAAACAGACAGTTTTTTCATTATTTATTTATTATTTATTTTTGTAATAACTGATAATGATTTATTTAAAGAAGTAAATTATTTGCTTTTTATTTGTTATTCTCTCATTTCTTCCTTTTTTTCATAAATAAATAAATAAAATACATTTTGTTGATGTATTTTTTACGAAATGTTTTAAAAAGACAAATTTTTATATATATATATATATAAATGTTATCAGCAAAGTTAGTCTTACCGGGTCAAAGGGCGTTCCGAAGATTCATTATTTTCTGTTTCAATCATTTTATTTTCATTTACTAATTCATCAACTTCGGCTACATAACTATAATATAATGGTGATGTTTTTACATTATCGTCGTAGCCCCCATCACGAATTAAAGCTGTTTTAAATAAAAAATTTAACAAATAAAATTAAATTAAATTAAAAAAATATAAGTAAGTACCTTCAAGACTCAGCTTTGGACCGTTTGGCATCGCCTCAAAATCAGCTAGTTCCTGTAAAGCAGCCAATTCCTTTAAAATGGGTTTTTATGGACAAATTTTATATTTATGAGAAAATAAAATAAAAATGGATTTAGTGAAAGGAAAGGATGTGCTAAACAAATTGTTATAATTCGAAAATATTGAATATTTTTTTAAATGAAAACTTACCTGAATCATAGATAATACAGCTACAAGATCATCTTTAGTAGTACGCCGAATAATTGGATTCAAAGAGTTCATTTTATTAAAATGCAATTTTGTATATTATTTAAAAAATTAAAATTCAACTTAAAATAATTAAAAGGAAATGTCAGTTTTACTAGAATCTCTGATCACCTGACAAGGAAACTTAAAAATTAATAAATAAATAAAACAATAGGAATGAAGTTGTTAACAATTAAAATCTTAGAAATGTCATTTATTATCAGCTGCAATAACAAAAAAACACGTGTTCTGATTTAAAAACATTATAGCGCGCAATTTTACATATACAAAAATTTAATAATAAAATGGCTTATCATTAAGAAGTATTTAACACTTTTATTATTGTATTTATTATTATTTTATCAACATGTTACATAATTACAGAAGCAATAAATAAATAAACAAATTGTAAAATTCATTTTATTTTTGTTTATTTTTATACTTTTATTCTGTATATGAATGAAAATGTGTTGACTTCAGAAAATTTATCTAATCAGCTTTCTTGATTAAAAATTATCTTTTTATTTTTATATGGTTTAATAAATGTATATTTTAATATATACACAAAAAAATATATAAACATATGTATACATATAAACGTGTAGTCGTTAACACTTGTCGCGAAATTATCTTCATCAAGATTATTTTAATATCTTTTTATAGTAAATATAGTAAATATTATGATAATTCTAGGTTAAATAGATTTCGTTAATAGAATTTCATTTTGTTTTTGTTATTAAAATAAAATCTAACATTGCTACAAAAATCTTAGTCATTGAAGGAATTTATTACTTAAATTACTTAAAACGTGATTCGTATGTAATTTATTTCTATTTTAAAATCATAAAAACCATTCTAGAAATCTAATGTATAAGTAAAAGGTTAATAATATTGTAGGTAATTCAGGAAAAAGTATTGAAAAGAGTTAATTCATACATGACAGTGATAATAAAAATAAAAATGCATAAAATGTTCGTTAAAAATGTTTATTTAAAATTAATTTACAAAATTGCTTTACAAAATTATGGTTGAATGAATAAAAAAATGGGGGCATTGACAGAAGATTAACTCATCATATATCCGTTGAAAAGTTACAATTTTACTGTTGAATTCTTACAATTCCATCTAATATTTTCTTCACGTCGTTCAAAATCGTTGATTTTGTTATCCTAGAATGTCTCAGACAGATATTACATACGCGTTGATCTGAAAATCTCAGGTAGAAAAGTTTTACAAAAACCGATATGTAATCTGATGATTTTTATTTTTATTTTAAGGAAAGGGATGAAATAATATTACGCGATATCAGCCAAACCCTAAAATAAAATGTTTCCTATTGCTTGTGTCTTGATTTCTTTTTCTATTTTTTATATGCTTCTTGCAAATTTGTTCGGTTGAAGATTCCCTATTCAACGGTTCGTAAAGTTTCTTGTGTCGCCTATTTTTATAATAATTTTAAGTCACATAAATAAACATTTTAGACCCAATTTATTTTTTATTCTTATAAAAAATAACAAATAAAAAATATAATAATAAAAAAAACTTTGTATTCCATTTTATTTATTTTAGTTTTCATATTTAAATAAATAAATTATTTATTTTATTATTTTTTTTTTTAAAGAAAAATAAAAAAAAATGTGACTTTGTACAATTTTTATATGTTTAAATAAAATAAACCGAGCCAACACACATATTTCCGTTTCTTATCAGCAACAAACACTGTTTACACGAAAATTATTTTTTTTTTTTTTTTTTTAGTTTTTGTTGGTAGAAAATTTTTCTTTTTTTTTTTCTACGCACAGTTTTGTTTAGATTTTATGCATACATACTACTAAACCTAACTTTAAAATTAAAGTAAAAAAAAAACCCCTATAAACTAAATTTAAGTTAATATTTATAAAGATTTAAATTTTTGTTTTTTTTTTAATGCGAAGCAAACTGCCGAGTTTTAATTTTTATAAAGTGATTCTGATTGGAGAAATGAAACTTAATTAGGAAAAGAAAAAATATAAAATTAGCTGCGTTAGAGTGAGAGAACTTATGTTTTAACTTATGTTTCAGCCCATGCATGAGCTTTCAAAAGCACCGTTTTTTTTTAATAAAAAAATTTATTTAAGGTATTAGACAATTGTGATTGGTATTCAATGTGGGAATATGACTACGGCTTTAGTTAGTGAATGATACACAGCAAACTAATAATCTATGCCTCCGTCAGGTAATGATAAGCTTAAAAAACAAATTACACATTTCTTTGCACAGGTTTCCACAGAAAACTATATTTAACCAATTAAACAGTTTTAATGCACAGCTACAATAAAATTAAATACAACTTTCATCATTTATTAATTAATGAATAAATTTATTAAATCAAAACACATCACTAATTCATTAAATGCGTTCCAACATCAGCTATACCAACCATTCTTTAAATCAATTAAAACGCGCACAATCAGAATTATTAACATTTTATTAACGGTAAAAAAAATAATAAATAAAAGAAGTTTTTCTATAAATTTTGAAAAACACTTTGACAATTTTAACATTTCATTTTAAATAAAATTATAACAATTCATATTAATTAAATTAAATGCAAAAAAAAAAAAAAAAATAATAACATTTACGCATACAAAGATATTTTTTCGTTTCCTAATATTTAATTAAATTTATATATTGTTGCTATTTCTGTAAAAATTTATTTAGTTTTTTTTTATGTTGATATGGGAGCTTTTTATTTATTTTATTTTATTTTTTTTTGTACTAACACGTCACACAAACACATTGAAATAGTTTTTTCATTTTTTTTTTTATATGCTATAAATGTATTAAAAACGTTTTTTTTTATTTTTTTTTTATTTTTTTTTTATAAACCAAACCAATTGTGACCGCGCAACCATTTTGTTTTTTATATAAAAAATAAAAAAAAATTTGTTGTGTGTTTTCTTTATAAAACATAACAACGTTTTATTATTAAAAAAAAAAAAAAAAAAAAAAAGAAAAAAAGCAAAAAATATTATTTATTTTATTTATTAAATGGAAAAATGTTATACAGTGTGTACGGTTTTTGTTCAGTCTCTTGATCATCCTTATTTTTCTTTGTTAAACATTAAAACGATTCCCAATTTTTATTTATTTTTTTTTTCTTTTTCGCTGCTTGTAATTACGCAAATTTTTTATCTTTTGATTAAAATTTTTATCGAATTTTTTTTTTTTTTCTTGATTTACTATATACCTGGAAAAAAGTTTAACAGAAAAACAAAAAACTAAAAACTATTTTTGTTTGTGTAGTGTGAAGTGCTTTTTGTTGCATTAAAAAAGAAAATAAACAAAGCTTATATGTGAATTAATTAGTAAAATTGTTTGTTACCGATAAAATTAAATGTTAATTGTTGAACAGTTTTATTAGAACTATTAATATTGATTAAAATTCTAATATTTATTTATTTATCAGAGTTTTGAAAAAAAAAAAAATAAATAAATAAAATAAAAAAAATGTGCACGTTTTTGTGAAACAAATGAAAACATTGTTTTATCTAAACAGTTAAATTTGTGTTAAGTTAAAGCTTCCTATCACTTACTGTATAAACAAAGATTTAATTTTTATTTTTGTTTAGATAAAAAAAAATTAATAAAATAAAAAGAAATTTATCTGCGACAATATGAGAAACATTTGATAATTCTTTTGTTTTTAATGATTAAAAAGAATTTTTCTCTTTTCTTAGACAAAAGATTGTTTAGTAACTCATCGTCCTTTACGATAACAAAATAATTATCTATATAAGTAAATAATAAGACGACAAATAAAAAAAAAATAAACCAAACAGACAATAAAAAACAGACAAAAAAAAAATAGAAAAGGGGAGGAAATTTTGTTTGAAAAATAAAAAAAAAAAATTAACCAAGATAAGATAAGAAAAGTAGTAGAGTAAACGTCATCGTTTTGTTGTCGTTGTTTTTTTTTTTTTGTTTTTATCACAAAAAAAATTAATCGCTGAGTTTTTTTATCGTAAACAGAAGTGAGCAAGTTTTTTATTTTATTATTTTTTTTTTTTTTTTCGTGACGTTTTATATGGTTAAATTCTGATAACAAAAATATAACAAAATGTCTAACAAGGAGTATTTTGGTAAGATTTTTTTTTTTTTTTTTTGTATTATTTCTATTAACTAAACTAGAATATAAGTCACTGTAATGATGTTTTCATAAGAGATTATCACCGTTAATTAATTATATAATCAAAACTGTTAATTAATTATTCTTCTTTTTTTAATTATCACACAATTTTATATAAAAAAAAAAAAAAAAAACATTTTTTTTTACCAAAAATAGCACAAAAGCTGACAGAAGCTAACTTAAAACTAAAACTTTTCAAATTTAATATAACAAAAAAATAAAAAAAAATAATAATAAATAAAATAAAATAACCGATACGATATCAGTTTGTATTTTAGCGTTTTTGTTGTATTTTTCCTGCTTATCACTATTATTATTTATATTTTTTATATATATATATAGTTTTGTGTTTTAGATTATGTTATCATAATAATAATAATAATAATAATTATAATAATAATAATAATAAAATAATAATAATGCCACACCATATACCGATAAAGATATGATAAGCAAAGGTGTGATAAGTATTTTGTTGTTGCTTAAAACGATTTCATTCAGTTTATTCATTTTTATTTTGAATTAAATAAAACAATAAGCAGCATGTAATGCGGTTTTTCTGTTGTTGTTTTTTTTTTTTTTTAATTTAATTTTTTTTTTTTTTTTAAATTAAATTATAATCTAAATTATTTATTAATATTTAGTAACATGAATATAATCGTATGGATAACAACTTGAAGCTTTTAAGCTACGAAAAATATCAAAAAAGAAAAAATCTATATCAATTTATTGTATAAAAGTCGAAAATAAAAAAAAAAAATTGTATTCGTTGTGCCGTTTAAGTTAAAATCGAATTAAATGCTTTGTGACAGATCAATAATTATATCAAAAAATATAAACAAAAAGTGCTTTAAATATGTGACATTAAAAATGTACTATTATTGACAAAATATATATATTTAAATAAATGTGATTACAATGCTCTCGTTTTTTTGTTCAATATTATTTTTTATTTTTTTTTTTTTATTGCCTTGGAACATTCCGACAAAATGGCGTCTTCAGTGTAAATGAAGAAGAATTAAATAAAAAAAAAAAATTAAATAAATAAAAAAAATATATATATATATATATATAAATGAAAAACAAATACAAAATATTATTTATAAAATGTCAACGAAAGTTAAAATTATTAATAAAGAAAAAAAAAAAAAAAAAAAAAAAGAAGGAAAAATAAAAATTGTTGCTAGCCGAAAAAAGAAAAAAAATTATGATGTAATTCCTGCTGTTTAAAAACAAAAAACAATTATGTTTTTTTTTTTTTTTTAACGTTATGTGGTTTTAAGGCGACATTTTATTAAATTATTATAAATAAAGTAATTAAAAAAAAAAAAAAAAAATTGTTTTTAAAATTATTTATTTATTTTTTTTTTAATGTAAAAACAAACGCTGAATAGAGCGCAAACAATTTTGTCGTTGCTGTTGTTGTTGTTATTGTCATTTTCTGTGACGGCAGCAGCTTTATTTGAATATTCTGCACAGTTTAGTTTCTTTTTGTTTCTATACTTTTATAATGGAAAAATAATTTTTTTTTTATATTGAAAAATCATTTATTTCATTTTTTTAAAAAACTATAAATTATTACATAAATTTGTATTTCTTTCGCACGTGTAATTAGAAAAAAAGAAAACATAATTTTTTTTGTTTTTTTAATGTCTTTTACTCATTGTTACCCACATAGTTTTCAATTGTATTCAGAAGCAACGGAAAATTATGTGACGCGCTAAAAGTAAAACATAATTTTTTTTTATTTATTTATTATTATTACATTATAAAAGCGAGAAGTTAATTGCATTATAGTTAAAAGCATAAATTTAATGTATATTAACGGATTTATGTTGACATTTACAGTTACGTTAAGAATATAACAAATGTTTATGTTTCTTTTTTTTTTTTTCATTATTAATTTAATTTAAGCTTGACCACATATGATTAAACATGATTAAGCTTAAAACAGCTTCCGTATGCTATGCAGTGTTGATAATTAAAATTGAAGAAAATATAAAATTTAAAAGAGCAAAAAAAAAAAAAAGAAACACAGTATCGGCTGAATGAATAAACCGTTCAGGTTGAACTATTTACGAAATTACTACATTTCCATCACGTATGGAACCTGCACATTATTTAATTATTTTTTTTTTTTTACATAAAAATAGAAAATATTTATATTAAAAAACAAAAATAATAATAATAATAAAAAACTTAGTTCAACTCTGATGCTTTTATTTCTTTGTTTCATTTTTGTTTTTATTACTGTAAAGAAACGTCAACGTTTTTCTATTATAATTTGCATATTGGTTGTGTTTTTAGTTTTTCAGTTTTTTTCTATTCCTTTTTTTTTCTAATTTTATTTTTTAAATAATGCACAATAAAAATTTATTGTTTATTAAAGCTTATTTAAACAATAGCGAAAGAATGGAAAATAAGAGTACAAGTCAAAGTAAAATATGAAATTAGAAAAAAAAAAAAAATAAATAAATAAAAAATAAATGTAATGCATTTTTAGTAAAATTTTTGTTGCTATTTTGCAAGAAAAAATTTTTATATTTACAAAGTGACTATTAAGTAAATTATTGAAAAGATTTATTGTTTTTATTTATTTTTTTTTTTTTTTGTTCAATTTTGGATATAAAATATTAATAATAGATTTCGAGTAAATAATTACAGCGACGAACCCTTAAACATTTTGTTTTCATTGGATTTTTTTTTTTTTTTCTATCAAAGATCATTTTTCAACACAAGATCTTTGTCGACAGTTAAAGTTCAGATAAAAAGATTACAATTTTTTTAGATTGTTTTCTCTTTTATTTTCCTGAAGCTTTTTATGTTGACTCTCTAACTATATTTGGTGGATTTACGCATATGCGAAAAAGACTGCAAATCTTGTGTTTGTTCTATTCATTATACACATTGGTATCAAGGTTTTAGTACAGCATGTAATAAATATTCTGATTTAAATGCACTTTTAATTTGATCAGAACTTTATTATAGAATAATTTAGCATTTTATGTTGTCTTATACGTAGTAGTAAAAATATTTTAAAAGTATTAAACTGATATTTTATTTTATTTTAATTAATGAGTATTTTTACTTAAGATTAACATGCATGAATGTCTGATTACGGAAAAGAAATCATTCACATACACCCTGTAAATTGGAACAAAATAATAAAATATTAATAATTTCAGCATAAAACATTAGAAATCTACCGTAGAGTAAAACCAATTCATATAAAACTTTTTATTTCAAATAGAAATAAAATAAATAAATAAAAATTATTATTATTGTATATTAGAATATTTATTTATGGTGTTAAAGAAATAATATAGCACACAGTGTTGCCATTATTATATAAAATATATTTAAATATTTTTTTTTATACTTTAAATGGTTAATTATTAATTTAAGTCAGGTTATAACTTTCACACGGTTTACCTAGAAAAAAAAAAAAAAAAAAAAAAAAAAACAATATTCATTTTTTTCGTTTCTAAATAATAATAATAATAAAATAAAAAATAATAATGCAACACTTTAATTTTTTTGATTAGAATTATTAGGTTAATTGTTTCGGTTTTATTGAATTTAATTAAATAAAATTAATGTAATTTTACATATGTACAATAA
This sequence comes from Ptychoptera albimana, assembly GCA_961205885.1. NCBI lineage: Eukaryota > Metazoa > Arthropoda > Insecta > Diptera > Ptychopteridae > Ptychoptera > Ptychoptera albimana. The sequence continues at coordinate 23,378,723 of OY540803.1, forward strand.
AGTGTTGAACAAATTTAGTTTAATTATTTTTTTTTTGTTTTTTATTTTATTTTAAATATTAGAATTTTCGTTAATTAATATATTATTTTGTTTAGATTGTTATTGAAATAATAATAATAATATTAATTATTATTATAATGCATTATATATGAATATGCGACAATTATTTTGCATTATGCATTTGTTGCAACTCTGACGTTATTATTACCCATATAGAAATATTTATGAGCTTTTATGTTTTGTTTTTATTAATATTGAAACTTAAGAGAAAAAAAAAATTTTTTTTCCTTGCACCGTTTTTGACGCTTTATTACGTTTAATTTTTTTTTTTTTTTACTACTGACCTATTAAAAATTGTAATAAATATTAAATTATTATTAATTTATTTATTGAGCAAAATATATTTCTAATGTTTTTATTTTTATTTATTTTGCGTGTTTATTTATTTATTTTTTTTTATTTTCTGTTATTTTGCTGCTCTTTATATGTATGCAAATAAAGTCTCTTATTATATTTGTATTTAACGAATAAATATTATTTATTACGTATTTAACCGTATATAATTCTATTTCATACAATTATTTATGTTGTTTTTTTTTTACTTAGTTTCTTGTTTTAAGTTGAAAGTATAGCAATAGCTAAATGTAATTGCTTTGTTGCCATTTGAAAAAAAAAAATAAAAAAAAATAAAACACTTTGTAACACTAATAAATATAACAGAATTTATTAAATTTATTTGCTATAACGTCATTTTTGATGTGATTCGATAGTAAAATAATAATCGAAAATTTATTGTTGAATAAAATGAAAAATCAATAAAATGAGGGAAGTTGAGGGAAACATTGTTGTGTCGGTGAGTTACAAAGAAGTTTTTCAATCGGAAAATAATCGTTTAGAATACACATTAGAATCTAATTGAAGTTTTGGTGAATTTCGGAGAAAATAGGAGGATAGACAGCAATTAAAATGCTTAGTAGATGTATCAATCAAAATCCTATTTATGTTAAAAATTGTATTTGATGTCATTATACCGAAATATATTTATCAAAACTATAGAAAGATTAGTATAAAAATGATTCTGAGAAAGTTCTGTTTGTGCAATAACAATCTTTGATTTTTTAGCAATATCCAATTGGTAAATCTGTACAACATAATGTTAAAAATTCTAATTAAGTCTATAGTAGAACTCCTAGATTCTCATTCAAAGAATATAATGATTTTAAATCATTTGAGAGTTCTTGACTTAAAGTATGGTTCAAGATTTTATTTAGTAGTGACTTAATCAATTTTTATAGACAAAAAGGTATATGACAACAATAATCCTCGAGAATGTATAATTCCTATTAAAATAAATAAACAAAAATCCATATGGGTTATAAAGAATTGAATAAAATAAATTTTAGAGGCGTTTAAAAACAATAACAGAACCAAAAAGAAAAAAAGAAGAGAAGTTTTCCATGTCGTTTCATATGTAGCACACATAATGCTGGCAAATAACCATACAACATTGTTGTTTCTGTTTTGTAATGTTTTTTTTTTAAAAAGAAAGAAACAAACAAACAAGCTTAAAAAAAAACATCTGCAATTAAAAATAATGCTTTGTGGTTAACCAAAGTCGTTTCTTTACATATTTTAATAATTGCGGGTGGGTGGTGATTTTTATTTAAAATATTTTTTTTTTTTTATCTTTAAAACATTTTTTTTTCTGTTAATAATTTTGTATTTTTTTTTTTTTTTTATATTTATTGTGGTTCGGATAAACCATATGTGGTTTTATTTAATTATTATTTAAAAATAATAATACAAAAAAAAAAAGAAAAAATTACCATAATAAGAAACATTAAAATGGGGGGCGTTTATGGTGAATATTTGTAAATAAAGGATTTAAGGGAGTAACTGCTACTCCTTGTTTTAATATTATTTACTTATGTTTTACAATTAGATATTTTGATACAACATTTGGCTACCAAGTTTTTAATATGCTGAGATTTACGAATTATTGTTACACGGAGAGAATCTTGGTTTCCATTCCAATCCATGACAATCCATTTCGTTTCTTGAGAAAAAAAACAGAAATAATTTCTCGATTTAATTTTATTTTGTTGGTATTTAGTTTTAATTTCTTAGTTTAATTAAATTTTTAAGAAAATTAGAAATATTTCTCTTGTAACTAGAGTCATCCAAAAATTTCTTGATTCAATTCATAATTTCGGTGGATTTAGAAAATAATTCATTCCGTGCAGAATTGAGAAAACTAACATTTTTTTTTAGTCAATAAAAATCAAAAACCGTGGAAACTCTTCATCATACTATAGGTTTATAACTTGAAATACAAGTCTTATCAGTACCAATTAAATTTTCTGCTGAACAATTATTATATTTTACCATTAAAATTCACATTTTTTACATTAATATTCAAACTTTTACATTTTGTGATTGATGTATTCACGTTACGTTACGAATAGCATTTTGCAGCCCTGATAAATAAATAAAAATTGAAATATAAATTTATTTTGTTTACCGGATGGATTTTTACCATGTTTCCCTGTCTCCTCGTTCATTTACAATATTTATATAATTTTTATTATTATTATTATTTTTATTTTTTTTTATTAAGGAATATATGCTCGAGTGTTCACTTTGTGTTTACTGATAAGAAAATTATAAATTTAATTAAAATAATAATAATAATAATAATAATAATAATAATTAAATAAAACAAGTTATTCTATTTTTATTATGTAAATTAATTAAATTTTTGTTTGTCCCTTATGATGATATAAAAAAAAAAAAAAAACTTTATGTTTGTTACCCATTAATTAGCTGAAAATGCTTAATGCGTGGCTCGTTACTTGTGTACAGTTGTGTAAAGGTGAATACCACACCGAATAAAGAATAAATTAAATTAAATAAACATACCTTCATGGCTGCATGCGTTTTTTATATAAAATATAAACAAAAATTAGAAGAAAAAAAATAAATAAAGAAAAACATAATCTTTGTCGTCCTGTTAATTTTTGTTTTTAAACTTTTATTTGCAGATTCTGCTGTTTTTTTTTTTTTTTTGTTGTTTATCTTATTTTTTTTAGGAACCACATTTCTATTATTAATTTTTTTTTTTTTTTTAATGTTTATTATTCCCATTGAAACAGAGAACGGCATAAAGTCATAAAAAAAAAGAAAAAGAAAAAGAAAAGAACTAAAGCCAAAAAAAAAGACTTTTTTTTTTTTTTTGCTTTCCCTATTGTGTGGTTTTTTTTTTCTCCATGGATTTAATTATGACAAATATTTATCTTGTTTTTTTTTTTACTATCCACTTTTTTTCTTTTCCGGTAAATGCGTTATTTATAAATTCTTCCTCTATTTATTATTATTTTTAATTTTACAAAATACTTATACTGACTCATCGTGTCCTTAAAAATATAAAGTATTGTACTTATGAACAAAACAAAAAAAAAATATATTAAGTCACTTTATGACTTAACAAAGTAAATTACTAGATATTATTATGAACCTAACTTAAGAGTTTTTATTATTATTTTGTGTAGGTACGGATTGAATTTAGATAAATTTAAATCATGATGAATGTTACCAAATGACACCAATAACTAGTCATCGGTTTTTATGGTGTTGAATGTTGAAGAAAGTGAACGATAAGAGCTACTTAAAAACTATTCAAAATTTTACTTTTGTAAAATAAATGGATTTGTTTGTCATTTTATTAATTTATTATTGGCAAATTCTAATTTTAGCATGTGAAATTAATTTACGATATTAGGATATAAAAGTGAAATGTTCTTTAACTTTTATTACATGTTAAAAAAATATATGACTAATACTTCGTTTAAATCTGTTTACAAAAACAAAAACTTAAAAACATTTATTTGTACTGCAATTAGGTAAAAAGAAAAAAAAACTGTATAAGTCTCGTGTTAAACTAACCTTTAGATTTCTCGCTTTTATTTGCAATAGAGAATAAAAACACACAAAATCTCAGGTATATAGGGTCCATTTCAGGTTTGAAAAATAAAAAAAAGATAAATAAAAACAAAGCTGAAGTAGCTTTAGAGGTGTGCCATCACTTCGTTTAAGATTAACAATTATGAAACAACTTGAAGATGAAATCAATATTTGTAATAGTAAATACACTTAAGGAATTATTTCTTATTTTCTTTTTACCTTTTCTTAGGCAATGATGAAAATAACAGGCACGTGCGTACAATAATATTTCAAGTGGATTTCATCTTTTTAGGAGAAAGAAAATTTTTTTTTTTTTTTTTTTGCCGTATGCCATTATTGTATTGACTTTTTATCGTCCTTTGGTTGGGTTTTTTTCTTTTCTTATAAATTTCCTCTATTTAAATGTTTGATATGCGGTTTCGTGGTTTAATTCTTTATAAAGAGAAAACAAACAAAATAAATAAGCAAAATAGAAACCTTTTTTATTAACTAAATATTATTATTATGCAAAAAAGTAAAACTTATGTTTGTTGTGTTTATTTTTTATGAAAAAAAAAAAAAAAACATTTTTTTACTTTAAAACCAAAGTTTTGTTTTTTTATTATATTTGATTTAAGAAGAAGAAGAAGAAAAAAATTAAAAGGGAAAAAGAAAAACGAAGAAAAAAGAAAAATAAATCATTTGCTTTACTAATTTTTTTTTTGATGTTTTTCTATCCAAAAATGTTAGGGATTTTCTGTAATTTGATCCTTTAAATTACATAGTTTCATAAATTTTTTTATTTTATTTATTTTTTTTTTTATTTTATTTTCACTTGTCGTACGCCAGACAGAAAGTTTTTCTCGTGTTTTTTTTTTCCTTTTAACGAGGATATTATTATTTATTTTTTTTTTTTACTACACTGAGTTGAAAGATTTGATTTATAATTATTGTTGTTAGAAAGCAAGGAAAGTAACCAACAAGAAATTTTATTTCATGTTGACCCAAACTAATTAAAAATGTCGCGTTTTTTTTTCTTTTTTGTTTACATATTTTATTGACTTTCAACCAAATTCTTTTTTTATTACTTTACATAAAAAAGAAAAACACAAAAGTTACATGCGAAGATGTGAGAAAAGTTTAATCTTTACGGTTTTTCATTTAATTTTAATTTTTTTGTTTTTTGTTTTGTATTTTGTGCTTCATTTATAAAATCATAAAGCACCCTTTAGAAATTAAAATAAAAAACAAAGAATATTTTTTATTTTATTTTTATTTCAAAATAATTTTCTTATTAAAATGCTGTTTAAATGTTGTAAAATATTTAATTTTATTATTTTTTTATTGATTGTTTTTGGTTTTTAAAATGCAATGTAAAGGATATAAAAATTGTTTTTGTTTTTTTTTTTGTTTTATTTGATTTTAATATTTTTATAGCGGTGTTGAAATGTAATTTTATGACTTAATTTTTTGTGAAAATATTTCTAATGATGATGAGAAGAAAGTTTACTGTTGATTTACTTTTTATTGTCATTAATTAAAAAGGTATTTGGAATTTATCTTATAGTTCATCTCAATTCTAGTGTTTAAGCATTATTTTGATTGATTTTACTATTTCTGTAGTAAATAACAGAGGATATTACAACCGTTACTAGCATCTAGCACTGTGCAAGATAATACTACTGGAGTTCCTGTTTTATTTGTTTCTTTTTTAAATAGATAAACATCTTCTTGAATTTTGTTAATAGAAATTAAGAGTAAAATTAAGATATTCTAATTGAATATCGAAATGGATCAGTTTCAGTATAGACTTTAATCTCATCTCATCAGTAAATCAGTAGTAATCATAGTGAATCTCAAGAATAATTGACTTGATCTTAAACATATTATTTTCACTTAAACTCTATAAAAATTCTGTTTTTGCCATCAAGTAAAATTAATTAACATAAAAATCTTTTATACATACATGGCATCAAATAAATAATTTAATTAATTAATTAATTAAATAACAAAAATAAATTTATAACCAGAACAAATGTTAAATAAATAATATTATTATTATATTATGTTTACTCAAGTAACCTCTATGCGGTCATTAAAATCATTATAATTAATGAAGAAGAAAAAAAAAATGTGCTTGAAAAAAATTAAATTAAAATACGAAAAAAAAAAAAATTTTTTTTTTAATTAAAATTTTAATTATTTTTGAAAGATTTGTTGAATTATGAAGGAGAAAAAAATAATATTAAAATTTGAAATTATTTGACCTTTTTTGACACACGATTTTTTACACTTTCTTTCTTATTTTTTTATTCAAATTTCTTTTTTTTTTTCGGTAATTTTGATTTTCTTAGTAATATTGAAGAAAATCCATCGAAAATAATAATTAAATTTGTTTTTTTCGAATAATGCCTAAAAAAAAAAGTATAGAAAAACAAAATAAACAGAGGGGGCTTTTCAATAATTGGTGAACTAGGCTGGTGATTTATTGTGGGCGCAAAATGAATTAATTTGTTTTTTAATTATAATTCATTAACTTGTTGTAATGCGGTTCTGAGTTGCCACAAGGAAGCCACAAAAAAATTCCCTAGGGCGCAAAATAAACAATGAGCCATCACTGAATATAAGTGACCCTTTTTATGACCTCGTAACCAATTTATTTAATTTTTTTTTCTTTATGTTTTAATTAAAAACAAAAAAAAAACAAAAAAAAAAATGATTTCAGTATTGAAACTAAACTAATAATAAATCTGTCAAAACATATTAACAAAAGTTCGCTCAATTAATAACGCGCTCAAAAAACAGAAGAAATTAAAATTCAACGAAAATATGAATTTAATAAAAAATATTTGAGTCAAATGTCAAAATTATTTATAAATAAAATAAGAATAAATTTCAACAAATTAATTAAAAAAGAATTGTTTTTTTTTTTTTTTAATATTAAAACAAAAGTTGCTGTAATTTAATTAATTTATTAACACACAAAAAATTAAAAATTAAAAAATTGAAAACAAAGTAAAACTAATTTATAAAATAAAAACAACGAAAATTACCATACAATAACTGATAACAAACATATTTTAACATATTAATAATAATAAATAAATAAATTCAGGTCATTTCACTGTATGTCTTATTATTATTATTTTATTTTTTTTTACTTTTATTACGACCACCCGCTAGTCTTATATTACTCATTACTTAATTACAATAAAAAAACAAATATTTTTAGTTTTTTGAGTAATTAAGGTTGGTTAAATCGTTTTAAGTGACTTAGCATATTTTTTTAAAGATAATCAAAGATTGAAACTTGTTGTGACATGATAAATGTTTAAGGATTATTTGTAAATAAATCAATAAACTGCCACTAAGCAAAAAAAAAAAAAGAAAAACAAAAATAGCAACAGCAACCATAACGGTTTATGACGGAACATGAATTTCAAAAGATTTTAAAAAATCTAATTTATGATACTCCTTAGCAGTAAATTTAGGAAAAAAATAAATTGTTTAGGACTTAAGACTTTTTTTTATTTACATAACCTTCTAAAAAGTGTTTTTTTTTTCCTGTTAATCTTATAAGCAAATAATTTAAATAATTTTCCATTGGATGTAAAGTTTATTGTTCAAAATGCAATGCTTAGTCATGTTAATAAAATTTAAGCGAAAAACAAATTATAATTCATGTCCACCATTTTGACAATTTGTAATAATAAAACAAAACAATACAGAAAAGACAATAATAAAACCTTCTTTTATTACTATTATTATTATTGTAGTCAGTCACTCGCGCATGCTTCGACATGTTAACAAAGTGAGAAGGAGAGTGAGAGAGAGTATATGCATGGGATGAGCCATTTATAATTTAAAGAGATGAGAAAGAACAGACAATAGAAGGGCTAACTTAGATAACAACCAATCATAACAATGTATTTTTCTTTTGTTATTTTTATGGCTTCTCGTATTGAATTATTATTTTATTTTTTTTATCCAACCTAAATTGCAATTCGGTTTCATGTATTATTAATATTTAGGGAGAAAATATTACACAAACAAAGTCCAATGTGCCACCACAATGACTTATCTTTTATTTTATTTGATTGGTTGCTTTATTTTTATACATTTTAATTTAATAAAAAAAAAATGAATTTTTTTTTGTATTTATGTGTGTTTCGAATTGATTTTTAAATATTTTTATATAAATTTGTTTGTTTTGTTAAGAATTTAATTTTTTTTTTTTATTAATAATTATAAACGCAAAAGCATTAATTATGTAATATATAAAGGGCGTGGCTTGATTTTTTTTTATTTACTAAAATAGACAATTTTATTTAAAAAAATAATTTAATTATTTGCCTTGAATTTTTTTTTTTTTTTTGTTATTTCTCTTTGTTTTTACGGTGCGAAACAAAAAATTGAGAGAATTTTTTTTATTTAAAAAAATGCATTTTTTGTCGTCTCCTTTTAATTACATATACTTTGTACGCTATTCTCTTTCTAATCCAAATTTTATTTCTCTTTTCTTTTCATGTGTTTTCAATGACGTATTGTGTGACGACCAACATATATACTCATAACGTCCAATTTGTAAACATAAAACATACAATACTGGAAAAAAAAAAAATATAAAAAATAATAAAACAACTATAGCGACGGACACAACATACGAAGTAGCAGCGGCCGCATTCAAGTTACCGCCATCAACAGTTTCAGTTGTTGTTTCGCCTCTTCACAGTAACACTACAATAATATCGCCTACAACAAATGTGATTACAGAAAAAAGTAATAACATAGATGGCAGTAGTTCTGATAATAAAAATATAAGTGAAGTAAAAATAAGTGTTAAGCCATCAGATATAAAAGTTGGTGATGACCTAGGTGACATTCGTACAGAAAATATAACACCGGAGGAGAAAAAAAATTGTGATCAATTGGAAATTGATGAAAATAGCAAACAGAAATTAAATGAAAGTGTTAATACAAACGTTGGTGTTCTAGTAGCTGGTCCAAATATAAGTTCTATGATTCATTCGAATAATCATACAAATAACAATCCATCAGTGATAATATCATCAATTGGTAGAAATTTTCAATCACAGCCACGTTATACGAATCTTGATGTTGAACGTCAAACAACAGCTAGCGATCAACAGGGAATTATAGTGAATCACCATACAAACAATAATAGTGTTAGTAGCGAAGCAAGTAGTGGAAGTGGTGAACATTCAGAAACGCATAATAATTTGCGATATTCAATACTTCAGTCGATTGGTGGTAATACCCATATAGCGAGACCTTATTTACCAAGTATAAACAATTATCATCATCACAATCATCATTTATCGCAAGTTCACGATACTATTGCCGATAATAATCAATCACAATATAATAATTGGCCATCAGCGTTTGACTTATCATTAGATTTGCGTCAGAAACAAACATCTGATCCCGAGGATCAGCATTTGTCAAAGGAGACTAATAATTTAAAGCACCCACATTTAACAAGTGAAACGTCCATAATGCGTAGTAATTTATTAGCATTATATCCCAATTATGGGTTACCACTTAATCACCATGGACTCCATCACCAAATTGCAGCATCCCTAACCAATGGACCACAATCGGGAAATGCAATAGACGAAGTCATTGAGAATACCTTAAAAGATGAGAATTGTTGCATAGAAAATCAACTTTCTCATCACGTAGCAGTGTCATCTGCAGATGATTCTCATCATTATTTGACACTGGGCGCAACTACTCCTGTCTCAGAGTTAACAAGTGTTAACGGCAATGATATATCACATCATTTAAAGGAGAGTAGTAGCCCCCAATATTATGGTAATAATAACATCAATAATAATAATTCAACAAGTAGTGGAGGTGACTCAAGAAGTCCGTCAGGATTATCACATGATGATTTTGATGGTGGTCTTCAAAATTTAACCCAATTAACATCGGTAGGTGAAAGTCGTACATCAAATAATGTTTACGCATCATCACCAACCGGAATGCCATCCGAATTAGTTTTACATCCAGTGTCTGATAATCTTTCTTACGAAACAAATCATTGTGCTCTACCAACAAGGTAAGAATTTTTATTTTTCAATTAAAATAATTAACAAAAAAAAAAAAAAAATAAATAAATAAATAAATAAAATAAATTTAATTAAATGATACTAAAAAAAAAAAAAAAATTAATCGTTAATAATTTCACACGTAGCATACATTTTGGCGTTAAAAAATAGATTAATTAAATTAAAAAAAAATATAATTTCAACCAAATTCTGAATTGAAACAGTAAATTTTTTTTTGTTTCGTATTATTATTTTTATTTTTTTTTTATTAATTGAATGATTAATTAATTTATTTTTTTTTTTTTTTCATTCTTTTTATTTTTATTTAACATCTGAAAAGAAAAAGAATTAAATAAAATTAAATCAAACAAAAGAGTTTTTATTTTAAAATATATAAATAAAAAAAAAAAAAGCAGAAGAAGAAGAAGAAAATTATAATAATTAATAAAATAATATATATTTACATGCGAATATGTACATGTGTGAAATGAGTTACTTTACGCGAGAATATTGATTGTCTATGTGTGAATAACATTTGTAATTTGATATAATTTTGCATATTTCAACGTTTATTATTTATTTAATTTTTTTTATTTATTTATTTAATTTTTTTTTGTTGTTTTGGTTTTTTAACAAATTATTTGCGTTAGTATTGAAGAGAAATGTAATTAAAAATCATATTTATGTTTGTGGTGTAATGTAATGTGTGCGGCATGTGTATATGTGTGTTGCGTGCATTAATTATGTTTGGTGATATTCAATCTGTCTATACTTGTCTGTTTTGTATGTATACCATTGGTAAATCCTTTAAATACTCGTCTTCTCTCTAAATTTGTTTTATTAAATTTAATTTAATTTAATTTAATTTTAATAAACAATACAAATTTCTGTGTCGATATGAGTTTTGTTATTTTATGAAGAGTGTTTAATTTCTTAGGAATTTTTCTTGTTTAAAAAATTTTTTTTTTTTTTTTCTTAAAATTAAATTAAATTCCTTTCGTGATGATTACCATAGAGATTCTGAAATAAAAATCAGAATTTTTTTTTTTTATGATGAGATGACACATAGCTAGCATAGTTTTTTTTTTTTAATTTTTCTCCCATTTCTTCTTGTGGGTCTTTGTCGGTGTTGAGTTGTCGATAATTAGAAAAAAAAAAAAACACAAAATTGACCACTCTTTACAACTTTTTTTTTATTATTTTTTTTTTTAATTGATAACATTATCTAGTTACTGGTGTATGAATTAAGTAAATAAACATAATTTTAACCCTTTCATGCTTATCAAAGAAAAAGAAAAACAAAATAAAAAGAATTCGAAAAGATTTTTTTCTATAAAAATAAGCGGATAGCGGATGTTTTAGAGACGAATTTTGAGAAATTAAATGGGAAAGTAGAAGCAAACAAAACAGAAAAATTATTAAACTTTGCTCATGAAAAACTAGATGATGGTACACTTTGTGTAACAATATATTTGGTATATTGCATTTACGATTATTACCACTAAGAACCGCTTTAACTTTTTTTTTGTTTTTTTAAGAATCAACGAAACGAATTACTATCGTAAATCGTGTACTAACTGTTATTGTAAATCAAGCTTTAGTTGAGCTATTCGTAATTCCTTTATGCAACAATTTTATTGCTTAGAACGAATGGGTTAATTAATAGTTTTATTTATACAAAACCACTGAAAGTAATTCTTTTCATATTATTTAATTAAAACTAAAATTCACCCTAAATAGATAAAATACTTCTTCTATTTTTTTTTTTTTTTATAATTAAGAAGCAATACATAAAATAATTAAAGCACAACTCAGGTATGACACCAGATGTACAAAATGCGCAACAAATTAATATTTTAATTAAAGAAAAAAAAAAAAGAAAACTTAATCTTAACACGTGCTTTAATTAATAAAGTACAGAGGGAAAGAAAAGTTAAGGAAATTATTGGATAGTTTTAGCTATTTAATTGTTTATTTTTTTTTTTTTAGTTGTTGTTATTGTTGTTCTTGTTGTGTTATAATAAAATGCTGGTGGCGTGACGTGACAAATATTTTCTAAAAAATAAATAAATTTTTTTATGCTTTTCCTACTTGAAACATATATTATTATTATTATTTTCTTTTATTTTTTTTATGATTCAGACAAGCGTTTTATTTATTTTATAAATTTTTATTTTTCTATTCTGTATTATTTTATTTTATTTTTTTTTTTTTGTCGCATTGCTAATGGCTTTATGTATATTTTTCTACCGCGTTTCCAATATAATTTCTTATGTTACACATTTTCTAATGGTTTAATAACCTTTAAACGCATAAATACCGGTAATTTATGATTTTTTATGTTTGTTTTTATTTTTCTATTATTATTATTATTTTTTATTTTTTTTTTTTTCCTGATGATTACAGTACGGTTATGGTATATATGGCTAGCGGGTGACTATTTACTTGTACTTGTAAAATTAGTTGAATTATTTCTTATTAAAAAAAAAATTAAAAAATTGTCAATCACTATAAGAAATGAGGAAAGGAAACAAATACAACAAAATAAAAAAAAAAAAAAATTAAAAAATTCATAGACATTTTTCCGGTTTTTTCTGTTTTTTTTTTTAAATATGTTTTTCATCCAATATTGACTTAATTTTAAAGAATTTAAAATATTTTGTCAAAAAATACAAAAAAAAAAACTATCGTTAGTTTTTGTTATTATTTAATACATGTCTAGAAAATGTATTGATTTTATCATTATTCATTTGTTATTTTTTTTTTTTTAAGTTGCGCACGCATTATTTTTACCTTTATAAATATTGCATACTTGTATTATTATTATTATTGAATTATTTATTAATTAAAACGTTATATATTTATGTATTTGGTGAGAATAAATAATAAATGAAAGAAAAAATATATATATAAATTTCTTTGTATTTTATGCAAAAAGCACGTTTTAATTGTGATTTTGTTATATTTTTAAAAATTCTTTTTGTAAATTTTCTACTTTAGTATTATTATGTAATTACTGTGAATAGTTATTTCCTTACGTTTAATTAAAAACAAATAACAAAAAATTGATTTTCTTTTAAACAACACAAATAATAATCATTGTGTGATGTTAGAATATTTTTTACCTTTAATTAAACAAAGAGTAACTTAAGTGATTCATTCGTTTTTATTTTTAATTAAAAAATTATAAAAACAAAAAAAAAAGCGTCAGACGTGAGTTAGTTTCTAAATATAATTTATTTTTTTTAATTTTTATCAACAATAACCTTATTTACAATAATAATTTTTTTTTTTTTGTTTTAATTAGTTGATTAATAAAAAAAAAAAAAAAAAAAACAAAATATTAAACGAATTATATCAACTAAGCCACAGATGGTAATTATTAAGAAATCATATTTAATGAACAAAAGTAAATTTGTTTATTTTGATTTTGGTATTTTTATTATTTTCCATTATTTGTAAATAAATAATTTGTTGCCAACGCTAATAAACCAGTGGCAGAGTGCATTTAGTTTGTTTATAACTTAATTATTATTTCCGTTAATTAGTTATAACACATGACGCTTTTTTGTTTGTGGTAATAAAAAAAAAAAAAATTATTTTTTTTTTCGCTTTTTGTTTGAAGTAAGGTGATTTTTTGTCATCTTTGTTTATTTTATTTATTTTTTTTTTTAATTCATAAATAAGCTAACGTTGATTTAAGGAATATGTGGGTGTTTTGTTTTTATTTTCATTTAATAAACGATCAGTGATGTTCGGTACATATGGTGTGATTAACATTTTCGTTGGAAGTTTGTTTAGTTTTATTATTTTGTTTTAAAGTGAATTTTTGATGAGTGTGTGCGTTATGTTGCAAAACAACATAACTGTGCAAATTATGTTTTATTTCGTTAATTATTACATAGCGAACGTAAGATAAGTAATGCGTTAAGGATCTGCTAGCTAAAGCTTTCTTTGCAAAAAAATATATTCTTTAATAAATTAAAACGATTGTTTCTAGTTTTTTATTCAAGCTAAAAACAAAAATAAAGAAAACAAAAAAAAAAAAAACAAAATAAATAAATAAATAAAAAAAAAACGCAAATTACACGACACAAAAGAGCTGATGAATTTTTTTTCTTTTTTACATACAAATCAAATAATTAGCTTGAACTTTATTAATGCTGGAAAGAGATAATAATTTTACTTTACTTTCCTTTTCGTTTTATTTTTTAATTTTTATTTTCGATTTTAATATCATAAATATTAAAAAAGAAAATAAAATTGAAATTAACAAAAAAAAAAAAATAAAAACCAGATGTCATCTGTTTCGCGTTGAAATAATTTATTGGTTGCTTCAGTAAACTTTACTCAATCAATCGCGATTGATCATAATCATAATTTATAACGTGTTAATAATAATAATAATAATAATAAATAAAAAAAATATTTTTTTTTAATAATTTTACCGTTATGTGTTCTAATGGGCGGTAGGATTTTTTTATGGTTTGTCCCTTTTAATTAATTTTTACAAAAAAAGTTTTAATTTAATTAAACATTAAAAAAAAAAAAAAAAAATCTATTGCATAAAAAAAATCGGTACTGTGACATTTAATACCTTTTGTGGGTGGATAATTAATTTAATATTTTATTTTATTTTATTTTCTAAATTTTGTACAAAATATTTTAATTTAATTTTTTTTTTTTTTGTGAAATTAATGGGCGGCTTTATTCCCTTGTTCGTTATTATTTAGTTTAACTCAAATTTCATTTTAACTAATTGCAAAAATTTAAATTCTATTATACACATAATGTTACTGTTCCGAATAAAATATTTGTGCTTTTTTTGTTTATGTTTTTTTTTTTTTTAAATTACGTATGTCCAATAAATAATTTGGACCGCAGACTGGATCGTCAATGTTTGTCTTTTTATAAAAAAAAAAAAAAAAAATTGCAACCAAAATAAAAAATTCATTTCAATAAACAAAAATATAGTTTAGAAATCTCAGCATATTAATTATTATGATTATTAAAAATTTTATTTATTGTTTTTATTATAAGAAGCGAACGTATGTTGCTTCTGAATTATTGTATATATGCGCGAATTTGTTTATATTATTTATTTCGTTTGTTTTATTTTTATTATTATTATTATTATTAAATAAAAAATAAAAAAACAAATAAATATTAAATAGAGACTATCGTGCATGGTGGTCTTCATTATTTTATTAAATGAAAGAAACACTTTGAATATAGCACGCGCTTCGAGAAATATAGAGTCAAAGGAGTTTTTTTTTATTTTTTATTTTTTTCATTTTTCATTGCAGAAAATTATTTTTTTGATTTGATTCTAAAGTAAATTTTTATTTTTTAGTCCTTTGTATTCGCGTAGTGGATACACAACAAGTGGTGGAATGTATTTAACATCGGGGACGGGTAGTAATAATAGTCCCCCACATGATGGTGGTTTACAAATGTGGTCGAGCGGTAGTTTGTCAACAGATGAATATGGAAGCACTGGGAAAAGTGGTGTTTTGCCAGCATTTCAAAGAATTGCCGCTACACAGTTTGCAACAAGTAGCCCGTCTGTGTCATTATCGTCAAGACCAACACCATACGCTATACCAACATATGGAACACAGGTTTGTCAATTAATTATAAATAAATAAAACAATTTGTATTAATTGTTTTTTTAATTATTGATTTATTAAATAGAATGATGCTTGGGCAACGCATTCTTATGAACAAACAAGTGGTAGTTATACAACTGGCACTATGACATCTGCACGTGCAAGACATCCTACACAACTATCTGCATCAGCATCTTTATCAGCAAGTAAGTTTATTATTTTTATTTATCATAAATATAAGTATATTGACTGTTCTTCTCATTATTCCTTTGGTGATGGATTTATTAATTATTCTTAAACAAAATTTTATTTAACTTTCGTATGCATAATTTGATAATTTATTATGTGTTTTGAAGGTCACTTTGTGGTACTTTTGTGTGTGTCGTATTATTTTTAAATTATTTTTTTTTTTTTTTGCTTATTTATCAAAATATTGATCCTGCTGATCTATAATATTGTTTTACAATTCGTTGCTTATATGAGCCTATGTGATCACGTATGTGAATTAATATAGTAAACTGGCATAAGTGAAATTATTTTTTGTTTCCAAAGAAAATACATACAAAAAAAAAATAAATAAAAATAAAATAATTAATTCTTAAAAATACTCTTGACCCTGTCTATACTGGGGCTTAATAATATTATTATTATTATTTTTTTTTTGTTTATTTTCTCTTTAATTCTATTAATTAATTTTATTTTTTTTTTTCGGTTATTTATTTGTTTTTAACGTTTTTAATCTATTAATTTTTTTTTATTAATTTTTTGTCAATAATAATTATGTTTTTCGTCTCATTTGTAATTTTTCTTTTTTTCTTTTTTCAATATTATTATTTGATTTAATAAAAAGTGAAACAATGAATAAAAGTGAAAACACTTGCTGTTTTTGTAATTAATAATTAATAATAATTCGTTCATCTGTTGATTTTACGGAAATTATTTTCTTTAATTAATTAATTAATTTTTTTTTTCCTCTGCAACTACTTTTTAATTATTTTGTTTTTCTTTTTTACTCTCTCTCTCTCTCTCTCGCAAAATCTAATTATCCGTAATTTAAAAAAATTAAAATATTTTAGTTTTTTTTTATTTTCTTTTTTTTTTTTAACACGATAAAAACGTTTATATTTAATTTTTTATCATAAAAACCAGACATTGGCATTGGCTGGTAATTGTAAAAAAAAAAAATTATAATTATTTTTATAAAGGAAGTTGCAAATGTTATTAAATTTAATAAAAAAAAAAAAGTTCCCGACTTGTGTCACAGCTTTATAAAAATAATAAATTCATTGATATTTTCCAATGTAGAGTTTATTAAAATTATTATTATTATTATTTATTATTTAACTTGCAAAGCTTATTGAAGTTTCATTAAAAAACAATTTCGAGGAGGTTTTGAAGAACAATTTCTCTGAGAAATTCCTTTATATTTCATTTGATTTATTGGTGGATAGTGGATCAGCGATATTTTCTTCCTAAACTTACATATCGTATACGTATGTGCTATGCAAACAAATAAATAAATTAATCTAGCTCAAGGATTCGACAGTTTTATTAAAGCACTTTTTCTATAGATCTTTAAAATGATCATTCCTTATGCCAGAAAGTATTTTGATATAAATTCTTAACAAAAAAGAAAGAAAAAGACTTTCAAGTAAATAGATTAACAAAAAAAAAAAAAAACACCTAGCCGTGTCGTTTAAAAGAACCAAAATTTATTTTTTAACCACTTAAAATAAATTCCATTGTAAAACAATAGGGCATATCCGAAAGTTTCTTTTTTTTAATTTTTTTTTTCAAATTTCATAAGGAAATTCCAGAGTTTTGTTGTTTTTTTGTTTTCGTCTTCTTATTTATTTAATTTTTATAAATAATTTTTATCGTAACTTTTACAATACAACAAAAAGAACGAAAAAATAAAAAAATGGCTTACTTCCT
Organism: Ptychoptera albimana; assembly: GCA_961205885.1. NCBI lineage: Eukaryota > Metazoa > Arthropoda > Insecta > Diptera > Ptychopteridae > Ptychoptera > Ptychoptera albimana. The sequence goes on from OY540803.1 coordinate 23,396,277, forward strand.
GCACAATTTTTTTATATTTATTAAAATAAAAATAAATAAACAGCGGGTGGTTAAATATTATTTTTCTTTTTTTTTCATATTTTTTTATTTTTAATTAAATTTAATTATTATTTATTTAAATGGTTTTTTTCTTCTTTTATTGTGGTTAAAGAAATTTACAGAAAAATTTATTAAATTTTTTATTAATTAATAATTGAATTGATTACAATATTACATAAATGTAAATTTATGGGTTTTACCATAAACATTCATTTTAAGCGTTTGTCACTTTAATCAATAAACTTTGTACTACCAATGTTAAATGTAATTAAGTTGGTTAAGTAAATAATTAAATTCTTTTTTCCTAGTACTAATCCTTTAATATTTGTAGAAGAATTATTTCTACCAAAAAAAAAAAATAAATAAATAAAAAAAATTGTAACATAAAATTATTTAGTGGGTTTGGAAGCTGATTTATTTACTGAAGGACGTGAATGCGTTAATTGTGGAGCAATATCAACACCATTATGGCGTCGCGATGGCACTGGACATTACTTATGTAATGCATGTGGTCTTTATAATAAAATGAATGGAATGAATCGACCATTAGTTAAACAACCAAGACGATTGGTAAAATAAGAAAAATAATTAAAAATCTAACTAAAAACAAAAAAAGTTTTTTTTTATTATTTTTTTTTTTTTATTAATTAATTAATTCATTAATTATTATTTTTCTTCTATTATTTGTCATCGTTTAATTATATATTGATTTGTCTGTTTGTTTGTTTGTTTGTTTGTTTGTTTTTTCTTTGCTTTCTTTTATTTAATAATTTATTTATTTTTGTTTTTTATTTTAAAATTATTTCCCAAAATAATAGCTTTATAGAAATCCTCGACTTGCGGACCATTTATTTAATCTCCATACAATACGAAAATTCACGTTAACTTTTCTTCTTTTTTTTTTTTTTCTTAATTTTAATTAAATTATATTTTGTAGTTAATTAATTTTCTTAATTAAAACACAAAGTAATAATTAAAAAAAAAAAGAATTTAATAAAATAAATCAGTATTTCTATCGCTTTTAATGTAATTTTATTATAATTTTCTATTAGAAAAACTAAAAAACAAAAAATAATAATTTGCTTTAATGTAGTTAATTAGTAAACATTTTTATTTCCCTGTCTTTTCTCAAATTAATTAAATATTTTATATTTTATTTTTATATTTTATATTAGTAATTTTTGCTCTTTTTATTAAATTTATAAGAATAAAAAAAAAATAGTACTATGAATACAGAGAAAGAATTTCTTTTAAATTTAATTTAATTAAACAAAAAAAAAAAAAAAAAAAACTAAGAAAAGACCAAAAAATATTTTTTTTTTATTTTTTTTTCTATTAATATTGTTGCAGTGGCCGCTGATCAGGGCGGGGATTTCTGTAACAGCTACTATCCATTCAATCCGTTGCCAACTCGGGTTACCGAAGAAAAAACAAGCAGACGATTGGTATGTTTTTTGTTATGTATTGAAGTTTATGTTTTTTTTTTCAATTATTTATTTAACTTACAAGAATAAAGAGAAGAAAAATAATTTCTTAATAAATTAATTAATTAATGAAAAATAAAAAAAAATAAAAAACTTTTTTTTTTATTTTAACTTTATTAATATTATGTATTATTTATGTTTCATTAATTTAGAGTGCATCACGTCGTGTTGGATTATTATGTTCGAACTGTAATACAACGCAAACATCTTTATGGCGTAGAAATCACATTGGTGATCCCGTTTGCAATGCATGTGGACTTTATTATAAATTGCATAATGTTGTACGCCCATTAGCGATGAAAAAGGACAACATCCAGGTAATTATTAATTTAAAATGATTTATAATTTTAATTTATTTAACAAAAAAAAAAATTAAAACACTTTTAGACACGTAAACGGAAGCCAAAAGGAACCAAAAATAATGACGGTAGTAGCACTGGTAATGTTTCGAGTACATCAAAAAATTCATCATCTTCTGTTACACATAATACGAATATTCACGAATCAAATAATGGTAATGAAATAGAAATAAAATTCTTTATAAAACAAAAATTATAAATTTTAATAAAAAAATTTTTAATTGTAATTTCAGAGCTTCGAGCAATTGCATCAATGCATAGAAATACATTGAGTAATAACAATAATAATAGTAATAACAAAAATAGTAATAATAATAATATTAATAATAATGATAGCAATAAAATTAGTGCTAATCCATCACCACCAGAAAGTGTTGAACAAATGCAATTATCGCCGACCACAAATCATCACCATCATCATCAGCATAATCATAATTTACCACCATCGCCTTATGGACAACAAATACCGTCACCATTAATAAGTGCAACCGGAAATGGTTTAACTACGACACAAAACAATTCGAATGCAAACAACAACAACAACAACAATAATAATAATCATAATAAATACATTACAAAGTATAGCCACCAATTAGGTGGTAGCGGTTTCCCTCAATTAATATCTAATAGTGCATTTCATATGACATCTCAAATGTTAAGTCCATCCGCTTACAGTCCGGATAATTCTCCACAAAATCATTATTATGATATACTCAGTACAAGTTTGGTAGATAATATAAAAATGGAAAATTCACCACCATCTCTACACAGTCATAATCATAACCATCATCATCATGTACAACAACAACAACAGCAACAGCACCAGCAACAACAACAGCAACAGCAGCAACATCAGCATCATCATCATCTACAACATTTACATGATCATGGATCGTCCACGTATCATCATTTACAGCATCATCAACAACACAGTCGTTCACCATCAATCGATGGTGATAATAGTGGTGAAATGAAACAAAATACACTTGGTATTGTTGAAACATTGCATGATCTTGATGTTGGACAAACGGGAGTCCTATCACTTAAACAACATCAGCAACATCTCACCATGGATAGACCATCAGTAGTTAATGTTAAACTTGAGTAAACGATTGCAAATGACAAAAGTAACCAAATAATTGGAAAAGTAAAAAAAAAAATTAAAAGAAAAGAAAAGAATAAAATGTGATGGAAAATTTGATCTGAGTTTTTAAGCTTTCTTGCTTTTTATATTTTTTGTAAATATAATTTTCTATACATAATAAGCTCTCTTTATATATACATATATTATTTTTTTTTTTATTAATTATTTTTATTATTATTATTATTATTATTATTAGTTTAATGTGTTGTTTAATTAATTAATTAGTTTTTTTTTATATTTAGAAATAAAGTAATTTTTATAAATGATATAAAATAATTCAAATGATTTTTTTCTTCTTTTTTAATGTAAAGAACGTCATTAGTGGTTGTTTTCTTTATAAATTATAAATAAGGAATAAAGATTAGCAACAACAAGAAAATTAATAAAAAAAGCAACACCAATTAACGTAAAGTAATTATACTGATATTAATGTTTAAAAAAAAAGATGAAGAATAATGATAAATTGACGAGTGTATTGTCTAATCAAAAAAAAAAATATATATATATATTTTAATAATAATAAAGCAAAAAGGTTTTTAGATTAAATAAAAATTAAAAAAAAAAAAAAAACGACAAAAATTAAAATGCAAACAAAATTAATTAAATATTATAAGAATAGATTTTTCTAATTGTAATTTAGCATAATTATAGTTTAATTGATATCAAAAACAAAAAAAAAAGACAAAATAAAATAATTAAAAAATAAAAACAATTTAGCCTTAAGTAAAATATAAACACAATTATACCACAATTAATTGTATAATTTATACCAGTTTTGTTCATCGATATTTATCATTAAAACACTACAAATGTGCATTGTTTTGTTCTGTTTAAATTATTACTACATTGAACATTTGTAATGTTTTTAATATATATATATATATTTTTTCCAATAAATTAATTAATTAAAAATAAAAATTCAGTTTTTTTGTTACTTTTAATTATAAATAGTTCTAATAATTATGTTTTATTTTTCTTTCTGTAATATTAAATTATACATAATAAAAATGAAAATATAAAGGAATATTTAATTTTTTTAACTTTGTTTTTTGTGAATAATTAGATAAAGCGTTTTAATCAACTTAAATGGCGATAGATAAATAAATTTTTTTTATTTTTTATATATTTTTTGTATGTATTACGTGTTGCATATTGTTTGGCGGTTTTTAAAAACAAAAGCTTTGTATTAAAATTATTTAGTCCTTCAAACGACTATATATGTTTGTGTTTGAATATGATTCATACTTTACTGCGGACAAATGCTTTTATAAATAAATTATTTTAAATTAAAAAAAAAACAATATAAATATTTTCAGACATATATTGATTTATATTCTTAATAAAGATTTGTAGACCAAATTCACGTAATTATTTGTTTTATCAATAATAAATCATAATCTCTAGTACATTGATTTTAATAATTTTTTTTCTATTTTAAATGAAAATTGAATAATAAAATTAACTGATAAACAACAAATAATTTTATCATATATATTTTTTATTTATTGTTATCTTTTGCGATAAACATTAAATTGAAGTTTTTGTCAAAGTAAAAAATGTTTTTTTTTTTTTTTTTTTTTGTAAAATTTTTGCTATGAAATGAAAAGGGAAATTTATTTGAGAATTTAACTTAGAAATAAGTTAATAATTTATTACAAAATAGGTATTTGCATTTTTGTATTTTACTTAATTTTACCTTACTACTTAGTTTGTTTATGTAGTGCGTATCCATACTTTAATTTTTTTATTTTTTTTATTAAATTTAAATTTAAATAAACATTGGTATGTCTCTTATGTTTAAACCTGTCGAATAGAAAATAAATAGATTTCGTTAATATTTATCCATTTGGTGGAAATAAACTGTGTTACAGTTGTGTAATGCACATTAAAATGCGTCAAACGTTTATTTATAAGTGATATCCTGTTTTTAAGAGCACACATTTCACTGAATACAGAACAATCACATTTTATTGGTACATGAAGAACTATTTTTAATATTTCTTTTCACATATAAAAAACTTTCCTGCTTTAAACTGTTATTACTTTAACTTTTAAACGCTGCATATTTGAGCGACCTAATGACTAATAATGGTTGGTGAAAAAGCATATTTTATATTATATAAAATATTGTTGGGTGCCACAACCACGACGTGATAATAATAATAATATAAGATAATAGGATAGATAATATTATTTACCATAACTAAATTGTGAACGGCATTATCTGTAACCGCTGTTTTTATTATTAATATTATTAAAAAATAAAATAAAAAAAACAAAAAATTTTATAAATAAAATAAAAAATGGTGGAGATTTGAAAAAAAAAATAACGGTTTTATTTTGAATTCATTTTACGTTTATAACAATTTTGCGTCCTTACAAATCTCTAAACTATAATTTCACCAACCTTGACGGTAATAATTGTTATAGAAAAATAATATTAATCTTCATCAATAATATAAAATTAAAATTCTTCAGCAAGCTTAAAAGCTTTTCTGGTTAATATAATAAAAAAAAAAATAATAATAATAAAACAAAAACTGTCTTTACCTATATTTTCTATTAAAATCAATCAAACATAAGAAAAATTACGTAATTATTATTTATGAATAAGCAGCACCAATAAGTCAATAAAAAAAAAAAAAAATTGTAAAAAACAAAAATATTTTTTTTTTCTGTGGCTTATCGATGGTGCTTTTTTTTCTGTTTGTTATCAACTCATAACAATACCTGGAAAAATTTAATATTGATTCCAATAAAAAATAATTTCATTTATATATTATATCTTATCAGTATATTTTTCATATCATATCATCGATAATCAGTATCGAAAAAAAAAAAAAAACGAATATTGAAACAAAACTTTTTTATAAAATTTATTTCTAATGTCAAGTGGATAATATTTTTCTACTTTTTTTTTTTTTATTTTTTTCATTTTAATAAAAAATTTCATTAATTACGTTCACAAAGTACCTGAAAAAAAAAAATGTTTTTAATTAAGTTTATTATGAAATGTCTAAAAATAATGATTAATAATTTTTTTTTTTGTATTTATTGATCTTAATAATTATTTTATTGCATATTTAATGAATAAAACTATTTTTTTTTTAATTTCACTTTTTTTTATAGAAATTTAACAAAGTTTCGTGAACGGTTCTACTTTAGAAACGCTTTAATATTCTTTTATAAAAATGGATTGTACGAGTTGATGACGACAAAAAGGTTTAATATTATTTGGTATTAGTTTTAAATCAGTTATTTTTAATATGATAACAGATAAAAGCGTCCCACGTAAAATATATTTAATGTTCAAGCAGAAGCCGAAGGAATTTACATTATAAATCTTATTATACTTTTTGCTAATTATACACAATAATATTATCACGAATTTTATCATTAACAAAATGGCTACGTATTAAAATCGATTTTGTTTATGAAAGGGCATTACTACTATGTCTATTAATGCAATTCATTTGCATGGCTTGTACCTGCTAAAAATAGTGTAATTTACCCTAAAAATCAATAAGCATAGATTTTTTTATCCGTTTATTATGACTATAAGATGATTCATACAGCACACGGTTAATCTATTGATGATGGAAAATCCACTAGCTTAATTAGCACCTATGGACGTTCCGACACATTCATTTTCACAGAATGCACTCCACACTAAAATATAATAAAAGTTTTTTGATAAATCGTCCGAGGATGAATCACCCGTGAACTGTGTAAAATTATTAATAAAAATGATATGAAACAAAATTCTTTCGTTCTGAAAAATAATCTGATTTTGACTGTTTTTAATGGTGAATAGAAATCAGAATAGATATAATTGATAACATAATAAATGCAGTATTTTAGGGAACTATAATTATCGAATTATCCAATTAATCAAGTTTATAGTGCGTCATTTTTAAACTTTTATAATTCTATAAATTTCAATCATTTTTATATATCTTTTAATTAGATATTGGAAAAAAAACAAGCAGAATTATTGTGTATTGAACTAAAACATTTTGTAATCAGTGTCATTTTTATCATAATCCCATAATGTATAGTTTTAATAATTTTGGCGTTGATTTGATTGCTAATTGTAATTTTCTGTATTGAACAAGTTTCGAATATTTGATTTGGGATTAAATTGATAAATCCAATAGAAATAGGATAGGCAGGAAAATAGGATAGACATACCTAATAAAACAGAAGATGAAGAACAAGGCGCACATTTAAGGATTTTACATGTTTCATAATTTTTTTTTTTAAATCTATATATAAGAAAACTATATTAATTCATCAATATTTAATTAATAATATATTTGATTATCTTGCCTACGTGACAATTACCACATAATGCATAAATTAATTAATGTTTTAAGACAAAAGAAAAAAAAAATCGTTATAAAACTGATTCATATGATTCATTCGTATGCATAGAAAATAATCATTAATTAATAAAAATAAAATTATTAGTAAATTATAAATACTTATAGCAAACTTTCTAATTCGTATTTTATATCTTATCAAATCTTAATGATTGTTTCAATTGAATTATTTAATTCAGATTTATTGCTTTACTTTTATTATAGAATTAAAATTACTTGATTGGTATGCTTTTATTTTGAATGAGTTCAATGTTTAGCTCAGGCATGTCTATTCGAATAATTATTTTTCTGTAAAAATTGCTGGCAAAAGACTTAATTCATTTTTATTTAATCAAAAACACTTTTTTTTCTATATTTTTAAACATATTTTGATAATTTAAATTTGTTTAAAACAATTTTTTTTTCACACATTCTCAGGTATATTTAAAATACTAATTACATCAAATATTATGATTTTCGTTATTTAGTAGTGCATTTAAACATTAATAAAATACTATTTACGAACGGATACTAAATGCATCAAAATTAAAAGAATTGTGTGTTTAATAACAAGATCGTAATTCTGGTAATTAACTTAATTCACATCTTCTCAAGTTTTTCACAGAAGAAAATATTTTCCGAAATATCAATATGATATCAAATAAGTCAAGGAATATTTCTAATTGTTTCTTTAGATGTAATAGAATCTGAAAAAATATCTATCGCTATCAAATTGTTAATTGGTTACATTCATTTTAGAATTATAAACTTAAAAAAAAAAAAAAATGGTGAGAAAAAATGTGACTAAACATAAATTAATTAAAATGGGAGACAATGCGACGTTTTTGCTATTCAATTTTCATTAAATATTATTTATTATTTGTTTGTTTTCGTTTATATTTATTTATTTATTTTTGTTTTGTTCAATCAAGATCTTAATAAAAATATTGAAAAAATATTATTTTTTTATTTTTTAATTCTTCGTTGCAAAATCGTAATCGATCAATTTTTGTTTATTTATTCAACTTTTTTTTTTTTTTTCATTTTAATCAAAAATATACATACATACATACACATAGGTGGGGATTAATTGTTACGTATATACATATGTTTGATTTTTTTTTAGGCTTTTATCAATTTTTTTAATTGGTAGGTATTTTTTATTGATTTTCTGTGACTGCTAGCACAATTTACTTATATTAGAATCATTTCTCATTTTATTCAGGTAAATTTAATCGTGTTAATTTTGATTATTAATGATAAAGAAAGATTTATTTTAACTGCACAGAAGTTTATATAAAATAAATAGGAAAAATGCTTTGATTAAAGTACAAAAAACCTACTATAATATATAAGCCAATTATATAAAATTAAATTATTTTACACAAGTAAATGTCAACATTTAATTTAGTTTAGTTATCACTAATAAAAAAAAAATAAATAAATATTATAAGTAAAAAATCGATGACTAATTTATCAAATTATCACAAAACCAAATTTTTTCATTAAATTTCACCTTTTTCAAAACAGAACATATAATGTTCTCTATAAAATTTTTATTTTCATTATTTATTTTGTAATAGAAACGAGAGAGATAATTTTGAACTTTTTTCTTTTTATACTACATATTGTGTGGTAATAAAATTATAAAAAAAAAAAAAATCCAACATTTTATTTGCTTAGCTTTATAGCACGTAGAATATAATAAAATTAAATGTGTTTTCGGGTAAAGGTTGGTTGTTTACTTACAAAAAAAAAATCGATATAGAAAGTCTTTAGTTAAATTAATCGAGGGTTATTTATGTCGATTTAGTATATAAATGGCGAACAAATGTTTAATGTTATAAGACCTTAAAATGATGTTAAAAACGGACCGTTTTTAAATAATTTATCACAAAAGGTGCTACGATTTTTATGTGATAGTGTAATGGCTTGAGTACAACAGACGCATCTAATTGTAATTTAAGAATTACTACATAATAGTTGATAAATATAACTATTATGAATATTTATATAAAAATGTGTATTTCTTGGTAATTTGATTTAACAAAGTTGTGACAGGTGTTACGTAACCCTTAATTGAATAGTCTTTAAGCAATAATAAAGGTATACGAAGTGCTGAAACTTGGTAATCATCAAATTCTAATTTTTACGCACTGAATTCGTTTAATGGAAGGTGTTGAGTTATTTTTTCGACAATCCTAAAAACAAATTTCTATATGATTTAAATAAATAAAAATCAATTTTAATGACTGAAATATTTCCAAATTATTCATTTAGTTCAACTAGAAAACGCTATTAAAACAATAGAAATAAAAATGCAACCAACAAAACTTTAATTTTCTAATACATAAACACCGTGTTCAAAAATATAGCAGCAATGTGTGTAATAATAAAGAAAAAAAAAAAAAACTTAAGGCAAACATGTACTAAAGAAATTGTTCAAACAAACAGTTTTTTTTTTTTAATTTTATAACAATAAAAAAAAAAGAAAAAATACTTTTGATGTTAGTGACGCTGGTATATCATTTGTCGTATGAAAAAAACATAATAATTAATTAAAAACAAAAATTACTGCCACGTAGCAATTAATTGTGTTTTTATTTTATTTTTTGTGTAATAAACAGCAACAGAAATATTTGTCAACACTCAGTTATTGATTTCTTTTCTTTTCTTTTTTTTTTTTTCTTTATTAGTCGAGCACTTTTATTTTAAAACTTTTCTTCTTTCTTTTCTGGGTTTTTACTGCTTATTTTCTAAAAAAAAAAAAGAAAAAAAAAACTTATTTTAAGTGAACAAATTATTAAAGCGTTTTAAATACGAAACTATATCAACTAGAAATTATAAAATTGTTAAAATAATGAATGTTATATAAAATAAAAGAAAAATATATTTATTTTTATTTTTTTATTAATATGATAAGATGATAAAATATTATCATATCGCGTTCCAGATATTAAAGTTATTAAAACATATAATGAAAATACATGCATAATTTGTGTTTTATTATTTATTTTTTTTGAATAATGGTAAATTAATTAGAATAATTAAGCATTTTATCTTTAAATTTAATTAAAAAAAGTTAAAAACAAAAAAAGAAAAAAAAGTTAAAAAAAAAAAACGCCAAAAAGTAGACAACAATAATTGCATTAATCCTTAAAAGAAAAATCCTTTTCAGTACATATTTAAGCTATTAATGATAATTTATTTTGTGCTAACGTGTAATTTTATTAATTATTTTTATCATTGGTATATTTATTTTTTGTTATTGTTATATTCGTGATTTTAATAATGAAAAGCACACAAAAATAGAGAAAAAAAAAAAAAAACTTTTCATCAAATTAAAAAATGATTTTAGGTTAAATAGTTTATTGAAAAAAATTAGTTTTTTCTACAGGTAAAAAGAAAAAATAATAATAATATTTTAATTTTTTTTTTTTTTTTTTTCAATAAATTTTTGATAAGAAATTGTTGAGTGGTTCCATTGGGAATTTATTATTATTATTATTATTATTATTATTATTATTATTATTATTACTGTATTTAACTTATGGTTTATTTCTGTTGATTTAATCAGGGGGAATAAAAATTATATTTTTTCATTACAATCAAAACACAACAAAAATAACAAAAAAAAAATAAAAAAATAAATTAAAAAACAACAAAGTAATGATGGAAAAAAGCATTTTTATGTTAAATTAAAAGTGTTTACACCGAAAGCTCAGCCATTTTTTTTTTTTACTTAATTTTAAGCTTTATGTATGTAACACCTGCTATAGTTTATTTTTAATATAAAAAATTAATAATAACTGTGTACGCTATGCTGTTTTATGTTACTAAAATCAAACATAATTTAGTAAAAAAAAAAAAAAATTTTGCTTCATACATTTAGTAAAATAAAAGTTTAATCTAAAACAGCTTTACAGTATATTAAATGTAAATTTTACTAATGTGTGCGTTAGGCATTCGTTTGAGTATTCTAAAGAAAAAAAAAAAAAAAAAACATTATTTTTTTTTTTATTTGTATTTTTGGCGCGATGTACAACTGATAAGATAACAAAAATTGTGTGATGAAAAGAGTGAGTTTTTATTGTTTTCTTGCTCAGTTTAATTGCATAGGTGTTGATAAGAAAATGAGACAAAAATATTTTATTAATTATTTGAGGTAATGTTTATTTTTTTTTTTTTTTTTTTTTGGTATTAAATATTAATATTTCATAAAATTATTTTATACAGTAACACAGAGCGTTCTCTTGTATACACTTGATAAGCTAAAGAGTTTTTTTTTTTTTTATTTTAGTTTTATTTTCATTCAATCATTGATTGATTTCGAGTCTAATTAGTATTTCTAAAATTGCCGGTAATTGTGAATTTTGTGGTTCTGTTGTAACGACGTCTTTGCTTTAAAGAAAATCAAGAACAAAAAATAAAAAAAAAAAAAACTTTTGTCATTAGATGTAATTAATTATTTTCTTTTTTCAATTAAACAATTGAATTCTTATAATTGGTGAAGAAAAACAATAATTAAAGCATAAAAAAGGAAAAAGAAAAAAATTATTTTTTTTTGTTAAATTAAACGGATAATGGTTGTTTTTAGTGATTTATCAGAAAGAGCTATGGAAGAAACCAGTGTCACAATTAAGGTTTGTTTAACTTTTTTCATCACTTTCATTCAGCGTATTTTGTGCATTAATCTATTAAAGTTCTATTAATTAAAGAACAAAAGAAATTGTACATTAATAAACTATAGAGTTTTCAGTCGTGGTTATTAACTAATTAAGTGCGTTAAGCCAATTAATGTTTGGGTTGTTAAAATTGAAAAATGAAATAATCATCATCTGCCTGGGTTTTCCTTTCTTTTTTTTTTTCCTTAAATAAACAAAAACATTAAACGGCAGATCTAATGTTGTTTGTCCTTGTTGAGAATAAAATAAAATAAAATAAAATAAAAAGGAGCATTAACATTGTGCGCGCGCATCTTAATTATATTATAAGAAATAATGCAGGCGCGTTTGTTATATCCAACCCAATTTGTTTTATCTTATCGAATCATTGATCTTGGTTAGTTTTTTATTTATTTTTCTGTTTTATGTTATTTTCGGGTATTTTCATATTCTCCGACTACTTAATTTTAGTTAAAGACAATTTTTTATTTTTATTATTATTTTATTTATGGTTGATTAGCCACGCGTGCCATTTAACATTTTCACGTGATCCTTCTGCTATTATTGCTTAATTATTTAATTTCTAATTGGTGTCACATAAATTATGTCACCTTAGTATAAAAAAAAAAGAAGTTTTTTTTTCTTTTTTTTTTTGTTACTTTTTAACCTCTATTTAGTTGAAGATAAAATTAGTGGTTGCAATTCATTAAATACTGTGGAATGTTTGAATCTGAATGAATGAGTTGTATTTCAGCAACAAGGAAATGAAACAAAGATCCTTTTTTTTACGGTTTAATTGATTATTTTTGTCGTTTTTTTCTTCTTTTTTTTTCATTTTTAAATTGACATAATGGCATTGTGAATGGTTTTTATTGCGTAATTGCCTTTACAAATATAAATACCAAAAAAAAAAAAGAAAAGAGATTTATGACGGGTGCTAATGTCGCCCTTCTGGTATTGTGTACGTCTGTCGCCATTTTAAAATTTGTATTGCATCATATAAGCGGCAGGTAGTAGTAAGGCGCCACCACCTTTATTCATTTACTAATAAAATTGTGTGTTTTCTAGTTTATGCTGTATAGAAATTTCATTTTTTTGTTCACAAAAAATTTAAAGAATCCTTTTAGTTGCCTTTTCCCTTTTTTTTTTTGTTTTGTTTTTTTCTACAAATTCATTCATTCTTTATTTCTTCTTTCCGTTTTTGTCTTTGTTTCTTATTCCTTTTGCAAAAACATGGAAACAACATAAACTTTTTACTTTTATCAATATAACAACGAGTGTGTGCATATGTATATAATGTGTGTGTGTGTGTATATATAATACATATAATGTCGGAACATTATTGTCTACCTATTTGGTCTGTTTGTTTGGTTGATCTGATCATAAAGACACGGACGACAAACAACCACCTCTGAAGCACTTTGCTGTGTGATTTATAGCACTACTTAGTGCAGTTGGCACATCGTATGTTTTATTTATATATATATATATATATATATATTTTGTTTAAACCAATTTAAATTTTATTTATTTATGAAAAGATAGAACAAAAAGAAAAAAAAAGCAGAGAATATAAAGGCAAAAAATAATAAATAATAATACAACGAAAATTACTAAAAGCGAAATCAAATAACTAAGAATTAAATCTGTATTGGAATTTTATTTCGATTAATTTTTTATTAGCGATTAAATTGGAATAATTTCATCCAATAATTACAAAATTAATTAAATATTATTCTGTACTAAAAGTTAATCGTTTTTGTAAGCAGGTGTATTAATCAATGGATATGTTGTGATTCAAAATTAACTTTAATTGACTTGTATAACATTTAGATATGTTTTTATGTTGATGAGTATTAAATAAACATTTAATCAGAATTTTTATAACACAGTTATTAAACAGATTACATGTATCGAAAATTTGTTTCGCTACTTTCAACAGCAAGGAAACTATTTAATAATATAAATTTCTTATCAATTAGACATCTTAATTGTTACCGCGAGTCATCATAAAATAATTTTTATTAAATTTTACCATAATTTAGCAATGAAAATTACACAAAACGAATAAAAAAAAAATAAAAAAATAAAGAAGGTTTTTCAACTTTTTTTAGCTTTCGACATATGTCACGGATATTTTTCGTGTTTTGTAAACGCTTCTTGCTTTTGCTTTTGCATTTTTTGTTCTTTACTGTCAACAAAAATTAAAGGTAAATAGCTTAATTAAAAAAAAAAAAAAAAAAATTAATAATAGTATAATGAATTGTGTTAATTAAGAAAAATAAATAATAAAGAAAAACACGCAATAAAATCTGTTTTTTTTTTTTTTTTTTAAATTAATTTTTTATTTATTTATATCATTTTTTATTTATTATTTTGAATAAAATAAAAAGAAAAAATTCGTTTTTTTTTTTTTTTTTTTGAGCAATAGATCATAAAACTGATGAAAAATGAAATGAAGCGAAATAATTTTTGTTTAATTATTATTTTTTTTTTTTTTGTATTTATTATTTTTTATTATTATTTTATTTTTTTTTTATTATAAGTTAAAGGCAAAACAAAACATAAATAATAAATAATAAAAGTAAAGTGAGGTACCAGTTACTGGTGGTGGGGGATTAAATGAGTTATCACTCACATATAATTTATAAAACGTTGTCGTTTCACTTTTATTTTATTTATTTATTTTTATTTTTTTTACGTTTTGATTCTCATACGTTACGTCAGTAACTCTTGAACAATTTTTTTTTGTTACTTTTTGATAACAAAAAAAAAAAATAATAAAGAAAAAAATAAAATAATTTTTTATTTTTAATATTAAATGCTGTAAGTAAATTTCAGTTGAATTAAAATTAAATAAATAAAATTTCTTTCTTGTTTATTTGGTTTAATTTTTTTTTTTTTATATATATATATATATAGTTTTTTTTTTTTTTTTTTTTATTTTCGTTTTTTAATCCAACCTTTGTTTATCTACGCATAAAAATGAGAATCTAGTGTAGGAATTTACACAAAAATTAACAAGAAACAAAAATTTATTTGTATAAATGCTAATACAACACTAAAAAGCTTAAATATAGTTAAAAAAAAAAAAACAAACAAACAAACAATATTTTTAACTTAAAAAATCCTTTAATGAACCAGAAGTATAATAAATAATAATAAAAAAAAAAAAAAATAATAATTTACTCAACGAAAATCAATCAATTTTATTTAATAAATAATTGAGAAAGAAAAATTATTTTTTTTCCAAATAAATTAAGTAATAAAAACAAATAATAAAAAATTTCTACATGGGTACGATTAAAGGCTCAAGATACAAACCCAATCAAAAATGAAAAAAACTTTTTTTTTTTTTAGTTACAATTTTGTGACTTACGTAAAAGTTAAAATGGCCGACCAAAGTATAATAAAAATTCAATAAAAAAAAAAAAAATTTTTTTTTTTTTTTTTTATTAAACATTTCGATTTGAATTCTAGATAAAAAAAAATGGTTTTTTTTTTTTTTTTTGGTTAATTATAATATTAATTAATATTTTTCATAATTAAAAATGGGTTTGAATAATTAATTTTTTTTTTTTTTTTTTTTTTTGAATCATTTTATTCATAAGGAAAAGTAAATAAACGTATTAACCGTAACATTTAATTAAAAAAAAAGAAAGAAAATACCAAAAATCATGTTACTTGTGGGCAACGCGTGTCATGTATAAGCGATACACGCTTTTTCTACCAATAAACAATAAAAAAAGAAAAAAAAATGAATATACGTTATATCCGATGGTGGTTGTGTCACCAAATTACAAACAAAATACATAAAAAGCACATAAAAAATATAAAATAAGAAAAAAGTAAAACAAAGTACAGTAAAGGTATTTAAAAATAAAACAAAAGAAACACACCGGAAATATTATGTTTGCAAGGAACTAAGTCATGTTATGTTTTTGTTTTTGTTTTTTTTTTTTTTATTTTAAAGCCTAATGCAAAGTCATCTGTTATTTCTTTTTTAAACATTTAATTGATTCATTAATAATTTTTTTTTTGTGTTGGTTATTTTACTTTGAAGGTGCGGGTTGTAATAAATATTTTTTTTTTTATTATTTATTTACTTTATACTTACGTTCTTACATTGTTTCTTACGTATTTTCTTATGAAACTAATTGTATTGAATTATTTCATTGAATCACTTACCTTCTTCTTTTTTTTTTTTTAATAAGTAAATTATGTTTTGTGTCACATTTTCACAGTAATACATTGTTACGGTTTTGTGCTAGAATAATTAAGTGAAAAAAAAAAACAAATTATTAATTAACGCAAAGGAAACTGAGCAAGAGTTACAAGCCTTGAATTGTTAACAACTAATTGTGGTAATAAAATATTAATTTAAAATGAAAGTGAATTTAATTTATGATTAATTTGTGAGAGATAAATTACCTTAGTGACGTTAGTCACAGTTCTTTTGGAATGTGTAAAGTTATCGGATTAAAAACTTCCAGTTTTCTTTTTAATGGATAGCGTTTAATTTTCAATTGAAGAAAGTGGTGGTATTTTGGCTTTTATTAGTTTACTAGTTCCGAAGGTTTGCAAATAGTTTTTGTGATAAATGTGAGCCCTTTTCATTGAATTTTGTTTAATAAAAAATAATAATTATGACGTCAGATAAATTTGATTAGTAAAAATAAAAAAGTAATGACGTCAACTTAAGAATTTATAGATTGCACTAGTGTAAATTAATTACTAGTGAGGTAAGACTATTTATATTTCGGTTATTTTTTATTACTATTATTTAGAATAGATAAAAGATAAAAATAAAATTTGTGTATTATTGTATATCATTTTTTAATAATCACTTTTGTTGTTATTTTACAAAGTTCCTTATGAGTATGTTATCATATTATCATAATAATTGATAATGCAGTCTGTCACCAGCCCACAAAAAAAAAAAACACAAAAATTAAAATTAAATTAAAAATAAATAAATAAACAAAACGGAACTAGGTGCTTCCCAGACATAGTCACTACGACTACACAACAGTGGCTGCTTTTATCATATCTAATGTTATTTTTTGTTTTTGTTTTCCAAGCCGATAAAATTGTGGTATCATTTGAAGAGATAAAAAACGATAATATTATTATTATTATTATTAATAATAATAACGCTGATGACACTGAGGCGCGAAATGGCTTCTATTCTTTTTTTTTTTTTGTTGTATGAACAAAACTATCTATATTTTACGTTTTTATCTATATTTACTATAAACCACGTTTTATAATTGTTTTGATTTTTTTTGTATTGTTGCTGTTGTATAGAAGGAACGACGGAAGAGGACATTACATATCGCACATTTTTTTTATAAATTAATAATTTAGCAAAAGATAATTTATTTATCTTTTTTATTTTTATTTTGTTTTTGTTGTTGCTGATAACTCTCTTCTTTTACTTTTATCTTTTGGTCTGTAATCACTGCTGTTAACGATATAATAATTATTACATAAAAAATATCACTACACACTGATTGTTTATTTAATTTAGCCAATTTGGCTGATGCATTCAAAAAAAAAAAAAAAAACATTAATATCTATAGACACACCCCACAATTTTCACTTGTAAATTATTATTATCTCAATACTTTTATGTATCTTCTTTTTTTTTATTATTATTATTATTTATTTTATGTTTTATAACCAAAAAAAAAACACATGTTTTCCGTGTGATTTATTTTAAGTTAGATATAAAAAAAACTTATTAAAAAAATTTATCGTTTTTCAGTATATTATTTTGAGTAATTACCAAGATACGTAGAATGATAATTTTGAGTAATAACATCCAAATATATAGAAACTATATAAAATATATTAAAATAATTAATAAAGAAGCATATTTATCTATATGTGTGACGTTTTAAAGTGTGCTGATAATAATTGATGAACAAAATAAAACTAAAAATTGCTATCAAGATGCATTATCACCATTAATGACGATAAAATTATCATAAAATTATAATCTTTCTTTTTTTTTTTAAATAATTATTTTAATCTTGCTATTAATGTAATCTATTTTTATATGTAATAGAGGTAAAATTTACATTAAATGCAACAATTACGTCACAATAATAACATTTTCGTTTTGTATTTTAATCTTAATGTACTGAGTATTAACCTTATCGAAATCACTACTGTTTGCTATATTGTTTTATTATCTATATTTAAATTAAATATAACATTAATAAAGGTTTAATTAAATTAACATAAAGATAACTAATTAAAATGAAAAAAAAATATTTTTTGTTTATTACATTCCTTCTAATCAAAGTTTGTTATTATTTATGATATTTTGTGTTCTTTGAGACTTTATGTCAGCGTTGATGCTTACTATAGTACTACAAATAACGCATTTTATCAGAAAAATGTATCAAATGGTTAAAAATAAATGTATAAATACATTTTATTGCTGCTTACTTGTTTTATGTGATTTTTAAAAAATATTTGTTAAAGAAGATCTGATTCTAGATTATAATTAGGTTTGCACTAAACATATAATTTTTAATTAAATCTAAATTGCTTATACCTTACTGTTTGAATAATTTGTATTTCATTACAAATGTTTAATAACACATTAACAAATAATTATTTTATAAATTATTAAACAAAAAAGCAAAATAAAGTAAAATGCCTTTGACCTCAATAACATAAAGTAAATATAACAATTTTTAATTTTTTTTTGTTAAAAACATAAAAAAGAGACAAATCGACACTTCCGCTTTACTATACTTATTACTTTAAAAAATAAATGTATTTCTACATTTATATTTATTACTATTTGTTGTTTAAAAAATAAAAAAAAAAATAAATAAAAATTATGACTGTATTTTAGTGATTTTTATTTTTATTTAATATAATTCCCGACATTGAGGTGTGTATTGAGTATTGTAATTGGCTTTGGTATTTGTTACATGAAAATGTGTTCAATAATAATTTTAAAATAGGTCTTCAAGACGGCAGGGACGACTCGTTGATTATCATAGCAATAATAATGACTCGTGCTAAGTGTTTGCTTAAATCAAACATTGAAAATGTTTTTATTGTTTCTATTTCATTTCGTTATATTTATACGTAAAGAAACATTAAACAAATAATTAAAATAAATAAATAATGGCTCGATTTTTTTAACGGACGTATAAAATAAGTTGCTTTGTCTCTTTTACTTTTGTAACATTCTTAAAAGCATTATAAAAATAAATAGCAAATAATATTATTGTCTCGTTTACACCATCAGGTGGAGAATAATCAAAGTTTGGAGGATATTAAGCCGAAGATCGAACGTAGTTCACCAGAACCGCAACAGACGCAACAACCTACACATGCTGAAATACTTGTAGATCAGGAGACAGGACAACAAGCAGTACCACCTGCAGCAGCACTGGCTACTGTTGTAGATCATCAAGAAGGAACACTTATTACATTGGTATCAACTACATCTGTTGCGGCAAATACTCCGCGTCAGCGTATGATTACAACGACTGGACAGATTCGTGAAATTTCTGATGTGTCAGAAGTCGTTGAGCATTCACAAGATCAGTACGATACTTCTCAGAATTATCATCAAATACAACAATCACACCAAAATCAGCAAATGGTGCCCACTAGTACAGATATCGAAGATAGCAGTTATGCATATGATCAACAAGTATCTGTTATTGCTACTAATGGTTCCGAGAATACAGTAGTCGTTCTTTCAAATGGCCCCGTAAATTCTCAAATAAAGAGAGAAAATAGTGCAGAACGTGATCTTATTGCCGTAGACCATCAACATCCTGGTCCATCACATCAGCATAGCTATAGTAGTCCTGAAGAGTTAGAATCATTAAGGTAGGAACAATTTATTAAATATTTTCGCTTACTTCAAATATAATAAAAAAATATTTCTAGGACTCATGCATACCAAACTCAAACGCCATATGAAACAGATGAACGGTATCGATTTTACAATGAGGGACATCATATAAAGTCCGAAGTTGATACTAGCCAGCTGCAACAAAATCAACTTACATCATCAATTCATATATATGCTCCCGAAGGACCACATGATGGTCATTCAGTGACCGAGAGTCAGCAACAAGTGGGTGAATCAAAGACCCATTATACTGATTTAGAACCTGTTGTACCTGCACAACACTTTTATATTGAACCATATCAGCCTGGAAATACTTATCATTATCCATCCACAAATACAAAAGAATATAATAACTTTCATATGCCTACAACTACAAATACTATTTTATATAAAGGTATATAACCTATAGATAATTTATATATATCATTATTAGGTTACTAATATTAAAAATAAATTACTTACATAGATGCAAATCTGATATCAACTATAAATAATAAGCCACATTGCCCCCAAATTGGTAATGAAGTAACTATTTATGAAAATCCAGGATCGTCACCGGTTCAAACGTATGCACAATTTTCAAATCAATTTGGGTGGACAAGTGACGCTGAGTATCCTATAGTATGCAGTAATAATTTCATTTAGTCGACTAAAAGAATAAATTAAATCTCTATTTCTTAGGGTCCTTACATCATTGGTCCTGGTACAGAATATGGATCAGCACAACCTTGGCAAACCGTTGTATTGGCAGATAATTTTGATCATTCCAATCAAGCTATTGAGGATAAGTCCTGCGCCAGTTGTAGAAATATTATAACGAATTACAGACGTGATATACCAACTGCTCAAAACATGTGCAGCAATTGTTCATCATATCCACGCCAGAGTACAAGTTCAACTCGTCCACAAAACAGAGCACCAAAACCAAAGCCACAAACACCAGTTTCTGGAAGTCGTCGTACAGGAATCAATTGTGCCAATTGTAGTACAGCAACTACTACATTGTGGCGTCGTAATAATAGTGGTGAACCAGTATGTAATGCGTGTGGGCTATATTTTAAACTTCATAGTACTAATCGACCACCAACAATGAAAAAAGATGGAATTCAAACACGGAAACGTAAACCAAAAAATCCAGCATCTAATCAACCTCCAATGAAGCAACAAATGACTGATAAAATAGTTACACCAATGTATCCATCCCAAATACATGCACCAATACAAGATGGTTTAAAAATGCCACCACCATTGCAGCCTGTCTCCACTATTCAAGGGCATTCTCAACAACATGCTGCAAATGCTACAGTAACCATGCAATCACAAGAACAAATCAATGCGTCTATTACAACTAGTAGCGAAGATCAATTGCAACAACAGCAACAGCAACAGCAGCAGCAGCAACAGCAACAACAACAGCATCAACAACAGCATCATCATCACCATCACCAACAACAACAACAGCAGCATACACAACAACAGCATCAACAGCAGCAACAACAACAACAACAACAGCAACAACACTTTTTATCAGTTCTTCCACAACAAAGCCAGAATCCGCATATACCTACATCAAACTTAACTCGACACATCACCACCACGTAATTTAATTTTTGTTCTTCCTTATAAAATAACTATTGTTACTAATATTTTTTTATTAAATTCATTTTAACAGAGTACCATCAATTGATAGTGGACGTAGTGAAATTACAAGCGTTATTACAAGTACTGGAATAGCTCCCGAAAGACCATCCAATTAATAAACGATAAATCAAAATATAAACATATTTGTATAGAAAGAGAGAAAGTTACTAACATGACACCTTTAATTACAGCATTCTCTTTATCGCACCTTAGTCAAACTAATTAAATATGTTAAAACAATGAAACTAGTCCTTAATTAAAACAAAAACCTATTTATAATATTATTATTTTATTACAAGGTATAGAAAACTTGTCGAATTTATATTAAAAAAAAAAATAAATAAATAAAAAAACAATTTAAACAAAATATAATAAAAAAATTATTTAATATTTTTATAAATTTGATGATAGAGTCTGATTTCATATTAATCAATTTATATTTTTTTAAATAATTATTAAATAAGTTTGTATTGATTTGGTTTATTATTATTATTTTTTTTTTTGTTTAATTCAAAATTTAAAATACATTTTTAATTATATTTCATCTCGTAAAGCATAAACATGTAATTATAAAAAAAAAAAAATAAAATAATAATAATAATTAAATTATAGATAAATTATAAATTATTTCTATTAGAAAAATAAGTAAAAAATTATAAATTGAACAAATAATAATTAATTATTTAATAATCTATAATAAAAAAAAAAATAAAAAAAATAAAAGAAGGGAATAAAAAACAGGGAAAATTGTAATTAAATTAAATTTTTATTTTTTCTATTAATAAAAAAACAGTTTAAATTTATAATAATAAAAAAAATAAAAAATAAATAAATAAACATTTTCATTACTGGTTAAAATACTGGTTCTCAACAAGGACTTCGTTAGACTGCGTACATGTGTTATAAACAATATTTGCGTAGAAATAAAATAAAAAATATGACTATTTATAACAAATAGGCATTGGTATTGTGATAGTGTTTATCCTGGTCATTAGCCTACAACGCACTTTATTACATCAATTAATTATCAGAATGTGATCTAAACTAAACTATTCTAGTCTGTCGATAATGTCGTTAATATTGATTTATTAAATTTATTATTATTAGATATTAGTTAGTAATTGCATTCAAGATATCCTTAATATAATAAAAAACTGTTGAGAATCACTTTATTGGTAAAACGAACTATAAAAGACTGTATAGCTTAGAAAGCTTTCTTTATAATTTCATTAAATAAAAAGTTCAGTTAATTATACCAAACTAAAAAAACGATTTTTTTTTTATTCAAGATAAACTCTTTAAAATTATTGTTATTCACATTTTGGTACTTAAAAAAGAAAATAAGAAGAAGAAGAAGAAGAAGAAGAAGAAGAAGAAGAAGAAGAAGAAGAAGAAGAAGAAGAAGAAGAAGAAGAAGAAGAAGAAGAAGAAGAAGAAGAAGAAGAAGAAGAAGAATATGTAAACGTAGGACAGATGATGCTGATGTTAGATATATTTTGACAGTGGGGTCTCATTAAAAAATTAAAATATTCCTTAAAGGAAGAATCTAAAATTTTATTTAGATTCTTCCAAATATGTATCCGAATCAAATAAATTTTCTGTATCATTTCGTCCACAATCAGTTAATAAACCAGAATTATCTTACACCAGAAAAAAATTAAGATTCCTTTAAAAAGAGTTAAGGAAGCTTCCTGTTAACAAATTGTAATACAGTCGCGACTGTAAAATATTTGTAACAGATTTTAATAAAAAAAAAAAAAAAAAAAAAAAAAAAAAAAAAAAAACAATTAATAAAGCAATATCATAATAAATGTAAAAACCACTTATATATTATATTAGAAAGAAAAAACCTTAAAATAAAAAAGAAAACAGACACTTAACATTATGACCCCATAATGTCTGGCATTTATTAATTTTTAATAAAATATTTTCTTCTCTATTTTCATTATATAAATATAATGTAATGCAATGATCTGTTTGTTTTTTTTTTTTTTTTATTTCTGCTGATGAATTATTTATGATTTTCTCCTCTTTTTTTTAATTTGTAGGAGGTGAAAATATTTGTGGAATTAAATGAAATAACTAATGATTTGCATTAATTTTTAAAATGCAAAAAAAAAAAACAAGAAAACATAGCTTAAATAAATTAAAGAATTTTTAGTTTAATTTACATGAAAAATTCCTCACAGAAATACGGCAATAAAAAAGGAGAAAAGAGAAAAATAATAATTAATTTGAATTAAGCTATAGAAACAACTCGCCCTGAATGCTTTCTAAAAAAATGTGTTAATGCCGCATTTTACAAACGAAATAAAAAGAAGTAATAATAATAATAATAACAAAAATAATATAACAAATAAATAAATAAAAAAATGCAGAGGAATGAAGATTATTTATGGAATTTGTATGTCTGTCTGTTCTGTAGTTGTTTGGTTAATGTATGGCAAGTGTGGCATAGAGTAACAAAAATGAAAAAAAAAAGAAAAAAAGAAAATGTTTTATAGGCGCCACTTCAAGAGTCCCTTAAAATTATTTCTATAAAAATAAAATAAAAGAATTAAACAACTGCACCGACGCATTAAGACGCTGCTGTTTGGTTGGCTTAAATGGAATGGGATGACTTTAGAAATAAGAATAAAAAAATCCAAAACTTTCATTGTGTAATTTGGTTTTGGCTGTCGTGTTATTTTTGTTTTTCTCTTAATTTTCTTTTTAAAGTACGCCATAGCTTTGTTATGTCGCGCGCTTTAATACAGACGAACCGCCTTTTTGACTTATTAAAAAAGTCGCAGTTAATTTAAGTGCGTTGCACAGACCGCAGACGATGATTTAATTTTTTTCTTTTTTATTTTAATTCAAATGCATGAAGATAATAATTTGATGGCGACACACGATTTTTATAAATTTCTTTAAATTTATGATTTATATAAATTAACGGATTAATTTAAGTCACAAATACACGAATCAATCAATTGATAAGAACAGACATAAATTAGTTAATTAATTACATAATAAAAAACAATTAAAGGATACTAAATTCTGTTTCCGCTTTATTAAGCCAATGAACTTACATTGACCAGTGTGTACGCTCCACAAAATTAATTTATTATATTTTTAAAAGTATAAATATTGAATAATTCTTCAGTGCAGATCATGAAAGTACAAAGTTTATGGTAAATATTCAACAAAAACTTCCTGATTTATGAGGGGTTTACTGTCTGCTTTCAAACTGGCATGGCACAGAAGAAAAATAAAAAAAAAATGTTTCTCAGCTATAAATTAGTTTTCTTTTTATTATATTTATAAAAAACAAAAACAAGACGAAGACTAATATGAAGCAGAAATAAATTAATAATAATAAAAAAATAAATAAAAATTAACATGTGTAGTTTTATAAAACCATTTTCATGATGTATATGTATGTAAAGAGTTAACTGAATAATATCTACCTGTCACGAGATACAATTATAATAATTCAAGCATAAGTCGCGTGTATATATCTGGTTGACTGTCCAACTATCTATTTATCTATAATAGTTTGTATACGTATATAGTTATTGAACAAAAAACTGAGTTCATTTATGTAAGTAGTATACCCGGTTTTGATGCAAATCGTGCCGATGTGATTGTACTGAATCTGTTGGATTAAAAATAAAAAATGAATAACATTTATTTGGAGAAATGATCTTATAAAATCGGCGGGGAGATAAATAAATTAAAAAAAAAAAAATAATAAAAAGCCTAATAACATTCTAAGTATGTATAATGCACGATTTTCAACCTACACACAATACATTATCGTCTTCTATTTATTTATTTAATATTTTACAACACATTTCATGCGGCTAATGGAATTTTATTGATTTGTTTATATTTATGAATATATATTTTTTTTTTAATTATAAAATATACAGAAAAAACAAAATAAACAAACTGAATAAACAAAGCACAAACACAATCAATTAGTTATATCTAACTGTGTGTGTGCTGGCTGATTAACAAAAAAAAAAAAAAAAATTCTGGTATTGTAAGCGGGAGTGGTTTTGTAAACACGCCCTTTTTAAACATCAATTGTATTAATAATCAGTTCGATACTACAGGTAAATAAATATTAAATTTATTTTGTACCTAGAGATAAAAGGTAAACAGAAAAAAAAAAATAATAATAAATAAATTACTCGATTGGTTCCATGCGTTGAAGTTTTAATTGAAAATTACAGTCTTTTGAGCTATGGTATTTTGTTTTATTTGTTAACCAAAACGAAATTTATATAAAATTTATGTAAATAATGCTCTGTATTATCATTAAACTCCTCCTTGTATTCTATTATACTTTCATTATTGATTTATTATGGATATTGAAGCGCCACTAAAGTCGCCACCACGTTCCTTTTTAATCTGATACAGACACGCATGCACTTTTGCTTTTGCAGAAACTTTATTCTATATTTTATGCATTTTAATGGTTAATCCATAAAAATTGTTTGTTTTTTTTAATTTAATCAAAAAAGCCATTAACTTGAATTAGTTTTTTTTAAGCGTAATTCATCATTTTATTGAATAAAAGTTTTAATTTAAAATCGACATAACTTTTGTTTGTTTTAAAATGTTCTTCTAAAGAACTTTCTTTAAAGACTTTGACACATTTGAGAAATTATTGAATTTTAGAATACATTTGGTAATAATATTATGAATTAATTATTGTTATTATACTTAATTGATAAGGAATTAAATAATTTTATTGATGCGTCATCGTAGCACATAGCACCTAACAATCAAATGTAGACAACGAAAAAGAAAAAAAAAATTAAAAGCATGCCGGAGACCCTTGAAAAAAAAAAAATTTAAAAACAGATAATAAAGTGATTACTCCTTTGAATTGTGATCGATGAATAGAAATTATGTAAAGAAAATTTTACTATAATCATGGCACGTCTTCTAGGAATTTTAGAAAATTTCCAACGAAATTCAACCGACGGAATCACTTATATAAGAAATTCCTATAGTTTAATAGAAAAATGAAAAAGAAAACAACAATTTTTTTGTGTTTTACCTGTTTCGATGGGCTAAACGGTAAGCGAGCGCCTTTTTTCTTTATCTTATACAGACGAGATGACTTAAATTGAAGTGCGTCTCGTCGACAGTTTATGATGTTATTTAGTTTTTTCTTAGTGTCTCCTAATTTTCCCTTTTTTTTTTATTGTGTTGTTAGCAATATTATGGGTTTTTATAACAAGATGAGAAGCGTAACTAATAATCAGATTACTTAAGTATGTATTACGTAACATGAATACTTAAGAGATTTTTAAGTAACAAAGATTTGAATAGAAAATAAATACCGATGTGCGTCTTTTCGTTAATCATTTAAAATTAGGATATTAGTTATTATTAGTAGAGAGCAGCTAATTTTGTCAGTGAAATAATTTTAATACAAAATAGATTTTTAGTACAAAAAATGTTTGCACTTATCTGTAATGTGGTAAACAATTAATTGACAATGAATTGTTTTGGCTAATATATGCTTCTAATATATTGTGTTTGTAAAACGTAGATTACCTGTAAACCTAACTATAACGTAGTGATATAATTTGGACAGTTAATTCCAAAAGTTGTTATTATTATTGTTTTTAATACGATTTTTAGTGCGATACGATTACAAACAGCATAAACGAACAAAATTTCATTTAAATTTTTAATTTGAAGATTGATAAAGCGGAATCTTGAGATTATAGTCGTAATTCTTAAATTATTTAACGAGTAACCATTAGAATTGCAGGTGCTTCATGAAATGAAATTTTAATCGATAAGATAAAATTTTGGAGATACTTTTAGTATGAAAGAAGAACATTATGACTTAAATTAGTAAGAATTGAAGCATATTTATAGGATAATTCGACAATAAAAGTTTTTACAGGGTTCAGCGTTAATTTAAATAAACGCACTGAAGGTTCTGTTTAAGAAATACTGGTCTAGACGGTTCATAAGCAATCTAAAATCAAAATCCTAAATCCTACATTAATATAATTCAGTAATTCATTAACTGCGAAAGATTTTTGCCCTCGATCGTTACAAATTGTGTGGCATTTAATACATAAATCTAGTTATTAAATTATAACAATAATCATTTAATAACATACATAAAGCACAATTATTACAATCTTGTAAAAAATTAGTATTCATGTTTAAAAAATAAATTAATTAAAAAACTAATAAAATATAATAATAGAAAAGTGTTAAAATAATGAATAAAAATTACCAAAATTAAAAATATTCATGCAGAAAACCCATAAAAAATTGTCGCTTAAAGTAATTTAATAAAAAAAATTAAAAACTATTAAATTATTCAAAGCTAATTCAATTAATTAATTTAGTTTAGTATCAGCGGTTCTTTCTTTCGATTTGGTTCTTTATGTAATTTGCATATGGATTGTGAGATTTTTTATTTCAATATGCAATATCATAAGCATCTAGCGTGTTGAATAAAACTGTTTTCGATAAAGTCAAGTAATCGTTAAGGCTTTACAGATAACAGTAATTATCTAAAATACTCTTCATTATTAAATTTAAGGAAAGCAAATATAATGCACGTAGCACTCTTAAACATCGTCAAAAATGCTAATTTTAATTATTGGCTACTGTTCACGCATCATAAATAAATCACTTAAATTACTTAAGCTCAGCTGCTTTTCACTCAATATATATTTTTTTTAAATTCAGAGAATCAAATGCAATCGCATAAATATTGATGAAACAGAAAATAATTCAATATAAACGATAAATTTGTTTAATTCATCCAGAAACAGTATTGCGGCATGTTAAAAACAAAACCACATAGAACTGAATTATGATTTTTAATAAAAGCTTATTAAAGTCAAATTAATATTAAAAATAAATTACCATTAATTGATTCAGGTGTTTTATATATATACATATACACATATAAAAAACAACAACGATCATATTACATTATTAATAATTTATAGAGCGAATATTTAGCCGATTTCGTTTTATATAATTAATATAAAGCAGACAAAGAATCAATAAAACGAATATAAAGAGCGAAAAGAACCGACAAAAGACTTCTTTTTCTTATTTTGTTTCTTCTCTACCAATTCCTAAAATTTATGCAAAATTTTTAACTTCAAAGAAACGTTTGCTCAACAGACAATTTGCTCAGTTCTTATTTCTTTAATTTATTTATTAATAATTTTCTCACCTTCGTTATTTGGTTTTTTTTTTCTTTACGTTTTTTAATTATTACGATAGTTACTTACTGTTTTAAGTAATTCAAAATTAATCAGTATTTAAGCTTTAATATTATTAATTAATTATTTAATTAAATTTTTCTTTTCATTATAAATAATCTTTTTGTTAAATGCAGGAAAAAAAAACTGTATGTTGGTGGAAGATTTTTTTTTTAAACTCTTTTCTCTTGTGATTTGTATTTAAAAGAATTAAACTATTATTCAATCGAGTTGAAAACTGCAGTAAATTTGTTAAAGAAATCTTTATATAGTCAGTTTTGCTTCATTAACAATGGTAAATCCATAACATACATATGTATGTGTTAATGTTACAAAAACCAAGAATTTTCATATTTCGTAGAATATTTTTATGTTAGCCTTTGTTGACCGAGCTTTCATTATTAAAGAATTTCGAATAATAAAACTTCCCTATAATTATCAATTCTACAATTAATATTTAAATAATTATCAATAAAGTGCTAATTAAAATCGTTATAATACCATTTGATTAATCAAAAACGTAAAGTTTTGTAAAACATAAAACATAAAACATAAAACCGCGGATCGAAACCATCCTTACTACAAGACATGACTAATTTAATAGATAAAATGGTGGTGTCACATAAAAAATTTAAAAGCCTATAAACTCCAGGACTGACTTAACTAGTTATAAGCAAATAATCTTAAAACAAATAACTATTAAGTTTGTTTGACATAAGACTAGTTAATAATTCGTACAATAAACTGCTTTTCGCTTATCATAAATATAATTTTTATTTAATGCTTCTTCATATTTATTCGGACAGACGCTTAATGATAATTTTCTTATCATAATTTCTATTTTCAAATCATGGATAAATTTACATCAATAAAATGTTTAATTCATTTTATTCTTCGTCTTATATATATATATATATATATATTTACAAATAAATTTCCATCAAATTCAGCAATCAACATAGAAAAGTAGTAAAATCAAGATTTCTTAATAAATTTTTTTAAATAAATAAAAATTACAAAAGGTGAAAAAAAAACTATTTTTGTAAAAACGATATAATGGTTTTTTATAAATAATAATAATAATAAAAATATTATCGGAACAAGATAATCAAGTTAATAAAATTGTTTTTTTTTTCGCCTCTTCGGTTTTCTTGCATAAAATGAATGAAATAAAAGTAAAAAAAATTTTTTTTTTCATTGGAGTTGAAGTAATTAAGTAAAAATAAATAATAATAGTTTTATGGTGGAAGTGCTAATGAATTTTACCTTTGTGTCTAATAATTCGGTGGACACTACATAAGTTAATTACAAAAATAAATAATTATCCTGTTGCTTTACTACGTCCAAAATTAGGATAATAAAATATTTGACCACAAATCCATTTATTTTTTCAATAAATCATTCACATTAACACGAATATGAATGATATATAAAGAAAAGAAAGCTTTCTAGTCGTTAAAATCGCTGTTAAAAGGATATTTTATTTTTAATGAAAAGGGTGACACAAAACCTATAAAATTTTTATTCGAATTTAATTTCTTTTCTTTTTTATTAGATGCTGACCTTTTTTTATATCCAAACATACCGCATTTATAGTTTTTGTTACATTTCTTTTCCCTTTTTATAGGAAGAATATTTTTAAAGCTTTAAAGTGTTCAAAATCTTTTTAAAAAAATACTGCAGATATGGCTTCAATTATTCAAAAACCTTTCACATATTAAAATTACTTAAATAAAAAAAAACCAAACCAGTAATAAGTAAACAACAACAACAAAAAAAATTATCTGACTTAATCTCAGGTTAATTGACGCATACATCATTTTCCTACAAACAAAACGTTAATAAATCATTTTCAATAAAAAAAAAAAACAATTTTTGTTTACAATAAATTAAACTTAATACACAAACCACAGATATAAATAAATCAGCTTTGCCTCCGCGTTAATACTTAAAATGCGACCGATTTTTTATTAAAAAAAAATCAAAATCAAAATAAAATTAAAAACCAACAATAAGCGAGAATAAGTATGTCGATATTTAATAAAGCATCATGTGCGGCATATGCCAAATCTAAAAACACAAACAAATAATTAAAAAGATTAGAAAATTAAATTAAATAAAATAAATTGAGCAGTGGCGTCACATTAGAATTTATGTTAGAAGTAAATTAAAACAGAATTTGTTTTTGCAAACAGAATTAAAAACAAAAAGAAAAATAAAATTATTTTTTTCTTCATACAAACAAATGTTAAATAAATAACCAAAGTGAACGACACATAAATAAAATACTGAACACGAGGTTTTTTTTTATAATTTTGGATATTATTAAAGCTTTTATAAGGCTTTTAAATTGAATATTTATCGTTTTTGATATATAAAAATAAAAGTATAAATATGTTTAAGTGATGAAAAAAAGCTTTGTGGGCGTTTTCAATTAATTTTCTCATATCACATTATTCTCGCTTTTATTCAATTTTAATATCAAACATTCCGTATGTGTTTGTTATTTTGTAGGCCACACCTCCATTTACTTGCGTTTTAATAAATAATTTAATATTGAATTAAAAATTATATGATAATAAGTAAAAAGCATCAGTGGAGAACACCATTGTTGCCGGCCACCGACGCCTCCAACACATTTTCTGTACATTTATTTGTATTAAGATTTTTTTTTTTTATAATAATTAATAATAATTTGTAGCCCGATGATCGGTTCTGGATTTTTACTTTTTTATTTTTACTTATCTAATAAAATAATTTATATTTAAATGTGCATGTGCATGTGGTTGTGCTTTGTTTTAAGTAACGCAAGTAACAAGGGGACAAATATTTCCGTACAACATAAAAAACACAACACAACAACGATTGAGGCGAGGCAATATTCTTAATACTTTACTTTAAAAACAACAAATGTATGGAGGGTGTTAACACTTTTTCAACAAATACACTCAACACTAGTATTCAATATTTTACTTAAAAGAAAAATAAAATAAATAAAAACAAAAAAAGCTGTCTACCAAGTATTCGTTGTCTTTTTATAATGAAAACAGTATTGTGTGAGATTTTGTTTCGGAGAGGTGGTTGCGTTCTGTTGGTAACTTTTATATAAACATTATTTTTTGTTTGTTTTAACGTTAATGAAGACCAATTATTGTTATTTTTTGTTTTTCTTTCTTTTTTTCAATTTTAATTAAATGAAAATTTATTTAAATACCTTAATAGTTATTTATTAAACGAAAGTATAATTATTGTATACGGTGAATAATTTAAGATTTTAATTAAGTGTTTCTGTTATATATTTGTGCTAAAGACAAACATTGGAAATAATTTATTTTTGTTATTAGATGGAAATATTTGTGAATTGTGAAATAAAGTGGACTGTGTAGGCGTTTCAATTTTATTAAGACATTAGCATTATTTACCTTTTGCTAAATAATACCTTTAGTATGGTAACAATATTCTAATGATAAAATCATAGCCAAAATAATCACTATCAATTTTTTTTTTATTAATACTATTAAAATAGTAAATTAAACAAAATGGTAATATTGTGCCGCCCTTTTAGCATATAATCATAAATATAAATATATATCTATATCTATATAAGAACGGCTAATAAAAAACGTCATACGGACTTGATAAATAAAACTTTATAAAGCTTACAGAGTGTGTTTTCCATTTTAATCTAAGTGTTTATTTATTTTTAGTGCTTCTTTGTAATTTGATTAATGTAGGAGACAAAAAAAAATGCATTTCAAGTGTAATTATCATAAATTGAAAAATTTGTAAGTGGATTTGTCGTTGCCGCACATTTTAAATTAATAAAGAAAAAAAATTTGCATTCTTACATTTTTTTTTTCTTTTTATTATTATTATTATTTTTATTTAATCATCACAATTTATGATTATTTCGTTTTTATATTCAAGAATATAAAAGTGAGAAGTAGAAAAAAAAAAAAGTTTCTTAAAGTGCAAAAAAAAAAAAAAAAAAAAAAAAGAAAAAATAAATTAATTAAATAAACAACCCTAACGAAAGCAACACGTTAAGTGTTACATTGACATCACATTAAATAAATTCAAGGTAAGCAATATAATTTTAATTATTTTTCTCTTGTCATTCAATTTATTTCCTTAAAACATTAAAACAATAAAATCAACCGACTTGGATAAAATTTTTTTTTTTATTTTTGATTTATTAATTTTGATATATTTTTTTGTTTGTTTCTTTCGCAATATTTTCAATAATATTCTTTAGTGGAAACTAAAAGTGTTACAATTTAATCGAAGACGACATCACAAAAAAAAGAGCTTTTAATTATAAAACAATAAAATATTATCAATTCATACGATGGATTGTGAGACAAATTTTATGGCAACAACGTTAAAATGACATAAAAATAAAGTAAAATAAATATTTTTAACAGTTTAATAATAATAAAAACCAATTAAACGAAACAACATAAATATAGTAGACATATTTTTTTAAATTTATTTTTTTTTTTAATTTTATTATTATGTGCTTTTGTTTTTAAAAGCGCGTCAACGGTTCTTTAAAATTTTATTTCCACATGTTAAACAAATCAATTGAACGAAAAGTTGTTTTTTTTTTTTTTTTTTTTTGTAAATTAAATAAATCATATAAATCTGCACGCTGATAATGTTAAATGTTTACAAGCATTTTGTTTTATTTAAAAAAGTTACATTTTTGGCACCATGTCTTTAATATTATTATTTTTATTTCTTTTATAAATTAGAATTTTATAGGATATTATTATTATTATTTTTTTTTTGTTGTTTTTAATTACCTATTTTATTTTCTACGGTAGCTTTTTTTCGTTTTTTATATATATATATATATATATTTATATTATGCTTTTAATTTCACTAATTAGATGAAGAGAATTTGCATAAAAGCTTCTATAAAAAGCTTTTAAAAATAAATATATAATTATTATTAGTAATTTTTTATTAGTTTTACGTTAATATTTGTGGTGCGTGGTTATTTTAACCGGTCGTCCTCACCGATTATATCTTTTTATTAAAAAAAAAAATGTTTTTTTACCACGACAATTTTTTTTTTTTTTTTTTTTTTTTGTTCTCTACTCTAATTTCTTTTTATTAGTTTTTCATTTAATGAGGTCTTATTACAAACAATACCACCACCCAATTATATCTACATATATATATTTTATATAAATGTTATAAAAATGTACACCCATAAAAATGTTTTTTTTTTTTTAATTTTATTATTATTATTTTATTTGTTTCAAACTTTTGTTTTTTTTTTTTTTTTTTAGATGAAAGAAAGACTTCCAGACATTAAATAAACAAAATTAAATAAATAAAAACAAAAAAAAAATGAATATATTAGTATGTTATATTTTTATAGGGTAATAAAACTTATAATACACAATAATAAAAATAAAATAGTTTAACAATTTTATTCCTATTGATGTTTATTAATTCAAAAAAAGCTTCTAGTGTACTTGTCCAAACTTTGTTCGGTATTTTTGTTATTTTAGTTTTTCTTCACCTTCTTTTAGTTTTTAATTTTAATTTCATAATACGAATTAGATTATTAGAAAATCATTAAGCATAAAAACCATTTTTATGTAAAAGAAAATAATAATAAAAACTTTTGCGTAATAATGGTGAAAGGAAGTGAAAATACCGCGCCCATAGTTTTTTTTTTTTTTTTTTGATTTGTTTTAATCCATCCATATCTACCCCTATTTGCATAACTTTTTTTTAATGATTCTTTTGTTTTATTATTTTGAATCATACACGAGAGTTTAAAGTTCATATGTTAAAGATCGAACCAGGGACTTTGTGATTTCAATCAGTGCCTTTCTCACATCGGCCACTGCGGCGGTTTTATCAATATTAATCCACCTTTAAAAAAATGTTTTTTTTTTTTTTTTTGCTTTTAAAATTATTTTGTTTATTTCTTAAAGAAGGATAATTGTAATGATATGTGCAAATAATATTCAGATATTTTAATTAACGTAATGATATCATGATTTTTGAGAGCATGGACAAAAGTTCCATCTGAATCTAGTTTCGTGGTTAAATACGAATCTTTAATCGTATGATTATTGAGTATCATAGTGATTAGTAATTTGCATAATAACATAGTTTTGATAGGAAGATGTAACATAAAACTATTTTATTACTTACATTAGATAGCAGACGGTATTTCTTAAAATTCTCTACCTTAATTTATTATTTTTATTAATCAATCAACTAATCTAGTAAATTTGAATTCAATATATTTAATAAGAATTGTAGGATTTTGGCAAAACTGTAAAAATAATATCCAGATGCCAAAACAATACAACCATTTCGTTTTACATTGAACGTTTCTTCAAGGTATCGCAAATAATGTAATTTACTTCGAATATTGTAATATTACTAAAGTAAAAGATTAGAAATTTATTGATAACGACTTCTTCAAGTTAAATTTATTCTTAAAAAAATTAATTAAAGTTAATTCCGAGGATTTTAGAAAAAAGTATTAAGTAGTTGTATATTAGTAACTAAATTATACTAACAAATAAAATTCAATGTTACTTAGGTCGGTTTATTAAAATAAAATTCTTAAATAATTTAATTAAATTTAAATAAAAAATAATTAATTAATAAAATCAAGGTTATAATCGTATTATAGCGTTGCTTTCATGACCATTTAAAAATAATTAATAAATGCAATTAATTAATTAAGTTTGTTGATTTTCTTTTTCCTTTTTTTTTTTTTTAATAGAATAATGTTGTTACAATTTTGTGATAATTTATGATTTTTGTTTTAGTTAATAAATGCAAAAAAAAAAAAAATATATTTTTATTAGCGTCGCATAGTTAATAATGAGAAATTTATTTATTTTCAAAATGTATTGACGTGACGTAATGATTGCAATAAATGTATAAATATAAATCATCTTTGAAAAATGTTAATCACCAAGTATTTATATTTAAGTGTTGTTTAATAAGCCACGCTATATTATTAGTTAGCACATAAGTGTTAGTAATTAAAAACAAAGAAAAAAAAAATGTTTTTTGAAACAACATTATCTAATCGTAATTTTATGATAAACAAATCAACAAATTTTTAACTGTGGTTAAGATAAATTTATTTGTGCTTTTTTCTCTTTTCTTATTGTTATTTGCTGTATTAACGATAAACTTTTTTTTTTTTTTTTTTTTTTGATAAATAAATTAAAAATAAAATCTTTTTGTTTCTGGTTCATGATTGTCGCTTATAAAATAATTATTCATCGGCAAAATGTTTAGTTAAATTTGTTATTTAATTTTTTTTTTTTAATTACATTACAACAGATGGATAGTTTATTGATTTGTTCGTGCATTCATCATAGTTATGTATTAGCGTGTACTAGTTTTGATATCGTAATTTTTATCAGGGTTGTGACGAATAAATGTTGACCCATGTAGCTGCATAGCAAATGCTTTTCAGAATTTTTATTCCTGTCTTTGCTTTTATTTTCATACCTTTTCAATAAATATTTTCCTTTTTTATTTTTTACTCTGTCTATTGTCCATAGTTATGTGATTTTCCATAGACTACATGAGTTCTATAGCTAAAATACCATAATTTGAGTTCAGTTACTAACAATAATATGCCAATAAAGCATAGATTTATAAACCACGGATAACCGCATCTTATTATTAATGTTTGTAAATAATTTTTCAATTTTTTTAACTTGTGGCATAACTTTTGAACTGGAAAATTATAGTTAAACTTCAATTATTTTTTTACTGTTTGAGTATTGATTCTATAAATATTTTTGTTTATATTCTAAGCTAACTAAGCTACGGAAAAGTCAACCAAATAATATTAATTTTTAGTTTTTGAATTTATAAATGAACCTCGATTGGTTTTCACTTACTACTTTCAGCGAATACTTTGGAACCAACGCCATAACATACTAAATTTATCTAGTTATTTAAATTATATGGAACAAAATATCGATATATTAAAATGTTGCATTTGATTAGCTTTTATTGAATAACTAACAATGAAACATATATTGGTAGCACTCCTTGATCACTAATTAATTAATTTTAATTTGCTAATTATTGCAGTTATTATATTTATTTTTATTTTATTTATAAAAAAAAAAAAAGAAAAAATTACAAAGAAAGAAAACAAAAAACGCCCAATTCAATTTTAGTTTATTTAACTTCTTCATTCACATTTGCTTTAACGTTCAGCATAATAATGTCACAAAATTTATTGGAAACAAATTAATGTCACATTAAATTTGCATAACTTTCTATTAAAAATAGATAAACCTTTTGTTTTGTCTTTTAATATAAAAAAACAATAATATATAACGAACATGCCGCTGCTCACCACAAAATATTATTCGCTTTTGTGGTTCGCCGTATCGGTATGATAAAAAGAGTTAGTTTAATGAAACTAAAATCAGAAAATAAATATTTTACTTATAGTTTGGTTAAAAGATCAACGATTGCCGTCAAGCGTTAAAAGCAAAAATTGATCACCAAAAATATCATTTATATCAATTTGCAATTTCGTGTGGCTTCTATCTCTTCTGAATAAAGAATAGCCGGTGCGAAATAGTGATTTAGACTAATTTTATTATTATTAAATTGATACAGAGTAAAAGAAACGTAAAATTCACTTAAATTTCAAGTTTTTCTTCTTTTTTATTTATATTTTTTTGGTTGGTTTTGTTTCTTTGCCTCTATGCCATCAGATACAGAATACACAAAATCTTGATTTCATAAAAAAAACAATTTTTTTTTTCAAAAGAGGCAAACACTCTCATACCTATCATTTAAATTTTGTCACATCGATATGATCACCGCATCATTATTTGATCATAACAAAAACAAAAACAAAGTTGATGATCACTTAGCCGGGTGGAATAACGATGAAAAAGAATTAAAAAAAAAAGATAAAGAAAAATAAAATAACAGACCGGTGCGGCTTATTATTAATAAAATATTTCTTTCTTCTTAGTCTTTTCTTATTAGTAGATTATTACTTATTTTCCGTTTGTTGTTGTTGCTTGATGTGGCTGATGATGATGCTTTTATCAAGATCCGATATCAAGATAAAAATTTAAATCAAATTGAATGTTTAACACCTAAATTAATTATACAATTTATATGAAAACTAAACTAAACTTGTATAGATATATTTCCTTTTTGATAACTTTATACTTTGTATTTGGTAACATAAGTTTCAACTGTATATTGTCATATTATTTGTTGGACAGTTTAAAACAAAAAGATTGTAGAAAACAAATAAAATAAATAATTTTCTTAATACCAAATTGAATCATTTAAAAACCAATTTTATTGATAAAAAATTATTTTTCCTTCTTCTTCATCTTTTTTAATTATATTTAAATAAAATTACAATTAATGCAAGAAATGGGGGAATCAATTAAGAAAAAAAAAAATACATTCCTTCTTTGCTTTTTGTCACGATTGCACTTAACAAAAATAATTTAAAGGTAAAATTATGTTGTCACAAAATATTCATTTCTACGCTTAATGCTTCCATCTACAAGGTTGTACCCTGTTCAGTGAAAAAAAAAATACTTTTACGTTTTATTTTAACAAATTTATGAAAATTTGAAAAATATTGCGTAATTGAACATAGTTTTACCTGTAGCCTGTAAAGCTTTTAAAACAAATTATAAAATAAAAAAACAAAAATGTTTTGTTGTTTTTAACTTTATGAATAAGACGAACATAGAAATATGTTTGTGTCCAGTTATTGTACCCACAAATGTATAATAAAAGAAAAGAAACGAAACAGAAACGAAACAATAAAAAAGTGACCGGAAACATGTCGCCAAATACATGAAATTCCAATTTTTATAGAATTTATTACATTTATTTTCTTGTTAGTCTATAATTGTGTCTCGGTGTCTCCCTCAAACCTAACTAAAACAGAAACTGAAATTGTTTAAAAAAAAAAAGAATTAAGATGTGTAAAACATTAAAATTACTAACAAAAGGTAGGCTAACAGGTAGAGAGCTAACAGGTAGAGAGCAAAGTACATAACAACAACAACAACAACGGCAGCACAATGTGACAAGTTTTTTATTTTATTTTTTATTTGTTTTATAAATAAAGAGCTTTTAAAATAGCAATAAATAAAAATTTGCCAAATTGCATTCAACACAAAATTCAACACTAGTTTGTCATCATCATCCGTTTGTCATTTTTTTTTTAAACAAAAAACATTTTTCTGTTTGTTTGTTTGTTTTCAAAAGCATTTAAAGGTAGAGAAATAGTTAAAGCAAGGTAATAAAAATAACAGAAAACTAAATATAAAAGCATCATGCACGAAAAAGGTAAAAAAAAAAAAAATATAACTGAGGGAAAAAACACAATAAAGTAATTATGATGCAATAAAAATTAACTTATACTTTTATTACTTGTCTTCGACTTACTTGATACAAATATACACAATAAAAAAAATGCATATTGGGGCATATGAATGCAAACAAACCTCGTGCACGGGTTAAATGGTTAAAAATAAAAATCACGAAAGCGACTAAATTATTTTGTTAATTTATTATGGGATTTTAGTACGATACCATTTTATGATTATTGACCAATTTATGTAAATCATCAAAAATAAAAAATTTGATGCTTTTTCAAGGTGCTTTAATTATTCAAAATTACTCGGAAGTTACTTTTGACAAATTATCTATGAAATTTCTTTTCTAATAAACCTCTAATCGTCTAATTTAATGATCCAATAAATTTTATAAGTTTTAAATACATTAAAAACTCTATGATACGGAATTCGTTAATTAAAAAAAAAAAAAAACTAGTTTAATCGGGAGAAAACATAGTCAGTCAACTACTTGCACTTTTAAAAATATTTTGGATGATATTTTGCATACGACTATTATAGAAAACATTTAAGTTTCCGTTCAAATATAAATATTCCTTTAATGTTAGAACGATCTTCACAAATTTCCAGCTGAAATACGGGTCTAAAATAATAAAAATATTACAGTTAAATAGAGGCTACCACACTGTGAAAAACATTAATCATTTTCAAATTATTTATTAATTAAATAAAGAAGATAATTAGGGGCGTTAAAGATTTTTGTTTTTTTTTTTGGTTTATCATCATTATCTTATCTTTGTTCGTTATTTGTTTTCATTATTCTTAAGTAGATAAATATTGATAAACAACTCATTTTTTATTTGTTTATTATGCTTCCGTATTACCATGGACAGCTTAAAACAAAATTCTTTTTATTTTCAGTTGTTGTACCTAGAAGCTGTTTAAAATATCAAATTTCATCGATCAATAAGTTTTTCCTTTTTCTTTTTCATTCTTTTATGGATTAGGTTCTTATAGACATTTTTTTTATCATAACTGCATCAGTGTTACTAACAATTTTATGTTTCATTACTCATTTCAAAATATAAATGAAATGAAAAAAGAAAAAATAAAAAATTGTTATAAATATAAAATTCTTTTGTAATTTAAACAGTTGTGATAATTAAATTTTTTTTTCCAAGCGATAATAAAGGGAAATTTAACTTTTTATTAAATTTTATTTTTATCTACATTTCATAATAATTTTATCAATTATTTTATAATAGAAACGCATAATATGTTTTTGTCAGAATAATAATAATAATAATAATAATAATAATAATAATAATAATAATAATAATAATAATAATAATAATAATAAAACAATGTTTAATTAAATTAAAATATAAATATTCCTATTTTAATGTATAATTAATTAACAATAACTATAAAACGCTTGGACATTTAATAATTGAAATGAATTTTTATTAAAAAAAAAACCAAAGACAAATGTCAATAAACCAAATGAAGGTAGAGAAACTACTAAAAATTATTATCGCTTAATTGATTTAACAAACAAAATAACAAAACAAAAACAAAAACTTGACTTAACTAAGTGACTTTAATGCAAAATAATCAATCAAATTTAAATAAAAGAAAAGATCATCTTAAAAAGATTAAATAATGCCGGCTTTAAAGAATAAACAAAAAACGAAACGAAACGAAAAATAAACTATTTCACAAAGCCATTTCTTGTTAACCATTCACAGTGTACCGGACATAAATTATTTTTAAGTGGAAGTTTATTTACTTTTAATTAAAATAAAAATAAAGAAAAGAAAAAAAAAAAACTCAATGAAAGCGAATTAAAATTTTGGTTTTTTAAAATGATGATGCGGTTTGGAGTTTTCTTATATCATACGTCTGCTACGTTACAACATTGCAACATTGTATCCACATAAGCGTTACGTGTCCCCATGCAATAATTCTGATTAAAAAATCATCTTTTTATAAATTAATTAATGAAATTTATTGCAATTATTATTATTGTTATTATTTTTAAGTAATTAAAAATTCCATGTTAATTCCAGTGGCGTTATTATTATAATTTTGATTTTTTTTTTTTTTGTTATTTAATTTTTTTTTATTCTCTTGATTGAATTCCTGTGTGGCTTTCAATTAAATTTTATATAATCTGATTAAAAATGACAGGGATTTTTTTTTTTAATTTTATTTAAACAAAAAAAAAAAAAAAAAAGAGACAAAAAAAAACATTTTTTAGTTTTTGTTGTTTGTGAGATGTTTGACGTTGAGATAAAATAAGCGCGCGTGGATCAAATCATCACTTAAAAGCTCACCAGTGGCATTTTGCTACTTGTGTTACACTTTTTTTAATTTTTTTTTTGAATCTTTCGTAGTTCTTATGCTGCTATCTGATTGAAAAACATTTAAAATCCATTTAAAGACAAATCATAATAAATTATAAGCATCATAACAAAGGAACAATGAAAAACATTTTTTTTTGTTTTTCGGTTTTATTTGTGCTTTGCGGACCATTTTTCTTAGAGTAAAAGAAGTAAAAGAAATTCTTAAGTAAATGCTACAGAAAGCTTATTACAATTAATTTTTTAAATAAAAATTTTAAAAGACAATCAAATTGTTTTTATCTATTTTTGTTTACTTTATGCGAAAATTCAGCTTAATTATTATACAAAACTGCAAAGACGAAGTATATATTTTTATTTTTAATTAGATTATTAGTCAAGTCAAAGTAGCATGTTTGATGCTTTTTCGTATTTATTTATTTATTTTTTTTTATAGCCGGTAGTAATTAAATTTTTTCTTTTAAATACCGTAAATACCATAATTATTTTTTTTTCGGTTTTGTTTAGCAAAATAAGGGAAAAGAATGAACCTTAAAATAGGATCGTCACGTCAGCCATTTTATACCAGTCCTTACCTAAATATAACAAAATAATTATTATCCCCCTAATATAACAATAAAAAGTAATTTATTTTGATTTTCGGTTGGCTACTAATTCATCAGTAGCTGCTATAAATACCCCTAAAAACACTTGAACGAATTCAATAATAAAGAAAAAGGGCAATCCCTAGTCACGGTTTTTATATCTTTCTCGAAACCACAATTTAATTTCCTTAATTCTATTGATGAAAATTGACCAACCGTTGAAACTGTGTAGATGATGAGTTTAATTTTCTAATGCGAAGGGTCGGTAAATGTATAAATAAAAACAATGGATGCGGTGCGGTAATTGTTTATTAGTTAATTTTGGGGTGTGCTCGTATTGGTTAAATGTAATAAATAATATGCACCAGCATCAGCCATATTAATATAATAATCATTATTACCAAAATACATGCAGCAAATGTGTTCGTGAGCGTTTTTTTTTTTTTTTTCCTGTTACGGGAAAACCATCCAAATGTAAAAATTATTTTTATTCTTTAAAGTTTACACTGAAAAATATTTTTATTTTTTTCTTTTACTTCTACAAATACCTTTTTTGTTTTTCTAGTTATTTCATTAAAAGATGCTAGTTGTAAGAAATGGAAAAAAAAAAATAAGTTCGATTAACATCGATTGCGTGACTAAAGGAATATTTTCTATTAATTTATTTCAATTTATTTTTATACGCATTTTCGGTGATATTTTTTTGCTTTCTGTTTTACCCAAAAACCCGCACTTTTATTAAAGCAAAATGAAATATTTAACTTAAACTTAACCGTTTTAATTAAATTTAATAAAAGAAAGAAAATAAACGAAAGAAAATTCAATTCAATTATGAACAAAAACGCACCCATATTTATTGGATTTATTTTTACCATTTCTTGTGTTATTTTTAAGATTGAATGTAAGGCTGACAAGCTTAAGGTGGGGGGTGTTTTAATTTAATTTCAACACACTGATTAG
Organism: Ptychoptera albimana; assembly: GCA_961205885.1. Taxonomy (NCBI): domain Eukaryota; kingdom Metazoa; phylum Arthropoda; class Insecta; order Diptera; family Ptychopteridae; genus Ptychoptera; species Ptychoptera albimana. The sequence continues at coordinate 23,439,369 of OY540803.1, forward strand.
CCGATTCTTACTATAATTTTGTTTAATTTATTTTACTTGAAACTGTTTGAAAAGGTAAAGAGAAATAGAAAAAAAAAAAACTGTCAACAACAATGCGTGACTATTGAATATTTACAATTTTTCCGTACATTTCTGTTTGCTTCTAATTAAAACAAAATAATTTGTGTTTAACATTCGCATACCGTCATCAAAACCGTTTTCTATTCTGAATTATTGTTACGAGAATTTATGAAATGTAAAAAATATTTTTTATAATTTCTTTTAAAAATTAATTTATTATATTCCTAGCATTTTATGTATTTTAAACATCTATCAAAGTATTTTTTTTTGTAATGCAAAGAAATCAGTACATGTTTGCGTGTAATGAGATTAATATAAAAAATAAATGATAATAAGAAGTAATTTTAAAGGTTTTTAATCCTCTCGTTACTAATATGGAATAAAAATAGAGATTATGTTTTTAAGAAGTTGAATTAATAATACAAATTATTACTTTACCAGCAGTAATTAAATGCATTTATAAGCTGTAACTGAAGTATGTTTTGCAATAACATTATTTTTTAAATTTTAAATTCACATGTCGTGTCTATTTAGTCAGGGTTATTTAGCACGAGAACTACAATATTAAAATTCCATCCAAACACTTCTACTGCATTTAGACTCAAACCTTCGACCGTGTAAGCATCGATGAGGGTCCTTGCTACATAGGCATTTGTGGCCTTGTAGCATTAATTAACTAGTTTTATTCATAAACTTTCATTAGTTGAATGAATGTTTGGTTAATTATAGTTAAAATGATCGTGTAATACCTAACAGAGGATGGCAAAAAATATAATTTTTTAACCCTAAACCGTAAATAAATTTTTTTTTCGCATCTTTTCATGTAATTAATTTAAAATTACTTTACATTAACGAGCGTCGAATTTTTAAGTCATGTAAGTAGTCAGCAGCTTCCTAGTGCGTTTACGTCCTGGTAAAAGTACTCAATATAATGTCAACCTACAATCAGTGATTCATCTTAATTAGTATTGTGATAAAGTAAAACTAATAAACATCTTAACTTGGTTAAATGCGGATGCGAAAGGAAATAATATTAAATTCCCATCAAAAAATTAATTAATAGGAATAAAAGTGGATTTTTAAATTTGAATTTAACCCCTAATGTTTGTTTAAAAAAGTAAAGAAAGGAAATGATTTAAAAATTATTACGCTGAGGAGAGAATCTAAAGTGATTAGAAATCGTCTAACAAATTGATAGTAATTATTTTACATGTACACGCAGCTAAATGCACTTAAAAAATAGACAAAATAGTTGATTGCACTTGTGACGCACTTTAGAATCTTGTTTTCTTGTAATTTCTTTAATTTTTTTTCTTTTTGATTATTATTACATTTTGCCATCTTGACTAAACGATTTAAGTTAGTCTCTAAATGAAAAGCATGTTTTCAGTTATGTTGTTTTGTGGTTATTAGTTGAATACAAATGTCGTGCCGACATGTAAATACTCAAGTGGCATCATTGCATCTTTCTTAATTTTCTAAAGCAAAACAAATGGAAAAGTTGTTAGACATTAAAAAATTATGATTTTTGATGTTGTTCCCGAATATTTTCTCCTCTTCAAATATTTTTTTCTTCTTCTTTTCTTGTTCTTCATTCGCTTATTATTACTAATATTGTAATAATCATAAATTTTCTTTTAAGACTAATAAACTTTAACGCACTTGTTTGAATTATTAATAAACAAAACGATAAAATTAAATTTTTTTTTTTAATTTGTTTCAGATTTTTCTTCTATTTTTTTTTTTGTATTTACTTTTATGTTAGATTTTTTTTTGATTTTAGTTTTAACACTAATTACATAATTAATTAACTTAATTCTTTTTTTGGCTTCTTTTATTTTTTTCTTCTTCGGTTTGTTAAATTATGATCGAAAGCAATCGAATTGATTTGTTTAATCGTATTGATTATTAAAAATTCTTGCTCTACATTTTTTTTTTTTTTTTTTTTTTATTGTATAATTAATAATTCAACGATTTTTAATTTTTCATTTAATTATTTTTTTTTTTTTTCTGTAATTATGCGCGCTTGATTACTTTAAATTCATTAAATTTTTTTTTTATTTTCGTGTGTGCTAAGAATAGAAGCAATATACTCATGCGATGGTAAAATATAATAAAGAAAAAGAAAAAAAAAAATTTGATGATTTCTGATCGTAAAATATTATTTGAGTGCTTATCCTTGTTAAATAATTCTGTTGGTTCGTTTTCGGTTACTCAAATGGTTCAATAATAAATATGTAAATTCTGTTTATTTTATTTTGAAACAATAAAACGAAAATTAATTAATTATAAAAAGAAAAAACGGAAAAAAATTATTATTGATGTTCCAAAGTGGTATTTTTTTATTTTTCCTTTTTCGTTACTCTCTTTCAATTCTTGCGAAAAGTAATAAAGTAATTTTACTTGTTGTAATTAATCATAATTATTTTATTCAATAAAAGCATAAATATGTAAATGAGTTTTTGCGCTTGTTAAGTGGTCCCTTTGGATAAAAAAAAAAAAAAGAAAAAAAAAAAACGTAATTAAATTATCAAAAAACACAAATAGGCTAAGGTGAGGCATGAATAAGACGAATTAAATATTGAGAGACGCGACATTAAAGTTAAGTTAAGACGAAGAAGAGAACCGAAAAAAAAAAACATAGAAACATAGAGTAGTATCGAAAAGTGTTTTGGCGCCGGTTTTTATTTGAAAATTCTTTTGTTTCTTGGTGGCGGACATATACACAACATATAACATGTTCAATGTTCATCTCGGTTTTGTTTAAGTTATATGCTGTTGTGCGGTGCGATTTAACCCATTAGTCGGTATTTCAATTAAATCCTTTGTTTGTTTTGTTATTTTCTTTTCTTTTTTTATTCGGTCTCTCTTCTTATTTAATTATATATTTATCCATGTGATTGATTAGAATAAAATCCGGTTCAATTTAAATAAAAAAAATAAAAAATAAATTTCTTCTTTCATTTACATTCAACCAGCTTGACCATTTGAGATGTTAAATTTCTTTCGTTTTGTTTTATTAATTCTTCGTCTTTGGTTGGCTTAAATTTTTCACATTTTATTAAAAAAAATTTTTTTTTTAATTTTTTTTAAAAGAAAATTATGTGTGGCGCCCATTTTATATTCTTTTACCTTAATGTTTTTATTGTGTTAGAAGAAAGCTTCAGCTTTTTTCTTGAACATGTTTTTCTTTCTTTTTATTTTATTTCTTACTAATTTATTATGCATAAGAATTTATTGAATTATAAAATTTATAAATGTATTATAGATTAATATTTTTTGAACATGGAAAACTTTTTTTTAATGTTCTGAAAACTCTAAAGTTTACTAAATAAACTCTATAATTCTGAATTACTTAATAAATTTAGCGTTGTTGTATGCAAAGTTTTTGATTTTTGAAGGACATAGACCAAATTGTTTTATCATTTTTTAATTTACACTCTTATGTGGATTTAAAATCGTTAATCGACATTTTCTATTCGATTCTCACTGTTAATAAAACATAATATGTGATATGTGACATCTTTATTTCCTTTTAAACAGCTCTTTGTGTGTTAATAGCAGTGAAGCTTTCGAACATTTTACTGAAATTTTAAAATACACTAAAAATAAATTTTATTTATTATTTTATGTAAATTTATCTTCTGATAATGATTCCTTGTCTAAATAGGTGATTTATTTGAGTATGTATGCTTTATACTTAAAAGAAAATTATTTACTTTCTGATGTTATTCTGTTACAGTCTGTTTGCATAAAGCACAAATCGCGTTACATGAATGGTTGGTAATTTTATTGGGTGGAAACGAAAACTGTACAAGTAAATCCATAAAAAAAAATAAAAAAACAACTTTTATCGTGATTGGATAAATATTAAAGGCGCGTACAATTTTATTTTATTTTATTTTCGTTTGATACATTGAAAGAAAACATAATAATATCATCATCAAAACAATTATTCATGAGTATAGAGAAAAATAAAAAAGAAAATTGAAGAAAAAAAAATTTTTTTTTTCTTTTAAAGCAAAAGGAGATGAAAAGAGAAAATTTTGTGCCGCCTGGCGCCTCATCAACGATAACACTTAATGGAAAGAATCTGTTATGTTGAATAAGAATTTATTTATATATATATATATAAAAAAATAATAAAAGGGAATATTGAAATTAGTTGTATTTTCTCTTCATTTCTTTAATTTACTTAACTTTTCTTAATTGTTGTTGTTTTTTTTCTTTTTACATCATAAAATAAAGTGCATTCGTAGTATGCATTTGTGGTTGGTTAATGTTTAAAACTTTTGTTTTAAGGACATTAATAGTTTTTTCTTTTTAATTTAAATCGTTTTCATATTAGTAATATATTTTTTTATCCTTAATTGAATTGTGGGATGCTTTTTCTTTATTAATTTTATAAATTATTTAATAAAAGTGGCTATATCTACAAAATTAACATTAGATTACACACCTGAAGTTTCTTTTCTAGACTAAGCAAGTTTCTAAATTCTATACATTTCTTTTTAAAAATGCTGAATAAACTATAGAAATATTGATACTGACATATGGTATTGTCTCTGACTAAACTGAACCAGTTCCAAGATCGATTATACTCGCAGAAATTTTTTCGGTCTAACTTTAAAGCTGCGGTTAAATTATGGAACTATAATGGCAGCTTAAAATTTGATTCAATTTAAATATGTGGTTTTATGGCGACTTTGAATAGAATCTTATCTATTTAAAGTAAATTAAACTTAACGAAAAACTATCAGAAGTTGAAATAGTCTGGAATTTTATATTTGTATTTCAAAACTTATATTCAAATGTCATTATGTACTACGATAATAATAAGTTCTGTAACATTTAATATTTAAAAAATCTCCGAAACTCAATAATGCTTTGTATTGCATCTTTAGAAAAAGGAATTTCAAGATCCCAAGTGTGCATCGGTAATAACTTTTCATTATTTTCTCGTGCCAAATATTTTTTGTGACTCCTCTAGAGATTACGTCACGGTGCTCAAATAGATGGTTTAAAAATAAAATATATAATAATATGAATTTGATGTTTTGATACCTCCATATACATTTAATCATCTTCGATTGTCGCTTTAATAGAAATGTGCGGTTAAAAGGATGAAAATAGTGGATATTCAAAGTCACATTGTTTGTGGTGTACAAACGACAACATTATAATATTTCTAAAAGGTCTCAAGCGATTTTTGATGTAGTTATTCCAACGAGAAAAAAAAATAGAAAGAAAATTAATAAAGAAACGAAAAAGTATAATAAATTTTGATGTAATTTTATTGACAAAAAAATATATATATATATATATATATAAAGTGGAGGAAGATGAAAAGAACAAGTTTAAAACAAAAAAAAAAAAAAAAAAAAAAGAGTTCCGTCGGCAAAATCATAAAAGAAATATAAAGTTGATTTGACTTGACTCTACACTTATAACAAGTCTATTCGATTTGGATCGATATAAAGGAAAGAATAAACAACAAACGCCAAACTAATTTGTCATTCCATTGCTTTTGTTGTTTTTTTATTTTTATTGTGAACAAAAAAGAAAAAGAAGAATAAAAAAAAAATTGACTAATTTATTTTTCCTTGGGTCGCTTTTGGTGCGAAGATTGTGTGGTTTTTTCTCTACTAATACTTTTTTTTTGGTTTTTCAAAGATGAAATAAACAACTGGAAACGTGATGACACGATGGACCACTCAAGCCACTCAATTTGACAACAATCGCAACTTTTGCTTTATTGATAAATTTACCGACAGCGTGCGTCGAATGAAGAATTTTAAAAAAGGATTTTTGTTTTTTCGCTCAGTGCTTTTCTATAAAAACAAAAATCCATTAGTTTGTGTCATTCAAACATGGACAAATGTAGCCAGCATTAATATTTGGCATAATCTGTGCTTTATTGATTACCGAATTGTACGATTAAGAATGAAGAAACGACAAATCAAAATTATCTATTAATTGAAGTAACTTGGCCTTCACTTCGGTAATATGGTAAACAAGTTAAAACCTATAATAAGAGAAAAAATTAAATTTATTCTAAAGCTTAGGACAGGAATATTATAAATTTATTATAAAATTGGAATTTTATTTTTGTTTCTATTACAAATTTTTCATTGAATTTACCGAAATAATGGCTTCGAGTTTCTAAGCTTAAATAACAATATTTCGAGTCATCCGATATCACAGTAAATAAAACAAAGTTCAACTTCAAATGTTCTTTGTTAACATGTTTCCAACTATAAGCACGATGCATGTAGTTAAAAATAAATAATACGAACTCCTTTTTTTAATTACAAATAAATTGTTTCCTCACGCTACTGAGATATAGGATGCTAAACAACATATGGAAACGCAATAGTAAAGAAGAAAAAAAGAAGAAAAATTTACTAAATTCTGCTAGGAGTTGGAGTAAATTTTTCATTTTTATTCAAGAAATATTGCCTAGTTGATTATCTTTTATGCATAATTTATAATAAATTGCTGAAAATTAATTTTTCTACACAAACGAATAAGGAAAGATTCCCCAATTAACATACTGGAAAATACAAATTGTACTCAAAATAACCTCAAAAATTAATCTTTTTTCTTGTCTTAAGACCTTTGTATTAATGATTCCAAGTATTTTAATAATAATTTTATTAATAATTTTGTTTTATGATTATTTGTGGCTACTTTGATAAAATAAAAATCAATATGATGTCAGTAGTTTATATTTAAGTTTATGAATTCAATGGTAAATCATGAAAGACAAATCAAAGATCAGGATTAGTAAATCGTTAACAATTTAACGAATTTTTACTTAGTATTTTAAAGCTGTAAGGGAAAGCTTCAATTTAAAATTGTCATAATGCAGATGGTATATGGATTTTTATATTTAATTAACCATAATAATGACCTTTCCGCAGATCAAGAACATTATTTAATAATTTCTTTACATTTTTTAATCACTTTATCAAAATTGAATTTAATTATGCTGAAACATATAATGTACTAACTGAAACATTTTTAAATGCAAGATGAAATTAAAGAAATAAATAATAAAAAAAAAAACATCAAAACTTGTCATATTGGCCTCATATTTGTTTATTACCTGAAAATAATGCATGTTTTATACATAAAGTAATAAAGGTAAAAACCGCAACGCATTGGTCTACAGTTGCTTTTGTATTAATAACGAAAAAAAAAAAACTGATAAAACGGTAATTAAATATTACAAACCCTTATATAAAAATTATTATTAAAAAAAAAAAAATAATAAATAAATAAATTATCAAACCGATAAAATTATGCTTTTATTACAAAAACTTAATTTAATTAATTTATTTTTTTATCAATATTTTGTTATTGTTATTGTTAGTTTAATTACTAAAAAGAAAAAAAAAGAAAATAATTATAATTTAAATAAAAGTTGTAATTATTAGATTATTATTGTTTTTAATAATTTTTTTTTTTATATATATAAATTTATTATTTGATTATTTAACACCCGCTTATTATGTATATAAAACACTCACACAATTATGATTAAATGTTTTGTTTAGTTAAAGTTTTCGCTATAACGACGAAAGTTTTTTTTTTTTTATTTTTATTTAGTTTCTTATCAAATATAATTAAATTAAAAAAGAAAAAAAATTAATTTTTTTTTTACGCAACGTTGATTTGACACCTTGTTTTTTGTTTTGTTTAAATTTTTTTTGTTAATTTATTTCTATTTTAATTTGTCATGTTTGTTTTTTTATTTAATATAATTAGCTTATATATTTCTCCTTATTATGTTTATATTTATTTTTATTATTATTATTATTATTAATTATGTTCTTTTGATAACAGAAGAAGTAACAGCACAGTGTTTAATATTATAGAAAAAGACAAAGGAATTGTGATAAAACATTAAAAAAAAAATTTATTTTATATTCAAAATGCGTTGTTATAAAAAATTCAAAATTGATGAATCATTATTTCCTGAAATTTGTTTGTTTTTCTTTTAATTTAATTAAATTTTTATTGTTAATAATTATCATTTAGAATTATTACTGTGAACTTGAATTCATAGTTATTATTATTATTATCAGAAATTAAATTAATTTATTTAACGTTTATGTAGATTTATGAATTTTTTATTTTTCCAACAGACAGTTTTTTTTTTTTTTTTGGAGACTATTTGTAAAACTATTTGTATGTTATGTTTTTTTTTTTTTTTTTTTTTTTTTTCTAAATTAGTTATCATTAATATAGCATTTTGATAAAAGAAAAAAAAATAGAAAAATTATAATTATCGGTATGGTGGTTAGTTTACTTATTTATCGCCCTAAAAGCCTCGTTATTTTAATACAATTTTATCATAAAATTGCGTTTATATCCGGTTTTATTTGATTAATACGCTTACAGTTCCTACAACATAAACTAATTATGCCTTTTTTTATCATGATTTTCCATATTTTTATTGTTGTTTAAAACATGGATTATTTAATTACTTAAAACAAGCACCTAGTCTGAAATCATCGTGGTTATTTTTCATGTTTCGCAACCATACAAACAAAATTGATTTCACAGTTGAGTTGAATATCTGGATATTTGTTTAGTCCGTGTTTTTCATGTGTTCTCTACAGGTATGGAAGAATCGAAAATGCAGGTCGCGCTTGGTTAATGCGATTTTTGATATCCTTTTTCTTATGATTTGTAAAATTGTAGTAAAATTCACATAATTCCTGTTAACTGCTGCTTAATTGTGGTGGTGTTTACTTGCTTTGCAGTAATTGATTCATTCCTATCTATGAGATGGGAAATTCTTATTACTATTGGTATTTTAATGAAAGACAAAAAGGGCGTATATGATCCTTTCTCTTAAACACACATTGCGATTAATTATGAAGAGTAATTAACAACCTTCAGCCTACGACAATTCAGACTGTTTGCAAAATGGATTAACCTTGTTTTTACTTTAATATTCCGGTTACTGTGAATCATACAATTTAGTGGGGAATTTTTTTTCAATAGTAACCCTTAAACCATTATCTCCTTGTGGAATAATGTCTGCAATACTAAATATTTGTCGTTTTATCCAATATTAAGACAGAATCATTATAGACACTTGATTTAAAATTCGTACTATCATTTCAATCGGGTGTAGAAATTTTTTCGTAAGATCCGAAAACAAAGGTTAATTATAGAACCTGCAATAAAAGATAAAAAATGCTTCTATCAACAATCTCCAGTAAATCAAGTACAAAATAGTTTCAAAAACACTGTCGAACTAAAATTATTTGGTTCCTTGAATACTATTTAACATAAATTTGTGCTAAACCGACTTAAACTTTCTGAACGTTCAATAAGAGAAAGAGTTGTGAATTTGCTACGTTGCAGGATCACCTTTTTCGGTAACGAGGTTTACTTTCAGTTATTGTACGCGTATATCTAATCCTAAATTATTAAATTTAATTAAATAAAGTTTATGACTCTTCTGGAATTTATAACTTATATTTCGTTAATCACTAGAAACTTCAACTATACTGATTATAAAAAAAAAAATAAAAAAAAATTTTTTCTTTTATTTTCATTACACTTCCGTGTTTAATTATTTTTTCTATTTATAAATTATTACTTTTTTTTTTTACCAATTATAATTGCTTAACTAAGCTAAGTTAATTATATTTAAATAAAAAAAAATAAACGTTTTCCACTTGCTTGTGTCTATTGTTTACCAAAAAATACAATTAAATCGTTTAAAAATTGTTGATAATTTTATTTAAAAAAAAACAATTTTATGAGAATCGGTCAAAAAATTTATGAAGTTTCTTTTGTTGTTATACAGAAATAACATAATTATGATAAAAAAAATTAAAATATTAAAATACTAAGTATGAATAATAACAAAAAAAAATTTTTTATCTTGAATAAATTTAGATAACAAAAATAAATTTTTTTTTTTTTTTTTAATTTCGTTATTAACGTTTTTTTGTTTTTACACAGTTTTGTGTTCATAAATTTTCAACCGTTTCGCTTACATAAAATGATCCTGAGTTTATAATAATGAAAAACGGTGGTAAAATGTTGTAATTGTTAAGCAAAGCCCCGGTGCTACTGGTTAATTAAACAAAAATATAACAAACAAGTAGCACGCGCCTCCTTTTTCATCCTTACGACGAACAAAACAAGAGAATACTCAATGCATTAGGAGAAGAAATTTAATTTTTGTTTTTTTTTTTTTTAATAATCAATCACTTTCGACATATTTACGGTTGAATTCGTATTTATTGTATTTAACAGTGGAGGGAGGGTTAGAGCTGTTTATAAAATAAGCTACCAGCCTAAAAGCAAACATATCATCATCAATTAGAGGCTGATGAGTGTTATTATTTTGTCTGTTTTCACTGGTTCGCTATGTGTTAAACTGTAATAACCAACGTTACTAGTTGCTGGAGCCACAACAAAAACGAAAGAAGGAAAAATTCAAAGCGTAAAACAACACTCACTCGCATTCCTTTCCTAAGAATAATGCACTAATTCAGTAATTTGATCTGTTGTTCGTTTGTTGTAAAAAGGTGTTATTAGTTCGTTTTTCTTTTTCTTCTTTCTTGTTCTTCATTCCCAATCCCAATGACATTTGATTTGTTTTTACATTTAAAGATCATTAGGGTTGTTTTACACAAAATGTTTGTGGAAATTCTTGAAATTCTTTAACAAAAATTAAAAAACATTTATCTTGTGGTTTTGTGTTCGCTCTGGTAATAAATAAGAGATTCCGTTGCGTAACACTTTTTTTCTTGGCTACATAATGTCAACAGCATGTCATAAAAGTGTTTGCTATGTAAATTTTTTATATAATATTTTGTTACATAAACACGTGCTCCTTATTCTAATTAATTAATTAATCAATTAATTAACAAAAACAAAAAATTTCTTTTAGATGTTTCATACGGCATCAGCGTATTCTGATATGACAGGCGGTGGAGTTCCGAATGCAGCATCATTTCATCAAAGTGGAGCTTCAGCGGCGGCTGCGGCGGCCGCAGCAGCTGCTGCCGCTGCTAATACACCGGTCTATGTTCCCTCTAGCCGTGCCCTACAACACTCACAGTATGCTCCAGCTAGTCATTTTAATGGTGCAGTTTCTGCACAGAATGGATGGCCAACCGACGGCTTTGGTTCGACACACTCACAGTTACCGCCACAATTTTATGCACAAAATGCAGTCATGTGGCGCGCCTACGATCCTACAGGTTATCAAAGAACTTCACCGTATGGAATGGGTAAATTTTTGGGCTTCTAAATCCAATGGATTTTTATTTACTTAAATTTATTTTTTGTTTATAGAAAGTGCAATGGATTTTCAATTTGGAGAGGGCCGAGAGTGTGTTAATTGCGGTGCAATATCTACTCCATTGTGGCGACGAGACGGCACAGGACATTATTTGTGTAATGCCTGTGGTCTGTATCATAAAATGAATGGGATGAATCGGCCTTTAATAAAGCCGAGCAAAAGACTGGTGAGTGTGAGTGTTCGCTTTTTATTTTCTTTTCATTATAAAAAAAATTCAATTTAGTACATGTGTAGCAAGTTTTCAAACCGATATGTATGTACTAAATTTTTAAATGGTTATAAAACGGACTAATGATTTACTTGTTTTTTTAAATACCACAGACAGCAACCAGGCGACTTGGACTGTGTTGTACGAATTGTGGAACACGAACAACAACATTATGGCGGCGAAATAATGAAGGGGAACCAGTTTGTAATGCATGCGGATTATATTTTAAATTGCACGGAGTAAATAGGCCATTGGCAATGCGCAAGGATGGGATTCAAACAAGAAAACGTAAACCTAAGAAGAATGGAAGTGGTGGAAGTTCGAATGGGAATAATGATATTTTACATAGTTTAGGCAAAAAGGATGATCTTATCGAAGGTTTGTAACATCTTTTGTGTTAGAAATACGTGAACTAACTGATTAAATTTAATAAAATCATTTAAAAATTTCAGATGTGAAGCCAAGTTTAACGAATTCTAGTGGTGGCGGCGGAGGCCCTCCATCAACACAATCATTACACTTGCTGGACCGGAATGGTAACACAAAGCATTTAACATCAATTGTCGGACATTCCTCCAGTCCCAAATCTGTATCGGTGTCATCACATTTATCATCGCCACGCTCTCATCATCATCATACGTCATCACATCACCTTGTCGGTTCCCATCATGCACCAGCATATAGCTTGGCGGGTACAAGTGTTTCCCATTCGCATCACTCTACCAGCCTAGTGTCATCAATTGCACCCAATGTTACTGTTAAATACGATCTGAACGGTGTCGGCAATAGTAATATTGGACCAGTTTCATCACATTTGCATAGCACACCGAGCAGTTACTTGCATCATGCAGGTGGTTTCGGTAATGTCAAGGCTGAAGTGCCGGTTAGCAATGGAGCCGGTGTTGGCGGTGGAGGCTATGATTACATGAACAATTGTATTCAAAATGGTTATTTTGGAAGTTCATTCGGTGGGCTCGCACCACCAGCCGGGTCACATGCAGCTGCTGAACTAGCCGGCTACCATCATCAACACAACGTTATTCAAGCAGCCAAATTAATGGCTACATCCTAAAACAAATCACACATAATACATAGAATCCTAAAGTATTACTTAATTTTAATTTTAATTTTTAATTTAATTAATAATTCGATAATTTTTATAATTAATTAACAAATGAAACGTTTAATACGTTTGTTTGCCTGTCGTCCGTTTCATTTGTTTATTTTAACGCCTATAAATGTGAGTAATTAAGTAATTTAATATCAAAATTTAAATTAAAATACGAGAATCAATAAAGTATTAACTAAATTATCTAATTAAACCGATACAACCGAATATTAATTAAATAATTATTTATTTTACAAAATAATTTAATTAAATTTTGTAATTGGCAAAAAAAAAAAAAAAATAAAATTAAATTAAAATTTTAATTCATTAAGCATTTTGTTAAATTAATTAATAAAATTTTTTTGTATCTTAATTTGCATAACAAAAAAAAAATAAATAAAAAAATAAATAAAATAAAACAATTAGCAGATAAGAAACATAAAAATACTATTTCTAGACTAAAGATTTATTTTTTCTTTAATTATTATTATAATTATTATTTTATGATTTTTGCTAATTAATTAATTAATTACAATTTACTACTAATTAAGTCCTATTTTTATTTTTAAAATAAATAATTAAAAGAGAAAATAAATTTCATTAATTATCAATCAATCGTACTAAACATTTTAGTAAAAGGAAAAAAGAAAATGTTTTTTTTTTCTTTTCTGTTTTAATTAAATAATTAATTAATTAATCAGTAAGAATGATAATCTAAAAAGAAAAAACTCCTGTAAATAAAAACAAAAAACAATATGATGAAATAAAAAAAAAAAATTTATTAAAAATAAGGAAATAAATAACAAAAAATTGTATTATTTACTAAAATTAAATTAGTAGAAATCACCCTTAGGTGGTTTTTATTTTTCGGGTAAAACTTATCTATTGTTTTCTGCTGCTGTATTTCCCTTTTATTGAAGTGTCACGTGCCAATAGACGTTAGTTTGCCGTTAAATTAAATAAAAGAAACCAAAAAAAGCGAAGAAAAACACAAAGAAAATCAAATAAGGAAAAAATCCCTAGTGTTAAAGGTAAAAGAAAAATAGTAAGGAAAGGAGGAAAAAAAAAAAATAAATAAAAAAGAAAAAATAATCAGAAATAATTACTGAACTGTTTAATGTCACCAGAAGCTTTTCTTATTTATTCATGATTAGTGTTTGTGTTCTGCTGTTTGTACAATTGTTGATAGTTGGTTTCTGTTTTTTTTTTTTTTATAATTTTATTATCACACGATGTTTGTCTTATTACTTCCTCGACATTTTCACTTTATCAGAGCTTTTTCCTCTTTAATTGTTCAATTAATTGTGCTAAGAATTCTATAAGAATACTTAGTTTTTCTCTGTTGTTTTGTTAATAGTTTTGCTTCATAATAAAATAAATTATATCGCTAAGATCAAGTTTTTAATATCACTTAGTAAATGCATCAATGCAGATGTAATTCCGTGTTTTTTGCACAGGAATTTTATTACCTTTTGTAGAAGATTAGATTCAATAATCTTTGTGGTATTATGGTAAAGAGTTCGAGTGATAAACAGGCTACATTAAAACAAATTTAATTAATGGTGATGAGAAAAAAAATGAACGATTTAAATGGAACGATTTAACGTTCGTTATTACATTGCATTGTCCGGTGTCTTTATCTTATCATCATGTCTACAGACCTAGAGGTCTACTAGTGCAAAAGTGACGGATGAAAGTTTAATATTATGATCCCATTTATAATTATATCCCAAAAAATTAAATTATTATTTAATAATATCAAATAATATTTCTCTGTTCAGTGGCTTTGCTAATTTTCACTAAAACAAAAAGGTCCTTAAATTCTTAAAATGCTCACAATCGTAAAAAAAGCTCATTCATTTAATCTAAAAATGTGAGGTGTGTACAAAAAATGGTTCAGAAATCAGTTTGAACCGGCTGAGAACTTTAAATGGATAACGAAAAGTCGTGTTTGTTTTAAAGTGAGGCAAATCAGGTAAAGATTTTTTAAATAGCATATCTTCTTCCTACTTCTTGCTTAAGTAGATAAGCTTATTATTTAAATTCTCTGTAAAACCACTTGTTTAAATTAAAGCTGTACTTACTGTTAAAGTTCAAGCCGAAAAAGTTCTAGCCGCAAGTGAGATTATACTCAGGGACTTGGCGGTTTCATTCCGAGACCTTCTCACATTGACTAATGTAGGACTATATCCTATCATTTCCAATACCTACATAATTAAAAATATTCTTAGTAAATATTGAATGATATCCGTGACAACTTTTGTGACGGGACAGTCAACTCATATCCGGAATGTCTCTTGAATTTTTATTTTTGTCTTAAATGTTTTTACACATAAAATAGATAATAGAATAGAAAATGTCCAAAAATCTTTAGTAAATGTTTGAAAAGAAAATTTATTATTTTATATGCACCGGATATCGAGGAAGTGTTAAACAAGCTAACATAAAAATTGTTTAGATTTGAAAAAAAAAAAAATTAATAATAAAATTCAGTGAATAAATCGTTGTTTATGTTGTGTCAAATCATTAAATTACATTCAAGCAAATTCATAAATTATTATATGATGACTAAGTGATATTTTTTCAACAACGTTTATACAATATTTTCTAGTATTAAAGGGTGGACATATTATGGTGGGTGCAAGCTGCTATTTTAAAGGTGAATCAAATAATTTTTCATATTGTATTTTTACATGTTTTTCGCTTTTCTTATTAGCGAATAAATGAATTTTATGGGGTACCCGGTCATTGATTTCATCGTAATCATACTCATTGTTACGATATCAAAAATTTACTTACCTTTCGACAAATGACACCCCCTATTTATATGAAAAAATTGGTCAAATACGGTCAAATGTTCAATAATAAATAATAATAATAATAATCAAAATATGTCAATCGTATGCCGATTGTCGATCTCTTTATGTCATAATATTTTGTTGTAACAACAATTATGCGCTTTTCTATACTTATTATAGCTGTTTAAAGTGGCATCAAGGAGTTTTACATATTTCTTTTGATTTAATTTCTGTTTCTTTATTATATGAATAATAATGATATAAATAATAATAATAAAAAAAAAAGAAATTTATAATTGACATGTAGCATGACGTTAGAATTATTTTATTAAGAACTTTTCGGTAAGAAATCCCAACTTTCCATGGTATATATTCAGGTGATTAGTGGTGAAATTAATTCAGTTTCATTTAAACATTGTCTCACAACAGATCTCTCAGCACACGGACAGTACGGAAAGTTTCATTTAGTATAAACTAGGATTTAAATTGTATTTTTATAAGTTTGAGTAAGATGATAACAGTAACCAGTGGTAATTGTGATTTGAATACAATTTGTGGTGGTACAATAATACCACAAATACCTTGCCGAGTTTGTGGTGATCGTAGTTCAGGTAAACATTATGGTGCAATCTGTTGTGATGGATGCTCATGTTTCTTTAAACGTAGTGTACGCAAGGGTGCTCTTTACACATGCATAGGTAAATTTTTAATTAATATCTAATTAGTCTAAAATTTCGAAAATTGTGCATTTTGATTATTGGCTTTTTATTATTGTGGTGAAACGAACAGCCGGAAAGGGAAACTGTATAATAGATAAAGCAAGACGTAATTGGTGTCCATTTTGTAGATTGCAGAGATGCTTTGCGGCTAGAATGAATGTTGCTGGTAATTTAATTAACTTTCTTTACAAGTAAATAAATTAAAAAAGTTTTTCTTTTTCCTTAATGGTATCAGCTGTGCAAGACGAGCGTGGCCCTCGTAAACCAAAGTCAAAGAATCACAGCACGTTGGATAAACAAACAGAGATAAATCAACAGACACTGGATGTAACAGAAATGAATGTGGATGTTATAAATGTTGGCTGTGATTTGCATCAACAAATTTTAGCCCAAATATTTATTGCATGCATTCGGCAAGCACGTACAAATGAACATTTTAGACAATTAGCACGTAGCCAGCAGGATGCAATTTTACAACAGGTGTGGTCCGAGTATTTTGTGTTGCGCGCATCACACTGGTCCATCGATATCACACCAATTGTTGATCAATGTGATGATGATAATTTACGATATACAATTGAAACAACAAAATCGTTACACGCTGATTTAATTGAGCTGTCGCTACTTGAAACATTAATACTCTGTCGAAAAGGTAAAATCACTAATTGGCTCTAGAGTAAGCACTTTAAGCAAACTAATTAATTAAAAACAAAAAAAAAAATTATTTTTTTTTTAACAAAATCCAGAATACGCGATTTCATCAACTGAATCAAAACAACTTGATTTAATTGGGGAGGCAGCATTAATTGCCCTCGGACGGTACACAATACAGCAAGCACGTCATTGGTATCGATACGGTCGTTTGTTACTAGGACTACGTGATCTCTCATTACGTCATCATGAACGTGCCCTACAAAATATTTTCCATCATATTATTGGCGATATGCGTATTGCCAATTTTGTTTGCACAATTTAATTAATTAATTAATTATTTAATTAACTTATTAAAAAATAATAAATAATAACGAATAAAAAACAAATTAAAAGATTTTTGGGGTTTTTGTAGATATTTTTACAGATTTTTATTTTTTTTTGTTTTATTTTACTAATTAAAATTTTTAATTTCTTTTATAGATATTACAGATCATCACTAAACTTATAATTTAAATAGTAAAAAGGTTTTCTTCTTTCTTTCTTTCATGCTTTTTTGATTTTAGAAATGTTTTTAATTTTTTTTTTTTTTTTTTTGCTTCTACATTATAGAATTACCTAGATAATTTGATTTAAGAACTTTGGCTTTTTGATTATTTCTTTACTTAATTTTTATTTTCTATTTTATAGAATTTTAACAAGGATACATATCTGTATGGTTAAAAACAAACAATTTTTTTTTGTCTTCCTATTCTTTAATACAATTAAAGGTTTATGAGTGAGTTTTTATGGTTTTCGTACTAGTAATTCATTAATAAATGTTTGGAAATTATTATAAAATAATTTCTAATACTGAATGAGTTTAATTAAAAAAGAAAAAAAAGAACAAACATATGATTAAAGGATCTTAAGGTAATAAAGGATTATACTACAATCAAAGGGTTATTCTGTTTTTGCTTTCTTTGTTACATAAAGTTCCTTTCATTTTTTTATTGTTTCGTAGGCCAATTAAATAAAGCTAAACTACACAAATGTCTACGTCTGTGGAGATGACCTAATTTAGTGTATTTAATTTAACTTTAATTAATCGTTTGAAGATTTTCTTTAGAAAATACTTCATCTAATTTTAGCATTAACATTAAGATGGAGTGAACATTGTATAAAGGTTATTCAGTTTCAAGAATTTAACTTGTTTAAATGTTGTTTCGCTTTTCATTAAGTTACTTAAAGGTGACAAGTGAATAACACACAAAAAAAAAGATGAAAACGTGAAGTTCACAGAATTGGCATCAGTTAATTATCATATTACAGAAGAAAAATAATCTTTTTTGCTTAAGCATTTATCCACTTGACGTTAATTTTTTTTTTTTTTTTTTTATTAATTTTTTATTCGAAGGTGTGCTCAGGTAATTTACAATGAAATAAATGCAACATATAAAACATTATATTAAAAGGTAATTTCAAATGGATGACATAAGATTTAGTGCTTCGGAAATAAAATCCAGTTGTATTGCCAACATTCAACTGGGTAACAAAAGGGGTTTGTTTGGACGACAGAATTTTGAATAATAAAATATTATTATGACATTATTGACATTTATTTTTAATTAGTTTTTATCTTAGCAGTAAAAGGTTTTTATTTATTGAGGAGGAAATTTTTGTTTTAATATTACCACTTCCTTACCATTTATTTATATTTTTTTTTTATTACATTACTCTTGTTCGTCTTTTTTTTTTTTAATTAAAGAACAAAAATTTCGCGATATATTTTTTATATTAACAATGGGGTCTCATTTTAAATGGTTATTTATATTAGTGATTTGTATTTAAACTATTTATTTACTTAATTATATAACAACATCAACGTTTTTATTTATTTATTAATTTTGGTTTTCCTTAATTGTCTTAGGAGGTATAACATCTATAAAATTCATTTAAATTTTTTTATACTAAAAATAACTATTTTTTTTTAATAAATATTTACTTGATAGTTTTCATTTATTTATATTATTAATACGGACGACATTTAAGGTAAATATTAATGGGGTGGCATAGTTTTTTTTTTCATATTAATTTTCTTATTTATACAATTTATAACATATTTTATAATATAATATATATATATTTTTTTTTCATTTAATGTTTAACAGGTATTCGCAATATAAAGTTTTTTTTCTTATTTTTTTTTTATTAAATTTCTTATCTAACATTTATTTGATTATTTTTTAGTTTTATCTACACAATTTTTTTATTTTTTATATTTCATTTTTAGTTACATATTAATTTTAACTATGATTACAATCAGGGATGAGATTAAACATTCAGTTTTTTTTTTTTACACATTATGAAAAATATGTTTTTGAAATTTTTTGCATAACATAACACATATCGCTACTTACGGAAATATTTTATACACAAAAAAACGAAGAAAAGTTAAACGAAATTCTCTCTCTTTTGTGTTTCTTTTTTTTTTTTTTTTTTTTTTTTTTTGTTTAGCAAAGAACAAAGTAAATATTTTATACGTCAGAATACACCCGTCAGAAATTTGATTTAAATAAACGACAAATAAACTAACTTTTTCCAGATAAATTCAGTGAATAGCACCTATTTACTTCTCGAATATATACAATATATTATAAAGAAAGTAAATTACGTTAAATTAATTTAACATCCCTGATTATAATACATTAATTTCCCTTATTAATATCTTGTTATTATGCTAACATACAAATTTTTATAGTAATAAAGGAGTCCAATAAAAAGGATATTTTACGATTGTCTACTGGTTATTATTTTTTTTTTTTGCGTTTTTATTAAGTTAATAACAGAATTATTGTTATTGTTTAATAACATAATATTTAATGTAACTTAATATGTTGATAACGAAGATAATATACAGAATTTCTAAAGATCATAAGAAAATAGGGAAAAAGATTTATTTTTCTTTTCTTTCTTATAATTAATATTTGGACATTAGTAATCTGTTGAAAATGCCCGAAAACGTCATTTCTATCTCATCAACAACGATTCAACGTTAAGGCTTATTTCACGATTTGAATTATTATTTGTTGTTGCTGTTGCTGAGGTTGTACTTTCATCTTGGTTGTTATTATTATTATTATTATTGTTACTATGGTTGTCCGTGTTGTGCACAATTGCCGTTGATATTGTTTGATTAAATTCTGTTGTTTGTATAAGTCCATCAGGAGTTGCTTCAATGTTTAAACTTTCATTGCCGCTTGGTGGACCCTCCATTGTCGAGGATGTCGGCGACATTGGTATTTCTTCAATTTTCTCTAAATCCTGTGCCATACTTGCTGAATTTTGTTTTTGCATTCTTGGCGCTAATTGTGCCATTTTTGTTTCTGTTATAGCATTTTGCGTTTTCACATCTGCCATGTCAACAACAGAGTTTTGTTTTTGATTAGCTCCGTCGTCTTTGTCTAGGCTAAATTGACGACGTAGTAGACGACTTGATCCTGGTTTACTGGCGGTGACTGATGATGCCAGACCGGCTATTAACCCAAATTGCTGCATCATTCTGCCTTCAGCAAATTGACTTAGATTACTTTCGCTAGGACTTAAGCATCGATAATGATTGTATGGTGAACTTAGATCCATCATCTCTTCAATCCGTTTAAATAGTCGAGATGCAGACCCGCCTCCAGTATTTGTCGGATTTAATCGGTTAAAATTAGCTGGATTCAAAAGACCATCTTGGGAAAATTCAGATAATTTTCGTTGCACTGTCGACTGAGGACTTGGATTCGCAGTCTTTGCATGTTCAGAAATATTTATACTTAATCCTGCCATACTTGTCGATGAATCCAGCGATATTGAATTTGGAAAAGAAGTCTCATTCATAGGTGGTGTAATTTCAACTTTAACTTCAAATGTATCTGAACTTCCTGTCCCAATGCTATTTGTTGTTGGTAAATTTACTATGCCGCTTGCCGCATTTCCTCCTACATTTCCGGGTACTATTGGTATTGAACTATTCGGTATCGGACTTACTGATATGACATTATTACTGTCTTTATTACTGTTGTTCGATTGAGCCTTCAGGATGATTGAGTTCCGTATAAGAGAATCATCCAAGCTGGATCACATTAAGAGGAGGACAGAGGTTGGTTTTAGATTATTTCAATAAACATAAACACAGTTATTTATATAAAAGGATAGTTTAATAGAGTGTTTTATAGATATAGTTTTGTAGAATATAGACGAATAGCGTTAGTTGTGAAATAAGAAGTATATAGACATAGTATAAGGAATGTTTAATAGTTTTGAAGATGTCACATAAATTGTTTTGCTAACTATTTACTTACCCATGTGACTCCCTGTTATTGTTGTGCGGCATAATAGAAGAAAGAAAAATTCTACAATGTTTTTTTAAATTAAAGTTTCAATGAAACAATATATAGCTTACCCGATTGGGGGTGGCGTTGGTAATGGTTTATCAAATCCCTTCTTTCCTAATAGCCAATACGTGGTCATCAAACCTTTACCTTTAATTTCTATTGGACCACGAGATTCAATATTGTATCCGCCGGCTTTATACAGTAATATTCGTGTCGCTTCTGATAAATGAATACGCCACGAAGACCCTAAATTGCATTAATTGAAAAAAATATCAATTCAAGTTGTCATTTCATTTACACAAATTATCGATTTATAAAGTTTTAGTTTTTTATTTAAATTAAATATTTAGCACCTGTTGATTCCATTCGAGATGCCGTATTTACTGTATCGCCGAACAAGCAATATCGTGGCATGGTTAAACCAACAACTCCTGCACAACAAGGACCAGTATGCAAACCAATTCGTAGTTGAAGTGGTACGCCAGGTAAATGCTTTACTTGAAATCTGCCACTTTGATGCAATAAATCAAGAGCCATTGTAGCTATTTGTTCAGCATGATCCGGAGTTCGGACAGGTAATCCACTTACTACCATATATGCATCACCGATTGTCTCTATCTTGTAAACATTGTATGCATTGATTGTTGCATCGAAGCACGTATATAAATCGTTTAAGAGATCAACCACTTGGACTGGACTGCAGTGCGCTGCAATTGTGGTGAAACCAACAATATCACTAAAGTAAATAGTTACATCGGCAAACTCTTCAGGGTCAACTGCTAGACCCATTTTTAGTTTCTCAGCCACAGAACTATAAGAAATATAACTTGAAATAAAATAGCCAAGGATAAGGAACCTTTGAATTGGCGTACCTTGGCAACATTCTATTCAAAAGTTGCTCAGTTTTTTTCCTTTCTATTTCTAATTGATCCGTTCGCTCTCTAATCAATTCTTCTAAATTATTTGAATATTTTTCTAACATTTGAAACATCGTATCGACAAAATTCACTTTTCTACCATGATTCAACTGCTTAAACCTTTCATAAACACTTGAATAGCAATAATGAAAATCAATTTTAATATTATTTTAATATTATTTTAATATATCTATGGCATTACTGTATGAATAATTGAAAAAAATAAATAAAATTACTAACGTGTTAAAATCTGGACGCATCTCCGGTGCTTCAGCCCAACACTGCCGCATTATATTGATTGCTTCTGGTGGGGCTGCACCTTTTGATACTGAAGGACGGATAAGTGGTGGCGGTCGTTTTATTTTTGTAATTATTTCCTCTGGCGATAATGATAGCATACAATACGGTTCACCACGTACAACCACTTCCTGCATTATTATACCGAAAGAATATACATCGGCTGCCTGTGTGCCACATTTAGGGTATCCCTTCGTGCCACGAACGGCTTCAGGCGCAGACCATAATAGTTCTATGTTAAAAATATTAAAACAAAAATTAATTTATAATTTATTAAACGTAATAACAAAAATCGCATGTAGACAGAAACAAATTGATCTACCTTTTGCAGTTTTGGTTGGTTGTAAAAGACCTTGTGCCTCGTAGAATCCTGGCAGTCCATAATCGGTAATTTTTAAAACCCAACGTGCATCGACTATACAATTGCGTGAAGTCAACGAGCCATGTACCCGTATTGGCGATGAATGTAAGTAACGCATTCCCTTTAGAATAAATTTGATTAAGAATAGATAACAATAAATATCAATATAAACGGGTTTACTCGAACTAAATCAGTTAATAAACTAAGACGAAATGACCAGTCAAGCTTGATTTCATCCATAATAAGAACATCTTGAAGTGAGCCTCGAGAGCAATAATCATAAACTAATGCAGTGCGTTCGCCTGGAAGCCAACCTACAAGTTTCCAATAAATATTTTTATTTTATTATTAATTTCTCAATTGTTTCTAAGCTATGAATTAATAATGTGTAATAAATAATGAATTAAATAGCAACCAATTAATGGATTTAAGTTTTCGTGTCTCATCCCGTGTGATATAATCAGTAGGTCCATTGCCTTTGATTTTAATTCTGTAGAGGATGCTATTGGTATTTCTTTTAGCTGGACTAAGTCACCCTAATCAATTGAATTGAATATAAGAGAAAAAAATAATAAAAATCAATTTTAATTATAGTAATAATGTATTTATAGTTATATTGGTGAACGAAAATCAATATACGAACATTGTATCTGGCTCTCATATCAATAGACGTATTGTGCCGTGCTAAGCTACCGGATCCGGAATTATTCTTTGCTGTTGTTGGCAGACCTAAATTTTTGAGAGAGCCAATTGATCCTTTAAGTATATCCGGTTTATCAACTTCAGGCCCGCCAAATTCTTGTAACTGTTGCAACCAACAACAGAGCATCGCTTCAATGCCCTCATCAACACGCCGCGTATCAACCGGAAACACGAATTCATTAGGCGATAGAACGATTTTGTTTGGACCCTTTGAAAGGCGTTTCTTTAGTAGATAATTTCTAAAAGGTAATTATTTTTTTTTTATTGCCATATTTGCTTCCATTGCTTCTTGAGAAATGAATTGTCTTTACCTAACAGCGATGCCAACTGCAATACTACCGCCAACAATGCACACAAGAATTGCAATTGCAATACCAATAAGTCCATAACATAATACACCACAATGTCCAAGGAAAAATAGATTTGAGTGTGTGACCTTTTTCAAAATGGTAGCCCAATGTATATAACCGGGCAAAACTGGATGCGTAGTGAAAACATGACGATGAATTTGATTTTGTTGAAGTATTAAAAATGGGCGCCATGCAATTGCAGCTTTTGTAGAGTTTTCCCCCCGGTAATCCAAAACAATAAAATCAAATTGTTCAGCTAAGGGATCATCGTTCTCAGTGGCACCCAATATTGATACAATAAAATCAAATGCACCAAAAAATTCACTAAATATTATACTACGGCTAGACACACCTGTGTGAGTACGTTTTCGACGTTTCAATAGCGTAGGCGGTATTGTCGTGGCACCATAAAACTGTTCAAACTCTTCATGAAAACTTCGATTCATAAATTGTTTAAATTTATCAGTTAAAATACTTAATACCAATAAATTTTCACGACGTTCAAACGTTCCATTACTATTACCCACATCATTATGACCTAAATTATGTATAAAGTCATGACCACGTCCAGTTGAATGAAATATTGATCCTACAACATCAATCATTAAAATTTTTGTTCTTTTCAGTCGTTGATCATAATGTTCAATTATACGTCTTGTTGTAACCGAATTAATTGTTGTACAAATTATAATCACTGAATTATTCCAACACATGTATATTACCATTTAATTATAATGGGGTGGCACACGATTACATCCGATGAAAACAATAGAAAATATTTATTTTAAATTTTAATTAAATATTTGCAAACAAAGAAAAACAAAAACAAAAAACCCAACCCCAACAATCATTTTAAGCCACATGAAAAATAAAAACAAATTAAACGGGAAATAATAATCTAAGTATGGAAATATATATATATATATATATCAAATAAAGAAAAATAAAATCCCCAAAAGCAGATTAATATATTTTATATTTTAAGCAAACAACATTTTTAGCACCAATTTCTCTATTAGAAAATATAAAAAAAAAAAAAAAAAAATTGTTTTTGGATGGATTATGATTTTATTTTAAACGGGGATTGGCTTTAGCTACGATTCAAAGCTTTTCGTTGTTCATGTGGTTTAAATTTCAATAAACATTTTTAAAATAATAAAGGAAAAAAGCATTTAGATTGATTGATTTTTCTCCGTTTTGTTTTTTTTTTTTTTGTTTTGGTTTGTTTTGTTTTATTTTGCACCCGACACAAGTTGTCAAAGTTGTATCATACCTTTATGTTTATCATCCTCTATGTTTACTGTTGTCAAGTGGTCAGTCCCAATTTCAATACGGTATGGTACATGAAGGTTTGCAGCTATTGCTAATGGTAGCCCCCAGCTGTCATCTGAAATTTTTTAAAAGTGTAAAACATTTTTTCATTTCTTTTTTAATATAAAATGCTGCAACGATAACAAATTCTGTAGTTTTCTAAAGTTTATTTATTATTATTTTTTTTTTTATTTTGTTTGGAAAATAAAAGATTAAAATGACTTTAATCAACAAAACATTTTGTGAGGTTTTCTATATATATTTTTTGTTACTAGTTTACCTCTAATAAATTATTAATTTTTCCATAATGAAGCACTTTAAAAACTATTTAATTGATCATTAAACTAACGTGTCGATTTTAAACGAAAATAAAACATGAGAATAACTACAACTAGAATATAATAATATAAACTCCGCTAACAATTTATATTATTAAAAACAAAAAAGTTTTAAAACTTTCCATTGAATCTAGAAAATAAAATTAAATTTAATAAAGTACAAAGGAAACATCAAAATTTATCTATGCTGATGTGTTGTTAAATATCCCGGAATTATCAGTACAGGATAAACCAACAGATAATATAATGAGAATATTTTTAATACATTTTGTTAAACACCCTCTAAAAAATAATAATAAAACCAATTTTATAAAATGCAACAGTGGAGAAAAAATAATTTATTTAAGCGCAACGTTAACAGGTTTTTGTTGTTTATTATTGATAATAATATTAATTCAAAGTTCACAAAAATATTATTATATTATATAATTAAACATATATAAAAATTGTTTTTGTATCTTTTAAGATTTATTTAATTTGAATATTAATAAATAAATAATTCAAAAAAAAAAAATAATAATAATAATTGTGTGAAATAAATTACACTTGATGAATTTAAATAAATTGTAAAGTTTATTTTATTTTATAGTTTTAATGCAGCATAACAATTATATGTATAAATTGTAATTAAATAATTTAATTGAATTTAATTTTGCATTTTATAATGAATATTAAATTTCTTTATCCTTTTTTTTTTTTTTCTTTCATCTTCTGCTTCTCTATATTTTTATTTTAATAATAGATATGATTGTGTTGGTGTTGAAATAGTTGTTACCAGGTGAAACTCGTTGAACTATTAATTAGTTTACAAATTTTATAATATCAGATTTCAATCAATGTTAATAAGAAATAATTGCTGAGTTTACCACATTAAATGGATATCTAATATGTTTCAACATCTATAAAGTGGATTTAGGTGGAACATTGCACTTATTGGGATAAACGATAATAATAAAAGTTTACCTGCTGTATTTAACAAAATTATATAATTTAAAAACAAGTAAATTTATCCTTATTACACTACTGTATTAATCACGTTACAACTTTTATTATTAATTTGAAAAATCCACCATCTAGGATTATGTTCAGCTTGTGAATATGAAAATATAAAAGCACAATATTCATTTTTCATATTTCTCGTATACATTAAATACGTTTTTTTTTTTAATTTTCTTAATAAAGCCTTTTTTCTTATTTATTGAATGAACTCAAACGAATAGAAAAAAAAAAAAAAAAAATCATTTTTCCTTGACAGTAGAATGATGAAAACGAACTAACCTTCTGATGAGGTATGATCAGCAGTCAATGTTTAGAAGCGAAAATAAAAAAAAAAACTCTGATGCCACTGGGGAGTCACATTTAAACCGTTAAACTGACAAAAACAGATAACACGTAGTCGTAAATATATTGGCAAATATTCACACGCAAGCAGCATCACATAGTTTTTTTTTTTTTTTTATTTTGTTTTGTTTGTTTTTATTTTATGGTATAAATGCACGCAACTTCAATAGAAAACCAAGTTATATAAATAAATAAGAACTTAAGCTCGTGTTACCCCTACGCACAATTCATGTCTATAACAAATAATAAAATTGCTTATTGATAGTTGATATATTCACAAAGATATATGATTAAACCGCACCCCATAAAAAAATATGTAAACAAAAGAAGTAGATAATATTTATCTTTAAACCGTTACACCCCTCGTCTTAGTTTTACTATGTGATTTCTTACGTTCACTCACTATCTTTTCGATGATCAGTCAAGCAATATTCAATATTTTCCGGAAATTTTGTTACAAAGCACACATGCTTATAGAAATTATCACACAAAACTGATGCTAATAACGATTTTTTTTTTCTGATAAGGTAAATTATCATTAATTTCTATGGTTTTTAACATTTCACTCTCGTAGAAACTACATCAATTCCATTGGCATTTCTGTTTATCTAGGAGAAATTTAATAAATTTCATATATTGCATTTTAATTGTTTTGTTAAAGAAAAAAAGGAAAATTAAATAATGGGAAGAAACTGTCGATGGAAACAGAAGAAATAAAAAATTCATTTATAAGGTTTTCTATTGTTCAATTATTTTTTTCAAACACGATGTTGATTAAGGGAAGAATAAATAAATGAGAGGTTTCACAATTTAACGCCTTTTTGATGCTATTTAATGATTTAAAACAAAACAAAAAACATTTTTTTAACTGCTGCAGACTTGGCTTCATGTACCATTTAAATTTATTTATCATTTTCTTTTCCTTTTTCTTTTTCTTTTTTTTAATTTCTTTATTTTTTCATTTTCTTTTCCTTTTTTATTACATTTACATTGGGTAAAATTATTGTTAAGCTATGTGATGCTTGAATACAATATGTTCGTTTGTGTAATAAAAATCATAAATAACAAAAACCAAGTAAAATAAAAGTTGTCTTTTGTAGGATAAAAATAACAAAATAAAATATAAAATAAATAAAGAAAGAAAACTCGTAAAAACACAGTAAAAATTGTATTGAAATCAAAAATCAGTAAATTGTGCCAATAGAAATGTAAAATAAACAACGGAAAAATGAAAATTATATTGAATTTGCATACAATTCGTTTTTGTTCTGTTAGAAAAAAAAATGAAAATATTCCTTTTTTTTTTTGCTATTTTAGCTAAAATACAAACATTTTTTTGACGAAATAATAATAAATGAGGATGGAGAAAAGTTTTAAAAATATGAATTATTAGTTAACCCTTTTATTTTTGTTGCGAGATTGTTTTTTTTTTTGTGTTGATTCAGCGGTAAAAAGGTCGAAAATGTGTGAAAATAGAATAAAGTAATAAAAGAGGATTTCCCTTCGTTTCGGCTTTATTTTTGTTCAATTGACGGAGTAAAATAAAAAAAAAAATATATAAAAAAACAAAAAAAGAAACTATCATGACCCCTCACAATTTTAATATTTATTCCATGGAAAATTCTACTGAAATACATCATTGAAATGGTTGAGGAAAAAAATGTGCGAGCGATTTGATGGAAAAAGCTTTCTTGATAAAGATGACGATGATAATAAAAGGGAAAATAACAAAATAAAATAAAAAATATTCAAAAAGGTTTTTTGCCTCTCTATTGTGAAGTATTTTCTTTTTATTTTCTTGAAAATCATGGTGAAGAGAAAAAAAAAGAAGAAAAACGAAGCTAAACGAAACTACACAGATCAAGATGAAAGTTATAACAAAGGTACGGTAAAACTCTTAACAATGATGGTTTGGTTTTCATTCTTTTTCAAAATTTATATTTATTTTGTGAATGATATAACAACAAAGTCTAAAATACCTTTCAAAATTTACCTTTTTAAATTTGTTTTTTATTCCATTGTTTTAACCGCAAGAGACAACAAGTATAATAGGGGGTGAAAATACTGCTTTACAAATTTTTATTATATTTATTGCGTGAGCAATTTTTCATTTAAATCTGTATCATCATCATATTTTTATTATTTTTTATTAGTCGGATTGAGCAAAAATAATATTATTTTTTGTGTACATGCGATTCAAGTGCACAGGCCCGGTCCAAAAAATAATTCAAAGTTTGGATGCAAACATCATGTAAAAATATCAAATTGGTGACGGCCTTTATAAGTTTAAACCGCTGACAAAAAGTGTCAAAAGTATTACAAGTGTAATGCAAGCGTTTCAATAGTGATTATATCTCTATTTTATTGCAAGTATATGATAAATCTGAACAGGAATTGAGTAGCTAAAGGGGTTATATAAATCTTTAGAAAGTATATCAGCTCATCAATGTCTCTGTTAGAAAACAGTGGACTGAAAGGTGTTTTGATTGTCATTCTGTAACGCCGGGTCTGCAAATACATCTATCACACTATTTTATTGGATATCATCTTGGGATAAGAGGAAGGAAAAGAATAAAAAAAAAATAAAATAAACAAGATTTAAGAAATATGCAAATAAATGTACTCGTGCTTTACAAAGGAATAAAATACAAAAGACTAAATAAAATGTTGACGTAGATGAACGTAGATTATACAGTGGTTAGAGAATGCTAAATATGGTATCGAAAATGAAAACGAATCACTTACGTTATAAATGTATGTTTGTCAAATAATATATAGGCAACAGAATCACATGTATGCAAATTTTGTGTACAGTAAAAAAATAAAAATCAGATGAGCTTATTAAAAAAAAAAGAAGAAAAATACGCTTGCGCCCCATGTTTTCGCGAATTTTTTTATTTCTTTTATGTTGGAAAAACTCATTGTTTTTCCTATGAAAATTGAAATCTTATTTAGATGTTTACTTTTATGCTATGCTTCTCTGTTTTATTCTACGTTGTTACATTTTTTATTTTTTACTATTCTTTCAATTTGTATAATTTATTTTCCTACTTTACGTTTTTATTTTTATTTTTATTTTCTTTTTTCTCTCGCTCAGTAAACTGATTTATAATTTATAGATGAATTTTTTTTTGTTTTTATTTTTTACATTATTTAACCTAATTTAAAGTAAAAAATGAACATATTTAAATAAAAAATAAAATAAATTAAATTATTGTAAAGAATAAATCCATACATTTTGTTTTTGTTCCTTTATTTTTATTATTATTATTTTTTTAATCACAATTTAAGCTTCTGCAGCTTTAAGCATGGTGAATAATTAAAAATAACAGAAATAATAATAAAACATATTATACTATGGCTTAAAAATAAATGTGTTTTGTTCATTGTCTACCTAACACAAATTGTTTTTATTGTAAAATTTAACATTTTATTCTTAGCCATTTTTTTTTTTTTTTTATTTTTATTTTTATTTAGTTGAATCAGCTACAACCGAATAAACATTTAAAAAATGGAGAACTTTATGGGTTTTAAATGCTTTGTTGTTTTATTTATTTATTTTTTTTATATAAACTAATCTAACATTTTTTTTTTTTTTTTTTTTATTTCTATTTGGTGAATTATAGCTAAGCAACGCCTTCACTCAAGCATTTCCATAATTTATAGACGAATGTATGATTTTTATATTGTTTAATACAGTTTAAAATAATATTCATTTTAGTTTTTAAACATACAATTTTTATAAATCTTCTTTGAGCAGTATTTCGAGCAGCATAAAACATGAAATTTCAAAATTCAAATGAGAAATGAAATCTGACA
This sequence comes from Ptychoptera albimana, assembly GCA_961205885.1. Taxonomy (NCBI): domain Eukaryota; kingdom Metazoa; phylum Arthropoda; class Insecta; order Diptera; family Ptychopteridae; genus Ptychoptera; species Ptychoptera albimana. Next base: position 23,470,048 of record OY540803.1, read on the forward strand.
TAGTAAAAACAAAAAAACGCAGAAGCTTTTTTCATTTAATAATTAATTTCTGCTTTTGTTTAAATGTGTATTAAGTAATAATATTTACCAAGAAATAAATTCAATCTAATAAACCCATAAACAAGATACGTTCAATCAAGTTAGAGGTAGAACAGCTAAGCAACATGAAAAAAAAAATCCTCAGTTTATTAATAATTCAATAGCTTTTTACTTGATTTATCTATCTGTAGCATATGATGTTTGAAAAGGTACAAGGATTATGTTGTATAATTATCAGAATAAAGCAGAATGATGAATTGTGGCTTATTATTATTATTATTATTATTATTAGAATTTTAAACTTTGTTTCGGGGGTTTTTAAAAATCAATAGGATATAACCAAATGTTACAATCTCGAAAACATAAAATTAAGTAAATAAATTTCGTATTTCTATTGCAATAAAACCTACACATATTTAAGAAACAAGTTTATGATTAATTTTAGTTTATAAAAGTTAATTTTAGGAAGGAAACTTTGATACTAAGTAATTTTCGAAGTTTGGGTGAAAAGTGGTTATTCCACCAAAAATAAAAAAAAAAAAAAAAAATTAGACAAAGAGAAAATTGTATTTCTAATGATTTCTTGTATAAATATTAAGATTCTGTAAATGTTAAATAAATTAATTAACTAATTAATTAATTAATTAATAAAATCATCGTTAACTTATTTTTAGTATTTGTTTTTGATTATTTTTCAAGTGAAACCCTTTTCAGAGAATATACAAATTAACGAAGCATTTATTCATAATTTGTTTCTTTTCATTTTTTCTTATTTTTGAAACTTATTATATTCTTTATTTAAGATTTAAAAATGCTGTAACTACCTTTAAAATCTTATGCAAAACAGTTCTTGAAAGTAACTAAATATAAACATAAAAAGGCAAAAGTTAAGGTATATAACCAAAGTTCAGTGAATATTTAAAAATATCTTAATGTGGTTAGAAGCACACAAAGTAGAATTATTATTTTATTGCAATCAAAAGCTAAAAATTTTCTTAAAATAGTTTTAAGAAATGAAGAATATTATTTGGATTAAGGTTTTTTTAAATTATTCGTCATTTAAAAATATTCTCTGGATAAAACTTTTTAATGATGCTTAAATTATTGCTTTGTTTAAATAACAACTTAAATAAACCAGAGACATCAACAGTTTTCTAAATGGCTCATCAAATGTAATGCGCACACATTTGTTACTTTTGAAATCTGTTGTACAGACAAATACATATTTTTACAGCAAAGTAGCAAAGCTTCGAATATGTTGGTATAGCCTGGTTTAATAGTTTATCGATTAGCTCTGCATCAAATAGCTCTCTCAAAAGCATGAAAAGTTAAACCTGATTAATTATTGAATTAATTTAATTAAAATGTGCTAATTTCTACACAGTAATGTATGTTAAACAAATTGTTTATATTCTTTAAACACCTGAATGTAGCACCTATTATTTGCAAACAATTCAATTGTTAAATGTTATATAAACATAATTTAACATTCAGTTACTTTTCCAGATTGGTTTCCTTATTTTTATTTTTCAAGACTAAATACATTTTTATATTCATGTTTGTTACAGCAAAAAATAAATAAAAGATAACTTACCGTCAGCAAAGATAACTGCCTCAGTCCAATTGAATCCCTCAGCTACACTTTTAACAGCAAAAGATACAGTTTCAAGTGATGGCAGAACCTTTATTGTTTGCTAGCGAAACAAAAAAAAAAAAAATAAATAAATAAAAAAAGGAAAAAATATAAATTACATAGGAAATACAAAACAAAAAAAATTCGTATTAGTTTTATAAGAAATTTGTCTGTGTCAACTAAGAAAAAAAAAAAAAATTATAAAAAACTGGTAAAATTGAAAAGTTTGATAAAGTGACGACTATTCTGCCGTTCACAAAGTATCGATTTCAAATCAAAATTAACGTAGAAATAGAAGAAGAAGAATTATAGTCATGTAAATAAATATAAATAAATAACAACGAAATGTCCTTTATCATTTTAACTTTCCAATAATATAACAAATAAATATATTTACAGCATTTCGGTTTTATTTATCGTATCCAACATGAAAATTCTATCGCAGTTTTTCACTTGTGCTTATTAAACCCTTTTTATTTATTTATTTATATATTTATCATTATTTTTATACCATTCGTATTGGTTTTCGCTTCACTGTTTTGTCCAAAAACTGAATAAAGAACAACAACAGGAGACAAATTGTCAGTCAGTTAGTTTAATTTTTTTTTCTTCTTCAAGAGGCTAGAGTATAACGAACGTTTATTAATCCGAATTTGTAGTCAACATATACAAAATCATGCTAACTTAAGCTGTGAATTGTGCTTTTGTTAAATAAGTTCTACGAACTGAGAGTGTGTTAAAATAAATAATAAAAAAGAACAAGAAGAGAGCGTAATCAAAGAAAAAAAAAATGGCAAAAAGAAGATTAAATATATAAAAATGAGAAGAAACTTTTCTTTTAGTTTGTTTGTTTTTATAATTTTATTTTAAAGAATGAAATAAATAAGAAAAAAACTTCCCTTAAACTTTGAGAAATTAGTTTTCTTTATTATTATTTTACTTTAATATTATTTTGTCAGATCAATTTTTATACACCTACTAGGGGTTTAGTTGTATGCATGCTGCTAGCATTTTTGTATTCTATGAGACTTCATCAAGTTATGGTGACATATAGTGTAGGCAACAAAGGTTTCGGTTCCGTTTTGTTATAGAAAAATAAAAAAATATTTTATACACGCAAAATTCTTTAATTTTATTTTTAGCATAAACGCGTGCCTGTAAAAATTGTTTATCGTTCTTTTTCGCATCGTTATTATTTTTTATTTTTCTATTTTTTCTTAGTCACAATGGTTGGTTTTAACACCATTCACTTGCCAACATATAAAAAAGAAAAAAACAAAACATTAAAGATCTGTTTAAGAAAGAGACTTTAGCTGGTATTTTTCTTTCAATACACCATCAACATAAACCATTTTTATGCCCTTTCTAACTTTGCGTAATTTTGTGTGTTTTTTTTCTTCTTTTCTTTAATCTGCTTCATTTTATTCGCACTTTTTTTTTTATTCACTTTCTCTGCTTTTATTCGATTGTGTTTAATAAATAAAAATGTATTTCTATTAAAGGGTGGCTAATAAACTCGAATATATTTGCCACAGGTCCATATGGATTTTATGCTTCCAAAAACGCTTCGATTATAGAGGAAGTAAAATATATAAATAAAAAGCACAAATAAATGTATCGGTATTGGCAGGAAACGATATAAAAAAAAAAAAAACGAATGTTAAATTACTTGCAAGTATTATTCGTATGATATAAACACGTTTCATAAAAGAAAAAGTGCTCAAAGCTCGATTTATACATATAATACTATGTGAATCCGTTCATACAGTTTATATTTTTTTTATTTTGGTTTTTGTTTTTCCTGTTAACAATTTATTTAAAAAAAATGTTTTTTTGCGCTATTTCTCATGAATATTATCCGGTTACACAATATTATCTACAATTCAATAAACATAACAGGAATTTACTTAAGCTTTTTATATGCATTTTAACTTTGTTTTTTTTTTCAATTTATTTGCATCTAGGTCTATAGCTTTGTTTATTGTTTGAAAAATATCGTATTTAATCCATTTAAATCTCTTATGATAACCATCTGGTTTCAAACATAATTGTTCAAAGCATTAAATTCTTAAAAAATAAATAAAAATCAACAACAACAACAACAGAAGTTTAAATATTTTCCTGTATTATCCTTGATCAAATTTTCTTTAAGACCTTTTAGAATAAAAAAAAAAAAAAAAACAAAATGAGGAAAATCTTGTTAAGTTCCTGAACAATCTTGTTTGAAAATCACTTTTTTAATTAAGTTTATTACATTTTACATCTTTTCTCTTCGCTTCTTCGATTATAATTTCTATCATTTACCATCCTATAATGATGAATTTTATTTTTATTTTTTATCGTTTTGTCGGTATGACAATTTTTATTTTCTAATCGAATTTATCGATTTTTTATTTTATCTTGATTACTTTTTTAAATGATTTTATTTTTTGATATAATTAATTAGTGTTAATAAAATTAGTTATATGTTTCGTGTGTTTATTCTTCTTCTTCTGCTTCTTTTTTTTTTTTTTTTTTTTTATTATAAACAAGTAAATAAATAATTAAAAGAATAATGTGGAAAAACTCACCTTCATTTTTGGGCATGGCCATATATAAATTGTTTTATTATAAGCAATAGACAATTCATCAGCAACACCACAAATATCATGCTTATTGTTAATTATTAATTTTTTACTTATTTTATTACTATAATCATTGTAATTACTATTATTACCCGAATATTTATTAATAATTTTACTTAATGTATTATTAGCAGTTAGGTAATTGCCATTATTATTTTCATAAATTGATGAACTCAGTATATAAAAGACACTTGTTTGTTGATTTTTTTGCTCCAGGTAATCGATTAACATCGCCAAATCTATTACGATTGAATAAACAAGAATAATCAATAAAATGATAATTAAAAATAAGTGTTTATGATGTGTTAAAAATTGTGTAAAAAACTATAACTATAACTCGATATTGATGGTTTTATATTATGACGTTCCCTCTCTAACATTTTTTTTTGTTTCAACGCATACAAAAATAAAGAATTTATATAAAAAATAATTTTTTTTTTTTTTTTATAAATATTTATTTTGATTGAAATTTTAATTCAATTCAGTTAGCAAATAGAGTGGAAAATATTCATATTGTGTAAGCGTGGTGTTATAAAATGTATTTTGTGTATATAGAATATAAAATATGATGCATACAGTGTAATTAAAATGCTCTTGTATTTAAAATATATTTTGAAAAACAAATTCTTTGAACTAAACATTTATGTTGTTCAAGTGAGTTGATGATATAAAATTAAATTTTTTTTTTATGAAAAACAATATAATAATAAAAAAAAGAGAAGAAATATCAAAATTACAAACCATTTGCGTAACGAAATTTTATTTGTGATTGGGTTCGTATACCGAATGCCTTTTTAAATTGTATAAATTGTTGGGCAATATCATTCGAATCTAGGTGTGTCTCGATATTAAATTTGTGATCGACAACAACAAGAACATCGTGCTGTTGATGATTTTCCTCAGTTATTGACGATGGAGTTCTGGATGTCTGTGTTGTTTTATTAGCTTCGGCGGCCATTAGAATGGCGGCAAATAGTAAAACTACAGCTGTCCACCAAGGCCGCCGACGTCTTTTTGTCATTATTATAATTATTAAAGTTTTATTATTATTGCTATTTTTTCTTAATGAATATTTTTTTATATTTCTACTGTACGTTAATAAATAGCCACCAATACGCCACACCATTAATATGATTTATTATCGTTTTCTTATCGTTATTGTTATTTTTATTCTGGCGATTTGATTCACTTCTTATACTTTTTTTAATAATAAAAAAATATATTTTCTGTATACTCTCAGCAACATTGATTCGTTGGTTTGTCTGCTGTTGACCTTCTTTTATCTCCGATATTATTAATATTATTATTTGCTTTATAGCAATGATTATTGCAGTTATGATTGTTTTCCACTTGTTATCAAAATTAATTTGCTTGTTCTGCATCTTGATTGCTCTTAAATCTTAAACTCAACTGGTCACTTGGGTTGATTTTAAATCAGCTCTTAGAAAAAAAATTAACAAAAGCTCCATGCAACGGGAATAATTCTGTTTTTCCTTGTAATTCAATTATCTGTAAGAAAAAAGAAAAGAAAATAATTAATTTTTATATTAAAGATAAGGGGAAAAAAAAACAATTTAAAAGCAATTAAAATTGAAATAAATTATGGTAAAAGTTTTACAACAATTTTGTAAATTTCTTCTTCTTATTAATATTATTTATATTTAATGCTTGGAATATATGAAAAATCTTGAAAAAAAAAAAATTGTGACATGGATGGCATTTTGAAAATAATTAAAACGAAGTAAACAGATAATAAGAAGGAATAATTTGAAAATAATAAGTGAAAAACCACATCGAAACGACTTTAAAATGACATTGAAAAGCTTGAGCGTATTTATTTTTCTTCCCTTAACTTGTAACAGATTCTTCTCCATTTGTTAACTTAAAAAGCTTTCCCAACTTATTATTATTTTTTTTTTCTTTTTCATTACGGATATGCTTGACGTGGAACTAAATTGTCTTCGGATTATATTCTATTGAATTGTGGTTTGGCTGTATCTTTTACTTTCTGTTGTTTGTGTTGTTTGGTTTCTCGTATTTTTTATTTTTTGACAAGTTGTGGGTCTGCTTAGTGAAGATGACACACAAAGAATAGGAGCAGGAAAAAAAATTAATGAGACAATCAAAAGGTTATTACTGAAAAAAAAAAAAAAAAAGGACTAAATTCTAAGAACGTTTAAAGCCGCAGTTGATTATGAACGGTCATACGGACCATGGAATATTACATTTTAATTCCATTTCGTTTCGCTAATTATAATTTTGGTTTTTTAATATCTCAATTTTTTGTTTCAGTCAAATTTAAGGTTAAACAGAAAGAGCTTTTCTTTGGCTTAAGTGAGTTTTGATTTAATGACTCTCTACTATCTACTTTGCATTTTTTTTATTGCTATCTAAGTAACGGTATAATAAATAAATAAAGATAAAAATTTAGTTATTACTGTATTTATATGATATGACATTATATCGGTGTAAAAAAATTTACAAAACTCTCCTCATCATTCTACTATTATTGTCTTGTTTTTCACATCATTTGTTGTTGGTCGTATTCGAATACTGTTCACGAATACCTACGGATAAAACGCCATATTGCTTAAGAGGAATTTATCAAAACTAAAGGAAACTGAGCATAAATTGACATTCAAGTAAAATGAAAAAAAAAAAAAAATAAATAAATGGGGTGGTTGTGAGTTACAACAAGAATGGGATTTACATAGAATAGCTTTTTCCCTAGCTAAGATTATTCTTAGAAATTTGACACACAGCTAAAAATATTCGATCGATTTAAACAGAGTTGTTTTTAACATAGAATTTACTATCCCTACCGCTAAATCATATTTTCACTTAGCTTTTCTATTCCTCTTTAATATGTTTTGTTTTTTTTTTTTTTTTCGTTTATTTGTCTCTTTGGTAATAAAGATGAGTTTATAGTCAAAGACGAGCTTATTATTTTATTTAATATTTTTGCTTAAAAGTGCTAACACTTGTAGACGCTTTCTTTCATCACAACTTTGAAATTTGTTAAAATTTGATTGCAATAATGTTTTAACAACTTTTATTCATTTACTTCGCATCTCTCAAACATTCAGTGAAAACATTCATAAAGTTTCAATTTAATTTGATTTACGTTTTTTCAAACTAATTAAAATTTATATTAATCAATTGAATTTAATTATTTCACTTTATCTACAATACATATTGATTTCATTTGCTTTAGAATCGGTTTAGTGTTTTGTTGACGGTTTTTTTTATTAATCAAATTAGTATTGAGTATTAAGCATAAAACTATATTGCGACAATAGTTATAATACCAATCAGATTAAAAAAGAGGAAAACTTCTATCAACAATTTTCAATTTTTCTACGATACAAATTTGGTTGTGAACCAAAAATATATTTTAAAGCCAGAAAAGGTTTCTGCGTTGCTTTATTTTTTTTTATTATTGATAATATTACGTATATCTTTAGTAAGCATCACAAAACCACAGCGAATGCTTTTTTTTGCCATATTTTTATATATTTTTTACAATAAGGCATTATTTTCTTATTATTAAAATCAATGAATTTACTTTACTCAAATTAACGTGAAGACTTGAAATTTCTTATAAAATATTAATAGAATAAATACACTGAAAACTCTATAACTCAGAATAACTTACTTACAGTCGTTACTCAAGTTATGATCAACAAGAATTAAGATAACAAGCAACTACGAGTGGGAAATCCAAGAATAATAATAATCTTTCAGGTATATCGCATTCAATCTAACTTCAAGTATAAACCACTAAAGAACAGATATTTTTTTTTCTTTTCATTACAACATTTCTAAATTACAGAGCTTTCACTGTAATATGATTTTTTCTTATTTTTGGTAAAAATTTACCATATTTATATTTTACATTATTTATGCGCATAGTAAATGATTTTTTGAAAATTTACATATTTAGTAATTTGACTCCTGTATTGTGCGTTTTATTTTATTTATTTTTTCTCATTCGTATTTTCATTAATTCTTCTGTCATGCATCATTTTTCACCTTATTTTCCTATTAACATTTTTTTTTTTTATATTGTTGTGTTTATTTGTATACATATGTTTAATGTTTCTTATTTACCACCCTTATATTTACTATCCATTCACTTGTTTTCTCTATGTAAAATATTGTAAATAATAACAAGAACAGCAAGAACGATTACAAAACAATACATTAAATTCATTAAAAACAGATAAGAGATTATAGAAGGAGATTGTTTGTATAATGTGACATAATAAATATATATATATAAGAGATGAAAATACACGATTGAAAATTATAAATACACTTGTTATGTTTTTTCTGTGGTAAATTAATTAAAACCTAAACGCGAAGTAATTGTAGTATGAAGTATTTGATCTTCGCCTATTTTATTAATACACAATGGTTTCGTCGGGGGTTTTTTGTTTTTTTTTTTCATTTCTTTTCGGTGGTTGTGGTAAATTTTTTTAGCTGCTATTTAACAATCTGTTATGAATTTACAATGGAAAAGTAAAAAAAAAAAATATAAACAACTTGACAAACGAAAATTTGTTTACATAAAGCTTTTTGTTTATTTATAATATTTATAACATACAAAAAAAAAGAATTTTTTTTTGGAGTATGAAAGATTGAAGTTGTAAAATATTGAAAATTTTATATTTTTTTATAATTCAATAAAAATAATAAATATTGAAATCTGGATATAACTTTTTCTGTAGTTTATGCATATTTTGGAGGGAAAAAATACCTTCAACGGATTTGTATGAAAAAAAGTTTTGTTTTTCAATTAATGAATTGCAATTTTTTAAAGGATTATATTTGGCTTGTGTTTCAATTTCAATAACTGGTTTAACATAAATTAGACAGCAGTTGTCGATAGTATAATGGTAAAAGAAAAGTTTTTATATTTTGTGATGATAAACAAGTACATGTGGATCCTATAAAGTACTTTTGGATTATAGTCTTCAAATACCCAGTTGTATTTCATCATCATTATTGATTTAGTTTTTCCCTTTATTGAAGCTTTTGTACACGTCTTGTTATTTTTAATGCTTTTTTAAGCTCTTTAGTTCATCAAACTTAATTTTTTTTTTGAGATAATATAATTAGAGGGCATCCATGGTGATACAGTTATTGAACACCAAAACACAAGTGCAACCATGGTTTAAATCTTAGAGTATCATGTGTAGAATATTCTTCTAAATTATTTATTTATAACCGTATTAGTATGAAATTTAGTTTAAAGTTTTCACTTGAATAACATCTAAATTAGGACCGTACATTTGTTTTATCGTTGATTTTTCTTACTATAACGACCAGCATAATAATAAATTGATGCTATAAAAATGTAGGCTAATCTCCAATACATAAAACTTTTATATTATCACACTTATTATTAAAACTATTCTCAGGAATATCCTTTTGCTCCTTAAAAAATAATGATAATAAAAAATAAAAAAAAAAAAAAAATGTAATGATAATGTTGTCAAATTCCATATAAATTAATAAAAATAAAATCTATTATAGCTCTTTAGCGTTGTATTATGAACGACAAATATAAAAAGATATGATAATAAAGAAAAAATAAAAAATAAATGCTGAAAAATGATTTGGTGAGTGTGTTTTTGAGCTTTCAAGAATGCTGCTCAATTCACTTAGCTGGCATTGATATGTACTAAGCAATGTTACAGTTGAATATTAAAATTTAGTATTATATTACAGAGAAAATTAACAAGCACGAATTATTATTAATATAAAGGGCAATGATAAATTACACAATCATTCTTCCAAAACAAGATTTAAATGGTTGTGATTATGTTGGAATTTTGGGTTGATGATTCTCGCACATCAACTAAATGGTGTTGTTGTAAATTTTTAATTTATTTATTTATTTTTTTTTGCTACCCTTTGACCTTGATTTATATGATTCTCCTTATCTTTTTTAATAAATGATACTTCTAACCTCTTTAAAACATTATTATTTTCTAGTTAAAAAGAAATTACATTTTATTATTATTATTTTTTTTTTTTTTTTTGCTTTATTCTGTAAAAGGTGAAATGAATACTTTATCATTTGCTATCAATTATCCAATTTAATTGAACGCAAAGGATAATAAAACAAAACATACTTAATATAAGAATCAATATTTATGTTTGTTATGAATACTTGGGGTTTATTTTGTTATTGGTGTCCCATGGTAGTGTGTTGCTCGTCAAATATCTATGTTTCTAAGGGATCATTTATAATATTTATTTTTTACTGCACCGAACTATAACTAATTCGTTAGCGTGGTTAGATGTAAAATGAAAGTAAAACGAAAAACGTGATGTGAAAATGTAATCAAAATTAGTTTCATGTACATTAAATGGACAGGATTGTCGTCACAGTATCTAACGCAAACACTCTTCATTATATTTATTTATTTTATTATTATTATTATTATTATTATTATTATTATTATTATATTCTTTATTTAACATCAAAATTGTTTGTATTGGGGCTAGCAAGTAGCTTTTATTATTGTTATATCTTATGTTTCAAAGCATCTCAAAGTTGAATGGTCTTTATATATTTTATTTTCTTGTTCTTTCGTAGCCATTTTTTAATTTTATTTGTTTGGACTATTTCAATAAGATACTGATGACCTTTGTCTCATTCACTAAATAATAATAAAAAAAAAAAAAAAAACAAAAACCCGAAAAAATATTTTATATTTCTATTCTATTTAATTTTTTTTTATAATAATTTTCTGCTTTGACTAATAAGGGAGGTTTCGCCTTGTTGCCAATGAAACATAAAAATTGATATCCATAAATATGGTATTGTTTGTACTTTTATCTATATGTGGTGTAATATTATTGATTTCAATAAAGCTAAATTGAAATCCTTTTTCGTTTTTTAATAATCTAATGTAAAAAAGGGTTTTTTTTATTAAAATTATTCAAAATAATGGACAAATAGCTCATTGTCAACAATAAACCAAAAGAATATAAACTTTTTTTTTTTTAATTTATCAAGGGAAATAGCTTTTAAATAAAAAATCTTCTCATAGTAACATAAATATTATCTATATTAATAAAGAATACTTTATCGTTTGTAGAAGTGCAGTTAAATGAAACTAGTTAAAAAGTTCAACAATGAGTCATGTGTTGACACAGTCAGTAATAAGATCGTATAGCCACAATTAAACATTCTAACCCAAGGGTCAACCATCGTACAACATTTTATTATTATGATAAAAAAAAAATCTCAAAATAAAATTGCAATGAAATTTTCTAAAGATGAAACAACAAACGCGCATTCCCATTAAAATTTGACCTCATTTTTAGTAATTTTTTTTTTTTTTTGGTTGTATTTTTCACCAATGTATGTTTACTTGATGCAAGTTTTTATTTATTTATTCTTTTGAAGAAAAATCTTTATAACGTACTAGCAGGATGAATACTAAAGAAAATACTAAGTAAATATCATAAAAAAACATATCAATGTCCCCAGGTTGTAATTAGACTTTGTTTACAATTTTTGTTTGTTTTAATTTTTCTCTTTTTTTTTTTTTTTGAATTTATCTCACAAGTTAGTGCTTTAGTCTAGCTACTGATACTTTTTATTACCATAAATATATACGACAAACTTTGCACTGGTCGTACCAGCAAAGGATACTCAGTTGGCATTAGTGTAAATATTTTGAGTTGTGAATATTTCATACGTTTATTATTAATATTATATTTTGTTGTGCTTAATAAAATCCCAGACACAGAGTATACTAAGAGAACATTTACATATTTCCAGATTTGGGTAAGAAAAATAGATTTGATAATTATCATTAATCTGGTAATGTATTTTAATACAACAATAAAAAATAATACAATTTCGTTCAAGTGTGTCTGATATAGTTAATATTTTTAGTTCTGGTTAATAATAATGAAGTTCCAATGTCGTAGAAAAGCATTAACTTTAGCTATCAAGGTTAATAATCAATAAAATCAAGTCGTATAATAAACAAACCGAACCAAAATTACGTTTAAAAATGTTCATAGAGACAATTTTGCATATAATACTACGATTCAAAAGCATTTTAAGTGCTTTTGGTTTAAATATTAAATTTTCAAGCATAATTTACCTTTCAAAATATATATGCTTTTAATGATAAAATCTCTTGGAAATATATATACGTCATAAAATATTTTGAATATAATATAGAATAATTGATATTTTATTTTTCATTTATTCAGCATATTTAGACACCAATTTGTGGCATAGTTGTTAAAATAATTATAATATCATGACATGACAATTGGTCACAAAACAGTACTAAACGCACCTATTTACTATAAAACTGAAAATGCTTAAATGTTTCTCCCTTAAATATTCGATAATGAAATAACAAAAAAAAAATACTCAAAATATCTATAGACCATAGATTATAATTTAATTAATATCCATTCATTATTAAATTTTAATTAATTATCAATATTTTATCGTAATAATTTATATTTCTGACATTATAAATGATTTTTTTTTAAATTTATTTTAAACAATACACCGGGATTATATTAAACTTTGTTTTACAAAATTGATTAAAATTACATGAAAATTGTAATTATTGATAAAAACAAAATAGAAATAAAATCATTAAATTTTCATGACGTTAATATAAATGTTCAGCACCAGAATCCGGAAATGAAAATAAAAATAAATGGAAACAATTATATGATATAAATATTCAGCAAGATGAGTGTTTGTTATTTATTTTAATTTTATAAATGACTCTGTTTTTGTATTAAATTTTTTATTTCTGCGTGCTAAAGTAGATTATATGGCGCCACTACCTATTACATGGTTGGCTAGTATATGGAGCAGGTGAATTTTATATAAATAAAGATATGTAGGTGTTGGCTGGATGAATAATAGATAAAGTTTGAAAATAAATTCTTTTTCTTAAAATTTTATTCTTTTTTTTTTTATTTTGTATTGGAAATTGGTAGTAATTTTTTTTTATTATTATTAACGATATTGCAAATTTATTATTAAAGGAATAAATTTAAGCAAAGTATAAGCATAACCAAAGTATTAAAAAAAATTATTGAAGTGAAACTCGTCAACAGGCGATCAAATTAACGCCAATGTAATTTTAGTGCTGCCTAGAAATTATTCAATTTTCTTTTTCTTCTATTTCTATTTTGTTATAATTTTATGTAAACATGCATATGTGAGATATATTAGAAATTCATATCACGCAATCATTTGCCTCGAGATTCACCCAGTTTACAAAAAAAAAAAAAATTACTAAACTAAGTTACGAAAATAAATGGCAATAATAACCTGCAATAATGCATGGAGAAAATATTTTTAATGCAGTAAGACACCTTCAGAGCTTTATTTAAATATAGAATAATTGATATAATTGTAGAAAAAGTGTAGTATTCAAATAATAGCGAGTGGTGGTTGCTTAACGAAAATTTAACGAAATATAAATTTTGCTTAGTTTTATTGATTTCCTTTTATTATTGCGCGGCTGATTTCCATGTTCTTGTCGGTGTTTTATTTTATTTTTTTTGCTAAAATAATAAAATAAATAAAATTATAGAAAAAAAAAATAAAAAAAATTTCTTCTATGTTTTTTTTTTCTGCTGTTAACATGAAATCCAACATGAATATTAATTGATTTACTTTCGATAAAAAGAATTGAATAGAATAAAGAAAATCAGTGTTAGACACTATAGAAATGTAATGAAAATTATATTTTAATAGAAAATTGAAAATTTAATTAAATATAAGAAAAATTAAATTGAATTGAATTGAAATTTTCTTTTCTCTCTTTTTTTTATTATTATTAAATTTGCAAAGCTGCTGTCTGTTTCAATATTTAAGATATCTTCCCTTTTTTTTCTTTTTTTTTTTTTGAATAGTTACTTTGTATGTACGGTAAGCTTCGGTTGCCTTAAAGGTGATCAAAGAATTTTCTGATTCATTAGATAATGTTTAATTTCCGACAAAAATCTATGTCAGTCGTTACAATTGTGAACAGAGAAAAGATAAGGGTAAATTTAAGGAGACCAACTAAGAAAATACAAAACTTAATACATATATAACTGGTTAGTAGAAAATTGATGATGAACAGCTGTTGCTGTTTTTTGTTTTTTAAACTACATTGGTATGGTATACTCCGTATCGCTGTACATTACAATTTTTATTTTTATTTTAATTATTATTATTTTTTATGAGGAACTTTTATGAACATGGAAGCACCAATATTGCTTCTATCGTAATTACATGCAACAAAAAATATAAAGTAAAATGAGTTTAAAATTGTCTACAGTATATAATTTGATGACTAAATAACATATTCTTAGATTCCCATTATTACTAACTTGTTGCTTGTTTTAGGCAACTCTTAATGATTACATTTTCTTAAATATTTAATTAAATTTTTCTTCTCTATGATTAAAATAATTAAAAATCAGAAATAAAATAATGAACAACAAAAAAAAAAAAAAAAAAAAGAATGAAGAGTGACACATAGTGAGTGGGTGAATGGAATAAAAGCTATTTTTAGTTAAAAATGACTTCTTGATATAATTACAAAGTAAACACCTGATGTAATTTTATCCACCTGATAATCACAACACATAAGCACACAATTTTGTTTTTTTGTTTCAGATTTAAATCGAACTTTTATTTGTGTCTCGTGGTGGTAAACTTTTTCCTTGAAATCCAAAATCTTGTTCTTGTTTATTTTTACTTTTTTTTTTCATCGGAATTTAAGTTTATAATTTTTTTTTTAGTTTTTTATGCTGCTATAGGACTTTGTTTTGGCTTTTTGTTTTAAAGGTTCAACTTTTTTTTCCGCTATGAATTAAACGATAGAACATAGTACAACAACACGGCAACACAGATTTTGGTGTGTAAAGTATACCAGTGAACATCTGCTATTGATGCTGCTGTTATTGTTGCTGGTAGCAGAGCTGGTTGTTTTATGATAGCTGTTTCTGTTGCCATTTCGTAGATATCATTCCATTCTGTGTTTGTAGTTCGAAAGAACGTTGCTGTCGTTTGTTATCCATAATTAAAGGTGGTTTTTACTTAGTTGTTGATGAGTAAGTAGGTATTATACCAGAGATGGAGGAAACATTTATCTTGTAATATAAATGTTGTGTAGGGTGGTTGTATTTGCGTAGGTGATTTTGATACGAGTACTTTGTTTGCGGAATAATCATAATAAAAGCATATATATGTATATATAAAATAAAAAATAAAAGACTACCCGAGCTTGTTCTTAGGTTTCCTAGGCTAGGCTCTTCATATTTATATTTATTTTGGTGAGATTTAATTTTAATTACATCATACACGGTGTGCATAAAGATAATTATGAATCATATTAGGAATTATATTGTTAAAGGGTACGTAATAATAATGTATGAATGCTGAAGAAGGACGGTAAAAAGTAAGATACTTATAAAAACATAAGCACGAACATAAAATATAAAAATTAAAGTAAATAAAATGAAAAAAAAAGTTGTTTATAAAATTAAAATAAACAAGAAAATCACTTAATTAACACACAAAACGGTTAACACAATGACACAAAATAAACAAGAACACATTATTACACTTTTACACCGTATCAAAAAGTACGTTTCGATGATAACTATGAGATAATGGAATGTTTTTAAAATTTTTATTTTTCCGTTTTCTTATAAATTGATCAATGTCTGAGGAAATACTTTGGATTTTTTTTTTCTGTTTACTTATTTTGGCTCAATTATTAATTATATTTTTATTAAGCAACACACAACCATAAAAAAAGAAACAATAAAATTGACTATTGAAAGTAAAACTAAAAATGTTTAAACATTGTCAATGAAAACGAGAATGAATCACGTTTTTGATGATTTACTATAAACCAGGCGCCTCCACTCAATAAACTTTTTTTTTTAAACAAGTAAATAATATTAAATTATAATTTATTAATTTTATTTTTCTCTAAATAATTTACTAAATAAATAATTTTTTATTTAATTTCGTGTTTATAAGTACTGATTAATGTTTTTAATTTTTTTTATTAATTTGCCTGATTTACGACCAGACACTAAGCACAGGATAACTTCAGATCACTAACTATTATCATGTATAGAAGTGAATAAAGCCTGAGGCCTGGGAATGTTGCGCAATGTTTGATGTTAAATGTATGTGTGTTTTGCATTTTATTTCTCCACATTTTATGAAAATGGGAAATGTGAATTCAGATAGAGGGATGCTGTTTATTCTTTGGAGCAGCGCATAAATAATTGAATGTCATGCGCAAAATAAATTTGGGAAAACAACAGAAGAAAATAATTCGTAAGAATAAATATTAACACCACAATTGTAGAAACATTGTGACAAGCCAAGTATTTCCTCTAGACTAAACGGCGAGTCTGTTTTACTTATTTTTCATCTTCTATTATTATTATTTTTTTTACACTAAGCATAAGGATGAATAGTTTTTGGCGACACGTCAATCTTTCTTAATTCACCGTACGGCGACCAGCTGAGCGAGTACGTTTATTTTAAGCTAAATTGTTATGTGTAGATCTCAGTATGAGTGGAAAATTAAAAATTTGCCCCACTTTATCAATGTCATGGAGAAGGAAATTTCGTATAATTTTAGTTTAAAAGTGGAGAAATTATTAGCAAAGATTCAAATCCTTTAAAAAGTATTTTACTTAGCTTTTATGGTGTTTTAAAAAAAATATATTTAGCATCAAATGAATCTTCGATAAAAGCTTTGTATAGGTTTTAGTGTACCTACTACTTCCTACAGCTTTTATGTTAAAAATTGAACGGTGCTCCAAGTTACATTCAATAAAATCACAAATAGAGTGCTTTTACTAAGCATGGACATAAATAAGTGAAATAATTATTATTCTTATAATTAAATGATAAAAAAAAAAGTTTATTTGACTATCAAAATCAGTATTCAAAACACATTTAATAGTTAAAATCAAATTAAATATTCATTTTTAGAATATGTGATAGAATTTTGGATTGCTAAACATGGAGAAAACTGATAAAATTTAGTTGATAATGATAAAATCCGATTGTAATTCGTTTTTTATTTTATTTATCTTTTTCAAATAGTCCTTTTTGCAAACTATTGCCATTTTAATAACAATAAGACTCAAGTTTAATTAAAAAGTTTCAACATTGATTGCTTGTTGTTGGCAATTATTTTTAGTTTTAATTCAATTAGAAATCATTATTCAACCCTTTATATTTGCATTCGTTTTATAAACGTAACTCAATAATTGATGTCTGTCTAAAACAGAATGACAATTCTTTGATAAATAAAATTAATAAAAATTTGTGTAAGAAATTCCTGTTTAAATATACTTGTTGATCCGAGCTTCTAGAATTTTATTTATTTCTCTAAATATGAAATGAAACGGATGTAGTATTCAATGGCCATTGTCCTATTTAATGACGACCTTTTAATTAATTCATTTTTCTGCTGATGGTTGTTAGCTTTATTTTTGCTTGTAAAATTCCAGCTTACTTTGACAAACTAAGAAGATTATACCAAGTAATAAACAGTAAAGGCTAAGGATTTATATATTAATTGCAGATTTTTTTTTTTTTTGTAATAATAATAATAATTTTTATCCATATTTTCTATGTGATTAATGCTCGGTTTTAAAGTAAATAATTATTCATTACAATCTTTTTCCTTTTCCTTTTTCTTTTTTTTTTATATTTTTAATAAAGTTTAATAGCCTTATAAAAATATTCTTTCTTTAATATAAAAATAAAATATTACTTCAATTTATTAAAATCATTTAAAAAATATTTATAGAAAATACCAAAATATTAATGTCACATAAATGTCAAATAAAATTTTATTATCAATTTTATCATCAGCAATTTGAACAAATGATTTCGATTTTTATTTATTTCCTTGCCAGCCCAATTGACTAATGACTCTTTTTTTTTATTTTTCTGTGATAAGCATATGCAAGCTTGCCAGTTGTGGAGTTTTGTATTATTAAAAATAAATATTTTTTAAAGCTTTCAGAATTCCTACGTTCAGTCATGTCTTATAGAGAACATCAAATTGAAAGAAAAAACAATTAAATTATTTTTTTATTTATTTATTTATTTTTCTTTCACTTATTTTAAGATAAAAGGTAATATTAGAGCTTTTCTTAAATGCTTTTTGTTTATAACCATTAGTTAAAATGAGTTTCATATATTTTTGTGTTTTTTTTTTCTTCTCTATTTTTGCGTTACGAGCTGTATAGTTTACAAAATTTATGTTTTCAGTTAGATAACGAGTAAAGTGCAAATAAATGAGGTCACCTACTGCTTTTTCATTTTCCGTTATATTATGATGAATTTTTCTTTTTTTCATTTTTACTTTATTTTCATGTTGTCTTTTTACTTATTTACGAAAAAAGAAAAAAAACTTTTTATTTTGTTATTAATCACAGGAAAAATAATGTAAAAAAAATTATTATTTTTTTCTATTTCACATTTTATTTGTGTTATTTATCTGGTTTTATATTTCTCAAGCAAAAAAAAAAATAAAATAAAATAAAAACAATCAATATCAACATTAAGAATTATTTTTATTATTTATTTCAATTTAATGCTTTATACTTTATGCAATTAAATTTATATGATTGAAAAATAGGATTAATTTGCAACGACAATGATAGCAAAAAAAAAAAAAAAAATGAAGAAGAAAAGTTTAAATAAATGAAACTCGATTCTCAGTTGAGTGAAATTGCATTAATACATAATATGCTTAAAATTGTTTTATATTTCAAATCAACAGAAATAACTTAATACACATAGAAACAAATTGAAAATAAAAATACTGATTGTCAGTTTTAAATTAAAAAAAAAAAAAAAAAATTCGTGAATTAATCACAG
This sequence comes from Ptychoptera albimana, assembly GCA_961205885.1. Classification (NCBI taxonomy): domain Eukaryota; kingdom Metazoa; phylum Arthropoda; class Insecta; order Diptera; family Ptychopteridae; genus Ptychoptera; species Ptychoptera albimana. The sequence goes on from OY540803.1 coordinate 23,489,267, forward strand.
CATTATTAAAAATTGGCGTCAGCATTATTTATTTTAATCTTTATTACGGTTTTAATTAATCTGTTACAATTGCAATTAAAATAAATAAAATCACTGGGATTCAAAAAAAAAAAATATATATATAAAACAATAGAATTAAATCGATTATTGAGTTTGAACTAAGGTAAATTATTAAAATTTTTAGTCTTCAAATGCAAATATTTAAATAATTTTATTTTAAAATTTTACCGACTTTTATTATCAATATTATTAAGCAAAATATCTGTTTGGTTTGACAATACAGCACGAATTAGAAAATTACAAAAAAAAAATACAAATAGTCCATTACTACCATAGGGTCTACTCAACTAAACAGTCCTCAAAAGTTTTCATACCAGTCATTAAAAATCTTAAATGCGTGACATTAATATCACAAAACGATGTAGTATGAGACACAGAGTACAGAATTAGACCACATACTCGTTATAAACTTGTTCAACTACAAACTAGTTAATAGTTTAGCTAAAAAATGTATAAAAATATTTTGTTAAAGCTTAATTGACTGTTTAGATTTTAAAATAGCGTAAAACTTTCTTGAGTATAACCGGCTAATTAAATTTGACAATAATTTAATGAAAGAAAACACCAGCCAAAAAGCTTACCAAACATTTCATCTCATTATTTATGATTTAAATTTAATTTACACAAAAAATTTATTAGCCAATTACGTAAATAATTAAATAATTTTTTTTTTCTTTATTTTAATTCTGCATTTGAAAGTACTAGAAACGGATCTTATAGATGAAAGACATTCTTAAAATAATTTGTCGGTCTTTTAGCCTTTTTTTTTTGCTCACTCACTCTCTCTCTCTATTTTATACATTAATTATTCTAAAATTAATATCATTTAATATTAAAAACAATTAGTATGCTAATTTTAAATGAGAACGAATACATTTATATTTGAATAAATTTTTAATGTTTTATTATTCGACCAAATATTTGACTAGCAATCAACTTTATTTTAGTACAATTTTCATCATGATGATAATGATACATTACACAGTAAAATGTACATTTTACTGTTTATTTCTATTATCAACTTTCTTTTCATTCCATTTATTTGATTAAGCTAAATATTTATATTTATTTCACAAACAGCACCTAAAACCACAAAAAAAAAGCAAAAAAAAAACGAGAAAAAGCAAAAAACCAAATTGCAAAAGGTTCTTTAAAATGAGACAAACAATTAACCACAATTTTTATATGTTTTTTTGTATCTACTCATTGCTATCTATTTTTATTTTTAAATTCATTAAAATATCATCATTAATGAAGCTTTTTTAAGTATTCAGTAATGATGTAATATGTATAAAAACAATAATAAAACAAAACCATAATAATATTTAATTCCTTTGGTTATTTATATTTTTTGTAAAAAAAGTTCAGGTACATGATGCATTACTAACTACTCTATCAGCATTTGCTTTGTTGTTAATGTCATCAACTGTTATGGTAAATGAAGTAATTAATTAATTATATAGCTGTACTAAGCTTGATTAGAATGGATTGGTTTATGCGTAACTAATTTTACTGCAATAATAGCATTAACTCTCCGGTGGACATCATAAAAATAAAGCATCAATACAGTAATTGTTAACGATTAAATATAGGCAACACTTCATCAATTTATTATATTATCTCCAGTCACACGTAAAATTAATTAATTATACGAAAATTAACTTCAATGTACACTGACAAATAAAGCATTCGAAAGAAATAGAAAAAATTATTTTTAATTAAATAAAACCGAGAGAAAGTTTTATTATTAAAACTTTTTTTTTCTTTGTTACTTGCAAAAAAAAGTTTAAAGACAAGAGAGAAATTTTTTCTTTTTTTTTTATTTATTTGTTTTGTAAATAATATTTAATTTCCAACTGAAAAATATGCTTTTCATTTAGAATTCGTACCAAAGTAAATGGAGAAATATTAACAAAAAAAAAAAAAAAATCATAATAAAAAGGATCCGTTCAACACAAAAGTTGACTTTATTAATTTCATTGTTTTGAATTTCTGTACCTTTTGTGGTGTGGATGGGAATGAAACATAAATAACGAAAACATAAATAACAAAAAAAAAAAAAAACAAAAATAAAAATATTATTACGACTTCAAAGTGAAATACTGAGATTATTTATTTTATTTTTTTTCTAAATAATAATTACAATGATAAGCGAGTTAATAACAAAAAAAAAAAATTAATTGGTGAGCGAAAATTATTTACCCTTGTAAAGTCAATTTATTTTATTAAATCAAAACTGTTGCTGTATGCTTTTGTTATTTGTTTTTTTTTATTTATTTATTTTTATTTTTCGTTGGTTATAGCTATTGATAAAAATAAACATAAAAAAAAAAATAAATAAATAAATAAATAAATTTCCCACTGTTGGATATTTCTTTGTATTTCGCTACTACATTTTTCCACTGTACTTGTTAATCATAATCATATATGCTGACGTGATTTGTTTTAATTTTTAGCGCGCATTATATGCGTAAACATAATATAAAATGACTGGCATGAGGTAAATATTATGGATGTGAGATTGTTTTTTCTTTCTTTTTGATGCAAATTTTTTATATGATGGTTGAACGAAAAAAAGAAGGAAATATTGTTAGCTACATTTACCATTGTTCATTTTTTATGAACTTGTTTTTTCTGTGCTTTCTTCCTTTCTACTCGCATTTAAGCTGGGAAAGATGTAGAAGGATTTTATTAACGTTATCAGAAGAATATTTTGTTTCATAAATATTAACGTGATGTTTTGTTTTTGCACTTATTCTTTTATTATTATTTTTCTTCCCTTTTTTTTTGTTTTTTTTTTTTTTAACATCAAAAGATAAGATATAAGCTAAAATGACATCTTAATTTTTTTTCTAACATCTCGCTGAAATTTATTTTGTTGCTTTTGTTCGCACGTTAATTTATTTTATAATTGTTTCGATTATACTGGATTAGCAAAAATGATTTTTTTTTTCCTTTAATATCTTTACTGTGTTAGTGAATTATATTACAGAAATATACAAAATTTAATGCATAAATTATTAATCAATTAAAAAATGCTTTTTTTTTTTGTTATTTTCGTTATAAAATTTATTTTAAAATATATGATGAATAGTTTTAATTAAATTAATTTTATTATCAGTTTTCATAAATAATAAATTTTCTGTTTTGCGGTTGTGGATTTTTTAAAAAAAATAAAAGTAAAATAAAAAAAAAAAAAAATAAAAATATTATTTTGCTTTTATAATGCAACAAAGTGCAAACCATAATTCTTTGCAAAAAAATCACTGTACTCAATTATTGATACATTTACGCTTTAAAAAATTAAATAAAAAATATTTGTTGAGCACTTCAATCCAATTAAATTTCATTGGTGCAAAAAAAATAAAAATATATTTTTAATTGCACAAAACAATTATTAACAATAATTTTTTATTACAATCGGTTCAATTGATATTCATGTCGAACACAAAACATCGCTAGTTTGAATACCACATGCATCACCATTCAGCAATCATCATCAACTGATTATTTTCAAAATAAAATACTTTTTACATATTCCACGAGTCAGTGTATTTATATTTCACTTAGATCTCGTTTTCATTTTTACTCATGTAAAGAGATTCGCGTGGTGACTGCAGCACAGACGCAGCGTTAAATAACGCAGCGTTCAGAAGTTTTTTTGTTCATTCAAAAATGTTTTTCAATATAGTTAAGGACATTTCTGATTGTCTATTTTTAACCAAAATATCCGCAATATTATATTTTATTAATAAACTGTGTATAAATAAATAAACGGATACTTGCCATTTGGAGGTCATTAAATTAAATTTTGATTACATATTTTCTGCAATTCATGGTAATACCTCTAATGGATAATTTACCAAATAATTTTCATATACCGAAAATTATCTGTACATTATAACTTTGGTAAATATTTGAAAACCAGTTTTATGAGTGATATCTGTCTGTGATGTGCCCAAAAAGATTTAAGCTTAATTTTCAAAGAGGAGAATCATGCCTTTGATATATTTAGGTAATAAAAAACAAAATAAAAGAAGAAAAAAAAAATGTTTAATTAATTTTCTCTTGATTTAATAAAATGTTTACGTTTTGACACATTGCAAAAAAAAAAAAAAAAAAATGAAAATGAAAAAATAAAATTCATTAAACATTCTTCCATGTTTCCATTTGCTTCATTTGCCTCATCTGAAATTTTTCATTTTTTTTTTGTTTTTTGTTTTTCCATTGCGTTATTATTTAATGTTTGTCCATTTTTTATTTTTCACATTTTGTTTCTTGTGTCTCTTTTGGAATGATAATAATTTTATTTTCCTCTACATTTTTATTGTTATTTCCATGCAGAAAGAAAAAGAGAACAAAAAAATCGAAAAATAAAAAAACTTTTTTATTACCATCATTTCCGATATTGCGTGATTTGATTTAATTTTTTTTTTTTTTTTGCTGTTTGTTTGTTTTTTAATAGAATTCGTGTCCTCGACCATTCAAAGATTTCTATTGGTTTTATTAATATTTTTTTTTTTTTTTATTAGCTCGTGATTTTTGGTTCGATATTAATACAAATAAAGGATAAACAAAGATGACATGACATGACAACAATGTAAAAGTTTGGGAAAAATTTATTTAAAAAAAATATCTGCATTTGAGCTATTTAAATTCTTGGCTTGATTTTACAAGGCGAATATCAAGAGAAAAATAAATGTCTAGCCACAAGACCTGCTACTAATCATCAGAGTCGTAGATAGGCAGGTGTAATAGATACTTATACATATTATTCTGAGCAAAACAGTGCTGGAATCTGTAAAGTTATTAGCAAAAAGTGGAACTTTATTCGACAATGTGAATCAGTTATAAGGTGAGCTTTAAAGAAAGAAATTTTTTTTAGATTTTTTAATAATGGAGAGATTTAATAACAGACATAAAAACTTAAATACAGCACTGTATATTGATTAGTACTGTTTCTCATGCATTTGTTATAAATAAATAAGAAAAATATTTAAAAAATTAAATTCAACACGAGGCTGATGTTCTATATTTCACAGCAGAATTATTGATGGTTTGCCATTTTTAACAGCACCATTGATGTAATCTAATAAATTTATGTATTATTGATGACAGAATATTCAGAGCAGCATGACAATTTTTTCTTTTTCTATCTCATCTCCATTTAACATCAAATTAAGATTTATCACTTTATTTTCTATTCCTACTATATTTAAATAGATTCATAGCACTTCAGTTTACTTGAAATTCAGTTACAGAATTGTACAATTTAAATTCAGTGGAAATTAATTAAGAAAATTCATCAGCATAGTAATGAAACCTTAAGTTCATTTTAAAGTTTTTATTTGTTAAAAAATCAATTTATTTTCATTTCCATCTAATGTATTACAATCTAACGTTAATGCAATATTTAAGTAATTTACTAAATCTAAATTTGCTGGAATTTTCCAAAAAATTTGCATATCATGTTATAAAGTAATGTAAAGGCAAATCATAATAATAATAAAAAAAAAAAAACTATTTGAACACAAAACGAATTTAAATGATTCGTTTTGCATAACATTGCATAAGTTTTAATTCGTTTTTATTAGATTTTTTTTTTTTATTGTAAAACAGCGTTGTGTATTCAAAATTTAATTCTATTACATATTTTTACCTCATGTTTTTGTTTAAAATTTTATACAAAATACCAAAGAATTTTTTATTTGCAATAAACTTGAAACATATTGATTGATTGCTGTTAATAATGTCCCATTGAAATTTCAATCCAACTATTGTATATAAATAATGTGGTTAAAAACTTTTTAAGCACATTAATTCTTTTAATAGATAAACTTTTATTTTATTATTAATTTCTAAAAATAAATAAAATAAATAAAATAAAAAATATAAGAAAAACTCTTCAAATGACATCGCATGGTTATTATTTAAAACCAATAAAAATATTATTTGCTAACAAAATAACAGAAAAAGGTTGAAAATTTATTGTTATACACAGAAAACAAAAAAAATTGAATAATAGGAGGAAAAAGAGGAAAAATAAAACACAATGATAACCATAAATTTATGCTTTTATTTTGTAATAAATATTATAAAATATGAAATTAATATTTAGTATTTATTATAGAATAATTAATTAAATTTTTTATTTCTGTATACGATTTCTGTATACGATTGTATTCAAAAGTGATTATTTTAATTTGAATAAATAATAAAATGATTAAGAAACTTTATTTGAATTGTAGTACGAAACTAAATTTTATAAAAAAAAAGTTATGTTTGAAAAGTTATTTTCAATATTGTATTGTAGCGTGATCAAAATCAATAATCGATTTATATATTATTATTATTAATTACCATTATTTAAACCTAATTATTAATTAATTATTTTATTGTTTTCCTTAAAAATAACTCCTTTTTTGTTTTATTAAATTATTTGCGTAATGAAATTTCAATTTTTATTGACGTATACAAGTTCTTAGTTGCATTAAATTAATTTTAAATGTTCAAGACGAGCTCTTTTAATAATGAAACATAGTTAGTTGAATATAAACCCTGAATGCGATTAGTCGAGTTTTTCAAGGTGTCGTAATTTCAATTAATTTCTATAAGGAAAGTTCATGACTTCCCTGAAATCCATGAAGAATCTTACATGCCAATGCTTCGCGGTTCATTTTTTAATTGTTTAATGCGTTTTTAGTGAGCTTTTTTTATGTTTATTATTGAGATGTTTAAGATATATAATTTTAGAACTATCTTTAGCTACTATGTTAATTAAAAGGTCTTGGTTTTAGATATTTGTGAACGTCACTTATAAAGTATTTTGTGTCAATGTTAAATTTGTAAGGAAACCGCCCGATGGGTTTAACTGTTTCATTTTATCGCGTTTTGATTGATAATTTTGTCGGTTTTCGCGAAGAACAATATACGACAGCAATATTTCATACTGTATTAACTTTTTATATATAACGATAAATTGGTATGAATTGAAAAAAGTCTTGTACCGATACTTAAAAAAAAAACGATTTTTTTCGTTGATATAACTTATGTTAAAATTTTTAAAACGAGTTAACAAATTATAATTCACAACAATTCCGTCCATTACGAAAATATTTAGAATAAATTATTTAAGTGCAGATGAAAGTTATATAACTATTGTAATTACATTTATGTATGTATGAAAAAATTATGTTTAAAATATAATGATTTTGTTTTCAGCATAAACAGTGATGCTTTAATTACAAGAAGCATCCAAATATTTAATCACACAAAAAATCAAAAGAATAAAAGAAAAACGAATTAAAAAACATTTATCCAGTTATTGAATAGATTTACAACCTAAATACATACTAATACCACAAAACATTAATTAAAAGCACAGAAAAATTCTAAACATTCACTTATTATCCGATTAAATCACCACAGAAACTTTTTTTTTCTTTTTTTTCTAATTCAAAGACAGATTTAATGATTATCACATCATTTATAATTCCTAACCACAATAATTAATTTAATTGAATTATTATATGCTTGTTTCATTACATTTTCCCTACCAAGGTTATATTTACACAATTGAATTGAACTGCTTAGAGGTTTACAGTTGGTATATTTTACATCGATTTCGCTAAATAAATTTCCTTCTTTTTGTTAATCTACTTAAATGGGCGTTTATTTTTTTCGCATTGGTCACAAATTACTTACGTTAAACCAAAAGATAAAAATATAAAGAAGATTTATTAAAATTTGTCTCGAATATTTTATAACAAACTTTATTAGATGTTACTTTTAGGGAGTAATGCCTACAGCATTAAGCTCTACATAGAATAAATTTATTTTAACAAGTAGAATTTAACACCTTTCAATAAATATTTTTTTCTAATAAATCTATTTTTGCCATAATTTATAATTGCTACAAACCATTCATTCATTATTTTGTATTCAAAATTTATTTTGTTGCTGCTCACTTTATTTTTTAATCAAAACTGCTTTAATGATGCTACTTAGTACTTTGTGGTAAGGCAATGTAGGTTTTTTTATATCTTCAATCTAATTTAACCGTTGATTATTTTTCTTATCTTTTATTGTTGCTGTTCTTTCGAGTAATGATCGATAATTACATCATAATGTTTCGTAGATATGGTTTATTAAAAAAAAAACAAACAATTCTCCTTATCAATAAAGGTAAATATAATAGAAATATTCGAAGGCTTATCTTGCATCTTAAACTAACGGTTTGTATTTTTCTAAATCACATTCATTCGAGTGTAGTATTTAGTTATATATACATTTAGTTTTAAATTTTTAATTGGATAATTAATTATTTTTCATTATTATTATACAGAATCTTAATAAAAATTACACACATTTTATTAAATCATTATTGCCATTCACTATCATTAATTTATTTAGTACAGTGAAAAGGAATAATAATTAGGAAATAATAATTAACTAATATAACAAAATAAAGAATGAAATTTAAATAATTTTATTATTAAATATTTTTAATTAATTTAATAATATTTGTTTATACGTCATTTAAAATAAAAAATTGTTGCTTTGTTAATTTGTTTGTTTTGCATTTGATTTTTATTGGAAATTTTCTATATAGGAAAGTATAGTGTTTTGATAATGCAAATCTGAAACAGTTTCTGTATGCTGGAATATGGTACTCGTGCCAAAAATTGTTGGTGGACCGTCTGAGCATTACGCTAGAGAACATTTTTGATACATTAATTAACATGAGACAAGTTTTAACAGCTGTACATTGTGCTGTGTTGCGAAACAGTTTATCACGTTTATCGATGCAAGTTTGTCGATGCGAAGTTTGAACATTCTGATAATAGAAATTTTATTCATTATTTAAATTCTTCTTAATTAATCAGATTGATTGTGTTTGTGAGATTAATCTAGCTTTGATTCCAAAAGAAACATTTCATGAGTTTATGGAGTTTATAAGTTTATGGTCAGGACAGTGCTTGGATGGTTTTCATTATCCTATGTTTTAAATTGTGGTTTTAATAGATTTATAGCATGGAGGACGTATTACATATAATTAATGAAAGAAATACTAGCTCTCACGTGTACAATAATTATTTTTTAAAGAGGTATCCAATTTATGGATGATCCTGGTTGAACTGTATAGTTTGTAACAACACAATAACTGGTATTATACCATACGGATAGTATTGTGGACTTTTAAATGGGTTCATTATTTCCTTAATTTCACGAGTCAATATTTCAATACTTAGGTTTTATATAAAAAATGAATAGTGCTTTAGAGTTTGTAATTTTCATTTACACGATTTTTAGTCAACACAGATATTTCGGAATTTAAAATTCAATTTTTTTTTTTTTTATTTTTCCCTTCGACATATTTTTTTTTTTAAGAACTTTATTCATTTTGATTTTGGTTTGTTATTTTAATTTGTCAATTGACTCTTTTTTTAGTGGTTTACAAACTTCAGCAATAATGACATATGAAATAAAATCATTTATCATACATAGTTATGCTTGAGACTGATATAGATAATTGATTATACATGGTCGGTTATTATTTATTGAATAATCAATTGTTATCATAATCTTATGGTTTAGTAATAAATCTTAATATCGATTTTTTATACAAGCAAAATTAATTTTATAATAATAAATATTAAATTAAAAAAAAAATAAAAACTATCTTTAATATTTTCTATTATGGAAGTGGTTCATCTTAAATTAGAATATTAATTAAATTATTACAGTACAATCCTAAATAGTGGCATTTATAAATCCGGTTGTATAATAATGTGATATGATTAGGACAACAGGTTTATCATAGGAAGTAAATAATAGGCCATCAATAAAATCCAAAACGCAACTGGCCAGATACAATAGGATATCCTACTAAATGAGGGATAACAATGATTGAGAATAAGTAAAATAGTTTTATTAGTTTTAGTAACTCAATCAAGTATATTTTCTATGTATATAAAATGCCACAGGTTGTTATGGATAAACTATTTGAGAAAAGTAGATGAGTACTGAGTCCTAAATAGAATCTTCTTATTGAAAATCGAAACTTAGAAGGAGCTTTTCTTTACAAACAGTTCAAGACAAAGAACCTATTACAAAAACATATTGTTCAAGTGTAGAATTCGAAGAAGAAAAATAAATAAAACTTAATGATCATAAGAAATATCAATAATGAAAACCGAAAACTGTAATAAGGAATTAATTATCATTGATTATATTTGTACATTTCTATAAGTAATTAATAACTAATATAATAATTATTTGTATGAATTTAATATTATTTAGGAAACAGTTTGGGAGTTACGTATGACGTATATTTATAGGAAATAAAAGAAGAATTTAACCCAACAAGACTTTTAATTACTTTTCTTTAATCATTTGAAATTATTTAATAATAGAAACTTATTAATAAGATAAAAAGAAGCTTTCTGGTATAGGGTTTATTTGTTCAATAATTAAAACTTATATGTAGCTAAGTCATGGAATTTGTTTTTAAGATTTTATACTTATGGACACATGATGGAAACTTTCCTTAAACCTACCTTTTCTACATGACTGATTGCAAAGCATGTTTGTCATTTAATCGATTTCGTCAATATTTTTATCTCCAAAAAAATTACAATCTGATAACACAGGTCTGTTGTTATTTCATCCTTTTATATTTTCCGGAACAATGTTCTGATTTATTGAACTGTAAAGTGTAAAGTTATTAAGAAGTAATTCATTAGGAAACTGAGAACAACTTTAAACAACAATAAAATGACCTGTGTCGAGTAAAATCAATATCTTATAGACATTTTGTAAATATTAAATTTTTCTTTTATTTAATATAAAGAAATAACACGGAAGATTGAAAATGATTATTAAGAAAAAGATGTACTTGCAGCTCGCATTATTTATTTAAACACAAACGATTGATCAGAGAGAATTCTTATATCAAGGTACTTTAAAATTTCTTAACAATCACAGTTATTTGAATTATTATAGTAGTTTTTGTTATTATTTTATATTTTCATTTCAGTCAAATGTCATTAATTTATTTAGTTCAGTAAAATATACGTAAAGAATTCCGGCAAAGTAAAGAATGAAATTTGCAGTAGTTTTATTTGTTTTTATTATCAGTGAAGGTAAATTTTGATTAGATCGCTATAATTTAATGATTAATCATTATTGATAATGAATATTTTTAATTCCATAATATTTCTATTTAATCAATTTTTTTTTTGATAATTATTAAAATAATAAATCTTTGTTGCTTTGTTAATTATGGTTTTTTGTTTTGTATCGATTTTTACAGGAAATTTCGTATATAACCGAGTTATTAGTTTGGAAAATGCATATCAGAACCAGTCTTCGGATGCAATTAAAATTGATTTAATTCCAAAAATAGTTGGTGGATCCCCGGCACATTTGGGTGACATTCCTGCACAAGTGTCAATACAAACAACTTCGGGATTTCACTTTTGTGGCGGCTCTCTTATTAATTTGAGACATGTATTGACAGCTGCCCATTGTCTTGTGAATGAAGGCAATGTCGTTTCACCCAACGATGTATATACTTAATATAATATTATTATTATTTATTTTAAATAAACTATTCTTTATTGTATAGATAAGAATAATGGGCGATGATGTGCATATCGTGAGCAATAGTGAAACAAGACAAATCCGTTACCCGTCGCATGTTTTTGCACATCCTGGTTATAATAAAGAAGATGTGTCTAACGATATTGGAGTAATGAGAGTATAAAGATTTATCAATTATTTAAATTTATATAATTAAATCAAAATGATTTGGTTAAACAGGTCAGTAAAGCTTTCACTGCAACTAAAACATTTCATGAGATGCCAAGAAGCCAAAAAAAACCCGCAGTGTCGACAATTTGTACAGTATTTGGATGGGGCAGCAATAAGGTAATAATTATTTTCCAATCAAACAAATATTTAAAATTGTTCCATTTTTTTTTTGCATAGGTACATGGCACTGGTAGTAGTTATTTACAAAAGGTCGACGTCCCAGTAAAAAGTTATACGACATGTAAAAATGTATATTCACATTTTATGGATTATATGATATGTGCGGGCTCAAGAATGAAAGACAGTTGTACAGTGTGCAATCAAAATCAAAAATAATTTTTTTTGTTCCATATAATAAACATAAAAACTATTTCGTTGACAGGGTGATTCTGGTGGTCCTTTGATTTGTAACAACACAATAACTGGTGTTGTATCATTTGGGCAGGATTGCGGTTCGACTACGTATCCAGGAGTCTATACAGATGTTAACTACTTTAGTAACTGGATTGATAGTTGCTTGAGTTTTAATGGGTCAAACAATGAGGTGCCGAAACCTGGTTTTGGTGAAAATTTGTAATTTTTATGTTTTATCTTTTACTGCATAATTTTTAACATTATTTATAATTTGGATTTAAGGCACGGAAAATGGAGAACATTTTTAATCATAATTAGTGTACTTATACAAGTTGTTATAGCCATGTACTGTGGAAATATATTTTTTCGTAGACGTTCAGCGAGGGGAAGTTTTTAAAAGAAATAAATTATATTATTTTCAATTTTATTTTTTATCTGTGTTATTTTAGTCAAATTTGTGACGTTTTTGTATTTAATAGTCAATTAATAAAAATAATACTTACAATAATAATTATCGCTAAAATGTTTTTGAAAAAACACTTGAAGAAAAACAGATTTAATCCTAAATCCGAAAATACTAGAGGTAGCACAAGATTTTGTCAAAGTTTTAAAATTAATTTTACAAGAATATTACATGACTGAATACTGCAGACGAAATTTATTCAATAAAAAGAACTATTGTTGCTGGCGTTAAACAGTGAAACGTTCTCGTGTCTGTCCTGTATTTATTATTCGCGCGCGATATTCTTCAAGAACAAAAAAACACAACAATAGCTACCTTTGCAGATAACACTACTATTTTGACTGTCGTTATAACTGTAAAAGAAATTAATGTATGGAGAAAGCAATCAGGTTAATAGAAACAAATTAAGCTCCTGTATATTATACAAATAAAAAAAGATAAACTACTTGTGGTATTAAATAACGCTTCTATACCATATGCAAATTAAGCAATTTATCTAGGAATAAATCTAGTTGCTAAACTGAGTCAAAAATTTAAGCATAATTAGATATAATTCATGAAGAAATTGAAGATGACTTTACACAGCAATAAAGTGACCGTTTATGAGTATAACATCAATATCTATATAACTTATTAAATTCTAATATAAATTTGGTCAATATATTTACATAAAAATGGGAAATGAAGTTTTATAAATTATAAAGCAGGATCTATAAAGATGCTTGGAAATAAGATGTACGGCAACGGAGTAAACGAAGCTGACATATTTAATTGTGTATAAATAAGCAAATATTATTTTTATTAATATCACTTAGAAAAGAATTTTTGTAACAAGATGCTTTATAGTTTATCAATAATCGCAATTAATATTAATTTTATTTTCATTATAGTAGTTTTTGTTATTATTATTGATAATCTTTTATTTTTCATTTCAGTCAAATGTCATTAAATTTTTTTAGTTTAGTGAAAGTAAAGAATGAAATTTGCAGTAGTTTTATTTGTTTTTATTATCAGTGAAGGTAAATTTTGATTAGATCGCTATAATTTAATGACTAATCATTATTGATAATGAATATTTTTAATTCCATAATATTTCTATTTAATCAATTTTTTTTTTGATAATTATTAAAATAATAAATCTTTGTTGCTTTGTTAATTATGATTTTTTGTTTTGTATCGATTTTTATAGGAAATTTCGTATATAACCGAGTTAATAGTTTGGAAAATGCATATCAGAATCAGTCTTCGGATGCAATTAAAATTGATTTAATTCCAAAAATAGTTGGTGGATCGCCAGCACATTTAGGTGACATTCCTGCACAAGTTTCAATACAAACAACTTCGGGATTTCACTTTTGTGGCGGCTCTCTTATTAATTTGAGACATGTATTGACAGCTGCCCATTGTCTTGTGAATGAAGGCAATGTCGTTTCACCCAACGATGTATATACTTAATATAATAATAATTATTTATTTTAAATAAACTATTCTTTATTGTGTAGATAAGAATAATGGGCGATGATGTGCATATCGTGAGCAATAGTAAAATAAGACAAATCCGTTACCCGTCGCATGTTTTTGCACATCCTAGCTATATTAGACAAGATGTGTCTAACGATATTGGAGTAATGAGAGTATAAAGATTTATCAATTATTTAAATTTATATAATTAAATCAAAATGATTTGGTTAAACAGGTCAGTAAAGCTTTCACTGCAACTAAAACATTTCATGAGATGCCAAGGAGCCAAAAAAAACCCGCAGTGTCGACAATTTGTACAGTATTTGGATGGGGCAGCGATAAGGTAATAATTATTTTCCAATCAAACAAATACATAAAATTGTTCCATTTTTTTTTTGCATAGGTACATGGCACTGGTAGTAGTTATTTACAAAAGGTCGACGTCCCAGTAAAAAGTTATACGACATGTAAAAATGTATATTCACATTTTATGGATTATATGATATGTGCGGGCTCAAGAATGAAAGACAGTTGTACAGTGTGCAATCAAAATCAAAAATAATTTTTTTTTGTTCCATATAATAAACATAAAAATTATTTCGTTGACAGGGTGATTCTGGTGGTCCTTTGATTTGTAACAACACAATAACTGGTGTTGTATCATTTGGAGAGGATTGCGGTTCGATTATATATCCAGGAGTCTATACAGATGTTAGCTATTTTAATAACTGGATAGATAGTTGCTTGAATTTTAATGGGTCAAACAATGAGATAAGGAAACCGAAATTAAATTTCATAGACAATTTGTAATTTTTATGTTTTATCTTTTACTGTATAATTTTTAACATTATTTATAATTTGGATTTTAGAACCAAACGGTGGGTTACATATGTATTAATAATTATTATATGTTTACTAATTATTATTGCAATGTATTGTCTATATATTATTTTTCGTAAACGTTAAGCGAGGAGAGGATTTTAAAAGAAATAAATTATATTATTATCAAATTTTTTTTTTTTACTTTGTGTTGTAATAAAACATGCTTTTGTATTAAATAATCATAGAAAAGGTCAAAGGCTATACCTACTTAGACTATCATTTAATTATATCAATTGCATCAAATTTTTTATTTATTTTTGTTGATAGAAGCTTTGAGTTATAATTAAATCCGTAACGATTAAATGAATATTCTATTCAGAAATTAATTTAACGTTAGGTTTATATTTTTATTTCATTGATTCATTTGTTAGAATCTACATAGAAATAACTCAACTAACCAGTACTGTTATTATGTGAATTAAATATGGCTTATAAATGCTGTGTTTCATTGTTTCGATTGTATTGTATAAAACATCACAAATAATGGTCCTATAATAACAATAAAAAATATAAAATCAATCAATTGATGATGCCAATAAAATGTTTTCCCATCATTTCAGTAGAAATAAACAATTTTTCCATTAAATTCAATGAAAATAAAGTATCATGGCTTTTGTTTCTCTAAAAATAAGGTTTAAACAAACAGTTTATAATAACAAAAACCCCAAAATCATTTTTTTTTTTTTTGTATTAAGTTAGATAGCAAACATATAAATATATTTTTTTTTTAACAATTTTATTGCTTTATGTTTTACAACATACATATATAATAAAAAAAATAAAATCAAAACTAATTTGCATAATTTAAATCAAATTCAATGAATCATTAAAAATGTTTGAGTTGCATATATATATAATTAAATATTAATTACGTAAAATAATAAATAAAATAAAAATCTAAATATACGTTTGATTAATGACTAAGTATTAATGATGTTATGAAGTTTATCTTTTTAAATTTTCTTTTATAATTCAAAGAATTCAAGGTACAACAGTATATATTATTGTTTCTTTTATTTTAATATTAAAGAAATGAATCAAACATTTATATGAGATTTATAAAAAGATGAAAAGAGATAATTTTATAAAAAAAAAAATTAATGTGAAAAGTGCATCATATGGTTAATGCAACAACTTGTTGTTTTCTTTTCTTTCTTTTTTTTTTTTGCGCTAATAAATAATATTTTTCTTATGCTAAAACTGAAATTATCACTTCTATTGAAGCTTAAGGTATGTGCTTTATAGTATATTACGTTACTTGTATAAAATTATAACCAGAGATGTGAACCCGTCACATTAAAGTATTGAGTTATTTGAGTATTAAGTTAGTAACAATCGATATTCATACATTTTTTTTTAAATTTGAATTGAAATAAGAAACGGGAAATTTTCTCCCAGGAAAGGAATCAATTCTCAGGTTACCAATTAAATTTAGAATCATTCAATGTGAAAATTCATTACTTATATGTATTGCTTACGAATAAACGAAAATGAAAAGAAAAAATTGCCACAATGTTGCAGTTTTTTTTTTTTTTTTGTAACCATAATTGCTAATATATTTTGGTTCAACAATTTCTACAACAAAAGTTATCATCTCTGAGCATAGCAGTACATGTGCAAATATGCTTTAAAATTTAAAAGAAAATGATAATAAGAAATTCATAAAATATATTTTCGCGCAGATGTTTAAAGGATACAAATTACTAATAAGGGTAAAAAATATTTCATTTTAAAAAACTCAATTAATTACAAAAATAAAGTTTGTTTAATATTATTAAAATTTTATTCCTATCGCTAACGCTCAAGTTAGCGAACTAATAAAAAGCAGTGATGATTTTTTATTGAATTTATAAAAAGAAAAAAAAAATTATTTAATTTATTAATTTTGACTGATTGAACCAAGTTTTTCCAGTTGTTATTTGATAAACTTAAAGATGCCATAAGTAGATCATTAAATAGTTTTTACAGCTTTTAAAGACAAGATAATTTTCAGTAAAAAAAATTATCTTTTTGTGTATAAAAAATTGTTATGTTATGTAAAAGCTTATCACAGGATAAACAATAAATTATTTTCTCGTTCGATTTTTTTTTAAATGCAGTATTTAACCGATAAAAACCAAATGAAAATTAATCGCTGTAATTTATATCTAAATACATGTAAAATAGGACAACGTTGTGTACTGCATTAAAATTTAACATATTTAGAAAAATAAAAACATAGAAAAACATAATACAAGACATGAAATGCTTTAACATTAAAACTTGTAATGAAATTAATTTATTTTTTTTTCATCATGTGTTTTTTTCTTCTACCTAAAGTGAAACTTTTAATGTTGCTTTAATGTGACTTTAATGTATTTTCATTTTATTGCACAACATATTTTTCTAAGTGAGATACTTTTTAATGTTCTTCTATATACATTGGTGCTACCCACCAAAAGAAAACATTTATAATTTTCTTTTAATTATAACTTAGCTTTATGCATTTTGATAACAATAATAAAAGCACAAACAAAAAAAGTTTAATTTTCCTGCTATCTATACGACATCGCATTGATTTTATATAAATGCACGACGTGTGCTTTAAAAAGTAAAACAAAATTTGCTTATTTAGCATTTATTAGATGATTTTAAGCTTTAATAAAACCAATAATGGTTACCAAAAATGTCTATGTTAATGTCTATCTTGTAAATTCGAAAAAATAAAAAAACAAAAAGCTTACTGTTTTTGTTGTTAACGAAGTAGAAACTTGTTGATATATTCAATTAAGGTCAATCGATAACGTTAAACTCTTAAATTGTTTGTTTATAGCAAATAAAACATATTTTTTTGTTCGTTGTTCATACATTTATTATTGAAATTGTTTTTAAATTAAATTAAAAAATCATTTTGTTGTTGTTGAGAAAGTAAAATAATTTGTGGAACATAAGTGAAATTTGGGGGGTTTTTTTCGCACTTGTCCAATAAAGTTCAATTTCTGTTATATGCACTCCTATGAACGTTAGAAATAACAAAATACCAATTTCATTGACTTTGATAAGCAGCAAAGATTTGAAATTCACACTGACAGTGGAGGTGCCTGGTAAAAAAAAAAAAAAATACCGCATAAACACAAAAAACCGATGTTATACGATATTATTTATAATTATTTTCTTAATAAATATTATCCTTATCTATCCCTATTTAAAGAAACATGAAATCAATATGATTATTATAGATAGTGTATGCATGCAAAAAAAAAAAAATTATTACGATTGTGACACGTGAAGCAATCATTCAATGTAGAGAATTATAAGTGAGAATAATAATAAAAAAAAAAAAAAACTATAGAAATACTATGTGAAACCATAACTATAAATAAAATTCTACGTTAAATAAAAGAATAAATTTTGTTATGAAATATAGCTAAAATGTGTCAGTTGATATGTTGGATAACAGATAAGTTAGATTTGTAAATGTCTCTGCAGTATTCAACACTAAAAACGAAAAGAAAAAAAAAAAAAAAGAAGAAGAAACAAAACAAAAAGCAAAAGTAAAAGAAAAAGGAAAAGGAAAGATAAATGAACAAATAAAATACAATAAAGAGATAAATGAGAAAATAAATTAAGTTTATTTAAATTTGTTTTATTTATTTATTTATATAATTTATTTTTTATTTTTTTAATAACTAAAGTTTTCTTTATCAATAAAAATGCCCACTTTATTACCGAGTATTTTCATTTTAGTTTACACAATTTCTACTAATAATATAATACAATAAAGAAAAATATTATTATTATTATTATTATTATAATTATTGTTATAAATAAACATAAATTAAGTATGTTTATTAATTTAAATTAAAATTTTATTATTCTTAGTATTATTATTACTTTAATTAAAATAAACATTTGATTATTTGTTAATGAAAATGTATTACTTTAGTCAATTTCATTATTATTATTATTATTCATTTTTATTCATTTTTTGTTTTTCTTTTTAAATATTCTCATAATATTTCAGGTAAATAATGAAAATGTTGTGATGATAAAATAATTAAAATTATAATAATAAAAGATGATAATGAAATTTCACACGTAATTGCTTACATTAACTTATTTATATTAAATTTTAATCATTAAATTTGTTAAAATATTTTCTAGAAAATACATACACATATTGTTATGCTTTTCAAGCTGATTTTATGTATAATCCTTTATTGTTTATTTGTAAGGACTACAATAAACATATAATAAAAGCTTTCAATTAATTTATAATTTAAATAAATTTTTATCATAAAAGTGAAAAGCTCTAATCTAAGGGTTTTTTTTTTTTAATATATAATCAAGTAAATATACAATATTATTTATGTTGGCTTATATTTAATTAATTAAATCAGTCATTGATCTGATTTATTTTAATATAGTTTATAAGAAATAATAATTTTAATAGTTTTTAAAAGCTTAGTTTTGTTGTTAGAGATGATTAGTTCTAGTGAATGCAACATTTTATCTTACCAGAACGTACCTGAACTTTAAGTAAAGAGAGAATAATTTTGATTTAGTTTTACTTTGTGTATTACCTTAAAACCTTTAAATATGTAACCTGTTACCTTTAAATATATCATTGTTAATTATGCTAAAAAAAAGCAGGACTAAGGAAGACTCCAAGAATACTCAGTTAAAAACAAATATATTATTGTGTTACTAACTCTGTCATTTTATTTTTTTAGTACATTACCTTCCAGCGATTATAGATAAACGCAGTTTTACTATAACGCCAAGAACCAATCACTGACTCTAACACTAAGTCACATATTTTATAACTTATTACAAAAGCTGTGACTTCCTGGAAATACAATTCCAAGAAAATTGGACTGGTGTCAAAACCATGTTGTATATAACAAGCCGTAATTTTTCTTCCAAATTCCGTATCTAGTTTTTTTTAAATCCATTTCCATAAATTCTTTAATATCCATTACATTAATTCGCATTTCAGCAGCTTACTATTAAAATATATACATTTTTTTTTCATAAAATATAGTAGAGTAAGGTAATACTCTATAAATTTAATGAATTAATAAATAAATGCAGTAAAGAACACTGCTAACAATATCTTTAATAATTCTTATACACTAATTATGGAATTATTTAAATCAATTAAAATCAATAAACATTCTTAATGCATATCATAAAACTTTTATTTATCATAAATTTTATTAGGAATTAAGTAAATATTTAACGCAAAGTTATGTAAAACAAATCTTTAATCAAATCATTAATACTTATGAGCGTATTCTCAGCTATTAAATTAATATTTAGAGAGTGCTTCAGCTTAACAGGAATTCATTAAATACGTTTTCAACAGCACAGTAAATGAATGTTAATTATCCGTATGCTTAATAACTGATCAGATGCATATTATATTAAAATTTGATTAACATATTCGCCTGAATATGTGACGCTGCCTTATACTTTCCACTTTTCGCATGTTTCAAAAATTAAAATAATGATGTTCGCGCACGAAGGTAGCATAATTAATGAACATCACATACATTGTACGCTATTCAATTATTTTCTTTTAAACAATTTTTTGTTTGCTTGCTTATTTTTTTATTTTTTAATTAATCATAAAATAAGATAATTTCACACATTTGTTAATTATAATTAAAATAAACAACATTATTATGAAACAATATTTAATTACATACATATTGTGAAGAAATAATTAAAATGCTGTTTTCTAACCACATGTGCGGTTTATCTTTTAAAGCTTAAAAAATTAATTGTTGAGGTTTTATGAAGATTCTAAATTTGTTAATAACGTTTTGAAAAACATATATTTTTTTGATATTAGTCATATTAAAGTTTTGTCTAAATTGTGTCGGTAAGAGATAGGAAAAACTTTCGTTTTATTTATTCAAATTGCGAAAATAATTGGCCTACGCTATTGCCAAAAAACTTTCTGCAAAACTTTCATTTCCTATTTTTATACATTTTTCACCCGCGATGAATTTATTTTTATCAATTCCTATATCTGATTTAACATGATATCACATTTGGTGTCAATTAAAAATTTTGTTTTTTTTAATTTTTTTCATTTTTGACATGACATTTTATTAATATTTCACCAGATTTATTATCAATTATCAATTATTGATTGATAAAAATTGGTTGAAGATAAAAATTTAATTAAAAGTTTTTTTTTTTTTTTCAAATGTCGCGGCTGATTATGGTGAAACTTGAATAAAAAAATTTACTCGTTAAATTTTGAATAACTTAATCATGCTGTTGAATATTATCGCTTTAATTAGTATCAGATAAATGCTGTAACAAGTAATACTGATTATCTGGAATCACATGGTTACCAATGCGAAATTAACATATGAAGGTGTCTCTGATCTGGAACTTCTGTCGAATAAGTATCTCGCATAACTTACTAAGTAGTAAAGTTCGTTTTGTCTTTCTTTAAGGCTCCTTGCAAGAGATAAGATCATAGTTTATATTCTTTCTTTTTTAAATTATCATATATTTTTACTGAGATTTCAGAGACAGGTTCCTAAATATAGTAAAAATATTCCACGCAACTGTTATTAATGATTTCTAAATCAAACGAAATTCGTACGTATTATAGAAAGTCTTGTATCAGTTTAAGAATCTTAATTTTTTGAACTTTTACTATGCGATAACAAATTTGATGAGATATTAATGAGAAACGAGTAGATGTACTGATGAGTGTAAAATAAAATTATAAAAAAAAATTTCAATTATTAAGAGGAAATTATAATCATACAAAATGCGTTGTGTTAATAAGAAAACATTTTTCCGTTCAACCGTGGCTCGTCTTACCTTTCAATCAACTCTCGTCTCTCGTTTCACGCAACGCACCGCTTGTAAAAAGCCATAAATTTATAAACATACGCGGTAATTTTAAAACACGTAATCGTAATAATTTTTTTCGTACACCGTATTTATGTTTATTTTGCAGTATAATAATTTTTATAAAACAATATAATCATCCAGCTCCAGTGTGTCTTTAAGAAAATCAATATTTATTTAAATTTTGCTAATTTAAACAGCAAAAAAAAAAACTTTATAAATGCCAAAATGTTGATTATCCGTGTGAATTATGGCAAATGCTGTATTAAAGATTATTTATATTTATAGCAAATACGAAGATTAAGTAAAAATTTTGTTTCGTCACCGCGTTATCAAGAATCATTAATTACGTTTTATTTAAAACCAAACAAAATAAAGAAGAAAAAATTATTTATCACAACGAAAAACGCGGTCTAACTTCATTGACGAATAACTTTTATAACTTTTAATTTCGAATCCATAACCATTAGGATTTAAATAAAGACAAAACAAATACCAATAACAGGAAATACTTTTCAAAAGAGTTTTCTTTGTAGGAATTTTGTTTTGTAAACAAAAAAAAAAAAAAAAAAAACTTTTTTCATGCACAGAATATTTCCCATATTTTTCTTCTTTTTTTTTTATAATTAACAATACTTTGAAATATTATTATAAACAATGGAAAATTTCCTTTAATTAACAATGAAAAGATTTTAATGTTGTTTGGAAAAATATATTTTTTTTGTTTTTTGGTTTTTCCTTTAAATACAAAAAAAAAAAGTAAAAATATAATTATGGTGAAAACAGAACGGAAAAAGCATCAACGAAGGGTTCAAGCGTATAATATAAATATTTAATTATATAATTCTAACGATTGTATCCTTTTTGTTTTTTTTTTTTTTTTTGATATTATTTACAAATATTATAGCACAGCTTATATAAAGGTACAAATACAAATACAAATATTGACTGTGCGTAGTCAGGTATGAACACTAAATTAACATGACAAATATTATGGTTGAGTAAGATTTTCTCCTTCTATAAATGGATCATCATCCCCTTTACCTGCTTAAAGATAATAATTAAAAAAAAAAACGAAAAAACTTTATTTCCTAAAATTCGATATTTTCTTTATTGGATTTTCAAGTTCAATTTTCAATTACTGTCAACATGTCCTTTTGACTTGTGAAACTAATAACAAAATTAAATATTTTTCCGCACTAAAATTGTAGCTAGAGGATTAAATTAAAATTAACTTAAAATTAAACACGGATAATATTAAAAATAAATAAATAAAAAATAAATAAAGCGATCTTTTAAATCCAAATTGCTTTTACCTAATAAGTTTAATATTTCAGGATACGGCTACGTGATCTGTTTCTGCTGACTGACTGATTGACAAACTGGCCTTGAAAACCTTATTGATTTTTTATTAAAAAAAAAGAATAAAAATATTTTTTCAACCTACTCAACATGGTTAAGCACGGTTATCCTGCACTGAATATTATTACATTTCTGATTGAAGTTTATAACTAAATTTGTATTTTTTACAAACATGAATTTATTTCTTTTTTTTTTTTTTTTTTGTGTAATAACAGTAATAATTTATTGGGCGAAAAACTCTCGTTAAATCACTGACTTTTAAGTTTGTAGATTTGCGCAGAATAATCAGTAAAAAAAAAAACAACAATACAAAAAGAATTTATTAGAAAAGTTTTCAAGATTTATTATCTTGTTTATTTGCAGTTAATCTGATTTATATGAATCCTTTCTAAGCATTTAATTTTCATTTTTTTTTTTTTTTTTTTGTTTGTTTGTTTTTATTTACTTTCCGATTTAACAGCATTAACAAGTTTAAAGAAGCAAACACATTAAATACATATAAATATATATTTTTTAATGTTCGTTTTATTGATAATGTAACAAAAGGTAGCACAGTATTACCAATCTGATAAGGTATAACTCCTTCATTTTTATTTCCATTAATGGCTTTTTATTATCAACCATGTATTCTATTCAGTGTTGGCGTTAGAAAATGAAAATGAAAATTTAAAAACGTAAAAAACGAAAAAAAGAAGCAAAATATAATAATAACGTTTACGCCATTAAAAGTGTATAATAAATGATGAAAGTTTATCTTTCAAAAAATTAATTAAATTCCGTAATTAAAAAATTATTATTATATATAAAAAAAAAAAAAAATAGAAAATAAAATATAAATAAAGGAAAATTAATTACGTAAATTTATTAATCAAAATAATTGAATAGGAAAAGTTATCGTAAGGGTAAAAAAAAAAAAAAAATAAAAAATCTGTAAACAAATCAAAATAGATTTTAACGATGCGTGAAAATCAAAGGCTAAAACTTTTTGTGCTTCTTTTTTTTTAGTTTAATTTAATTAATGTAAGTAGGAAATTTTTTTGTGCTTTTTTTTTATACATTTGTTGTTTTAAACATTCTAACTTGTGTAACAGAGAAAACTAGAAAAATAAAGTAACAACATTAAACAATAGTTATATTGCCATTTGCTATCTGTATCTGAATAAGCAAACTTATAAAAGTTAAGTATTTTAAGGAAGAAAAGTGCCTGAATATATTTAAATAAATAAGTTGATATTCTGCGTGGCCAGGATACAACTTTGAGTCAATGTTTTCAATTTATTTGTGCGTGTTTGTGTTTATATGAAACAATTATGTAGATGAAGTAAATGATTGAGGTTGAACAGAACAAGAAAAAATTATTTTCAATCCTAATTCGTTACTAGTTTATCAGGGTCGTATCAATGTTTTTTGTTCTCTTTAACTAAAGATCAAGCAAAAATATAATTCTAATTCTAAAACTCTTGTTATTTATCGCAATTCAAAAGAATACTACGGCTCCGCTATTTGTTAAATAAAAATAAACAAAACGACAAATTTTCTGTATACGAAAATTTTATTTTTTTTTTATTTTTCAGTATAGATTTAGGCGAAAATTTTAACAGAAATTTTCTTTAATTTTCAAATAAACTATTGTAAAGTGTAAAATATAATAAATAAACTTTATCAAAACTGCATTTTCACAAATAAAGTCAATATAATTGGGGGGAGACTATTTAATTCATACAGCTTAACGTACGTATTATATGTAAATCTAATGTAGTGTAAGTGCAAAGTTAATTGAGCAAAAATTCATTCATTTATCGACACAGATGGAGAATAAAATAAAATGAAATGGAAATAAAAAAGCATGAAAAATAAATTCCTTTTTTTCCGCCTTATTTAATAAAGCTTTTTTTTTTCGATATATATATACATTGTCGTATTCTTTACAACTTTAAATCTTAAAGTTGGGTAACTAGTGAAACGACATTAAGATGCCAAAAAGTCAATATCAAATGAAAGTCATGTTTTATTTATGATACGCGTCGCTTATTTAAAACAATAAAATGATTATGCTGAATTGAATCAATCACCCGGAAAATTAAAATTAGGTGATTTAAAAATCATTTATCTAAATTAATGATTTTTCTGATTATTTTTTTTCTATTTTCTTATTTTTAAATAAGCAAAAAGTTTAAGTTCATACATTAAAAATGAAGCTAAAATGAAAGCGAAAAGCTTTTAATCTTTTCTTTTATCTTAATGAAATTTAATCAGAGGTCAAGAGGTCCAATGATGGTCAACATCATGCAAAAATAGCTGAATGACTGAAGAGGAAGAAAAAAATAATTTAATTACAAAAGTTGTGAATACCAGATGGTCTTCCTATCAAAAATTGACTTCCGTTTATTGTTGCTGTTTTTTTTGTCTTCTGCTACAAGAAGTAAAAAAAAGTTTTTTTTGCTTGTCTTTATTTTTGGTTTTTGTTAATTGTAACCTCTTAAAGCTATTTCTCCGCTCTTCATTTATTTAAAAAAAAAAAAAACTTTTGTCGTTATTTAATTATTAATTTATTAATAACTTTTTTCTTTTTTTTTTTTATTTTATTATGAAAAACATTTAATCAAAGTTTTGACTATTTTTATACATTTATTTAACTTTGTGTCAAACTTTTCCTTTAAGTAACTTTTGCTAACAGTTATAATAGTTTATACAAAGGAAAATAAACTTTCCTAACTCATATATTTCAGTAAACTTCATAAAATATAAATCATAACATAAACGCACTTAAAATTACAAAATTGAGTTATAGTTCTGTGTGAAAATTAAACAGGTATTAACTAAATGTATTTAGTGTAATGTTACTATAATATAAATAATAAGTTTATAGAGCACTAACTTTTAACTAGTGATATTTGTGTTACTTTGTTCGTTTATATCAGCAGTTATGATGAGCCTGTGCTAAAATGTGTGTCAAAATATAAATAAATTGAGTACAAAAAAATGAGAATATATTTCAAAAGTACCGTAACTAGGATTTAGAGGGGCCAATCGTCGTATAATATATCAGTAAACAGTAAACCAAACAGTAAACTAATTCATATATCAATTAAATAAATTGTCTTTTAGGTTTTAGTCCTTTACTGCAATTTAAGGATTTGATCTAAGACAATATTTTAAAGAAAATGAAGGATCAGTTAATCTCCATTGGCACGCAACCTATAAGATTGCAATGCTTTAACGAAACTTTAAATGAATTTAATAAATTATCTGTCGCTGTTGATGACATTAACTAAAGTTAACGATTAAACGAGTTGCAGTTTAATTCTTCCTTCTTCACAAACGTCATTTTTCTTACAATCACTCAGTTATAATACATTCCATCCCCTACATTTTCCATAATAAATTTCTATTCATTAAATTTCTTTCTGAACTAAATATTATTTGTTTTCAAATATTATTAATTAAGTAAACTTTATGAATGAGCACACTTCAAAGTTTGTATGGAAATTCTATTCTCTTATTTAATAAATTTCACTTTACTAAAAAAAAAAAAAATAAAAATAAATATTTTCTACAACTTAAATACTTACTATATACGTATAATGTAGTAACATTTTATTACAATTAAAAATACTTCATAATTTAACTTGAGATTTTGCATAACATTTAATGTAACACTTTAGTGTTTTACGTAATAATAAATAAATAAATAAACTAAATTGTATTACATACAGCTTGGAATAACAAAGTTGTGTCTTCACGTACTATTATGAATTAAATTTTCCTTTAAAACTATAATAAAAACGATGAAAGAAAGTTTTATAAACTTTATATTATTAACGATTTAAATTTAAATATAAAGTTATATTTGCACCAACTAACGATAATAATCTCATTCAGTTTTAATATCATATTTAATAATAATAATTATTTTTACGTTTTTTTTTTTTTTAATTTTTTAATTTAATTCTTTCAGCAACAAGTACATTTACCATAATGAAACCATTTTTAACAAACATCAACCAACGCAAGGGATCGCAATAAGATTAAAAACGATTTTTCAAAAACTTTAACATTATTAGAAAATGACAAGAAATGTCAGAAGGTTTTACAAGAATATTATTTTAATGAGAAACTGTGCATGAATGTTTTCGTATTTAATTAATAAAAACTAAAACGAAAATTAAAATTAGATGAGCAAACGTTACAATTATATAGCACGAATATTATTAGAAGTAATTAGTAAAACTTTATCAAAATCAAATGAAAATAAGTAAAAATGTCTATAAATGACAAGAAAATCCATAAAACATCTAAATAATGGTGAAAAAGGAATTAGTTTTTGTCTGAATAGAGATAGGAAAAAAAAAGCACGAAAACTTTTCTCTTAAAAATGAAATTTGTTTTAAAAGCAAACAAGTAAAATTAAAAAAAGCAAAAAAAAAAATTATTTTTATTTTTGATAGAGAAAGAAAACAGACGAAGAATTTCATTATACTTATGTCCCTAAACGCTAAATAAATCCAAACTTTATTTTTTATTACTTTTCTTTTGTGATTAAGGATTTTTCTTCTTCTATTTTACAATTTTGTGTGTGTCGATGTTAATTACATTCTTTTCATTTCCATTGCCTTTTGTTGCTTTTGCTGTGTGTTTTTTTTTTCAAACATTCTTTAATACAAATTGCTACGAATTACAAGTCTTGTTAATTTAAATATTTTACTTTATACAAAACAATTACTAAAGAATAATTTATATAAATTAAAAGTTTTTTTTTTTTTGCTTCCTCTCCTCTTTTTTCGTTTTTTTTTTTCTTTTCTTTAAAGACACTGATTAATGATAAACATTTATTATATTACTTAACTTTTAGTTGATGGTTTACTATTGCAGTAAAAAAATAATTTTTTTTTTTTATGTTTTTAAACGTTTTTCTTAACTATGTAAATTAATTAATGATTTAATGAAAAAAAATTGTTTTGTATAAAGCATAAATGCGCTTTTAATTAAATGGTGCGCGCTAAGCAATGTATTATTGAAAAGCGTTTAAGGTATATATTAAGGAAACAGGAAATAAAATTAATACGCGATATCTGTCATGTTGTCACAGTTTAGATTTACTTTAAAAATATTAAAGCTAACATTTTCTTGAAACAAAGAGACGTTAACACCACCGTAAGCTTCTTTATTTCAATTTTCCCGTTTAAATGTCATAAAAATTCATAACTTTTCTTTTCTTCCTTTTCATTATTATAATTTTTCTCGTTTTTTTTTTTTTTTGTTGTATTTTCTTTACAACATGATACATTTTTTTTGTTGTTTTGTATTCGGTTTTATATCTTATTTTCCAATATTGATTTATTTATCTATTTTTCATGTAACTTAATACAAATAAAACGTGATATTAAACCAAACTTTGTCGTTTAAACTTTCTTGACAATTCACAATTTTTTGTAATTTTTGTTTTATTTATAATATTCTTTTGTTTTTTTTTTGCTCTCTCTTGTTGACTTAACTTTTGTGCTTTTATTGTCTTGTTATGAATTTTAAAAGTTTTTTTTTTTTTTTAATTTAAAAATATTTGTGAAAATTTTTATTTTTGTTACAACAAATTTATTAATTATTTTCATTATGAAATTAAATTAAAAACATGTTTTAGTTTTATATCAGTGTATTATAATTGTTGTAAATAAATAAAATGAAATAATAAATGTGTCTCTGTAAAATCGTTAATTATAAATTATAAAGTGTCTCAAATCTATTTTTATTTGCTCTACTAAAATACTGTATAATAAAATACTTTGTAAAGTTTATTTGGTTTAACATATGCAAATAAAGTATTCTTTAAGTTAACAAATAAGCATTTATCCTCGTAGCTTATTTCAATGTTTTATTTATGTTTGAATAAGTTTTTAACCAAAAAAAAAAAAAAAGAAATACAAACAGAAAATGATATGTGGAGTGAGAATGATAATTTCATACAAAACATTTATATTCATTTGATTATTGACTTTCTGTATATTAAAAAGTTTTTGAAAGAAAATACCAGTAATAATTAGTTTCTTAACTTTTAATTAAATTAATTTTAAACAAATTAAAGTTGGATTTTAATTAATATAAAAACAAAAAATTAAAAGTAAATTTTATTCATAATGAAATCTAGTATAAAAGTTGTATTTAGCAAGTGGAGACGCCGGTATAATTTATTTTTTCTTTGATTAATTTTTATCGATATTTTGTAAAAAATTCTTCGATTTTAAAAATTTTTATTGCACGTTTATGCTAACGTAAAGTTCGAAAATTCTAATTACTACTAACACCATTTACGCGTGGTATTAGCACACAAAACTTTTTTTGCCATGCAACGTGTGTAATCAATAAATTATATTAAATTATTAAGTAAATTTCAAAAAACATTATCGTAATTTACAAAAATTTTAATAAAACGTCAATAAAAATTAGTTAACCACGTGTGGTTTAATTAATAAATAATTCACTGAAAAGCTAACCCAAAATTTAATTATAAAATATATAAATTTGTAAAACTATTTGAAAAAAAATAAAAATAAAATGAATTAAAGTAAAAAACTCATTAGCAATCCAATAAACAAATAAATAAATTTTATACGAATTCCTCGGCATTTTATTTATGTTTAATTGAAATAAAAATTCAAGTAATTAAAAAAAAAAGAGATTTAATTAAGTAAATAATAATTGAAAATAAATTTCTTTCTTACTTTTTTATAATAATTTTTTTCCTTCAATTAATTGTTATAAAATTTTTTCATTTAAATTTTTATATTCTATGCTCATGTATGAGTTAAGTAAGAGGATTAATTATTATCATCACAAACGATTTACATATATAAATATACAATATTGCTTATAAGCAACTCGCTCAAAAGAGATTGAACATAATTTCACGGTTTTACTTAATTCTGTTTTTTTTTTTTTTTTTTTTCTATTTGCTTCGGTGTTTCAAATTTTCTTCTTTTTTTTTTGTTTATTATTTTGAAAAATGTTTATTGAATTTGGTAAAAGAGAAAAAACGCAAAGATTTTGTTTATAACACAAATTTAAGAAAAGAAAGAAGAAGAAAACAGTGAAATGTAACCAGAAGCTACAATGACATGGATGACAATAATGTAAACATTTTTGTTTCTTTATTATTGATTATTTATAAAGTCTCGGACGAGACGCCGATACAAGATTATTTCAATGTAAACAATTACAGCGTGAATAAGGAAAATTAAATTAAATAAAAAAGAAAGAAAATCTAAATTGGAAACTATTTGTTTTTATAAACAAAATTCATTGACAGGTCGACGAAATTAAACGAAAAACAAAGGAAAAGCTGAACGAAAAAAAAAAAAAAAACAAAATAAAAGAAACAAAACAAGAAAGAATAAAATAATAAACCTCAACATCAGAGAAGATAATAAATCATAAAATAAAGACAACATTTAAATTATTTATTTAAGTTGTTTATAGGAAGATGAGAGGCACAAACAGTTCATAAAGTTAAGAAAGTATCATCAAATTTAATTCAATTAGAATTGCAACAGTTTGCCCAGGATCATCTTGGTTGAATTGTTATCCGATGAACTTTAAAACTCTGTAGAGACCTTTTCTTAAAATACCGAACCCTAACAAATGGTAAAATAGTCTGTAAGACTAAGCTTTCGATAGATGATTACCATCTGTCAGTTACAGTTTATTGCACTTTTCTATGATCCGTTTTGTATTTAGATTCAACTAGCTATTTTGAATTTTTTTAAATAATTTAATTAATTAATATAGCAACAACACAGAATTTAATTGTTAAAAAAGACGAGAATTCAACAAGAATTATAAAGAAACAAGTGTCGATGATCGTAGTTCCTCGGACTCAGACCGGTTTGCTACTTCAACTTAAAACTCAGAAGTTTAACTGTCAACAAGAGATCAGGTCTGTGTACCTTGAAAATTATTTTAATGATTCTGTTTCTCGCTTTTATTGCCATTTTAATTACATTAAACATCAGTTTGCTTGTTAAAATCTTTGTAAATGAATTTTCAATTCAAATAGAAATAAAAAATTAAAAAAAAGATTTGAGAATAATGGAATCAACAAACATAAGCGGACAAGCTTAGAACGACCGAAGTACAGAGCACTTCACCTTTTGATTGAGTGCTGAAATTACAATCAATGTCTGACTAAAGCCAATTGACTCGCGTATAGCTAACCGAACGAAGTTGTCATGGTAAGCCTCTTATCTGGATTTTTGTTTTAATATTTGTCTATCAAAGTGGATAATAAATGCAAAATATGAATAATTGCGGTTGTGATGACAACGTTGAGCAATTGGCCATAGAATATTGGTTTTTGCTACGACATGGCATTCCTATAGCTTCGTCCAATTATCGTAAATCATTTGGCAAATCGATGATGCAATCAGCAGACTCTGCTTTAGCTTAAACCCAACACAGACGCCTACAGGCAGTTTCGTCATTAAGTAATCAAACGGAATCAATAAAATCAAAAATATTCGAAAATTTTGAGAGCATCGCATTATTTTTTTCAATTCCATTTGTTTAATGTTTTTCTAATTTTAATTCCTAATGTTCAAACAGAAATAAACGAGAAGAAAAACTAAATTCATAACAACAGAGAAGTGTGAAAATTGCGTATTTGATTCATGAAAATAATTCAATTTGGCTATGAATGTCGCGGTGGCGGGCATATGCGATCAAGATTTTTTAATAAATAATTCAACTTGTCGAGATATTTAATACGACTGATAGTGCTTCAGTTGACCTTCCTCCAATGCTAACTGCGAATTCGATAATTAAGTTGCGGTTATAAAATTTTAAGTGGTGGAATGAGTTGGAGTTTCTGTCATTTGGGAGTAATGTACTTGTCATCGACGATTGATTACAACAGAGCTAAACAAACGATTTGAATTTAGAATCCATTTACATCGATTGATATCTATTGCTACATGGTTTGTTTGATTTAATTCTTTTGCTACACAGACGATAAGAATTTAAAATTTCAAATTGAAAGTAATCTAATGACATTACGCTAGGAATCAGAGAAACGACATATCAGAAAAATTAAACCAAATTGATCAAAGCGAATGCACAAAATTCCCACAATTTCCATTATATTTAAAACAGCTGAAACTGGCTGATGAGCCATTTTCACATATTAATTACTTTCACCAACATTACAGTACGCTCTTCTGGGAATAATAATTATATTTTATTGGTTTCATTCAGTAACATTGTCTAAGCAAAAATTCCATTTAATTAACTCGATTATATTGTGAACAGAAAGTAAGATTTGTTGTCTCTCTTAACACCATAATAATAATAATAATAATAATAATAATAATAATAATAATATTAGTTTTAATAATACTAACTTGAAATTCAGTTGCAAATATATTTACGAATTAAAAATTAAATAAATATTTTAATTAGTAAATTTTATTCGCTAATAATAAAACAATGACCGTAATACACTGCACGAAGAACGTGACTTTTCATAATAAATACTCACATTCCGTAGCCAGCCTATATTACACATATTTTTCAACATTTGCATATTATAATTTGGTAAAAAGTGGGTCTCACAATAAAACATTTTCTGTTTTCTTTATTTCCTTTTTTAATATTTCGATCTCACTCAAAATATAAATTATTATTTTTTATTAAATAAAGAAATTTCACTCATTTATGGATATCGATTAACGCAGCGTCATTTAACGGGTCGAAATACAAAGAACATTTAAATTTATTTATAAATTATTTCATGTTGTGTGTTTGTTAAATAAAAATAAAATATAAACAGACATTTATTGCTATTTTAATTAAATTCAATAAATCATTTTACCACTTAATAGGGAGACGTTAGAAAAAACAAAAAAAAAAAAAAAAAAAAAGAGGAAAAAATGAAATTTTTTATTTTATTTGTGTTTATTATTCACATTATTTTGTCAATGTATAACGTTAATCAAATATAATTATCATAATTATTAATCCTTTTGTATAATATAAAAAATCTATCTTTTTATCTTTTATTTTTTTATTTTTTATGCTTTCAGTAAAATGGTTTTTTGTTTTGGTTTTCGTTTTTTTTTTTTTTTTTTTTTTTTATATTCTATAGAATTATGACTAGACTTGTTGCTTACAAAATTACCATATTTTATTTATGTGGCTGTGTAAAATTCATATAAAATGATGAAAAAAAAAAAATATAATTATTTGTGTTGTTATAGATAATCAGGGCTTTTTTTTACGTTTGACAAAAACTACTTGTCAATATACTGGCATTATAATGATTAATAGTTTTGCTTTTCTATTGAACTAATTTAACTAATAATTTTTAATTTATTAATAGAATAGCACTATGGCATTACAATGCAAAATACTTTCCATGAATACAAGCTAATAACCGTAGCTTTTTTTTTTTTTCAAACAGTCTATTCATAATCTGCGGGAAAAAGCACTCAGTAATTTACAATAAATCCACAAGTATTATAAAGCTTTCAATTTGATTAAAATTATAATAAAATTTCCGATATTAAATAATAAAAAGAAATAGAAGAGCATTGATGTGTAGTGAAACATATTTCCAGGACAAATACCTTGATCACTTGATAACATCAAATATAATAAAATTATTTTCCGAGACAATCATTTATATATATTTCGTTTGGATTCTAAACATTGAAACAAAAACATTTTCTGAAAAATTTAAAGATGATTGACACTTTGATCAAATTTTAACAGAAATCCATTAAGAATAAAAAAAAGCACGATAAGAAATAACTAAATCTGAATGAATAAGTAAATGACATTGACATTGATAAATTAATTTTTTTTTTTTTTCTTTTTCTGATTTTGCTTTATTTTCTCTTTACAACTTGTTCTGTATCTCCTACAAAATGTTTTTATGTCAAATGAATTAAACAAGAGTAAATAAAATAAAATGAAGAAATTTTTGTAATTAACAATGTTGAGGTAACACAAAAACTCGAAGAAGAAGAAGATACAAACCAATAAATTAACGAAAATTAACTTTTTTTTCTTTTTTTTTTTAATGTTTTTATTAATGACTGTAGCTTTGTTACTTTATAACTAACTTCGAAGTCTTATTAACTTTTTTTTGTTTTTGTATCCATAATGAAATAAATCTTTAATAAAGTTAAACCGCACTCGTTTTATGATTGAAAAAAAATAAAACGACTATTTTTATTATCCATTTCTACCAGCAATGACTTAACATTTTATTTACAACATTACATTGTTAACTTTTACTCGTAATCGTTGTGTGTATGTTGGCAGTAAAAATGTAAAAACTATTGTTTCCCTATTTTCACGTAAATAAACAAGTAGTTTCCATTTAATAAAATTCTGCTAGCAAGTTTATTCATTTTAAATTGTGCTGACAAAACACTTAAATAACACAAAGCTTTGTGCATTTTATACCTGAACTATGCAATTTTATAACGAAATTTTTTTATTGTGTGTTAAAAGTTGTAAATTATTTTTTTATTACGAATTGAATCAATATTGAGTTAATAAAAAAGAAACCGCACTTAGTCAAGCATTATTAATATTTCAATAGAAATGAAATATTATTGGGACTAATGATTTTGATTTACCTTGCTATATGCGGTTTCTATAATCAGTCACCTTGTATTGTTTACTTATCGATTTGGTGCATTATTTTACCGCAACATCAGCACCATCATCACATTACATAAAAGTAAAAAAAAAAGGAAAGGAATGAAAAGAAAAGAAAAGAAAAGAAAAGAAAAGTTAAGCAGCTTTGCGGAAAAGGTGAGAAAACTTTTGCGTTGTCTTTTTCTTTTAACGAAATAAACAAATCCTCTAATTTTTTTAAAAAGATTATTTTGAATTAACAGGGATGTCATGGTACTAAAATATTTCAGTTTGTTTTCAGCTAGCTATTTTGCTTATATTCGTTGGGTTTAAAGTTGATTAAAGCTTTTATATAAACAGCTGCTTTCAAAAAACTGTTAATGCTGTATTATTTATATTTGGACGACTCCCAAAAAACAAGTCACCAAACAAACATTTCCAGCTCATACACAAAACAAAAAAAAGGATATTTCAAATGATTATGGTCAACTTTTCCGATATATGTGACAATATTCATTGAACTGTACAGCTCAAGAGAATTCATAGAAGTATTAAGACATTTTGACAAATAAAAAACAAAAATTATTGCACAATGGACAATTTATACAAAAAGCTGATATTTCAAGGCAATTTATTTCTTTAAAAAAAAAAAAAAAACGAAAACTAAACCGAAAAAATATTCAGGATGTTAACAAAGTAAACAAAACTGTCTAAAGCTAAAACATTCTTTTCATTTAAAGCTATTTGTTGATCTATAAACAAATCAAGAGCATTTAATTTTGGAAATGTTTCTCCTACAAATTACGTTCTTAATTTTCTTTTTCCAAGTATTTCATTATGAAAAATTTAAACGGATATACCCAAAAGATGAAGAAATGAAATAAATAATGTTATATGAATGAATGAATGTTAACCAAAATTATGCAAATAGATTGTTGAATTCTTTTAAGGCTCTTCTATATACGCTTTTATGATCCGTAAAAAAAAAAAATATTTATTTACAAAAATTATGCAAATATGTGGCTTGTCTTGTTAAAAATCAAAAAAACATTTTTATTCTGATTAAAAAAATTTTTTTTTTGTTTGATTTATTAATTTATCATATTAAATTGATTAATATTTAACTAAATTAAAAATGAGAGGAAGCTCAAAAAAAGTATAAAAATCACTGTACTGTTTTAAATTTAAATCGCCGTGAATTTTTATGAATTATTCATTGCTGATATTCTAATAAAAAAATATTAAGAAAAATTAATATTTTCTGATAAAACGGTAAAAAGTTAAAATGAATAAAACATTCCAATGTAAAAAAAAAAAAAAAATTTAATTTTTAAAAATAAATTTATGTGGCGTCTCCACCATGTTTTTATTTAATAATTATTATTTTTAATAAAAATATTTCTGTCAGGAATGCCTACATATGTTTTTACTCATCAAAAAGGGTTTTTAATAATAGTTCCTGTAGAAATAATGACAGACGTTTTACATCATTATTGTGATTTATTTTTTTTATTTGTTTTTTTACTTGTTTTCTACCAATGCGATAGCATTCAGGTGTGAATGATGTCAAAATTAGTCAGTTTCCACAGCTGTATGATTTCGATTTATTTATTTATTTCATTTGATTTATTTTTATACATTTATATAGAATAAGAGAAAAGAATTATGATTTTTAATAAAATTCTTAACGATATTTCGAATGGAAAATGAAATTTGTTTTTGTTTGTACCGCACACGAGAAACCCAAACATTTCTTCAACATACCAATGAGAGAAAAACATTTTTTTTTTCAATCAAAAATTTTTTCCGATTACATTTTGGAAAGTAAATCTATTATCTCATCATAAACAGTGATAAAGGTTAGGCAAAGACATGATTTAATTTTTGTTTTCCGTTCGATCCTTTTCTTTTTTATTTTTTGTCTTGAAAGACTAATTTTTTCTCATCACGATAAAGTTTCTTTTTGTTCGTGCCGTATTGTTGTCAGATTTATATAAGAAAATAATAATTATTATGATGACAGACTATAATCATAACAAAGATTTAATTAATATGATTATTATATTATTATTTTCCATCTCCATCATCGTCATCTTCTTCCCTTCTATAAATAAGAAACAAATAAAATACCAGAAACGATAAAGAAACGTTTCTATAATATTTTTTTTTTTTTTGTTATTTTTTTGTAAAATAAATGTTTTACGATTTTGTTGTACAACAAAACGAAATAAATAAAGAAAAATATTAATAGACATTATTATGAGTTATAGTAATAATAATTAAAAGAAATTTCTCCTCTTTTAATTGTTATGGAAACAGTGAAAGTCTTTTTCATTAGCAACACATAAAACTTATTTATTTACTTTTCGTTTTAACGACACAAATCGATTTATATTGATTTCGTTTGTTTTATCTAAAACATCTACATGGATCGCCTATTTCCAAATAAAACCATGTATAAAAAAAATGTAACTTAGTGGTGAATACTATAAAGCTTATATGCAAATAAAATAAAATTAAAAATCAGCAAAAAAATTGGATAAATAAATAACAAAAAAATAAAAAATATCAGTGATAGTATAACGATTTTGTTTTAGTTTCGGGTTTTTTTTTCTGTAGAGTCTTCTCGTTTATTTCAACCAATTTATTCTGCCAACTTTCCTTATTTAACTCACTTTCTAATTCTTTTTTCATGTCCACCTAATTTTTTTTTTAACTAATTAACTAATTTAATTTTGAATCGTGATACTAATGTGTCATGGGAGCATGGACTAATTTTGACTCACATTAAAATTCATATTAAAATCATTGACAGAGCGAATCCCTTAATTTCGAGCTGGCAAGTGCTTATGATTTAAACCATTTTTACATCCTGATAATACTTTAATTGGATTTGAAAGAGTTTTTATGAAATTTAATGAAAAATTTTAATTAAATTAAAATCGTGTCGTACAAAATTTATTGTACCGATGCAGCGTGTCTAAAGGAATTATTTTACAACTATGCAATAGAAAATTAAAGTCTTTCCATTCCATTCCAACATTACAATAGCGTTCTGCCATCACTCAAACCATTTTAACATAGATTTTTGTCGTTGTTGTAAGTTTGTCTATATTGCTGAGTGTTATATATTAGTTAAATAAAAATTTAAAAAGTGTTTTGTTAGCTTAAAAATATTAAAAAACATAGAACCAACCATTTAGTTGTGAACAAATTGATTTGTTTAAGCAGCTATACAAGCGATACCAACATCAACGAAAGATTTTTTTTTTTCGAAATTTAATTATAATATTCTATTTACATATATTTGATTTGTTTTTTAATTTTTAATAACGTAAATATTTATCATTTAAAAACACAAGTAAATATTATTTTCGCTATTGGTTAAACTTTTCTGTAGAAATTTTTTATTTTATTTTCATTTGTATTCGATGTATAATAAAAATAAAAATGAAAAATAGTTATTTAAATATAAATAATCAATACAATACTTATAAAAGTTATTTATAATAGAATAAAAATATATAAAAACAACGAAAATAAGAGAAAAAAAAATAAAATAATAATTGAAAAGCAAAAAGAAGCAGCAGCATCATGTGGTTTTTGTTATAAAAATAATATGGGAATAAAAGTTTATTTTAATAATTTTATTCTTTTACATATAAATATATT
Organism: Ptychoptera albimana; assembly: GCA_961205885.1. Classification (NCBI taxonomy): domain Eukaryota; kingdom Metazoa; phylum Arthropoda; class Insecta; order Diptera; family Ptychopteridae; genus Ptychoptera; species Ptychoptera albimana. The sequence continues at coordinate 23,527,824 of OY540803.1, forward strand.
TAGCAGTTAAGTTCACTAAAGGGTTCTGTTTTAAAAATAATATTTGCATAATGTTGTATAATAAAGTGTAATGACCTGCCACATGTCACTTGTGTTTTTAATGTAAGTTACAAAAAAAAAAAAAAACCGGGACTAAAACAGCCTTTAGCAAGGACACAGATGTTCTTAAAAAATACTAAGATTTATATAGAAAACATAAAATTCTTATTGAACAAACATATATGTATGTCGTTTAATTAATAACATTTTCTGTTTTAACTTTCATTCTTTAATTAACCGAAACCAATGTATACGATGAGTTAAAAAACGAACGAGGAATAAAAAAAAAAAAAAGAAAAATTCTTTAATGGCATAAACTTTTTTATAAAAAAGTTTATCAAACAAATAGGAAAAATTGGCACGTAGTAAGTGGAATGTTAATTATTTGATTATGTTGCTATATCCCTGGTCAATTATCGTAAATTCTTTGTCACACATGGCTTCTTCTTTTTTTTTCCTTTTTTCATTCGGTTTTGTTTTTACTTCAGTTCCACTAACTTTAGTTAGCTGACCAAAAATAATTCGATAAAATTTAATTATATAAAACAAAAGACGCAAAAAAATGGAAGCAAAACAAACAAAAAGAAAAAATTATCGAAAATATTTTCGTAGAAGTAAAACTTTTAATAAACATTCCCTCTGATTTTCTTTATGATGTTTTGAAAAAGTTTTTAGTTTCTTCTTCGATATTACATCGAAAGTACAACTAATTAACATAGTCATACATTCAAGGTAATTTTATCTATATATATATATATCTATATATATAAAAATTCATATGATTTCACATTTGCGCTTAGTTTTTAAAAATAGTTTTAATTAAAAAAGTTTCTTCATCAATTTTATTATATTAATAGTAAAGGTCATGGTCAGATTTGAGTAATTTTCTATATCATATTCATTGGAAATCGTATGTAATCAGTAATCAATAATTTTATTTTTACCATAGACGACGATATTATAAAATGAAAATCAAATCAAAATCTCATTATTTTATTGCAAGATGAGTAAAAATTTTGATGCTTATTTTTTTTTTTTTTTTTTGACAAACGATAAAGCATTTTCAAAGAAAATACATTTCTGGAAAAATATGGTACTTGGTTGTGGTAAAGATTACTTTTAACTTTGTTGATAAATTGAACCAAATACATGCCTGAGGGAACCATGTTGCTGAAAACAAATCAATCACTTTTTCATCTAAATCATCATCATTTAAAACCAATAATCGTATGCCTTTGCGTATTTAAACTTGCAGTAATTTTGCCACTATGTCTTAAATTAGTCGAAAGTTGTTAACCATTTGTGTGAGTTATGTCAATATGAAGAATTGTATCCCTTATGCTACCCTTAAATGCAATTTTTGTCACCCGTTTTTACAGCAAAAGCTTTGAATGTTCTCTTTAAGAAATAGCCCTTGTACACCATTATTAAAAAGTTTTCAATATAAATGCACAATCAACGGAAAAATTATTAAAATTCGATTGCAATTGAAAGCTTTTATCGCAGAGCGTTAAACTGTAAGTTGTGTTTTAATTCATGTTTAAAGCATAGAGTTTTATGGTGACTTTAAAATGTAAGCTAACCCACTTAAAATAAATTTAAATTAAGAAGTAAGGTCGACACCCCGAAAAGATAGTTAATCTATATTTACAAAAGAAAACTTAAATTATTTATTAATCCGATGTGCATAAGTTTCATAGATACAGCTTTAAATTTCTATATGAAATTGTGTGGATTTAATCGAGAAATTTTTGAATTATGTCGCAAATCAGTTTATTAGTACGTGGAAAAAAAAAATTCAAGTTGAACATAAATAAAGGATTTAAAATCAAAATATAATCAGACGAAAAATACTGAGAACAAAAACGTAAAAAAAAAGAAAAATGCTTTAAGCCAGCTTCTGATATACACATATTATTTCATCAGTAAAACCAATCACGAATATTTCTAAATAAAAATCCCACTTATCTATTTATAATGTATCGTAGTTGCATCAGTAAAATAAAATTGAATTTTTCAGTTCAAACAGTTTTTGTATAGAAATGGAGAAACAAGAATGACACACAAAAAAAAAATTCCATTTTCCACTGATAAATTAAAGAAAGAAAACGAAAAAAAGTAAATAATAAATAAATACGACAAGAATAACAATAAGCAAAAATCCAATAACAAACATGAAAGAATTTTTTTTTGGCATTTACACGAAATTGAAAAGTTTTTAAGTAATAAAGAAATTCACACACAAATAACTCAAAAGTTTCAAAAGCTGTAAAGATGAAAATGAACAATGAAAACACTTAATTAGTTTGTAATTTTTAATTAAATCTCATTGAGTGGTAATATGCATTGTCAAACTTTACTTTTCTACTGTCTCTCCTTTATTCTTCTTCTTTTTAAATTTGATTAATCAATTATTTTTAATTTTTTAAGTGGTTTTTCCTCTATTTTTTAATTTAACACATTTGTAACACGCTGTATATATATATATATATATATAAATATATTAATGCAATTTCATGCTAATAAATCAATACCATTTGTGATTTCATCTATCAAAATAGAATTTTTTTTTTTTTTACAAAACAAAATTTATTTTGTATTTTGTATTAAAGTTTTGCAAATATTTTTGCCACTATAAAGAAAAAAGAAAAAATAAATAAAAGGATAAATTCTCCACTTAGAACGTATTAGATAACTGAATAAATTTTACTTAAATAAAAATGAATTACATTTACTCAGATTTTTTTATTATTATGTAATAAATTTATTGATATAGTGGAAAACTACGTTACACCATCCGTTCTAGGTTTGAAAAATGTTTTATTTAATATTTGCTAACAAATTATCGTTTCAAAATGTTAACACATTGCATGCATAGTAGTTCTGCTGTGCTTCATACTGTCACCAATAATACTAACTAAACACAGGTAAATTGAATAAATAAGATTATATGATGCTTATATTAGATTACTATCATATCATATTTAAACAGAATTTATGTTTTTACAATTTCTTTTTTTATGGTATTTGCTTAATGGAAATTGAAATAACAATTTATGTGGAATAAAAGACAAACTTAAACTCTTGCTAAATGACTATTAATTGTTTATTACGTTATGGAAATTATTTCACTAAACCGAACCTATTAAGGAATTGGTTATTAGCTGTAAGTAAATAACAAGATGGGTTATGGTGATAATAGAGAATCGAATAGGCTCTGATAATGTTGTTGGAATGCTTATGTTAACTGTAAACACAATTGCAACAAGCTAATAATTGATTAACCATTTAAAAATATTTTTCATTTTCATTTAAATAAACCATTCATAGGTTTTGGATGTCTATTTAAGCGTTAAAAGTAAAAAATTCATTAAACAGTTAATATTTCTCAGTATAATGCTAGAAATTTTAATAAATCTTTTTATTTCATATATAAAACAAGGAGCATTACCTTGTATCACATAAACTGCAGCTGTCTCCGAATCGCAGGTGTTTTCAAAGCGTAAGGAATAAAGCTGTGTTTGAATTGCATGCAGTAAAATACGAATATTTACGGCTTATTCGATTAATTGTAATTTCGCTACTTAGTTTTGTTGGAATTTTTGATCTAAAAAATAGAAAATTAAAGCTTAAACTTCTATTTATGGTATCGCTCTGGGAGTGTACAACTATTTCTGCCGAGCTAGACTAGATAGCTAAAATCTTATACAACCATAATCAAAATTATTTTTTTATTTTTATTTATTTTAAGGGCGAAAATCATTATCTCTACAGTGAGTATTAAAAAAGCAAACAAACACTATTACAGGAAAACAAAAAAAGAAATAAAAAAGCTCATGTAGGGACTACGGCACTGTCAGTAACGACTCTAATGACCGTTGGTGCTTTCAAAACGTAAACTAATTAATTAACAGTTAATTGTTGCCCAAATAATAAATAAAAACAAAACTGTAAATGATAATGATAATTATAAGGTCACTAATTAGAAAGGCATGTCTCTAAAGACACAAAATCCTTGCATTAATTATTAATAAATAAATAAAACAATAAAAGATGAAATTCATTTATAATTTATGTTTGTGTGTGAGTGCGTTAATTTCCATCAATTAAAATAATTAATTTATCATAAAGAGTCAAATAATAATTATTTTATCATGTTCATCATTTATTATAGCATCCACCAACCAGTTATTAAATAACAAAAACCAAAATTAAATATTAAAAGAGAGAGAACGAAAACATAAAAAAAAAAAAAAAACAAAACAGTTTATGATGATTTTATTGTTAATGATACAAACATGAATTGTAGAAATGCTGATACATGCTTTTGTCTTGTGTACGATGGTATCTGAGTGTGTGTTTGTGAGTATGGAGCATTAAAATTTATGAGTGGAATTAATGAACGTGACTGTTGAAAATTATATTTTACCTACTTACAAAGGTGAAGTTAATTTGTTTGTTTGCAAAAAGAGACGAAAAAAAAAAATGTATTTTTTTTTTTTATTAAAATAATTAAGCTTTTCATAATTTAATATTTAATTATGTTTTAAAGAAATAAACTTTTTTATTCTACCATAAATGGATTTAAGGATTATAATCACGTACTCTGGATTCTCAAAAACGCTCATAAACAAAGTTTAAATCGTTTTTAAGTCACTATTTTTACTTCTGTGTTGCTTATTTATTTATTTTTTTTTTTTTTTAACTTTTAAACAAGAATTCAGAACATTTCAGTAGAATAAAAATGATGTTTATATAGGTTAGAAATCGTTCTATTAATAATTGAACAGAAATAAAAGTTGTAATTGAATAAAATAAAGCTTTTTATTGTTTATTACTTGTAATAAAAGTAAATTTCATCAATATTTTACTTATATGCTTTAAAAAAAAAAACAAACTTCTAAAGCTGGTTAAGCTGCTGCTTTATGATCGATAATAATATTTCAGTAATAAGACCATCTCGTCTTCAATAAATATATTTATAAACAGGTAAACGATCAATACATGTATATACAAAAAAAAAAAAAAAAATGTAATGCATCTAACCAGTCTAAACGAAATTAAATTGTAATCTAACGAAAAGTTAGTGAAACTTTTTATTTTCTAGATTTTACTCGAAATTTTTTTTATATTTTTTTTTATTTTATTAGAATACATAAAGGATCACTTTGTATTTCGTTTATTAACTTTTGTTTTACATTAAAGAACACAAAAAAAAAATGCTCACCATTTCAGATCAATATTATGCTTGCTCATGGTTACGTACGCTACAAATCATGAATCAAGAACAAGAATCATGAATTAAGAAAAATTATTATACGGAACGATTACACAAATGATTGATTATATCTGGATTAGGCTTGGTTGTTCATCCTATATTATTCACTCAGAATAAAAAATTACCGAAAAGCAATACAAAAAACTTTTTTTTTTTTTTTTTTTGCATTTATTTTATAAATAAAATTTTCCAATAAATTTATTAAAACAAATTTATAAACCAGAAACATAATTTCTTATAAACCGAAAAAAGAAGAAAAAGAAGAGAATGGTAGTAAAGTGTTGAATAAATATATAAAACAAGGGAAGTTATGTAGAAAAAAAAAATTAACTAGCTGTTTATTATGCTCAAGTTTATTTAAGCAGCTTAAGTAGCATAATTGACTTTAGTATATTGTTAAAACAATTAAGTATAAATAATCTCTACGTTATTTATTAATTGAGTCACTTCGTTGTCCTTTTGCACAAAAGTGTACATGACAAACAAAACTCTATACAGTGAATATTCCCCATAATGATGACAAGAACATTAATTTCATTGTTGTTACCATGTATGTCATAAGATTTTCATTAATTTATTTTTAGTTTTTTTTTTTTTTTTTAAATAGACAAATAGAGAAAATTGACATTGCGGACAATTTTTATTGTTTCTCTTGATTTCCATCTCATTGCAGCAGTATTGTCATGGAAATTATGCAAATATACAATAAAATGAAAATGTTTTTATGAAAAAAAAAAAAAAAAAATAGGATAATTAAAAAAAAAATGTAAACATTTTTAATGAGCTTCACTTCATGCAGCGTAGAATTTTCCAAGTGTTCTTAATAATATGTAAATTCCTTTAAGTTATTTAAGCAAACTAATGCATTCACCATGATTTTATAACATTATTTCTCGCCCAACCTTTTTTTTTTAATTTTGTTAACTTTCATACACTAAAACACTGGAATGTGACCTAATTTTTTTTTGGAGTGTTATTAAGAGACTGCAATTTTACAATATCGAATTGTTAATTAATAATTGAATAAAGTAATAAGAGTTTTTGACAAGCTCTCACAAATTAGTATTTATAACTTGATTTAACTTGCAATAGATACATTTAACCAATAAAGTTGGTGAGCTGTAAGCATAGAGAACATTTATTTACACCACAATCATATAAAAGTAATGAGGAAAGGTCATTCAGCAGCACAGAATCATGAAAATCTAATTGTAATCAACATTTTTTAAATAATTAATTAAAATTTTAATGAAAATCCAGGACTAGTAATATTTCTAGTAAACAATATATTTGTTATTATTATTATTATTATAATAATAATCATTTTATATGGAAATGAAGTAATATTAATAATAAATCCAACAAAAAGTTTAAAAAAAATTTAATCAAAATGCGATTCGTGCCTTTCAATTTATAGAAAAATAAATTAACTAACATCCTGCAGTTTATTTGTGGATTTCATTTTATTCACCTAGTATAAAGCAAATAATATTATATTAAATTATTTCCGTGTTTTTTTTTTTTTTTTTTTTTTAAATTAAGTTTGTTTATATCCTGTGCAATTTTGATTTTGAAAAGTAACAACAACAACAACAACAACAACAACAACAACAACATAAAAATGTTTGTCTCTACTTTTTGTTATTTATATAATAATAAATAAAATTTCATGTTTAATATATGGAAAATTTTCAGGTTTACATGTGTATGCAACGTAAATTGATTACAATTTTTATTTTTATAAAGGATGAAGACAATGTGCAGTGTGCTTGCATATAAAATATATTTTATATGCAAATTTTATTAAATAAATCTTTGATCAAACTATATTCAACCATACTGAATAAGAAATAAAATAGTTTAATATGGAAATAATTTTTTTTTTTTGAATTAATAAAATTGGCTACAACGCTTTAATAATCTAATTTACACAGCTCGTGCTTTTATTTATATAATTACATCGTTTTTGCTTGGAAAATAATAGTAGAGATACACAAAAAGAAATTATTTCGCTTGTTGATAATATTTCTTCCTTTTTTTCTTCATTTGAATCCTCAACAAAGATTAATACAATTGAAAGCAACACATAATGTAGATAAAAAAAAAAAATGTTTATAATGACGTTGGACGTTCTTCTTTTTATGACTGTAAATTGATCTACGTGACATAATAAACGTTGAAGTTAAATTGATGAATGAGATAAATATCCCCAATGTCCTTAACCGAAAAATTAATAATAAAATAACTTTTATTTTTAATGTTTGTCAAGTTAATAATTTATTTTTAGATAAAAATTCTTTTGAACAACTGAACATGATTCAGTTTTTCACCATATATAGAAAAAAATAAATTATATTCTACATGTGAAAGGTCAAAAAACAAAGCCAAAAAAAAAAATAATAGCAATATGAGCTGATAAACAAAAAGCAAACAACAGAATTTTTTTGTTTTTAATTATTGTGTTCAAATAATAAAACTAATAACAAAATAAAATAAAACAAAACCAAAAAAATTAAAAACCTTTAGGCAGTATACCTGACCGCAAAAATAGTCACATTAAAACGCTGTATTATCCTCGTAGCAAGCACACATATAAAAGCAAAAAATCATCAGCCAGTTCCGACGAAAATTTCACCAGAAAGATAGAGAAAAAAAATAAAGAAAGTAAAATAGAATAAAATTTAATTGCAAAAACTGTTTATTTTTTGCCTCGAAAAAAAAAAAGGACATAGTTTTAGGATATTAGCTTCAAGAGACAACAGCACAAAATACAAAACGACACATACCAAGTTTTTTTTTTTTTCCATTTTGTGTTATTTTAAAAAGAATTAAAAACTGGTCGAAATTTCTCATCACTTTTATGTAAAACGGTGTTAGGGATAATTAAATTTTTCCTGAAAGTTTGTGTTTTAGAATTTTTTTTTTTTTTTTGTTTGGAAATGCCTTCAAGAAATGCATTAAGTCAAAATTGAAAATACGAAAGGATAAGTGATTTTAAAAGGTAAAAAAGAAAAAAAAAACAATGTTCGTAAATGTTTTTGTAGGTGAGAGGTATGAACAATGTGTTTTAATTAACGGATTATTTAATAAAATACATGAAAAGTGTTATTATTCAAAATTTTCTAATTTAAAATATTCTTTATCCAAGAATTTAAATGTGAACGGTGAGTACCGTGATTATTATGGATTTTAGTGCTTCAATAATTGAGATTATCCTTTAACCTCTGAGTGTGCATAATATACCATAAAATAGATTTGTCAAAATCATTTTGTACCTGAAGTCACATAATCCTCTTTGCAAAGTGTCGCATGTTATTCATAATCAATAAAACAAGACTCTGTATAAAAATCGTGTGCAAACGACTCTGTTTAGCCTTATACAATAAAAAAAAAAAAAAAATGATGGCAACACACTGGATAACTAAATTTCAAGTATTAAAATCTGAAAATCCAATTTATTTATGTTGGAACGACGAATCACATCTGACTTCAATAACTAGTCCAATGTAAATAAGCAGTGTCAATGCAGTATGATAGAACTATAAGCCATAGAAAAAATCAATTTGCTTATTAACAGCCCAACAAATAGTCAGCTGGTCTTGCCTACCACAACTGTATAACCATAATCTTGAACTCTACTTGAAGCGAGCATAAATCAATACATTTTCAATTATCTACAAAGTAAGCAGTTGCAAAAAAAGAATGAAATTTCAAATCAAATTGAAATAAATTTTGAAAGCAAATCAATAAATTTTTTTTTTGCTTCATTTCAAACACAAAGTAATACATTTCGATGTAAAGATTATTTATTTTTCTTAACTATTTCGTTATAAACAATTCAACTAACACTAATAACAACAACAAAAACTAAAAGTTTTTTATTCAGTTGTTCTGTTTTGTATCAGAAAAAACTTCTTTATGTATTTCTTGGGATACAATTTTAATAAAAAAAAAAAAAACAGAAGAAAAATTGAAAAATAATACAACGAGATATGATAAAGTGTTGATAATTTTATAATAAAATGTAAATAAATAAAACTTTGTGATAAAAAGTAAAATACTTGGTGAAATACTTCTTTAACTAAACTATGTTTAAAGGGAATCAAAAAACACTTCAGTGAAAAATAGGTTATGTTAGAAATACATCAAATTATTTTTGTTGGACTTGATATTTCAAGATGTCCTGTTGTTAGAATTGAAAATGATCCTAATTTGTTATGACAAAATAACGTTTATGAATGGGTTAGTATTTCTTGTCTAAAACATGTTTCAATTGTGTTAATTAAAATAAATAAAATTCATTTGATAAATTGTGGTCGTACAGGACGTACTCGAATCTTGAAAATTAAATATAATTATTTAATTGATAGGAATATTTATTCAAATTAATAATATCATATTTAACATTATTATTATGCTTTGTATTAAGACTTCATTACATATATGGGGTGGTTAAATTAATTACAGTAAACACACGCCATGGTTAACACAATTTTGTAGAAACTTCTGCTAGCGTGACCAATTTACATTCTAGCATGGATAGGATAATATGAGAAAACTGTCCAATATAAACACATGCTTTTTGTTTATTATACGTATTAAAATTACGGATAAATAATAATAATAATATAAATTTGAACAAACTAACCTCTTTGACAGCTCATATCTCAGTCATTTTCCTTAATTTTTTTTCTTCATGATTGGGAATTGATGTGTGATTTTTAGTGAGTCTCATCATGAAAACATATTTTATAATTAAATTTTACAAAATACGGTTTTTCTAATGGTTTTCGTGAGACTACACACATAAATTTAATAGCTTTCGTTTAGTACAATAAAATGGAAAAGTTTAAAACATTTTTTTTTTGTTTTATTAACCCTTAGAGGTTTTATTTTACAAATTTTCATTCGTGTCATGTAAAGCGCATTCTACATTCATACCATTTTTCTTCTTCTGGTATCAACGATTGTCTTTATTCTTAATAAGTTGACTTCTTTAAAATGTTCTTATTAAAAAATCACAGTCAAATCAATCAAATTTTACTTTTTGGGTTATCTATGATTTTTATAGCAAAGTTAAATAATTTGTTATACGGATTATTCAATTACCAGTTAAACATTCGGAACATTTCAAGGTCGTATATCACGGTAGGAGTGATATTTAAATGGGGTTTCGGTAAGAGTATAGCTACTGATAACTCGCATCACATTAAACGCAAATAATCATTATAGAAAAATAATGTTGTGGTTTAGAAGTTCAAGGTTAATAATTAATAATCAAGTTCATGTTACTGAGAGCAAAACAAAATTATGGCTTCTTTGTAATTTTAAAATTATTTTGTAAAATTGATAATTGATAGACAAGTACATTTTACATATGTGAAATATAACCTTTTAATTAATTTAAACACACTAGCACCGGATATTTATTTTGAAGGTTATTTTAAAATATTACCATCAAACATTTATATAACAGATATATAATTAAATTAATTACATTTTATAGTTAATAAATGCATAATAACACGATGACTAATTACATGATGTTGCATCGGCTTTGACGTTGATTTTGACAATAACCAAAGACATTCAATATCTGCATTAACAACGTTTATATTATAATCAATAAACACATTTTATAATAAGCAGTTAAATAATTATTATTTTTGTTTTCTACACAAACATATTAAATCAAACTTCTATAATTATTTAAACTTGTATGCAATATTCGGAATGAAGATAGATGAAAAAAAAAAATGTTTAATAAAACTGAATCAAATTTCTTATTTTAATTAAACAATGTAATTAAAACAAAATTTTGTTGGATCATGATAAAATGTTGTGCTTCGAGTATAAGAAAGTTTGATTACAAAATTTCAGCCTTTAAAAATTCTTATTTTGATAAAACCATACAAAATTCTGATAAAATATAAAGTTTAATATTTATTAACAAACTTCTTGTATTGCTGCAACTAAGGAACGTTTACTTTGCAACAGCAAGTAGATTTATCATGGCAGTGGATTTCTTTTAGGTGAGAAGTGATGTCCACATTCAGAAACGACGTATATTGACATTCTCTGGGTGTAGTGTGAGGCACTTTATATAACTATATATCTCTTATATTACTACTTTAAAACCAACTTGCATAAATTGGTGCATGTCAGGCATAATGTTATACCATTTTGCATGTGTTTATCAATAGAAACAATTCTTATTGACCGCAAATT